>OU974006.1:11170561-12422325 GCA_918843925.1 Eulithis prunata
ACCGCCATAAAGGCGTGTTCACACGAGCGTGCACACGTGATTTATACTATTTTCATCTCTTATGTCACAACGTTTGCTGCGTATCTCGGCCCGAGCCGATGTGAGCAGTTGAGCACGGCCCATCGGTTTTATTACTTGCAATTAATGCGCGATCGGCAAAATATTGAGCCCTCGCTCGATGGATGTGGGAAAACCATTATTTTTTTGGTTGGATTGAGCTAGTTGATAAATTGCTTATACTTATAGTTTTGCTATTGAGGAATGAACTTCGATTATCATTGACTGGAGAACATGCAGATTATTGCAGATACTTATTCTATCTATTAAGGTAATTATAGTAAACAACGACAACACATGCCGGTGGGTTGTTTTTTCCATTTGTCAGTCTAGTCGTAGACAAGACAATGGACACAGTTGTCACCAAATCATTTTCGTATTGATCAAGTGAACTCCCCTAAATCCCACGCCCTGTGTACATAAAGGTAAACGATACGTCAGCTTACTGCTTTAATAACTGCGTGAAACGGCAGGTAAACAAGCGTGTGTGAACGCGCCCTAATAATTACGTCAGCACGTGCCTTTAATTGTTTTACTTTTAAATTGCGCTCGCGCCGACCGAGATTTATAGAACAAAATTATACGCTTTGATTTTTAACATTTGCAAGGTGACTTTTAGTCCCCTGTAAACCAAAACTACATTTATAAAATTCAATTCGACAAACGATTGATAATTTATAAGTTAAGTATCAGTGTGTGGTGTCGATGGAAATAGTGATTCATACGAATTTATAATACAGAAAACATTTGCGCAATACTGAAAAAATATTTTGATTTGTAATAAATAATAAATATTTTTTAATAAATATTTTGTAAATAATAAATATTTTTGCACACGCAGTATACAACCTCAAACATTTAGTATAAGGATGCTTTTACACAAAACTTTGACCGAAGGATGTCGTGTCGGTAATGTCGGTATCGTATCAGTCAGTGTGCAAACGTCCTTTAACGTTCTGCCAGGTGTGATTTGTCGATCGATTTTAATGCAAACTAATTATTAGTTACGATTCCCACGGGGCATTAGGGGTTAAACGCAGTTAAATGTGGTATGTACGTGTTAAAAAACGTTGGACGAATGAGACTGCAATTATAAAATTATGCTTTTTTTCGAAAAAGCTGACTTTGTATTATTGTGCTACCTAAAACAACTTTTTTATATTATTTTACTTATCTTTAGTCCACAGCGACCGTTATCCAGAATGTACAATTAGCAGCATAAATTGATGAACAATTTAGGACGCTTATTGATGTATATCCAACCCGCTTGCGGTCCCCTTTAGTAATAAACCAGTACTCGAGTAAAAAAAAAAAAAAAAATACATACTACATTACTGTATTGCAACCTTTGCAAGATTTTAGAACTTTTCAAAGATTTCTTGGATTCCAAAAACTTCACCGTTACGTATAATGGTAATTAAAACTTTGGCCGTAACTTTTACAAATAGCATTCCTCAAATCATTCAAATAATGAAATACAAAACACTACAGATTATAGTTGGCAGGCAAAGTTTTTGATTTCCATTATTATTATACTTGGTGGTAAGGCGGTAGGTGCGTGTCTTTGAGGTTCACCTACCCTATCAATTAGCATTTAACTTTTGAGGGTTGATGTTAGATAGCCATGCTTTCTCACGGTGGGTGGTAGAATGACAATGTATTTTGACTTTAGTACTAGGTGTCATGTCATGACTCATGACACCTAGTTGTCATCATGACACACCTAAAGGGGCCTATATCGCCTCTCAACTCAACCACTGTTTTAAGTTATTATAAAACAAAACCAGATGGCACTATTTGTTGGGAGATGTACTTAATTATAGCTATTAAAATAAAATTGTTATACAATGAGCGCACGTACAACTTGGCATATTTCTTCAGTGAAATCCTATAGTGTTGTTCATCATCATCGTATTATCGCTTAGAATCATTATCGCATTGGTTGGGAGTTAATCAATTAATAACAATCCAGTAACCCAAGATTATTGAATTATATAGTCGTACGAGATAGTTCTTTTAAGACACTTAGGCTAGAAGTTATACAAAGATTTTAATTCAAAATGAATACATTCGAAGTAGAGTAAGTGTTCAAATAAATATATATAGGGCCCGTCTACTGATTCACTACTCAAGCACCAAGCATAGATTTTTGTATGAAAATCTGTGCTCAAATCTATGCTTTAGTAACGATTTCTGTATCGGCATTATTCGGCATACGGACGAAATACTTATTGTAATAAAATTACAAAATAACACATTTTGAACCATGTTGCAAAGATTACAATGTTATCTTGTCAGTGTGGTGTGCATGCGCTCGTTCGTTCGATATAGATACCTACGAGAACCTAGTGTCTAGACAAACCTTACCTAGGCTTTAAGGCACTATTTTGCTTATAATATGTGTAATATTTTATAAAAAAATAATAAATAAATAAGAAAAAAGTACCATTATTGATGGTAAAATGGTCAAAATGGATGATGCTCTGCACAAACTTTGACAGCTTTTCAAACGTGCGTGTGACATACACTGACACGACACTTGAAACACAGAAGGGCCAATAAAATACTTATTGCGTGACAAGTATTCGACTCTACCATTTGAGGGGTTGTATAGATAATTTTTAACTATTTTCCCACGGTGTGACTGATGACCTAAAAATTATGCAGTCTACGTATTTACTAGATGTTATTTACTAGAAGCCATGATCTTTTAAAGATCATTAGTAGTGGACTAGTTGAAAAAGCATCTGATACATTTGCACCTAGCTACCGTCAGACGAAAAAAATTACTTATATTTGTTTGAGATCTTTTAAACCCGCTTGCCCTCGGACACCGAAGGGACGCTTGGGGTTAGCTACTTGTAACAAGCAAGGCAAATTTACCCACCTCGCCCTGATTTAACATAAGCATGGGATACCAGTAAGGGACCGTTTTGGTGGAGTCAACTTTATAAACTACTAGTGGATCGTCCCGGCTTCGCACGGGTATTTAATGAAAGTTTCAAATTTTGTTAGGTAATATTTTACATCTTGGGTTTACATTATTGGAGTTTTAGTAAGGATTCCAAATTTTTTGCCACCCGGGGATAGTGTAGCTACCCAATATAGTATTAGTACCTGTAACTTGATCAAACGATAAAGGGATTTACCTGAATTCGCCAGCCGACTGCTTGTCGGTCCAAACATCTGATATGGATCTGAAAATAAAAAAATATTTCGTAAGGTCATTTCTATCAACAAAGAAATAGTTAATCTTGCTTCCACCGATCCTAGTTTAGGGTACGTTCTCAATGTGGAAATATAACTTGTTAAATCGCAGCTTATTGAAAAGTAGAATAAGTAGAAAGTAGATAGTAAGCAATATTATTTTAAAACCTCAACATCTGAAGTCAGTTTTTTCAGATTTATTATTTTTAGGTATGTTTGGTAATCTGAGAGGCACAGGCCGGAATACTGAAACGTAACTAAAATATGAGCACCACTGAAAATTGCTCTGCCTCTGTTTGACATTACTCATTTGTAAGAGATGGCAATAATTTAAGCATGAACTTAATTTAGGTGGCGTTTGAGTATTCAGCCGTTACTTACATAATGAAAATGTCACATAATCAATATCTACATTTCTCTTAAAAATATACGTTGTGATAAGATCGTAATTTTTTAGTTTCATCACAGTACAATACATTGTTGGGGAAGGTTTCAAGAATTTTGTTTTATTCTTGTAAAATAGTAAAAGAGAGCGCGGCCTATTCTTTCCCCAGCACTAGATCACTCAAGACATCACCGATAGCGTTGTCATGGCAACCGCGCTACAACAGTCGACGAAAAAACCAGATACACCGCATAGATTGCATTTTAAGTAGCTGTATTAAGCCTGCGAATGCAGCGGTTTTGCATAGATAGTGGCGCCGCCTGTCGTCGTTCGCGAGTACTTGTTGATAGTGCCAAAGTTTTAGTGACTTTAGTGACGGAACGTTGCAGCTACTAGAAAATGACAGTGATTCTTTGACACCTCTATGTTTGCCCGACTACGCAGAGTAGTAGGGTTATACGTTTGACATTCTATGCATGTATGTGAGATGTTTATCTTTCTATAAGTTTGCGTACAAACGCACGGTTGCTTGGTTCTTGACTTAAGTACGACTTCACTTGGATTGATAGATGACCTACCAAAGGTCCTTGCAAAGTTGACAAGTTGTAAGTAGCCTAAATAATATGTTTGATGGAGTGAGCGAAGCGAGCCAAAATCTGTGCGTCAACTATGTTTGCAAGAGCATAACTTTCGACAGGAATCTTCAATTTAAAAGAAACTCTAAATTTTTATCAAAATACAAGAAAAAGAAATCTTAAAACTAATATCAAAAAAAGTATCAAAATATTTTATTTTTGGAGTTTGATCTCCACCCCTGCCATTTCCTGACCCCGTTACAATCATGGCCTAACTTTGAACCTTAAAAAATAGCCCTCAATAATTGTATGCGTTCAGTAGTGGCTATGCAAATTAGGGTAATAATTCCAGCAGTACATTCAAATTGAAACAAAAGCGCCCCCTAACGACAGTTCTCGCCTTTTGTTAATACGTAAAATAAAATAGTAATTCTGAACAACAATTGAGCTCTCGGACTATAAAGTGGGGAGACTGTGACTAATTCTCGACCCCAAGTCATTAATTGTGGGGTCATTATGATGACGGAAAGCATTCATTGATTTAGTTATTTGTAATAATTACTAAATAACGTTGCTTGTAACTTCGTATGCGTTTCTCTGACTTGATTTACAAAATATTGAGATTATGTAAAAAGGACAGACAGCCAGCTAGATATTTGCACATAAATATTTGTGCTACACCAAAACTACTATTACATATCTACTTACTGTGAAAACAAACAATATTATTCGCGTGCGAACTAAAAGAAAGCAAGGAAATAACTTGGAGAACACAGTGTTGCTACATTGTTCGACTTTGACATTGGAAATTAGCATACTGCAACGATTTACGTTTTTCGACGTGAGTGCAAGTTATACTATTACTAGCTATTATTCAGCTACATTATCACCTACTTTTGTTGTCAGAGATTTTATTTTCAATTTTATTTCAACCTTACCATGTTGATATATTTTGCATCTAAGTTACATACGAGTAGCTACTTACAAGTAACGGGCCTACCAGTCTGGAAGGAAAATCGTTCAAATTGAGTTCTCAACTTTTTTGACAGAGTACTCGCGTGCTACGAAGGTGCTACAAGGTACTACGGTGGTGCTACGAAGTTGCTACGCCGTAACGCCAACCGTCATTTTTCTTGTTTATAAAGTTGAAAAGTGAAGGTTTATGAACTCGTGTTGCGAACTTGCAAATGATTACAGCTTACTGTGTTTACTGTGTGAGGGTGAGGGTGTGTGTGTGTGTGTGTTGTGATTTAGAATTTCTGTGATTGATTATATTACTGACTAGCTGATACCCGCGACTTCGTACGCGTGCAAAACTTTCCACCAAAATATCTGTCAACCAACATACGATGAACCTCGTGTCAAAGGCTGCTTTTGGTTTAGGGAGGTCAAGCATATAGCCTGTTTCAATCCGGAAAAAGGGCTTCTGAATGGTATAAGTTTCATTGAAATTGGTCCAGTAGTTTAGGCGTGATTCGCGAACAAACAAACAGACAAACTCGATTTTCGGAATCAAAATCGTTTATATAGTAGATCTGCATATTTAGTTTACCCATATCTTTAATTTTAGTTTTTGGCTTTTTTACAGTTTTATAATAGTACAGATAACGCTGAATTGTTGCTAAATAAATTGTACTTATTTTTCCAAAATATTATTAAGCGCGTTTTCTTAATCGTACAAACTTTTTTTAGAAGTTAGATTAGATGGCGTTGCATGTAATCTCCACCAAACTCATATATTTCTGAATAATGTAGGCACTTTCGATAATAGGTACGTCTTCCTGCATGTCAACCTTTACCTACTGACATTTTTTATAACACTTCATTGACTAACAAGTGTACGGCCCACCTAATGGTAAGTGGTTACCGTAGCATATAGACGCCTGCAAAACTAACACCTACTAACGTAGCATAACAATTAAAAATCAGGTAGGCCATCGGTATGTCCCATTTAGTTGTATAAAAAAAATTACTTTAACATTGGCAAGATTTCACGACTAAAAACCTCAAAGCATTTCCTTGTACGTCTAAAAACCATAAATCCGGATTTTTACTTTAAAAAACTGCCAGTCTTGTCTTCACAAAGGCTCAAATCGACCGTCAAACTAGGCCAATTTACATGAAAGAGCTTGTCAAACAATCGGAAGATGAAAGATGGCTACATCGGTGAGTAAGCGAAAGACACGGTGCCAATGCCAGTCAAAAACACGTAATGGGTGTTAAATCGAGGGAGGCTAAATAGCTGCTTGGGGGCGAGGCGCGATGCTATCGAGATTATGATGGATGAGTGGGGCTCGTTTGAATAGAACTCTAGCGAGTGACTAGCTGGGACACTCAAGAAAACCTTTACTTATACTGTAGACTCGTTTTCTCCCGGGGCTTTACTCACATGGTTACCCACAAGTTATCCACGCTGTAGTCAAACATCAACGTCAAGAAATGTTTTTTTTATTAAATTCACAATGATCATTAGAATCGTCTTTTATGCTTCGGCAGAGATTTTACTCTAATAGAGATGATTTCAAAATAAAAAAATTCAAATTCATTTATTTACCAAAAAGCGTAGTTTACATAATGATTGTATTGAGAGGTAACTACTTAACATCAGGTGAGCTATCTGCTGCTATCATTAACCAAAACACAACCTTGCTAATCTGAGAATACAATGTGTTTTCTTTGGTTTTTTCTCCCTTTATCTACCAACTGCGCTGTGAGGTCAGTCGTCATCAAAATTATTACTTGTTACCATAATCGCTGTCCAAAGACCATGACCTGGATATACGTTAGAAGTGAGCATCCGTTCTACTTACGACCCCGTCGGTGCATCTACATCACGAAACTCACCTCTAAACCGAGAGGAATAGAGCCTAGTTTATATGACAGGCGATGCAACCGACGGACGGGCAAAATCATTGTTTTATAGGCTTGACAATTCCGATGTGATTTGATGACAATTACATATTAATAGGTTGACTCAAATGAATGAAATACTCCCCTGATTACATATCCAATTCTGATACAATGATTAGAAGTTCTGCACAATCCATAAATTCAGTTTGATTTGATATTTTTTTTATAAACCAATATAAGTTTGGAAGCAATGGAATACATACATTATGTTTTGTCTTATGCATTGACGAGCTCATTCAAATTCGTTCGAAAGATACAGTACAGTGTAGTTATTCTAAGCTTATAGTTTATTAGCCGTCGCCCGCGGCGTTGCTCGCGTTCTACCCTTTAGAGTGCGACGTTTCAAAATTCCTTTCATAGTGCGCCCCTACACTATATAAGGATACTACCCTCCAAATTTCATACCTCTAGGACTTATGGTTTAGGCTGTGCGTTGATTCTCTGTCAGCTTCAAAAGAGTTTTATATATATTGATGATTAATACCAGGGTATTATATAAATAAAGGAACTATTTATTAAAATTACCATAGACCGTAAGTGATAATAAAAAAAAAAAAAAAAAAAGTGTTGATAAGTCTTTAGTACATTAGTCTAAGCCCACTTTGAATAGCCTCCAGAAATGCATGTAGATATTTAAAACTTGATTCCCTCTAAGTATTTATCGAACGTGGACAAGTATAGGCCTTTGCCCAACAATGGGCTGAAAAAAGACAAAAAACATTGTTTTTTTAGATACGAATAAGTAAGTTTATGAAGCTTAATTAAAATAAAAATAGTAGGGGGAGGTCTTTGATCAGCAGTGAGATGAAGTTATAAAGACAAAACAATAATGATAAAAAACTTGCTCCTTCATTTTTATTGGCTTTCAACCAAACAGCAGGCCATAAAGAATCCAAATTCCGACTCACCTGCAACGTCACAAACTAGGTTACGTCCTGCGAACATCCAAAATGGAACCGTGAAAACTGATTATTATTTCGATTTGGAGACAAATTGGTGGGACGGCCATACTTTGCTTCCGTGTACCGCTCGTGGGCGGACTAAGGATATTGTTGGCCCAAATAAATGAAAACAACCGGTAGGTGGAGAAAGGTCCGAATTTGTTCTTTCTGATAATGTTTATATTTATTCTATTTTTTATTTTATACGGTAGGATACTCAAGACGGGTTTACACTACACAGTTCTAGAGTCTATTACAGAGAATTTCGACATCGTGTTCCCATAATTATAGGGCACCACAGCGTGCACAAAAGAACAAACAACAAGTTTATACAGAGATGATATACAGAGAATAAAATAAATGAATTAGGTATATACCTAAATGCTATGTCCAGCGACAAATTTTTACAGACTGATATTAGGATTAGAGTTCTGTAATTTTTTGGCGAAACATCAGCACTTTTGTTGTAATTGTTTTTCTTGTGTTATAGTGAGCATTGTTTGTTAATTTTGGTGGAGTTTTAACCAGTAATATTTGTGGTCGTAGCATAAAGTGTGAGCTCTTAGAAAAATTATAAAGTGGTCTCCTTGAAATGATAGAACTCGTTTTCAAGTTTTGAAGGGAAAATCCACAATTTTACCTACAAAACACACGACAGTCGACTTGACGAATGACTTGAATAATATTATTTCAAATATTTCACTTGACACTGTGAAACTATGTAGAGCAGAATCCTACACCAGATAGAAATAGAAAATGTCACAGTAAGTATCATTATCAGGCGTTCTGAGTGCGTCCCTGTAGTGTTATAAATTGAATTTCTGTGATTGTTTGTACGATGGCTGATTTGATCCAAGTCGTATGACGCGAAGTATTGGGAATGTGAATCTTATGATCCCGCACCCTTCAGCAGTAGAAAGCTGATAACTTGGATTTGGAAGCGTAAGATGTTCAAAATGCTAAATTTTTTTTTTGTTTTAACGATATAGTACTACCAAATAACAATGCTTCTAAAAGTACGAGAATAGTAATAGGAATAGGTACCTACCTGTAGGTCTCTCTTAAAACTAATGTATCTGTACCTCATCTGTTTTTTCGAAAATAAAGAATTTGAATTTGAATTTTGAATATGCTGGATCTTCACGATGTGGTAAAAGGGGATAATAATTATCATGATCCTTTGACGAAGAACCAAGTTATAATGGGATTTTTTTCTAGTTTTAGTGATTCTTAGTAAAAACTAAAAATTACTTCAGAATATATTAAATAAACTTATAACTTAACTACAGTAAAAATAATGTCAACCACATGCCGGTAGATGTTAGCATTATACCAATGCATAACATGCAACAAGCTTGCAGACGATATCACACAAAAGCGTTCAGCGATTCAGCCTTGATTTCCAAGACCTTTTCAATCCCTTGTGTGTCAATTGGCACAACTTGGGAAGGCTCCCCCGATTATGAATCTGTACTGTTTGCCCAGCGTGTTTTCTTGGCAGGCGTCGGACCGGCGGACAGCAAACAGCGGGGGTCCACACTGGTCTACTATGCTATTCTTCTTCTTTTAACTATAGTCTCTGTCCGTCATTTTCACAGACAATTGTGCCAGTGTCAAGTGAGATATTTGAAATAATATAAGTCAAGTCTTTTGTTAAGTCGGCAGTCGTTTGTTTTGAAGGTAAAATGCCTTCAAAACAAACGAGAGCCGACTGTGGATATTTTTCTTCAAAACTTGATGATGAATTTTCACATTCAGAAAAACCACTTTACACGTAAGTTTAAGTATTATTGGTTATAATTATACAAAAGTAAAGCAACAATACTCACAATAACAGAAGAAAAACTATAAAAATAAAAGTCCTAATATTGTTTCAATAAATGAAAAAACTCGATACATACTGTGCTCTATGAATTGGTATCACTATACTGTGATATTTAAGAACCTTTGACGCTATTGTACACTGAGAGGTACGTATCGTGCTACGCTACGTATCTCTCGGCGAAATGTGACAATGCAATTTCGTGAAAATAGGCGACCGGGCACGAATATTACAAAACAAGCGACGGGTTTTCGGCTGGGATATTTTCTGTATCAAAGAATCATATAATGGGACTTGTACAGTGTTATGAATCACTGTACATTTGTGTGATATTGAATAAGTTTTTTGGTGGACGCAGTGTGCCTCACAGAGCACGTTTTCTGTAGATACGTGACAATGCATTGTTATAGGCAGAAGTTTATATTCATACATACTACCATTTTTGTTTAGAACCACAATAGGTTTTGGAAAGACTTTACTACAAAAGAAGCTCCAGTTAGTGGCCAACTCTAGTGATGATAACCCTGATGGAGGCCTCCGTCTTGTCTTAACAACTGCTAGAGATTTAGTTGTATTTGAAAAACCCAGACAAAAGAGAAAAAACAAAGATTTCTCTTCTATCATATAAAGCAGGTGTCAATAAACGTTCCGAAGTCTCCAGATGTAAGGGTTCTCCAGTTGTTTGCAAGTGTATCAGAGTAGCCCGAACCTCTTACCCCTTCACATTACGACTGATTGGAGCCGCCAAATGAACCTGACGATGTTAGCCTTTTCTACTCTAATTACGTACCATTACCAGCACTAATCTCTGGTTCTACGCGCTACGTCAACTGAAACTGAATTCAAACGGAATACAGTGCGTTATCGCGTGACGAGTCACTTGAGAGGCACCTCCGTGCGTAGGGATGTGAGTCTTGCTGCTTTGTGTGAAAATACAGAATTGTATGGGGTTAGCAACGGTGTGGGAAATTGAATGCTACAACGTCGCGATTGGGTTGGTTTTGGGGTGTGAGGGCAAAGTATGGGGCTGGAGGCTTGAACGAGTTAATGTGTGCGGCACAAAGGACCAAATCACTGCCCTACGTGTGGCCGCGTCAAAGAGCGAATTTGTATTCCAATTATGACGCATAGACACCCGGCTATCGATGTAGGTGCCGCTATATTTTTATGACTTTTTTTTAGTTTCGACCTTTCTTAGTCCTACTTTTTGGACATGTTTTATTGGATCTTCTATCAATACTAAATCAAGTTTGTTTGTATTGGACTGTGTATCAAAATAGCATAAGTAGTTTATTCAAATCGTGTTTTTATATTAACTAGAGACTACTCCGGCGTCTGGTAAAAACTATACAAAAGAAGTTCAAAAAACATTTTCTGTGGTGTATTAATCAAAGGCACTACTCTGAGCAAGCCTAAAAGGAAACCACCGTAACCCGGAATCTACAAAAATTGCGTAACAATTGAACAAAGCCAAGACAGCAGCAAAGCCCATAAAATAATAATAAAGGGATAATTAATCGATTTCAGTGCATTACCGACCCTCGCAGTAAGGGTGCAGCGCGACTACTAGCGGTAGAGTTATTAGGAAAGTTTAGGGAAAGAAATCATCAGGTTTTATAAAAAAATCTTGTTTTAGTATACTTGTTTTATACTTGTTTTAGTATACCTTTACCTTGTATTCAATAAAAATGAAAAGAGTAAATAGGAAAATCCTCTAAATCACGAATTGGCTAGTATTTTCTGTATTCAAACAAAACCACGAGGCGGAAGATAGTACATGCTATACAGTAGAATTGGACAATAGTGAGGTAATGTACTCGTACACTGCGTGGAATTACAGCAGCGTTCCACAACCAGCTGTTATTACCCTGTAGTGTACTCGTAAAGCTTATGACATGGATCTGTATTTGATCGCGATTCGTCCCTCGGGCTTCAATAACGGTCGCCCGCAGATGTATTTTGACGTTTACTATTTGTTAAGACGCATGATTATTGCCCAGTAATTGTTTCGGAAGATCTATCTGTTAGGGAGAGTCGAGTAATGAAGAGAAATCGGTGAGAAGCATGTTTTATTCCTTGCTGTATTCATCAGTACAAACAATATAGAATTGTGAGTCCTGCGACTTAAAATTCGTATTCCGTAATACCAAAAATGATGAATAATATATTTAGCTTTGCACATTGTGATAATAAATAAATAAATATTCACAGACACTTAACACAACGCCTTCTAGTCCCAAACTAAGCAAAGCTTGTACGATGGAAACTAGATGGCTGATAGAATACATACATACATATTTTTTTTGTAAATACATACTTATAATACATAGAAACACCCAATAATTTATTCTGTAATTTGATGACATAAGCTATGTACCTGTGTGAACAATAACACAGATCATATAATACTACTCATACTAGACAATACTAAAGATTTCATTATTTTTAAATATGAAACAAACAAGATGAACGCATGTAAAAATGCGCGAATTATAGAGAAACCTTGTTTTAATAAAAGCTTAGGCTATATTTTATTGAAATCAAAGATGTGGATTCTGATACAGCTTGAACTTTCTAAACCAAGCAGCCATTTGCTACGAGGTTCATCGTATGCTGGTGACGGATAAAAACCGTTACACGCGTACGAAGTTGCGGGTATCAGATAGTATACAATATTATTATTAACTTTTATTTGTTGATTAAACGGTGAAGATTACTAGTAAACTAATCGGCATCGGAATTCATTGCTGTAGTAGATTCAGTATTATATGATATGAGGTAGAGTATACTCTTCTAGTGCTTTATCTACTTCTACTACACCATCCCTAATGCGTTCACTACTTTATTTCAGTAGTATTCATAGAATACTCATCTGCTAACCTCGTACCATACTATAGTTACGACTACAAAGAAGTGACATAAACAAACAATGTTTTCTGTTTGAAGAGACGCACCCAGAAGCGTCGCGGCCCACGCAAACAAGGGTAAGTAAAGTAAATTTGGCCAAGTGCGGGTTTGAATCACGCACCAGGGTTGCGTTTGTCTGAGACATGTTTGAGATCGTATAACCTATGTTTTGTTTAATTTGACCTAGAAAGAGTATAGCGGTTTTCATATTGCTTTTTTCCAGCTACAAACGCACGAATGTTGAATGCACGAGACTAGATACAGCTATTATATTACGTAGCCCCGAGGCCTGCTCAGTTCCGTAGACATTTTACTCTAGTAAAAATCACCAGTGGGTGAAACGAGTTTTAGGTTGAGATATGACGTCATCTCTATTAGATTCAGAAATTATGCTAAAATCGTGGGATTTAGCAAAATCAAAAGGACATCAGCTTCTTCCATTACTTTCTGTCATCGATAAAAAACTTATAAAATACTACATGATCTTTTTTACATCATCTATCTTTCTAAATATATAAAACTCTTTTGAAGCTGACTGACAATCAACGCACAGCCTAAAGTATAAGTTCTAGAGGTATAAAATTTAGAGGGTAGTATCTTTAAATAGTCCAGGGGGCACTAAAAAAGGAATTTTGAAAAGTCTCACCCTAAAGGGTCTAAAATTAGGATTCACGATTTTAATTAAATAATGCGTATGCTGCTACCACGCGAGCAAAGCCGCGGGCAACAACTAGTAAACCCATATACCCACTGTATGTAAGGCAGGTAGCTAGTAAAACTACACATGACTGAAGTGCTACCCTACTTTTTGAAATCTCACTTTCACGTTCATTATTTCTTAAGAGTGCTTGCATGTTCCGGAGCAATGCTAAAAAATGGTAGTACTGAAACACGACAAGCCGTCGGTTACAATGCTAGGCGTTCACTTGCCACGAATAACTACACCAAATTCTACGTAAGCACGTGAACCAAATCAGAAACACGACTTCGTGCGACTTACGAATGTATTTCAAATACTTGGCACCTTATTCCAAATAGCTTGTTGAGTCATGTTACTATTATGTTTTGGCGATTCGAGTTCTATATTTTTTTTTCTTTTATCGACTGTCACTGGAGGCTTCGGATAGGTACGTCAGTATATGAAAATTTTGGAACTACGATTTTGATGTTTTTTTAGGCAACTAATTTAGACTTCTAGTGTGTGATTCAGTGAATATTTCCGTTAGTTTGAAAGCCATTACTTCATTTGAATTTTTTTAAGAAGTTTTGCGGTCACATCGGAAGTGCAGAACACGTACAATGATCAAGAAACGCGCTTCAATGTCGTGTTTAATGTTCGGTTGGCCAACCAATATTTTATTTACCTAAAGAACAAACCACAGCATAGGACAAATCTGACCTTTACCCTCTGTAATCCAAGATCGCGTGTCAGTGGCCACGCGTCGCCTCGGCACGAGCGCAAACACTAATGTTTTATAATGAAACCAAGACGCCGCCATTTTGTACACGCGGTTTAATAAAATGGCTCTTAGCTTTTGCTGTCCAATATTGTTTTAACTGGAGCCAAGCGTGGGTAGAGATGTGGCTAACGTTTTTTGTTTGTTCAAATATAGAGCTCAGCTCGGTTTGCCGAAATAGGTAGCACGGTTTGCAAAAAACACAGATTTTGAAGTTAAAGTTAGAAATAAACTGTCTTAAATAGAAAACATGATTAAAATTAACATTGATGGAAGTAGTCGCTAAGTTTGTCACCGCTACGAGGTCTAAAATGTGAAAAGCAGCCGTTTCAGATATTCCAATCAGAAAATAAAGTCAAAATGCTTTTATTCAATAAAATCTTCATTAGGTTTTGTATGATTACATTTTATTATTGAATGAGTTGGAACTTGAAATAAGAAATAAAAAAGAGAGAAGGAGTATTTCAATGAGAAGACTAAGAATTAGTTTTTATAAATTGTTCCATGACTCAAGAACATTGACATACTTAACTAATGGTATCTCGTATTTTATTTAGTGTGAATTCAACAAGTAAAATTCAATTGAGAAATTCGTCCCAAACCCAGACCGGTCCGTATTTGCTGACCACGGTTTGTTACACAAGGTAGATAAAGGTTATTTGTGTCCTGTGTCAGCTCAAACGCATTGAGGCCGTCTAGCGGCCAGTATTAATTTTTCCACTCGAATAAACCAAGATAAAATGACGCAGGAGCCCTCCACTCGTAGGACTGACGGCATTGTGAAGATCGCGAGAAACTGGTGGATGGAGAAGGCTATAATCGAACCAGGAGTAGACTTTTAAAGGCCGATATAATAATAATAATAATAATAAATATTCACGGACACTTAACACAACGCCTTCTAGTCCCAAACTAAGCAAAGCTTGTACTATGGGAACTAGATGGCTGATAGAATACACACATACATTTTTTTTTTTGTAAATACATACTTATAATACATAGAAACACCCAGACACAGAACAAACATCTATGTTTACAACACACAAATGTTTGTTCTCAGTGGGGATCGAACCCACGACCCACAGCACGGAAGGCAGAGCTACTACCGACTGAGCCATGACGCCTGTCATATATGATAGTGAATTTATCATATTACTGTGACTTCTAGCCCTATGGGGTAGGGACAATAGGCCAATAGATTTATCAATAGAACTGTCTTACAAATCATGGTATGCGTAAATACACTAAATTAAATACCACGTTTTTAATAAAATTTATGTCGTATGAAGTTAAAATAACCCTAAAAAATTAGATGTCAAAAGTGCCCCTAAAGTTGTGTAGATCATCTCGATGCGGACCTGATTATATTACCTACACGTATAAAAAATGCGCTAACTATTCTACATATTACGTCGTCAGAACCAGCCAATAAGCTGGTAATTTAGAAGCATTATCCTAACGAAGGGCCATCACTGCTATTAAGTGTAGTTAGGTGTAACTAGCCACTTCGTAAACGTGACTGGAGTACTTATGAGAGATATATCGATCTGAGATGTCTTACAGTGGATCTTGCCATTTTATTCTATTTTTTGCTTTCATCGCATAAAAAAATACATTTTGGGAATGTCGTCAGAAACAGAAAACTTGGTTTGATGAATATTGTTGCTATGTGATAAAGTTTAAAAAAAAACTTGTAGCATTGTCTCTTTAAAAATAATAGGGTTATTTTATAAATACATATTATTATTGACATACATTCGATTGAAAAGTAGATATTAAATAAATTATAAAACGCCACTGACCTGGTTGACGGAGATGCGTGTGCGCATCCAGTGTCGACTTCGACATCGCCGATAGTGAGTTGGTGCCATAGCCTGCAAATAAATAGTCTTTTTACAATTAATTAGAAATATTCCAAACCAGCTGGCGCCCGCGGCTTTGCTCGCGTGGTAGCAGCACACAAACAGATTTGAATTTTTTTGAAAATTCTGAAACACGTGTCGAGTCAATTTATTTGACAAATCTATTTACCAATTTTGAAGGGTTTATCATGTACGGTGTATTAAAGAAACGCATTATTTAGTTAAAATCTTTGACCCTAATTTTGGACCCTTTAGGATGCGACTTAGTTTTTAAGGGAGTTTCTGTATTTTCGAAGCTTATACGGGCCCGTGGGCTATCGCTATTGCAAAGTGTAATCGAAAACAGAAATCGAAATAGAAATCTTTAGTTGACATTTTTACAGTGAAATCTACAATGTTTTTAACTTGATAAGTTAAAGCCAGCGTGTGATAAACGAAAAATATTATACATAGTAGACATTTAATTTTGATAAAATGTTTTCTAGCCCCTAGCTAAGCTAAGTTTGTACTATAGGAACTACATTGCTGATAAAATACTTGTACTTTAGTTTATTAATACATAACTATAACAAACCTTTTTTGTCAGTTTTGAATGATTGGCTGTAGAACGACTAGTTTTTGATTCCCACTACTACTTATTATATTATACTTGGTTCTAGGGTTGCAGGTTCATCGTGTCAGCATTTTCATTCAACGTGACATGACTACAATAGATCTCATAAAAAACGCAGCCTATTTTTATCAAGAATGAAGCAAATTGATTGTCTCTACGTTTTGTATTTTTTTTTAATATTTCTGACCGATTTAAAAGGTTGGAACAGATTGGTAATTTGCCATCTTTTCTTTCCCTTCTTTTGATTGAGTTGATATTGTTCATCTGTAGAACAATTGTTTCTCTATTTCGAGCTCGATTGTTATAAAATTTGCTTTTACAAAATAATAATAGATACTTTTTATAAGTTTTATATATATTTTTTCAACGATACGTAATTACTCGTAATGCTGGACGCTGGTGTACAAAAAAAAACACCAAAATATCATAAATACTAGTGTGAAAAATTCTGGTAGAGCTTGTTACCTTGGATAAAAAGTCGTCAAGTCAAACCGAGCTCAAAAAGTGTTTACAAAAATCAGTTCAATTCAAAAACGCAGCAAGTGATATTTTACAATCGTTTTTAAAAATGAAAAGCCCGTACCCTTGATTTGCACCAAATCGTTTTGTAATTATCAGCCACCTCATCAGGAATCTAACTCCATTCGACAACAATATTGGCCATTTGTTCTTTTAGGGGCGAACAAAGCCTGAGGCGTTGTTGATTATTTTGTCACTCAAAACAAAGCTTTATGCATTGAGGAAAAGATTTCATTTTTGGTCGCAAGCTAACAGATAGAGGATTAGATTCTCTTTGAAGCTCTCAATAGGATTTCACGGGTAGTTAGTGTTAGAGCAACATTGTGAAAACTACTTTGATTTTGGGTGTATTTTTGATTTCATGTTTCACGGTCCTTTGGACGATGTAGGGGGTTGCTATTGTTGGATTTCGTTTTGTATTTGGTAAAATAAATAGATAGTTTATTGAAGCTCAAAGTGTGAATGAAAAATATTGAGAAACAATATTTTTTTATAATTTTGCGTGACTCTGGTGGATTTAAACCTATTATAAACACGAGGAAACATGTAATTGTTACCAACTAGTAACCATATTTTCCTACGCATATAAAATAGCTACAACATTAAATTTACCTATAATAACGTTGGGAGATCCTCATGGATACTCTTCTGCCGTGGTGAGCGACAGAAAAGTTATGTCGGACTCCTACCGACTAAAACCAAACGGGGTCCTTCTTACACCTCTTGCCGGGGCTGACGTGCTAGACGTGGAAGGAGGTGGAGGCAAAACATTAAATTTACCTACTCTAACATTATTGTTCGTATTACACATACAAACAAGTATTTTACCAAGTTAAATAACTTGGTAAAATACTTTCGGATTAACTACCTATACAATCAGAGTTACCATACCAACTAATTTTACAGCTTGGAAATGGCTATTTATTGTATTATCAAAAAGTTTCATGAAAAAATTTTCATGTCATTTATGTGACAGCGTTGGTCATTTTGGTCCAGCAAATCGAATCTTAATCTCAATACTAGTGATACTAGTTAAATACCGATTTACCGAATAAAACCGGCTTGTGAGCTTGTCACTATCGCAAAATCCACAGCAAACAGTGAGCTTTTACACATCGAATAAAGATCACGTTACACATCGTGATCGATAACCGACGATAGTGCGTGACTCGGAACTGTTCAAATAAATCGAACGTATAGGACGCGCGAAAACTAACATCGTGTGCCGAAAATTAAATGCAATTCTTTGCAGAGGGCTAGTACGAGTTTTGGTGTGTAAAACGTCTGACGGCCAGCACACCAGTGGGCGCTGATTTGTATGTAGACACTGAGCGGATTTTTTGAGAAGCTTTGTCTACACCAAGCCCGTACTCGCATGTCGAGCTTCTCAAAGAATCCGCTCAGTGTCTCCATACAAATCAGCGCCCAATGTGCTGGGCATCGGACGTTTCACACCCACACTGTACACTGAAAATTCGTACTAGGCTCTGGAGATATGCCGGCCAAATATAATAGACCAGCGAATCCTTCCAAGATAACATTCTACAATTATTCAAAAATGGAAATGATATTTCTGAGCAAAAAGTCACATAACCATTTCCCAAACAATTCTAATTTCTGTGTTCAACTTGGCTAGAGCTCGAAAGAAGATACAACTCTGAATCGAAGATTTAGAATAGAAACTCAACAAAAAGGTTTCTTTCTATTTGCGGCCTTAAAAACAACACCCTGTAGAGAAGGCGGCCATTCTGCTATAGTTGTGTGTTCTGTTAGAACTGTCAATAGAGAGAAATGGCACAGATTGTATTGTGTATCGTTGTTCAATAGATTATGAAGTTGCCGATAACGAGATACGGCATTTATGGATGTTTTCACGCTACCACCGACACGACATCTACACGATATCGGCGGAGAGCTATACATCATTATTTTCACACCGTATCGGCGTTGACATCGATATTTTTGTTTGAACAACTGACATGGTATCCGTATCAGCCAGTTCGCAAACATCCGATTTTACGGTCTGTAATAAAACTGTTCATTTGACCAATGCGGGTTAATGACAAAAATTTATAAAAATAAATTATAGTTGGTATCAAAAATTGTGTCATTTTTTTTTATCTCTCATCGAGATCTCGGCATACAAGCAGTTAAACAACAAACCAACAAGTACACCAATACCCTCGTTTAAGTGGTTCAAATCGCATAAACAGCAGTTTAATATAAAACGAAGGGGTGTGCGTCCAAAACCACAATTTAGATAACTCATTGCCTCACATCAAAGGTTGCCGTGTCTGTTTGTCACGCGGCAGAGGCGGGCTGGATGTAATCACTTGCTTTGGGGTGTTGAGTTCTAAAACTTTTTGTTTGCGGTTTGCATGGCAGAATCAGAATCAAAAAAACCATATGAGTTATCAACCATTAATAAGTATGTTGATTTTATATAGGTTTTGCATTTATCCCGCTAGCTTTGATAACTGAGCACGGCTTTGCTTGCGTTGTACTTTTAGAAAAATAGAAAATAGACAGACACAGCCTTTTCTTTTCAAATTCCATTCATCTACCTACTTATAAATAATCAATATCTATAACGGATTATCTCTTTAGTACGCAATAATTGAGTTCTATAACAATATTATCATTCTTCATTCAAATCAAATACGTCGAGCTCAAAAATTATTCGTTCGATATGAATTCCCAGTGCTTTGAGGAAATTGAAATTATACTCTCACTGCCTCGCAGTGAGTGTTCGATTTTTGCTGAGAACAGTTGTGCTACTCGCGCGCTACGTGATCGCGCAGCGCGTAGGTACCTACCAGTGCAAAGTGCTAACGCATCACAACAAAACCGCCTCGTTGAGCTGACCGCGATGACCCAGTTAGTCATCATGTAAGGTATGTTCACGGACGACAATTTATTAATTTAAGGCGACGCAATACCTTTTTTTTTTTTTTTTTTTTTTTGTTGACGGGGGGAATCTGCACACAGACACCAATACCGCATTTCAGGGATGCGGCAAGGTAGTGTGGGGATGGCGAACCGACCCACTAAACCACCCCGGTGGCCGGCCTCTCTGCCTGTCAGGGGGCTCCGGGACCTCTAAAGACCAACGCCGGTGCCCCCCTCGCAGTTTGCCTGAGCACATCCCGGGAATGCCATCCATTGACACCCCCGTGCTCACGGCGACACCTGCCACCAAGTGTCGCCGCCCTCCCGAGATCTGCATACTGACCGACCGGAGCCCGAACTCCGGCCGATCGCAGACCCGAAAAGGCTCCTGTATGGCAGGAGCTACCACTCGCCCCCTCTCGGGGCAGGCAGCGCAGGGTCACTGTAAACAGCAACCCCCCGCCGCCTCCATCCCGGGCGCATCAGTCCCACCGATAGCGCCCTGCGGCCTCTGAAGAGCTGCGGAGGCGGAGGTACATCCCATGCACCAACCACCCCATCGCTCTCCTGTGACACGGGGGCTGCGGAGACGGAGTAATGCATTGAGGGCTACAAAACAACCGTCCCATCGCCCCCGGTGTTCCACCGCGGGTAATTTTTTAGAGAGGTTTTCTTCCTCGCAGCCCGGGCGGCTAAGCCAAGGCCCTCAGTCCCGCATGCTTAAGCACGCGGGTTTCCGAGCTCTGGGCGCTGACAAAGGAGATCCCATCTCCAGTGTCTACTCGGTGGCAGTGTGAGTGCACGCCGAGCACGCCCCACTTCATCCACTGCGCCCTCTGCTCATCAAAGGGACGCGCGGAGAAGCCTCCTCCCTGACAGGCTATTGGTTATCCGAGAGTAATCCACAAATTGAATGAGGGTTCCGCAGCAATCTGCGGATTAGTCTCGGACGTAACAGGGTACACCGTCCTGTTGAACTGAAGCTCGCTCGGGATAAGCCACCAAGGTTGCCCCTAAGGCACTAGGACGCCGAAGCGCCCGCCCGAGTATCCCGAGAGATCAACAGTTCAACAGGCACTCGAGAAGGTTAAGGCGACGCAATACCTGCCTTAACATGGCGTCAACACCGTCTAAAGAAATTAGCAGGGTAAAACTGCAGACAGAAGTGGAGCATATGTTGTACAACCGCTTCAAAGAAGAGCACACCCTCTACCTAGAGGAAAGGAAACAACGGGAAGAACTGCAAAGTCTTGTAGAAGGATTGAAAAGGCAAGTCGAAATCCTTCAGAAACAGCTGAAATGCCTTACGGAGACAAAACCTACACAACCATCAACATCAACTATGGATACGTCCACGACTCATGATCATACTGAGTATGCCACGGATGAGGAAGAACTAGCAAGAGAAACAGAGTGGATAAGAGCGAAATCAAGGAAGAAAAGAAAACTGAACACCTCTCCCACACAATCGCCACCGCAACAAGATAACGCCAAAAATGTTGAAAAAACTAAAAAAGTCCCCCCACCACCTCCCATCATAGTGGACGGCGTGACTAACTACCAAAAGTTTTACGACCTTCTGTCGAAGAAACAACCGGCTGACACCTTCACAATTAAAATGTTAAATGGTGACAGTGTTAAGGTGAATGCCTCTAATGAAGATTCGTATAGAGGTATTACAAAAATGCTGTCAGATAATCACAGTCTCTGGCACACATATGAAAATAAACAGGAAAGGCCGATAAGGGTGATGGCAAAAAAATTACCATCTACCTGTATGCCAGAGAGAATCATCGAAGATCTAAAAAGTAAAGATTTCAAGGTTGAGGAAGCTGTAAACAAATTCAGCTGGAAGAACAAAGAGCCTCTCAATATGTTCATGCTCACCTTTGACAACAAAGAAGATATCAATAGAGTGTATAAAATTAAGTCCATACTGGGCTGCATGGTAGAAATACAGCCGCTCAGGTCGACCAAATTAATTCCTCAGTGTAAAAGGTGTCAAGTCTACGGACATACTCAAAAGTACTGCTCCAAAGAACCCAGGTGCGTTAAATGCACTGGGAAACATCTCACTATAAGCTGTAAAAAACCGGCTGAAGAAAAGCCAAAATGCGTTCACTGTGGAGAAGCACATCCGGCTAATTATAGAGGTTGCATTATAGCCAAAGAAATGCAGAAAATACGCAATAAAAATGAAAAAAAGCCAGCACTAGTGACACGTCAAGCCAATACTGGCAAATCGCCCTCAGCTAACCAACCTAAAGTAACACCAATAACAAACAAAAACGTGAGCTACGCTCAAGCTACGGCTAAAAACACTACGTCTGCGCCTGTACACCGCAATACGCAAGACATCAACAACAACAAATTAGACGAAATCCTTACGTTAATGTCATCTTTTAATGACCGCTTGAAAAAAATCGAACATGGCAATAAAACAGCTGCCCATAAACCATCACAATGATTTGTAACCTAAAAATAATGGCTTGGAACTGTAATGGACTACAGAAACATCAAAATGAACTACAAGTAGTCCTGGACATAGAAAATGTAGATGTGTGCCTCTTATCGGAAACTCATTTCACAAAACATTCACACATCCAATTTAAAGGCTATAAAATATATCATGCTCTACACCCAGATAATAAAGCAAGAGGAGGTAGTGCAGTAATCATCAAAGAAAGCATCAAACAACATGAGAAAACTAAATACGAAGAGCCTGATATCCAATCTGTCGCCGTATGTATCAGCACTAAGCAATATACACTTACTATAGCATCCATATATTCCCCACCTCGTTATGCCATAAAAAAAGAAACGTACAAGAGTCTTTTACAACTTTTTGGTGAAAGATTCATACTGGGAGGAGATTTCAATGCCAAAAATAAGTATTGGGGCTCGAGATTAACAAACACTAAAGGCAAAGAACTCCTAAATGCAATGAAAGAGCTGAATTGTGACACTGCATCCACAAGGTTACCTACGTACTGGCCAACCGATCCACATAAAGTCCCTGATTTAATAGACTTCTTTATAATAAAGAACATATCCTCTAACTATCTTAGAACAGAACAAAGTTACGATATGAGCTCGGATCACTCACCCATATACTTAGAAATTAGTGAAAACATCTCATTCAAAGAAAACACTCTTACTCTAGTCAATAAACGTACAGACTGGGAGAG
This sequence comes from Eulithis prunata, assembly GCA_918843925.1. Lineage (NCBI taxonomy): Eukaryota > Metazoa > Arthropoda > Insecta > Lepidoptera > Geometridae > Eulithis > Eulithis prunata. The sequence goes on from OU974006.1 coordinate 11,193,894, forward strand.
CTTCAAGAAAGATCTAAATAACAATATAAATTTAAGAGTGCCACTCAAAACTGCAGAGCAACTAGACCTAGAAGTAGACAACTTTATAAAACTTATACAAAAGACTGCGTGGGAAAATACCCCAATACTTAAAAAAAGGGTTACAAGAACTAGCTACCCTGAATATATTAAAATCTTAATACGCGAAAAAAGGAGGCAGAGAAACAAATGGCACCAATCCAGATTGCCACAAGACAAAACAAAGCTCAATAACCTCACTAAGAAACTAAAAAGGCAAATTCAAAATCATATAGATGACTTAACTAACAGCTCCCTCCAAAACCTGACCAGTGACCGTAGTACAGGCTATTCACTCTGGAAAGTGACTAGAAACTTGAAGCAGCCTATTACCCAGATCCCACCAATAAAAATAGGACCCGGTCAATGGGCGGTTAGCAATGAACAGAAGGCCAAAAAGTTTGCCGACCATCTTGAAAATATATTCAAACCAAACGAAGCTCAAATAATTTATCACCCCTTGGTACACAAGATCTGTGATGAAAGCTTAGAAATAAAACTTGTTTCACCTCGAGAAGTAGCAAGTGAAATAAAACACCACATTAATCCAAAAAAAGCCCCAGGTTTCGACCTTATCCCCGGTGAGATTCTCCATAAACTCCCAAGAAAAGCACTTGTTAAATTAACAAACATCATCAATGCTGCATTGAGACTAAAATATATACCCAATTTATGGAAAGTGGCTGAAGTAATAATGATAGCCAAGCCAGGAAAACCTCCACAAGATGCATCATCATACAGACCTATTTCCTTATTGCCAATCATGTCAAAGTTATTTGAAAAGCTACTACTTAAAAGGCTGAAACCTATTCTAGAAAATAAGAACCTTATCCCAGAGCATCAGTTTGGTTTTCGTGAACATCATTCTACTATAGATCAAGTCCATCGAATTACCAACATAATAGAGAAAGCCCTAGAAGACAAAAAAGTCTGCTCTACGGTGTTCCTAGATGTAGCACAGGCTTTTGATAAAGTTTGGCATGAAGGCCTAATGATAAAACTGCGCGAAATGCTACCAAAACCGTTCGCAGATATATTGGAATCATATTTATCAAATAGAGTTTTCAGGATAAGACAAGAAGATGCCTACTCAGAAATTAAGGAAATCAAAGCTGGGGTACCACAAGGAAGTGTATTAGGTCCGGTCCTGTACCTACTATATACCTGTGATATTCCAGAACTTGAAAACAACACCATCGCAACCTTTGCTGACGATACTGCCATAATGGCTGTGGGAACCACCCATGCAGAAGCAGCAGAAAAGGTTCAGGTAGCACTTAACAAAATCCATGACTGGACAACACGATGGAAAATTAAACTTAATGAAACCAAATCGGTTCACATTAACTTTACCAACAAAAAAGAGCAATACCATCCAGTATTTATAAACAGTATGCTCATTCCGTATGAAAATACTGCAAAATACTTAGGTATGACGCTTGACGCGAAACTTCGCTGGAAAGCTCACGTCAAGAAGAAAAAAGATGAGCTAGAGATAAAATACAAAAGAATGTACTGGTTGCTTGGAAGAAATTCTACTGTAACGGTACACAACAAAGTGTTATTATACAAACAAGTCCTCAAACCAGTATGGACCTATGGTATACAGCTCTGGGGCTGTACCAAGAAAAGCAACGTAGAAATCATCCAACGGTTCCAAAACAAAGTACTCAGGGGAATAGTCAACGCACCCTGGTACATACGAAACGACGATCTCCATCGGGATCTTAATATAGAGTTCGTTGTTAGAGAAATACAAAAACACGCAGAAGCTCATGAACAAAGACTTCACCACCACGTCAACGTCGAGGCTATCCAGCTCCTCGACAACACAAACATTGTAAGAAGGCTCAAAAGGCAAAAACCTTTTGAGCTAGTGTAATGTGAACCAAACAGTGATATGTAGTGTGAGTGCAAACTAGTGCCACCTAATAAGAACACAACAACAAAGTGTCTTCGCCTTAAGTAATTAGAGACAATAAGAAAAGTGCCAATGGACACATTCTTAGATTAGTTTATATTATGCTAAAAATTTATGTCAATGTAAAATTACTAATTAGCCAGCGTCGTGGCTAGATCGTAATATAATTAGGGTATAAGTATTATTTATTAGTACAGGTACGCTAACTAAAAAAAATAAAAAAAAAAAAAAATACTCTCACTGCCTGCTGTTACAGCGACTGCTACATTATATTACTAATATGCACCTATGTATGTATTAGGGAATCCAGATGTTGCTGAACGTAGAACCGGGATTACCGGGACTTTAAGTCAAAGAACCGGTATTCTCGGGATTTTCAGGATTTAACTAAGTATGCTTATTTCGGTGTCGGTTTCAGTAGTGTCTCGTTTTTTGTTTGGCTGTTATTAAACTGCGTTGAGTCATTTACCTACCTACTATAGGTACTTGCTAATGTAAAAAGTTATCATTTTATTGCTAGTCTACAGTATTCAGACTTTGGGTCGTCTTATTATATAGCGAAGTCGTAAATCACTGAAAAAAATTAAGAACACGACTAAGTATGTATTTTTTTGCAAAAATGTTTAGTTTTTCTTAATTCGACTCTAAGGTTGGGCTCTTGCAAGTAGGTATTCTGTCAATCATTTAGCTAAAAATACTATGTACATTTTAAAACATAAAATGCAAAATTATGTTGTCCCGAAAATCCCGGTATTTGATTTCATATCGTCCGAACCGGGATTTTCCGGGATTTTCAAATCCGTCATTTCCCGGGACTATACCCTTAGTATGTATAAATAAGCTAGTACAAATATAACGATATTACAATCATCTTTGTCTAGTTCGTCTAGCAGTGTACAGTACAGCCAACAACGCAAGCTCAGTTACTTCCGCCCTTGCTCCTTTGTCATAAAGTGGAATTAATACGTTGGGTATTAGACGCCAACTGTATCCCCGTTTTCACATCACGACGTGCAAAACAATAGGGTGCTTACTGCTTCCCTCTGACGCCTGAAGCGGTTTTTCTTCTATCTTTCGTCTCCTTTACTCGTGTTTGTGATGTGCGAGTGGGAGGAGTGCAGAGAACCAGGACAAAAGGCACTTTCAGCTAATTTGGCCCGCCGCCGCCGCCGCTTCGCTGCTTCTCGTTTCATCGCGGTCTTTGCTTGAAATATTGGTTTATTTTAAAAACCTCGTTATAATAGGTATTGAACCGGGCCTGGTAATTTCAGAACATACGCCGAAAGCTATGATGATAATATTAAATTTTTATCCAGGTAGATTCTGCGAAGTTTAATTAAAATACTTACTAAAGTTGCAACAAACTATAGCCGTCACGTATATTTACCTATAGTCTTTATGCAAACATAAGTAAAAGTAAAATTGATAAAAACCGATAAATTACCAATAACGAGTACGGAAATCTCGCTGGAAAATTAACCGATGTCAAACTCCCGGAATCTGGACACCTAAAATGCCGCATCAAAACTAATGAAAACAAATGAGCAACACAAAAATTATACAAAATTAACGAATACAATCACAGTAGCCACCTCTGAAATGCGAGTTAATAAATGGCGTTTAGTTTATGGATGCCATGGGTTAGTTATTTAAAGTTCGTTTGGGGTGACGCGAGGGTCGGGGTCGACTCGGACACGCTCGATGTAATGTCGAATAACTTAGATACGGTCGCTCGTTACTTCTGTACGTGGGAATACCAGAAACAAAAAAAAGTTGATATAACGCTTTACACATCAACGTATCGAAAGAAACAGGTTAGCTGACTGTTTTTTTTATTTATATTGACTGGTATAATACTTACTCAACCTTAAACTTACCAAAATTTAAAAGAAAACAAACGTTATTTGGGAAGGCCTAGCAGTGGGGCGATATAGAAAAATAAAACTTTACATAAATTAAAACAGTGCTTGTTTTTATTAGTAACGTAACCAAAAAGCATATTGCAAGTATTGCGATCATACAATATCGAGTTGTTAAAGAGTAATGGCATCAATAATCGAGCTCAGGGGAGCGTTAGTTAAATCGCTCGTAACGATTGTCTGGGTAGTACCGGGGCAGTGTCTAGGGGTAGAAGTCGTCACGGCCAACGCGACGCCAGTCTCGGGGGATCACTTTATGTATTACACATATTTTTGAATTGATACGTCATCGCATATTTATTAAATTAGCTATGTTTTCTTTCAATTTGAAAGTTAGTTTCAAATATGTTTAGAATTTGAGATATTATAAATAAGTAACCGTTTTATAATGCATTCTGAAATTAGATATGCTTAGTAAATAAAGTATCTAGGTAGGTACTAAATAATGTCTCAGAATAATGTAATATAAGTTGATAAAAAAAAAATCATGTGTAATGCTTTTACATCTAAGCCACAGAACGGATTGGGATAAATGCACACAAAATGAATTTTGACATAGATATAATACTTTGTATTTATTATTAATACTCTTTGTCTGCTAATTCTGATAAATCTATAGCCAGCAAAAATTAGATACATCCAATTTCATATTATAATCCAAAGTCAAGAGCGTCCCGAACAATAGGACGCATCTAGCGAAGCGTGCGCTATAATAGGTTCGCGTTCCGGCGCGCCCGTAAATGATAATCATCAAAATATTGCATCACTTATCGAAATATTGTAAGTGTCAATCAAAAAATTAAGTTTGTATTGTTAGGTTGGCAGCGACGCGTGTGCGGCGCGCGCCCTTACGGTTGGCTGAACGTCGCGTGCGACATTTTAGGGGATCATTGTTTTGATTTTTGCGCGTGAAATGAAATGACGTCACTCTTTTGCAAAAAAAACGGGCACCTAAGGAAATTTACGTTCTAAGGTCGATTTGAGTTAATTAAATTAAATTAAATTGTTTGAAGTAGTCTGTATACTTATAATCGTGTAAATTAATACTCGTGAAGTGAATTCTGGCATTTTTTTAAATGTAGGGTGAATTCTTTGAAACCGATGTACACGGCTAAACAATAAAAAGTGGTCGGCAAAAAAGACAAGAAGATTTTTTAACTTTTATAATTAAATAAAGTTACAAAATGTAAAACCCTAATAACGAGTGTGACCTCCTCTTGCCAAAATCTCAGCTTGAATCCTTCTGGGCATGCTTTCCACGATGTTTTTAATAACGTTTTGAGGAATGCGTTTCCACTCTTCTGCAATGACTCTTTTTAGCTCCCTGATGTTTTGTGGAGCAGGTTGCACTGATCTTACCCGTCTCTTTAGAACATCCCAGACATGCTCAATTGGATTGAGGTCGGGACTTCGAGCTGGCCAATCTAAACGACGAATCCCAACTTCTTGCATGTACGCTTCCACGTCGCCAGAACGGTGCGGGCGAGCATTGTCGTCCATAAAAATGGAATCTTCCCCAAGTGCAGTCAATGCGGGTTGTGCATATGGAATTAAAACATCCATTATGTACCGGTGTGCATTTAATGTTCCATTTTCTATGAAAACTAACTCCGTATGCTCCGTCGAATTAATTGCTGCCCAAAACATAACGGAGCCTCCGCCATAAGGAGTGATTTCTTCGAAACACACTTCCGCATAGCGTTCCCGTGGTCTTCGCAGCACTCGCCGGCGTCGGTCCTCTCACACAAAGAGATTCTAGCTTCATCAGAAAACAATACTTTATTCCAGTCCTCCAGAGTCCATGAAACACAGTTTCGAGCAAACTGAAGTCGAGCATCACGGTGCTCACGGAGTCATTTAGGGCCCCGAGCCGGGCGGTAACTCCTGATATTGGCAGCCAAAAGCCTCCTCTTGACCGTCCACAAGCTAACTTCTACTCCTCTTACTTCTTCAAGGCTCTTCTTCAGGTCCACACTTGACGCCTTACGATTCCGCAACGCCTGACTTACCAAAAAGCGGTCATCTCTTGGTTCTGTGCATCGTTTTCTTCCCGAACCGGGTCTTCTTTTGACCGAACCGGTCTCTTCATACCGTTTCCAAGTCCTCTGGACAATTGAACGACTCACATTTAGCCGCTGAGACACGTAAGTTTGCGAACAACCTTCTTCAAGTAGGGCTATAATTTTACCGGCCCTTATCGCTTTATCACTCATATCAAAAAGTGGTATTTAATGTAAAAAGAAAGATTAAATTGTTCAATTTGCAGAAACATTCCAAAAAGTTTTAAAATTTTAGTAATCAGTAAAAAAATCGTTTCAGCAATGCGCGCCATTAGTAAAGCAATTTTACACTTATCCACACTAATCATTATTTTTCTTTTGTTAATTTCAAAAAAACGTAAAGAATCATGCCAGGATGCTTCAAATAACATGCCAATACATCGTCAAATTAATAAAACCTCTTTCTTGTTCTTTTTCATTGAAGTAGAGAAAAAAATCTAAAGTGCCCGTTTTTTTTGCAAAAGAGTTTAGTTTAAAATTGCGCTGAAAGTAAACGTCTTATTTATGCAATTTTTCCAACTTTATAGTTTTAACATTTACGGGCAATATCTCTGTAGACTTGCATTTTGCCAAATATCTTTCGAATTTCGAAATTGCGAAATAGAGCTGTCAACGCAGCCGAAAGGTAATGTTAAAAACACACAGTAAGTAATAAACAAACAACTAACCTTGTGAAGCCTGTGAGGTGGCGTGTGCTGACCATGTGCTTTTGTACGATGCATCTGAAATAAAAGCGTCATTTTAGTCTGGCACCCAAACTATTTCGTATACTTATTGCTTATTGATTTTTTTTGAGAAGAATTATAATCTGAATGCTCTAATTCAGTTCTTAGTAGAAGTCTTAACAGCCTAGTATGAACGCCACTACCTTCTAGGCACTCCTGAAAATCAGCGTTAAAGGAGCCACCGTGCACCTTTAGCTTATGCTGAGCGAGTACCTTTTTTACGCACCTATCTATAATTTAATGTTTATTTAATTGTGTTTAAGTGTGTTTTTGCGTAAACTAAATAATTTCTATTCTATTCTAATATTCAACGTTTATTTTTTATTCAAACTCTTGAAATCCAGCGCTAACGAAGCCACCTTTAGCATTTGCTGAGTGGGTTCCTTTTTTACGCATCTGTTCTGTTAATTTAATGTTTGTTTTATTGTGTTTAGTGATGCGTAAAATAAATAATTTATATTTCTATTTATCACTTAATCGCAAACTGAAGTGGTCATATTTTTAGATTTTTTTTTACAAAGTGAAAAATTTATCACGAATAACAAATTAAGATACATATCGTGCTTACACCCTACTGTTGGTATTTTGGGGTGTAAAGGGATGACAGTCGCACTCAAAAGAGCTTTCAGCCTCTTTAGGCACCTCCGCGACACCCTTCGAGAGCCATCATCCCCTAATAGCCTAGATACTGAATAAGGGTGTATTGGGACACAAACGGCGTCGAGTACTTGTATCATTTTTAAATACTACACGGGTTTGTTGACGTCAAAGTTAGAATGATTTTATCTCTATGAGCACTATCACTTTGAATCGTCATACTAATTTATCGGTCTTACTTATGACGCCCTCTCAAGAGTCTCTTAGATTAAGTAGTTTCTCGCAAGCTAGTTTGCCTTCAAAACTTCTAAACAATCAGATAAGTATATCAAATATATCAGAGAGCCACAAAAAAGCAGTTCTTTTGCAATTTTTGAGTGAACTAGTGATAGAACAAGCCGATTGCCCACAATATGTTAAGTGGTAATCTTTTCTAATGTACTAAATCTATTCGATGTTATAGTTAAACTTCACTGAACAATGATCTTATAAAAAACTCCCACATGCAAATGAAGATCAAAGACCTGAAATTTGTCTTGATTTTTAGCAAGAAAGATTTTAGGCCTATAAATATGTAATATTATTTGTATATTAATACCTATAATGTTATATTAATTATTATAATAAGATCTGAACATATCTAGTACAGACCGGCAGCGGCGTAGTGGTGCGGCGGCTTGATCCTTGTTTAGACGCATAGTGCGCATATAGGCCTAAAGTCGCTGTATCAAACCCAACCAGTGTTGCCAATTAGAAATGATGACTTTTGCCTATGCCTTAGCGGCTCATCTGGCGACGTTTGGAATACAAAAACAAAGACCCGCCTCTGTTGCGTCTGTTGTAAACGCAAAAATTCAATATTAAATTATATATTCATTATCAAATATTTAAAAATAGAACATACTTTGATGAAGCCGTGGTGGGCGAGCCCAGACCCAGATTTATAGGAGTTGGCAACACCGCGGCCACCACTGAAAAGACATCTATAGATGTCTCAAAAATTATAACATTGTATTAAAAGCTTATTTCATTATGTTTGAGCGTTCTTTGATACCTTGAATGAACTTACGTACTTTACTTTTAGTAATTTTAATACTGCGGTGAAATAAATTATTATTTTGTTTTCAAAATTTTGTAAAGGTACTTAATTATTTTTTTTGGTAAGTATTTAGAATCTAAAATATGCATAAAAATATAGCACCACTTAGGTTTTAATTTTTTGCCTGAAGGGCGCGTTGAGATCTAATGTACTGAATATAAGTACTCACTATATCTATTAGATAGAATCAATTAAGTAATTACAAGTAAATAGTTTTAAACTAGATAGCTATAAATATTTTTGCCAGTTGCATCCAATAACAGTCTAAATTGTTCAAATCTAGAACAATCCAAACGATTACGTAATAAATAAATTTTACTCTAATTAGGGAAAGTGCAATTATTTTTTCTTTAGTAAGGAAAAGTGTATTCAAGTTTCCTTAACATCTGCATAAGATTTTCAATCTTGAAATAATCATAATCACTGCATAAGATAAGTATTTGCAATCAGTTACTACATAGTAAAAGATAGTAATCAAATCGGTTAATAACTGGTTGATTAATAACCTACGTATTTAAAACCAGTATTGTTGTTTTTACTGGTACATAGTTTGATAAACTTCTTCCAAGGATAAATAAGTACCACGATTATCTATCTTATCAGCAACATGTTTGTAGTCAGTAATAAAAAAATGTATCCAATGTTCCATCTGTATCTGTATGGCTCCCAATGTTGTTCTTTGAATTTTAAAGTATTTATCGATATTATTAATTATCTTTATGTTATTTACTATACAAAATATAAATTATAAACCTATATAATGACGATTCATCGCTATATTCACAGAAAAGTTGCACTACCTACTTATAAAGGTCTTGTTACCACTGATCTTTTATACATTTAAAAAATATATAATTAATACAAGTACTGATACTGAATTTTTTTTAAATTTATATAATTTTTATTCACAAAGAAAATTACAAATAATACATTATTAAATTTATTCATTCATTGCCCAAAAGTATTGGTGTTACTTGTATTGTTATACATTATTTAATATTTTTATGAGCGTAATATTCGCTCTTTGCGGTTACAATATTACTGCTGCCTAGATGGTCCATCACAGTTGCATGTATCGGTGCCGTCGGCTTTTGGTTTTGTTGGATTTGGAAACGCCATTGTTGGATCAACTTAATATAATCTTAGTCTACGCGTTTCTCTCTATTAGGGGCTCTAGGGATCTATGGTGTTCAAGATTCTTAGGTCATCTTGTATAAATATATCATTTTTGGCATTTTTCACTTATCTGGTAGGTAGGAACCAGATTTAAAACAAATTTGATTTCTATACTCTTTTCTACAACCAATTTGGAGGGCTTGAAGTTTACTTTCATTTCTAGCTTTCCAGGCTACCGGGACTACGTCACTTACTGCCGCGAAACTACATTACCAGACCGTTCTTAGCACTCTGACATCTGATGTCGTCTACCACCGTACTTACGGCTCCCCCATACCACAATCATAAGCAACCCTTAACACCGCACCAGCACAACACGCAAAACACTTCACAGCGCGGTGATTACAAAATAATGGAATATTCACCCGCAAATAGCATCGAGAAGTTGGTAAAGGTGCCCGACCGACTGAGGTAGTCGGCGGAGCTCTTTATGTCGAGCATGGTTACGGCGTGCTCGGTGTCCACATGACGTCGCGTCGCGTTGCCGCGGCCGTCTGCTGGCGGAGGCTCAGCAGTCGGGGGCGGCGCACGTGACACGCCCACACACGCCCCCGCGCACCCCCACGAGCCACCCCGCCAATCGCACACCACTCCGGCTAATCTTTATCTCAGAAAAATAAACATGGTGGGCGGGAGATAATGACGCTATGACAGGCCGATAATCAAGAGGCTTTGTGGCCCGCGACGCTCTGTTACCGCCGGCTTATCCACCGCCAGACTGTTTGGCGAAAATTGAACGCTTCGATACTTTTTTCTTTCAGTCGAAAGGTTTTCATTAAAGCCTATTGAGTGTTGGAGTTGGCACTCGGCCTATTCGGCGAGACTGTTTGTCACAGGCGCATATTGTATTTTTTAATTCGGCTGTCCCGTTTGGGCGCGGACAAAGCGCCCGCTCGCGGCCATTGTGCTGGGGCCTTTCTTTTTTGTTGTAAATTGCTCGACAGCTCGGCTTTTCCTATCTCGATAATTGTCCATATAATTGGTTGCGCTTAGGCATATTGTGCGCTGAATTTTCATGTAAAGGTTTTTCAGGTGCCGTCTGGTCGTTCCCGTCCGTTTTCATGTATAGGTATTGTTATGACGTAGTATAGGGACGGAATTTCAACATTTTAATAAGTTTTTTTAACGCCTGTAGAGTTTTAGAATTTATCTGAAACCAAAGCAAGGCTCGTTGATAGGTTTAGCTTTATATTTCATGAAAATTGAAATTCAAAAGAGTTTCCGCACGACATGAGTCAGACTGCCAGTAGGTACAGTAACTACTTCACAAAGCAGAATCTTTTACTTTTACACGCCTAACTCATTTCTATGAATCTGGTTAAACATTTTAATTCTCAACTCTAAATCAAAGGCAGTAGGTACAGATTAATTTATAATTAATGTGGTCACGGTCGCGGCCCCTCGGCATGCAACTGGGCTGCCAGCTGTATACTCTATCAATGGTAAGTTAAGCTCGAGGTCAATGGAACTATTTCTGCATAGGTAATCGTTTTCACTTTCAAGGTAATAATATGTACCTAATCATACGTTTTGGAACGGACTAAGTATGGAGATAGGTATCCTGACTGTTACTAGGTACTACAATGATAAAATATTAAAAGAAGTAGATACCAATGTAGAATATAAATTCATTTAATTACCAAAACAGAAGAGTATAGAGCTTAGATATCTACCAATGACCTCCGCACGAAGGTTACAGGTAAGTTGAAATGGAAATATGTACGCACAATGGGTCATAGCTAATTCGTATCTTGGTTCTCGTTTAGAGACTATAAACCGTAAGGCATAATGGCATCCCAACCAATGCATCCACGATATTTGGAATGTAAGTGAACGGATAAAGTCAAAATCATTATAGCGTAACGTATTGAGTGGAAAATGAAAATCTGTATCCGTGGAAACCTATTTCTGGCTGTGGACTTTTTCAGGATACTGCTTATGAATATGTAGCAATCCCTTCTTCTCTTGTCGGCGTAATAAATACAACTCTTTGTCCAGTGTTTATATTCAGGAAAGCCTTCTTAGTGTCCTTATACAAAATGATAGTTATATTCTCTTATACTTGGTTCTATTAGTTATAAATTATAACTTATAATACATAGTAAAACCCAGACATGCAGCAAACATCTGTTTGCCACACACAAATGTTTGTTCTCGGTGGGGATCGAACCCACAACCCACAGCAAGGATTTTTCGTATAAGGTGTCCTTATTCAATTGTAATGCAAAACTGGATAGCATCTTATAATAGACAATTGAATTTGGACAGTGCTCGCTATGAACCGAATAAAAACAAACAAATGATATATTGACGTGCTGAGTTCACACGAACGGACCGCCCGCAGCGCGTATCCATGGAGAGTTCAACAATCAGCGCTGACACTTTAGTATTACGACCACAGCTAATATATTTGTAGAACCTATAGAACGATTAAAAACGACCATTTTCAGGGACACGAGTTTTGACATTTTTTGAAACGACACATAGCACTTTTATTTTAATAGTTTTTCATGTGTTATTGTGAGTATTGTTGTTTAATTTTGGTGGAATTTTAACCAATAATACTTAGGTCGTAACATAAAGTGTGAGCCATTGGAATAAATGTGTGTAAAGTGGTTTTTCTGAATGTGAAAATTCGTGTTAGGTTTTGAAGAGAAAATCCACCATTTTCTTTTCAAAACAACCGACAGCCGACTTGACACATTACTTGACTTGACTTATTTATTACAATTTTAACACTTGACATTGGCAAAATTGTCTGTCGAAATGACGGACACAGGCCATTATGGAAGAGAAGAAGAAGAAGAAGAGAAGAAGAAGACCATTTTCAGTTGTTTAGTTGTTCCATTTGGAGTGTGACTGCAGTATCCAGTCATGCTAGACATGCCTTCACTTTGCTACTTATTTAACGATTACCAAAAAACTGAAAAGCGCTCTTTGTGTAATTTAGTCAATCTTCAACGATTATCTAGGTTAGGCAACGCTTGAAATGGTTCCTTGTCGACTGTACTTGCCATTTTTTATGTATGAACTCAAGTAACCCGTATCCAGAGGGACTTTTTGTTAGGTATTTTAAGAGCGTGGTCGTCCGAAACCGTGGCCCTACGGGATGAAGCCCGATCTACGTGGTCAGTGTGGTCACTATAATAATATGGATGTGTGACCGCTAGTGATATTTACATCAGAGCGCTGCCGTTCTTCGGTGGGCACGTTACACGGTTGATCGCGGCTCTAGTCACTAAGCCATGACGGAGGCCTTAAGGCCACCCGAAAACTTCAAAAGTGTTGGTCACTAACTCATACGATCTGGGGTTTTTGAAAATATTAATTTCAAGTGATCTGTGATAATACTGCAGTATCTATAATAATGAAGTACCTTTTGAAAAATGTCACACTCGTATTAGATAAAAAAAATCTAGACAGCAATAGAATACTTTAAAACCGACTGAAGAACTTGAAAATACAAATTTTAATACAGTGAAATCAAATGAAATGAACGCGAGAACGGGGTGTAAAGTGTCGATTAGATTCAAGCCTCGCTGACGATGAAAAACGACAGACGAATGTTTGAAGAATTTGCGTTACACTGCGTGGCTGCTTTGTACGACGTGCAAGACATACTATTGCTACCGCGCACTGTAACTCAAATATCTATAAATAACCTTCCTTTACTATTTTGCAGAGAAGAGCTCCGCTTGCCGCTCGTTTGAAGTGTTGTAATTACGCAACGTTTAGCTCCTATTTCAAATGACAGTGCTTGATGTCTACGAAGTCATTCGAAAGCCCCGTGCATGGCTGATGTTGAAAATAGCTTCACAAAGTAGACGTGACTACTCCTAAAAGTTGTTCAGAGCCCCGAGTCTGCACTTGTTTTGACTTTCGACTCGAGTATAGCACACGCAAACGCATTCGCAAAGCGAGAAATTTTGTTGGGAATTGCACAATTCCGAAATCTCCTGCTTGAGGCGCTTATCCGGGTTTCATACAAACTTTCTCGCTTTGCGAATGCGTTTGCGTGTGCTACACTCGAGTCGAAAGTCAAAACAAATGCACAGACTCGGGACTCTGTAAGTGGTCTGTAAGTTCTATTTATAGGTACAGTCAGAAACTCAAGTCGATAACTAAAATTCGAGTAAATGCAGTCGTATATTGTTATAAGCTGTTTTATTTTCGAAATACTCATAGGTATACAGATGTCTTACAAAAATACAGTAAATTGTACAACTGGTGCTGACGTTTCAAATGAAATTTTGCATACTTGATATGCACAGAGCGGGGGGTTTCGCAGATTTATATCTTGTAATCCCTATCATTTTTTTAATCCTAACTAGCTACGCTGGCTACGCCGTAGTCTGCTACGACGTAGGGACACAGCCCAATACTATAGGCTCCGGTCCGTGATAAGAGTGGATCTAGGATTTCAGAAAAATAATTGGAAATGTCCACCAATAGGAATTCTATAATGGGGATTTCGAGATTTTTCCCAACATCCCTACCAAATAATTTGATCAGTATTACACAACGATATAGTCCATTTCAGACCCACATTGCGACACATCTCTTCAGCGATCCAGGATTTTGGGGATTCAGTATTTCGGAGGGGCTTGACAGCTATTTATCGTTTTTTCTGATGAATCCCAGACATTTCGGGGAGACTTGAGTCTCTTAGCCCACCCCTGGAGCCGCATCTCTTCCAATTGAAAGCGTTCGAGAACCGTATCAGCTCATTCTGCATCGCAGTAAGTTATCCAATGACCGTGTCTGTCAACTTGAATGCACTTTAACAAAAGGTATTGTAAACTGTTTATTGCAAGCTGGTAGTGCAAGATTAAAATTCTGTGAAGTTGCCCTTCTAAAAATAAGACTTACTTCTAGCAACAAAATAATATTTATTTAATAATATTGTTTATGGATCTTGTTATGTGAATAAAACTATTTTTAAATTTTTTAGTAAGTATATTTATTTTTTAGCCATGGTATTCTCCCTGCTCGACAAAAGCCTTGTTTCTCTTTCCACTCATCACGATTTAGCGCTGTTACAACGTAAAAAAGTTATGGCAAAAACGCAGTTCTTTGTTTAAAATTAGCTCTGCTAGTAAGATATGACACTGAAATGTAAAAAATTAAGTGTTTTTAAGACTAAGTGTAAATCCCTACCGGTAGGGATTTTTTAATGGGGATTTCTGGAATATATCAAACTAGCTGACCCGACAGACGTTGTCCTGTCATTCAAACTCTTACTGTCAAACATCTGACAGTTATTTCAAATGTGACATTAAAAAGGTTTCATGAAAAAGGCTAAGAAACTTTCACCCCCCCCCCCCCCCCCATTCAACCCTTTTTTAGTAGCCAAAAAAGTAGCCTATGTCCTTTCTCAGGCTCTAGACTATCTGTGTACCGAATTTCATCCAGATCGGTTCAGTAGTTTTGGCGTGAAAGCGAGACAGACAGACAGAGTTACTTTCGCATTTATAATATTAGTATGGATTGAGCTCCCGGTCGCCACCAAGTACTCATGTAGTCAAGAAGACCTCATTGAATTTTCTTCAATATATAAGTAAAATTCAGAACATACTCAGACTGTCTGCATCGTCAAGAGAAACGGATGCTAGCGGATATTATCAGTCGTTCCACATATTCCTGCAGATCTATCCCTAGGGAAGTTTAATTACCGACGACGGCATCACGCTACTGACACGTCGTCTAGTGTAATTTCAAATGAAATTGTGATGGAACAAGCCGATGTTACACCTGATATAGAGATAAGATAAAAATGTTTATTGCATAGTCTTAAAATTAACATTACATCTTACAGTATAAATTAGTGGACAGTGGGAAGTAGAGTAGGCACCTATTATTAGATACCTACCAACCATTTTATACAGTTTTGCAAAGTGCAATGTTAAGTCAGAAGACCTTGGGTTAGTCACAGTATTGAGTTCCTCGCTCTAACTAGAGTAGTAGAGCTCTTTGTGAAGGGCTCGTCCGGGGAAGTACTACCACCATGCCTTTTTCTGCCGCCAAGCAGCGTTGCCGTGTTTCGGTTTGAAGAGTGTGGTCGCCGGTGTAATTACAGGCACATGAGGCTTAACACCTGTTTGCCTCAAGTTGATGGACGCGGGGCAGTGCATCGTAGGGCACGTTTCTATCGTGCATGACTACGAGGCACTGTTTTGCTATAGGTGATGGACCCTTAACATCAGGTGGGTCATCTGCTTGTTTCATCAGCTAGTAGTATAAAAATTAAAAAAAATAGGCGCATGCTTGTGTCATATTAATTGGTCTACTGACTATAGTGATGCATTGCCTCACTGACCACGTCTACGGACGAGAGGAAGTGCCTTGTGATGCATTGCACTGCGGCCATCAATCTGAGGTTTTAGGACTCATGTGCACAGGCATATGAGACCTAAAACGTTAAGAATCTTGAGGCAGTCTGATAAAGAACTGAAAGAAGCACGGCGTATGTTTGGACTTGCCTCTCTAGTTAAATCACTATGTATTAATTATCATGGTATACGTATTTTAAGATGACATAGAAATTACTCATAAATGACGAGCGGCAACGCTAAAGCGAAAATGTTTGAGAGAATATAATAATTAAAAAATTCTCGATCGGAATAGAGATAATCCAATAGCCGGCGTCTTGATTCAAACCTCCAGCACCTCAAGGCGTCAAGAGCGAGTGTGCGTGCCCTTGTATGTGTGTGTATACTCTGTATACTGTACAGGCATGATCGATGCGCGGGGCTGTTGCCGCTCCGCGCGTTTCCGGTGTCGCGACGTTGCCGCTTCTCTGGTTAGGCGGCGTTTCGTATGGAGCCTATTTTGGACGGATCTTTTCTTTGTAGCCTGATTTTTCGAAAGTTGGATAAATATACTTGTTTTTTTCCACTTATTCATTAATTTCAGGTAATTAATCTAATAGTTTAGCCATTTATTTTGTATTTTTTTAATTTTAAATAGATAAGTGATAAGATTATAAATGGTGCACGCTCTCCCATTGTCGGCACAAAACGGGTGCATCAATCATTATTGTTAAGGGTCTAGTCGGATAGATTGAAGCATTCTTCCAACTTATATCACCAGATTAGATGAGCTCGTATATTTACGCCATTACAAGATAATTCATAAGTTTAATAAACTAGGACCCTTACTTCAAATCAAATCAAATCAAATCATTTATTTGCATAAAAATATGGTAATTTATGTACAAAGATGTAAAAGTATAAATATAAGTGCCGCATATTTTTACCAAAGAGATTGGCGTGCAAAAGTTTCTAGGTACCTAATTCACTATTAATAGTTGTAGAAGCGACACCTGACCTCAATTTGACTACCTGCAGGCTTCATCATCAGATGATGATGGCAGTTCATTGGAATTATTCTAGGGACCGTAAACTCCACTGATAAGTCACAGGAAAGCAAACTACGCATTACAAATAGATTTTTACACATCGGTTTATATAAATGAAATGACGGAGTTCTGAGGTAACAATCAAAATAAATACAACCGAATTGAAAACCACCTTCTTTTTTTTTTGAAAAAATGGGAGTTCTTCACTTCTTTGTGTACTTAAATGGTCAGATGATGGTGAAAACAAAGAGGTCGGTATTTAGAAAGCAAATTCAAAGTGAATGAAACTAGCGATGTCTGAATTTCCGACGCCTGAATTCGATTTGCGGTGAATGAAGCCACGAGCTAATTTCACTTGCATTAACTCATTGAGTGCGGTGCAGGTGTCACCGGAGCTGTGGACAGTTCCGCCGACAAATGGTCCACACGCCGCTTTAGCCACACATTCTAATTAACACATTTCATAGATAAACAAACATTTCTGGAAATTGACAGATATAAAATTAATACAGCCAGGCGGCGGAGCACCGGAAATGAGCTTAGACTGCCGGCGCGGAGGGCGCAGCCTCTGAATTAGTTCGAATCGACTAAATAATCTGATAACTGAGAAAAAATGACTTCACATTTTTTTTAATCTCGACGTTATTGAATCATATCGCTGGCGTGAAAAGGTAAAAATAGTAGGCAACTTCAACTTCAGACTGAAAATTGAAAAGAAAATTCGATATGCAAAAGAAATTATTATTTACCGGTTTGTTTTGTGTCCTCTTACTTAAAATCGCCTCACTCTGAACCCACCACTTCGTCTGGGTTTTACCGACTTCATTTACTGGAAATATTTAATGTAAAAATAGCCTGTGGTAATCAAGAGTAAGTAAAGTAGCTATCAATGAGTAAAACCTTCTCTGAATCGATTCTGTGGATAGTTAATAGTTATAATGATTACACTGACTAAACACCAAAACGGAACTGCCCATAGTATACAATATATAAGTACCTATAAATGAGATAAGCAGTGAATGCGTTGAGATCAAGTCAGTATTAGAGCAGTCTACAGCTTCCTCTCCTTGAACAAAGTCTGATTCAACTTATGGAGGCACTGCGAATTTTGAGCATCTAACAAACTTTGTTCGCACAAAGCACTATTTCGCCACGTCCCGCGGCGATTGTTGAGAACATTGAAAACATACGGGCTAGTTTTTTGCACTGAGCCGCTGTGTCTAAACGCCAAAAAACATTACTTTTATGTATTACCTTAGTGCATAAAGTAATTGTAAGCGCGTTTACGTTAAGACCAAGTTTTGATAAGACTTACCCCGTTATTTATATTTACCTGCTGTTCTAGGTAGGCTTGATAAACATATTTAGCAGCCATTTCAGAACCATTTCTTTAGAAGACCAGTATGGATTGGATATACCCCTTTTTATATAGTGTCCCAGTAGAATCACAAGACATGAATAACAAAAAATCGCAGGACTCTGTGGTTTATCTGAATGCCCCTCGAGGTTGTACTATATATCGGAACACCATGTGTCAATAAAAGTCATTAACAGTCCCCTTCATTCTAGGCACTCCTGAAAACCAGTGCTAAAGGAGCCACCGTGCACCTTTAGCATTTGCTGAGCGAGTACCCTTTTTACTCATCATTCTATTTAATTTAATGCTTTTTTAGTTGTATCTTTGTGTTTTTGCGTAAAATAAATAATTTCTATTTCTATTTGTATTTCTAAAAGCCAAAGTTGATTCCATGGAATATTGCCGATAGCCCAAGTAGGTATGCGTGTATGTAAGTACATATTATTAGACAGAATATAATACCGTATGCTTTCTCAATTCAAAGCCAACTTTATTAGGACTTTGAAGTTTCAAATGAGGTTTTTCCCCTTACGCCCACGAAATAGGACATCTAGTTTGAACTTGGAGGTTATAAGTAAAAACAACAGGTTTTTGCATCTAATCTAGATGATTTATAAGTCAGGGACAACTTTTTACCTATGGCCCGATGTACGGGACGCTATGAGACATGTCTAGTAACAATTTTGATCTTATTTTTAACTAGCCGTCGCCCGCGGCGTTGCTCGCGTTCTAGTGTGACTTTTCAAAATTCCTTTCTTAGTGCACCCCTACACTATATAAGGATACTACCCTCCAAATTTCATACCTCTAGGACTTATAGTTTAGGCTGAGCGTTGATTCTCTGTCAGCTTCAAAAGAGTTTTATATATATTGATGATTGATGATTGATGATGATGTTGAAAGTTGTAATGTTGCAAAACAAATTCTTTATGAGGCATTTTTCTGTGACTATTGCTAATTAAACCTGGAATACACTGGCTATTAAAATTATAAAGTTTGCTAATTTTCCTGCATGCACTCCGAGCGTGTATACATAGCTAACTCTTTTCGTAAATATGTATGACACTATATAGCATCTGCTTGAAACTAGCATGCGTATTTGCTACGTCGCATGTGTATTTTAACCTTTAAGTCAGTGATCCTACTTTGACTTACTTTAAACCAAATAAATATATCCTACTTCCTACTAATATTATAAACGTGAAAGTTTGTAAGAATGTATGGATGTTTGTTACTCTTTCACGCAAAAACTACTGATCCGATTTGGGTGAAACATAGAATATATATTATTTTCCGTGGCGTGGATTAACACACAGTCTATTTTTTATTACGGAAAATCAACGGGATCCAATAGGGCGAGAGCTAAGTCGCGGGCGAAAGCTAGTGGACAATAAATGGACTCCACGGTAGCGCACCTTCGCAGTTACTATGATAAAAGCTTGGTCCCAGTGAAAAACGTACAGCAAGGACTTTAATTAGTTTACAGAGGCAGAGCGCCAACTCGGGGGTGAAACGGGGCGGAGGGTGGAACGGGGGGGGACACCAGCTGTTTGCTTCGTGTGATGGAAAAACTGCCTGCAGCAGGCTTAGTATGAGCGGCCTAGACAGCGAATTGTCTACACTGAAGCTACTTCTGTCTCTTTTCCGTCATACAAGTGAAGGAGACGAAACATGATCCTGTCTGTTTAGTATAAATAATCGTCGTCTAGGTCTCTCTCGTTACTCTCCGGTCTGGGGCGCTCATACTTGCAGGACGGTGTCACTTGGTAAACATGGTAAGACACTTTTAACCGACTTCAAAAAAGGAGGAGGTTCTCAATTAGGTTTTTTTTATTTTAATGTTTTTACCTCAGAACTCCGGCATTTATGAACTGATTTAAAAAAATCTTTTTTTATCTGAAAGGGTATGCTTCCAGATTGGTCCCATAATTTTTTTATCATAATCGGTTCAGTAATTAATCAGTTAAATAAGAATAACTGGAAAAAACACGTCATACACGTACACGACATTGCATATTTTGCTTTCCTGTGACGTTTACGATCAATAGAACAGCAAGTACCTCTATCACGAACAAATCTGACAGTCGCCGCGTTCGCGTATTCGAGTTATATTAAGCGTCAATGCCAGCTCGACTGCCAACCGTTGTAGTGTCACCGTGCAGTGTATCTCGGATACGCTAGCGTTACAATACGTTTGCGATTGTCACATTTATTCGTGATCAAGGCACAGAGCCCCAAGTCTGTGCATTTGTTTTGACTTATTAGCATATGCAAAAGCATGACTTAGTGACGATTCGGACAAAATATACGGACAAAATTGTCTCAATTGTCACTTTTGATTTTAATCACTTTTGTTGTAAGCATTCGCAAAGCTCGTATCTGAGTAGGTACTGCCGGAAGACCTCGGTGATGTGACGAGTTTGTAGGTTTCTTTTTACACTGTTTTCTTAGTAGTATGGTTAGAGTCTTCTTAGGTTTTACTATTAGTGTTTGACAGATACTTCATTTTAGTACAGTGTGAAGTAATAGGTACGGTTAGCCAATGTAAGCCAAGATGTCCGTGAAGTCAACATAGGCCTCAGCTGAAAACCAGCGCTGTTAGCACGTGGCAGCATATGCTGAGCTGAATGCCCTTCCACCACCACCACAAGCATACATTCTTGCTTTTTAAATATTTTGTATGCTTATGTGTTAGTTAAAGATCTTCTCTTTTATTTTTTCATATTATTTAAGTGGTGGTTTGAATAAATGGTTTCTTTCTTTCTTCTTTCAAAGCGAGAAATTAGGGTTAATTACTAATTAAGGCGTATCAAATTGAAGTCAGTTCCTATGCATTTTATGACAATTCCCAATGCATCTTATCATCATCATCATCATCTGATGGTGAAACCGGAAGGTAGGCACCGGCAGTCCGTAGTTCACTAACCGGCATTAATCAAGCCGGGTTTGGGTTTAGTGAAATGATCATGGGATGGATTCCTGTTATAAGTTAACCGACTTCCAAAAAGGAGGAGGTTCTCAATTTGGTTATATTTCTTTTCAGTAGTTTGGCAGTTAAATATGAGTAACTAGAAAAAACACGAAAACGGAAATAAAGTGACTTTCGCAAACCACCGGTGGCTGTGGTCGGTGACCCGTTTAAGTTCAGCCTAAAGGATATTCCGTACCTAAAGGTAGGTATGATTGGTGAAACTGGATTTAAATACAAAAAGGTTATGAATATCTGGTATAAGAAAACGTGTAACGACGAACACAAATCACCAAAACCAAGTATCATAATCAGCGGCAGATTAGAATAGGAAGGTATAAAGGAGCATTGTAGTTCCTCGGAGATACCCCCCTCCAGGAAGTGGCGGCGGCGAGCGGAGACAGCGGTATCCTGGGGTTCCACCACCGGGGCGGAATAGCCACCTTAGCCCGACCCACTTTTAGAAATTTGCGTTATTGCTGTACTCCCGGACCGGTAAATGAGGAATAGGCGGGCTTCCTTCGCCGCGTGGTCAGCGTTTGACCGCGCTGATGGATGGCACGGAGTAGTAATGTCAGGTGACGAAGAAAAGAAAGCGATAGGTAAGGAATGGAAGTTGAGGTTCTATTAGTAGTAGGGATTCCCCGGTTCTGGCTCACTGGCTGGCTCGCGCAAACAGGTCATGCTGCGTGCCTCACGGTCCTACCTCAGCCTAAAAAAAAAAAAAAAAAAAAAAAAAAAAAAGTTTGGACTCTTTTCCCACTAATTCGCACACGCTCTATCGATAGCGCTCATCCATTTTTGCGTATCTTGCTCTGTTACAAAGTTACAGTAACAGTGCTTGCGCTAATTAGCTGCTAATGACTCCTTACACTCGAATTGCATTGTTACCTTAATTAGGTGATTAGGTACGTTGCTCGAACATTGCATTGTTATCCTAATTAGGTGATTAGTATAAAAGTAAACATCTTCCATTCTAGCTCACATTTTTATTTACCTTATAACAGTAATCAAATAATTTATGCACAAACAAATCGTTATTCAGCTTACTGCTATCAAATAATTCTACAAAATCCATCATACTATTTCCGTGAAACTTGTAATATAAATATGTCAAACAATACTCTCCACAAACTGAAGTGAAGTCATGTTGTAGCCTGTACCTATTGAAATCCCACTGCCTAGTAGTCCTGTTCAAGAAACTTCTATGATTTCCCGTAGGTGGCCGACCATATGAATCAAAATACTGACCAACTCCATTTCTCTCTATGTGAATGGCTATCCAATGAGAGCCAGGTTCAGTGTCGAAGTCCAAATTACTTACTATGTAAGTTGGAGTTTTAATATGTAAAGGTAACCTGTTTGCTGGATAAACATTATTTTGTAATGTAGGATGTATCGAGTGCAAATATTTTTTAATTTCAATTGTGTTCATGGTAAAGTTGTGATGCTATCTATTATCAAATTAAAAATGTGTAACTAAATAAGCTGAACTTGTTTATAAAGTGTGGAAGCAAATAAAAGGATTGGAATATGTTCTGATGTTTTATTTATTTCATAATTATAACTAGACATTATACAATATCAACTTAACTACTATAGTCTACGGTAACATTACGGTTCTTATCTATTTCAATAACATTATCAAATTCTGCATAAACAATACAGTTAATTGTCTGAGTAAGTGTAGATTCAAATCGAACTTCTAATCTAACACTACCATGTTTTATAAGGTTCCAATGGGTATTTGAATTTGAACTGAGATCAGCTGTTAGATCAAACGCTAACAGACAGTATCCTTTTGCATATTGTTCTCTAGATATCCCATTACCTTCATTGAGAAAATGTATACCTGTCCCCGAAAAAAGTGTGTGATAGGCTGCAGTAAAAATATTACTCTCAAAAGATGGTTGCAAAGCTTTTGAAGGTATTTGCTGACCATCAATGTATAAACAAAATGTATTCAAATCATAGTTTTTAAAATTGAATGGGTTTTTTGTTAAAGTTCCATTAAATGCTGCATTGTTTACAAATCCAATAATACATCTTTTAGGGACTTGTCCCAGAAAAATATTATCGAGTGTTTTACCTTGAATACCTGAAGGTATGGTTAACACTTTGACTTCTGCTCGAGTAATAGGATATTTAGCAGTTGTAGAGGCTAACACTTTTTGATGGGCTAGTAATACAGTCGGATTGATTCGTGCTCTACGAACAATAAGAGTTGCATCTGTAATGCATACTTTAAATTTTAAATCTGTTCATTTATCTATACAATTAAGGGTTGTAGAGGCGATAACTAATGCAATCACATTTGAACTTTGTCATGTAATTACGTTAAGTAGAAGTAATTACTAATGGTCTTGATAGTGTTGAAACGATGATTATATAAGCTGAACATTTCTTTGCTTGTGCATTGTGACTATTGTGAGTCTTCAGATTAAACTCAGTGAATTTCGTGTTAAAAGTGATCTACAGAGAACAATGGAGGTAAGCTATTTTCAATGCAATGTACTTAATTGTGTATAAATATAGTTATAATTTCAAAAAAAATAATTTTTATAATAATAACTTTGCAGAACTGCTTTGAAGAAAATACTTTTAAACAATATTATTATGCTCTATCAGACGATGAAGATACACACGAGCTAAAAATTGTTAAGGATGCCCCAAAATTCATTAAAAAGAAAAGCATCAAGTGATAGCTTGGATGCATTGTTTGAAGTGTCAAAAACAAAGAAGAAGAAGTTATCATCCACAGTTTCTCATGCCCACCGGGAAGGTGGTAATGTTTTTTTATCAACAAATGATGATGATGGTCCTGGGTCAAATTACATGGTAAAAATAGAGGTGTATAACATGCAGAAAATCAATAAAATTGCATCCAACGAACAATGGAAACATGCAAGTTACAGAGTAAAATATTTCGCAAACGAAGATAATAAAATTTATGAAAATGTTAAAAAAATAATTTTTAATGTAACAAAAGAAATATCAACAGTTCCAACTTGTAAAAAATACCATTTTAACAATTAGTAGGTAATTTAAAATTATTTATTAGTTTCTAAAATGTTTTTAAGTAATCAATAAATTTATATTTGTGCTCATTAGATAATCACATGAAACAATGAATGTCATCAGTTAGGGTACTTCTTGAATTTTACCTGCTCTAATATAAATAGTCCATACAAACACAACAGTAGCATCAGTTCAGTTTTAAATTTTCAACTAGTTACTCTGATAAATATAATCTTGAACAAAATGTCGACTAATGGTGTGAACTGTGTTAGTGTCTTTTTCAATACTGATTCTCAAATCGAAGAAAGGTTATGTGAAAAATTAGATGAATGTATAGCGTTTGAAGATGAAAACAATGAGACCTTATACAATCTATGTGTTCATGAAGAAAATTGTCTACTATTTGATGACCAATACGATGAGGAAATGTACGATGCATGCGCTGTTGTTGAAGAAAATATAATGTAAGTAATATCCATAACTACTGCAACGCTTTTATATTTTGTTTAATTTAAAACCAGGATTGTGTCTTATAATGTTTTTATTGTTGTAGGCGGCAAGTTGGAGGAGCTCTTAAGAGGGTGCATAACACTGAAAATGTCAATATCAATGTGAAACGAGCACGATATGGAGATGAACCAACTGTTAATGCAGCAGAATCCAGCAATGTAAACGGAGAACCAACAAGTGAATCTATCAATGACAATGAAGGCGATGGTGCTATGATGACATGTAGCACTTGTCATGTTGCAGTTAAACGAAGGTATTTTGCAAATCATTTGAGAAGTAATCTTCATAAAATGAAACTTGAAAAAGTTCACAGCTCTTTAAAAAATGTATCAATAATTGAATCAGCTTTTGGTCAAAGAATAATTTCTTATAAGATTCATGGTAAAAATGAACAAACTACGAAAAATTTTGAAACACCAGAATTATTTATGAATTCCATAAAAAATGACCTTTTGTTATTAATTGAAGAATCAATTCAACAGCACACAATTTTTAAAGTTAACTTTGTTCTGCACGCGGATTTCATTCAGCAAACTAAAGAAGATTCATTTCAAACATTTGATTTCCAAACGTATAATTACATAGTTTTTCGAGGGGATGATCTAAATATTTTGTTCTCATCTTTGTGTGATACTATCGCAAGTAAAATCAGTTCTTTTGAGAAAAAAGATAGTGGTTGGAGTCTTAAAGAAATAAAAGCTATTGATATGAATGTAAATAAATTTAATCCACTACGTGGTACTTCATACATTGAGTTGCCAAAAGATATTAGAACAAAAAAAGCTATAGTTAACGTTAAAAATGCTGATAATTTATGTTTTAAGTGGGCATTGCTTTCTGCTTTGTACCCAGTAAACAAAAATGCAGATCGAGTATCATCTTACACTATGAATTCCGATAAACTAAAATTTGATGGAGTACGTTTTCCTGTAAAGCTGTCTGATATATCAAAAGTTGAAAAACTGAACAATATTAGCATCAATGTATTTGGTTTAGAGTTTAACAAAGATAAAAAGTGTCATAGTGTAGTCGGACCATTATTTTTAACCAAATTTCGTAAAGATGTGCACGTCAATTTATTACTCATTTCAAACGGAGCGAACAATCATTATTGTTACATTAAAAACATGTCGCGCCTCGTAAGTAAACAAATTTCCAATCAAGACCATGCAGTTCATATTTGTGATGGGTGTTTATTACACTTTCCTACAAACCAAAGGTTAACTGATCATCAGCAGCATGACTGCACCCACATTGCCACAGAATTACCAAATGGTTGCAAAACGTCAAAAGATTGGTATGGCCGACCAATGTCTAATGATAAATTAAAGTTTGATAAATACAACAAGAAGTTAAAAATACCGTTTGTTATATATGCTGATTTTGAAGCTTTTCTAAACCCGATTAATTCATGTTTTAACAATCCATCAAAACCGTATACAAGCAATACTCATGAACACGAACCATATAGCTTTGGTTACTATATCAAATGTTCATATGATGATACATTATCAAAATATGAGACTTATAGTGGTAAAAATTGCGCACAAGAATTCATGAATCGTTTGCATGAAGATTTAAAAAATATATGTAGAAGAAATAGTTTTCAAGTTTGTCCTAAACCATTAACAGTTGAAGAGGAAAATGAAATTTTAATTGCTACAATATGTCATATTTGTGAGAGTAATTTAGATGGTGAAAGTACTATCGATTATGATTGGCAAACTGGTTGTTTTAGAGGTGTTGCACATGAAGTATGCGCAACAAAGTTTCGATCACCACGTCATATTCCAGTTTTCTTTCACAACCTAAGCAATTATGACGCTCATTTCATCGTTCACGCTTTAAATTTTGTTGAAGGTGAAATTGATGTTATCCCCCAAACCAAAGAAAAATACATTTCATTTTCAAAAACTATTAATGTTAATAATCAAAAAATCAGTTTGAGGTTTGTAGATTCCTTAAAATTTCTGTCGTGTAGTCTCGATCAGCTAGCAAAAAACTTATGCAATGAGGAATTTAAGACTTTAAAACAGAACTTTCCGAAAAATGAAGATTTTATTCGCCTTCGAAAGAAAGGTATATACCCATACGAATTCATGTCATCTGAAGACAGTTTGAAAAAAGCAGAACTTCCTAACCAAGATCAATTTTATAGCTCACTGTCTGATTCTCATGTATCAGATGATGATTACAATCATGCCAAAGATATCTGGCAGCATTTCCAATGTCGCACTATGTTAGACTATTCTAATCTATACCTCAAAACGGATGTTTTATTGTTAACAGATGTTTTTGAAAGTTTTAGAACTTTATGTTTAAAAACGTATGGTTTGGATCCAGCTCATTACTATACGGCACCTGGGTTAAGTTGGGATGCTATGTTAAAATTCACTCAAATAGAGTTAGAACTATTAACGGATTTTGAAAAGGTTGCTTTTATTAAGGCTGGTATACGAGGGGGTGTATCGCAGTGTAGTAATCGCCATGCAAAAGCTAATAATGAGTATATGGAAGATTATGATAAAGATAAGTTAAAATCATACTTAACTTATTTGGATGCGAATAATCTTTACGGTTGGGCTATGTCTCAATGTCTTCCAGTTGGT
Source organism: Eulithis prunata (assembly GCA_918843925.1). Classification (NCBI taxonomy): domain Eukaryota; kingdom Metazoa; phylum Arthropoda; class Insecta; order Lepidoptera; family Geometridae; genus Eulithis; species Eulithis prunata. Next base: position 11,221,267 of record OU974006.1, read on the forward strand.
GGTTTTGAATGGGTAAATGTTGATACTAACTTTGATGTATCTGAAAATGCAGAATACGGTTTTATTTTAGAAGTAGATTTAGAGTACCCTGTCGAACTTCATGATTTGCATTCAGATTTACCTTTGTGCCCCGAAAACATCAAAATTGGAAATTCGAAAGATATCAAATTAGTGCCAAACCTGAATAATAAAACTAAATATAAAATTCACTATAGAAATTTAAAGCAATGCATTGAGATGGGTATGAAACTAATCAAAGTTCATAGAATTTTAAAATTCAAACAACGTCCTTGGTTAAAAGATTACATAGATTTAAACACAACTTTACGAACATCTGCTAAATCTGATTTTGAAAAAGATTTTTACAAATTAATGAATAATTCCGTATTTGGAAAGACGATGGAAAATATTGAAAAGAGGGTAAACGTTAAACTATTAACACATTGGGAAAATAGAGGTAAAATTCTTGGCGTACAAGATTTAGTAGCAAAACCGGAATTTCATAGTTCATCTACATTTGGAGAGAATTTAGTTGCAGTTCAGTTAAGAAAAATGAAATTATTTCATAACAAACCCATTTACTTAGGTTTTTGCATCTTGGATATTTCGAAGACTCTAATGTATGACTTTCACTATAATTTTATGATTAAGAAGTTTAACAATAACATTAAGTTACTTTACACTGATACTGATAGTTTGATATATCATGTTTTCACAAATAACTTTTATGAAGATATTAAACCAGATCTCTCTTCAAAGTTTGACACATCTGATTACCCAGATGACAACATATTTGGCTATCCAAAAATAAACAAAAAAAAGTTAGGTTTTTTCAAAGACGAAAATAATGGAAAAATATTTCGGGAATTCGTTGGATTAAGATCTAAAATGTATGCATTGGATGTCGAAAGTAAATTTATTTCAAAGGCTAAAGGTGTAAAGAAATGTGTCACAAAAAATATGAATATGGAAAATTATAAATCATGTCTATTCGATAAAAATATTCAATATGGTACCATGGTCCTATTTAAATCACTTAAGCACAAAATATTTACTCAGCAAGTAAACAAAATATGTTTGTCTTTTAATGACAGCAAAAGATTTATTTTACCAAATAATGTTGACACATTAGCTTGGGGACATTATAAATTACGATAAAGTATCTAAGCATTGTGTATCAAATGTAAATTATAGTTTGATTTGTAATATCATTATGTTAGTATTAGTAACTAAGAAGTTAATTGTAACCCATTAATTTTATAATTTTGTCATAATAATAAACTTGATTAGAATAAGAACTAGATTATAGCTGAACTGTTTCATGTGTATTTTGTAAATATTGTGAATATTGTAAATACTGTATTAGTTGTAATTTTCTTTGTGAATAAACTCATTTAAATCAACTATATTTGTATATTGTATGCTGCTTATTAATAAAATATAAATAATTGATATTCAAACCTTTGTCTCATTATTTTCACAAACCTCTCACAATCAACACCTTAGTAAAAAAAAAATATGTTCCATTTTATTCATCCATTTACGGCAATAGTAGCTGGTCCAAGTGGATGTGGAAAATCTAATTTTGTAACAAATTTTATTAAGTATGTGAAAGACATTTGTAGTGCTGAATTTACTCAAATTACTTGGTGTTTTGACGAAATGCAACCATTGTATAACCTCAAAAATATAAATTATTGTCAAGGAATACCAGATCTCAGCATGTTTGATGGAAAGGATGCACAACTAGTAATCATTGATGATCTTATGAGAGAATCCGATGGACGCATTGTTGATATATTTACAAAAGGTAGTCATCATAGAAACTTAAGTGTTTTTTATATAACACAAAACTTATTTCATCAAGGTAAAGGTCAGAGAGATATATCCTTAAACTCTGGTTATATCATCTATTTTAAAAATCCTCGTGATAAAACTCAAATTAGATATTTAGCACGACAAGTCTCACCAGAAAATACAAAGTTTATGGAAGATTCATACAAAGATGCAACTAAAGATGCTTATGGATATTTGATGATAGATTTGAAACAAGACACTAGCGATATATGTCGTTTTAAAACTAAAATATTTCCTTCAGATAGATATTGCACTGTTTATGTTCCAACAAAACTATTTAAATATGCAAAGAATCATCAAATTTCTGTCATTCATAAATAATGCATCAAAGACTAAAGACGCATAAAGATTTACTCAATGCTTTGCATACACTTAAACCAAAATATCAAAAAGCACTTTTAAAATCATGTGATGAAGAAGAAATTAATTGCATTTGTGAATGCATTCATAATGTTTTAAAGGGTAAAGTACCTCTTGAAGAAAAAGCAAAGAAAAAGTTAGAAAAATATAAAAATCTACTTCGCAAACTAGTGCGAAAAAGTACTAAACAAGTTCGTAAACGTTTGATAGTTCAAAAAGGAGGATCTTTTTTACCTATAATATTGGGATCGATTTTGAGTGCACTAGTTGGCTCTATTGTTTAAAAAATGGAACACGCTAAAAAAATGTTATTAATTGATCCAAGCGTTATAGAAAAAATTAATCACCATGATTCTGTTGAGAACCCTATGTCACGATTAGATGCTGAAATGCAAAACATTTTGAAAAGTGACATGGACGATAGAAAAAAATGTATATTATATTTACAAATTTTGCAACGATACTTACATTTTTCTGAAGAAGGACGTCAACCTATTGAAATACCTTTAGTTTCAAATACGCCAAGAGCAGATAGAGGGGGTGAAGTAGTAGATGATGTCATGATGGATACTAAAAACAAAAATATCGATGTGAAAGAAGTAGTTGCTGATCAGACATCAAACGAAGACAATGAACAAGAAAAAAATACTAGTTTGAATAGAAAATCGATTTATTCTCCTAAGCACATACTCAGCTTAGTACCTAAAACATACATAAGGAAGGGTGAGAGATTATTATATTTGATATCTTCGAATAAAAGCAAAATTAATTGGGATGATGATGGTACAGTAACTATAGACAAAGAAAAAATTTCTGGAAGTAATATTGTTGACTTAATAAATGATTGTTTGAGACCACTCAAAAGAAATGATCCAATAGGATGGGAAAAATTTGCAAAAGCATTGAAAGATATTAAAACACCGCTTATTTACATTGGAAATTCAAAAAGACTTGATTATATAAACCAACTTCAAGTTAGCGAATTCAAGGAGTACTCACCGCATGAAGAAGTTGAAGAACTGTTTTCAACACCAGTTACTAGAAAAGTTAAACAGAGGTTTGATTGGGAAAAATGGAGTCCTTATTAGAAATAAACAACATCTACTATAATCCATCACACCCCGCTGGGTATGCTAGTATTGATAAACTAACCAAAGCTATGAAAGGTAAAATGAATAGAGAAGATGTTAAAAAATGGTTACAATCACAGGAAACATATACACTACATAAACCAGTTCACAGAAAATTTCCACGAAACAAATATATTTTATCTAATCTTAATGAACTTTGGCAGGCTGACTTAAGTGATATGAGAACTTATTCAAAATATAACAATGGTTTTAATTACATTCTTTGTGTTATTGATGTCTTTACCAAATATGCATATGCCCGACCTATGAAAAGTAAAAATTCTGAAACTACTAAAACATGTTTTGAAAGCATATTTAATGAAGCTAATACAACACCAACTCATATACAATCAGACAAAGGAACTGAGTTTGTTTCAAAAGATGTTCAAAGATTCTTTAAGTTGAAAAATATTAATTACTATACAACAAATAACCCTGATATTAAAGCTAGCATTGTTGAAAGATTTCAAAGAACACTCAAAACGAGGATGTGGCGTTATTTTACGCATAAAAATACATACAAATACATTGATATTTTACAAGACCTAATATATGCATATAACCATAGTCATCATTCAAGTATCAAGATGTGTCCTTGTGATGTAAATACAAATAATATAATGACTGTATGGAATAACTTGTATAGTAGAAAAAATGTTCAAAGTATCACAAGTACAGCTTTTCCAAAACTTCGCATTGGAGATTATGTAAGAATAACGAAGTATAAGCATATATTTCAAAAAGGTTATGAATCCAACTGGAGTGATGAAATATTTATGATAACTTCAATAATAGAACGATCACCATTGGTTGTGTACACACTAGAAGATTTAAAACATGAAGCTTTAGTTGGAACATTTTATGAAAAGGAATTACAGAAAGTAATGTATGACCCCACCTCAAAGTATAAAATAGATAAAATAATTAGTTCACGCTATTCTGGTAGCAGAAAGCAAGTGTTAGTGAAGTGGAAAGGTTATCCAGATAAATTTAATAGTTGGATTTCTGCATCTGAGTTGAAAGAAATATGATAAAAGAAAGTTTTTATTTAACATTACTTAGTAATAGTTCCATGGCATATTTTCCAGACAATATGACTACAAAATTTTCAACAAAATTACCAAAATCTATAAAACTTGAAGGACAATGGTCAGTTGGAGTTGTTGAATTTCAATACCCTTGTACGATGTACACTGTACAAGAACATGAAAATGTAATTTATATAACAAAACTAATGATAATGCCACATGAAGAAAAATCTTCAATGGTATTTTATAAAACTCACATTCCAGCAACAAATTATGATAATATTAATCATATTTTAACTGCGCTAAATAATATAAAGGAAAAAATTAAATTTCGGTATGATGATATATCAAAGTTTGTGTCTACCACTATTATGGATGAATCTATTAAATCGTTGACATTATCACCTAAGTTAGGCTTACAACTCGGCTTTGAGCCAAACAGAAATCTTGTAGGTAATGGTTTTGGTAAATGCCCTGCAAATTTACATTTAGGGTTACCGTATCAATTATTTGTTTACTGTGATATTGTTGAACCTCAGATAGTGGGAGATGTTATGACACCTTTATTGAGAATTATACCATTGGATCCAGCGAAGTATATTTATGGAGCAAATAAGATGCATGTTTTTTCACCTCCTCATTACCTACCTGTTATGCGTAGAGAGTTTGATACTATTGAAATAGATATAAGATCCAGCACGGGTCAAAAAATACCATTCCAGTTCGGAACAGTGTGTGTTAAGCTTCATTTCCAAAAAATATAATGTATTCCCGTGATAGTATTACTTGTCCGTATGAACATTATTACTCACATCAAGCAGGTTCTGGGATTGGAGTGATTTATAAAGGAGCACCCTATCAACGTGGTCATGGCATCGGTAGTTTTTTAGGTGGATTATTTAGATCTGTTCTACCATTACTTTCTAGTGGTGCTAAGGTTATAGGTAAAGAGGCTTTAAATGCTGGCGTCGGTCTTCTATCAGACATGGTTAGCGCTCGTCCCATGGAGGATTCAATAAAATCTCGACTTAAAGAAGCAAGTACAAACCTGAAAAGGAAAGCAGATAACAAAATAGATAGATTAAATATGTCTGGCTCAGGATATAAAACAAAAAGGAAGCGGCTATCTTCTTACAGTCTACCACCAGCTGCTAAAGTGAAAGCTACAAAAAAATCAAGAGCTAATAATTTAAAAGATATATTTGCGTAAAATAAAATAAAGATGTCATTTTTACATAGTCATTCTTGTGAGTGTATAAAATCAGAGCTGGATTTGTTCGCTTTACCATCCACGCAAACCAGCATAGAAAGTGGGTTGTGGATACACTACAAACCCATTTCATCTCTTGCTGACGATGGCCCCATAGAGTTTCAAGTACCTGGGACAGGCGATGACTATATTGATTTATCCCACACATTGATACATGTAAAAGCTAAAATACTCAATCAGGACTCAACAAAAATATTAGCATCAAGCACTGTAGCCCCTGTTAATAATTGGCTTCATTCACTCTTCAGTCAACTGGATGTTTATTTAAATCAAAAGCTTGTATCACCTCCAAACAATACATATGCATATCGTGCTTACATAGAAACTTTGTTAAACTATGCTCCTGCAGCCAAAGATTCTCACTTGACTTGTGCTCTTTGGTATCAAGATACAGCTGATAAAATGGACTCGACTGATGAAAAAAATGAAGGATTTACTAAAAGACAACAGCTAGCCTGTGAAAGTAAAGAAATAGAAATGATTGGTCATCTTCATGGAGATATATTTAACCAAGAAAAGTTTTTAATTAATGGGGTAGAAATGAGTGTAAAATTAGTTCGATCCAGAGATACATTCAATCTTATGGCTTCATCAACAGATTTAAAATTTAAAGTATGCATTACAGATGCAACTCTTATTGTTCGTAGAGCACGAATCAATCCGACTGTATTACTAGCCCATCAAAAAGTGTTAGCCTCTACAACTGCTAAATATCCTATTACTCGAGCAGAAGTCAAAGTGTTAACCATACCTTCAGGTATTCAAGGTAAAACACTCGATAATATTTTTCTGGGACAAGTCCCTAAAAGATGTATTATTGGATTTGTAAACAATGCAGCATTTAATGGAACTTTAACAAAAAACCCATTCAATTTTAAAAACTATGATTTGAATACATTTTGTTTATACATTGATGGTCAGCAAATACCTTCAAAAGCTTTGCAACCATCTTTTGAGAGTAATATTTTTACTGCAGCCTATCACACACTTTTTTCGGGGACAGGTATACATTTTCTCAATGAAGGTAATGGGATATCTAGAGAACAATATGCAAAAGGATACTGTCTGTTAGCGTTTGATCTAACAGCTGATCTCAGTTCAAATTCAAATACCCATTGGAACCTTATAAAACATGGTAGTGTTAGATTAGAAGTTCGATTTGAATCTACACTTACTCAGACAATTAACTGTATTGTTTATGCAGAATTTGATAATGTTATTGAAATAGATAAGAACCGTAATGTTACCGTAGACTATAGTAGTTAAGTTGATATTGTATAATGTCTAGTTATAATTATGAAATAAATAAAACATCAGAACATATTCCAATCCTTTTATTTGCTTCCACACTTTATAAACAAGTTCAGCTTATTTAGTTACACATTTTTAATTTGATAATAGATAGCATCACAACTTTACCATGAACACAATTGAAATTAAAAAATATTTGCACTCGATACATCCTACATTACAAAATAATGTTTATCCAGCAAACAGGTTACCTTTACATATTAAAACTCCAACTTACATAGTAAGTAATTTGGACTTCGACACTGAACCTGGCTCTCATTGGATAGCCATTCACATAGAGAGAAATGGAGTTGGTCAGTATTTTGATTCATATGGTCGGCCACCTACGGGAAATCATAGAAGTTTCTTGAACAGGACTACTAGGCAGTGGGATTTCAATAGGTACAGGCTACAACATGACTTCACTTCAGTTTGTGGAGAGTATTGTTTGACATATTTATATTACAAGTTTCACGGAAATAGTATGATGGATTTTGTAGAATTATTTGATAGCAGTAAGCTGAATAACGATTTGTTTGTGCATAAATTATTTGATTACTGTTATAAGGTAAATAAAAATGTGAGCTAGAATGGAAGATGTTTACTTTTATACTAATCACCTAATTAGGATAACAATGCAATGTTCGAGCAACGTACCTAATCACCTAATTAAGGTAACAATGCAATTCGAGTGTAAGGAGTCATTAGCAGCTAATTAGCGCAAGCACTGTTACTGTAACTTTGTAACAGAGCAAGATACGCAAAAATGGATGAGCGCTATCGATAGAGCGTGTGCGAATTAGTGGGAAAAGAGTCCAAACTTTTTTTTTTTTTTTTTTTTTTTAGGCTGAGGTAGGACCGTGAGGCACGCAGCATGACCTGTTTGCGCGAGCCAGCCAGTGAGCCAGAACCGGGGAATCCCTACTACTTCTATTGCACCCGGAAATGAATTTTCAAGTGCTTCAGACTTAGGAGGATATAAATTCAATTATTTATCAATATTTCGGCTACGGTACAGTCTACTTTTAGAAAAGATTTCAATGAAAAGGACTAATTCTAGAAAAAATATGACGCTAATTTATTTTACGAATCTAATGTACACAGGGTACCGAAAAAGAGCCTATTATATAATTATAGTTAATTATACTTAAAGTTATAAAGAAAGTTTTTTTTCATGGTACCTATGTACTGAAAATGGTTTTTTGCTTTTGTTAAAATAGTGCAAGAGTTCAGAATAAAAGACTAAGCGCCACCACACCGCCACCGAAGAACTAAGCAAGCGAGTTTCCAACGCCCTCTCCTATAATTATCGCGAACTAAATTGACGGGAAGGTGTGAAGGGAGCGAAGTTCAACCCCTTACACCCTCCTTTGTGATATATTGCGGGAATCAACGAGGGATGGCGCTTTTATTGTTTTTCAACGTTTCAGAAGAATACAGTAAGATAGCTATATAGAACTAGTTTTATGGAAAAAGATATACCGCCGGCTTGTAATACTCGCGCAGAAACTCGGAATGTCTATAAAGCTCGTTACTTATCTATATTGAATAGGTAGACTACGCATCACTTACCTTAGTAGTGTCGGACCATAAACGTAATTAAACACGCAAAAATGATTTTCAGCTGCAATTGGACTCGTTTAATACCTGTGATTTAGTAACAAATCGACTACTATTCGAAAAAAAAAAAACCACTCACGTTACCGTTTAGTATATTCACCCCTTCTTTTCTGCTTTCTTCTTGTCCGCCTTCAATTTGTAAGTCAACTGGGAGTCCAGCATAATCATGTAGTCCAGATACTTTTCGCCCCAAGGCGAGTACGACTCATACCATTCCTTGAAGATTAGAACATCCTGCTCATCCATGTACGTAGCTCCCTCAAATTCCAATACCGCTGACACCACTTCTATGGGTTTGAGTGGCTTATGGTACAGCTCTGCTACTCTATCACCGTTCATCAATGACCCCACAGCTTTTCTAATGGTATTAATATCATACCCTCTCAGCGCTTGAGCAACGCTGTGGACGTTGAACTCTCTATTGACTCCGTGGTACTTCATCAACATATGAGTCAGTATGAACGAAATACTTCCATAATCGGTTCGCGGAATCATTATTAAGGAAGGAAAGATTTTATACATCAAAGGGCCTTTAGCTAGCCAGGGTTCTGTAGCTGTTCCTAGTACTAAAATCTTATCGTTAAACGCTATTGGCTTTATCAATTCTTTGAAGATATCTTTCTGCAGACGAGTGGGATCAAACATTTTCTCTTCTTTAGGAACTTTCTTTAAAAATATTTTGTCAGCGTTGTCGATGAGTATCACCGTTGGTTGCATTAATTTGCTTATTCTTGTCACAAATTGGAACATAGTTTTCAGGTTTTTAGGCCCTGGGAATTTGTTATACACATTCATTGGCGATAAATCAATCAGAATAGAGTTTGTTTCAGTTGCAATAGCATAAACTAGAGTTCTTTTTCCTGCAGCTTTTGAACCAACAAGTAATTGAGCTCTGCAAGCGTTTGGACAAGACGAACCAAGAGTCAGTACGCAGCGAGTCCTGACTTGCTCTCGTACATCACCCATACACGGAGGAGGGAAGGAAGGTGTCCATAAAATAGCTCTCGAATCGGCTGCTGCATAATTTTGATCACCCCAGTAGTCATCTAAATTTGTTCTTGGATATTTTCTGACTATCCCTTCATCTACCAACTGCTGGAACATTGCTTCGGGACTTACCTTATCTGGCTTCGGAGGCTTTACTTTTCTAGGTTTTTTCCTTTTTTTACTTTGAGGTGGTTTAGCAATACCAGCAGCCAGATAATCCGCTTTTAATGAGTTTTTTAACAGAACCAACTCTAATTTCATCATTTCGTCAACAATAGGCCGAAGCTGCAAATGAACATCCTGGTAAGCGTTTTCGGTAATAAGATACTGGATGTAACCTTTCAAGACTTCTAAAGGAGCATCTGGTACGTCTATATCTTTCCACTGGCTTTCATACGTATTCCAAGCACCCAGAAGAGGCTCAAGATTATTTCCTATTGATATGTAAATACCAGGATCATTGTCAGGGTTAAGACGAGACTTCTTATAATCCAAGAGGCGTTTATTTTCTCGCTCACGAGCTTCCATTTCCAATCTCTTTTTCTCCTCACGCGCTGCTAGTTTATCAGCTTTGATTTGTTCTTTGCTTTTAGGGCTACCAGCTTCTGCTTTTAATCTTTTTTCTTCTGCTAGACGCCATTCTATAAATTCTTCAAGAGTAAAAGTTTCTCCTTTGACCACCAGTATCGAACCACCTTCATCAGGCCAAGGATATTCATCAAAAAGCCGTACTTCATTGTACCAATCTCGAAACCACTGTCTTATTTCACCTGATATATCTTCCATGATATCATTCTCGCGAAGTCTCAATACCCTCGTTTTCTCTTTCACATTTTGTGCTATCCACTGCTCATAGTATTTACGTCTAAAATTACGTCTATCTTCTTTGACCTTTTCTAGACGAGCTTTAGCGGAAAGGGGCTGCCATGATGGCATAATCATACCAAGTTTTTGTTTTAGCTTATAATCTTTAACATGCTCCCGTTTGATTTCCATGTAGCGCCTGTAAACTATCTGTATTATCTTGGCAGCTTTTTGTCTAAGTGGCTCTTTGGCTTGTGGTGCTTTCAATCCTGCAAGTTCGAGGTACAAATTAGCGTCTTTGTTAATTTTGTGAACTTTTTCTCGAGTTGCAACTCGTGCTCTTTCCATTCGCTGTATCGAATTAATATGAAGTTCATATTCTTCTTGAGCCCTTATTGCTTCAATTTCTTGAGGAGACAATATCACCTCCTCGACTGATTCGGGTATATCCTCGCCCATCGCTAACTTTCGTTTGATTTCTGCATCTTTTTCTTCCTGCTTAATTCTTTCTTCTTCAAGTCGTTCTTCCTCTTTCCTTTCTAGTTCAGATGGTGTAGGTTCAGGATCGCCTAGTCGATTGCCGGCAAAAATTTGATCAATGATATATTGCATTTCTTGTTGCCTCGTTTCAAATGGGTAAAAAAATGGGCATAGTACCTGAATGTCTTGCGGCACCATGAGCATTTGCTGCAAAGCATTGTCGGGGTAAGTGAACTCGAAAACTTCTACTTCTTCTAATGTCCACTTTAGCTCGAGCAGGCGGCAAGTGATTGCATCTATTATTGTTTTGATGTAAGGTCGCCGCTGAACTTGTTCCATCTGGTCATAGCAGTCACACAATTTGTTGTAAAGGTCACAGTACTTGCAATATATTCTGGCTACTATCTCAACGGCCGTCGCTTGAGGCCTGATTCCGACAAACGCGTTCGCCAGCTCTTGGAGTCGAACATCTTCAGATACTGCTGTTTTGAGCTGTTCTTTTATTTTTAACCAGCGTTCATAGTAATCTTTGTTTGCCATTTCCGAGCTATTAAATGCTATTGATTTTGACAATAAATGTAAAAAAACAATAAAACACTAAAAGGTTATTTACAAAAACGCTACTAAAACTAGAAAAACATTGTAATTGATTGACAGATGTTGCCAAAGCGCAACTGACATAAAGTTACTTTTTCATCCCACCATCTCGGAAAGAGTATTTTTAATCTTCAATATCTGAGTGGAAAAGCCGTTTTTATTCTCTAGAGGATAAAGTAAATTGAATTTAGAACATCGTGTGCACTAAGTTTGTGAATTAAAAAAAACATTAAACCTATTTACTGCTACCTCTATGGTGCCGAATATATCATACAACTTTTTTTTAAGTTGTTAAAAACTCAGACTCGGAACCTTCTTGGTGTTCTTTTTTCAATTTGCTTTGTACGCGGTTCTTTACGCGGCATTTTTTCACGTCATTGTTAAACCTTATATTAAAAACAAGAAACTTGAAAACAAGTGAAAAAACTAAAATGAGTGATTCTAGCGACGAGGAAGTTTGTTTGACGCCAACAGAATTGACTGAAACTGTTAATAATGCGCAAATTAGTCATTTCCTCGCTGAGGTGGAATGAAAAGTTACGTGTTGCACTCGAGTGCAAAGATTTTTCACCTCGTGCTCTTTTGATTCCCTCGCTAACGCTCAGGATTCTAATTTTAGAATCCTTCGATTGCTCGGTCATCAAAATTGAACACGCGGTTAAAAAGCAACTTTGCACTCTTGTATAACAAATAACTATTACCACCTTTCTTTTTTTTCTTTGTACTGACAAAGAGTTTTGGTTGGAACTAGAGTATTTCTTGAAATGGCTACATATACCAACCTACATACATAATGAAATCAAATTATTTATTTAGTACATATTTACGCTTGATCTAGTTTATTCTTCTTCTAGCATTCTTATTTTATTCTAGCAATCAAAATAGGTGGGTATTATATTATACTTCATCATCATTATCATCATCCACAGCCCGACCTTACCCACTGCTGGGCATAGGCCTCCCCAAGTTTGTGCCATCCACCGCGGTCCTGTGCTAGTCTCTCCCATTTACGGCCTGCTATTTTGACGATGTCGTCTGCCCATCTCGCTGCCGGACGTCCTACGTTTCTGTAGCCGCATCTTGGCCACCATTCAGTGGTCGCCTTACTCCATCTGTTATCACCACGCCTTGCAATATGTCCTGCCCAACTCCATTTGAGTCCCATAATTCGATCTCCTATGTCTTGGACCTTGGTTCGTCGTCGGATTTCGGAATTAGGAACCCGGTCTATAAGTTTGATGCCGAGCATGGCTCGCATATTATACTTAGATAAATAAAAAAGAAAGCACAAAGTTTGTTGAGAGAGTACAATGTGATAATTCGTGGAAACTTTTCTTTGGTTGTACCTAATCAATATTATATTATATTGACCTCTTGTAAAATTAAACTGCGGTTAAAACTAAATTAACAAATCATTATTTCGTTGATTCTAACCGAAAACGTTCACACATTTATTTTCAGAATTTGAATTTTTCATCCAATGGAGGGATGATAACAATGAGTTTGGCCCTTTAACGATTACAATAAAAATGTTTTAAGTGCGCCTCCGTCCCATTGAGTGCTAGAATGATCGGAGATGCGCGTGCGCTCCTCGTCACCCGCTTCCGGTGCGTGACGCGTGCCGCCTAACTAATGGCGAGGTGACAAGACGAACGAAGAGCGACAAGCGGAGCGGGCAACGATATCTGTTTATTTATTTATATATCGTTGATCTATTCTAAAAGGTGTATAAAGCTTCTCCCAAAAACTTCTTTGTTCTATTGATAAAGTTATTTATATTGATGAGTGCTTTGACTCCAAAGTCAAATCCAAAATTTTTGAGAGTGGGCGACTGGGTTTAAATGGTTTAAGCTTTTAGACCTATGGTATCCAATCGTAGCTTGAATGATATTCAAAGTAGCTCTGACTATTCCATACATATGCTGATATCCCATTCTATAATAATAAACACTATAGTTTCATTCAAATATTTACAACAATAAGTATATTTACATAGTTAGTTGAGTCACAAACTTACGCATTTAAATTAGTCAGTAAGTAGATGGTATTTATTTAAGAGCTCTAGTTTTGCTGATGGAACTGGGCGGGGCACGTCAGCCGGATGCCTCCCGATAGGTGGGCAAACATCTCCACACCTTGGGTCCCTGACGGTCGGCGATATCGGGGTCGGCCAAGAAAGCGTTGGCGCGACGAACTGGATGCCTTCGAGAGAGGATGGTGGGAGGAGGCTCGGGACAGAGAACTTTGGAAGTCTATGGGGGAGACCTTTGCCCAGCAGTGGGACGATATAGGTTAATAAAAAAATAAAAAAAGTTTTGCTGACAAAATATTGCTTTAGTAACAAAAGTCGCTCAGCTTATGAACGCGTTCCAACCGCATCAGCACGTAAACTGCAACGTAACAATGATTTATCCACAACCCCTGGAAGTATTCATTACGGGTGTAGAATTTAAGCCATTTATTTTGTTACTGCAATAAACGGGGTGGGGGCGTACTTTGTAATCTTAATGTTTGTATTGATACCGTTTCTGGGTTTCTGAACAAATATAATGATTATAAAGTGATTTGTACTGACGCGTATGTTGTTGTAAGGCTTCCTTCGCATTACAAAACTTCCAAGAAAATACACACGCAAAAGTTATATCACTCCTATCAAATAGGTCTAAAAAATCACATTTCTCTCTACTATTAGATTTCAAACAAAGCTTTAGGCAAGTTTGGCCGGCCTCGTCGGGTCAATAATAATTATGTGCCTTAATCTATGTGTCTCTATGCGAGTGAATGTTATGATGATAGGTATACGTAATTTTAAGCTAAGATGTAAAAGAGCTACACATGAGCTACATGAAGATTAGCACCTAGCAGTTGTTGAATTACAGTGGATGATGATGATGAGCTGCACAGTTACTAGTAAGAACATGATAATTCTACTTGCAGCGAGTGTACATCTCAGTATCTACAAACGTAATCCGAGCTAATCCACCCCAGTGCGGAGTCAATCATACTGCCATTTGTTTCCGGTGAGACCAGAGAGCAGCAAGCGAGTGGGCGGCCCCGTGACGGAGCGATTCGGCACGGAGCGTCCTTCACGGTCCAGGATTACTTGTGAGTATGTGAGAAACCGTTCAATTAGCGAGTGAAAATGTATCGAGAATGTTGAAACCAGATTGAATTAGTAAATAGTACTGAAAAGTAGTGGTGGAGTTTTTAGTAACTGCTAACTTAGCAGTTACTTAAAATTCCGCCACTATACTCTTAGCAGTGCTAAGATGACATTCTACAAACACTAGAGAATGTTAATCTTTGATGGTCTCACTTATAAAGTTTAAAAGAGTGCCATCTCGTAAGTAAGACCGTAAATGGTATGAAGCAACGACATTTTTGTTGTTCGATGGTTGGAAGTAACATTTCTCTCATTTTCTCTTCTCGCGGTTCTTCTTCTCTTCAGTAATGGCCTGTGTCCGTCATTTCGACAGACAATTTTGCCAATGTCAAGTGTTAAAATTGTAATAAATAAGTCAAGTCAAGTCATTTGTCAAGTCGGCTGTCGTTTGTTTTGAAAAGAAAATGGTGGATTTTCTCTTCAAAACCTAACACGAATTTTCACATTCAGAAAAACCACTTTACACACATTTATTCCAATGGCTCACACTTTATGTTACGACCCAAGTATTATTGGTTAAAGTTCCACCAAAATTAAACAACAATACTCACAATAACACAAGAAAAACTATTAAAATAAAAGTGCTATGTGTCGTTTCAAAAAATGTCAAAACTCCTGTCCCCTTCTCGCGGTTGTAGAACGTTTGAGTTGGAGTTATTTCGATGGCTGCGCAAATGTCAGTAAAAATCAAAGCCTATGCACCTCAGCCATAGTCATATTAGCTTACATAGTAAAACAAAGAAAGGCTAAGTACACACATTTTAAAATAAATTTATATGAGCGCCAATAGAAGCAATGCAAGCCAAAGTAAGTACTACTTGAATGCAAAGCAGGCAGCAGGAAATGGGCACATCCTCTACACTTGTTTCAACTTGTTTTACCAACAAACGGGAACATTGTGCTCATGGACAGGTATTTGTTTTTAGACAGTTTCCAATTGTAAAGTGTTTAAAATCCTGCCGCAGTGTCCGGCTCCTGTTTAAAAGCCTTTTTCTGCCACAGACTTACTGCTGAAAAGTTTATGCTGGAGAATTAAATTAGTTTTAAAACTTGGCTATCGAGGATTTGGCTAGAATCGATCTATGGCAAAATAGCCCTAAAGTCGTGCATACATCGATAAAATTACCAAACCTACCTACCATAAAAAAAAATATTAATGATTATAAAAAAAAATACAAAACAGACGGAATTGTTTAATAAAGTCGAATTAAATTACCTACTTATCAAGTTATCAGGTATACTACAAGGTTTAAAAGTGAATTTGTTTGTTTGTAAAATCCAGCAATATTTTCATATCACTCTTGAAATATCATAAGCATGATACAAAGCGTAGCAATTACAGTATTTATTCAACCCTAAGTTACCATCGCATGGGAAAAATCCGGACGTCCACGGTTGTCACCGCAAATTGGTAACATGCGCGCGCGCCGAGTAGACACGCGGCATCAACGATAAAACTGTATTGTAATGTGAGTGGTGTCAATAAATTGAGATGATTTATATAATAAAGTTATCATACCTAAAATATAAGATTGGGCGATAAGATGGGCGATAAGACCGCCCATTGTACCTCATACTTATAACTTATTTATCTTTTATTGTTTTTCTTTTTTTCTTGGTGTGCAATAAAGAATATATCTATCTATCTAAAAATACTTTTATAGTGAGTACACCAGTAAGATTCACAAGTAACATTGATAATTACAAATTTACCTATTTTTAAAAATTCATTATATAGTATATTTTTGATTATGCTTATTATGACAAGAATAATTTTAAAACAACAGAGCTATTAGGAAGTTTTTGGGCATTCTTTTAATGCTTATTAAAACATAGGCTCCTTATAATGCTAAAAATAAAACCATTAGGACTCAAATCACAAGTAGTGTAACAAAATGGCGCACGAGACCAAGAGGTACTTAATTAACGTGGTGCATGTGTCGCCACGTGCTGCGTTAGATCCGGTGCCTGGTCCATTTAGTCTTAAGAACATTTTATTCTGTTCAATATTATTTTAATATGAAATAATGATTATCCATGCGTTTGTTTTGCAAAAGTAATACAGTGTGATACAATAAACTTTCTAACAAATCTCGTACAAAAATTGGAGGACTGTTTTCACAGCTACCAGGCCACAGACATTTTTTTTTTATGATAAAAGTAATGGCACAAGCTGATAGCTCACCTGATGTTAAGTGGTATCTTCTGCCTATAAAAATGCATTACCTCACAGAGCAAGTCCAATGAGGACGTGCCCTGTAAGGCAATAAAACAGACCAGACCAGATACTGCGGCTTGAAACATCTCTTTCTTCGTACGAGGGTTAAAAAAATATTGATGAAAATCTACGTTTTGCTGCATCTTTGTTGTACTGAATCAAAGTCGCAAAAGCTTTTGTTCTGGAAATTCATAATCACTTGAACAAAATTGTTGCAATTACACTGGATATCGATATCAAACCGAGCGCATCGAGGCATAACTTCAAACGTTAGAGGGAGAAGACAATTAAAAGTAACCTTTGTCCGTCCATGCAGTCAAAAGACAGATCATTCCGGTTCGTGGCACTGCTAAACGGTGATTGAGGTCTTAAAGGGCGTTCCACTAAAAGTTAGCGACTTGGTGCATGCGATTACAAACTGCGGTAGAACATGCCGTGGCACTTATTACTACCACAACATATTTAATTTTTTTAGAAAGGGTGCCGCTTTTTTGTCCGCACACTATATGAAAAATATAGCTGGTAGGTATGTAAACGAGTACGCAACTGCAAATAACTAAAGACACTAAAACATGTTAAAATTATGATCCCTTATCCCCTTCCGATATTATTCACTGCCGTACGATAATTTATTCCTGTAGGAATCTAACTTGTTTTCTATGTAAATGTCGTCGACGGCGGCCTATCTGAATGGTGACGTCACTCTGATTAATGACGTCACGCCCAGTGAACGACTGGTAGGTATAATGTAATCGAATTAATTATAATTGAGTAAATCACATCACGTTTAAAAAAATCAAACTGATATTTAGAGAAGTTAGGTACTTCGAAATTTCTAAATTATTGAACTTGCTTTTGAATGAACTTTTTATACAACGGACTATTTTTCTGTGAATATTCACTACTATTTTAATTTTTAGGATTTTTTGTAAGTTATCATAACACCGTAATTTTTTTTATGCAAATATGCAATACTAGCCTATGTCTTTTAGTGGTGATCTCTGATCTAGCTAGAGCATAGGATAATCATTTTAAAATTCTAGGACTGACCTGTGCACTTTGTGGCCCGAAGCGTATCCGACAGTGTTGGCGTGGAGTACCCCTTGCTGAGTCCACTGAGTTTGTCCGAACCTGCTGATAAAATATTTGAGGTAAGGCCTGAACGTTAGGACTGTAAGCCCTAGGAGCGAGACTCCTATTTAAAGAATTGTCGATGGGACAGTCAAAGACTGAAAAATCATTGGTAAACGTGATATAACTACTCAGTATAGTTACCCGTCACAGTTTAATAGCGCTCAGCAAAAGTGGGGGTGCTCTGCCTAGCGAAACAGATATAAACTTTTCTTAGAGTAAACAGCACATAAAAGCGATTCTTGTATATTTTTTCTCGTGTAATCAGTTGCTTACAATTCTTGGAGGTCAATTATTGCATTCAATTATTAAGTAATAAATAAATAAATATTCACGGACACTTAACACAACGCCTTCTAGTCCCAAACTAAGCAAAGCTTGTACGATGGAAACTAGATGGCTGATAGAATACATACATACATTTTTTTTGTAAATACATACTTATAATACATAGAAACACCCAGACAAAAAACAAACATCTATGTTGACAACACACAAATGTTTGTTCTCGGTGGGGATCGAACCCACGACCCACAGCACGGAAGGCAGAGCTACTACCGACTGAGCCATGACGCCTGTCTTGAATAAAAGAAAGTAGCATCATGTGAATGGGCCTTTATTGAACTTTCAATTATGTTATCCATCTAAGTATTCATTGCAATAAAAAACCCAAGAATAACCCGACTCTCCCACGCAGAAAGTTAAACGTATCAAATCACTGCGTACAATATGCTATCAGCTATTTGTGAATTAAATATGTTAGGGTACTTTCGACCTTAGGGTAACTTGTACCGTAGGGTACTTTCAGCTGGTCATGTTCGCATTAATATCAAAAGGGTCGTCTGTGGTGTCTATTCGCAATTAAGTGTGTATTGTTTAGACCACAGTTCCCATGAAGGTACGATATCAGTGTAGCAATCACCAATATTAGCAACAATCAGACAGAAGACAGGCGTCATGGCTCAGTCGGTAGTAGCTCTGCCTTCCGTGCTGTGGGTCGTGGGTTCGATCCCCACCGAGAACAAACTTTTGTGTGTTGTCAACATAGATGTTTGTTCTGTGTCTGGGTGTTTCTATTTATTATAAGTAGGTATGGATTTACAAAAAAAAAATTATGTATGTATTCTGTCAGCCATCTAGTTTCCATCGTACAAGCTTTGCTTAGTTTGAGACTAGAAGGCGTTGTGTTAAGTGTCCGTGAATATTTATTTATTTATTTAATCTGTTAGTAACAAACATTAAAAATGTGTATTGACGGTTTCCAGTATGATGTTATATTCGAAAATTCTGGGTCGTCGATAAAATCTTGAATATATTGGAAACCACGAACGCTAGCTTAGTGAAATAAATTGAGTTCGATAGAGAATTTGTATAAAAGTATAATATATAATACATTTACAAAATATTGTTACTTCTAACAAAAACCTACCGCAAAATTTCATTCAAAAACTCGATGCAAACATTGATAAATTGTATAAACTAAAGTATAATATTGTATCATCAACTACATCATACAAACAAAATATCGCTACCCTAAAATACGCGCAATTAAATCTTTTCCTATAAATTCGCCACACCCTTCACTTTCAATGCGCACGCGCCATCTATTGTAAATCTGCGCAGACGCAAGATGACGTCATCCAACGTAATGTCACTATCATCACTGATTTATGGTAGTGTCCATTGATAGAACATTAATCGTTTGTTTGGGGACGGGGATGGTCCTGTGGGAATTGAGTGCCGGGACTATTGGCTTACTGGTGTTAATGCTTAATTATCTGTGCTAAGTGTTTTGCAAACTTGGGAGGGTCGTGACTTTCAACTTCAACTATGTTTCAATTGTTGTGTTCTATTTAGCATCAAACTCATCATCATCATCAACATCGGTCTTTGCGTCTCTAGCAGATGATTTAAATAGTCAGTGTATTTGGTCGGGGTTGCTTTATTTCTCTGCATACGAGTACAAAAAAAAAACTATAGAAAACAACGTACAGGAGTTCTAGTTACAGGAAAACAGAGAGACTATTTTAAACTTTTGAAAGTGTTTGAAAATCTCGTAAAGTCAGAGAACTTTTGTAGAGACTTCGTAGAGGCTGCGTAGATGCTGCGTAGATGCTGCGTAGAGGCTGCGTAGATGCTGCGTAAAGGCTGAGCTACTGGCTGCTTTTCGTAGATAAGATTTTTATTTTTATGCTTATTCTATTGATCAGTGTACTGGGTAAGAGATCATTGCGTACATTGATCAATTAAATAGTATGTGATCACAAGATGTAACAGCTGTAATGCAGTATCAATACTGTTACATTTACTTTTGCATGTATAATTCACTGAAGCACTTCTGCAGGATTCAGTTACAATTCAGTCGTTCATCGTATATCAGACCCCGCACCCAATTGTCGGTGGTGAATCCTTCCGTTTCTATTTAAAACTATATATGTCATCATATATAGTTTTATATATGTTTTATATATATATATATATATATATATATTTATCATCATATATCGGGACAGAGAACATTGGAAGTCTATGGGGGAGACCTTTGCCCAGGAGTGGGACGATATAGGTTAACAAAAAAAATAAATTCATCAGTCAAATATTAAATCACAAGGTGCTAGTTCCTTGCACTCAAAATTACGGCCTAGTTCCAAGTGAACAGCTTCATACAACATATATTATTCTAACGCTAGAGCACCCAACATTGTCTCTACACTCGACAAGTGGGGACGAGGGGTCATACATAATTGCATAGTAACAATCTTGCGGCTGCAATTTATAAATCAATCAAATACAAATGCATCTAGGTACTCATCAGTCACTAGTTTCAAACGAATTGTATTAGTGTAACCAACCACTGTATTCATCGCAATAAGTTTGACAATAAACTCGACGAAATACCGACCATAGGCAACGGTTTGCCAATTTGATCTAGTTACAATCTCACGTGGAAGCCTAAACTGGCCACTTCCTACGCCGCGCGCCGGCAGACGGACGGACGGACGGACGGGCGCGACTCCTAATGAATATAAATTGTTACCCGACCCTTTCGAAAATCAATACCTCGCACCGCGTATCGGACCAGTTGCAGCCTGATTTATTAATAATATTTTACGCAGATACCATCTAAAGTACGGCGTCGTAATTGATGACAATTGGTACGGCTGAGATCGTGCGATAGGACGCCGTAATCATTTTCGTGTTAACAACTCTTTAGTGCCCCCGGGACTTATAAATTTTAATATGTTTCTCCTAATGACTGAGATTAGGGGTTGGGTGTTTTTGCAGTTGTTTGAATATTATGTAAATTTGGTGTTTCTTTGTTTTAAATTCTTGGCCCGCGCGGTCCATCCATCAACGGAATGGAGCCGGCGCGTGCCTCGCTACGTACACTCAACATATTCGCATTATTATTCACTAACTTACACCCGCGGCTTTGCTCGTAGGTAGCTCGGTTCGAAGTGTATGGAACCGAGCCAGTGCAATTACAGGCACACGAGACATACTTCTACGTATCACACATAGCATGATATCTATAGACTTGCTTCGTGAGGCAATGCATCTCTCTTCAGCATTATATAAAATTTTATAACAGGTAAATGATGCCTGTAAAAATATATTTATAAACAGGTTTTCACAAGGAAAAGTTACGGAAGACTCCAATCTACCTCCAGAGTCGCGAACCGTGCCAACACAAAGAGGGGTCGCTCAAATTTAAATTTTTCCCAATGTATTGTGAACTTTTTAATGGTAAAAAGAACTTTTAATGGTAAAAAGTTATTGTCTTTCCACTGCCTTTTGTCAACGAGTTCTTTTGTGCTCGTTTCTCTCGAGAAATGTGAAAATAAAAAGCGCTCGTTTCGAATCGCATTTTCTGAGGCAGAAAAATACAGGGAATGACTATCATCCATTGTCAGCGTATTTCAAATGAAACTCAGCGAAATTCAAAGGGTTAAGTACTTGAGATAAACTTAACGACTCAACTATAAATATAGCAACCTTAGTAAAAACTAAATGATTCTTAAGTTTTAAACGTGTACAATAATGTATTATCTATACTTATCTACTCGTATAATTTACTAGCCGTCGCCCGCGGCGTTGCTCGCGTTCTACCTTTTGGAGTGTGACGTTTCAAACTTCCATTCTTAATGCACCCCTACACTATATAAGGATACTACCCTCCAAATTTCATACCTCTAGGACTTATAGTTTCGGCTGTGCGTTGATTCTAAGTCAGCTTCAAAAGAGTTTTATATATATTGATGATAATAATAATTCCATTAATCCGCAAAAACAACGAACGAAAACGTAAACGTATAAAGTAAACGGCTAAATCACGCAACGTAAGTCATAATAGAGACACGTTCAGCAATAATCCACCTTTTACGAGCTCGTAGACTACCTTTATTACGTCGCAGATAAAAACAATGCCATTTGTTTTCACTAACTGCCAAAAATCTTTTTAAACCTGCACCGAAAATGCAGCGCTATTTTGTAATCGGGGAGATTTCCCGTCGACCCTCGTTAAAGCGGTGGAGCCCGCTTTCGCTCGAGCCGGCCAACTTCCCAAATAATGAACCAAATAATACAATTTTCTTTTCACAACTAGTATTTATGAAGGCTGTGTGCGATGATCTTTAGGGCGGGGTATGGGCGGGCGGCGCCATGGCGGCCGAAGGGTACGTGTCCCGCACGCCCCGCTTCTCCCTTACTGCGATTGTCATCTGTAGAAGATGTTGCCTCCACCTTTCCTTTATACCTAGCAGCATCGTTCTAATCTAAAAGGGTTCTATCTCTGTTGTGGAAAACGGGACTTTATCTGTGGGTGGTATGCTACAAAGTGTGCCGGCGGCGGCGCGGCGGCGGCGGGCCGGTGAAGACGCGCAATCGATACTCTTTGTGAGCTGTGCTCGAGGATACGATACATATCGGGGTCGGTACAATGAAGCTCTGCTATCTTTGTTGAAGGTGTAAAAATTTAAAAGCTCTGATGGCGGTTATCGCTGCGGCGTCGTTCTGGGAGATTTGTCGAAATGTGTTTGTGATACCGTTGCATGTGACGATAAATACTGACATATTAAATTCTTTTTGCAATACCAAATAACTTCTAAGTTACTGTAGAGACACTCACCTGCACTCTTCTTGTCCATTGACCCGAGCATGTCATCGTTCCTCGTCCGACCGAACCCGAGAGTAGCGCTGGCATCCTGACCCAACTGTCCTCCATAGAAATCTCCGAACGCAGTCGCAGTCCCAAGCAGCCCCGAGCGGTCTTGTAAAGCTGCCTTGGCTTTCTCAACACTCTGCTTCAACTGTTCGAAGGTGGACTGGTGAAGGCGGTATGGGGGCCACTCTGTTGCTGGCCAAGGTTCTTCCTTCAACGCGCTCCGTTTCAGTTCTAGGGCTCCGGCGTAGGAGCAGCTGCTTTCGTACATTGCAGCCTTGACGCTTCGGAGTGCGTTCGCACACCTGAGTCCGCGGAAGTCAACCCTGGAATGGAAGAATTACGAAGGTTATTTATTGTTCATTGCATGAAAGATTACGTTTATCTTTACTGGACAAATTGAAAAGCAAAGAGAGACGACATAAATGTATCCCTGAATGAAGACAAACAATATAATTATCATCATCATCACGATGTGAGAACGAACACAAAACAAGATTTCATTATTTTAAAAATCCTTGTAGCCAGCATTAAAATTCACAATTATCAAAACCAATGAGATCTTTATCAGAAAACTGAACCGTAAATAATAATTAACATTTCAGTTACTGGTTAAAATCAATTTATTATCAACTTTCCAAGAGTAGGTACCTCGTTAGCTACCACTATCTAAATTGAGTGGGACTCCACATGACATGGACTGTCTTATCTGCCCCATGCATCTACATGATATCGGTGAGTTTAATTACGGACTGCCATTCAATACAAAAGTACTGACTGGCAGTCCAGTGTCAAACTGAATTTGCAAACTTAGCTATAGGTAGTTAGAAGCACCACTGTCTACACTGCACACGAAAAATGAAACCAATGTCCCACGAAAGTGTCTACTGTAAAATGATATCATGTACAAACATTTTTAGGGTTGCCCAAAGAGTTGCCTATTTATTCCATTGCTAGTAGACTCAAGCCCACTCAAACCTTATAGCTTTAGACAAAGATACAAGCTTGGCTTGGAATAGCTACACCGTTTGAGATGTTAAAATTAGATCGATAGTGACAATGATGCGGTGTAACTATTTAATAACAGGGAAGGAACTTAGAAGAGTTAGATCACCAGACCTTTTTCGGTAGGTACATAAAAAGAGTCTCTACGGCGTTGGGTGCATGCTCATAAGATTTCAGGAATTTATGGTAGAGGACATAGAGCAGGTGGGTTACTCTCGAACGCAGTTCCAATCCGGATCCATAGATTTTGACAGAAGTCCTGTCATTTTTCAGTACAAAATGACACTAAATCTGTCAAAATCCGGATCTAATCTGGAACGGCGGTGGTCGAGAGTAGCCATACTGATGTCCTACGGTTGAAAAGACAGGCGGGCATAAACACAGATACTTATTTGCCTAAGAGGTAAATAACTCTGTAATTTTATCAAACTATCCGATAAGCCGTAGGTACTTTCAAATTATGATATAAAGTGACCGACATGAACTGAACATCAATTGTTATCAATCGCTACTACAGGCGCGGGCGGTCAAGAGTACATTGTCAAGATAACTCACCGGTTCCGGCGATGATCTGCTGTCAAGGTCATCGCCTACGCGTTTTTGTTGACCAACTTCAAAAAAAGAGGTTCTCGATTCGACTGGTTTTTTTTAAACACAGCAAACGAAAAGCAGCAATAGCTGTCCTAAAAATCCTAAAAATTGCTGAAGTCAAAATAATTTATAAGTTTAAAAACTTGAAAAACCGACTTCAATTTGATACAGATTCATCATCAGATACGTGGACACAGATCATATAATACTATACTTGACGTGTTTGTCCTGCAAAACTATTAAAACGATTTTGATAAATAAACTATGGGGTCAATCGAAGGGTCAATCTTGAAGAACCCGTTCAGATAAAAAAATATTTTTTTAAATCGTTTTAAAAATGACGGAGTTCTGAGGTAACAAACATAAAAAATACAACCGAATTGAGAACCTCCTTTATTGAAGTCGGATAAAAACGAATTGAAAAACTCTTCTAGAGAATATTTACGAATATTTACGCCGTTGTTACAACGACGGGCCAGTGTCTTGTATTGTATCCTTTAATGACTGATCACCAATATTGTCAGCAACCATTTTAAGATGTATGTATCTACGTTGACGGCTTCCACTTTTATTATTGGTAGGCAATAGGCATACTGCATGCTCAGAGATCCTGTCGACTAGTACTTTTAAGGTACGAATGAATTTTAATAAATGTGTTTTTTATCTGAAACATACTGTTAGCATAGCTACTAGTGTGTTGTGTACGTACAGTATTGCTATGCCTACCTAGCCCTGTTAGCACCTCAGTTTAATTTACTCTCTGGATATATCGTCGTTACGTTATAATTATCTATTCTGAGCCCTTGTGTACGACTGTCAGTTATTTTAGAGGATTTGTAAATTGTTGTTTACCTAACCATCACGTGTGGTATGACAAAAATATATATTTTTCTATATTCCTTTCGAGTTAGGGAGTGTCTCACCTCATGTCAGAGACTCTCTTTCTCTTCGGTCGCTTTTTATCTTTCTTGGACTTATCCGTCGTGAAAGCTTACACGTGGTATCACATGTCGTGATACCACTTATCATGTAAAAATAACCACTTCTCTACTTTATTCGCGTTATATCGATATAAAATTCAACACGGTCTTATTACACGCTCCATTCCGCTTTGTTTCCAAACACAAAATTATATAAAAGTAGTCACTAGGGTAGTGCACATTGTTTATCGATTATTTAGTATTTATTGTCGATTATCGATCGTTAGGTGAGATCGAGCGACCAGCGTCGCCGCGGCCTGCCGCGGACTGGAGCGCCCGCGCACAAACGAGCAAATTGAACGCATCCGGCAAAAGGGAAATATGTCGTACAAACAATTTATTCACAGTTTGATTTGACTTGAATTCACTGGTGCAAAATGTGTGCGTTTAATTTTAATTACAGGGCAGGAACCTGTGTTGATGTTTTAGTGCGACAGCGTGAAAGCGGCGGCGCGGGCGGCTGCGGCTGCGAGCGACGACGCGGTGCTACTGTCATATTGCATCGATATCGATAGATTGAACTACTGCTCTTGAACTATAATAAGATGCAGATGATGAAGAAAAAGAAGCTGCGCGCTGTGTAATCTAGACTAGAGCGGTTATTTTATTATTACGAACGCCATCTGAGGTTTAAACAAAGGATAGAGACCTACCTTGTCTGTACCTTACTAAAAAGACTACAATTTTTTTTTTCCTAACCTATTTCGTCCCACTGCTGGGCAAAGGTCTCCCCCAACATCTTCCACTTTTCTCTCTCCTGGGCCTGCTCCCACCAACTTCTATCAAAGGTGTCGAGGTCGTCCCGCCAACGCTTTTTAGGGCGACCGCGAGACCGACGCCCGTCGGGGAGCCAGGGTGTGACGCAGTTGGCACCACAATTTTTATTTGGCATCGCAAATTATAAATTATTTTGGAATACTCTGCGGATTAATTTTTATTCACAAAGAAAATTACAACTAATACATTATTTACAATATTTACAAAATACACATGGAAGAGTTGAGCCATCTACAAACAGTTGCAAACGATTTATAGATAGCTCAACTGGTCCAAATCAGCTGATTAATTAAAAAACGCATGTTATAAATTAGAGCACCTTCAACGCGTACAACCGATATCCTGATAATTTTTTTATATTCTCATCTATTTTCTTGACCAACAATACGAGTGTGCGGGTGATGTGGGCGCGTCAACAGGATGTCTGTGTTATACAGCATTACCTTATTATAACCAGCAAAATGATGTTTCCGGTGCCGGTCAGCTAAATTTGTAGCTAGTGGCCATCTCCGATCATGAGTTTTAGGCCATCTTGACCTCTGTCGTGGCTTGACGACTGGTAGAACTAGACGGCTTTACGTGCTTGTGGAAAAGAAGCGACGGGGGCATTAAGAGCGCAGATCGTGGTGACCACGCAAAACGTGGCATCCTAGGCCAAGCAAGCACCACAAGCAGCAACATAAACTGAAAGATGTCGATCGATATCTTTCAGTTTGTAGTCATAGGTATAATAGAATTAAATTATCTGGACCTCAGTTGTTGTTGTTTCAACGGGTACCTACTATATTGGCGCTTGTGGTGCTTGCTTGGCAAAATTGCGGCACATCCCTATCCTTTTTTTGCTTCTCCATCTGTCCCTATATTTTTCTTGTTAATTTTCACAGAGATTGTCTATATACGGATAAGACCACTTAACAAATATAAACTGTAACTTTAGTTAATTTATTTGTTCCGCTAAACACGGGTTTCAAATCAATTGTTGACCAAAATAATGACCGTAACTGATAAACTTTACATGAAATTAGTTGCGCACATTAAATAAACATTCTGAAGTTCAAAGCTTTGACAAAATATTTTCTGTAATTACCACATTTTCAGTAAGTACTGGTAGGTAATAAAAATAAGATGGTTTGGAAATAGAGACCACAGGTGAAACTACGGGCAGCCACTAGTATTTTGCCACAATTGGTCACCAGTTACAGTTCCTAAGTATACTTAATTTTTTCCTTAGTAAATCTAAATAATATTGTTTAGGTAATTGTTCTAAACCATCTTTATAAATACTAAGTAATGCAATAATCGCAACTTTGTTTCCATGTTTTTTCTTACAAACACAAACTCTAAGGTTGTAATTTGTCGTACCCATAGGCCTTTTTACATCTATTGAAGATGATTTATACAGCGTCAGGAGGCAACCTATGCCTACACTTAACGGGACACTCTAGTAATTTGTCGTAATACTCTAAACTGTGAATTATTCAGTCAGCCTGACGCTTGTTTTTTTTGTATGATTAGGAATGCATGTTTCATAGCATTAGCACCTCATTACATCAACGTGCCCTAAATAGTCACGGTGCATTTTAAACAGTACAAATAGAGCGTCCGCAGAAAAAACGTACAGTTCAGTCGCAGAATTCAAATCTCATCATGGTTGGTCTCATCGGTCTGCTTGCCGTGATTGCAGTTCTCCAGTTCCAAAATGGAGCATCATCAGTCTTAAATCATCTCGAACTTGTTGATGAACCAGAGACGAGGTTGGCCCACATCAGCGATGTCCTCGTTAAAGTCGGTGCCTCCGACCGCGTGGCCAAGAAACCAATGTGAACCTTTAAAACTACAACATCGCCAAGTTCTTGCACTTCGCAGCTGTGACCATTCTTCTGCGAACTATTTGTCATATCCGAGAGTGAATGCTGCACTAATTTCAACCCCAGATCATACCGAAGAAACTGTCGCCAGCCCTGCTGAAATCCGTGGACAAATCTCAGGCCCTACTCTAATGCCATATCCTTCCGCTGCATTTGGGCCTTGTCAAGGGAACCCAGACCATCCGTCAAGAATTAGCAGCTTACATGGAATTGGATTATGGGGACTTCAGTTGCTATTAAGAGGACACGAGTTACAATCGTGGGGACTAGGGTTGTCATCATGGGAACATGAGTCGCCGGTTGAAGATTATTAAATTTTACAACAGTGATGTGATGATATATTGTTGACAGAGTCATGATTGACAGAGTCACGTGACGAAACAATAGACGACATAGCGTCATCGCTTCTTTATAAGCGAGTGCAGGCTGACGGCAGGCCCTCTTTGCAGCTTGACATTGGACAAGGAAACATCTCGAAAGAATATCATTGAAGAGAACATTATTTTGTTTAAAGGGCACGTGAGCCATCTTTCTTGTGGAATAGGTGGATTGATTTAAGTGGAATTCGATTCTGTGTGATAAATAGTGATAGGTAAAGTTATCTGTTTCGTTCTGGTGATAGTTTTGTTTCTTTATAAGAATTTGGTGTACTAAAATAAACTTAGGTAGATGTTCCTTTTGTTTTCTTAAACCGCTCCTGATCCTAGGACCTACCTAAGAATATATATATCTTTTGTTTGATTTGAAATCATTATATAGTATGGGTAACTCCTTGTTGCTTCCTATAGATTTCTTCCAAGTTCGATAGTAGAATCCTTGTGATTGAAAAATGATCATTTTCTGATTCTGATTTGCTCAACCTCTGAGGTTAAATACATCACATTTTTGTTATAAAAGAAGTCATGAAAAGACAACTCTGGTGTATTCAGCAAAAACAGGAAAACATAGATAAATTATTTCATGCGAAGGTTTGAGCATCTTCAAACCGAATTTACTAGAAAAACATGAATCCAAAATGTACAGTCAAACGCAATAATTAATTCGTGCATGACTTATGCGAATATTATTCAGCAACTCCGAGCCTCCGACTTACGTCTGTATGTGTACATCGCTTAGATTTATGCCTCTATGGTAATAAATGTACCACAACATAATATATATCTACGTATATAACAGGTACGCTGAAACTGAATATATTAGCGTAGAAATAGGCGTTATCTTGTGTCCAAGTGTATTTTAAAATTTTAAAACGCTTTTGACTTCCGGTTTGCCGTCATGAGAAAAACTCTTTCTTTTGTGAAATGTGGTTTTATTTATGTGGTTGATGGATGACATCCAGGGCTTGAATTATTAATGTTCAAGTCTAAGTTAAAAGAATACGTAAGCACATTATAACCTATTTATCTACCATTGCATTGTACCTAAGGCCCTATGCCGATCTACTATCCTTGTATGAAAATTTCTACTCAAATCCATACTTGAGTGACGATTTCTGTATCGACGCTTGTTTTTTTTATATACCTAAAACTTATATAACTACCTACCTACCTAATAAGCTACGGCAGCGCCATCAAGAGGCAAAATAACTTGTTTTATAATTAAGAAATCTGTATCTCATTTTAAAAGAACTTTTTATGTTTTTATGAGAATAAATGTCTTTAAACCTAATGTTAGAATTTAATAAATTGAATATTAGGGCATAGTTTTAATTACTTCTCATACTTGCAAGCCTGAGCCAGGCAGTTTATTGGCGTCGGTTCTTAAATAAGTTTTTAGAACAAAGCTTATTTTCTTATTGAATTGAAAAAATCTCACTCTTAATGTTTTTTTTATTACAAATAGTATAATAATCAATGTACCTACACATGATGGAGTCCATTCAAAAGTCTATGTGTAGGCAAAGTATTATATTTTCATGTCAAAGTACACTAAATGAAATCAAAACCAACCCGAAAACCAAACTAATGCCGAGGCGTTATTCCACAATCCACATTGTTCAATTACCTTCTATATACGAGTATCTTTATCCTATTAGTAAGTATTAGCGATAACAACCTTATCCAGCACACTTGGAACATGCTAATAAGGGCACATAAAAATGCCGTGAAATGGGAACACGGCATGCATTCATTTATGGAAAATATTCACATGTTTTCGCGCTGTTTTCGCACACGGTTGAACTACACATCTCTGCACTGAACAGCGGTGATTTTCAATTTCATTTTTATTTATAAAACCATTGCGTACCGTTATTGTTTCTGACTAAACCTAAATCTGCAAGAACTAATACTTCATTGATAAATAAAATCACCGATATCACACCTAAATCCACATAGATCAATTATTAGACACCATAAAATGACGTAAAAATGTATTTTCGAGTAAAAAAATAATGTATAGGTACATCGACGACACAAGCGTTTCTTATGTGCATTTAAGTTATAGAGGTATTAGTTAAGTCACGTTGCTGAAGTACTTGTTGGTATGTAGCTCGATCCTAAATGGTTCCTTGGTGCCAAAACTGGATGTCGACTTGGCTGACACATTATTAACTTGTTATGTTGTTTAAAGTTGAAATATAATTAAAATACTGTCGGGTATTAGATACCTACTTAAGAGGTTTTTTCTGAAATAATTAAATTATCTGGCTCTAGTCAAAAGACTTCGCACAGGTTATGTGATAGTTATCTATGGTTACGACCTAGATAATATGGCCTAGTAGGTACTTAATACAATATCTTCATCAATTACTATTCAAAGTAGGGGCCCTGCTTACTGCTGAGATGCAATACCTACCTTAAAACAAAGTTGAATAAAACATAAAATTACTCTCTTGTCAATATTCAATGAAACCATTTGTAAAAGACACTGAAAGATCCGCGGCAAACCATAAAACGTAGCGGCCCGTCCGCCGCGTCTCACTCCCGAAGACTCACCTTCAATTCACCATCTTCCGACCTTAATTCACATCCATGACACTGCACTGTCATACGGAAGGACCCGACTAAGTTATTTGTCGTTAGAAAAAATAAACAGATCGATAGACGAGAGCTAGGCGCGCGTCCGCGGACAGGAAACCGGGATAATACGAGTGAGGTGCTTCGTCCGGTGGCGTGGGGGTGGCAAAGCAACCGGGCGGCCACGCCCCGGGGCGGGGACTGCGGCCGCCTGCGCGGGATCATCCGACCCCAGCCTGCGAGGGATGATGGACCATATCTGCGCTCGATTCCGATACGGACCCCTGAAAGCGGGTGGCGATAGCGGGCCTCTTTGGGATACGAAGAAATTGTTTGCAGCCTTTGCAGGTTTATGGCATGTTTTACAGTTTTCCTGAGATAGCCATGATTCACTGTAAGATGAATAAACAACGCTTTTGGAGGTACACACTGATTGAATTTACGATCTAAAAATCAATTTTCTTAGACTCACACAATATCCATAGGTTTGTTGAAGGCTAAAACTGGTTTAACATAACTGAGGAAAACTGAATAAACAAGCGTGCAAATCGCAGAGACAGAAACAGGACTTTAGTAACACGCACCTAACTCTGAGTAATCTTTTGAAATGTGAAAGGTTCCCTGGTAACCTACCCAACTCTAAAATATAAGAGAGATCACTAATACCACGTAAGGATAGTCCAGTGTAACTTATACCAAAGAGACAAATATCTGAGTTTAGAAAAAGAAAGAAATCCAGCACACAGAAATACACCAGCTCTACCAGTCATGCCTACACCTTCAGCCCTTGTGATTCGTAAGTAAAGCTGGGTAATTAAGCCAATGCTCATCGAGTGCTAATCGCGGGTCGGGGCCGGTGGTGCCACCCTTCAACCATTAATTTGCGCCTCGCGACAATCGATGCCTGCCAACTGTTTACATTTAGTTACATTGTACGTCTGAAATTTTACAAAATCGAATCGATTTCGAATGTATCTGTATTATTCTATATAAAAGTCACGATAAGCACCCCAAAGGGCGATTACAGCGATTAGAGATTAGATAAAATCTAAAAAATATTTCTCGTGTAAAACCTACTCATCAACGATATCATCATCATAAAACTCTTTTGAAGCTGACAGAGAATCAACGCACAGCCTAAACCATAAGTCCTAGAGGTATGAAATTTGGAGGGTAGTATCCTTACCTATATAGTTTAGAGGTGCACTAAGAAAGGAATTTTGAAAAGTCGCACCCTAAAGGGTCTGGAACGCGAGCAACGCCGCGGGCGACGGCTAGTCATCAATCATCAATCAATATATATAAAACTCTTTTGAAGCTGACAGAGAATCAACGCACAGCCTAAACCATAAGTCCTAGAGGTATGAAATTTGGAGGGTAGTATCCTTATATAGTTTAGAGGTGCACTAAGAAAGGAATTTTGAAAAGTCGCCCCCTAAAGGGTCTGGAACGCGAGCAACGCCGCGGGCTACGGCTAGTTAGGTATATGCACTAAACTTTGTATTGGCATGGTATCTGAAAAGCGAAAGAAATGTGCTTAGGCGAAGGCGTGAGCATATTATTTAGTTACGTCATTTAATAAGTAGGTACCTATATTTGTTTGATCATCGAACATTTTTAAGGGCTAGGCTAAATAGCACAGATCATAATATAACGCTAGTGTATAAAACTGTAATGTATGGCAAAATCTCTCTCAAAAGAACTCAAAATCGTCACATTTCAATGCTGCCCTGACGTTTTTCATAATGTGACTCCATCCAATGTAGCTCAATATTACACATTGATAAAATTCACCCAATATTTGCAAATACATGTCTTGTTAAAACGACTCCCTCGGTCAATAAAAGCCCCTCTGCGTAAAACAAAGCTATGACAGCGGATAATGAATTGATGGACGATACGTGCGTACATTGATTTGATAGCATATCGCAACACCTGGCTAGGTGTGGCAGTGTGGCGCGCAGCATTGTTTCCCCTTTTCCTTGTAAGACCCCGCTCGATAAACCATCATTTTTCAAAGAAAGGTGTAGTCTTTTTAATGTTTTTTCTTTGTCGAAAATATATAGAAAAACAGATGAGCATATTTTTTTATTTAACTACTCCATTGCATTATGAGCTCATTGTGTAAAAAATCGCTGAGTTGGTCTATAATAAGAGAAGATTTTTTTATTTTCCATCTTTTTTATTAACCTTTAAATTAGAAAAAAATTACACATAATTACACGTTCACGTAGACAGTTCTAAAATACCTTTGAGAAACATCATCGTATCTTTGTAGTACCTACCTTTGGTGACTACGACTACCATGAAGTCTATTGGGACTAAAAGAGACATGCACCGCACAACTGATATTAACACGTTCACTTTTGGCTTGGGACAGTAACGTGTCTAAAATTACAGTCAGTAGACATTTGAAAAGTCTGGACCATGAACCATGTACGTACCTACAGCTCATTTTAAAAAAGGTAGTCAAAAAAGTTATCTCAATGTAGAGCTCAGTAGACTCTTGGAACAGGTGGTATGGTCTCCACCTCGTTGGTCATGGGCGTGTCGATGACCGGTCGGTAGGTGATGGTCACGGCTCCGGTGACCAGGTCACAGGTAGACAGACTGTGCTTACGCCAGTGCTGGTCCAGGGGTTTCTTCGTCTAGAAAATATTTCGTTTCATTTCAAAATAAAATATGTAACTCCGTTAAACAGGTTCATGTCTAATCGGGAGATCTCTGATGAGAACCAAGACTTAGGCCGTTTGTCCACCAACGCCGGCACCGGCACGGCACCGGTAATGCACTACCAGGGCAATACAAAACACGCAAACGGTGCGGTGTGACGGCAGTGTGTGTACCTAGTAGGTATAATTTTATAACCATAAAAATATCTACTAAGGTATGCACAGTAATAATAATAAATATTCATGGATATTTTACGTTTGTAGCCCAACGGCTTCTAGTTCCAAACTGAGCTAAGCTATGGGAACCAGATTCCTGATGGAATAACAGTGGCCGATGGAGAAAAAGTGCCCTTTGTCACAATCTTTGACACTAGACTATTCCAGACCTGGTCTTTAGTTGGCTTGGAGTAGTCCATCTCATCCATCCGCTTTGGAAAGTCATCTCTGAAGTGTGCCCCTCTACTCTCGGTTCTGTTCTTGGCACAAGCAACCACCTAGAAATATCACAAGCAACATCCTAGAAATATTCGGGTGGTAGGTGATGGTAGTAATTCAAGGAGTCAGCATGAACGAATTGGTCGCAGTGTGATGATAGCACTTCACATCGCTGTTCATGGCGATGTGTGGTTGGTATGTTTGGATTATTCGGACGGTACACAATAACGACAAATACCGAATAGCGATGTGGAGTAGAACCATACAAGTAAAGGCAGCGTAACCCGTCAAGTAAGTCATTGCTTCTGAAATTATATTCGGGAGATGTCCTGCAGTGGACTTCTATATTATGATTTGTGATGGTGATGTTATGTTACCTGCACGGCCATCTGCATCATGTTCTGTAGTTCAAGGGCCTCAATTACGTCGCTGTTCCAGTTGAGACGGCGGTCCGATACGCGCAACTGCGTTAAAGCCTTGAACCAGCCTTGCATTTCCTGTTCACCTGTGTCCATTATAAACATGATGAAGATAAAATATCCCACAACGCATAATATCTATACACCACTCTAGTCCCAAACTAAGCAAACCTTGTAAGTAGTATGGAGAACTCATATTAAAAATTAGTGAAACAGAATGGGTTATGGATTGAGGTAGTACGTGAAAGTTTTTAACACTGACCCAGAACTATTAATAAAGTCTTATCCGGCCTCCGACCTGGACTGAATGGAGAACCTTACCTCCAAGTGGGTTTTAGTATGCGTTATGATCGAGTGAGCGAAGCAAACGTAGATCTTAGTGACAACTTGGGCAAAAATGCTTTGTATGTTTGTTCGACAAGATCTTTTAAACCGCTCATCCGTTCTTCATAAAATTTGGTAGGTATACGGATAGTACTCTTAAATTTTACTGGTTTGTTAAATGAAGTAAATCGGTCAAGGGGTCGTGAAGTCATGAGGGTACAAAGGGAGTAAAAAAATTAATCGTACAATAATATCAAATGGGGTGTCATATGATAGGGTTTTGTTTAGACATTCCAAAACCTTTTTTATTTTGATTCTAGGTCTAATAGTTTTTGAGTTGTTGTAAAAATTACAAAATTGGAAAACCCAGTATAACGTGAGCTACCATTTCTTGGAGTTTCAATGATTTTGTAGGTCAAGTAAGACTGGTAAATAGCTAGACGGCGATTTCGAAGCGATTTGCAAAGTTTATTACAACCATTGGTCAATAAAAATTGTTTGAGTTTTATTAACCTCCGACCATCACGAGATCACAGTTCGGGGCGACCTACTAGTAATAAATTAATTAATCTACTTAGAAACTGTCTGTTTTGTTCAGATTGGTGTAAGTGTAAACTGTTAGTGTCGTAAACAAAGTTCAACCTTACCCTCCGCCAAGAGCTTTGCCTCCCGAAAGACACCGCACTTGTTCTGCATGGTGTTCCGCATCTCTGCTCGCAGCTCTGCCGTGGGCGCGCAGCCGTTCGCGTTACGAACCTTATCGAGGTTGTCCAGCGCCGCCTCGCATAGGTCCTGCAACAAGCTTATTGTAAGGACAGCAACTAACATAGGCAGCACCCTTTTGATTTTCATACCAGTATAATTGAAAACGGATCTTATCTAGAGCCCGTGGTCAACTCCTAAACTGGTCCTTTTGATGTGCAGCGGTCACTTCTGATAAATGTAGGACATACTATGTACATCGCACTATGTTAGGTAAGTATAGATAAAACATACGTCTTTCAAGTTGGGCTGCTTATCCCCTGGCTTGGCGTTGCGGCCAATATTTTCAGCGATTGCCTTCCCGAAGACCACCACATCTAGGATGGAGTTGGCACCGAGTCGGTTTGCTCCATGACAGTTGCTGACTGCCTCGCCAGCCGCGTGTAAACCTGGCACGATGCAATCCTTGCCGTTCTGATGGACGATCACCTAAACGAAACCATAGTGTAAAATAATGAACATAAATTTGAACATACGTGTAATTGTATACCTACTACTTAGTCATCTATACTATTATAAAACTGTAAAAAAGCCAAAAACTGAAATTAAAGATAGTGGATAAACTAAATATGCAGATCTACTAAAATAAGCGATTCTCATTCCGAAAATCGTGTTTATCTGTATGTTTGTTCGCGGATCACGCCTTAGCTACTGGACTAATTTCAACGAAACTTATACCATTTAGAAAAACTCTTTTTTCGGATTGAAACATAGGCTATATTTTATTGAAATCAAAGACGTGGATTCTTAGATACAGCTTGAACTCTCTAAACCAAGAGAAACCATTTGCTACGAGGTTAATCTTATGCTGGTGGCAAATATTATTGTGGAAAGTTTCGCACGCGTACGTAGTCGCAGGTTTCAGCTAGTACCTACTAAATATAAGCATTTCGAAAGGCGATGGCGATGGTTTCTAGGTCGTATGCTTAAAATTACAAAAACTACCAATGCCTGAAGGTTAGTATTAGGTTACTAGGTATTATTGTCTTGTCAGCTCACCTCTCCCTTGCAATTAATAGGTATCCCGCCCATGGTGTAATGCACAGTGGGTATAATTGGTATGGGCTGGGTGTACACATCAACGCCTGTGAAAGTCTTCGCCGTCTCAGAGATTCCTGGCAGCCGCTCTCTGATCCTCTCGGGACTGAGGTGGTGCAGCTGAAGGTGCATATGGTCCTTTTTCGGACCCACACCACGCCCTATAACACCAAAGGTTGCATGACATAGACAGTGTTCTCAGACAGGTAGCTGTGATAATTTGAAAGATAGTATTTTACCTTGAACCGTATTACAAACATGTTATGGGCAGAGATGAGTTTGCTCCTACAAGCCCATCTTTAGTACAACCTACAAGCAGTTTAGAAAGATCATGTAGTCGAAGGTCATATTAAGTATACATAAATATGATATTTTATACCTTGCCGTATTTCTGTGGCTATGGACCTTGAGACCACATCGCGACTGGCAAGATCCTTGGCTTTTGGAGCGTATTTTTCCATGAACCTTTCTCCTTTGCTGTTGACCAGGTAGCCGCCTTCGCCGCGACAGCCTTCCGACATCAGGCAACCAGAACCGTAGGCACCTAAAAAGATACACTTAAAGATCTTTTCCGCAGAAACAAAAAGTCGTCTAAACATAGAGGCCCTTGAATACTTAAAATCTGCCGCCCTTAAAAATAGCAGAGTATAATCCTCTAAAGTTCGAAACTGCCGTACTGCCAAAGGTGCGCGACGTATGCGGGTGGATGACTTGAACACCTGTCGAGCACCTTTGTTTGACTTCGAACCCTAGCATTAGGATCACTAGACTAAAAGCTTGCCGCTATAGCACGCTGGTTATAGAATAAGGTACCAGTGGGATGGAACTGGATAAACTCCATGTCCTGAAGGGGAACCCCCGCCCGATGCACTATAGCACAACCGTCGCCTGTGCAAGTGTGCGCCGCTGTGCACGAGAAGAACATGCGCGGGTACCCGCCGGTCGCGATTATCGTGTTCTTGGCTTGGAATCTGTAAAATAAGTCATGTTACAATAACTGTGACTTTTTGCTCTTATTTCACGTTCTCTCAAGGTGTGTATTGCCATTGTGCTTTTCAACCAGAGCTAAGCTAAGCTACGTCGCTAAAGGTGTGTTTCAAATCCACCAAAAGACATGAAACACATCCTTAGAGCGTAGCTTAGCTTAGCTTTGGTGCATAAGCACCCTAAGGCCGTTTGTCCACCAACGCTGGCGCCGGCATCTCATTATCGGCGCCGGTCCGGTACCGGCGTTGATGGATAAACGGCCTAAGACGAATGTTATTAACATTTACTAAACCTTGCTACCGGCTTCAAGACAAGCCACGTAAAACTTATTACAAGCTTCAAACAGCTTATTAAACAAGGGTAGGTACAGTGCGATCGGTGGATTTATGCAATTGTGAAATTAGCCGTTGGTGATGATGACAATTTAGTTCGAGCTGACTGCACTGTAGGTACCTGTGCAAACTGCTGTCGTCCATGTCCATTACAAGGGCCCCTACTACCTCTCCATCCTGCACAAGAAGATCCAGTGCAAAGTACTCGGCGAAAAGCTCTATGTTCTTGAACTTTGTGCTGTTTCCGTAGAGAGTGTGTAGTAACGCGTGGCCAGTTCTGAAAGAACGTTAGGAAATACTAATTTTAAGATCCTGATAAGTTGAACGGGTTCATCACGAAAAAATCTGACAGTCGCCACTTTCTACCGTATTCGAATCATATCGCGCGTCAATGCCAGCTCGAATGTCGAAAGTTGTAGCATCACCGCGCAGTGTATTTCGGATTTACTAGCTTGACACGTTTATAATTTGTCACATTTACTCGTGAAGCTTCGGGGCTCAAAAGAGATATATTTTCGATCAAGAATGTTGGTCATCTAATAAAAATTCTCATATCCAAATTTTAAAATCTGGTTTTGCTTTACCATAGCTTGATTATCATAGAAACTCTATAAATATTTTGTCTAATAATGGCTGCAAAAGCGCCATCTACATTCTTGTACTAGAAGTAAAACCAATTGCGTAGGTTACCCTCACCCTCATGTAGCATCAACGCTGTATTATCAAATCTCAATCCTTATTAGTTCACCGCATCCTCGGTAGATGGATCTTTTACAGGCGACATGTTGTATAAAAACAAAATTGTCGGTGGGCCCAACCCATGATAAATATTATGTAATCACAGCCACCCCTTACGCTAGTAACGATGGGACAGTTAGTCATTGCGTTTCACTATAAAAAACTGAGCTTTTTTGAGAAGTTGATTTGCTTGTCTGGTAACGCTGTCAGCAATCGTCAGACGATTACAACAACATTTTAGTAGGTATACTTTCGAAAAAAGAAAAAGAAAATATAAGAGAAGTTGATTGTTTTTGCTTTGTTTCTAGACACCTGTCTTCAACGCAGCAAGTGCGATGGGCCTGCTCCTTGCCCTGTTTTATGGAGCCGCCTCCAAACGCCCGCTGGTAGATCTTCCCATCTTGAGTCCTGGAGAACGGCATGCCCATGTTTTCCAACTCGTACACCACATTAGGTGCCTCCTGCGTCAGCAGCTGGATAGAATCCTGAACGAAATATTCATCTTTTTTCTCATGCAGTACTCGCTGTAGTAGGCAATATAATACTTCACAATCGTTTAGTCAAAAGCTTCAGTCGCCAAAGGTCATTAGTGTCATTACTTACCTGGTCCCCCAACCAGTCAGAGCCTTTGACTGTGTCATAAAAATGCCATTTCCAGTCATCTGGGTGCATGCTCCCTAAAACACATACACAAGAGAGTTTGATGCTTCTGGAGTAGTTAAACGTGTCGTCTGATGACGAGTGGTTTGACGACGCACTAGCGCTGAGGTGATTGAGGGAAGATCAATGGGATTTTAGTCGGTAGGACGCCACTAACTAATGTCTCATTATATATATATTGTCCGACATACCCCTCCGGCTCTCCTCGGGTTGCAGGGGATGCGTAAAGCATTTTCCCCATCGTAAAAAAAGAAAAAAGAAAAAAAAAAGGGTGACTACGTTATACCATACTTAATAGGGATAGTGACACTAGAGCCCGTATGCTGATTTGTGAGAGAAATAATATGCAAAAATCTATGCTTGGGACCGGTTCAGGGCTTGAGTTTGAGCAGTAAACCAGCATACGGGCATTCGTTTGTGAAATTAATTAAATGTAGTCTGAGCTCTTTTTATTTGTATTAAGATCTCTACACAAACGTTACGCTTGAGTAACAGTTTCTGTATCGACAATAATCGACATACGGGCCTACAGAAAATAAACAAACGATGTTTAAACTACATGGAATCCAGATTTTAGCTTGGGCTGCAGTCAGGGCAACAATTGCCACAGCTGGACCAACAATTGTTTTTATTGCTAAACCGCACACGTGGTAGGTACTTATACGTACAGGTACGTACCAATAGAAGCGTTCATGCCGCCCTGCGCTGCGATGGTATGCGATCTCGTGGGAAAAAGTTTGGAGATTAGTGATACGGAGAAGTTCTGCTGTGCAAGCCCCACAGCTGCCCTAAGGCCTGCACCACCCGCGCCAATCACCAGCGCATCGTGCGTGTGGTGGTGGACCACGTAGCTTGCATGCCGTTTAGAAACTGAAAGAATTATCTAAATATTAAAAAAATAAGTTCATAAACTAAAACCGGACTACTGGATATCACGCTCTAAAAAGTATGAAACAAGAAAATATTCTCATCTGAAATCTATATAATATCTATCTTTTTCTTCTTCTCTAAATATATAAAACTATTTTAAAGCTGACAGAGAATCAACGCACAGCCTAAACTATAAGTCCTAGAGGTATGAAATTTGGAGGGTAGGTTCCTTATATAGGGTAGGGGCGCACTAAGAAAGGAATTTTGAAAAGTCACACTCTAACGCGAGCAACGCCGCGGGAGACGGGACTTCGTACGCGAGCGAAAGTTTCCAACAAAATATCTGTCAACCAGCATACGATGAACCTCGTGCCAAAGGCGGCTTTTGGTTTAGAGAGGTCAAGCTGTATCTCAGAATCCACGTCTTTCATTTCAATAAAATATAGCCTATGTTTCAATCCGGAAAAGGGGCTTCTGAATGGTATAAGTTTCATTGAAATTGGTCCAGTAGTTTAGGCGTGATCCGCGAACAAACAGACAAACCAACAGGCAAACAGACCAACTCGATTTTTGAAATCAGAATGGTTTATTTAGTAGAACTGCATTTTTAGTTTTCCCATATCTTTAATTTTTGTTTTTGGCTTTTTTACAGTTTTATAATAGTATAGAAACTCACCCACTATGCAAATGAGGGCTCGATGGGACTTTCACCCTTGAGGCCCTACAATGGGCCAGCCGGTGGGGTCGATGGGAATAGCCCTAAATTTCACTTGAATACGTATAATTAGGTACTTAATCTTACATATTTTTTAAACCTATTTCGTCCAAATTTTACTAGTGATTATATATTAGTTTCTAAATAATTATTTACGTTACTAACTTTCTAAAGGTAAGAGGCTATCTCTTACCCAGTGAACCGGAATCGCGAGATATCAATGGCTGGAGAGGTACGTAGTGAGGACCAAAATAGTTATTTCTAGAAATCTATGAGGGAATCAGTCCAGCAGTACATGTAACCGTATGTTGTTAATAATAATTATATATCATCGTATTACTAACCTCCCAAAGACAGTTTTATGTACGGCAATCTATGTCCGATTGAGTTTATAAGGATCTGAAATAATAGTATAAAATATAAGTAAAATGAAGGGGGGGGTCGAAAAACTGTATTTTGCATAGTTTGTTTTTGTACTACAGTAAACAGTATTATATAGCAAAATAATAATACTGTTTTAACAGTATGGTTGGCAAGACTAGTCTTATGCGCGCGCATAATTAAATAAATAAATATTCACGGACATTTAACACAACGCCTTCTAGTCCCAAACTAAGCAAAACTTGTACTATGGGAACTAGATGGCTGACAGAATACATTATATATAATATTTTTTGTCGTAGTTACATACTTATAATACATAGTAACACCTAGACACAGAAACATCTATGTTTGCCACACGCAAATGTTTGTTCTCGGTGGGGATCGAACCGATATTCTATACTTCTGTGATAATAATACAGCGTGTATCTACAAAAGCGACATTAAATTGACACACGGGTAGAGCTACTTATTAGTATTCATAAAAAAATAATTAAAGTACAGTCAGCTGCACTAGTATGTGTAAAATTCGTAATTTTCAATGTAGGGCTGCAGCATTGTTTTGGACTTTGACGGTCCCAATCATCAATAAATATATATAAAACTCTTTTGAAGCTGTCTTAGCATCAACGCACAGCCTAAACTATAAGTCCTAGAGGTATGAAATTTGGAGGGTAGTATCTTTATATAGTGTGGGCATAGTGTGAACGCGGTATAATATGGGTAGAAAGGGAAGGTTCTGGTCAAATAGACTTATGCCCAAGTGGGACAAAAATAAGTACTTATCTAGTAAGTTAAATAAAATATAGTTCAATGAACTTACCATCAATAACATGATTTATATTCTCGAATAAAATTAAAAATTATGAACTGCGGTATACATTTAATACAAATGAATAATACAGACAAATACAGTGTCACAGATGTCATTCTATCGGTTTTCTGAAAAAGTATTACATAATTAAAGAGATTTAATCACAAAAAGGTTGACAACTGAGTAGGTTTCAATATACCAACTCAAGTTATACTAATCGCTTCGAGCATTCGAAAACTAATCGGGCCAATGTATAAAAATAAATTCAGCTCAATCGGTTGAAGATAACTACTTCAAAATTAGTTCAAAGATTCCACCCGAACAAACATATCTACATTGCAAGTTAAATAAAAGCTTTTAACACCTTGTCTGCCAAGAGTACGAATAATACGAATAAGCAAACAGGATGGCGCGTTGTTCCGCGGCGGCGGCGTAGCACCGTAGCAATATCTACGCTATCACTTTGGACGGAATATCAGCTTTTGAACGCTCCGATCGGACTAAATTGACACCTCGTTAAAAACTTGCAAGGCAACGTTGGAATCACAGAACTAGTTGGGATCCATTTCATCTCGTTGCAACATTATAACAAGCTAGCAAAATAGCAATAGAAATAGTTTGTTTTGCAACTTCTTAACATAGTACAGAGTTATGTGACGGTAATATATATCTAATATAATTTAATAT
Organism: Eulithis prunata; assembly: GCA_918843925.1. Lineage (NCBI taxonomy): Eukaryota > Metazoa > Arthropoda > Insecta > Lepidoptera > Geometridae > Eulithis > Eulithis prunata. The sequence goes on from OU974006.1 coordinate 11,264,375, forward strand.
TATGGTGTGCAAGTAGAGGAAGGCCGAAGAAGAAGTGGTTGGATTGTGTGAAAGAGGATATGAATGTGAGAGGAGTAGATGCAGAATTGACGAATGATAGGAGTGAGTGGAAGAAGAAAACATGTTGTGCCGACCCCACCTAGCGTGGGATAAGGGCAGGGAAATGATGATAATTTAATATTATGGCTTGAAAGCTCTTAAAAGGTAAGTACAGGTAGAGTTTTAGCGAAAACAACTAGTACCTAAACCCAGCGCGCACCTACAAAGGTTAAGATCATGTGTGATCAGCTGTGATCAGCTGTTTTTTTTTGCAAATTATCAAAGGATTTTGTATAACTATTCATTATTCTTCCGAGCTCACATGGCAGTTACTAACGAGAGAACGCCATCTCGTGACGATCTTTCATACAAAAAAGGTCTCTGTGCAACATGAAATTACGTACATCTGAACCTCGTTGGGTGGTAGAGTTTTGTTCTGCGTTGGTTCCCAGTTCTTCTTCGTATAAGCCCTGTTTGAAAATAGATGGCGTACAGCGTATGCGAATCCTTCTTACTAAATCCTTCTTCATCCCTAGCGCAAAGCGTCCTGGGAGCAATGTACCTATTATATTAGTTTGTTATCATTAGTTTGCATTAATTAGTTATCTGTTACCTTAGTTTTCTGCATAGATTCTCTACTATGCAGTAACACTGTTATACGTGAGAACTTCTAATTGGCTCTCCAAAGTTTAGCTAGTGCCTATTCATATTGCAAAAGCTGTTGGTTCTCCAAAATATAAATAAATAAATAAATATATTTGCTTTGTATTAATTTTTGAGTGCACTGATATCTGCGCATATTATATTGAAAATAACTTGGAAGAAAGATAAACAGTAAATACCGATGTCTCGCACGCTGTGTTGTATATACTCTCCGATCCCGACCCAGAGGACGTGTAACATTACGCTTTAACAATTTACACAATGGACATTGCATTGGTTCTGTGAAAATGGAACAGCACAATTGTGCTCAGAAAAGGGAGTAAGCACATTTAGTTATACATTATCGGCTTGATCAACTATCACTTTGAAGGGTTAGAGCGCCAACCTGCAATGTACTACTGACCTCAGAGCTGTAATCATACCTAATCATACCAAACGTAATGACGATTCAAAGTGATCAGTGACATTTTCTTCTTCTTCTTCTCTTCCATAATGGCCTGTGTCCGTCATTTCGACAGACAATTTTGCCAATGTCAAGTGTTAAAATTGTAATAAATAAGTCAAGTCAAGTCATTTGTCAAGTCGGCTGTCGTTTGTTTTGAAAAGAAAATGGTGGATTTTCTCTTCAAAACCTAACACGAATTCTCACATTCAGAAAAACCACTTTACACACATTTATTCCAATGGCTCACACTTTATGTTACGACCTAAGTATTATTGGTTAAAATTCCACCAAAATTAAACAACAATACTCACAATAACACAAGAAAAACTATTAAAATAAAAGTGCTATGTGTCGTTTCAAAAAATGTCAAAACTCGTGTCCGACATTTTCTTCTTCTTCTTCTCTTCAATAATGGCCTGTGTCCGTCATTTCGACAGACAATTTTGCCAATGTCAAGTGTTAAAATTGTAATAAATAAGTCAAGTCAAGTCATTTGTCAAGTCATTGAATAAAATCTTTTTGACTTTGACTTTGACTTAGAGCATAGTGTAAATTTAAAAATGTCAAAATTTTAGAAGTTTTCGTATTTATGTGTATGTAGTAATAAAATGATGCTTTCGTTGTATTGTAGTCCAATGCGTTAAAAGCTGAAACATTTTAGACATCATGAATTACACAAATACCTACCAGGAAGCTATACAATTTAGATTACCTTCCAAGAGATCAGGGCTCACAATCAAGGCGATCACAATAAGGCCACCTAGACCGCGGTCATATCATAAAGCCGTATAAACCTAAAAAAAGATCAGGGACGTTTCATCATCATATCAACCGGTAGATATACACATTGTACACTGCTGGACATTGCCTTCCCATTAGTTCCCATAGGTTTTTTTATATGAGAGAATGTCCTTTGGCCACAATTTCATGCTGCTAAGTGCCGTCACTCAAGCATAGATTTGAGTAGAGATTTTCATACAAGAATCTATGCTAATCAATGCTCAAGCAGTCATACCGGCCTTTCATACTCGAATATACTTATCCACGATATGAACCAATGATTTTTAATTTTAGAACACTGAAAGTACTAATTCTTCTTCTTCTTCTCTTCAATAATGGCCTGTGTCCGTCATTTCGACAGACAATTTTGCCAATGTCAAGTGTTAAAATTGTAATAAATAAGTCAAGTCAAGTCAGTTGTCAAGTCGGCTGTCGTTTGTTTTGAAAAGAAAATGGTGGATTTTCTCTCCAAAACCTAACACGAATTTTCACATTCAGAAAAACCACTTTACACACATTTATTCCAATGGCCCACACTTTATGTTACGACCTAAGTATTATTGGTTAAAATTCCACCAAAATTAAACAACAATACTCACAATAACACAAGAAAAACTATTAAAATAAAAGTGCTATGTGTCGTTTCAAAAAATGTCAAAACTCGTGTCCAAAGTACTAATTCCTGAAAGTATAAAGTATAAAACTGTGCTGTAAAACGGACTGAATAAAATGTCAAATACTATGCAAGGTCCACGAGCCGTAAACTGGCAAGCTTTATATCAGCTTGACATTTAGGGTCCGTTCATACAGACCGGCTCGGACACGAGTTTTGACATTTTTTGATACGACACATAGCACTTTTATTTTAATTGTTTTTCTTGTGTTATTGTAAGTATTGTTGTTTAATTTTTGTGGAATTTTAACCAATAATACTTAGGTCGTAACATAAAGTGTGAGCCATTGGAATAAATGTGTGTAAAGTGGTTTTTCTGAATGTGGAAAATCGTGTTAGGTTTTGACCGGCTGGAAGCGATCTGAAAGCGGATGCGCTCGGAAACGGCTGCGCGAACGAGAAAAAGTACGCTATCGGAGCCGGTCAGCTCCTCCAGTCATCTGAACGTACCTATTATTTCACACCAAGCGCGTTCAAACATTCTTAATGACAAAAGCAGTATTGTACCACAGTCGGTATCGTGCTTTCAGAAGTAACGAAGTTTATAATAGTAGGCAAAGTACTCATAAAATACGTAAATTTATAATAAGTCGACAATCAGCGAACAAATACATAGGATTTTTTTAAAGTCGGCACTCCGCTAATACTTACATTGAATATTGCAAAAGTCGGCAAAGTGCGAAAGTCGGCACTACGCGCCTAAATCAAAAAAAAACTTACTACAAATACTAAAAACTATGTTTTCAACGTGATAAGAATCTGCTCCCCTCTCCGAGCCGGTCTGTGTGAACGGACCCTTACTCGCCCACTTCAAAAGAGAGACTTTATCAAAGGATCTAATATGAATGCTTGCATTGGTAAGTATGCTCATTTCGACAGTCTTTAGAAAAATGCTGAATAGCCAAACTCTGAACATTTGTGCAGTCTCATTTTATGCATTTGCAATGCAAAAGTTGTAAACACTTTCGGTCTTATTCCAGAACGAAGACTAAAGAAAGTAAAGGTTTAAACGTACATCAACGTAAAGGTTTACGTCAAAGTAAACCATGACTTTCTTTAGTCTTCGTTCTGTAATAGGACCGTTTAACTATAATAAATCTACCAATAAGACGAGTTTAAAATAAATTCGATATAATTCACAAAATCGTTTAAAATCAAATAAAATAAATAAAAACAAATAGAAACATCAGCATAAGAACGAACGATCGTCCCTACCTACTCACGTCGTTTATCTTATCGGGCAACATGTAATATCGACACACGTTTATAATAAATGATCCTTGTGACATTATACTGGTTAAAAGATTTTTAAATATAGGTTGGGCCATCAGCCTATTACATGTCATCATTGAAGTTTAGTTATATAATATATAATATATATGTATATATAACTTCCTGTAATACTTTAAATTGTAGGACCTACAGAAAGTTACATGTTGTTTATAAAATGGCGAAGAGTATTGTCAGCACGGCTGTGGCTATCCAAGACTTGACAGCGGTGCTGGAGATGTCCTTCAACGCGAGCCAGCGGCCCGCGTTCCACGCGCAAAACCTGATGCCGTTGAAGTAATGGAATGCGAATGGCGCTCCCAGGAGCATCTGGTGAGTAACATACTACTATAAATACCGATTATAAATTATAAGAGATTTCATCTTCTTCTTCTATTTATGGCCTCTGTCCGTCATTTCGACAGACAATTTCGAGTCAAGTCAAAATTCGTGTAAGGTTTTTAAGAGAAAATCCACCATTTTATTTTCAAAAACGACAGCTGACTTGACAAATGACTTGACTTGACTTATATTATTACAATTATATCACTTGACATTGGCAAAATTGTCTGTCGAAATGACGGACAGAGGCCATTATTGAATGACGGACACAGGCCATTACTGAAGAGAAGAAGAAGAGAAGAAGAAGAATTAGTAAAAGCTGAAAGACCATTTACAGTTTTGGTTCTGCAATAAACGGCAATACAAGTATATTATTAAGTATTCTATAAGTATTCTATTCTGTGGCAGTACCATGGCACCGCGGTAGGTGCACCCACAGTAATGCCCATGGAAACCACGTGTGGGGCTGTGGAGTGATAGCGTAGGTGTGTGTCAGCTGAGTGTATAATAATAGAAATTACCTTAATGATGAAAATGCATGGTCTTGAAAGGTCCAGGCTTTGTATCATCAGTACATACGTCTCTATCCCGTTGGTCAGGAACAAGGTGCCCCCGGCCAGAATCAGTGCGTATCCCGTAACGATTAAACCTGGGGATAATTAAAATTAAATACTCTTTAGTTAGTTACGTAATTCATATTCACCGTAGTATTTCATCATCACATCAACTTATAGAAGTCCACTGCTGGCCATAGGCTTCCCCCATGGTATTTCAAAGTCCACATAAGACACAAAGGGATTTCTCCATTCATCAGCTTTTCGCAATCTTAACATTGTTGTTGGTCCATAAGGTGCGTGACCGTCCTATACTTTGCTGTCCAGTTCGTGGTCGTGATGCGAGAACCTTTATTCCTTTGCTGTTGTCATTGCTGAGTTGTGATTTCTTCAACAATAGAATAGAGAAATAAAATAAAATCTACCTAAAAAGAATTTAAAACTGCTATTCTGAAAAGTAGCAACTTCGTGTTTCGATAGTGTACTTTTGCGCCACCCTGTACTAGTTCCAGGCCAGCCTGTATGTATAATGTACCTACTCAAAGGCTCTGCGTTATTGTAGGCACGTACATCTTGATACTTCATTTACATTTCACTGACTGATTGCTGAGCACATTGTATATCACGCAACAGTATCTGTTTAGGTATGCTGCATGCATCACACCTCTAACTTGTTCATACCCTAGCCAAGGGCACTGGATACCACGCGATTTTACTCAATTTCAGCGCCGATGTAACTCGTTAACAGCGGATTTAGAAGCCACCACGGAATAAACAAATCAGTTTTACAAAAAAGTACGTAAACCGAGAACTCTCTTCAAAAAACACTGTTCGGAGCCAGTTTGGAAATGACTCCTTTATATATTGTTGGCAAATTAGGGCTGTTTATTTAGAAAAAATCATGGAGTTTATGTTATTGGCGGTTACTTTAATTTTAATATTGATATAGGTACTAGTATAGTATTATTATGATCTGTGGTATACGTATAAATAACAAAAATTTCACAATGTGAAGGGTGCATAAGATTCAAAATTGCAACATGGTCTTACCAGTTATCCTCTGGAATATGGACGTGGTTGCCGTCATGGTAGGTTTGTAGATGGTCAGGTGCGGGGACATTGGCCGTTTCAAAGTCATGTTCTTGTGATCGTGGTCACCAAGGCAAGGCGGGACGTAAGGCTTATACTTGATCTGATCCTTGCTCTTGTGCGAACAAGATGAGCTGCGCTGGTTCACGAGCCACGGGATCGAAGCTCGGATACTGCGGATAAGTAAATTTTACAATAAATTACAAAATCAAAGATCTTCACCAGCAGATCCAGGATCAAGCCCAACTCCACTCCCTTCAAAGTGGTATAAGCGCGATACGCCGCTTTCCCATTATGTCATTCGAGTTTGCCATTCGATTAATTTCACTTACTCCTCAAGGTGCATCTTAAAAACATGGTGGTGCTTGCAAGTATTCGCTATGCAAAGCATTATACTTTGGTTTATAACTATTGCGGAAAGGTTTCAATTTTGGAAATTTAATTTGTATAAATTATTTGATTGAAACGTCAAACGAAATGTCTAATTCTTTTTGTGTCAAACTTTTTAAAACTTATGTGGGTTTTTACATGGTTTTTGTTTGTAGATCATGAGTAAGTAGATAGACATAAAAACTTTTTGCCTACATAGAGGGTTGATGCAGAGGGCCTAGTACGAGTTTTGGTGTGTATAGTGTGGGTGTGAAACATCTGACGTCCAGCACACCAGTGGGCGCTGATTTGTATGGAGACTCTGAGCGGATTCTTTGAGAAGCTCGACATGCGAGTACGAGCTTGGTGTAGACCAAGCTTCTCAAAGAATCCGCGCTCAGTGTCTTCATACAAATCAGCGCCCACTGGTGTGCTGGGCGTCAGACGTTGTTCACCACATTTACACACCAAAACTCGTACTAGGCCCCCAGGTCTTCTATGTAGACATCAACGTGCGCTATGGTGACAAAAACTATGGTCCTAGAATATCCAGGGTCTGATGATGAAGCTGGAATGTGGCCATGGACACTCTGTTAGTACCACTGTTTTCTGCATTAGTTGACACTATGTTGCAGAAAAACAATAAGCAGTGAGCAGCCCAAATCGGCCCAATACAGTCCTTTATCTACATACTTTATCACTTGTTATTTTATTTTCTATGTTTATAATATTTTCATATAAGAACGCTATTCATCACAGAAAATAATATCTTCCTTTTCCTTTGAATTTTTAAGCATCAAGAATGAAAACATTGTTATCTGAAGAATGACAATAGCCTTATTCAGAATAGAAAGCGCCTTACAAACTTAGTAGCTACTTACCGACTTTAAGCTCCTTTGCTTGAGGTGTGTGGGCCCGGTACACAATCGTACCTTCCTACGACATCTTAGAAAATTGCTTTTATTATTTTTTACTGGTAAAAGTCAAGTTTCTATGTTAGGTAGAGAGGACTTTATGTGATGAAACTTGCATTCATTAGCTCATGACGTAACGCATTATAAGTTAGTAATGTCTGTCACAGACATTACTTACTTATACTACAGATCATAATATAATCTTATACTCATCTTTGTAGGGTTTCGAAGTCCTACTAGGACCCTTTGTAAGTAGTTTCGCTCTGTCGGTCTATATGTCTTTTCTTATTGAGAATTTTCGTAGACCATATTATTCCTTGTAGGACTTCGGAACCTTAAAAATGTTCGATTGAAAAGAGAACTTTTCATTTAATTTTCCCAACCGCAACAATATCACGAAACACAAAGGACGGCCCGAGTCGGGTGAAAGCCATACAAACTCTAGCGTCCAACTAGCGCCCGACCCGCCTCGTGTGTTTTCGGTTTCTGACAAAAATAGTAAAACTATATTAGAGTAAAATAAACTTGATAAAAAAAAAAACTTGATAGTCATCAAATTCTGAATCTGATTGTATTATGTTCAGTGAATCGTAGGGTATTCTGATCCGGAACAAATATTTGCAGATTCAAAGCATTCTCCGGATGTAGGTACCTCTAGTTACCTCTAATTAGGAACTTCCTGCGGAGACGTACAACTTTCTTAGAAATCCTTGTGGATCTTCAGCAAGAAATCAGAGGTCATGTTCAGTCTACTGATTGCAGTCGTACTTAGGTACTAATTCAATACCTTTATACAAAAGTTCTATTGGCAACCAAGAACGGGAAGGTGTAGCGTAGATCCGACCTGGCGGACTAGCGACATTGTTTAGAGCGTGGAAAATGTCATAATTGTTCTTTCTAGAAGTTTATATGTGATTGGAATAATTATCCAGGAACCGAGTTTTGACATTTTTTGAAACGACACATAGCACTTTTATTTTAATAGTTTTTTTTGTGTTATTGTGAGTATTGTTGTTTAATTTTGGTGGAATTTTAACCAATAATCTTCTTCTTCTCTTCAATAATGGCCTGTGTCCGTCATTTCGACAGACAATTTTGCCAATGTCAAGTGTTAAAATTGTAATAAATAAGTCAAGTCAAGTCATTTATCAAGTCGGCTGTCGTTTGTTTTGAAAAGAAAATGGTGGATTTTCTCTTCAAAACCTGACACAAATTTTCACATTCAGAAAAACCACTTTACACACATTTATTTCAATGGCTCACACTTTATGTTACGACCTAAGTATTATTGGTTAAAATTCCACCAAAATTAAACAACAATACTCACAATAACACAACAAAAACTATTAAAATAAAAGTGCTATGTGTCGTTTCAAAAAATGTCAAAACTCGTGTCCTTAACCAATAATACTTAGGTCGTAACATAAAGTGTGAGCCAATGGAATAAATGTGTGTAAAGTGGTTTTTCTGAATGTGAAAATTCGTGTTAGGTTTTGAAGAGAAAATCCACCATTTTCTTTTCAAAACAAACGACAGCCGACTTGACAAATGACTTGACTTGACTTATTTATTACAATTTTAACACTTGACATTGGAAAAATTGTCTGTCGAAATGACGGACACGGGCCATTATTGAAGAGAAGAAGAAGATAATTATCCAGCTGCAGTGGATTGGACTTCTATAGGCTGGTTAAAATATTTTACGTGTCTGACCTAAATTCTTATTGGTTATGTTGCCTCCATGTTTCATTTTTACATTTTGCTCGAAGTTTCACGAAATGTTTTATTTTCGTACAGTTTTTTGCAGCGTGGTTTGGTTTTCCATGAAAATGTTCAACGGTTTTACTTCACATATTCCAAGCTAAAATCCGAGCGCGGCAACGTAAAATCTGGTTGAACCTAAAACTTTATTATTTCAAAACACCATTGGTATTTTTTTTATAAATCTAGCTACGATATTATATATCTATAAATAATATGAGTTAGTAAGTATTCAATTTCAATTTCAATAGCCTTTATTTAACAACTTAATACTAATCTAATCTAAATATTATTTTTATATGACAACGGTAGTATTGTGGTGGTTTCGCTTTTCAGCATAGGCCTCCCCTTAGTAAGTTTACTTACACTTAATAAACCAAAAAACATTACCAAAGTCGAAGGCACATTATTTGCGTTCGTTTACATTTTTATTCAATTCCAGTTTCATAATTTATTATACCCACGTATTTAGACGTATAGGTCTACCGGAATCTCTGCTGTCAACCGCTGCTGAGATTTTGTGATTTCTTCTTGTTATTTTGTAGTTTGTGAAAATAACGAAAAAGCCACTTCGATCTCATCATCATCATCATCAACCTATATTGGTCCACTGCTGGACGTAGGTCTCTCCCAAGACGCGCCACTGAGCCCGGTCTTCGGCTCTTCTCATCCAGTGTTTGCCAGCTACATGTCTCAGATCGTCACCCCACCTAGCCGGAGGGCGTCCTACACTACGCTTGCCTAAACGCGGTCTCCACTCGAGTATTAGTTTGCTCCAACGATTGTCGGTTCTGCGGCAAACATGGCCGGCCCACTGCCACTTCAGCTTACTAATCCTCTGAGCTATGTCGAACACCTTGGTTCACTTCGATCTCAAGCGAGAAATATTGTTTTCAATCTGTATCGTAAAATAAGCGAAGGAGAAGGCGTAAATCAAACTCAATCTTTGATTTTAAATCGCGTAGTAGCGTTGACCGGTAAGTTGGACTGAGTTGTTTTGATACTTTTAGTTTATTTTATATTTTTCTTACTTAATTGTAGCTTCTTTATAGGGGTTCCCAGTACTACTGTACGACGAATCGTATGGGGTATAATGAAGCAAAAAGTTGCTGATAAAAATGTAAATAGCTTTCTCACAAATTGGTGCAGAGGAATGGCGAAAATGTTGTGAACATATAAAGAAAATTGAAAACGATTTCATCAAGCAAGATAGAATAATTGAAAGGCTGGACGAGCGATTCATAATAAATACCTCTATCTTCATCATCTGATGAAGAACAAGAAATGCAAGTGGAGTTCCTGGAATCGTTTTCTAGTTCTAAATGAGGTGTTAAGTTTTAGTATGATTTAAATGATATTTAATAAATTAGTACATAAAGTAATGTACGATTTATTTATTTTTAATGACATATTTTCCTATGAAGAACCCGATGTATAACAATATTCTTCATACACATACCTTGTATACTTCATGCTCATTAATACTAAAGACAAATAAAAATGAAACAGTATCAGTTTAATCCAATTTCCCCAGTATTGCACGCAACAAATTTTTATTTCCCCATTTGCCATGAGACACCGGTATACCTTTAATTAGATATTTATTATCCGTTCTAGTTAATTAGATCAAAAAGGCAAAATGAAGATAACTACCATAATAAAAATAAGATCTCGTCCTATCGTGAAAATTATTTTGGCAAAAGCTTTATTTTCGCAGGTGGAGAGTTTCTCAGTAATCATAACGAGAACCACTCTGCAACTGGAAATATTAATTTACAGTAGGTAATACAATTATGCATGTATGCCTGTAAATGAAGAGACCACACTCCCCCATTCTACCCACCCACCCCTCTCCCGCCCCAACATCATTTTGAAATGTCCAGCTAATGCGAATTATGTAAAAATCACTGTGGAGATGGAGAGGCGGGCAGGCTAAGCACAGTGATGGTTACTTCATTGTCCATCGAAGCACATTTATAATATTGGTGTTCTCAAAAATGTTTAATAAAAATGGTTTTTTTTATGTTCTTGTAGTACCTATATATTTCAAAGTGATTGTTTCTTTTTAGGTTTATATTATTGTTATTTGTTCTGTAAGTTTTTTCTATGTAAGATTCTTTTAGTAATAAAGCTGTCGTTTTGGGCCCACTGTTATGGAAACATCTATGTTAAATAAACAATTTGAATTTAATTTGATTTTTTTTATTCAGCTGCTCTTCCCGTCATAAATTTAGGTTATCGTCACAAATTTTTGATACCAAGTTAATTTTTAGATTTATGTTTATGCTTATTTAAACTTTAGTAGAAGCACATTAAGAAATGATTTAGTAAGTAAGAGGTAAAAAAATCGTCATAGGTATCTATGTGTCCTAGAGACCTAGAATGACACGTTCTGTTAGGTATATAGGTACGTGTGGGCACATCCCTTCAGCGCAGCCGTGAATACTGTTTCAAGGCCAATGTCGCTGTTGCAACTACAAGTTCATCCAGCCCCTAGTAGTACGGAAACGAGAGCTTCGTTCGCGCGTCAATTTGATAGTATGAACTTGAACTTGGAGTTGAAACCTTGTTGAAACTAAGTGAAGTACTAAATAAAGTTTTACAAAAGATTGTTTTATAGAACACCACAGTTTATTAATCAACTTCGCACGTAAGTGTTTCTGTGAAGAGTCAGTAAATTATTTTTTTATAATATTTTTGGGTGTGCTGCAACTTTATTTTTTTGTTTTAATTTATTGTGATTTGACTGGAGTAACTGCTACTTGCAAAAATGTGCAAAAAATTATTTTTGTGTCGTAAGTACTTAGTTATTAAATTTGGCTTGATAGACTTTCATTTTCCGCTCGCCCGTTCGAGGGCGGGCGGGTGGCAGCCGCTCCGTTTTGACTCGGATGTTCTGTATTTCCCGTACTTATTCTTGTGTAATATTATTTTAATTTTTAATTTTTTTAAGTAAAATTAGATTTTTGGTAATTTATTTTGAGTTATATTTTGTATAGTTTTTTAGCATTTCAGCACCTTTATATTTAGTATGTTACACAATTTTGTTTTTTCACCGTCGCACTGCCTTGTATTTTTGAACTTAACTATAAAGTAGCTTGTAGTGTCGGGAAGACAGTCTAGTGCCTATTTCCAGTCCCCCCGCGCAGGGTGACAATTTCAAGGTCACAGTGTGGTATGAATGTTTTCAAAATTACTCTAAGGAAGAGATAGATTAACATAAGCATGAAATGGAGAAATAACAAGGGAAAAACCGATATTTTTTAGATTTTCTTGATTGTGACACAGAATAAAATAAATTGGACAAGGCGCAAGTATCCAAAGTCAAAGTCAAAATGTAGTAAAATGTTCCGAGTGAAAGAAGCTTAGTTCCGAGTGAAAGAAGCTTTTTGATGAGGTTAAAATTTCGCTTTACAAACCTGCTGTTCACTATCAGAAGCCAATGTAACATGAGCTCTCATTTGTAGTATTTTAATTGACGATGGTTCAGGTTAGGCCGAGGGAGAGGATTTATTTTAATAGTTTCTCTTGTGTTATTGTTGTTTAATTTTGGTGGAATTTTAACCAATAATACTTATTTATATAGATCGTAACATAAAGTGTGAGTCATTGGAATAAATGTGTGTACTTATTCTCTGCATGTAAAAATTCGTCTCTAAGTTCTTCTTCTTCTTCTCTTCAATAATGGCCTGTGTCCGTCATTTCGACAGACAATTTTACCAATGTCAAGTGTTAAAATTGTAATAAATAAGTCAAGTCAAGTCAGTTGTCAAGTCGGTTTTAAAGAAAAATATCCACCATTTTGCCTTCAAAACAAACGACAGCGAACTTGACTTGACTTATATTATTTCAAATATATCAATTGACACTGCCAAAATTAACATTAATTAAGAGAAGAAGAAGAAATCATGCATAAAGAAGAAGCTAACCTACGGGGGCATACACATGTGTCTATTGATTTATTTTATATTTATTGAGTAACAAAATAAATTGCTCTGAATCTGAAGAATAATGGTTAATCTTAGTTTTAAAGTAGATAACGCAAAAACGAGCATAAGGCCCAAATTAATCCCTACACACCTACACACACCTAATCCCGCAAGTTACTTAACTAAATGGCAATGCAATGTTCATTTATATGCCATTCTACGAACCACTTCTACAAATCCGTAAACGCCGAAGGCATTTCAAAGGCTAGCCAGCCACCCCTATTTAGATCAGTGAGAGCTCGAACGAAGGCACGACGTAATAAATTAGATTGGCGCTGGTAGCGTCAAACTTCTCACATATATAAACATTTTTGAATGTACTTAATTAACTATGCAAAATCGCAAAGCATCACGTTCTATAGAATAACAATGCATTGAACGGAAAACTTGTTTCGATCAAAATGAATAATTATTGTAAATACTGTACTTGGACATAGTCGTACTTTCTATATGAATAAAATTACTTATAATCTACTTACTATTAAAAACCTTTAAAGACTGTCAAAACAACAAAGGTATTTTCAAAGGAGAATCAAGATTAGAGTACCTCAGTCTATGTTGTATTGATATATCACCGCACTACGATTCTCGTTCATTAGTACTTTGACTTAAAGAGCAAAATCAATTGACTGCTATCATGCGTAGGTACATGCTTACATACTCGCTCATTCCTAGAAAACGTGCCATACAGTTCGAAGCACTTACTTCGTATTCTGTTGTTTATTCTGTGGCGCAGTCGAGTTGCTCGGTTTTCTTACGTCATCATGTTGCATAGAAAAATAATTCATGTATGTTTCCACCAAAATATCTGATCTGTCACCAGTAGGTATACGATGGACCTGGTAGAAATTGGCTTCTTTTGGTTTAGAAACTTCAAGCTGTATCTAAGAGTTCACGCTTTTGATGCATAGATAGAGATAGGTATTAGGAACAGCTCAAGCTTTTCCAGCAAACGGATCTTATTTTCATTGTATGGACTTCTTTAGTGTTCCGGTTCAGTTAGGGATTGAGTGAGGTTCAGATTATATTATATATATAATACTATACGAGTGGGGTTTCTAATGAAAGCTTAGAATTCAACTAAAAGAGCCTCATAGCATCATAAAAGAGCATCAAGCTTTGTTGAAATTTGTGTGGTATATTTCATTCCAGACGCATGAAATGAGTATTTTTTTAAGAAAACCTGTATCATCATGGTGTTATGAAAGGAAAGTTATAAGAAACTTCTAAAAATTAACACCGAAAATAAAAACCACAAGTAGGTATTATACGTCCGGCCTTACATAACTGAATCGTATCATCATTAAAAATCCTACAGATGGGCGCTCGTGTTTTTGATAGTGAAGAGCTGGTTATAAAGCGAATTTTCAACCTTCTTCTTTTTGAAAGGTTCTTGAGTGAGTCTATTTGCACTTGACCGGTCTTTTTTTTATACATATTGAATAGCATAATTTCTGAACCCACAGTTACGAGACCCGCCGATAAGCCAACATCATTACCAACTTTAAAAGATCCGCTAATTATTGCCGAGTCCTACCCTACCTACATCCTAACCATGACTGATCCTCGACTGGCTCAATTCAAACTTGCTAAAAGGTTCGGCAAAGCCACCCAAGGTGTTAATGTGAACAACCCGTTTGAGCCAGAAACCCGCCAGGCCGGGATAATGAATAACAGGAGAGGCGCCACCAACCCTCGGTCGGTGGAACTGAGTGTAACAAAAGATGATAAAAAGAACTCACGAGTTAAAAGTACCACATTAAGTCAAGAAGAAGTATTCCGCGCTTGGGGTGTAACCCAAGCCATCAAAACTGATACCCGAATCAGCCCAGACACACATAGTCGAGTCGTTCCAAAGAAAGCGGAAAAACAAGCGGCGTCTAAGAAGAACGAGCTTGATTCAGTCACACCGCCGCTTGAATGTGCACCCCAAGTCTGCACATATCATTCACAAAACGTTAGCAGCGACTTATGGCTCGTGGTGACAAATGTCGACCGGCGCGACAAGCGCTTCCCGGAATATTTATTCTGAAGAGTCTGCCTGAAGGCTCTCCGGGTTCCAGGTTTACCGTAGAGGTATGAACTTTAGCTATTGATTGGCGATTTCTCTTAGTAGGTCATTTAATTTAATCATATATGAAACAACGTTTGAATACCTAGGTTGAATATTCTGAAGTGATAGCATTTTATTCTATGTTATCGGTCGATTACAATAACTTCATTCAGATCAACAGAAAACCAAAACCTACTTATATTTTCTTGTTTTTTACAGAGTAACGGATTTTATGGATTATTTCTTAACCAGAAGAATTGCTTGATGTGGTTATAATAATGATTTATTGGACTTTCTCATCTTGAAATTTCTTTGAGATTTTTTTATTAATTAAAATGATGCTATTGCCAATTAATCGGAATACGGTAAGTGAATACACTGTAGGTAGGGTACCGTAGTGCCATAGTAGGTAATTAAAGCGAGTTATTAATAGAAAATCAAGCGAGCTGCTACTATTTACTAGTAGGTACCTATGTATGTATTATAACCTGTGCTATTGCTATGTCCTCTTAGAAAAGCTATATTTGAATATCGATACCGTGTACGTGACCATCGTTTCAATTTGAGTTTTTAGGCTGATGATAACTATTTCCTGCTTTTTTAATTATGAAGATTCTTAGTGCAGAAAAACAACAGAAAATATATATATAAACCTACCTATACATACCTATGGCTATATTGTATAAAAAAAATATAGATGAAAACAAGTATCTATGCAATAGAAATAAAAAAAATATTATGTTTTAGAATTTTGCTACACGTGTTCATCTATAAATGTATTAGTTGTATTCGGTGCGACTACAAAAAATTTTACATATTAAACTAAAAGATATTATTATGAAAGCGTGAAGGTAAGTAATTCTTATCTGTGTAAAAAATATTTATTCAGTTAGTTTTTAAAACTTTATTAGGTATGTGTAATCGTTAGTAGAAGCTCAGAATAGTAGAGGCAGATGTTTCTTAAGTAAGTTTGTATCATGTTTGTATAAGCATTACATTTTTTCTGATAAATATTACGATAAATAGGCAAGTAAACATATTTATTGTTCATAATATTCTAGTAATAAGCACCATAAAATGTGAAAATTTAAATGTTTTTGGATGTTTTCTTATCTATAGGTGTTTCGATTTTTGGATGTTACAATATTAATAATCTAATAACAGTATTAATAAAAAGACATTAAATACACAAAGATTTTTTACTTATTTGAAATTATTCTACAACGTGAAAGTTTTTTTCATGCATATTTTCATGGCGCAAAACTATTTGCAATAACCTAACTTTCAATCTTTGGAACTTTTCAAACTTTCATTGATATAGGAAATCTATTAAATATTAATTATATATAGTACCTACCTAGGTTTAGCCAAGTACTAGTCTTATTTATATAACGTAAGTAGGTAGTTCTCTAGAACTAGAACTGTAGAAAATATTTGTACGCTATTTTTCACCACCCACTGAAAACCGAAAGGAGTGTTATAATAGGTAATATTATGAAAATGTTGTTCATCTATATATATTCAGATTTGATGAACTAGAGTCCATACTCCAAGATCTGACGATGACCAGCAATGATGAAGAGGATCCAACGAGATTTAATGTCATAGTCCGTAGTTAAACTTGTAGAATTAACATTTTCCTCGCGGTGGAAAAAATATTAGAAGTCGCTTAAACTTTTACCATACATTTAGACTTTGTCAAAATATTGGTATATTATTATAGGTAAGTACTTACTATCGGGTGAGCTCTTTATCCAAATGAGCTCGACTATATAGCGCTTATTCTAACTAAAAAAGAAAATATACCTACTTACTTATGCGTGCTTTGTATTGTATGCGTGTAGAGGCTAGTATCATTCAATTTATAGTACAATGCACACAAGTAAATGAGTCGGTCACGAATAGAGATCGGTCACACAGACGCTCTAGACGCTTGGACTTCGGTCAACCGACGGCGGCGTGCCTAGGTGAGTTATTTAATTAGCATCTAAACTACTTCTTTATAACCACCATCATATTTAATAAGATTATGCATTTAGTTATGGTCTAGTAGGTATAACCAACAAACAGACACTACGGTTAAATTGATGACGCGAAATGCTCACCAAAATAAATTCATGCTCAATCTTATATTTAGCGCAAGCGGTCGGACGAGGCCGTGCCGGCCAGTCCGACGGAGATTCTGAACCGATCACTGATCGCTTTGTAATAAAGTTGAAAAATATAACAAAGAGTGCATCTAAAAACAAACAAACACCAGGGATGGAGGGCTAAGGGCTGGCCAGAGTCCCGCATACGTTTCAAGGTAAACGCAGTGCATGAATCCAAAATAATCCGTGCCGTGGTCATAGTACACAACCTATTCACACCTATTTCCACACAGGCCCACGCAAACATTGCGTGTTTTCAGTCACCAATGCTCACATTGAAACGAAACGTTGTGCTCTTAGTTTATACGGTGATAAGCTGAAAACTTTGCGGAGCCAGTGAAAAAACATAATATTCATCGACAAAATTTTAAATAATTTTACTAAATCCCCAAAGTTTTCACGGTCTACACAAAATAAATTTACATAACTATAATCATTTTACAAGTAAAACATATGGAATCTGAATTGTCGCCAGATGATGAGAATGATATACCACCAGTGCCAATAAAAACATACCAATGGGAAGATTTACGCAGAGCTCGTGAAGCCGGGGGATACCCTTGGACTCATCTGCTAAAAGTGCCACTCGAAGGTGAGGTCACGGCCGAAGACATCATCAGAGAGACAACACCGAGAAGAAGCATGTCGCGAGAAGTTTCAAGATCTAGGACGCGTTCACCAGTCGACAGCGAAGTCCAAAAGATTTTGAACCTTGACTCCTCACCTGGCAGCAGTCGTAGGCATGGAGAAGAAGGGGAAGATGAAGGAGTGCACATACCAAACTTCTCAAAAGAAGTTTCGTTAGATGAAGAAGACGTTGCTGTCATACAAAACATGAACCATTCTATTAATCGCCCAGAAAGTCAATCCAGCAGTCTTTTAGTAGCACCTGTGGAAATAACCAAAAATGTATCACCAAAAGGAATACTGAAACGGAGAGTTCCGGAACAACAATATAACATTGGAGTTTCAGAGACAAGAGAAAAAACTAAGTGCTGTCATCCTTTAGTAAATAAAATAAAACATCTGGCAGACAAAACTCTGCATAAATTGGAAAAAAATGAAAATGAAAAAACACTACAAACACCTGTTTCTAAACGAAAGAAAAATGATACAGACCAAGAAATAAGACAGCTAAAGTCATCACCAAGTGCGGTTCGCCGGAAAAAGTTCAGTGCTATAAAACTAGGCGACTCTGATGAGATGAGCAAAACTTTCAGCGCCGATACACCATCACCCCCTCGAAAAAAGAAAGAACATATTTATGAAGATATAGAGGATTCAAAATACCATGAACATGATAAAACCTTACACTTTTCGCATGAGCAACAGACATTAAGATTTGATGACGAAAACAAGAGTGGTAGTAACACCGAGAATGAAAGTCTTTCAAACATAGAAAAAAAGTCTGTAGCCTCACAAGATCCCAGTTTGGTTACAGAAGATACCCCAATGAAGACAGAAGACCATGTCATGGAGAAATTACACAAAGTAGTTAAAGTAAACAAAGAAGCTTTGCTACTAGATGAAGAAATGGACGCTGATGAGCCAAATGTTGATGAAATTTTTCAAACTCAACTAAATGAGAGAGAGCCCAACAACGAGTCTCCAAACATAACCATCACCGAAATTACTGAGGACGATCCAGCAGCGCAAGGGGATCGCTACCATGCGACGCCCATCGAATCGTCCCCGAGTCCAAGTCCACAAGAAATAGGAAAAAGAAGAGACGAGGATAGAGAATGGTCTAAACCCAGCAGGTAAAACTATACTATTTATTTATTATGCCCACTAATTAAAGATTAGGTATAAATATACCTAAACTAATAGATAACTGTATCGTAAACTCTGCTAGCATAATACGTAACTGTGACATAACGCGTTTCAACACATGCAAAGCGAACGCGCTAGCTTCTGACTGTTTGTTAAATATAGATTGGCTGTACGTTCTTCCTGCACATTGGTAAGATCTTTAAAATTGTCATCAGTGATCAGTGCTCGCGGCTGCTTCCACGTCTGTGATTAGTTCATTTACAGCTTGGCTTTAACAAACACGCTCGATGACTCATTGTCTTCGGGAAATGACGGTCCGATCGGTAGTTTACGGGAAACTGGTCTAACAATGCATAGGGTTCGCTAGTGGCTAGTAATGAGTACGCTTCGACGATGGACTTCTGAGGGTGGAACTCCCTTAGAGAAACCTGTGAGACCGACCCGAGAGAGCAGCGTACAACAATTTACTCCAGACGTCCGTTGCGCTTGCCAGTTCTTTCAATGCGACTCGCTGCTACCGGAGCGGCAGAACCCAATAGGAACGAGACCTACGTCGCGAACGAGTAATTTCCTATCGTATGGGAGGTAAGTCTCACTGTGGTCTCACTAGCATAATGTTTGATAATTTTGTTGACATTTTATGACTAACATTACGAGGTGCAAAATAAATTCAAACTACTTTCGCCCGGCAGCTGCTGAGTCTAAAACGAGCGCCGGCAGTTGGCCTAATTGTGACTCGAGTAACATCTCCGATGTTAAATATAACTCAAATCTTGTGCGACGAATCACAATTTTTGCAATTTGCGTTTATATTTTTATATACAAAATTTTAGTGTGCTCAGCGAATGATTTACTACCGACGTCATCGTAAACTAACTGCACTAACTACTAACGTAGATATTCAAGCGAATTTATTTAGGTCATTATTTTTTTATACTTTTAAAGTAGGTATTTCTTGCAGTATTCCATAAATCCAATTTTTTTATATTATTTTCAGTGATCACGAATATGAAATTATAGAGAAGCCACCGCCTAATATTGTTTACACTGCTCCGAATGTAGACGAAAAAAGAACCATGGCCAAACCAGACGACGAACTGTCAAGTACAACCTCTCTGGAGAGAAAGTATTTGCAACACACCTCAGATGAAGAGGAAATTACTGATGACAAAGAAAACAACGAGAGTAATAACGCTATTATTAATGCTGAAGCACTTCAAAAAAATATTGAAGACAGATTCTTTGTAAACACGCCTTCTACAGCATCGAGGACAGAATGTGAAGTTAGTACGAGTCAAGTAGATTCATCAGCTTTGGAACAGCTACCTCTGAAACGGGACAGTCGATCTAAAAATGCACAGGGAACGGATAATAAGTTTCAACAACGGTTTCGCGAAGGTACAGGAAAGTTAAAGTCTCAAGCTGGTAAATTAAAAAGTAAACTACAAAATATAAAAACCAATAAATTTTCGATGCCAGATAGGCCAAAGATTAATTTTCCTGATAGGTCTAGATTTAAACTACCTGAAAGGCCTAAAATCACACTGCCTGATAGGCCAAGGTTTACTTTGCCTGACAGAAGAAAGTTCAGTTTACCAGATCGCCCAAAATTCAAAAAGATAAACATCTCAGAAAAACTAAGCCTAGGGGACCGTAAAAAATTCACCTTACCGGAAAGGCCTAGATTTAATGTGCCTGAAATGCCAAAATTCAGAATGCCCGAGAGGCCAAAAATTAACTTTCCTAGTCTGGGTAGAAAAAAGGAGACCAAAGTAGAAACCGACACTACGGGTTCCACCACAGAACTAGATAATACTGCTACAGTAGAATTTGAAACCAGGACGTATCCTCGATGGTTTAGTAAAAAGAAAAAATCTGAAATACCTAAAACATCCTCATCCCCAACGCTTAATAGAGAAGATACTCCGCCACCGACGTTCACTTTTACACGCGTTAAGAAAAACAATGAAAAAGCCCAAGAATCTGTTTCTTATATACCTGATAGTCCTGACCAACCGCGTGAATACGGTAATGTTAGTAGCGAAGATATCAATTACGTAGGAGGCATTCAAACAGAGGGTGCACGACGTTATGACACTACGTATGACTTTGATAAACCAGCCACCGAAGAATACACAGATGAAGACTCTGAACCTAATTTTGATAATAACCTTACCTCTTATAATCCTGAATCATCACCGTCTAAACTAGATCACACACCTGTTATAACCGAAATTAATAACGACGAATTTTTTGTACGACCGAGAGGAATCTCTCGCGAAGATATTCAAGTAAGAGAATACTTGAGTGACGAAACACGACAAGCTTTCACAACTCCGAAGAATATTCTTGCTCTCATGGGGAGTAGTTCGGAGATAAATGATGATCAAATGTATATGAACGATCAGGAAGCTGATCCTGAATTGATTGATGATATAGATGCGATGAGGTACTCCACAGAAGATTTGAATGATAGAGACGATGGATACTATACATTCCCGCCTGTGCGCCCCTCGCGAGCGAAGAGAAAGAAGAAACTCCCCGATTACGAAGTTGAGTTAGAAGTGAGTCAATACATAGATGATAGTGCAGATCCTAGTACTCAATTTACTGAAGTAGATCTGGGTTTACTGGAGGATCAGCTCCAGAATCACTTACATGAAGAAATTTTGCAAGATCACGTTGAACACGACGTGTTGTTTAACGGTGACAGTCCCCAACAATTTAGCCATTTACCTGATTTGCATTCTATACATGAATATGCCAACGATGACGTTATTCAGTATCCTGAAAATGTAACGATTCAATCTCAGACTCTTCCCATGCCTCCTAAAAGGAAGAGGAAGTTTGTTAAGAAGGATCTGAAGCATTCATCTCTCAGTGATTTTAACAAAGCTCCCGTGGAAGAGTTATGGGAAGAACCACGACAGCACGAGCATGCCGACGATGTAAGTACCTACTGAAACAAAAAACCTTAATGCAGAGCATTAGGACACCACAAGCTCAAAAAATACAGTATTATAAATAGTTATTATAAGAAACAGGTTGGTTCATAAATACAGAGCATGAGTAACTAGCTGATACCCGCGACTACGTACGCGTGCGAAACTTTCCACCAAAATATCTCTCTTCTGATTTAGCCTGATTTTGAAAATTATAGTTACCTACAACAAAAGGCAATTTTTACTATAAACCGGCTTAAAAATCTATTTATAGTTAATTTGCAGTCGTAATTCCACATTGGGATGAGAGTAAATCATAGTTACAAGCATTAATGATCGACATTTTATGGGAATAATTTAATTGTTCTTGGCACGCACCCAATGCAGGATCCTTAGGTAGATGTTATAATATTTTTAGAATCCGTTTCAAGTCGTGTGTTGACCTAGTTGAACTGGGCTGGAATATTTATGCAAAACTTGTGAGGAATGATTTTGGCGGTTGCTGACGTAATTGAAATCTATTTAAATGTTTGTCAAACACAAGCAACTTTTGTATCTGCAACTAATTTGTCTTTTCACATCAAGTTTACGGGTTTGTAAGAAAAAACGCGGTAGGTAGCGATGCGTAAGTAGGTAGATAGGTGAAGGTCATGAGAAAAGAAGCAGTGAGTAATTATAATTACCATAGAATAAAAATGAGTTAAAAATGAGTTTATTCATTCGTATTATAACTTTTCCGATGGTTTCAGATAATCGTATATCGAACTGAACATGAGTACATCGTGCCCCGAGGAGAGTCCACGACCGCAGCTGAGCAGAGCCCGGTACCACCGCGGCGCACACGATCCCGCAGCTCACGTGCTACATCTTTATGCGACGATGATAGGACTTCACATGGTGCCGACTCACTGACTCTCGACACGCATATGCCACACACCGATGACATAGATATGGAACGGGATATACGCCACGAAAGCCCCGGCTACGCCACAGTCGACAAAGGGCCTTACGCTCCACCCAAAGGTATCCGACGATCCCTAAGCAAAACACCACCAGCCAGACGACGCAAAAGCAATAGCTCCGAACGTAAGTACTACACTGTTGGCTCGACCAAAAATGTTATGCCAGATAGACCGCCACGAAAAAAGTCATCAACTAGTCTAATGACGCTAGATAGCTTTACTAAACATTCTGATGGAACGCAGTATGTGGAAATAGATGAACCTTTTGAGGACTTGCATAAAGATTTACAGTCAGGAGATGTTGTGAATAAAATGAAAGATAGACCTCTGCCTCCACCACCTAGACCACCTAGGGGATCAACGAAAAAGAAGAAAAGTAAGAGAAACGGCGACGACTCAAATACAGCACCAATTGAATCTTCAATAAAGGTATCTTATACATATCAGCAAGAGCATCAACCCGATAATGTGGTTGAAATCGAAGTATCAACGCAAACAGACCCACTTCCAGACGATGTTGACTTTGAATTAGGTTACGATGAAAATCTTGACTTGTCAATGTCTAGTTCACTCAGAGACATAATCGATGAAGATTCTATCTTAGCGAAGAGTCAAAGCAGGTTAGCTGAAAGTCCACGGGTCTCTCGTCCTGTGTCAAGATCAGAAAAATCAGTTAAACTTTCGGATCCGAAAATATCGGAACTCTCTAAGCCAAACATAGGACGAACATCGCCTACAGTTATATTGGTGGAAAAACGCGTTTCAAGTCCAACTAGAATCAATGAACGTGATGAAATGGTGACCGAAGCATCGTTGACTGTGCAACCGATAGACATCGATGAATCGCATATTCCAGATGTCCCACCGCTACCGAGATCAAGACAAATTTCCAACACTATTGCGAATTCTAAAAATACGGCACCAGCGATTGAAGAGCGAGCAATAGAAAGAATATTCGATGCAAGCAGAGACGTACAGCTAGACAATCTTATAACTCAACGGCTTCAGGTAAGGGATTTAGACGTAGGACGACTAAACGTATCCGAGTTGCAAGCCAATAAAATTCTCGTTTCTGATATAGAAGGTATGACATTACAAGTTAGCGAATTAGATTCAAAATCTGGCCACATATCTGTCAGCGGAATCGAATTCTCGCAATCGGTCATTGATGAAATAGTTAAAAAATTTGCTGAAATATCAACTAGTACTAGTATCAACGCCCCAGCGCAGGATAATTTGACCGTACCAGAGTGCCCGAGACCAGTAAGCAGAGAAGAAGAAACGCAGACTGAACAATCTCAGGCTGTAGAAAATTTGGCAGAAGAAGGTAAATCTGAAACAAAAGAGGTTAGCGTGGAAGTGTTAAAAGATGCATCATCTCCGCCTCCGCCTCCGAGGCCGGAGTCTCGAACGGAAGAGGGAGCAACCGTTCCCCAGAGACCTCCACCTCCAGATCTGACTCCGCTGCTGTATTCGTATCTGCAAGATATGACCATACCACCGGCGACGTTCTATGGCCCTCGCGGGGCAGGATCGCGAGCGGTGTTCCCTGAGTTCCACGAGCCTTCGTCAACACCACTGCCACCAACGCGGCGCGTTAAGCGGAAACCAGCAGCGCCACACACAGAGTCGAGCTCAGATGAGGCGCTGGTGCGTCCATCACCGCGACGCCACCCACCGCCACCGGTGCGCTCGCACGAGCCTGTCACTATTGCGGAAGCTGGGGCTCAGTTTATCCGCGTTTGCCACTCTTCTATATCGCGAACGTTGAGGAACGCGTTCAACTTATTCATGTCATACGTGAGCGGTACTGAAGACAAAAAAGATGCACAAATGGCGCTGGTGATATTTCTAGTGCTGATCGCCGGCCTTATCATGTTCGGTCTTAGTGACAGCCGCGCGATTCACCATCACCACTGGGAGTTCTTCAATCCGCCGGACGGGAAACAATGAAATGTTTTCTTGTGAACTTGTATAGTTTTGTTATTTTACTTGAGAGTACTAGTCGAAATGAAACTGAGCTGTGTTTTTACTCAAAACGTGATATGTTATTTACTCACTCTGTTCCACTTTGTTGTTACTTCTGTTTGGTTTTATACCGACTTGTTATGTTTCTCTTTGTGTCATGGATTTATTGAGGCGCACTATCAGTTTCATTTTAATTGATGGTCCGGTTATTAATTAAGAGTAGGTATAGGTACACTAGGTACCTATTTATATTCTTTTGTTATTTATGACTATAATTGTAATATATAACTGAATGATATGGAAACTGTCTTATAGTGATTATTGTTAGCATTTCACGCAAACCAGACTTAGCACTACATACCACGAGTTCGAACGACCTGTTTTACAAGACAAGATCTCATCAAAAGTTGGCCCGTAGGTAAAGTTGTATAAAATCCCATTACAGTGTAACAAATAATGTGTACCTACTGGTAGAACTACGGGAGAGGTAGAGCTGTTTGAATTTAGCAAACAAGATAAATACGAAACCGGAGCTAATTATTTTCATTATTTACTCCGCAAATAACAAGAAGCTTTTAAAGCTACAGTTTTGACTACGCTGAAAGTTTAAAATGTGTATTTTATATAAATTATTTATATTATAAAAGACAAAGTTTAGATGTTTGGATGTTTGTGTTTCAATCACTCTGCAGTTATGTACTGGTCCGATTTGGATAAACACATAACACTTTTTATCCTCGAAAATCTACAGGATCAAACAGGACGCGGAGGAATTCGAGGACGGAAGCTAGTAATTATAATAATATATACCAAAGGACCCTTGCAATAACTACCTACCTATTACCTATTTTATTTCACACAAAAGTTAGCAAAGAAAGCGTAGCAAAGCAACAAAAGCGTTTCAGGACGAATAATTATGTTCGCTCAAATATCTTAATTTCTGCTTCGCCAAAACACAATAGAAAGTGCATTACGTTAAGAGTTTTCGCAGTGAAAGACCTTGTTACACATTTTCATAAATAAACGGAGATATTTTAGAAACACCAATAAAAGTATAAAAAACGGGCGTTTAATTGGAAATAGGTTTTTTTTCGGTTTTACAAAACATCCTAAGGATCGATAGGTAAACCTTAAATAACTATCGCTAAGTATAAAGTTGGCTAAAGTGCGTGGGCTGGTGTTATGCATTTTGTATATTCATTTGTTGTTGTTGTGTAAAGATAATAAAGTTTGTTAAATTATTATCGTGCCTCTTTATTAGTAATCCTCTTTTATAACACTTAAAATTTAATAGTTTACATTTTCATAGAACTTAGGTAGGCACAATACAATGCGTTTAGTCATCTATCCAAAAAAATTTTGACCCCCGAAAATAGGTAACCTACTACCTACCTAATAGGTAACCTAAGTAGAGTAAAAAGACAGCGCGTAGGTACCTACGTTCACTGTTCTAGAGTATCGAAAAACACGATGAGCAAAATAATTATCAGACATTTTTCAACTGTAAAAGTTTTCTAGTTTTCTAGGACCAGTCTAGAGTGATCATTGTGTTTCGTAAAACTGATTTACTTATTCTTTTGCTTCGTATATTAAAGGTACTGGTATTACATAGGTTAATAAGGAATCTAACCCACAGCTAGCGGGTCTGACAAGACAGCACACTCAACTCCTGGCATTTTAGTTTTGAACTGGACAAATGGTTGAACCGAGAACAAACAACGCAATCCACCACGATATGAGTCAAATTTGATTAGCACTACGTGAATACTTTAGTCATTTTAGGCATGTTTCACGGCAGCCATCTTGTTACGCACGGGAGTGCAGGGGAATGAGGAACCATGTAGCCCGGGAGCAGACCGCAAAATCACTTTCCCGACTTGATACAAACACAAATTTCATCGCAACCGTTTGTGCTAAAATTTTATTTTCAAAGCTAATGTTTTTCTTTGGCTAGTTTTAAAACGTAGCTTTACATAAAAACGTGGGTCATGGAGTTGTGTCAAACGAAGCAAAGTTCATCGTGTCGGCTCCTGTACTAAAGCCTCTTCAAAGTATGACGCTGGTCACCACCGGTGCTTACTGGTTTCGTCTGCGCAGTACAAATGCATGCGCGGCCTGCATCGGTTTGCAACCTGCTTTCTGCATTGAAATAAGTTCAGCAAGGCTACCCATGGCTGCTCACTACCATCGCAGAAGAGTCCGTGCAACCGCCCTGTCAACTAGTGCACTCGGTTGACTGGTGCGGATAGAACCATCGCGATACTCTGGCCTTACCTGCCTACTAGATAACACTAGATAATATTGTACGATGGGAGGGATATTTTAAAGTTACCTTAATAGACTTAACCTGCTCGCATGCGCGACGGTTTAAAACCCGTAAGGTAGTTAAATAAGTCAAACTAAGTAGCTTTTTTTTTTAGCTCAGAACATATTTTTCAAATCATAAAAGTCGTTGAAGGCCTGGAGGTAAGTTAGTAAAATAAAAATATAAGGCTCTAGTTTTTTTAAGTATACATACTTAATTAAGTGATTTAAAATAGGTTTACTTATAACTATTAAATATTGAGGCACCTTGGTGCCAAGTTATTATTATGAAATAGGCAAGTCATTTACGGTCTAATTAAGTTTCCGGATTTATCTTAGATTTTTCGAGGGTTTAGACCCGGCCTAGCTAGGCTCGGCCTAAAGTTAGGCTCAAGTTAAAACAGAGACGTGATTATGTAAGACTTTCAACGAAGTTTAAAAAAAACCGTTCTTTTGTGAAATTATTCATTCATTCACTCAAAACTGATCAGTAAATGAAGTCAAAAAAGAATTTAGTACCTACGGTTAATGATTTTATCAATGTAATGTCAATGTCGAATATATTTTCGAAAAAATAGTACCTACGTAGTAAATAATACAAAATAATTGAGAAAAAACAGTCACCAAATTGATTTTCATGACAAATGTGACGTTACACCCGAGTTAAAACGGGGTGGGGTCGGTTTAGCGAAATTCTATAGTTAGACCTCGGTGAAGGTGCTAAATATGTTACGTAACATGAATATACCTAGCTAAGTCCAAAACACGAGTTCGAGACACGGTTTTTTGATGAATCGAAGATAAGTCTAGTAACATTGACACTGTTAGGGTCTATAGACGCTGCTGGGTGCAAACTTGCATCTTAGGTGGGTTGACAGGACACCTAATGTAATGGCACAGATCATATAAAACGTTATGGTTACCTACTTTACGTCTAGGTAGATATAATTTAGTTTATTTTTTAGCTTAATTTGTGTATTGTGTTTGTAATGGATCTCGTGTCTGAAATCTGAATATATGAAACTGTTTTATATATTTAGATGAGTGAATGGAACTATTTTAAAATTTATTAACATGTAGGTACTTAAGTAAGGTAGGTAGGTATTTCAATAATTTAAAATAAGTAACATTTTCTTTATGGGTCATAAAAAAATTTACGTCGGTAGGTAGCTTTAGTATTCATTGAAAGCAAGGAGGTAAGTTAGTAAAATAAAAATATAAGGCTCTAGTGGTTTAAGTACTTACTTAAGTTATTTAAATAGGCTTGTAGCTGATTAAATTTTCGGACATCTTTATATTAATTGGTGGGCAAGCTATTTGGAATTATATCCCACTAATATTTTAAACGTGAAAGATTAGATGTTTGTGTTTCATTCACGCTCAAACTTCTGGTCCGATTTGGATGAAAGTTGGAATATAAATAATTCATAACCTAAATTAAATGAATGAATGAATGAATGAAAACGCTTTATTGTACATAAATAACACCGAAACATATTCCTATGAAATATACAAAACGGGTTGCATTAAATGTACAATGGGCGGCCTTATCGCTAAATAGCGATCTCTTCCAGGCAACCTTTGGATGGAGAGGATTTGAATAAATTTAGAGAAGGGGTCGGGGTG
Source organism: Eulithis prunata (assembly GCA_918843925.1). Lineage (NCBI taxonomy): Eukaryota > Metazoa > Arthropoda > Insecta > Lepidoptera > Geometridae > Eulithis > Eulithis prunata. The sequence continues at coordinate 11,293,040 of OU974006.1, forward strand.
CAATACCTAAGAGAATTTCGTGATTTAGTAAATACATAATATAATATACCTATATATACGTATATACTACTCTATAACGCGAAAAAAATCACCAGAATCAAACTAGTCGTTAGTTTAATTGACTAATTAAGTAGGTAATTAAGTAAGAACTTACGATCTGCTATAATGTTTAGTAAAAGAATAAATATTTAAGTAGGTACCTAAATATAACCAACCTATCAAATAAGAAAATCTAATCTCTCATTGTACAATATTTTCAAGTAAGCCTACATCAGAACTTGGCAGAAATTAAAATTTCCAAGATTAGAAACCCATCACTGTCAAGACTATATACCATAGCGGCCATTGAAGATGTCGTCGCCAAGCTCACACCGAAAATCGAGCACTATGAACATGTGGACAAGATTACGAAACCGTTTAAGACGCCGGCCGCGCCCCAAACCTAGCCCGCGACCCTCGGCCCTTAAACGGCTTAGGGTTAGACTGTCCGGCCTTTTTAAGGTAAGTAATTTACTAAGATACATACTTTTCTCAGGCCCAGACTAAATTCTGCAGAGAAGCTACACTTCACGACAACGGCGATAACTAGCTAACATTGGAAGAAAGAAAATAAACGAAAGACATTTGTACCGAAGTTTCTACCTCTGTTAGGATATTCATCATCATCATCCACAGCCTGAAATAACACTCAATGCGCGGCGCCTCCTTTGTTTTAGCTTGGGGCATCCACAACGATCCTGCGCTGTCTCCTCTATCTATTACCTATAGTTGGTCAACTCTACAGAACGCCAGAACCAACTATGGGATTCTACTTTACTAAAAATTTAGCTTATGAGGCCATATTTTGATTTTGACTCATTTAGGCCAATTTTCGATTTTCGAGTTATAAGTTACAAAATAAATGGAAATAAAAGTTGTATTATTGGCAAAAGTACCAACTCAACTCAAACAACACTAGGTATACTGATCTCGGAAGCAAAAAAGCGGTAGGTAACTGAAAAAAAAGTCAATATTCCATTTTTAGTGCTTAGAATAGCTTGTAAAATTGCGCATCTAATGAACTAAGCGAAATAGCCCTCTACAAGAAAATTGAAAAAATATTTGCGTATCTCGATTTTGTCATACTTTTCTAAGAAAATAGGCGGTAGGTATACCTTATTTACGAAACTAACTAGCGGCAAACTTTTACACGTCCACACAACATCCCAAAAAGAAAGATAAATATACACAGAATATTTAAAGGCAGTAAGCGGCAAGTATGAAATTTGAAGGCATCTAGCGGCATCCTGCCGTCAAATTTCAAATCTCAGTCCAGTTTCCGCTCTTCCGCTTCGTTTATTTAGCAATTTTAAGATCGCGAATGGCGTTGACCACGTCAGAATATAAATTTGAGTATGAAGATTATAATATATAGAAGTTATAAGAGGTAGTTATGATTTTACATACAAGACAGGATTTGATAAAGACCCTATTACTGCAAGCATTTTGAGCAACACAATTTTAAAAGCAAACGTGCTTCCACCCCCCAAGAAGAAAACTGCACCAACATGCATTTCCAAAGATAAAAAAGAGAATAACTATACAGTCGCTTCAAAACCTGATTCAGGTTAAAATCCTGGGGGGAACTACCTACTTTTGACGAATAATAAGTAGGTAGTAACTTTAAACGACTAAAAAAGATATACCGTGCATACTTTTTAAAGATTTTCTTTATTCAATTAGGTAACAAAAATTATAATTAAGTATTATATTTTATTTGTATTTCCTTTTATTCATAAATCGATTTTTAACATTTACAACTATTCCTAATTTTGTATGAAAACTTCGTTAGGTTCGTTATGAAACTAGTGGTAATAAGTCTAGATTCAAATAGAATAATCGCAAGCCAAATATTAATGACAGTATCTCGCCAAAATCAAAGAAATAACATAAATGTGATCATTTTAGGTATAGAAATAATAAATATTCATATAAAACAAAAAAAATAATTAAATATGTATTATTAAAGCGACGGGAAAGCAATTTTCACATAATTGCCAATTCCTCGAAACTCACTACGATCGGGTTACCGCTTTTTGGCTTACGATGGCAGTAGGAATAGCACAGATATATTAATACTATACCTACATAGTATTAATATATTACCAATCAACTTAATATTAATAATCTACTAGTAACTAGTAGATTATTAATATTAAGTTGATTGGTAATATTTTGTATGTAATTTTGTGAAATTCTCAACTTTAAAACCCAATCGCTACAGGTTACGCCATCTATTGAGATATAATTAGACCTATATTTTCTTGGTTTTGGATGAGTTATTTCTGACAAATACCTTCTAGCCTAACGACCTAACGATGTTTTTGTCTCAAGTACCGCCGCAAAAAGCCAGACTCGGTTTTTTACACTCAACAGTGGCTTTCAATTTAGGAGTAGATAGGAAGATGGATAGAAATCTCTTTATTGTAGGTACCTACACCACTTTTACGAAAATTATAAAATTAGTACCTACCTAGCTAGCTTAGAGTTTAAATTCCTTTGAGTCAACACTTTACATACAACGAGTTCCTAGTTTTCTTAACAAATTGGGGGTTAGTTTTTAGAGAAATTGTGACTAATTGAAGTACCTACCTACCATTTACATACAAACATAAATTGTCCAGTTAATTTCTGAAGATTCCAAACTTACTGTGAATCTTGATAAATTAATACTAATTAGCAATTACCTAGGTACCCCCTTATATTTTTGCTGTACAGAACTCGTAATTTCCGCTGCACGCTCCGCTCTATTTTTTTAATATTTTTTTGTTTAGCGCGTGGGCGCGTACCGAACCACTAGCAAAAGCGAGAAATTTGGTTGGGAATTGCTCAATTCCCAAATCTCCTGCTAGAGGCGCTTATCCGGTTTTCATACAAAATACCTCGCTTTGTGATTGCGTTTGCGTGTGCTATACTTGAGTCGAAAGTCAAAACAAATGCACAGACTCGGGGCTCAGGTACGTAGGTACTGCTGAACCTGGATACTTTATACTAATTAGCCCATAATGTCCATAGACACCCCCCCCCTCCCTCCCACTTCCGCCAATTTCTACGATCTTGTGCCCCAACTCGCCAACCCCTCTCTTAAATAAATAAATGGCAAAGAGATCGCAGTTCCAGATAGGCTGTAAAATACTGTTTTTCAGCATAGATAATCTTCCTACTCCGTTTCTCTCCAGAAAAACAGAAAAAAGCTTAGGCTGGTACTGGTACATTACATGCCTAGTTCATCTTCTTTTATTTAGGTATGCCCTCTATCGGCCATACTGACAGAAAATTTTGCTAGTCCCGTCTCATTGAAATGGTAGGTACCTAGTTCTATCACCTACACTACATACCTCTTTAGTCAATTCGAGTCATTCGACAAGTCGGCTGTCGTTTGTTTCGAAGACAAAAAGGAAGTTTTTCCCTTGCAAACGAATTATCATACCTACCAGGTAGATACTTAGGTAGATGGAAACCACTATATAAACAAAACACCATTTATTCCAATGGCTCACACTATACCTATACCTTATATACCTATACCTAATAAAATAAAATAAAATACCTTATAGGTACTACCTACCTACTTAGGTAGCTAAGCTACGAGAATACAAAGCATCCTACCTACGAACGACCTCAAGTACCTGGTCTACCTAATTACTTACATTAGGGATTTATTTATTGAGTATTTCCAACGCTCCCAACTTAGGAATTAGGTTGGTAGGTACTTATACTTACTTACCTATGCATAAGTATAAGTAGTTCCTAAGTTGGGAGCGTTGGAATATTTTTGATAGATAGCGTACTACGCTAGTAATAGTAATTCAATGGATAGCGCTGCTGTCGTTTTTTCATGATAATAGGTAACCTAGGTATTAGTAGGTATGTAGGGGTAAATCTGATTAGGTAGGGTAATAGTAGATTTCGATTAGGTACTACTGGTAATTGTCAAATCGAAAATTTTCCAAATTTAGTTTAATAGTAATTATATTTAATTTAATAATAATAGTTTCAGTTTGTGGCCAAGGACTGGTGGCATCTCTTCATAATTAGGTAGGTATACCAAGATAAATGTAGGTAGGTTACCTACGTAGTACCTATTGGTACTTTGGGCTTCCGTATCTAGGTAGGTACTCGTTTATCATTCTTCCGGCGTAGGTATAGGTACCTACCTACAACAAACTTAATCGGTCTTATTCCAGAACGGGGAATAAAGAAAGTCACGGTTTAAACGTCAAGGTTTATACAACCTGGGCGATTCGGGTTTACAAAGGGTCATAACTAAGCTAAGCAGCATCCCGGTGTCACCTCAACACTGTTACATAGATGCACAGAAGGTAGGTGCTACAATGCTAAATTACCTACTAAATCAATCTACAGCCATTAAAGCCAAGTGAAATGGTGGCTGTACCTACCTACTTACTGGAAATCAAAAAGACGATTATAGAAAATTCTCTCTCTGTCACCCACCTACTTGCATTGCAAGTCTTGCAATACAACTCACCTAACTCGATTATTTGACATTGGTATTTGATTCGAGTCGAATGAACAACACTCCCACGCACTGCACTACTACGTCCGTATGCATTGTTGCCATTCTGGCATCGTTAGTGCTAAATCTAGCATAATATTATGTGATTCTTGACCCTTTGCCTAGTTATTACATGTTTGTTATTGTTTGGATTAGGTAGGTATGAAAGATTAAATATCATATCAGTGGCCATATTTTTTTAAAGCCAAGGTATTTTTTGTACATAAGCAGTGTGACCTGGAACACCATCAATAGGCAATAGTCACACCGAAAATTATGTCATTGTGGGCGAAACCACTGGCATTTGGCCGGCGCAGTCCAAAACTGGGGTTTGTTTGGCTATTTTTAGAATTCTCAAACAAAAGCTATTTAGCTTTATCAGCACCAAGTTTTAGCATTTTCTCTAAATAAAGAACGGCAACACTGCCCGAAGTCGAAGTGCCCGCGTGTTCTTATCTTTCATTTCATTTCAGTCGAGTTTTTAGAACGCTCGCTCTGCGTCGTCACAAACAAATTACGCACGTAATTGCAGAAAAACATTGAAAATAAGTAAACATGTGAATAAAATGGGCTTCAAGATAAAGTGCAAACGTCGCGTTACCAAATCCCATACCGAATAAATGTGCTGTGTTATTCTATTAAACTATGTATTTGAAGACTAGTGCAAGAGATAAATCTCTCGATCTTGTGTTATAATAATTTAGGTAGTATGTAAACATTGTAAACATGTCAGACATACCTAGGTGTGGGTTACTTACTAGTTTGATTAGAAGAGTAATGTGTGTTAGAAACCGCCGAGGCAGCAACGAGTCCTGTTACGGCGAGTTGGATGACCAGGACACGGTACGTGTGTGGTTTGCTAGTTTACCTACTTGTTGGGTCGGCAGTCGGCGTCAGCTTGAGAGAACTCGCTTTCATATTGTTTACTTGGCTGTGCGTGCATGAGCCAAGCTTGGCCCATGACCGTCAACATGTTTACCTACACACATCTCTAATTACTGACGCTAAGTAGGTAGGTACCTACCTACCTACCTACAAACAACCTCGCCACCATTCCATTAAAACCTAACGTCATAACTAAATATATATTATAATTAGAAACCAGAAACATAGGAAGGTACCTATCTACCTACTAGGCACACACCATGATCCAGCCATATCTGACTACCTACCTACCTACTTATATTTACCTACTATTCATAGTTATGCCTGTAAACACTATACCTATTATAGGTACCTATCTAACTGGGGTTTAAAGTGAAAGTAGAATTTCTCCTTTGTAGGTAACCTAAGATAGGTAGGTAGTTACCTACCTATGTTAGGTTACCCATGCCCATACTACATTATTTTACCAACTGGTGGTGTCATAATTATAGCAAAACATCCAACTGAACTATAGGTACCTAGGCATGCGTAGTACCTACCTACTTATCTACTTCTCTTGCGTGAGCTCAGCTGGCAGCACTGGGATATGTCATAATGATTTAGATATGTAGGTACCTACCTACTTTAAGGGGGATAAGTAAGTTCGCACGAGTTGTATGACGGTGATTTAGGCCGCCATGCGCCATAAGGAAGACCATAACAAAAACTTTATTCCATAATGTTGCATGAAGATTAAAATACCCCTCACATAACCACTAGCTAGGTAGGTGTAAGCTACCAAGACAATACCGTCAAAAAATGGCATTTAGATTGGATATTATAAGAACGAAGCACAAAGAAAAAGAGAGAGAACATTAAGCACCAAAATATTTAAAGTCTGGTAGGTCTTGGTATGTAGGCTTATAGGTAGGTAGGTAGGTACTTCGCTTGAATGTCAACCCTCACTCGCGTCCCCCAGTACAAGCGCCCAACGGTCAGTGAGGTCTTAGTCAGCAGTATAGTCTCACATAACCTCCAGCTCTCACAAGCACTAGGTTAGATATTCATGATGGACTTCCTCAAGTCAAAAAAAAAGGTAGTAGGTAGGTACTTCTACAAAAAATTCAAAAGGCAGTAAACTCTTCATTAGTTGATCCTGTTTGAGACTGTTTAAATTTTGAGTGTATCTTATCTAAACCATTGAAATTAAAAGGACCGCCAACTAGGTAGAGGTCGCGTCATTTAAAAAGAACGCTGGAAAACAGTGGAGGAGATGTGTTTGCGCATACAAAAACACTCGCGCCATCACACCCCCTCCCCCTCCGTCCAGCGTTCTTTTTACTTGACGCGACCTATAGTCATTATTCCGTCTGTGATGATGATGAGTCTGCTTCTTAGTAGGTTGCGTATAGCTATGTACCTACATTATTGTACATATCTACCCTTTCTTACTCTGACCTTTCTTGTAGCTTGGCTTAGAAACCTAGAGTGGTAGTACCTAGTCACAGTCAAAGAAAATCTCAGTGTGAAAGACATCCACACCGAAGGAAACAGAAAACATTCCTATCTACTATTCATTATCAACTCGTGTCACAATATAAAGGTGCTAAAAGGATTCTTTTGAATGTGGCATCCCAGCTTAGTCAAGAGCATGGTTTCTATGAAAATCGCAACGATATGTAGGTATGACATCAAAAATAAAAACAGGGACAGAAAATTCATCTTAATCCCGAAGTTTGTTCTAATCCAGAAAACATAAAAGAGAGACAGACTTTTTCGATAAAAAAATTCCAATGTAACAATGAATGTAACCTTAATTTTCTGAGTTTAGATTTGGATTTTGAAAACGGTGCAAATTATTAGGTTGAAAGTTAGATAAATACAGGCACCAACAATTGTTTCAGGTACGTCATGAGAGGTTTTTTCACAACTATTTTTAGTTAACAAGGTATCATAAAACTATTAATTCACACATGTCGAATGTCGCGGTGGTCGTAACCGCCACGGCGATGTGCATGCGGTTTCGAACCTTATGATGACGATCTTATGACCTCAGTTTGAAATCGCACGCGCTGAGGTGCTAATTCCTAAACAGCATTCCGCTCAGAGGAAACAAAAAAAAAACTTGCTGGCTTACTATTTCTACATTTGATCCGAAAGCAATAAATATGAAATTTTCATTAGAAGCCTAAGTAACTACTATTTTATAAACCTAAACACTACTAAATAGATATCAGCAGTATAATGCATTGCAGGCTCATCCTACTCGGGGTACCTATTTAAAATTCATGGAAGATCTAAGTAGGTACCTACTTCACGTACTCTTTGATTGAGGTAAAAATTATCGCCATCAGTGTGGTCGTTAAAGCAATTAATTAATATGTACCAACGTAATAATGTTGAAGGTTAAGCTAGATAAGACCCCTGGTGGATTATATTTTGTTTTTGCATACGTTCGGTGTCGCCCGCGGCTTTGCTCGCATGGTAGCAGCATACGCATTACTTGGTTAAAATTTTTGATCTTAATTTTAGAGCCTTTAGGGTGCGACTTTTCAAAATTCCTGTCTTAATGCGGTGCACTAAGAATCTTAGTGCACCCCTACGCTATATAAGGATACTACCCTCCAAATTTCATACCTCTAAGACTTATAGTTTAGGCTGTGCGTTGATTGTCAGTCAGCTTCAAAAGAGTTTTATATATTTAAAAAAAGATTCCGTATGATTACAGAGTTCTCGTTCCATTCTGCTTCGTGCCACTGCTAGACAAAGACCTTCCTCAAATTCTTCTACATAGTTCCATGAAATTTTTTATCAAAAATAAAATGCTGTTGGTAGACCGATCTCAACGATGAAATGAAAAGAGTCCCAAGAAGTCTCCCCCAAACACTTCCAGTAGGTATTCTATGTAGGAGGTATTTGGGGGAGACCTTTGTTCAGCTGTGAGACGAAATTGGTTAGAAAAAAGAAATTAGAAACGGATGAATCATCAACTTATATCGGTCCACTGCTGGACGTAGGTCGTCTAGATAAATATATTTTTACTAGCCGTCGCCCGCGGCGTTGCACGCGTTCTACCCTTTAGAGACGTTTCAAAATTCTTTTCTTAGTGCACCCCTACAATATATATAAATAAATAAAATAAATAATAAATAAATATTCACGGACACTTAACACAACGCCTTCTAGTCCCAAACTAAGCAAAGCTTGTACGATGGAAACTAGATGGCTGATAGAATACATACATACTTTTTTTTTTGTAAATACATACTTATAATACATAGAAACACCCAGACACAGAACAAACATCTATGTTTACAACACACAAATGTTTGTTCTCGGTGGGGATCGAACCCACGACCCACAGCACTATAAGGATACTACCCTCCAAATTTTCATACCTCTAGGACTTATAGTTTAGGCCGTGCGTTGATTCTCAGTCAGCTTCAAAAGAGTTTTATATATATTGATGATTAATACTAGGTTAACGTTGTTGTGATAGCTATGAACTGTAGGAACTTTGGATACTAATTTAGTAGCTGGTTGTTCCTAAATAACAAAATAAAATATTGTTTACAAAATTCATTGAATATCCAAGTATTAAAATGGCAAACGACAATAGTACCGCTGTTAATAATATGTAGTACTGCTATTTTTAGTATCTGTAGCAAGCCCTGTATGTAGAATAGGTAAAGTACCTACCAACCTACCTTATACCATATCTACCTCATTTACAAACAAAAACTATGACAATCGCTAACTTCATATTTTATATCTTACTATTCTTTTTGCAGAAATTCGAGAACCCAGCTTCCACCGACTCAACAACTTCGGATCCATGTAAGTTGAAATTCCAAACTCAAGCAGGTAGGTGTAGTACAGTTTCATACATAAAATAACAGATCTCTATAGCATTTATCGTAAGCTCTGAACTGCTTTCGCTGCCCAGCTTATTGTCAAGCGACGACGCGCGACGTGGCTGCAGATATTCGAAAACAAGAAGTCACTAATTAGTCACAGGATACTTATGATTTAGTATGAAAACAGTTCAGAAAACCTGCCAAGCTTAAACCTGGGAGGTTTTTATGAGACAACGATTGCTAAGATAATACAATTCGAAAATAGCTTTACGTAGGTACCTATGATTTTTCTATAGCATAATTATATAGAAGTTATTAAGTGTGCGTTAATTTTACCAAAAATATTTAAAATATAGAATGATTAGAAGCAGATAGCCTGTTTGATGGTTAAGAGTAACCCCAGCATTGCCTCGCTAAGTACATACGTTGAGGAAACTCAAAACTTTTGATGTTACGAGAATACTTCTGATATCACTGAATTGTGCTGTTCAAGATTATCGCCGTCTTCACCGCATCTTTTTAAGCTCAATAAATAATTTCGTATGTCTTCGTTCGTCATAATATGTAGAGCGAGGTACTTGAAGTTCAAATAAAAGAAGTCGCAAAATATATGTAAAAGCTGCATAGAGCTTCTTGTCCCATTCAATAATTCCACCACTCCACTTTGCTGGTAACAATTTTATAAAAGAATCGTTTACCAGGTTTCTATGCTTCCTAATTATAGCGTTAAATTCCGCCTTCACGAAGCCACGGATGTCTCAGGTTTCAAGCTTGATTGTAATCTTGAGGTGGTTTAAAATTAACCATGCATACAAGAGCGGATCTATACTGGCGCCGCTTAAGGTAAGAGCAGTCGCGGAACCGATTTCGCCTTCCTCCAGGCTCCAATGCACAAGCCAAATGTCACGTAGAAAGCTTCAATTTATTCGTTCTCAGTTACGAGATTTGGCCACAATTTCATGTTTTACTATACCGCTTGTAGAAAGCCACTTCTGTAGGTAATTAAGAGTCGGTTGATGTTGCGCACTGCACAAAAACAATAACATCAATAAACATCACGCGTGGTACGTTAATCGTGCTGGGACATGTTCCAACTTCGTTATTACTGTTGAGAAAATGTTCGATAATATTGTGTGCAAGTACAAGAAGCACATAACATAAACGCTCTTTATTAGATTTTGTCGGAACGACAGTATTATAACTCTAAATGAGTTGCGAAGTGTTGCTTAGTTTGGGACTAAAGAACGTTGGGTGATAATTATGCCCAAGAATATTTATTTATATTTAGTGTTTGCTATAGACAGTTTTATCACTGTCACAGCTACTGCTGCTAAAAGGAAGAACCCTTTTAGCAGCAGTAGCTGCTTCGGGAATTTTTGACTTTTACGAAATTTTTAGCAAATTTTGTCTATCCGTTTGCTTCCTTGTTTTGAGAGTAAAGGGCTGTTCTAAAACTTCTATAAATAATGCGATTACCTTGAGACAGTTGCTGTATGCGGAAGTTATAATATTTTCCAGAAACTAAATACGCGTGATTCGTGACTCTAGCTTCTGTTCAGCGCAGTTTTTTTATGCCACAGCTGGCAGACGAGCAGGTAATCCAATGTCAATGTGTAATATGTTTGTGCTTCAATCACACTGCAAATACTGGTCCGATTTGGATAAAACTTGAAATAGTTCGTAGGCTACTTTTTATCCCAGAATCAAACGGGGCGCGGACGAAGTCGCGGGTGGAAGTTAGTAAATTATAAGACTTAGGGCCGGTTTTTTGATCCCTAGTTAACTCAACTAATTGTCAAATTTGGACCAAATTTGACTATTAGTTGAGTTAACCAGGGATAAAAAAACTGGCCCTTAGAAGCGTTATGTTAGATATTAGATTTTAACGACTACAGAAACTACCACAGGCCGTTGCATGAAAAAGTTAACTAGATTCTGAAGTCGTTGTCGCCGCAGCTCATCAATTACACCAGCAACTGAAGAGCTGATTGAGTTACTCTGTATAAATAAACACTGCTCAGCGGGATTGGCTCTGACGGTAATCGAACCGTTAACGTTTTGTCAATAGCGCTGTTAGTATACACCGATAGGTTCGCGTGCGGCAACAAATCTCTGCGAAACCATTGCAGCACATCAGAAGATATAAGAAGCGTTACGCTAGAGCATAATTTGTAAATATTATAAGGAAATTTAGAACAACTAACGAATCGGCTGCGTCGTTGTAAAACCGTACCTACTGATAAGGAATAATATTATACAAATCTCGCTTTAGTTCGCGCCAGACACAGCATAGAATTATGCGAAACTTTGTCGCGCAAATCATATTATTATCGCAGTTTTGATGCTTGCTTACGCTGTTCAATTCAAATTGAATTTCAAATTGAATTGCGGTAGAATTCTAAGATTATATTCGCCTAACAACCTTATTTTAGACAACCCTCTCTAACTAAACCAAAACCGAGGCTTTCTAATGTAGTTACACTAGTTACGTACCTACGTGGGGGTGAGTATATATACTCGTAGTGTACATGATGATTGAAAGCACTGCATTGTTGGTTTAGTCATTGAGTGATTGGTATGTGAGGAGTATGTTGATATAATCAGCAAAGCTTAGTTAATGTTTCAGGTAATATACACATATATAGTGAATGTAAACTTTATTACAAACCACAAACGTAAGCGTTTGTAAGCGTTTATAAGTTTTTCTAAAAACTTTTTTACCTGGAAATAATCTCGTGAGTAATTATCAAAATTGTTATGATTACAGTTTTGACAACTATGTTTTACCAATCTCTGTGGAGATAATATAATAAGTGTTCGTGATCAATCGACGTTCGTAGTAAACATTTTTCAAAGTGGTTTACTGCAACAAAGTAAAATTATAGATATAGTTGAATTCGCCATCTTAAAAGCGATACATTGTTTTCGAGTAGGTACTAGTGGTTGGGGTTGTGTGTGTCAGTCGAGTCCTACCTACGGTGGTTTTAGTTGCATTTCGGGATCATACGGGGTATTAGCCGAACTCATAATCCCACAGTTGATCATCCACTACGAGTCACTGAGAGAACTCGTTAGTGAAGAAAAATCTAACAAAAGCCTTTTAAAAAGCCTTTTTTTAGGTCTTTTTTTTTAGAGCTTTGCTACAACTTGTACATATGTAGTTGCAAAAGTCGTAGAAGCAAAATATTATGAATATTACCGGCAATCTGACAGGTACTGTCATTACATACTGTGGTTATGGAAGTAATAAGTAATACGTACAACACGAATGAGCTTTATCTGTGCATCTTGCAGCTAAAATAAAAAAAATAAAACCTTATGCTAAGGTCGTAAGAGTCTTCTTGCGCGCAAAATAAAAATGAAGCCGAGTGAGAGGGCAACCACTGAACGCTGTGTCCCGTTCTAACAGTGACTTAAAGTTGCCAGAGTTAAGTTGATTTCAATCCTTTCGTTGTTTGTAGAAAAATATGCGATTGATGTAATGAAGTAAAAACATTTACTTCTAAAATGTTTCTAAATATAAATAATAATTAATACCGACATTTTAAAGCAATATTATTTGATGCTACGTGTAAAGCCTTATTAACGCAAAAGATTTGCAATTGGCGTATAGGTTTTCACAGGTCATTCCTGTTGTACGTAGTAGGTACTTATTACTTCTATGACTGGGGTATATTCATATTGGTCTTCTTCTTCTTTTCAACCTATAGGTATGGCCTGTGTCCGTCATTTCGACAGACAATTTTGCCAGTGTCAAGTGGTGAATTTTAAATAATATAAAAGTCAAGTCAAGTCTTTGTCAAGTCGGCTGTCGTTTGTTTTGAAGAGAAAATGGTGGATTTTCTCTTCAAAACCCGAAACAATTTTTCACATTCAGAAAAACCACTTTACACACATTTATTCCAATGGCTCACACTTTATGTTACGACTTAAGTATTATTGGTTAAAATTCCACCAAAATTAAACAATACTAACAATAACTCAAGAAAAACTATTAAAATAAAAATGCTGTGTTGTTTAAAAAAATGTGAAAACCCGAATCCCATATTGGTCTTCTAAAGCTGAGCTAACTAAAATTTTTGCTAAATCTGGTTGTCATCTCTTTTCGTTGTCAATTGTCATGCAAGTGACAATGATAGAGCATTTTTTAAAGCCGCGCTAAAATGACAGTTCAAAATGAATAAAGGGGTAATTCTTTCGACGCCGTCAATAAAATTATTACCTAGTGAACTAGTGATGATGATGTTTCACTCAATCAAAGTTACACCTAGTAAGTAGGTACTATATCTATTCTGTGGCCAAGTTGAAAGTAATTCAGTCGGTTTGTATTTACCATCTATTTTTATAGGAAAATTCACGTATAACTAGTAACTAAACCACTTCAAAATGTGTGTGGAAGCATAGATATTAAAACGGCTTTGTCCGTCCGTGCTGAATGAATTTCTTCAAAATGAATGCTAGTTTAATATACGCCAGATTTAGGACTAGTTATCTCTGGCTCCACGCGGATTTACTCGTATTCACCCTCTGGGCTGCTATTAGCGATATGCATGCATATATGCACTCTGATCCAATCAGATGAATAGGCCTGAAACATTGGTGCATGCAACAACAATGAAGTGCTTTCAAACCAAATTATGTATCGTGCACAAAAGATATTTACCTACGGTGATGCGTGATGGTCTGGGAGTCATTCAACAAAGTTTTTTTAATAAATACCTATTGTATTTATTAATACACTTATACAACAATACAATGTCTAATAAAATCGCGAAATATGTTTTAAATAAGTACATTCTTAACGATTATTAACCTCTGGATGAACCCCAGACTATGATGACCATGGCATCGTAAGTACTCTAGATAATGGTGGATTTTTTAAACCATCCAAGTCTGTCTTTCATGCTTCAATTGGCTTGGCATTCTAATGCTTCGTCTTTTACATAATAAATAGCCTATTATTAGTCTATTTCAGACTTACCTTCGGAGTCGGACTGACCATGCCTTGACAATAGTCGATACTGTCTAGAATACACTATCGAGTATCTAGCTAACATACTTTCAAAGAACGACCTACTAACCTAGGTAGGTTAGTAGGTCGTTATTTTTTCATGTTAGTTGTTACCTTGTCTTTACGAGAATTTTCTTAAAGCCGAAATCTATCTAGACTAAATCTAGACGATAGCCTCTGGAAGACTATAATGCTATTAGCGGTTCACAGGTGAGATTACCGACATTGATTAGACAAAGGCACAATATAGATAGGTACAGTATGTTCTGATTCGGTCTGTACCTTCCTTTGTTAGCGTAATGCGTGAGTGACTTCTGCTAGGGTAGACAATAGAGTCGAACCTGATACACCATTTGGCTGATGAGCTTTGGCGTATTTACCTATAGAAACTGGACATGTACGTCACGTACGTACGTACGTCAAAGTAGATTAGACCTTCGGTTCCCTTTTAGGCGCACCTCCTTCGGTCGGTGATCTGTCTGTTCTCTGTTTACTAGCTTTAGTCCGGGTTAGACCAACTCCAAATAACGCTATTTGTCAGGTTAAATATTACTCCTCTCTATTTTAAGAGGTCTATTCATATTACATTACGACCGTCATTTTCAAATTAAATGCCTATCTTTGGCGTTCTTATTCAGATAAACTGAAACTGAAAACAGTTTTATGTAAAAAAACTAGTTTTGGTCCAGTTCATAGCGGCCTTGCTTTTTGTAATTTTTTCTTTAATTAGTTTTATATGGATAATTAGGTGTAAACTCTTAAACTACAATAATATTATTAAGTAAAAAGTATACCAGAATAAACTAGACGAAAAGTTGATAATAAGAAATAAAATTATGTACTCCTTTTAATACTAAACCATAAAACTATTAATAAATGTTATTGCAACTGTACAAAATGCAGTTCGACTGCGAGCTCAGTACATCGCTCGCGAAATATTGAAGACTTGAAAATAATTAATTGCCTTATTCAAAGTTGGTCGAACTCGGCCGGAAAATTATTGCGAAACGGACTGAATTTCTACTATTTCATTAAAAGCACTGGATTCGTATTAAGCAGTGGGTACAGTTCAATAACTCTACCTCTCAATATGATAGTTGCTTTAAATGTTTTTCATCCAGCAGGGCCTTTTGTAAAAGCCGTTCCAATCATAGTATGATGATGAGGATTCTAACTTCAAACAGACGCAATTTCACTAAAGTGCACAGGTCGTGAAGAGTAAAGTCAGACCGCGATTGTGCTAAATTCCAAACAGCTAAGCTACCTTTGTAGCCTTTGCACCCAACAATGATAAACGTGTTAAATCAGTAAAACAACGATTTGAAAGTATGAATGCACTCGGTTTTATTACTCACAATATCTCTATTCCTAAGTTTTTCGTTTTACATTTCAAATTTTCTTAGCGTCCATTTTCTAGTGTTGCCACTAGTCACAATCCCAAAATACCTCCAAAACTCCCACAGACAATATTATATTTTGGTGAAAACATGATCTATCGATTACTATACTTGAAAAATATTCAATTAATTATCAAACGTTAGAATTATAATAAACACATAAAAATACACAGTCGCAATACGTAGCTAATGTTCAAGGGTATGACAGTCCACAAGTAGGTACTAGAATGTACTTGGAGTACCTATTGAGAAGTCAAGTAGATTATCTGACACGAACCGAACATTACAGTAGTAGCATGCCTTCATGATTGATCGCCTTTGCAGGACGGATATTTAGAATGTGAATTTCCTGTAAACCAGCAAATATTTTCTATTATAGATACGATTGTGATGGACTCGAGAAAAAGTAATAAAAATGAAGAACCTTCTATAAGCCTTATAATACCTCAGTAAAGTTTCGTTTATTACACTATCCTCTACTATAATAAATAATAGTTTAAAAAAAACACGCTTTATATAGAAAACCAAACTAAAAAATAGAAAATAAATTTGAATTAAGAATAGTGTAATTTTTTTTAATAAATTTAAATTTAATAATAGTGTAAATAAGAAAAAAATGTATTTTATTTAATAAAAAACTATTATTTATTTTCTACTTTTTAGTTTAGAACTATTACTTTTATTAGAACAAAATTAATAGGTAACTCAATCACCGATCATTACAACGGCAAACAAAGCGCGTTTTTTCAAAGCGTGTTGAATATTATATAAATTGACAAAAATCTTATTTTGCAAATTGAATAATGGAATAATCTAATCAAATTAGTGTATTGTCATCGGTCCTCGATAAATCTACAAAGTTTGAATGAAATCTGGCCGTTTAAAATCGTGCCCAAAGGAGTCGGTTACCAACAAACATACAAGTGGAGCTAACATAAAGCGTGTAAAAAGTAGAACTGGTTGATGGCTGCGAGAAAAAAAAAAGACGCCACCTTCCCTAAGTAAATCCGGCCTTATCTTCATTTATGGTAAAAAAAACCTTACACACCTTTTGAACGATACTGTTCCGAATATTGGAAACAGTGATTTCTTTTCCATTAAAATTCCCTCTACTAAATAAACATTTGTATATTTTCACATAAATCTTTTTAAGATAAAACATCGATGTATATTTTAGCTCTTATGCCGATACAGAAATTGTTACTAGAGATTTTCATTCAAAAATCTATGCTTGAGTTCGGATCAGTGCTTGGGCATGGGCAGTAAATCATCATACTGCCATTAGTATTTATTTCAAGATCATTATATTAGGTATTCCTCGTTGAGATATAAGCTTTTGAATCCATGAAATTCACTTCTCCCTGCGCCTTAACAATTGTAATAGCAAGCAGACAGTTGCAATAATAACTTTATGATTCGGCAGTTATTGAGGATACGTACTTACACGCGTTATCGCTCAAAGTTAATTATAAGAGATGTTGTTGTCGCTTGGTTATAGTCGTATCTTATTCAATGTTCAATCAAAATGAAGCCCTACCTGGTTTAGTCCCCTTTATCGTTCGGGTCTGTCTGATTGAGAACATTATTTGTGAGTCAATCAAGCAGACTTGGTGCCTTGAATGGTTTGTGGACTGTTGTCAGGAATAAAAAGTCTTTGACACCTAATTTTTTAATTTCTGACTATAGTCAGGGCATATTATGTTCTAGTATCGTACTCGCTCGCCTGGAGTCTACCATGATTACGTAGACATGATTCCGAGTGTTCTCATTATTTATGCTTGCGAATGCTTACATGCAGTGCTTTGATCTCTACTCCGCCGTGTATTAAGCTTTTACGTTTGAACCACAGTATTCACTGAGTATGTCTTTGATATGACTGAATTTTTATGTTTATTGTAACATCGGGAGTGATGAATCAAATTATGTCCTAGCATCAGGGATTTTGACTCTTTTTTACATAAAAACTGCTAAGAATTGCAATATGAATCAGTGGGATCAACAAGTAGTAAATTAATAAAAAACCTTGGCCCTTTGTTGGAATACTGTTGTGTTTGAGAACACGTGTCTATTAAGGCATTTTTTTTTTAAATTTATTTAACACACATTACAACCAGAATTCGAAAAAAATTAGAATAAAATAAAATACTAAAAGTACTAACAGTTTTGAGCTTGATTGAAACGTAAAAACATGTGCATACAACTTTTTAGGGTTTGTATGTACGAGCTAAGAGCATTAAGGTGTCACGTTATTATTGACATTCCTAGAGCGTAGTCGATTAAAACGGAAGTGAGAGCTTTCAGCGTAATGGCCCCTCAATATAACCGGCGGCGTGAGTCACTCTCGAAAAATAATACCGTGATAATGTCATTACTTATGCACACGACACAATATTCGTAAATATTGCTTTATTTTTTTGATAAGCACTCAACTAAACCTATATACTTTGTGTATGTGCACACATAATTATTTATTCACCTATCTAAACTTTTAAAAATAAACTGTAGTACAATTATACCTACTAATGATATGACGACACTGACAATCTCTTCCATTTCGGTAATTTTTTTTTTTTTTTTTTTTTTTTAAATTTATTTATTGTTTTAAAAATACATTATAACTTATTTTGTACTATAGCACTAAGGAAACCACAAGGTTTATATTAATTAGAGAATTCTGCAAAAAAATCTAGTCGAAGTGGCGTTAAATGAAACCTACTGTGTATAATGACACCGCTTCTGAAAGCTTCGGGTGGTTAATTCATCCAAAAGACTAAACAACGTTTCCTATGGCGGTAAAAGTATGAACCGTAAAAAACTGCTGTTCCATACTATATAATAATATGCAATACTTAAAAAATATGCACGGAGCCTTGTATTAATTAAAAAGCTCTGTTCTGCCGTTACTCGCACATATCAATATTGCCTTTGTACGATTCCAATTAACGTATTTTCCATATGCCATTCCGATATTTCAGAAATATAATTGATTGATGATGAAATGTTTGCTTCGCAGTCCATTAGCCGGTGGCGAAGCCCAGTGCTCGTTTACATATAGGTAGGTATGTTATTTTACACGTATACTCTTCGGAAATCCGTTCGTATCTGTCAATTAGCTGTCGTTTTTTGAGACAGTTTCCAGTCACGTGATACGGTCTCATCGTTTGTTTAAAGATTGTTTTGTCTGGCCCAATGAGGCTAAGCATAACCTCTAGAACAGAATGCACGATTAGTCTTATCCATCACGTCATGACAGTCACAGGTTTCTATGTATCCCGACCGACATGTATACATGTATGTTTGTATGATCATCTGTTCCGTTAACTCCAAAAATACTTATCAGAATTTGTCAAATGCTATAAAGATAGATTATCGTTAGCTATCGCTCACGGCTTTGCTTGCATTAATTCCCAAAATAATAGAAAGTAAAAGTTTTAAACCTTAAACCCATAAAGAGTATGAGTTGTAGCATCGAGTTTTTATTGAGTTTGCAACCCCCGCCGCTGATCGAGTTACCTTATAAAGAAAATTTCTATTTACCGAGGGCGTATTTCCGCCCTAGAGAAATAACATCTCCGGTCGCCGCCGCTTTGATCCCGAAATAAATATAAAATTTTAAATTTTCCCGTCTTCCAGTCGGAGTAGACTCTTTTTAACGTTATATATACTGGTAGTAAACTGAGAATTTCCTCTTCTTGATTAAAACTACGGTTCAGATTTGAACAATGTCTCACTGTGTGTTGAGAGGAGAGGGTTTCATTGTAATCTGAGTTCATCAAAGAAGAAAATTACTGCCAGCGAAGCCGGATTATTCAAAAAGAATTAAACTTGACTTATTTTTTGGCGATAAAATAGTTTCACCCAGGTGCAACCTCGTGCTAGCCTAATCAACTAACGCGATACGTCTGATCTGGCGTACTTTTTTTATGTGGCTATATTTTATTGAAATCAACGACGTGGATTCTTAGATACAGCTGGTTGACAGATGTTTTGATGGAAAGTTTCGCACGCGTACGAAGTCGCGGGTATCAGCTAGTTTATGAATAATTGGTGGTTGTATTGTGAGGGTGAGTTTATGTGTCAATAAGTAATGCATTGTATTGTGTGTGAGTAGGAGAATAGTAATTGTTATCCCATAAAATTATCAAACGATGATTGTTCTAATTCGGTTAATGAAGCATTATGAGTTAATTTTTTCGACTAATGAACAAACAACGTAAGTAATTTTGACACCTATTGAATTGTATTTATGGTTTCTGTATACAACTGGTTAGTTAGCAGTAGGTATATTGATGAAGCAAATCAAGCGGGACAATGTTGATATGATTTAAGGTAAAATGTTACATGAATCATTTTTAGTAGGTAACCTACTAGACGCGCGAATGCATACGTCTGAAAACTCATCATAAAAACTTGGCGATACCTATAATATTCGTGATAAAGAACAGTAAAACAATGGGTACATAAATAATCCTACTTTATTAAAACACTCGTCTTAATAATAATAGAATTATTTTTATGAGAATAACCGCCTGCTCTCTGAAACGGTAGTCAAATCAAAAATTATCTACAGAACTAATCTATGTATACCTAATCTTTGTTTATCTGCAAAATGGAATCGTCTTTTTTAGCGTTCTTAAGTAGGTACTTGTATCAATTACTTACTTCATGGGTACTTTACATAATTAGCTTTGCGCTTTTTTGTCTGTTTTGTGTCTATACGTAAGGACAGTTAGGAACCTTTAGTTGGCTCATCAAATTATAATATAAATTTGCATATTATTATAATTTTGTGTTAAGGCTGTTGGTCTTCTGGTTATAAATAAATAAGTTTGATTTATAATTCGCCATGGTTCCGAACGTACCTACGTTCATTTTATAGCATCACAGTAAGCAAAACTCAGTCGTGCGGGCACGTCGACAGACAAGTATTATTGAAGTTTCCTAACTGTATTTACAAAGCAGAAGAGTTTGCAAAATTCGGTATCTAACATAATTGATTGAAGGAACCTTGCCTTTTGTTTCAACACTACGTCGAGTGTGACGATTTGGTATGTAACGATGTTAATGTCATTGTGAACGCACATAGAACACACTCGTAGCAAGTACCTAACTAAGGTCTTACATGGTGATTATGTCCATGGCCCGGTTTACTCATGTTTATTCTAGAAATAAATAAAACTTGCCAGTATAATTATAAAATAGATTAACCACAATCATGAATTGTATATTATTATATTATTTCAATGTAATAGAACTAGTTATTGTATTCTAGTTCAAATATACGTGCCTAGTAGTTTGATTTTAATGCCTAGTCAGCAAGTTCAAGAGTCAGCCACTCTCAACTCCTGTCAAACGTTAAAACACTATTTTAA
Source organism: Eulithis prunata (assembly GCA_918843925.1). Taxonomy (NCBI): domain Eukaryota; kingdom Metazoa; phylum Arthropoda; class Insecta; order Lepidoptera; family Geometridae; genus Eulithis; species Eulithis prunata. The sequence goes on from OU974006.1 coordinate 11,314,096, forward strand.
ATAGTGCCATGCTATCTCGTTTTATTTTAAAAGTTGCAAATAATGACAGGGAGAATAAATAAAATAGGTGATTATAAGTGTAAGAGCATATGTATTTTAGCTAAAGCAATCAAATCTGATGTCTATAAACTCCTCAAAGTTTTGCATAAAACCGAAAATTAGGATTTTTTAGTCTTACAACAACATAAGACTTGTACATTGCACACTACGCAGCGTGCATAATGAGTTATTAGGCACGCTGCGTAATAGAAAATGTTTTTTTACGTCCTTCATGAGGCAGATCATCAAGATTACATTTTATTATAGTTCACTCAATAAAAAACTGATAAACATTGGCTGTAAATATAGCCGGCCGCAGCGTAATCACCGATAACGAATCATTTGATCACATGATTCGAGATTGAATACGGAATCTGGGTCAGTAACCTGATAAATCAAGTTATTCTACATTTTTGTAAACTAGTTTTTCATCCATTTCAATGATAACATAATAAAGACGGTGCTTATCGTACTCCTCGTAAAGCTGCCGCTACACGCACGCTTAGTCGAGACAAGCGTCTGTCGATCTGATTTTCGTCCACGACTCTGGCCGGACTTAGTGCAAAATTATGAGGATCAATTCTAAAGGTCTTAAAAAAATCCTCTGAAAATACCGCACACTCGTTTCGCGCCGTCATTGTAGATGTCGAAGTACTGATTTATCTTTTGTTTTGTTATAGGTATAACTTATACTTATAACCTGCCGCTACAAGCTTGAGAAAAATTTTTACAATACTTTAATACAGTTTACAACGCAATTTTTTTTATAACTGTCATCGAGATTAGGGTTGCTTGCTTCAGTGCTGGTTATTCAGAGTGTTTTATATCCGGTCACACACGGCTTTTACCGTCATTTTTATCAACGCTTTTGTAAACAATATCCTTGATAAAAAACCCTTGTTTCTGATATTATCTAGTGTGTATTTAGTGTCCATATCAGCTTGTTAATACGGGAAATCGTTCATAGCCTTGCACCTACCGAGCTTATAATTGAGTAGTATTATTTTGTGTGACCGGTTAGAGCTATTTGTTATAAACGAATTCATTTTAAAATATCTTTTTGTACAAAAGCTTAAGCGGTATAAGTTTCATTGTAAATTCAATCCTAGACCGTAACTATCGAAGATTAAAAAGTACACTACTTATAAACGAATTAAAAAAGGCACTTATTACAAAGCATACAATCGGAGTTTTTTGATATCTATGTATAATATTTACTTTGGTTATAAAAATTATGCAAGCTTTAATCGAGCATTACATTTTATAACATGTTAATATCTATCACATGGAACAGTTTAGCATTAATAAGTTTTATTTTAATTTATAAAACCTAGAGGTTAAAAAATTTGCGGGTAGTCTTTAAAGATGCTAGTTAGAATTTACCAGATGGTTCAAAGCATCAGGAACAGTAGGTAGAAACTCTGCGCTGCTATCGTATTGTGACTGTCGACTATACAATACAGGCTTGTACTGTCCCCGGCTTATGAACTCCACGCGTTGTAAGCTTTCCCAGTGTGTTTTGTGTCAAAGCAATTAATTATTCATTCCCGTTGCTAACTGGTAATAGAAACGATTTTGCTGTGATACCATTCATATACGGCACACTGCATACGATACTTTAGCTAAGCAGCTTTAGGGGTTCTACGTCGAGCTTCCTTGAGCTTATAAATGTTACGGTTTTAGAAGTTAGTTTTCAAAGTGAATGTTACTCTACCTACAGAGTAGTTTAGTTCGATATTGCTAAAATTAGCCCTAAATGTGATGCTACAGTAATTATTTTCCTTTCGCAGGTAAAACATTCCAAGACGAGGCGTTCGAAGTGACAGCCGACAACTTAGAAGTTGTCTTACAGAATGAAAAAAAACCTATTGGGAGATTTCACTCCACAAGAAAAAAAAAGAGGCGGAGAACTTTGTCGGGCTTGAATGAAGCTTTACTTGATGACTACTATCCATTGAAGGTGCAAGTAAGTACCACATTATTTCTATAATAAACCTAATTCATAACTTCTTAGTTTATATGGCTTTTGCAACTTGTTGTTACAATTGTGCCAGAGTCTGTTTTCTCCAGTGTCACAAACGGGATGGAGGGTAGGGAAAAATAAGAATATGGCCGGTATAGACCTAATTTAAGTACGTTTGTGCTGTCAAGAGAGCTGGTTACAATTTTTAATAACTGTAGATCTGCTTTGCTCTTTGCTGTTTTCATGAAAAAGCTGTACAAAAGCAGATTTATATTTTGTTCATTTTACATAAAAGATTCCGATTTCCGACATTTTCTTCTCGACCTGTTCTACTGCGCCGTCAAGACAGTTTGTTGGAATTGCTATATCGATTCGTTGAAAAAGCGGCTCACGTTTGTAATATGAATAGATATTTCACATACGTCTTCTAGTTCCTCTTGTTATATCTAGTTATTTTCTATAAAAGAATAAGTTTATTCTCCGCTTTCCACTTAAAAATAGACTATTTAAGTATCATTGAACCGCTGATCGATGTCGATAGAACTTCACCTCAGGAGCTTTTTGCTTTGTTTCCATGATTTTCTTAAGGCAAGAAAAAAGTTGTATATATTTACTCTGAACAATAGCTTGGTTTTCCAGGAAGGCTTCTTTGGTACTATTGTTTATTTAGTTCAAAGATTGATAATAATACAAACACAAAGAACAATTAAATGAAGGTAGAGGTAAGTTGGATCATATGCATTGAGTTTATAACTGAATGAAATTAAATGAATAACTTTAACAAAACACAATGCAATAGAAATAAAATCATGGTAACTACTTGGTATAAGCTTCTCCCAGAGAAGTATAATGCATAAGTCGACATAAATTTTTAGTAATAGTAATTTCAACGTGCGTTTGATGTCCATGGTTTTGTAATTAAATAAATAAAAAAAATAAAAAAGCCCATTTATTCCATAACTTAAATAATACGTAGTTAGACATTTCATGCTCTTCTTTTCATTGCTATAAAAATTAATATTATTACATTTAGATATAAATAAATTATAATAGAATACATTTGATTTTGATTTAAAATTATGATTAAATTACTTAATTGTTAGGATTTCATTTTATCATTTCAATTTTATTATTATTATTTTTTCGTTAGGACCCCTCACGGGTAAAGGCCTCCTCCAGACTTTTACAATTCTCACAGTCGGCTGCGATATCCGTCCAATTTTGAGCGTTAGTCGTCTTTCTTATTTCGTCTGACCATCGAGTCAGTGGTCTGCCTGCTCTCCTCGTCCCCTTAGGACCCTTCCAGGTAGTCACTCGGTTGGCCCATCTATCGTTGTTCATTCTGGCTGCGTATCCCGCCCATTGCCACTTCATTTTTAGAGCATGCTCCAGGGCGTCTATGAATTTAGTTTGCTTTCTTAAGTCTGAATGTCTTTTTTTGTCTTTTATTTTAACTTTCAATATGCTTCTTTCCATTGCTCTCTGGCATTTTTGAATTTTATTTTTAGCTTCACTTGTGTACGTCCATGTTTGGCTCCCGTATGTTAGTGTAGGTAAAAGACATGAGTCAACCACTATTTTCCTTAAGGGTAAAGGTAGAGATCCTTTTAATATCTCTTTCAAGCTCCAGAATTTATTCCATGTTTTCGTTATTCTTCTTTCGATTTGTTTGATGGTTTGAACGAAACTTGTTTTCCCAGATATATGTAGTCATTTACGTGTTCTAGCTGTGTGTTGTCTATGTATAAATTATCCCGTATGCTGTTGGTCAAGACTTGTGTTTTCTGAAGATTCATTTCTAATCCAGAATTTTTGCTAGCATCATTTAAAGTCGTCATCATGTATTGGAGTTTCTGTGCGTTGTCTGCTAGTAGGACAATGTCATCTGCAAACGCTAGGTGAGTGAGATTCTTTCCATCTATACTTATTCCCTCATTATTCCAGCGTAGGTCTTTCATAATACAATGGAGTACGGATATAAATAAAGTTGGAGAGAGCGGATCTCCCTGTCTCACACCTCTTTCAATCTGGATGTATCTTCCTGGTTTTTCGAGTTTGACCCTGCTCTTACAATTGCTATATATATATTTGATTATTTCGACATATGTGACATTTACTTGTGCTTCTCGTAGAGCTCTCCAGATAGCTTCATGGTCTATTGAGTCAAATGCTTTTTTGTAGTCTATAAAAGCAAGGTAAAGTGGCCTTCTGAACTCTTGGTATTTCTCGATTATTTGTTCTAAGGTGTGGATATGGTTTTGTAATTACCATGCCTAAACTTTAACCAATTTATTTAATCATTAATTCTTATACTTCCTTCATAAACTTTGCTTTGACAAACGAAAGTGAAAATTATTTTGACGATCGTAAGGCATCGTTAAAATTTGTCGACAAGAGATCCGTACTACCATGGAACGATACGATTCGATACGTTTATCGACTTTAGCGATCGACAACTAAGCGATCGATAAGAACGGTACTTGCACTGCAGATTCGCGTTATTCCTTGACTAGGCGTTTAAATTGTTCACCTATCTCGGGCATTACGCAGTCGTATTGTTTTGAGTCTTTATTTGTATGCATGACACGGCTTACATATTTTACGTTTCTTGGCAACTTATCGTGGTGCTTCATAAACAGCTTGGACAAGGACGTTCTGAGAAGTAAAATTACAGTCTTCATTGGTATTGTACTTGTATTTTTGAGTCTTTTTGCTTTGCTTGAACTTTTTGTTGGATGTTTGGCATCTAAACAAAAACGACTCTTAAAAATGTGGTCAAATGTGTCGGAATGGTTTGAATTGGTTATGTTTACTTATCCTACTTAATATCATAAATGCGAAAGTTAAGATGTTTGCGTTTTAATTACGCTATAACTACTAGTCTGATTGAGATGAAACTTGGAATATATGTAATTCGTAACCTGGAATAACACATAGGTTACTGTTTATCACGAAAAATTAACAGGACCTACTGGTTTAAATAAATAAACGGGATTAGTGGCGACATATTTTTCGACACGAGAGAGCGACGACGTTACGTCAGTTGCTTCAGGCAAAAACTATGATATATCAAAAAAAAAAAAAATTAGATGTCACTCTGCTAAAATGATAAAGAAGCTGAATGAAAAGGCGCCCAATGACCCGCGTCACATATGGACGAAAACATTGTTGCCAATAAAATATCTTACTAGAACTTGATTATTCCGAAAAAATCGGTACAGGCGTACGAAGTCGTGGATAACAGCTACTGTAAAATATATACCTGTAAGTGCAGTGATTATTATACTGCGCGTCGCTGTGTTTGCAATGTGGCTTGTTGTGACGAACGCTATTTACAAATTTTATTTTTGACTAGCCGACGATGGATCCAAGCCGTTGCGCGGTAGAAATCACTGCAGTAAACGTACCTAGTTTTATGCGTTTTATTCTCTGTGTGAGGAAGTAGCAGATGATAAATGTAGCTATTGAATACAATGCACATAACGCTAAGCGACAAGTTTTTCCTATCGTGGTAAACGTCGACAACAGTCCAATTTTTTTTGCGATCAAAGCGCTAAAGCGTTAGGCTCAATTCAAACGCAGATTTCAGGATACGTAAAAGAGAAAGAGGCAAGAAAAAAAGATACAAGAGACAGAAAGAGTCCGCTCTCTATTTCCTCTTTTTCTGTTCCAGATTGTATCAAAGGTTAAAAAATTATATTTTACTATCTAAAGTACAATGCGCATTATATAGTTAAATATATAGTGATAACTTATACCTTCTACTACAGGGATTATTTTGTCAGCTGATTACAGGAGGATTAAGATACCTATGATGACTGTATGTCACAGTAGGAATCATTTTATAATTTACTAGCTGATACCCGCGACTTCGTACGCGTGCGAAACTTTCCGCCAAAATATCTGTCAACCAGCTTACGATGAACCTTGGTGCCAAAGACGGCTTGTGGTTTTGAGAGGTCAAGCTGTATCTAAGAATCCACGTCTTTAATTTCAATAAAATATAGCCTATGTTTCAATACGGAAAAATGGTTCCCGATTGGTATAAGTTTCATTGAAATTGTTCTAGTAGTTTAGGCGTGATTCGCGAACTAACAAACAGATAAACAGACAAACTCGATTTTCGAAATCAGAATCGTTTATTTAGTAGACCTGCATATTTAGTTTATCCATATCTTTAATTTTAGTTTTTGGCTTTTTAACAGTTTTATAATAGTATAGATATCTGATATGTAGGTATAATTTACTGTAGCTCTTGTCTTATGCTGCGTATGTACATTGATTGAGTTTATTATTTTTATTTAATACACTTATGTTTTTAAATCAAAAAAAGCCAAACGCTCGAAGGGGCCAGTCCAAAACTTTCTTGTCGTCCTCGACGTCAAGTTCAGTTTCATCTGCGACTTTCATTTCTCGCTTTCTTCGCTCGAAGTGTCTCGATAGAATTGAATAACTGCGAGCCATTCGAATTCAATTGTTTCGAGGCAAGCCGTCATGTTCGAGTAATATAGTCTCAGCAGTGCAAGTACCGTTCTTGTCGATTGCATAATTTGACATTTAGAATCGTCCAAATTCGATAAAAATGGTTTTATCGACAGTTGCGGGTACGTTACCAACTTAGTCGATCGGTAGACAAATTCGTTAAATTTTAACGAATTGGCAATGGTGTATGTTTACTATGTTTTGATTCTGACAAACGAAAGTGTTTAACAGTGGTATTGACAGTAAACTAGTAAATCATGGCAGCAGTGAACGAATGATTTCGATAAACTCTGACCTTATTTTTGGAAGTACGGATCTTTTGTTGACAAGAGATCCGTACTCCCATGGAACGATACGATTCGATACGTTTATCGACTTTAGCGATCGACAACTAAGCGATCGATAAGAACGGTACTTGCACTGCTGGTCCACAGTATTTATTAGCCTTATTACAGTTATAGACTCAATGTACGTGCGCATCGATCACATTAATCCTAAACGATTATTTAGAACTTGCAATGCTTTTTACACTACGGCGAAGCAAAGAGGAGGGTATATGAGTTTTACCGGTATGTATGTATTCATCTGTTACCTCATAACCCTTTCATTCGATACCCAACACGACATGAGTAACAATTTCTTTTTAGTGTCAATAACCATTTCAGATTAGAATATTTTCTTTTTTAGAGCGTTATTTTCAGTATTTTCAGTTGCCGGGCTTTAGTTTGTGAACGAATATTTTTTTGCCAATGCGATTACATTTATTTTACCTTGTGTACTCGGCGAAATAAAGGTGATAGATATAATATTATTTTAACGGCTTCACTCGGATTGGGCTTTTTTGCATTTTTATCGTAGGATACTTTGGAATACTTTGCCCCCTTGTCGAACTCTCTTTCTCTCTCTCTCTTCCCGACTATTCGTCCCACATAGTGGTTGGGTCAGCCTGCCTCACTCTTCCTCCACTTCGCCCCATCCATGAGTTCGTCTTCGGAAACGTGCATGCTTTCATATCGCACTTTGCAAAAGCTTTGCAGGAAATTTAAAATATAACGATGTGGTTCGGAATATGAATAGATTTTTGAAAAGGAATGCACTAAAAACAATATTATTTACTTAGGGAATAAAAGGTGTTCTAAGGTACTCTGTCAAAGCAGTTAGCTTTAGTACTTATTAAGTTCTGTCATGTTTAATAATTTACTTAGTAATAAAATGATTAAACATTCAACAGGCTTAACATTAATACTTCTACCTACTATTCAATTTGTTGATTCACGTAGTTTGAACTAATTTGAGCTCGGACAGAGGCGTAGCGAAAAAGAATAAGTGTGAAATAAGTAAAGTCGATTTCTCAAGAGAAATCGGTACACGCGTACGAAGTCCCGGGTAACAGCTGGTATAATATAATATAAGAACTTTGTACCATATTTTTGCAAATAAATCATTTGAATTTAATAAAAATAGTATTCGTACCGAGTCGGTACAATAATTTGAAGCGTCGTTCTAGGGACAGATAATTAAACAAAAAAGCTTCGCTACTTTTCACGTTCTATATTTCTCGGAAACGAGACACGGATTGGAAACGGATTTCCTGAGAACTCCCGTGACGGGAATTTTCAGAAATAAACTAATTTACTTGAAAATGAAGCTACGTGCTTGGAAAATTAAAAATAAGTTATTGGTTTGGTTAGCAAAATGACATTAACGCGCTGACAGCTGTCGATTAACTTCTTGCTGGCACATTTCAACATTACTGAAGATATAAAATCACTGAAGTGATTCGAGTTTTGACATTTTTTTAAACAATATATTATTATAGCACTTTTATTTTTATAGTTTTTCTTCGTCAAGTCGGCTGTCGTTTGTTTTTAAGAGAAAATGGTAGATTTTCTCTTGAAAACCTGAAACGAATTTTCACATTTAGAGAAACCACTTTACACACATTTATTCCAATGGCTCACACTTTATGTTAAGACCTAAGTATTATTCTTTAAAATTTCACCAAAATTAAACAACAATACTCACAATAACACAAGAAAAACTATTATAATAAAAGTGCTATAAATTGTTTAATAAAATGTCAAAACTCGAATCCGCCAAAGACTTGACTTATATGATTTTAAATTCACCACTTGACACTGGCAAAATTGTCTGTCGAAATGACGGACACAGGCCATATAGGTATAGAAGAAGAAATCACTGAAGTTATTTATGGAAAATAGCCGGCTGTCAGCGTCTTGACCTAGCTGTTAGGGAACTGTGTCTTGAGCACGAATAAATCTGACAATCGCAAACGTATCGTAACGCTAGCGTATCCGAGATACACTGCGCGGTGACACTACAACAGTTGGCAGTCGAGCTGGTATTGACACGCAATATAACTCGAATACCTTAACGCGGCGACTGTCAGATTTGTTCGTGATAGAGGTACTGGTTCTATGTGAAAAAGACGGTATACGCTCCCGATTCTGAATTTCGTATCCAGGAACTACCACATCTTCTTCTTTCCCAGATGATTCTCGCTAATTCCACTGCATGGAATTTCGATACCCACGACTTGGATAGAGCTACGGGCGGTGAGTATTTTATCTATATTTTATATCTTATAAAGGTTGTAGAATAGGTATACCTAAGGTTTGGGTTTCGGCTGTGCCGCGGAAGTCTTCGTGAAGATAGATAGATAAGTTCAATATGTTTCACTATTTGTCGTTAATTAGGAAATAACTACAAAATAGTGATCCACATTGAACTGTTCAGTCTGTCTTTAGTTTTGCATTGCTAAATGGATATCTTATTTAGTAAAAACAATTGGAAATCTGCGATAAGGGTAGATAGTAGATAGATCCCCTTTACCAAGAAAATATTGGGTTCAGTTTACCCGTCACTCACATCTCTTTCAGATAGCAACTTAAAATGTCTATCACGATTTTATGCTAACATTCTTCAGACTGTTTTCTTTTTTAATTATCCCATTAACTATCGGAATAACACTTCAGGAAGTAATTATGGCATAAGAAAACAAGAAATATGATTCCTGACTTTGCAGGACTTCCAGAGACTTTCTTTGTATCTCTTAACTGATTATTCAGAAGATCTTTGAAGGAGCGCATTATTGTTGTAATTATCAACTGTTAGAGCTCAGAATAGGTATTAATCGGACGTGTAGTAAACTTCTGTTTAATTGTGGGTGAACAACTAATCGTTATTGTTTGTTTAATATATAAATAAATGTTTCTAAATGAATAATAAATGATGATGCACTCTCAACGAGTCAATTTACCTTATACTGGAAGGTCTTTTTCTATTCGTGTCGGTGACAATGTCAGCAATATTATATGGCTTACATAACCTAGATAGTAATTATTGTTATTATTTTCAATTCTGTAAGTTTTTACAGCTAATAATAATCTGAATAACTAGAACCGAAATAGCCGAATTGCTTGCGTCTTACGAAGCTCTATCTTGTGTAAATTAGAACCAAACAGAAACCCGTTCTTATTAAAGCAGTCGCGTTGTAACGCGCTCATTCTTATTGGTTTTTAGTTTTAAAAATACCTGTAATCAAACTTCAATGCCAAAAAACAAGAATTAGTAAACATTAGGTACAAAAAATATTCTATAGAAAAAGTATGATATCCGTAACAACAGATGAATATGAGCTGATGAAAAAAGATTATATAAAGGTATGGCAACACTTTTTTTCTATGACCAACCTTACAAAACACATCAATACTTATAAAGAACCTTGAGCGTTATGGGTGGCAAAACAATGCGGTCTTTGGCTAAACGATCGCTTGCAAATCGATGCACGCGACCAACATACGAGACATTTCAAATTTAGGTATTCTATCTTGGCTCAATATATTTTACCTGTAATGATGATGAGAATGTGCTTTAAAGAATTTTAAGATCTCTGTCCTAATAACTCCGTTACCATAACCACAGCCAGAACTCGGTTCCTTAGAATTTTTGTAATTATTAATGAAATATTTGTTAAGCTTTTCATTGATTTATAAAAATCAGAGGAGAAAATGATTTATATAAGTAGTTGGTCCCGCTGGTCTCTCGGTTGCCGCCTTCTGTTTTATCGCTGTAAACGACATGTCTCGGTTACTTAATAGTCATTGTGTCACCGTTATTGAAACTACGTATGCGGATAAGTTCAACAACAAACATGTGTGCGTAGCTATAAAAATATATGCAGAGTTTAGATGTACCTACCTATACATTATTTTACCTATGTTTACAAACTTCTATGTTTATTTTCGGTGGGGATCGAATCCGCGACCCAAAGAACGGCAGGCAGAGCTTATACCTCTTGAGCTGTTAAATATTTTTGTTTTATCAGGTCGATGCCTGCCCGTGCTCTGCATGCACTTGTTCACCTTTTACGGCCTGATGGACATTTTCAAACTGGCACCGTCTAAATGCTTGAAACTCTTCAACATCATCGAAGAAAACTATCATGCTACAAACATTTACCACAACTGTTTACACGCAACGGATGTGACGCAGGCCGTCCACTGCTTTCTTCAGCAGCCTCGCGTAAGTCGATGTCATTTTATTATCATACCAGCTTTTAGAAGTCCACTGCTGGGCATAGGCCTCCACTAAAGATTTCGAAAAATAACGGTGCTTCTTCGAATTTGTTGGCTTGCATTATGTTAGATGTTAGGAAAAATACGATTTTCATTCTCAAGGGAACATTTTATTCTTGTTATATTTTGACATCAGTACAAACCTTCCAATTTTTAAATACACCTATTTTTTATTAGAGACGAACCAAAGAGTTTTACTACATATTAGCTGCAGGCCAAGAAACTCTGGACAGCTAACTCACCAAACACAATTGTTTGATTTTCGATTCTCATCAGGCCGAATCAAAAACATGTTACATTGTCACGAGTAACAATAAACTCACTGCGAAGTTACTAAAATGCATTCGACCACTTTCAGTGGAAGCTCCGAATCAGATGGTTTTGGATGATGCTAAGCGAAACCGAAACCAGCCCGTATGCTGAGTTTTATTTTGTTTCGTCGCAATACGTGATCCCCAGTTTTTGTATACTTACAGAAAATAATTGTCAATTCACTCGCTATGTCGTAGTAAACCATTTTTTTGATTACTTTTCGCGAATCAAATAAAATCAACTGAAACTACGAACTCTGGCAAGAGAGGATAGATTTGTGGAATACTAAAATGCGAAGTTAAAATTAATTTTCTAATTCATTATATTATATAATTTTTTAGTAAAAATTTCGACATTTCGTTTTAGTAAAAAACTATAAAATATAATGTTAGGTAAGGTATTAATTTCTTACGTCTAGCTTTCTAACGATGCGATGCCTTTCATAAGCACAATGCTTTAAAAGATGTGCATTTATCGGTATGAATGAGAATGTTTTAAAACTTCCACGCATTTAATTTGTATCTTTGTCGCAGCTGCGCAAATGTGTAAATCCACTTGAGATACTTGTGGTGCTCCTAGCGGCCATTACACACGACTTGGACCACCCTGGAGTGAATCACTCCTTCCTCGTAGCGACGAATCATCCGCTCGCTATAATGTTCAAAGATAAAGAATTGGTAAGTAACGTGTCAGTACCGCAGGTGCTCGACTTTATTTTTGTAACACTTGGTGAGAAGTATGCAGTTAGATTCGATCATCTTTTTCTAATTTTCTATGATGAAACAATAAGAAAACATGTGATTTGTCATGTGTCGTATCACTAGCAGGACCGGGCCCAGTCTCTGACTCACTCAAAGTGGTTTCAGCCATTTCTCATTTCAGTTTCTTGTATGAAAAAGGTTTTAGGTTTTTTTTAGCTACTTACGTTATTCGTGTACCTTCAAATATGAAATCCACGTCAACGGTCAATATATCTTTAACAAAATAAGCAAAAAATACTTGGAAAATCAACGTGTCATCTTATTTCCTTTAGCCTTCTGTCGAAACAAATTAATTCGACCGTTTTTTATGGTCTGAAAAATGCGACACAGGAAAATAAAAGTTCACAGCGGTTTTTTGACTTTCTATGAACGTAGCATTTATTTTCCAATATATTATGCTAATAACATAAATTTGGAATTTTATTTTTGAAAGTTAGTCTGAATATGAATATATTTGTTGGATTCTAAATAAAGTATTTTCTGTGCAGGGCATTAACGATCGGACACCTCCGCCCGTAAGGCGGAGAAGAGGACGTGTAAGTACCTCTATATGGTGAATTTAACTCACTCTTAGTACTTTTAACTCTTTATAATCTCACCTCGGACTTTTTTTTGCAGAGACTTGATGAAATGATACAAGCCCTTGCGTCTACAAGGGCAGGTAGGGTAAGTACAAAAACACGCTAGGTACTTACACTCTAATATTTTGAAGACCTTATTTGTAGGTAACATGGTTCACAACTTTTTCTTCCCCAACAGTTTTCGGAATTAAGACCCGAGGACGAAATACCTCAGCCAATCCGCAGAAATAACACAAACAAATGTACTTCACCAGTGATGGTGAGTACCCTTACTGTTATGCCAAATAATAACACAGGTACGAACACTTCATTTCTGATCTAATGCATTTTTCTCTGAGTCAGAATTAGTTCACTTGACGTTACAAGGATCTCTAGAAAACAGGATAGCATGATGTGGCTTGTTATGTGGAGATCTTGACAATCCTTAGAACCAAGCGTGGCTTTATATTATACTAGCCGTCTCCCACGGCGTTGCTCGCGTTAGAGTGTGACTTTTCAAAATTCCTTTCTTAGTGCGCCCCTACACTATATAAGGAACCTACCCTCCCAATTTCATACCTCTAGGACTTATAGTTTAGGCTGTGCGTTGATTCTCTGTCAGTTTCAAAAGAGTTTTATATATATTGATGATGATGATTGATTGATTTCATCTATACTAATATTATAAAGAGGAAAGATTTGTATGTAAGTGTGTTTGTAACGAATTGGCTCAAAAAGTACTGATCCGATTGGGATGAAACTTGGAATATATATTGTCCGTGACCTGGATTAACACATAGGCTACTTTTTATCCCGGAAAATCAAAGGGATCCAACGGGACGCGAATGAAGTTGCGTGCGGAAGCTAGTACATAATAATATGGCCGGTCAATCGCTCGTATTATTATTCTACTATAAACAATTCTCAAGCCGAATTTAGGTAGAACGTCCACAAATTTCTGTCAGATATATAGTTGTTGAAATGTTTTATAATCAACTTTAAAGATTTATAGATAGCTCAACTGGTCCAAATCAGTACCAATCTCAGTGCATGCATATATATATATATATATATGCATTCAGCGCGGCAATGCAGCCAGTGTCTTGGGCACGCTTCCGATTGGTACTGTATTAGCTGTAATTTTCTTTGTGAATAAAATTACTTTAAAGATCTTTAAATTTTAAGTATATCGGTACTGGGTTTTTATCAAACTGGTTACTTATTCAAGTTTCTTTCACATTCCGGTTTCAGGTTGCCTAAGGGACGGAATAGTATTATATTATCTGTGGCATGGATGCTTGAAAATTATCTGGAAAGATTGAAATTCATAACCAATTTACGTTGTAGAATTCTCCGTAGTTTTCGAAGTCGAATTCGCGTTAGTTCCACAGGTTGTACGAAAGTGAATAATTTACGTTCCTCGTTTTACAACTCGTTTCAAGTATAGTTAAATATCTTTTTAAACCTAAACCACTGATATAAAAAGAGCGTAAATAAACAAAGGCGTGGGACTCTTCAGGTCCCGACACTTTTAACATTTCAGAGTCGCGATTATTTTCGTTATTTATAAAATCTCCTAAGCAGTAGCAATCATAAAACTGCAATAACGTAATTATTTTCCCGTCAACACTTATCAATACGGTAACCAACCTTTGAAAAGCGGCATTTTCGAAGTGGAATTTCTAATAACCTGGGCTCCATTCAATTTGCCCAGACCCTTTAGATTAGAGTAGACCATATTTCCTGATGCCAGGAACGCCAAATCAAGTAGGTAACTCTCGTTCGCAACTTCATTAGTTCCCGACATTGCACATAGAGCGTTCTAGCGAGTCGACGGTGTAAACGATTCTATAACAAAGTTTCGCTCAATATCCTGTCAATTAAGAGCGACTCTTGTTTCTAATGGCAGGTTATTGAGCATTACTATGTTATGAGCACTTTATTCACCTTAATTTATCATTGGAATATTGTATAATGAAAAGAACAAAATGGCAGCCGTGGTGTATTTTTTTATTTCGACCAAATCGCAATATTATTTTTACTACATTCTGATAGGTTTTTCTCGCATTTTTTCCGTGTTCGTTCGAATGTACTTTTATACTGCTTCATACAAAATGTCGACCAGTTTTTTTTTTTTCGCGTTTTAACTATTAGTTCTATATATAAAGTAATTCAAATTTATGGAGAAGCCCTCTGAAGTTTGCGTTAGTTGTTTTAATAAACCCGGTATAAGTATGTACAATAATTTATAATATATTGCAGAACTCCCTACTTGAGTATCATCACTGGCGGGTTGCATATAGCTGCATACTCGACAGTGATGTATTCAATCATATGCCTGAGAAACTACCAGAAATAAAACGGATGCTCAAGTCGTTTATTCTGGCAACGGATATTACTCAGCAGAACCTGTACCTCAACGTGTTCAAGGTGAGTCTCATCTTTATCTAGCTCTCACTGTGTCTTGTGGCGGCTTCACATACTCAATCTATCTCTGGTCTGAGCTTACTAACGGTATGTTTTACTATTACAACATTTTCCTCAAAAACTGACACAGGTAGCTCTCTAACAATTACCTAGAGTTGAGTATCGGGTTCGTCTATTAGTTTATCTTCAGGTAACGAGTAAAATTAGTGCTTATAGGTACGATGTTTTTCTAGGTAGTTTTCTATGTGAAATCTTGGTTAATTTCCGAGTAGCACAAGGTAAATTCTTGGAAATTGTCGTATAGTTTATTTCAAAGGGTAAGTAATTTGTTTCATTATTGCTTAACGTGTTTTTATGTCACAACTTTCTTTTTACCTTTTTGAGTAATTAAACGCGAGCTCGTAACTTACTCAAAATGCTCACTAATAAATCGGAATTCTAATAAGTTTTGCTGCGTTTTCGTATGCATCAATTCGTTTCTTAGTTTTATAATTAAATATTTATATTAATATTTTATTTGCGTCTACATTTATTATGCGGACACCCAAAGAGTGGAACTCGTTGCCGGCGTCTGTGTTCCCGAATGACTATAATTTGGAAGTTTTCAAGAGTAGAGTGAATAGGTTTCTTCTAGGTAACCGTGCTACATCGTCGACCACGTCATTGCTTAACATCAGGTGAGATTGTGGTCAAACGGTTGCCTAAATTGTATAAAAAAAAAGAATCGAGTAGATTATAACGTTTATTAACTGTGAGACTCTAATAGTTAAGTATTTTTATGAGGTTCATACGCTAAAACGATGATCAAGTCTGAATCGATACTCAAGAAAAGATTTTTTGACAATGTCTTAGTGAATAATACGAGCAAAAGTTGTTGATGAAATGAAATAATTTATTTATTGTATTACTTTTAAGAGTAGTCTCTCAAAGTAGGAAAATATACGATCTAATACATCACATCACAAATAAAAATAAACTTGCTAGTGTGTGTCGCTTAGAGTTTACATTTCACTTTTATAAAAAGTATATGGTTACATATTTTACATAGTTCCATCAGAAAATCTTGGGTCTAATCCAGTTGGCCACCTCTGGTATACCGCATGTGTGTGTAAAATATGTTGCGCAATAAATTGTCTCGGATACTAGGAAATTCAATTACAAGACACGACCCATCTTAACAGGAAATGTACACCAGGCATCTGTTTGATTATATTATCCGATGAAGCCTACCATGATAAAGGCTTAGGTCGGCCTTATCACATCATGAATGCACTACCCAGTACTCGGCTAGTCTCCCTAGCAAATATAGTTAGTCGTCTAGCTGAGCACAAACATTCTATGTCAATAAGGTGTTCGATAATAATCTAATTTGTGAATGTATACTGTACACTGCCGTACTTCAAACCCAACTAACAAGAAATGCATCAGTTCTGTTATAGGATTGTTGTTTATAATAATTAATGGAGCTCCGAAAGAAAAGTTCCGATTTGAATCTGGGTTTTTTAAGAAAACTAGTTGATCCGTGATGGCTCTTATGTTTGGTGAAAATTTGTGCTCCTGTTTCCAAGTCACCCAAACCCAGCCCAAACCCAGTTTTGAAGAATCTCTGGCATAATTGAAAGAAAGAAAGAAAATACATTTATTTTGAACACACTAAACATAAATATCAGCATAGCAAATAATTGCAGTTTGAAACATTCAGTTCATCCTTATGTATTTAGATGTGACCAATTATAGTCCATACCTCAATAGTAAAGAGAATCAAAGGAGATTGTTATAATCTGGGGTTTTGAATTATTTGTTTATAAAAAAAGCTGATTGTTTTGGGATGGTGCATGTTTTATATTAAGTATTCAGTTCAAAATTTATTTCCATTTTGTTAGTACTGGATGTGGCAAAACCCTTGACTTCAGACCGCACAAGTATTGCGCGCTCAGTTAAACTTCCGCGTAATATTGTACTTCTCTCTATGACGCAGGTCATTTGCCTTGTAAAGATATTTTCCCGCACGTGTTAAGCCAAAGACCTCCGCTCGCAACTTTGTTGTTCGTAATACCTTATGAATGAAACTTAATTATGTTTTTTACATTATTACCAAGTCAACAATACGTATAATATAATAATAATACAGGGTGTTACCAGACCACTTCCGAAAACTTGGAGGTTCCAATCAGACCATGATACTGAAAACATTAAGCGAAAAAAATCGCGAAAAAAAAAATTGACTTGACTATCTCTTTTTAATTTTTTTTCTAGTTAAATACACACAGTACAACATAATAAGACATATCTACCTAATTATCTCATTTAAAAAAGCAAAAAAACAAATAAAATAAATAAAGTAGCAATGTACACGCAGCACGCAGATTACGTCTACTACAGCATGAACAGCTGAGAGTTCATCGCGGGTCATTCAAGTACGCGACGTGCGAGCGACCTACGTTAGTACCTACCTACGTTAGTAGGCACTTACGACACAGAATAAATAATAGTACTACGCCTCGACCTTACCTACGTGAATGCGTACATTGCGGGCTGGCGAAATAAATACAAATCTTTAAACATTGTTTTCTCCGGCTATAATTATTTTTCAGGATAACTGATTTTTTTTTGGTTGGGTTTTGGTGTGCTGTAGCTCCCCCTTTCGTTTTCGGAAGTGGTCTGGTAACACCCTGTATATGGTACAAATATTATCTACGAATTAAAATTTATCTTGGTACTTATGTTTGTATGACCAATTCATAGTCGGAGTCCTCTTATGGCGCGGTCAATACCTGGTATAGTTAAAGAATAACAAATTGACTAATTAACCACGTGTAGCGATCGGTAAATAGTTTTTGTACCTACATCGTAATGAAAAAACAAAGTATTCTTATGCAGCATGAGTCAGAAACAGGTGGAGTGACAGAGGACTTCAATGTACAAAATTTTGTACAAAAAGATACATTTTCATATTTTTTTATACAATTTCATCATTTCACCGATTTTAAACCATGATCGGAAACGTATATAAAATAACTAGCTGATACGACTTCGTACGCGTGCGAAACCACCAAAATATCTGTCAACCAGTATACGCTGAACCTCGTAGCAAATGGCTGCTTTTGGTTTAGGGAGTTCAAGCTGTATCCAAGAATCCACGTCTTTGATATAAATCAAATATAGCCTATGTTTCAATCCGGAAAAAGGGCTTTCGAATGTTATAAGTTTCGTTGAAATTGGTCCGGTAGTTAAGGCGTGATCCGCGAACAAACAAACAGATAAACGGACAAACTCGATTTTCGGAATCAGAATCGTTTATTTAGTAGTTCTGCATATATAGTTTATCCATATCTTTAGTTTCGTCTTTGGCTTTTTTACAGTAGTATAATTAATAGTGTAGTTTAGGCTTCTTCTTCTTCTCTTCAATAGTGTCCGTCATTTCGACAGACAATTTTGCCAATGTCAAGTGTTAAAATTGTAATAAATAAGTCAAGTCAAGTCATTTGTCAAGTCGGCTGTCGTTTGTTTTGAAAAGAAAATGGTGGATTTTCTCTTCAAAACCTAACACGAATTTTCACATTCAGAAAAACCACTTTACACCCATTTATTCTAATGGCTCACACTTTATGTTACGACCTAAGTATTATTGGTTAAAATTCCACCAAAATTAAACAACAATACTCACAATAACACAAGAAAAACTATTAAAATAAAAGTGCTATGTGACGTTTCAAAAAATGTCAAAACTCGTGTCAATTCAATTCAATTCTTGTCTATGGCCTTTGCAGTGTTGCCCGCAATTTCGCCAATGTCACGTCTTATTAGACCTTAGCACGATGGAGAATGACCGGTGGTGAGAAGTAATGATCGGTGGAGAATTTGGATCCAAGCAAAATTATAAGAAAAATCAACAAAAAAACACAATTCTAGTTAAAAATACAAAAGAAAAACACAAAAATGAAGAACTTAAACATACTAACATAAAGCTACCTATATCAAGTGTTAAAGTTTTATATGAAACCTACTAATATACTTACACAAAATATTTACAAAGGGGGTAAATGCCAAGGCGAGAATACATTTAAATGAAAATGGACGAGGGATTTCCGTGGGAATGATATGATACAATGACATGCTAAACCTTTGACAATTAAAAAAAATATAATCTACTGTCCCTTCATCTAGACCACACTCACAAAGAGCGTGATCCCTAATCCGAATTTTGGCCAGGAACACCGGAGTGCAGACATGTCCAAGTCTGAGCCGACAAATAGTTGATGTAGTCGACTTACTGGCAGAACGAAATTTAAAAAACCAAGGTTTGATAGGAATATCTGGTTGGATTCCGCCATAATATTTTCCTTTTATAGTTTTTGAAATCTCCCAAGTCTTAGTCCAAGACCTTAAAAGATCAGACTTTGAAACAGGAAGAAGGTCATGACAAAAAATTTTGAAATATTCTAAAGAACCTACTTGAGTAGCTTGTTTAGCACATGCGTCAGCATTTTCATTCCCCGATATCCCTGAGTGGCCAGGAATCCAAGCAAGAACAATTTGAATTCCAATCTGACTGCATTGAAATAAGGCTTCTCTAATTCTTAATACTATAGGAAATCGCGATTTATCCCTAAAGGGATTGGATAAAATACTCTGGAGGCAACTTTTGGAGTCCGTAAATATAATAGTTTTATCCAGGCTATGCGACTTAGAATACAGAATGGCTTCTAAAATAGCAATTGATTCCCCAGTGAAAACTGAACTAATCGAAGGACATTTAAAACTTAATATAATTTTGAACTTAGGAATCCAGACTGCAGCGCCCACAGGGCAACTGTCTGATGATTTAGAGGCGTCTGTAAAAACGTGTAACCAACCATCAAAATCTAAGTTAACTTTTTCAAAAAACACTCTACCAGCCTCAACAGTGTTTTTGTCAATACCAAAATCTGTGATCACACATGGTTTATAAACAAGGGCATTATAAGGAGTTGAATAAAGAGGATTACATGGAAATTGTGCGACAGGATGCGGAAGACGAGTAAATTTTAAATAACTATGTAAAATACATGGAAGGTCTTCAATCGATCTGTAACCAATGGAGTCAAAGACATTTGATAGTAGGATAAGTTTGGAAATTAGAGGATGACTGGAGTTTTGAAGAAGCTTGTACATAAATTTGTCTGACAGATATTGCCTCCGCAGCTTAAGAGGGGCCTCAACGCACTCGACCTGCATTGCGTTGATAGGGGAAGATTTCATAGCACCAATAATAATTCGTAAGCATTTAGATTGAATCTTTTCAATTAACTTGAGAGCAGCTTTATTACAAGGATCTAACAAGAAAGAGCCATAATCCATATGACTCCGTATTATGGCATTATATAATAATTTTTGAGTGAAGGGGTGGGCACCCCACCATACCCCTGACAACGATCTAAGAATGTTAATATTTTTTTCACATTTTTGTGCTATGTAACTAAAATGAGCCATACCGGTCAATCTATAATCTAATAACATGCCTAAAAATTTGACTTCTTTTACAATGGGAATAACTTCATTATTAACATGCAACCGCACAAGAGGAATGAATCGCTTTTTAGTGAAAATAACTGCACTACTCTTAGGGACAGATAATGAAAGCCCATGGTTAGAAAGCCAATCAGAAAGATAACTCAAAGCAGAGTTCAAACGACTCGAAGCAACTACCATAGACTTTTCACACACATAGAGGGCTAGATCATCAGCATACTGTAAAATTGAACAAAAAGGTTCTACACATTGTTCAAGATCGTAGGTATACAAACTAAATAATAAAGGACTCAGTACCGAGCCTTGAGGTAGCCCCTTCCATACATATCTAGGAGAAGAAAACAAATTCAAATTTTATTTTATTTTATTTTATTTTTTTCCGTCATTTCGACAGACAATTTTGCCAATGTCAAGTGTTAAAATTGTAATAAATATGTCAAGTCACGTCATTTGTCGTAAGTGGCGAAATATAATTGTCATTGTGCCGACATGTCACTTTCATTTGAGAGGAGATACTCGTAGAGCAGAATTCTACGCATGTTGTAGGTTGCTAACTAAATGTTGGATGTTGATGTTGTACGTTTTCGGTGCGAACGGAGTCATAACGAAATCTTAACAATTTCTTGCAAGGCAAATAGCAAAAAAACGGGTTGTGCGATTGCTTGAGCGCTGATGCTTTATGTTTTTTTTTTTGTGAAATTCCACAGTATGATACCAGTCAGAGGTACAAGTGTGTATCATTATTGATATATATAGCAAAAGTAAAGATAGAAACATTGACTTTTATCTCTAGTAAATTAACACTCCATTTCACTTATTAACTTCTCGATATTCTGGTGTTGAGTTGGTGGTACCGTTTCGAGAGGTCCTTGTTCCGATCTCGCTCAATATCAGGTCTAATATTATTTAACATTTTATTTGTACCTATAAATTTGATTAGAACCAGTATCCCACAATCGAGATAATAATGATAAATGAATATCGGAGGTGTGTAAAAGCCCGATATCATATATCGTGTCGTCGTCGGTGCAAGTGTAAAAACGCCTATTGTTGAATGCAGGTTTTTTTTTATCAGAACTGTGACCATAGCTTACAATTACTCCGATTTTAGTATGCACTGACATTTACATGTAAAATGAACGTTTCAAAGCTTTGATAATAGAATTACATTCGCTGAATCCGAACATTCAGGTAAAGGGTTCAGCATTTTGCGTTTAGTTTGTTATATTATGAATGACATTTACAATACAATTTGCAATATAAGTAACGTACGAGCTGTTTAATATAACGTTTTATTCACTGTTTAATATAACGTTTCATTAACATTCTCCGAATATTATTGACGTGCAGCAAGTGGAAATCCTCTCGTTGTACTCTAGCCATTTATTCTCTATTTCTGATTCATCTGGATTGATTTATATATACATATAATATTGTTCGGCAACAACTTTTAGTAAATTAATCTCGAGTATAAGTTGTCGATGTCGTAAACAATAAACATGAAAAGTTAATATTTTAACTATTCTATTGAATCACAATATGACTTGAAAGCCAAGTCGCGTATTGTGCTCCTTTTTCTTCCTATGATTTTTTTTGATAATGTGACGACACGTCGGCTTCTTACATTCATGTTGTTAAGACAAACATTCTTTGAAATTGCCGGTTTAATTTACTTGGAACTCCTATTGCTAAAGTGGGGAAAGGTTTCAGGTACGCGACTGAGATAAGACCGAGAGAAACGCGTTTTAATTCTGACTAACTAACTCACTAATGACGTATGTAAGATATAAATGACGCGGGTCGAACGTGATGCCGCAGACTTTGAAAATTCAGTTACACGATTGTACAATTGCTAGAAACGTGTTGTAAATGCGTCACATTTCACGCGTCAAAAAGTCACTGGAAAATAGGTCAAAGGCGGCATTTTTCTTATAATGGTAGGTAATCTTGTCTCCTGTTACAAGATAGCTTGTGATGCAAAATAAATTGATTGATAGTGTCCTTTTGAGGCCGCGTACCACGAAAGCTTGCCTTTCATTCGTTTTGCGGAAAATAAACAACATTTCAATGCTAAAATAAATCTGCAAAATATGAATGGAGAGAAAGCTTTTAGGTCGTCCAATAGAACTGGATAAACCTGGATTTTATTTAAAATTGTAAGCACCTACGGGATGAAACAAGTGGCCGCGCGCTCGTCGGGGCTTTCATGATATTTTTATTTTAACTCCTTTTTATTTGAAAGCTTGTAAAAGAAAAAATTTGTACAACATTACAGTACAAAGAAGAAAAAGTATAGAAGTCTGGTTGTTGTTAGGTACAACTCAGACTACTGATATCCACGACACAGGGAAACCTAATTTGAGGTCAGGACTATACCTTCAAAGTGTATACTTACGGCTGTTTTGTATGTTTTCTTTATAAATTATAAATAAATGTGTACAATATCCAATCGTTAAATTTGATTTAAACATTGACTTCGTGTAACTTTATCGAAACTGTCTTCATTGAGTGTCAATTTTTTCAAAGAAACCGCGGAAACAAGTACTTATCTTTATAATTGAACAATTTGTCTGTCTAATATTAATATAAATTATAATGCATGCCCAGGAAGACTGCTAGTCAATGCTCTTAGTATTAAGTCCTCTTACCACTGCTTGTTTGTGTGAAACGTTTAATTATATAAATGTTTTTAAACTCCTTGCTCAGGGTATATCTTTAGTTGGCACAGTAACAGCATTCGTCACTTGTCAGCCACTTGGGTGTTCGATTACGCACAATAGAACGGAAAGAGCAATTTATACAAGTGTAGCACCTATCTACCTATTATAATTCTGCGCGTCTCGTCCCTGCAAGTGACCTAGAAGTGTGACGTGCGTCTGATTGGAAAATAACCAACATTTATACTGTGAAAGAGTTGGTCTTGTCCGGGACAGTACTACTGCCATACCAATTTTTCAGTTAAGCAGTAATACTTGTACTACTGTGCAATATAACCACATGAGACAAGTGACGGACGCAGACATATCGTTTAAATGGTGACCTCGTTTTTACTTGATGTTAAGGTAGTATTAAACAAGTTAGTATTAAAAAATTTTTTTATAAATAAAAAAAATAGCTTATTGGATCTCTTCGATTTAAGTATGTATGTCAGATACAATACTACATCTGCTTGTTCATGGTTTCCAACAGGTGTATCCTCGTTATTTTATAGTCACAATAAGCTAGTAAGAATTACAAATTTATTAGCATTACTAAATACAACTCCAATAATTATGTTCGACATTTTTTGCGGTCTCTACATAAATACCACAAAGTTACGCATACTTACTAACTTAAATAAGGACGGGACTTGAGCTCGTAGTCTCAGTTTTTTTCGTCGTTTTGCTAAAAGTGAGTCGCAATTAATAAACTTTTTTAATATATAATTGGCCGTGGAAAAGGTTATATTTTTTTGCGGAAAAATGAGTCTTGAAAAATGTAATTTAGTTGGTCTGTAATTTTTGTAAAAAACATTGCAACTCGCTTTTCGCAAATCCACAAAACAAAACTCTGAACTCTAGACTACGGGCTATAGCCTCGAGCTGCGTATTTCGACGTCATTTCACCAGATGAGATTAGTCGATCGTTCATAGCATGAGGCCCAAGTCGATGCAGATAATTGACATTCGCCTAGCGTGTTATGTTTTAGGACGAGCCATCGTCATCGTGGTGAGCTAATCACATATTTAGTACTAATGGTACTAGATGCTTACACTGCCACGACAAGTCGGTCGGTCGGTATCGTGTAGGTGTCGTGTCAGTGCAAACGCCATAGCGTAACTAGATTCTGCTGGGAAGCCGCTTGACACGAACTTAAAAGCTTTGCCATATGTAAGTCAATTCTGATAATGTCTTCTCTATGGATAGATGTTAGTATGGATAATATAAAAAAAATGAAAATGAAACATAAAACTGCAAGCAATTCTGTAAAGTGAAGTCAGATGTCTACTAACATGTCTACATGATCTGAGTGAGCTTAGTGATTTTGTGTACAATCAGCAACATAAATTTGATTAACACTTTGAGATTGCCTGATTATGTTTGGGTAGGATTTAATTAACTGCTCAGCAAAGTGCGAGGCAGCCAACACCATCATGAAAGTCCGGACCAATGGAATAAGAATCTGAATTTTTGATTGGAGCTCGAACGAAGATTTTCACACCAGTAACTGAATCCTTTCATTGAAGTGATACATGAAGCCACAATAGTCTCAATAATTTGACACTTAACCCATTTGTTATACAACTGCTTGCAATATTTTAAAAATTACATTACCGGTACCACAAAATATATATGTCTAATAATGTACGTAAAACACTTTTTAGTAGGTACCGAAAAGTATAATTTCAGATCTGTCTTTTTTGAAAATAATATATCCAAAAACGATTTCAGATAAAACTTTTCGACGTATCATGAGAGGTACTCACTCCTTTCTCCCTAAGATTGTAAAACTAAACTGCAAGTATGTCTGTTGCATTGCATCAGAGGTGCACAACTTTACAGGAGTTTTGAACGCGTAACAAAGTTTCGATGTGTCGAAGTGTTCCGGTAGCGTGTCTGATCTCATGC
The DNA here is from genome assembly GCA_918843925.1 of Eulithis prunata. Taxonomy (NCBI): domain Eukaryota; kingdom Metazoa; phylum Arthropoda; class Insecta; order Lepidoptera; family Geometridae; genus Eulithis; species Eulithis prunata. The sequence continues at coordinate 11,339,357 of OU974006.1, forward strand.
GCGGAGCTCGCTCAAACAGTTTCAAATAGCTTTGTCAAAGTATGCGAGAGACACATTGTACTGAAAGGAGTTTCCGCACTTTTACTTTACATTTTAAATAAAATATATTTGAACATTTTACACAACGCCCTCTAATCCCAAACTAAGCAGAGCTTGTACTATGGGATCTGGAGGAATAAAATAAAGATTTACTACCACACTATAATTGTGGATTTGGAACGTGTGGATAATTGTTATCAGTTCTGAAAACCAATAGTTCATCTCTAAGTACTTATTGAGATATGATGAAAAAGGTGTGATAATGATCATTAATGATTTGTAAAATTAACTTGTTTTATTTTGTGAGAACATTGCGTGACCTCAGCACGTGGCGAACTACTAGTATATTAATAATTTCACCTCACACAATACAGAAGAGAATCTATAGAAATTCCTGGTAATTAAAGGCGGTTTATGTTTTTTTATCAAGAAAACGTGTTACATTTCCAATTAGTAGTTGATTGGCAAAACAATGGTGGTTACGCAATGAGCGGCACAGGCTGGTGCCGCTAAAAAGAAAGTGGGTCGCGTAAGGCGTCACTTACACCTAACAATGAAAATTAATTGCTTTTTTTCAGTTCAATAAGGACAAAAGCTAAACGACAATAGAAATTAATAATAGCATAATAATTGAAATAAATCGTAGCAAGTGGAAACTTCCATGGGTAAAAGACGTCATTTACGTACCGAATTACAAGTAAAATACATAGTAATACCCAGACAAAGAACATCTATGTTTGGCACATACAAATGTTGGTTCTCAGTAGTTCGAACCCACGACCCACAGCACGGTAAACAGAGCTATACCGACTAATACAATTTTTTACTTAGATCTGGTTTATTTGTATCATTTCATCTGCTTTCCAAAAAGGAACTTTTAGTGAGTCACTCAACCTATTGAGCTCCTGTAAATTGAAAACTCTCTAAAGAATTTCTGCGAATTTTATATCGGGAATTCGTATGAAATACCGTTCGAAAAGTATTTTCACGGAAGCAATATCGGTATGAAATGCAATATTGTTGGTAGAAATGGAGCCTTTGAGTATATCCATTCCATCTGTGATATGTGCGATGCAGCACTTTGCTTTATCCATAGCTTCAGCCACTTTGAATTTATTTTCCAGTGATGCACGAATTTCATATTTTTATGTTCAAATGTGGAGCGTGGCTGGGCACGCAAGTAGAGGAAGACCGAAGTGGTTACATTGTATGAGAGACTATATAAATGTGAGAGGACTAGATTTAGAGTTGACGAATGTTAGAAGTGAGTGGAAAGAGAAAACACGTTGTGCCTGCCGACCCCACTTAGCGTGGGATAAGGGCAGGGAAAAAATATTTTTGGATTATGTGGAACTTTTCCATACCTACTTGACAAGTTACAAGAATTTCGCTGGCTTCGAATATTTAGTGATACATTTTGATTATTTATGAGTAACTAGCTGGTACCCGGATTTTTTTGGAATGAACTTGATAATCAAGTTTTGGCAACAAATATTTTGTTCATTTCTACAAAATATTTTTTTGCTGTTTTGATTTAGTTCCCATGGTACAAGCTTTGCTTAGTTAGGGACTGTGATATATCAATGTATTTATTTTATTTATTTGTAAACGCAGGTCATTAGGTGCAGAGCGTTTGCGTGTAAAATGTCTGTGAATATTTAAAAAACAAAACAATAATGGATGCGGTCGATGAAAAACGTGATCTATTCATTGACATGTTACTAAGTAGCATGTCATGTAGTAACGAGAAAAATAAAAGACGTATTTGTTTACGATAGTATAGAAGTGATTAAATGTGCCATATTACAAAATGTTAATATTGGCGATAAGAATCGAATTAAAAGCTACATTTTATGCGAAAACACAACCCTACTTCTGACATCACTTATTTGTTAAAAATTCGGTGCGTTCACCATGGCACTTTACTTTGTAATATATATGGCGGATGTCTCCCTTGCGTCTAGATCAAATTTTTTTTTACCATATACATTTTTGTCGCCAGGGATAGCGCAGGGAGCAAACTAAACTCAAAAATTAGAACAAGAACTACTCAAGCGTAAACTTCAAGATTAATCTCACCTTACTAATGAGACCTCTTCGGAACACTAACTATCCTAACTATAGACGAAGTTTTAAAACAATTTATTAAGCTTCCTCGGATAGCTGAAAATGCAAAATATGATTAAATTTTAATTATCTCATATCCTGGTTCGCTCCTCATTATTTTGAACTCGCTTCGCCGAACGAGAGAGCCACGTATAATTATTACGAGTATATTGTTTTTATCAAGAATAAAAAGGAAATATGGGAGAGCACAAAGGGTAATGGAAACCAGCTCCGGTTCTAATAATAATAAAGACGTGTCCAATTATTATTATATTTCGCTTACCTAAAGCCAATTTGATACTTGATGTAATGTGACATGTCGTGCGACCAGTACAAAATTGTACAGTACAATCACAGAATAGTGGTACAATCAAATACAATAATTTCTAAAACTTTCAAGTTAAATCTGTTTAATACTTTATCACCCAACTATACTTATTACAAACACGAGAGTAAATAAGTTTGGGTGCGAAAGAAATCCAGTCGGTGAGAAAATGCATTAGTGCAAAACTGCATTCGACATAAGAACAAAATTGGAAGCGGGGTTAAGAGAGCGTATATACCCACTGAAATGGTCATCACAGATTAATATTTACAAATGCTGAAGAAAGAATAAAACATGTACTGGCAGTTAATTACAATTCCAAGTGTCGCTCTGAATTCCGGCGTTTTAGTTAATTATCGCCTAATTAAGTGATGACAAAGGCGTAAGCACATTTTTTAGTTATATGTAGATTACTGTTTGATCATCGAACACTTTGAAGGGGTATAGTATAAAACTCTCTCTCTCTACAAGCGTAAAAACGTAAAATTTCAAAGTTGCCAAATTTTGGCGTGATTCATAATGGAATAGCGACTCCATTGTGTGTGTAGCTAAATACATCGAGTTGCTAGTTTTTCGTGGAGCGCCCTCTTACAAGCTGTTACGTCCAGACCTCAAACGCATTACTTTAATATGGATCCATTGAAAGCATGAAATCCATTAAAATCTTATTTCGTACACGCTTTAGTGTAATTTGTTTGAGTTAATATTTTATTACAAAATAAAGTGTCAGGGATTGCATTTCTAGGATTTCTACTACATCGGTATAAAAATAATACATAGGTACTAATAATTGCAAAATGCAGCTGGTCTTTGTTGTGTTGTAAAACGTTTTAGCCAGAGTTCAACGTCAGTCTAGTCCTTTATTCCTATTACTTCAGTCACTGCGAGTTCTTTTAATGTTTTTTTACTTTTATCGGAAACTTTTCTCATAGTGCCGCAGTGCAATCGTGCAAATGTAAAGGAAGACATCCTATACATTTGTAAAGGATGTCTTCCTTTACATTAGCAAAATGCAGCTGGTCTTTGTGGTGTTGTAAAACGCTTTAGCCAGAGTTCAACGTCAGTCTAGTACCTTTATTCCTATTACTTCAGTCACTGCGAGTTTTTTAATGTTTTTTAACTTTTATCGGAAACTTTTCTCATATAATAGTGCCGCAGTGCAATCGTGCAAATGTAAAGGAAGACATCTTTTCATACTTTGTGTAAGCTTATTCAAGTTTGAATCGAGACACGGCTTGTGGACATTTCTCAGAAAACTTTAAAGAGATTCAGACTAAAGTAATCTTGCAAGCCATTCGCCTTTGGAATGCTCTTCCTGTTGATATCAGGAAAACCAAATCTCTCCGTATTTTCAAAAAGCTTTTACTCAGTCATGATGAATATCTTGTTTACTTCACATAAGAATAATGAACTCTGCGTTTATTTTATAATTTCCGTAAAAGTGTTGTACAATGAAAGAGTTTTCTATCTATCTATCTACCAGTCACAAACTATAGCTTCGGTGTAGGTACGAAACGGTTTTTAGTGTATTGAATTTTAAAGATTTTGTTTAACGCGCAATCCTTTTAGTAGCCTCTCGTATAAACATTTAGAATGCAGTGTGTGTACACGCTGCAACTTATATAACCAGTTCTATCTTGTATGTATTTATGCTAGTGCTCTCAAACGGTAAAGGAAAATATTGCGAGAAAACCAGCCGGTACTTAACCATAGACAAGACACGTATGGTAACTACTGCTAAAATGGGAGTGCTAACAAGACAAAACTATTTCATTTGATTGAAATCATACAAATCGTTGTTGCACTTTATGTACCACACACGTGATCCTAACAAGTCAACTACCAAACATTCTATTCTAATATAAACTTTATTGTATAAAACTATTGTGTATGATTTAACTTTGCTTCTTTCGTTTTCAAGCTCTTGTAATCTGGTGTTAGTTTCACACAGTGAGCTTTTCGGCCCAAGGGAAGCAATTAACATCGTAGTAGTTAGACATGGTCCCTAAGCCAGCTCGAGGACGAGATATAACCCGACGCCACGCCGCCGCGCCGCGGTCCTTTGCTCGTGGGTTAGTTTAGAATAGAATAGAAAATGTTTATATTGTGCCATATAAAGAAACATGCATTTAACTTACAGCAAAGAAATCATAATAAAAATTAAAATCTAATACATGACAACAAAATAGGTAGTCACTCAGCATAAGTTGTAGTAGCAAGTGTACCGCTGCAACGCTGGTATTATGTGACGCCAGTTTATTAATATTAGTAAGTTTGAGCGACGCGCCGCGCCGTCGCATACTAAATAACTTACGATACGGAATTTACGGAATCTGCGGATAGTTCGACATGAATTTTATGTGGAAGCGCGCATTTCTCAATAATCTATTATGGCTCAAGTTTATGCTATTATTAAGGCCTCGGAACTAAATGCAGTTTTAGTTGTAAGAAAGCTGATTGTTAGTGCAACCGTTTCCAAGAATATTCATCAGTTCTGAAAACCAGCTCTCAGGAATCTCAGGAAGACAGGGATTCATGATCCCTTTTTTAAAAACCCTTTTAAACCTCCTGAGTGCTTGTTCTTCTATAATATTATCTTATTGAAATTTTAATGCTTATGCACATGCAGGTAATAAGATTTTCTTTGATATAGGGAAGTTCGCGCAGTAAACTCGTTCCGAAGACGCTCTCCATTTCTTATATTGCGCTGGTAAACAGAATTTCTCGTTTGGTTTAAATAGATTATGCTGCTTCATAAAACATGCAGTTTGATATACGCAGAGACATGGAGAGTAAATATTTTGTTTTATTAATTTTAAAATAGAGCCGCTGCTTTACCCGTGACAGTATCACTACTACGGAATAATTTTTTTTTATTGCGCAACTTATTGTGCCACGCAGTTGTGTCACAGCGACTTATTCCCATCGAGCCCACCGGCCGGCCCACTGGTGGGCCGGATGGGAAAAAAAATTCCCATCGAGTTGATGGCGAATAACAAAAGAAGGTACCAAATGGCTATCACACCGGAAAGATACATCGCTGATTTTAAGTAGGTAATACTAGTGTCATCTCTGAGTGGGGACGTATAACCTAAACCGAATAAATAGAAGATGAAACTTATAATGTAGCATATACTCGTAAAGTGCATTACGTTAGCGGGTCTCTCTTTTTATCTCTGGCCTCGTATGTAATTTGAAAGTAAGGCTCCGATTTCAATGCGGTTTTTGTTTTAGAAAGCCGACTTATCTTTAATTCGTAATTCTTTATTATACACTAAAACAACACATAAACAGAAGACAGAAGTAGATAACATGTCATGTCATAGACAGGCGTCATGGCTCAGTCGGTAGTAGCTCTGCCTTCCGTGCTGTGGGTCGTGGGTTCGATCCCCACTGAGAACCAACATTTGTGTGTTGTAAACATAGATGTTCGTTCTGTGTCTGGGTGTTTCTATGTATTATAAGTATGTATTTACAAAAAAAAAATTATGTATGTATTCTATCAGCCATCTAGTTTCCATAGTACAAGCTTTGCTTAGTTTGGGACTAGAAGGCGTTGTGTTAAGTGTCCGTGAATATTTTATTTTTTATTTTATTTTTATGTACAAAGGCGAGCTTAACCCTAAAAAGAGTTTTCTTACAGCAAACCTTTGAGGCTAGAGAGAGGTGACTATAGAGGTAGGTCCGTGTACATACATAAAGTTATACATAAAGTTATAGTTATTATCTATGTATAGTTCTTATAGCTATTTTTGGTGGAAATTGGTACAGCTATTTCCAAGTTCTTAATATATTTATCAGCCCTGAAAACCAACTTTGTGGAATCTCAAGCATACCATTTGCAGTTTGAAATATTTCGTTCATCTGAAAGTGTTAAGATTCCATGAATCGAAGTCCATACACCCAAAGTCTGATGTTGATTCGCATATGATGAAAAAGATCTAGGGCAATTTTAAGGCAACACCTTTTTAATTTTTCGTAATATTAACTTTGTTTTTGTGAAACAATGTTAGTGAACGATAAAAAAGTAGTTCTGGAACAAGGAAGCCGACTTGAGAGAGCTAACAGGTGGTTGTCCGCGGCCCCGACTGCATTCATTCAACAGATGAAACTAGCTCGATTCTAAAGCACTTCAGCGACTCACACACGACATATTTTTCCATACTGACTGTAAATATAATCCTACTGGAATAAAAAATACCACACCTACACGATATCGACGGAGAGCTAATCTCATACGTTCACACCGTGTCGATACCGAAGACCAAGTTCTAATTTCGATCGATCGAATGTATCCTAAGTACCTAACAGAATTTTTGCATACTTGAAGGTCCCAGCTTGAAACTTATAAATAAACTAGCCGTCGCCCGCGGTGTTGCTCGCGTTCTACCCTTTAGAGTATGACGTTTCAAAATTCCTTTCTTAGTGCACCCCTACACTATATAAGGATACTACCCTCCAAATTTCATACCTCTAGGACTTATAGTTTAGGCTGTGCATTGATTCTAAGTCAGCTTCAAAGAGTTTTATATACATTGATGATGAATATAGAACTGAGGATGATCTAAACTTGTATCGCACATCTGCCGCCCAGACCAAATTAGACCTCTTTATGTTCGTCAAAACATAAGCTGCATACAATCGCACCAGATGTCCATGCATTTGTTCATTGTATACTTACCCTACAATTTCGTTTTCCGATAAATCTTGCTGTGATTCTGTGATAGAGGTAAATGGTTACATAACATAAACATCATCAACATCTACCAACGTCGCTAAGTTCCAGTTTACAAAAAAACAAAAAAAACATTTTCTGAAAATGGTAGTCTTACGTTTTTTATTCGTACGACTCTTGGCCGATTGTCGATATTTGTACGATTGCGATGTTTCGATCGTAATCGTACAAATTGTGCAAAAACTCGTACAAATATGATGTAAATCGTACAAATGGCAGCCCTGGCCAGTGGTCTTCCAAAAGCCTCCGTCTCGTCTTAGCGACCGCAACCAAACTTACCGGTTTCCGACACGAATCACGGAAAAGCTCTGATTAAAATTTCCGTGCCGCCATAAGATACCTATTCTTGGATATGTTTAGTGTTAGAGCATGGAATGCCATGCTAAGCGGGATGATAAGTAAACGTTCGTATTTTTTCAGGACCATCTCTCACGCAATTCTCTTGACATGAGACGCGCCGATCATCGTCATATAGTTCTACAAATTGCGCTCAAAGCCGCAGACATATCAAACCCCGGTCGCCCCTGGACCATCAGTCACAAATGGAGTGAGAAAGTCTGCTCTGAGTTTTACGCTCAAGGAGATAAAGAGCGAAAGCTGAACATTACGATTTCCAACTTATGTGACCGTCAGAAGGACTCGATCTCAAAAATACAAACCGGTAATTACCTGGTTATCATTAATAGATACCCAAATAATACTTAAAATAATACGCATGCCTTAAACAAAATAATGTCCTTATTGCAGGATTTTACCGCTACGTTGTTATGCCACTGTACACCGAGTGGCATCACTATCTTCACTCAAAACTTTCTATGAGTATGATAAAGAACTTGATTAGCAACGAGACCCAGTGGATGGAAAAAAACAAAAAAATTGATGAACAATCAAAGTCAGTAACACAGACATTTACCGACGCAGACATGGTAGAAAACGATCTGGACTCCAGCACCAACCTTTCGGGCAGTTCCGAATTGTTGTTACAGAGCTCGTTGGAATCGGGCGGGTTCGGCTCGGGCACACGCGTGCCTCGCCGCGGTTCTCATAGTCCGATCCGGACTTCAATCAAACAAGCAATCCGGCGGTACTCGGCCCCATTACACATATTTAGTGATTCTCGTCCTCGGAGTCGCGCACGATCTTCCATCTCGGAGGTGCGTCTCCGCGACGATCTCCAGGATGTGTCCCAGAACGTTACAAAAGTTGCTCAACCCCGCCATAAGTCGATGTTCGAGATCGCTATGGCGGCTGTGAAAGACAGAAGCCCGGATCCGGCATCGGCGAAGGGTACGCCGACACCTCCGCCCTGTGAGGCGGCACCCATACAACCGCTCATCGATTTGAACAGCCCACGCAGGATGGTGGGCATTGAGTATACAATTCAGGCAGGAGACAGCGACTCGGAAGAAAGCAGCAGCAGCGAAGATAAAGGTTATTAACTCCTGCCTTTTGCTTATTAAAATCAAATTCGTTGGCTAATTATTGTTCTGATTTTTGTAATGGTCTAAATCAGTGCTTTTCAACCTTTTCTAGATTTTTTGTGACAATATAAACGATAACGTTATTAAAAAACAACTTAAACTCGTATTTTTTACTCAGTGCGAAGGAAAATAGGCTCCGTCATTATAGAGGAGTCCAGTATGTCATCCGGATCGCAGCTGACTCCTGCAGCAGCAAACGGCATCGGTCGGTTTTTGTTGCCATGTCGCGCAGACCACACCAGTTCTGCACCATGCTCAGAGGGTCGATTGGATCGCCAGACACAAGCAAGCAGACATGGTCAGTATACAATCCTTGTCAGTAAAAATTGAATTTTTTGATTAGACGAGATGTACAGGACAGAGTTGTAACTCAAACCCGGAACTTCAGAGGATGTATTACTTGCTGGTCGCTTACAATCAGTTCATTTCTTTAGCTATCTTCCAGTTCAGTTTTAAATGAAATACTTGTATGGTCTCACTCTGGTGTATGCCTGGATGCAAGTTTAGTTTGAATCTAGTTCATTTAGGTATTTAATAAAGTTTTCATTTGCAGTTGCCAAGACCGTGACTAGCAGCTGTGAGATGCTTCAATACACGCCCGCGAAGGACGCTACCGACGAGATAACAGACGTGCTACTCCCAAAACTGTCAATTACTCACGTGTACCAGCGTCGTCGCGGGTCAGCTCCAGCGCCCATCGCCGCCTCAGACCTGCAACGTCTGGCTTCCAGCCTCTCGCTTCAACTTGGAATTAGAAGACAGAGCGCATCGTGCCAACAGGTTAGCGACACTAACGTGTCCCTTCGCAGTTAGATCGCAGATCATCAGATCTACTTTACTTTTCTAGCAGAACAGTACTAGCACCGTACCTATTTCGTGCTTGCACAGTGATGCTCGCATTGCTGTATTCTGCTTTGAAGGGGAAGGGTGTCGGAGCGATTACTCGCACATGAGACTTAACATGGACGAAATGCAAGGTTCGCGGGGCACGTTCTTCGTGGACTGTTGTTGTTATAGGCAGATTTTTACGTATTAGTATCCTAATAAGTAGATGTGGCTGCGCCACAGATTACGCGAGCTTACTGTCAATTAAACCAGTGTGAATTATACCGTCTTTGAGTCAGCACCTCTGAAGGCTTCCTATACAACACAGAGGTATACATAAAAGAACATTGTTGCAGAAAGTGACAGTAGAGGAGACACCGGTCTTTGGATTGGCGCGTCGCGGTTCTTTGCCCGTGGAGGTGATGACAGGTTCATGTATGCAGCAACGCTTTTTATATTTTTATTTTTTCAGTATTCAAGTCACGATCATACAATAATTGTCCACTGCTACATAAAGGTCTATGTACCAGTAAACATTTATTGTAAAAGCCTTGAATTTCCTAAAAGTTTTTTTCTGAACTTATTTTCAAAGTATAACCACCTTTATTTTACGTATCGTTGAGTTGTTTTTATTACTTTGGCGCTTTTGATGTAGCAGGTAAAATAATACTTCTTTATGTCTTGAACATTCGTAAGATGACAGTAGTGTTCCTCTGGATTTCATTTTGTTAATTAAAGTGTTTTTTCAGGCATTTCCACATGATAAGGAGCCGAAGAAGTAAATTTGACTTCCGACCGTGATCCAGGAAATAAAGCCCACTTTACACTGTATTTATTTATTTAATACTTTATTGCACAAAATTATAAATTTGTTAACTTAATGGTGGACTTAATGCTAAAAGCGTTGTCTGCCAGCCAACCCAAACTGTACTATCAATTTCCTCCATTGGGTCCCAAATTGAATTTCAGATTGAACACGATATTGTACAGTGTAAAGCGCACATTATACCTCATAACCACAAGTGGTCTAGACAAGGCTATACATTATCCAAGCCATCCTGAGGACCCCATATGATATCGACATGTATATATACCAAGCGGCAAGCCTTGAATGTACATTATATAATGAACAATTGACTGCCGCAATATGAACTAAACCAAACGATACAGTGTGTTCGGACATTGCTGGATTTATTATACGTTTTCTGGAATATCAGACGGTCGGACCGTGTCAAGAATACAATTATATTGCGGCAAGCAGGCATTGGTCGCATCGAAGTGGTCACGTGTCCAGTACGGTAAGCGCAAACGTGCCAGCCAGTACCTGAGGTATAAGCATATTCCGAAAGACACATGAAGCGATGCAATATTGAGCCATCTAGATGGAAGGACACCGCAGCGCAGCGTTCCGAAATCGGCTGGGACATAATAATCATTCCAATTTTGGATAGGCCACGTTGAACCACACAAGCTTTGCTACAATTTGCTGTTCCAGTCAGTTATCCAGTGTAAACTATTCAATTGATTGTTTTATTGGTAGGTAAATTTATACCTATTTGATCTACACTTTTGTACGTTCTATGAACAATTAGTTGGACAGCCAACGAATGTCACAAAAGTATTGCTCAAAACTTTGATTAACTGTATGTTTAATGTGTCAATTCTCAATTTTAGGACGTATGACCGTATAGCGTGTATATAGCGGTAGTATATAAACCTATATAGAATAATGTTTAGTGCCATATTAAGGCTCATCAATTTAGCATAAAATTTCACTCTCATCACTGACATCTGCAAAATATGATCAGATATGGAAGCTCTTGAAACAAAAATGAGGGGAGAAAAGAGTGTATATAAATTATTTACATAATATTAGATATAAAAATGTATCTTGCATTTTTGAACAGACTTCAAATAAGGAAGTTTTCGTTCGGTTGTATTTTTTTTAATTAACTTCTCATGTTAAACATTTTTACATTTGTAGATAAATAATAAATATAAATAAATAAATATTCACGGACACTTAACACAACGCCTTCTAGTCCCAAACTAAGCAAAGCTTGTACGATGGAAACTAGATGGCTGATAGAATACATACATACATATTTTTTTTGTAAATACATACTTATAATACATAGAAACACCCAGACACAGAACAAACATCTATGTATACAACACACAAATGTTTGTTCTCAGTGGGGATCGAACCCACGACCCACAGCACGGAAGGCAGAGCTACTACCGACTGAGCCATGATGCCTGTCATAGATATTTTTATAATTTATATTTTACAGGCTAATTACGGTTACGGGCATCGTTTTTCTTAAACATGTTATCCATTTCAATACAACTGAAATAGGGAAGGGAATACAGAAAACTGTAGCTTCTAAAATGTATTGAATTTAATATCCTTGAACGTTTTCATTATTTCACTTTTATACAGGTTTTTCGGTTTAAAGAATTTTATTGGTTTTTATGAAAATAATGTTTTTTTTAGAAGGCATTTTTTTATTATAAGTTTGTTATACTTTATAGTAGCTATTTTAGTTTACCGACGATATTGTATTGTTTAATGTAAGGATAAACGGTGTTTAGTTTAGATTTAACCTTTAAGTACCTAGTGCATGTTCATAAGTTAAGATGTTACATAGACAATTTACAGTTCTGCCGATATAACTAAGTTGGCATAAAGAAAGTCGTTTGACTGTGGCTATGTAATCAATTTCTTGTCAAACTTGGAACATTAGCAAAATAGTGGCAGTATTGTATCTATTACTACTTGTAGGAATCATTGTGATTCCATTTATATTCCACCGTGATTTGTTTGTTTAACCCTTGGCCACCTAACGTGTTGTTCAGTTATACTATTATAACGTCGCTCCTGGTGACCGCTTACGTTTTTGTGTTTTTCATAATATATATACTCTCAGACGCACAGCGTGCGTAATAACTGAATAATTCAAAAACAAAACTCGTCCGGGTCACTAACCGACGCTAGGTGGTTAAGGGTTTATAAGTTTATACATACATTCAGAAGCAATTTTGTCATCTATGCCCCTATTTTTTGGGAGTGTAACTAATGCTTCTGAAATTACTAGCACCCTATCTTATAAAATAATAATTATTATTATTATCTTATAAAATATATTTATAAGATAAACAGTAGTACTATTTGGTACCGAATAAGTATTAATTTAGTCGATAGTAAAGTAAAATTAGATTGCCTGATAAGAAGGTACCCAATACCCTTAGAATCTCGAACCGGGGTTATCCGTTTAGGACATATTCCACTGTTATTGGACAAGCTTACTTGAATGGAATGAACTTACATATAAACTAACAAAATTAAGAGTAGTAGAGCTCTTTGTGAAGGGCTCGTCCGGGGAAGTACTACCACCATGCCTTTTTCTGCCGCCAAGCAGCGTTGCTGTGTTTCGGTTTGAAGAGTGTGGTCGCCGGTGTAATTACAGGCACATGAGGCTTAACACCTGTTTGCCTCAAGTTGATGGACGCGGGGCAGTGCATCCTAGGGCACGTTTCTATCGTGCATGACTACGAGGCACTGTTTTGCTATAGGTGATGGTTACCACTTAACATCAGGTGGGCCATCTGCTAGTTCCATCAGCTAATAGTATCAAAAAAAAAAAAGATTATGATGCAAAATCGACACCTCTATGTTTTGCTACACCCATAAATCGAAAATCTAACCAAAACGGATAAACCCATTTAATCTAGTCAAAATATTAATCACTGATTGACCAGCAAGGACGGTCCTGTGACCCCACTCTGATTAGGGTTTGCCTGTAATTAGGGTGCATTGCGAGTGGAGGTCTTTTTTTTATAGTTAAAATTAGCTGGCCTATTATATATTTAAAATTATGTAGTATACAATGGTATCCAGCGTTGTCGTAGTGTACACGCTACTTATAGTATTATGCTGAGTGACGACCCATTTGTTGTCACACAATCTTTATTATGTTTGCTGTAATAGTTATGTTTTTTATTGTGCAACCAAATAACAAATAACCAAACGTTTTCTATTCTATAATTTTAGAGCTGTCAAATTAGGTTAGTATAAAAAAATGCATCAAGACAATTGATATTAATATCAATAAACGAACTTAGGTAGCCTGTACTTTGTTCGAGCAATAGCGACGCAAACTATTAAAACGTTGTTAAACAATAAAACAACTGATTAGCGAAATAGCATTTATAGGTATTTGGTTAAACGGTTCTAAATACACCTTAAAGATGTTATTTTACCTGCTTACTTATAATCGTTGCATAAATTTATTCAGCTGTTTAAATTATTGCTGTCTCTTACTAGCAGGTAATGTGAAACAGTGACAGAACTTGATTTGATAATGAACTGTTTAACTATTCAGCTTTTATAAATCTCCTCTTCTCGGAATATTTTCTAGGGATATTTTTAGCATTTGCTATTCATGTTTTTAATGCAGTTTTTGTTATAAAGCAAATCAGCAATACGTAGGTACATTGTAAACTTGATCAACTTAGTTCATTTCACTACCACGCTCGTCAGTGAGGCGCCACCGGCGTTATCAAGTTTTTCAGAATACATAATTTGATGCTCACTGCGGGGTTTGAAGTGTGTTTGCAGAGGAGCTCAGTAGCTTGACATTGCTGAAGGCAATATTTCTGTTTTTTTTCTTTAAAAAAGTATTTTGATACATATTATTGTAATAGTATTGTATGAATAAGAAAATTATGTATTAGCAATTTGCGACTATGTCATTGTAAGTAAATCTCTTGGTGTATAAACATTAGTAGACACGGTACCAGCACAAATGCCTTTTAAAGCACATCTAACTACGTAGGTTGTTTTCTAGAAACAATTTTGTATTTTAACGATACCCGGCTCTTTAAGTTATACAACTTCAGTCAATAAAACACACATCCAATATCCGGTTTAGACGTTAACGGACTATATGTATGACGCGCTACAGTATCTTTTATTTCCTGTAACTACAACTCATGGTAAAAATACAACTTGTTTGTGCTGGTATAACATAAGTAGAGACAGTCTGATCAATCCTTACTAAACCGTGATGCAATGTTTTATCTCTATACGCGCAAGAATAATGTAAGATGCTTCGACATAATAGCTACCACTCACGTAAGATACAATTTGATGTATTACAAGAATATTTTTATTTGCGATTTTAGGTTTCGAGTTTTCAAATAAATGTAGATTTTGATATAATACCTGATTTTTATTGATTTTCCCAATTCTACCTATTATGTTATACTCTCTAACTTAACACTTCACGTGTGATGTGGTGTCAATGACCTTTTACTGCATATAGCGCAAAATAAAGTTACAGTGGTAGGTAGATAGTTAGATTAAGTCTGAGTCAGATAACTGAAAACATTACTTAAATAAATAAAAAACAGATAGGTAAACAACAAGATGATCTTTAATATATATCTTACAATTCATAAAGGTATTACTTCAAAAAGGCCACATTACATTTGAAATTATATAATCAGCAATACATAATATAAAGTTTCTTGTGAACCAATTACCTACATTACATAGATTGCAATCAGATTTTTTCAAACCTTGGCTATCGATCACTAAGGCTGGATTTTACCAACCCTATAGGTACTAATAGGAGAGACCGATAGTAATCTACCTGACGAATAGCTTCATTCCGAGTAGGTAAAACCACCCGAAACATTCAATATTTTATCGATTTCAATTAGCAGAAATCGATTGTCTACTGTCACACCGCTACGCTACCACAGACCGACGAGGGTTTTCGGTTCAATATTAATATCATAAATGCGAAAGTACTACAAATGTTCAGATGTTTGTGACTCGATTTGGATGAAACTTGAAATAAATATTGTAGTGTGTAAGTTAGAAAAACTGACTTATTCGAGCACCACGTGACCGCACGCAGTACCTACATAGCTAATATTTTATACTTTTTTACATAATACATTTTTGAGGTAAGAAAAGGTAAGTCCAAAGTACAAACAACGCATTATATTATTTGGCGTTCCATTAGTAGGTAACAGTGGTGGTAGCACTCGACCAAAAACTAAAATACGAATTTTACGACGATGACAAACCAACAGAATAAGGGCATGCGCTCATAGATGGCACGGCAGCATGGCGAACAATTTCTTCTTCTTCTTCTTTTAAACCTATATGGCCTGTGTCCGTCATTTCGACAGACAATTTTGCCAGTGTCAAGTGGTGAATTTTAAATAATATAAGTCACGTCAAGTTTCTCTTCTTCTTCTTCTCTTCAATAATGGCCTGTGTCCGTCATTTCGACAGACCATTTTGCCAATGTCAAGTGTTAAAATTGTAATAAATAAGTCAAGTCATTTGTCAAGTCGTCGTGAATTCCATCCTTATTTCAATGACATTAGCACTGACTTTTGTTTCAATACGACTAGGCCTGGGATGTTATGGGACGTGGTGGTCGTGCTATTAAATGTGTCACAATGGGCGTGTGCCGCAAGCGTAAATTTTTCTTAAAAATCTATGGGACTTATATCTATACTCTAACAAATAATTTAATTCAATCCTTGACAGATAGAAATGGTTGTGGCCCTGTGTATGTGTACAATGTAAGTAACAATTTTTGCGTGAAAGTAAACTCATCAAAATTACAAAATCAATCAGATCATATTACAAATGTATCACGTAACACACACCAGCAGACTGAATGTGGTAACATTATTACGAGTTTTGACATTAGCGCACTGTCAAGTTTTGAATCAAATTAGAAGTTCGAGTATAGGGGATATTTTGAGGTTGATGATTATGTGACAGGTGGCAAGCCCAACGCCGCTTATTATCTAAATCCCTGGCTGTGCTTCTGGTTTAGCCGAGGGTGCGCCTATAGGAGTCTTATCATCATCAGCATTCGCTTCCTTTTCCATATTCTTCAAACTATTCTCAAACTCGACGGGGTCAATGAACTTCTTGCCTTTGAAGGGCGGCGGACCGAGGATGGCTTCCACCTGTTTGTAGTTCAACGTCTCGGCTTTGAGAAGGGCCTGTGCTAGCTGAAAAGGTAAAAAGTTCAATGTAATATTTAAAAAGATAAAAAAAAGAAAATGGAGGCATAGAAAATACTCATCTGAGCTGCGGGACGAAAGAAATAGAAAGGTGGTAACAGACCCAACTATCAAACAAGCAGATAGGACTTAGCATGTAGGCAACTATACATATAGTCCCTTCTGGTAAGATCGGCGTAATAGCAAGTCCGGATGCTAAGCAATTCGGCGATATTTTTAAATGATAATTGCTTAGTTACGTGATTTATCCGGACTTAATATTACGCCGATCTTACCAGAAGGCACCTTACCTACATCTAAACTTAATGGACGCAAAATCAAAAGTTATACCTACAATTGTTATTAGCCGAGGTAATAATGTAGTATTATTTCATTTGTGGCCAAGGTAACCGCTCGCCATCACCGCTTAATGTTTCGCATAAAAGTTAAACTTACAGCTTCTAGTTTATCCATATTCTTCCTGAGCACGTCCTCCGTTTTGTAGTAAGCACTAGCGATTAGCTTCCTCGCCTCGAGATCGATCAGGTTTTTGAGGGTTCGACTGAAGGGGCTTCGTCCGTGCTCTTTCAGGTCCGGGAAGGAAAGAAGTCCTATTGTAGATGACATGCCATACACACGGATCTGAGGAAATAACATTTTTTTATATTAAAAACAATCTATTAGCAATCTGCAATTACACTTCAAACCTCGAAGAGCTGAATCCGCCGCGAGAATCTTGTTTTCTGTAATACTCGATAGCGCCTGCGGTCTCATCGACGAGCGGGTAGTAAAATTAACCAAGTTTTGTGAGTTTATGACATAACAATGTATAAGACTAGCCGTCGCCCGCGGCGTTGCTCGCGTTCTACCCTTTAGAGTGTGACGTTTCAAAATTCCTTTCTTAGTGCACCCCTACACTATATAAGGATACTAACCTCCAAATTTCATACCTCTAGGACTTATAGTTTAGGCTGTGCGTTGATTCTCTGTCAGCTTCAAAAGAGTTTTATATATATGATATAGCACGCTTCGAAACATAACCAGTGCCTTGATCACGAATAAATGTGGCAATCACAAACGTATCGTAAACGTTAGCGTATACGAGATACACTGCGCGGTGACACTACAACGGTTGGCAGTCGAGCTGGCATTGACGCGCAATATAACTCGAATACGCTAACGCGGCGACTGTCAGATTTGTTCGTGGTTAGAAGTACAGAATATCGATTCGAGTTCCGTCGTTTTTAGAGGAATCTGCCAAGGTTTGAATAAGATTATTTGTTAGAGTATAGACTTGTACTTTCGAAAAACTAATAATGTATGAAATGGAAGTCGAAGTGCGTTTCGTACAAAACGCTTTTAAAACGCAGTGTGTCCTTGATTTTTAGGTTCGTCGTCCGGCTGCTGCTGCGGCAGCGAACTACGCGATGCTTTGTCTCCGACATTTGCATACAAAATAATGATCGAATTGGTTTATTGCAAAGAAAGTGGCGATCTCGGCTTTTTCTTCTACCTTGTGTTTAGCCGTAGCGTTGTGTCAAATGACCATTTTATTTGACTGCTTTGATAGAGTTTGATAGAATCGGTTCATGCTAAGTCTGCAGTGCTTAAAATATAGCATTGTTTTTTAAATATCGCAAAAATTATTTGTCAACCTATGTATAAATGATACTATGTACCAAATCTTTATATACCTAGCCCATGTTTTAATTGCAGGCTTAGCTTGATCTATTGTAGTAGGTAGCTCTGTTTTGCGCGATGTAGGCTGTGGGTTCGCAATATTTTGACACGCGTCGCAGCTTAGTTGGTACTTGTAAAAAGCTCTGCTTTGGGAGTTCGATGCCTACATTTGTGCGTGATGTGACATGTTTTGTTCTGTGTGTCCTGATGTAAGACTGTATATACTAGACTGTATATATGAAATATTCAATATCTTAGTATCTAGTTTTTTGAATTTGGCCTGTACCTGTGCATATGCAATCTTGGTGACTTTTTCCAGGTCGTTCTGAGCGCCGCTAGTGACCGAGTTGAAGATGATTGCCTCTGCAGCGCGTCCTCCAAGTGCCATACACATCCGATCGAACAGCTGACAACAAGATCATTATTATCTTATCTCTGGAACTCCAACTGCCTGAGATCCTTCAAAACTGGACTTCTGAGCTGATGAATACTCAATATACTCATGAAGATGAAACGCCTGAACAAATATCTACCAAACATAGCTAAATACTTCGAGTAAGTATCTCAGAACTATTACTTTATTTTGTTCAATTTCGAAACATTGTCAGTAAAACCCACCTCCTCTTTGGAGTATAGTTTCTGGTCTGATGTCGTGTACTGTGCGAAGCCTAGTGCCATATTAGTTCTCGGTACTATTGTCACCTGAAAGTAAAATATAGTGCAATAAATAATCTTATTTTATTTGACATTGTATAAATAGTAGGAAATTATTTCATTTTAGAATCACCTTTGGACATCTGCACACTATTATTATTTAAGACCAGGAATATTTCACTTTGGCCTACTTAAGCAAATAAATTTTCTGATTTCTGAGATCTCGCGATGTTCCCAAAAACGGGAAAATTAGAAATGTAGAATAAAAAAAAATTGTGTTAATATTGGTTATTTACAAAGAACATAATAATATGTAGATATAAAAGGAGTATAGGTACCTTGAGTAATGCGTCTGTGTGTTCTAGCAGCCAGCCAACGAGTGCGTGTCCTGATTCGTGGTACGCTACTATTTTCTTCTCTGCTGGGGACATCGCGTGACTACGTTTCTCTGTGCCACCTGATTACAAAATAACCGATGTGTTATATGTGTTTAACCTGTCTGTCTGATCTATCCAAAACCACTCGGTAATAAAAATAGCGTCCCTTTATAACCAACTTTAAAAAGGAGGTTATCAATAAGGTTGTATATTTTTTTTATTTGTTACCTCACAACTCCGTCATTTATAAACCGATTTGAAAAATCCTTATTTTATCTGTAAGGATATAGCCTAAGATCCCGCTATACAACGGCCTTCACCGAGCTGGTTAATGGATGAAAACTATTTTATTATCAATTATATAATGTCAATAAATATATTGCAAATATATTTAGACTTTTCAGTGGTGTTTAAGTTCAATTCCATTCAACTGTTTGTTTTTCTAGTTTTTAAACTTATAAATTATAGCAATGCAGGAAATGTAACTTGGGTAGACCTATGTCTAGCAGTGGACCTCTACAAGCTGTTATGATGATTATGAACATGGTTTAACTTTATCAAGGGAACGGTCGCGTGTTCGAATACCACTCGCCTCTTTAACTTCAGGATATTGTAAAAAATTAATGCTTGTTATTAGCCTACCAACGACCCGTTCAACTGCGTACTCCAAATCGTGTGCTTTAACGATGGTCTGCTTGTGCCTAGCGGCGTGAAGGGCAGCCTCGTTGCACACGTTAGCGATGTCCGCGCCGCTGAACCCAGGTGTTAGGTATGCTAACCTGAAACAATAACGTCAGAGCTTTACTGTAAATGGCAATGACAATAACAAAATTTGAAAGTTTTTGTCTGTGCCTTTGTAGCTAAGTAAAGTTTATGTTTTACTTTTTTCAAAAATTTACCTGGTTAAGACTTCCTTTTATTTTTCAGAATGATTCAAAATTCAAAATGATAGGCTTTGTAGGGATCTTAAAGGGGTTTTGTAGGGGATTTGAAGGGGTTTTAAGGGTCTGTAGGGGTTTTTAGAGGTTTCTATGGGTTTTAGTCTTAGAGGTATTTTTAGCGTTTTAGCGTATATCTATGTTTGTACGGGTTTTTAGGAGTATTTCGTCTATGTAGGGGTTTCTAGGGTTTGCAAGAGTTTTTAGGAGCTTGTAAGGTTTTTAGAGATTATTAGGGCTTTGTAGGGTTTGTTGAGGTTTCTAGATGTTTTTAAGGGTTTTAAGGGGGGTTTTCTAGGGTGTGTAGGGTTATTTAGTGGGTATTTTGGGTTTGCAGGGGCTTTTAGGGTTTGTAAGGTTTTTAAGGGTTTGTAGGAGTTTTTAGAGGTTTCTAGGTGTTTTAGTGTTCTACTGCTAAAGCAAATGTAAAATAAAAACCTTACCGTTTGACATAGTGTTTAGGTAACTCCTCTAGCACGATCGATTTAAGATGCCGATGGAATATCTCTTCGCGTTCGATCAGCGTCGGCAAGTCGATCAGAATGTGCCGGTCGAAACGGCCCGGACGAAGCAATGCCTGACGGAAATGAAATAATACCGTAAAACATTTAAATACAGTCAGTTTTAGATGTTATGGTCAAAATATCATCCAATCTAAGTAAACATTGTGAATGCTGATGATAAATAATAGTAGACGGTTATATTCAGCAACCGTCAAGGTATTTTTTTTTAATTATATAAGTAATGGAACAAGCTGATAGCTCACCTGATGTTAAGTAGTAACTTCTGCCTATAACAATGCATTACCTCACAGAGCAAGTCCAATGAGGACGTGCCTTGTAAGGCAATGCACTGCGTCCATCACTCTGAGACGTAAAGATCTTGAAGTCATGTGCCTGTAATTCCACCGGCGCCCTTACCCTTCAAACCGGAACACAGCAATGCGAGCATCGCTGCTTGGCGGCAGAAATAGGTACGGTGGTAGTACTTCCCCGGACGAGCTCTCACAAAGAGCTCTACTACTACTAAGTAGTACTACTACTACTAAGGTGGAAGTAACCTATCAAAATGATAAGTTTTTCTAACATTATATTATATTATATAGCGTACTAAAGCAGATAAGAAATGCTTACCTGTTTAGTACAACTGCAAAAATAAGTTTGTATGTCCGTCTGGGTAGCGATGTTGAAATTACAGCATCACCAAGTGCGTTTCCCGAAACACATCGTTAGCGCGATCTAGCTTTTGAGTCAGCGTTACTAGCGACATCTAGTTTGAAATCGCGGAAGGAACGTTTAGAACAGCACAAGTACTAAAAATCTCAACGTTAAGAGGTATTTCTAATTAAAATAAAATGTGATTAAATAATAATAACATTATGTTATCAATTTGGATCGATAAATGACCTACATTCGGTTTTTTGTGGTTTAAAAAAAACTTAATTTAAACTTATATTGAAAAACTATGCTAGGACTGTTAGAAGTAAGAATATTTTGACTATAACATTGCCATTGAAATAAAAGTGGTTTCTCTGAATGTAAAAATTCGTCTCCAGGTTTTGAAAAAAATCCACCATTTTGTCTTCAAAACAAATGGAATGGGGAAGGGTAAACTAGCTCAAACAGTTCCATTGCACACTCCCCAAAATGTGTCTTGTAAAGACCGACAGGCTGGCTATGTTTTTCCACGAGATCTTTCGAGCCGCTTATTCCATCTTCACAGAATTTAATAGGTCTACGGAATTCCATTTTCACAGAATTTAATAGGTCTACGGAAAGTGTTTTAAAGTTTTACTGGTTTGTTAAATAAAGTAAATCAGTCAAGGGGTTGTAAAGTTATAAGGGTATGAAGGCAGTAAAAAAAAAGTCGTACAAAAATTTCAAGTTGGATGTCATAGAATGGGGCTTTGTTTAGACATTTCAAACCCGTTTTTATTTTTATTCTAGTTTGAATAGTTTTTGTATTATTATTAAAAATTATAAAACACGCTCTCCACCCTCTATCTCGAAAACGATTCAACGGATAATTTTTTTTATTAAAACAAGAGTTGTAGGGAAGTTAATCCTCTACAATATTGACCATACATACAAGTAGCCAAAAACCCATAGGAAACGAGATATTTGCAAAGGTCGACTTTTGTGACCTTTGACCTTAATATCTTAATGGACGCGAACACCTTACCATAATATGTAGGTTTTAAGTCAACTTTTAGGAGATCAAGATACAAGTTTATGCGAGTTTATAGCTGGGTATCTAAAATTCCGAGATTCTTACCTAATTTTGACTAATTTGACTGGACTATATTATATTAGTATACAACCTAACTTATCAACTAAAAACAACCTATATGCACAAAATAAAACGAAACTTAATCCCTAACTAAACCTACTTCTGCTAACCTATATAGCATCTTGGCTTCGTCCGAAAACGGACTAGCCAAGATGCTATTTACTATGCCCACTGCCATACTCATTCTTCCGAACAAAGAAGACTATAGCATTTAAAACAGTCAATTATAAATATTATGGTCAAAGTATCCTCCATACTAAAATTATTATAAACATTGTGATTGCTGATAATAATTAAATAATAAAGTAGTCAGTTGAACAACCAGCCATGATTGTGGTATCATCATTTCCCTGCCCTTATCCCACGCTAGGTGGGGTCGGCACAACATGTTTTCTTCTTCCACTCACTCCTATCATTCGTCAACTCTGAATCTACTCCTCTCACATTCATATCCTCTTTCACACAATCAAACCACTTCTTCTTCGGTCTTCGTCTACTTGCATACCCTTGTGGTAAAGGTTACTTAATTATAATCAAAATTGATTATCCAATCATATGATAAATTAATTGAAGTGAATTTTCAGTATAATAGTGTACTATCACAGGTAAAACTAGTTACCAGTTTAGCACAACCGCAAAAACTAAGTTTGTATGTTTGTCTGTTTCGCGGAACAAAAGTTACTGCTCCACTAAGTGTGTTTCCCAAAACGCAACGTTAGCGCGATCTAGCTTTCGAGTAAGTTTACTAGCGACATCTAGTTTGAAAACGGAGAAGAAACGTTCAGAACAACATAAATACTATAAATTGAGCTTATTCAAAGGTGTTTCTAATTCAGATAAAATATAATTAAATAATAATAATATTCCGGTATAAATTTGGATCGATAAATGGCCTACATTCGTTTTTTTGTGGTTTGAAAATAAACATCTCCTTTTTCAGATTTTGGAACTAACATACCTAGCACACAAAAATAACACTGGCGTAGGAATATTCCAGATGTTACCTTGTCTTCATGCCGTTCATCTCGACCAGCAATTAGTTGAACATTTGCTATTACCACTATTATGTCACACTAAAAATTACTTAAGTGTCTGCTGTTACTACCATTAGGTCAGCATGTTACCTTGACTTTTTGTTACCACCTACTGTTGTCACTATGTTACTGTATTACCTTGTCGAGTACATCAGCCCTGTTAGTGCTGGCGAGTACAACGACTCCCTCTCTTGTCTTCATGCCATCCATCTCGACCAGCAGTTGGTTGAGTGTTTGTTCGCCCTCTCCGCCGCCCGGGCCGAGTGACGCTGGCCCGGATGACCGAGCCCGGCCTACTGCGTCCATCTCATCTATGTAGATGATGCAAGGAGCGCGCGACGCTGCTTCTTTGAATAAGTCCCTGAAAATGATACGATCATAAGTTTTATTTGCTTTTCAAATTATAAAATTAAGTACTTAGTATATACTTTTAAGAGCTTTATAAGTATGGATTTTAGGTTTGTTTTATAGTAAGAATCAGATAGAAAACTAACTTTATATTGATTGCTTACTGAACTTTATTTATTATAATTTATTTATTTATCTTTTAGGTAGGTACATACATCTGGATGTATGGAACAGATGACTTTTTTACATTATTAACTGGATGGTTTCAATTGATGGGAATTTTCAGGAGTGGTATTATTACACCCGATCTGAGACGATTCTATGATCTTTGTTTTACAGAATAAATAAATTATAGACCTAGTGCCCAGCAGTGGGTCAGTACAAGCTGCCTATGATGATGATGATGATGATGATGATAGTGCAGAACTGACCTGACCCTAGCGGCGCCGAGGCCGCCGATCATCTCAATGAATTCAGATCCGTTCATGGAGAGGAATGGGACATTTGCTTCGGATGCGACGGCCTTCGCCAACAACGTCTTTCCACAGCCAGGCGGTCCAAGCAGCAACGCGCCTTTTGGCACCTGTTAAACATGACTCACTGGTATGTTATAAATAAATAAATATTCTTTTACATTTCGCATAACATAGTAGGAACTGGAAATGGTCATTAGATGTATTTTAGAAAGTAATATAAGACAGCGTGCAGTGTGTTAGCACCGTACCTTAGCACCCAAGTTCTTGTAGTGATCAGGTCTCTTAAGATAGTCTACGAACTCCATAACCTCGATCTTGGCCTCCTTCAGGCCGGCTACGTCATCGAACTTGACCCCTTTTCCTTGCCCGGTCATAGAGTCCACCAGTGTAAACTTAGCACGACCCAGCTGATTCTGAAAACAGTTTATAAGTTTGAGTCAACAATTGAAGGGACGGGATTTATATAATGTGTTTTGAAACTATCATGGTTATGAACATAATTTTGACTCAAAACGGAAATCAAAATCACAAATTAATGTAAATATCCCATTTTTGAAGACAAATTACGGTAAAACTTTTGTCAAGAGCCAATATTATGTACCTAGCTAGAAGCAAGCATTTGGATCAATGATTTTTTTTATAAAATTACATTAGGTACTTCACATTATACTCAATCGATAATTTAACCTTTAGGTAATAATTTTATCTCACCTTAAACGATGGCTGGAGGTAGGCATACAGAAAATACTTTAGCATTAGCGAGATGTATAAAAGTGTCTAACTATGTTCCTAGTGAAAAAGAGCAGTATACCTATACCTACATTTTAATATCCTTGTTGGAATAAGGTTGGAATGTATTTTTATACAGGTAAATTAACGCCTCAGTTTGTATAAAGTAATTTTTTTTTTTTTTTTTCTATTTTGATCTGCGATCAGTCTTCAGACTATGAGCAGGTTTGGTGTAAGCAGTCAGGCATGTAGGATGGGAGCTCCAGCGAGCACTTCTCCTTTTCTTGTGAATCATAACCCATCTAGTTCAGTGATGTGTTGTCTGCATAACCTTTTGGGGTAGCTGATGGTAGTGAGCTGTGTAGCCAAGTGATTAGGGTGTGCGTGTAGGCGTTCTTTGTATTTGGTTGAGGTCAGTTTTATTTCTTCGCTGATTGTGTTGATTTTTAATTCATCATAAAGTCAATATAAAAGGATTCTGGTTCTATCATTTTTCGGAGCACTTTTATTGTTTTTGGGAGTTGTTTAATTTTGGTGGAATTTTTACAAATAATACTTGAGATTGTTGCAGAGAAGTGTAAGTCATTGGAATATATGTGTGTAAAGTGGTATTTTATATGATAGATTCTTTAAGGAATACATTTCCAAGTTTTAAAGGAGGAAATCCACCATTTTGCCCTTGAAACAAGCAACAGTCGACTTAACGAATGACTTAAATTAATATTATTTGAAATAATTCATTTTACACTGGCAAAATTGTTTGTCGAAATGACGGACAGAGGCCATGAATAAAAGAAGAAGAGGAAAGTCAATATAACAAACACTTACAAAGCCGCCTAGATTGATATTCATTCTCATGCTCTTAGTTGAGTAAAGGAATGAAAGGATGACAGCTCCGATCAGTAGCGAAGTGATCACTTTGCCGGCGATACTGCCATTGCGGTCGTAAATAACGCGAACCCCTGCAATTATCTCCCGCATATGCGGGGTTTTTATTATTATACAATAACAACATGACGGAGGCCTTAAGGCGGCCTAAACACTCCGTCACCAGAGTTGGCCACTAACTCATACGAGCTTGCTTGCTTACATCAAAATATTTTTAAATATTTGCATTCAATAACTTCCTAGTTCTCTTGAAAAATATGTAGTTTCCATAGCAAAGGTAGCCCAAATATTATAAATACTTATTTAGACAAGACGAGAAGGGTGTCACTTTGTCTACATGACTACTACATTTACTTTTTCTACGATTTTCTATGAATAATACCAATAAAGTTTCTGATGTTATAGGTACTCAAATAAATATTGGTTTTACTTTTATATATAGTATGTATTTAAAAAAAAAAGCATTCTATCAGCAATCTAGTTCCCATAGTACTAGCTTTGCTTAGTCTGGGACTAAACGGCGTTGTGCGATATGTCCATGAATATTTATTTATTCTAGGACTTTTCACGTTACGCCTCATATTTCCAAAAGAACCAAAGCTTGTACTATGGGTACTAGATTACTGATAAAATACTTAAATAGTAGTAAGTACCTTCTGAAACTCCCAGACTACTTTCCACTTCGCGTAGTTTCTCCTCAAACCGGTGGATATCGCCGACGTTCATGTGGTACACTCGATGAGAAGCCTGAAAATAACAATTAATGATACTTGAACTCTACTTATCTAAAAAGTATCAAAAAAGTTATTCTTAGCTTGTAGAAAAACACTGCTTTACGTCATAGAGCAAGTATTAGTACATTCAGGATGTACCCAGTGAGTTAATGCATTGCGTTCATTATTCTGAGAGTTAACAGTAGCCAAACAAAACAATCATCACTACATATTATTATTATATTAAATATTTCACGGACATTTAACACAATGCCTTCTAGTCCCAAACCAAGCAAAGCTTGTACTATGGGAACTAGATGGCTGATAGAATACATAATATACTTTTTTTTTGTAAATACGTACTTATAATACATAACTTTCGTATTGAAAGTTTAGAAGCTTGTATTTTTTAAATGAATACTTTTTTTACGGTTTAGGGTGTATACAGACATAGATTATGACGAGATAAATTGATATAATCCTTAGTTTTCGTTGGTCAACGTCAAACAGTGGAGTAGTTACCTTTCCATGTTTGTATGGAAAGGTGGGCGACTAGTTGGACCTTAGGGGACAAATATGGGGTGGCCAGAACAGTGACAGTCCCATATATATAGGGGACGTATGGCAACCCTACTACTAGCATCTTTCTATTGGAAATATGCTAGTAGTATGTAATGTATTCATTTTCACTCACCCGTTTTCCTTTAAGCACAGCACCTTCATGGAGTATTATGGTGACCACTTCCATGTCAGGCCGCACTATCAGTTCCTCAACTTCACCTTTAGATAGCATCGAGTAGACAAACTCATTCCAAGATACATATCGAATTAGCTGCAAGATTTTAATAAAATAAATAAATAAATATCCAGACTTTTTACAGTCTCCAAGCTTGGACATAACTGTGTTAACTAGATTACATACTCTAATGTTAGATTATATTTAAATTTCATGCAAGTTCAAAAGAAAAATCTTAAGGTGGCCTATAGGGAGCTTGAAGTATCTGCAATTGGCTATCTATGACACCCCTTTAACAATAGGATTAGATGCTGAGTCATAGGTACGTAGATATAGGTACATACAGTTTTGTATTCATACCTCATTTTGAGTATTATCACTCGGCATAAGCAGCGAGCTCGTCATGATAAGTATTATTGTAGTCATCATCCAGAAGGCTGCTTTCATTAGTAGAGATGACATTTCTTCATTTTTATTATTCTTGTCTTTTTTATCCTGGAATTTAAGAAATGAATTTTAGAAATGTGTCTGAAATTCATTTGTACTAAAGGTTATTTTAGAATAGAATAGAATGTTTTTATTTTGTTATTTTACAGAGTTTAGGACACATGAGTTCTCAGAGTTCCCAGTATTTCAAGT
Organism: Eulithis prunata; assembly: GCA_918843925.1. Classification (NCBI taxonomy): domain Eukaryota; kingdom Metazoa; phylum Arthropoda; class Insecta; order Lepidoptera; family Geometridae; genus Eulithis; species Eulithis prunata. The sequence goes on from OU974006.1 coordinate 11,367,407, forward strand.
AACAGTGAGTACTACTGTTATAACATGTTTTTTTTTACAAAATTAATGACAATTTTACATAATTATACACTTTGGTGCAATGAATAACTTCCAAAGTGTAATAATCTGTTGAATAACTTTGTATTCATTACAACATTGAATAACACAGTTACTCATAACACCAAAGCGTAATAATCTATTGGTGTTATGTGCATACCAGCATCCATCTGGACTTTATTGAGAATATAGTTTATAATATTAGTAGGAATAGGATAGGATGGTCATATAACAAAAATACAAGATTACCTTGTCCTTATCTTCATTTGGCTCATTTCGGTTGAAACTGGTTGGTGTTGTGTGTATACCTCTGAGAAATATATTCGAGTTGAAGGTTGGCAGGTTGGATCGAGCCAATAATGCACATGCTGCTTTATACTCTGCATTGAATTTACGAAGTTGCTGTAAATAGAATTATTCGTATTTTATGCTTGTATTCGGTCAGCACACGAAATATTATGTAACAAGTCCTCATATTGTGCTTACCGGGTTTTTGGATTTGCTGGTCAATTGGTGAAACACAGAAAAGGATCTACACAGTTTTATAAATGTTCCATCATGTTTGTTTACGTGTTTCTCTGCGGCGGCATTCCTCACATCAAAACACACCTTAGATTTAATTTTGGACGCAGATAGAGTGGGCAAACGTTTTATGGACAACATTTTCTGTGTTCAGGCTCAGGCATATGAACCGATTCAATTTTAGTGAAACTTGTGGCTGGCCTGGGGCCTGTAATTAGTAATTTCTTTATTTCTTATGTACTTCAGCCGTTCTGTTGTGTTGTTATGCATTGGCCAAAACAAAGTTTTAGGTTAGTTTTCTGCTTTACTATTGTTTTTGAAGTTGACATTTGAATTTGAAGACTTTGCTATTGACAACCAGCTAACGGACAGAGGCCATAAACAAAAGAAGAAAAAGAAAATTCAAGAAGTTGATGCTGATGTTCTAAAATTACTGTCATCTCGTATTGAGTAGAGGAATCAATGATTAGACACGAGTTTTGACATTTTTTGAAACGAAACGACACATAGCACTTTTATTTTAATAGTTTTCTTTGGTTTTTCTGAATGTGAAAATTCGTGTTAGGTTTTGAAGAGAAAATCCACCATTTTCTTTTCAAAACCAACGACAGCCGACTTGACAAATGACTTGACTTGACTTATTTATTACAATTTTAACACTTGACATTGGCAAAATTGTCTGTCGAAATGACGGACAGAGGCCATTAATGAAGAGAAGAAGAAGAAGAGAAGAAGAAAGAAGAAGAAGACGAAGAATCAATGATTACCCAATCCTCAAACTAGATGGCAGTAGCATCATTTCAGGAGGTTCCTACTAACAATAGTTTGTGTTGTATTATATAGGAATCGGTGAGTACCTTTAATGGTAATCCAAGATTCCGTAATTAACAATAATACTTACGTATGTGGTATGTATGTTCCAGTACTAGAAAAACCAACCTTAGTCCTATAGTAAGGTACACTTATGTCCCGCAATTCGGAAAATCCCGGAAATCCGGGTAATTCGTTCAGCTCAAGCCTAGTAGTTTGGTACCCAAAGAATATGTAGGTAGATCGCCTTGCACTTTGCTATCAAAGTTTATCGTACTATTTAATTTCTTGATGAAAACCTAAAAACACCCACGCAATGATGCCCACATACAAAAGTAAATACCTATGTCACGGCGAACTGTGAGGCTAAAAACCATCAACGAGCGCAGCTATTGGCAGTATTGGCCCCTTAAAAAAATGTTGTAAAAAAAAATAATAAAAAATCAAAAATAATTATATAGGTACCTAATAAAATAAAATATAAATATAAGTTTATGATGTGCAGATTAAATAAAAAAAAATTTTTTCGAGGGCGTGTTACACCTATTTTGCATTATGCTTATAAACCGTTTTGGCTGTGCGAATTCCATTACTATAGAAAATTGCAGCTGCAAAGCCTAGCGTTTTTTATCTAATCTGTAAATCATCGCCCAAAATACAACTCCTGTAACAAAAGATTGGCAACAGGATACCCGATAAAAAAATTATCAAATTTCCATAAACGCAGAGAAATTTACTAGGTAATTATAATAACGTATCACACCTCACTCAACGTTCTGAACCAACCTTGAAGCGCATACGACTCTCGGAGTATTCTAATCTTACCCACTCATTGCTAACTCTCTAACATTTTTCGGCATTGATCTATTATGATGCTAGTGACGCGAACCATCTATTTACTTACCTATACTAACATCTTTTAATTAATAAGTAGGTAATAAAAATATTTTAATTGTGCAAAAGATTATAGTTTAAATTCCAATAAAACGTTAAAAAGGGGAGCGTAATAATTACGCAAATGTATGAAAAACTAGGTACGAAAATAAAACTAGCAGCCGGCGTCCAGACACGCCGTCGGTGAGTCGCTCCGGGAATGTATCTCCGAAAATATTCCGGCAAAACAGGGAACGCGCGCGCCCGCCGCAACGCGACTGTCATACCAAGTAAACAATGGACAATAATCCACGTAACGTTCTTATTACGCTTCTTCTCTAAGCGATTGCTTGTATTGTGAATGTTGTTGATGACTGTATTTGATGGATACCTACATAGCCAAAGTGTAGTGTAGTGTAAGCTGCAGATATGTTTGCGGGCGGAGGAGCTGGCTTCCAGAAACAGTCGAAGCCCCCTTGGGAGTACACGAATACAAATTCTGAAATCTCTCCAAGCTGGTAAGCTGACCTATGTACCTATAACAGTGTTGAAGTACCTAGCTATAATTTCTATAGCATTCCAAGGTTGATGCCTGAACTTCTACAGACAAAGTCGTTAAAACTACTTACCTACATAGGTACACACACCACACCATTCATGACTCACGTTTAGGACAAAATAAAAAATAACCGACAACTGAAAGACTGTTAAGAAAAAGTATTCTGCTGGCGTATTTGGTTATTTCATAGGAATTAGAAAGTACTCGAGAATTCGTTACAGAAAAATACCTATCAAAGGATCAGCCGGCGGCGGTACCTACTACAATAACCGCTCAAAATTAATGAATTGCAATCTTAATTAAATTAGCTGCTAAAATAAAAATATTTAAGGTGCAAACATTATTTAATTTTGTAGGAATCTAATAATAATTTTTTGAAGTGGTACAAATTTTTTATTTTATTTATTGAAGGGATCAAAAGCTACTATGCGTCAAATAAACATTTTGTACAGAACAGCTAAACAAATTACAGGTATGAGGTCTCTCAAAAGAGAATTTTAGATAATTGATCGAGTGAGCGAAGCGAACGAGATCTTAGTGACAACTATGACAAAAATGCTTTGTATGTTTGTATGTTTGTTCGACGAGATCTTTCAAACCGCTCATCTGATCTTCATAAAATTTTGTACGTATACGGATAGTACTCTTAAGTTTTACTGGTTTGAAAAATAAAGTAAATCGGTCAAGAGGTAGTAAAGATACGAGGGTCCAAACGGAGTAAAAAAAATGTCGTATAAAAATATCACATGGGGTGTCATTGTCATATTATGATGGAATTGTTCTAAAAACTATCATTTATCGGCCTTCGGCACAATTTTTACAACAACTCAAAAACTATTTAGGTAACCTAGAATATAAATTAAACCGGTTTTGGAATGTTTAAAAGCAAAGCTCTGTCATATGACATCCACTTGATATTTTGGTACGACTTTATTTTTTTTTACTCCCTTTGGAACCTCATAGCTTTCCAAACCCCTTGACCGATTTACTTTATTAATTTGAAACCAGTAAAACTTAAGAGTACTATCCGTATACACCTACCAAATTTAATGAAGATCGGATGAGCGGTTTAAAAGATCTCGTCAAAGAAACATACAAAGCATTTTTGCCCAAGTTGTAAAATTATGAATCAAACTAACTTACCTAGTGCCGTTTGATTCCAATTATGCGAAGGTCTCGTCCGAAGACCATTATTTACTTGCAGCATTACGAGTTATGGTGCTGTCACTGTCACACTTCAGATCCAAGTCATAAAATACAAAACCTCATCTTCTATCTCGCTCTCCCGCGTCCGCGCCCGCGCCCGCGCCTGCCGCTGCGGTGTAATACTCCTGTAACTTGTCATTACATTCAGAGAACCCCTGATACACCGTCTCAGTAGGTAACTTGTATTTTACTTTTCCGCCCTAGGGGGTAAGTATGTTAAGTTGGGATGGGTGGGATCGTAATGGTCTTCGGACGAGACCTTCGCATAATTGGAATCAAACGGCACTAGGTAAGTTAGTTTGATTCATAATTATACTTCAGGTCTCGTCCGAAGACCATTATTTACTTGCAGATGTTTAGAGAAAGCAATCTCTTATTCCTGACTCTAGCGAAAAGTAAAAATACAAAGAAATCTGTAACTTTGACTATTGATATTTTGTATTCTATATCAAAAATAAATTCAATATAAACTTATCACAACAAAATACAATGTAAGAAGAAAATAATATTTAAATACTTATCTAAGAGTTACTAACTAATTAGCCTTCTCATGATACATTTATCCTTATCTTAACAAAATTGTTAATACAATAAGTGTACCTGATTAAAGGTTATTATTAAATATAACTTCAGCGAAATCATTGTCAACTGAACTAGTAACTTCTCTATTATAGTATTTCAAAAATACATTTGATGAATTAGACCAACCAGCGGCCTTCCGTACCACCTCCAGGTTTACGCCCAGCCGGTGCGCAGCCGACGTCGATGCGTGGCGGGTGCTGTGCGCTCCGAACACCGATATGTCTATACCACTGTCTGCCAATACTTTTTTCACCCAGTGGCTAAGAGTTTGTGAACAAACCTTTTTATAGGGTTTTCTTATGCTTATGAAGAGGTGATCATCTGCATCACTACTGCGTAAGGTTGAAGTTTTTTCAATGTAAGCTTGTAAGACGGTAGCAGGACATATCGATGGATTTTCGCGGATGAAAGGTAACCTGATTAGTGGTTGAAGGGCCCCAGGTCTCGATGTTTTGATGAAATCTGGTATTTTAATTAGAATCACGTCATTTTTTACAGAAATATTTTTTAATTTGATTAAACTTAGAGTTTGCATTCTCTGTGCAGAAGCTATTGCTAGCAAAGAAATTGTTTTATGTGATAAAACTTCTAAAGTAATATTATCAGTGTAAGGATAATAATTACATAAATAATTTAGTACATCATTGGTATCCCAAGTGGCAGCGTATTTGGGTTGAGGTGGTTTTAATCTATACACACCTCTTAAAAATCTATGTATGCTATCATCTAATGTTATTCTTGATCCTAAAATGATGGATAGAGCAGATCGATGCGTATTTAATGTACTGTAACCGGCTCCATCTTCGAATTTTTTAGTTAGGAAGGAAATAACTTCGGTACTTGTAGCATTAAATACATCATAGTTGTTATTATCACAATATGTCCACCATGATTTAAGAGAGGAACTATACTGGCTAAGAGTCTTTTCTGCAAATGATGCCATTACAATAGTTAAAGATGACTCTGGAATGCCTCGAGCTATCATCGCCTGCCTGATAATCTCGCCGCCACCAGGACAAGATCTGCGTGAAGCGGATGGCAAGTTCTGAAAGGTGAATGTAACAAATATTTATCAGGTCCAAAATAGATTTTTTTGGAAACAATTAGTTTGGTCCATAGCGGAAACCAAGGTTGTGATCGCCAAAAGGGTACAACTAAAACGCCTTCCGCTTTGTCCGTTAAAATTTTTTGTAAAACTTTAGCTATTAAACTGAATGGAGGAAAGGCATAAAAAGATAGATTTTTCCATGAGAAAGTAAATGCATCTACTATTTCAGAATAAGGATCAAGTTTCCATGATGCGTATCTTGAGCATTTGTAGTTTTGGGAGCTTGCAAAAAGATCAAACTCGGGTGTACCAAAGTTATTCGTTATTTCGGTAAAAGCTAGTTCTGCAAGTTCCCATTCGGTATCGATGATAATTTTTCGAGATTCCCGATCAGCAATAGTATTATCAGAAGATTTTATATAAGATGCAAATATGTTGATATTTCTTAATTCACACCATTGCCAAATAGTGCGTGCTAAATCGTTTAAATGTGTATGTTGTATACCGCCCATGCGGTTTATGTAACAAATAGCAGTGGTATTATCTATCCTTAATAATACATTACAATCGCGAAGTTCCGAAGCAAAGATCTTGAGACCATAAAATGCGGCTTTTAGTTCCAATGTGTTGATATGCAAGGAAAGTTCTGATTGCGTCCAGTTACCATGTGAACTTTGCTTATCACAGGCTACACCCCAACCTGTAGTTGATGCATCGCTGTATATTTCAAGACAATAGTTGCTAGACAGAATAGGACTCTTAGAACGTAAAATATTATGCTTCCACCATTCTAAGTCATTTTTCAAAGAGCTTGGTATTATCATTTTCTTATTGTAATCATCCGAGTTTCCTAGGGCTAAAAACTTCTGTCTTTCGAATAGCTTGGTGTATATCCACCCATATCTCACAGCAGGACACGCAGATGTCAATAGCCCAATGAATTCTGCGAAGTATCGAACAGTACATCTTTTAAGTTTTAAAAATTCGATAGCTTTTTGAAGAATGCGCTGTTTCTTCTCTTTAGGAAGGTAAATGGTCATATTCTTGGTATTAAAAATGAAACCTAAGAATTTACATTCATTTTTGGGTGTTACTTGACTTTTTTCTAAATTTATGACAAATCCTAAAGATTGTAAAACATCCATTGTTTTTCTGACATTACTAACGCATTCGTTGTACGTCTGTCCTATCAAAAGAAAATCGTCCAAGTAATTTACTGAAATTAGACCCTGTGACCGTAAATACTGTAGAACAGGTTTCATCAGCTTAGTAAATACAAAAGGAGCGGTGCATAGACCAAAACATAAAACATTAAATTCATAGAGCTGTGATTTCCACTCGAAGCGAAGCTTTTTTCTATGATTTTTATCAATAGAAACTAAAAAGTAGGCGTCCTTTAAATCCAGAGTTGCCATGAAATGATTTTTGCTTAATAATTTTAACGCTATTCTAAAATCTTCCATTTTAAAATGTTCTAGTTGAACAAACTTATTTAGATGCTTCAGGTTCAAAATAAAACGATGTTTGCCATTAGGTTTAGGTACCGTAAAGATGGGCGATAGGAACTGACCTTCACACGGTTCACAAGTTGATATAAAATCAGACTGAAGCAAACTCTCAATACATTGATCAATTATTTTGATTTCAGGTATAGATTTCGTTAAACCTTGGTAAGAAGATAACTGTACAGGCTCGCTTTTAAAGGGAATACTGTACCCTCGAATCCAGGATAACACTACCGGATCATCAGTTATGTTGCACCATTGATCATAGAAATATTGCAGCCTGCCTGCGATAGGTACCTGCAATGGTGAAGTCACCGCCTCGTGGTCCTCTGGCGTGACGAGTGGCTCCGACGATAGGTGTCTCGGCGCTGGTCCCGCGTAGCTGCTGCCGGCTTCCTGGAACTGGGATACTGGCGCGGCTCCCCGGCTGCTGGTCGCGACATCCCCCTCAAGTTTAAAGCACCCCGCTGTATTTTTCTTGCGGGAGGCGGAGGTTTAAATGGAGCACGCTGCACTGCGCTATATTTCATCTCTGCCCCCGACTGGGAAATAGCTTTGGATGATTTCAGATGATCCGCAAGGTTAGCGCCGAATAAAGATTCATCAAGCTTTGTATTCCGGACAACATCTTGGGTCTTCTTGTTTAGGTTGTTTATTATCGCGTAACGTCTTGACTGCGACTCCCGATAGTGACTGTCGCAGAGTAATCTTCCAGCGTCACTCAAAGGTTTTATAATTTTTTGTGCATGAGGTAGCACATCCTTTGATGACAAGGCCCAATTCAGTGCCGCTCCAATTGCAGATAGACAGCTAGACAGCTGATTTTGCTTGCTTTGACTGAATAAGTCTTTTTTAACATTTAAGGGTGATAATGCCGCCTCGATCTCTAGATTGAGCTTGGGCGCCTTCATGTTGATGCAGTTCTCAGCTGGTAAGTAGTTTTTCAGAAGATCTACCTTTATCTCTTTGGGCAATCCATTCGTTAAAATATGTGACCACCGGGCAGCGATATCTGTGTGCAAGTCATCACCATGTTCTTTTTGTACTGAAGGATCTTCACCTAATATTATTAAGATTTCTGGGTCGAGAATCTCTTCAGGTTTATCCTGAATAGCTGAGGCAGTCGGTTCCGACGCCGGTCCATCAATTTCAATTATCTCACCCTGCTCCTGAAGTACATTTTCATCTGTAAGAATATAAAAACGTAGAAGAAAAAGCTCAACACGATTTACGCGGAGACTTATGTCGACATCATCATGATACGTTAGTACAGTATGTAGGTAGGTACTAGGTGGATACAACAGTTTTATAAAAAGAACCTGAAAGTAGTATAATTGACCAGTAATAGATAGGTTTCTATTGCTCGACACGATTTACGTGGAGCCGCAGTCTGTACCTTTTAATCGCAACATGGTATACATGCGGACATACTTTTTGTATGTAGGTACTATATTCAACGCGATTTACGCGGAATGACTGCCTTAGACTTCGACTATAGAAAAAAAAGGTTACACGATTTACGTGTAAAAAATTGTCCTTATGCAATAGGTATGCATGCTCGTCACGATATACGTGCGAGAAAATCTCAACTCAACGCGATATACGCGGAGCGATTCCAAGGTAGGTACGATTATTTGTATGCAGCAATGTACTCAACACGATTTACGTGGAGAAAATAATACGTACTCTCAACATGATATACAAGTGAGGCCTTGGTAGGTACCAATCATATTCCCAACATCGAACCAAAATTTGAATATCGAACACCGTTTTTTGGTGCGGGTAGGAGGTACCTAGTCTGAGGATATCGTGATAAAATTGCTTATATTTTAGAAATGCAGGGTTTACGTACCTTGTACATCCCGAGAATTATCATTAAATTCTTCATCATAATTTATGTCCCGGTATGGGGAACCCTTACGGTAGGAATGATCCGAGTCTGATGACGATGAACTTGTCGGTCTTTTACATTTTTGTAGTTTGCGTTCCAATTTTTTAACTTTCTTTCGAATACTTCGATAATCACTTTCATCGAGGTGCGAACGCTTTCGTTTTCCCATTTCAATTTTACCTAAAAATACTTTTTTGGAGAAAATTAAATTTTTTTTTTGTGTGACAACGGAAACACAAAAACACGTAATGACAAGTTACAGGAGTATTACACCGCAGCGGCAGGCGCGGGCGCGGGCGCGGACGCGGGAGAGCGAGATAGAAGATGAGGTTTTGTATTTTATGACTTGGATCTGAAGTGTGACAGTGACAGCACCATAACTCGTAATGCTGCAAGTAAATAATGGTCTTCGGACGAGACCTGAAGTATAATATTGTAAGTTCGTATTGAGTTACCTACCTACCTAGGTAACTCAATACGAACTTACTATGTAATGTACCTACCTACTCCCGGCTGAATTATTAGCTAGCTACCTAGGTAACTCTATCGCCCCATTTTTTCGTGAAAAAAATTATGATAGCACAATCATAGATTCTATTAGAACGTGCTATGAATGATGCACGGTTGAAAGAAATAAAGCGTCATCTAGCGAAAAGTTTATCTATTACCTACCAAACATAAACAGGTGCATTCTGGCGGGAACGCCGGGTTGGTGTGCAAAAGGTTCTAAATATCCGTCGTCGGCTCATTTTCCACCTCTTTTGATAATAGCAAACAACAAAAGGTGGCGCTGCTTCGGTCACGGACTATACCAATATATTCCAAGTTTCACTCAAATCGGATCAGTAGGATTTGCGTGGAAGAGTAACAAACATCCATTAGGTACCTACATCCTTACAAACCTTCGCGTTTATAATATTAGTAGGAAGGATGTCTGAATCATAAAGTGTTGAAACAAGCTGATACTTTCCTACCTACCTAGGTATATAATTTTTTTTATAGTCTCCCTCTGCCTTTATTCACAATGCATTGTTTCACAGTGCACTTCTCATAAGGGCGTACCCTGCATGTGCAGCATCGCACTGCATCAACACTGCATCCATCATCCCTCTGAGACGTGAAGACCACAGACGGAAAAATCGGTCTTGCTGTCAAGTCAAGGTCAAACAGATTTAAATTAAGCTTAGATCGTGTCCATTCTAGTCATTTGGGACTATCGGTACCTATTTTTTAGTGAAATGAAAAGTCCTTATTATTCTGATCAGATAGGTTTAGGAAGGTACTACCTACACTCTGCATTTTTAGGTGACCTATTAGGTAGTAAGCTAGGTTACCTACTTCTATAATAAAATTTTACCGCATATTCCTTCGTCCTTGGTTTAGTCACGACTCACGATCCGCTGTTGCCTAGCACGAATATGAAAACAACATTATTGTGGGGCCTGCACAAAGCCATTGGATCGGTTATAACCATTACCCCAACAGTTTCATAAAAGTAAAGAATGTAGGTAGGTACCTAGGTACCTATACAACCTTACATTTTTGAATGTAGTAGTGCTGGTAGGTACCTACCTATGTACCTTTGGCCACACCGCACACGGTCGGCTATACATCCAAAATGAGCGCACGCGCAAAGAGCGGCTCGCGCCGCGCACGCAACGCATCCTGCTATCCTTCTAATCTTATTAATATTATAAACGTGAAAGTTTGTAAGGATGTATGACTCGAGCACAAGCACTCGATCTGGACTGAAGCATAGATTTTAGAATGAAAATCTCTAGGTACTTAAATCCTTCTATGCTTGGGTAACGGTTCGATTTCTGTATCAGCTTAGGGGTCTGACTTTTATTTTGTTTATCTCCGAAGAGCGAGAATCGAGGAACTCGCCGTTTTTGTATGGAGTTAAATCGAAGTAAACCTCCTGCTAGATGCGCTTACCTATGTACGAGTATATATCCGATTTTCATACAAAATTATCTCGGACTTGCAAGCAAGTCGCTTTTCAATATTCATTAATCGTACCTAACTAGGAACTAGGAACCTCTTTTGTCGTATGACATGAGACATGACAGGAATAAGAAAACTTTTTAATAACCGCGTATTATAAAGAATAAAAAAACAACAGACAATCGAAATTGTCGAATTGTTGTCAAAATCTGAGAAAAAATGTGAAGGAAATACCATGTTTCGTTTGCGTAGTTTTTTCATTTCTTGATTGATCTTGATACGTCCTATCCTAAAGATGTTCAAAAGTAGTTTAATTATGATGTACCTAGTTTGTGGTGTGTTGCATTTTTTGTAGTCCTTTTTGTGTTTGAGTGAAGTTGTCGTCGTCGGTTGGAAAATAGCAAAGGGTTTGTGTTGGAGTTTCAGAATATTGAAACCTCGTTGAAGTAGGTATTAGCAAACTCAGAACAATATAGCAAAGGTAAAAAAAAAAAAGGTTCTCCACAGGTACCTAACTATTGCTATAGATACCTATTTACGTCTATAAAGGTAGGTACATATCTATCCTCCGATTATCAAAACTATCTGCTAAGTTCAGCCTCTAGGCGCTACCTCATCTTCCTAGTCTTCCTACTAAGTACCTACCTACCTACTTTTACCTACCAGGCAGTAGGTACCTACCTACAGTGGAAGGATTCCGTGTGTATCATGCACAAAGTTCAACATTGCCAGGTTACCCAGGTCAATGAGCGAAGGTTGCCGGGTTTTATCACACTTTCCAACATACGAGTAGCATATTTACAGCTAGAACCATATTTTGTATAGTTTATCGTCTGAAAGTCGTTGTTCGTCCGTTGATTGTCATCCTGTCACAGATACCTATTCATCTACTTATATGTATAAATACAGTAAGTACCTAACTGATGAGTTCGAGAAATAAAAATCGTAAATTTACGATTTTCATTTCTGCAGCTCATATATGATATATTATAATATATATATATATATATATATATGTAGTATAGTAATAAAATACATAATAAAGTTCTTATTTGATTTTTTTATTTTGCTGGCGGATTAAAGTTTGTGATGAAGTGTAGCTTGATTCGAATTCTATTGCATTGCAGTTTTGACGTCAATCAAATCAACGATCGTACCGCAGGACACGCTATTGCTGAACTGAATTCGCTACACCTAACCTAGGTCTACGTAGGTAGGTACCTACCTACCTACATACCTAGGTTTCCTACATAATTAGATAGGGTGAATCAGAATCAATCAATCAGCCAGGTGGGTTACTCTCGACTACAGTTCCAATCCGGATTCACGGATTTTGTCAGTAGTAATGTCATTTTTCAGTACAAAATGACACGAGATCTGTCAAAATCCGGATCCAATTTGGAACGGCGGTGGTCAAGAGTAGCGTGCCTGATCGTCGTCCGTCCCATCATAGTCCCGTCCGTTATTTGTTTGTTTAAATCTATGGTTGGTTTTGACTATGTTTTGATTGGTCTTGTCTATGTGCTTGTTATTTTTTTTTGTTGTGTTTTTAGTTTGGCGAATCCTATGCAACCTATGAAAATGGCGGACACCTATGTGTGCGTTTATGTATACATGCATTTGTGTGCGTAAACACATTTCAAGTGTCAAAAAGAGGATATAGCTGCTTCATATTCTATGAGCTGCTTGCTTCTGATTGCAATTATGTTGGGTACCTAGGTAAGATACATATTAAGTAGGTAACTAGGTACCTAACTTAAAAAAAGTATTTTTTAAAGCCAGCTACCTTGGTAAATATGCAAGCAAGGTATTTATGCCTAAGCTTTTTAGTAGGTGCGTAGGCTAGGTACCTACCTAAAAGTTACCTATGTATGTAGGTATGTAGGTACCTATGATTCGAGCCACACTGGTAGGTAAGTAGGTACCTATCAAGAAATATCTACGTGTTCCTATGTAGGTATGCACTGCACACCACCGGCATTGCAACACCGTGGATGATGTTTACCACATATTGATGGAGTGTGTCCGCAACTATGGCTTTAGATCTTTATTAGGATTTAAACGCTTAGAAATAGGGTATTGTAATAGTATTCTGGCTGAGCCTTTGTCAGACTCAGCCAGAGCACTTTACAAACTAGTTTTACTCATAAGTTGATTTAAATTGATTGTTTACATATCAGGGCGGCATCATCGCATGTGTGATAAAGCCCTTTTAATTGAATTAAAAAAAAAGTAACCACGCAGTGTTACTATTATCGCGTCTTAACTCAACCACTATACTTATCAGAGTGTGAATACTTACAACAAATATTTCTAGCCACAACTTACTTTAAATTAACTTTTTTGACTTTTTTAAAGCTATGCTTCACATCATAAGGCTTATTCCACTGTTCAGGCCGAGGATTCCACCAATCATCTAACTCCGTCACCACACTAGTCCTGTTCTCATCTTTCATATTTTTAACATATTCACATAGTTTGCAGAAAGGGTCTGTGTCGGGCGACGCTTGGATCTCGTGGTATGGAGTAATGGTTTTGCCATTTAAACTATTCTTGGTACTTCTCTGGATCGGTGATTAGTTGAAACATCTTTTGTGCTAGTTCTTTTGGTTCTAGGAATGTCGCGTCTATGTATGTTCCGTTTGGCATGAACCTGTGAAAGGTTAAAGTATATACTGAGAGCCAAGTACGAGTTTTCAGCTTGACATGCGATGCGAGTACGGGCTTGGTGTAGACCAAGCTTCTCAAAAAATCCGCTCAGTGTCTCCATACAAATCAGCGCTCACTGGTGCGCTGGGCGTCAGACGTTTTACTCACTAAAACTCGTACTAAGCCCTCTGTAGTGTTGTGATTGAAAACGTCGAATTATATCAATGCATATAAAAAATATATATAAATTATGTATATAAAAAAAATTACATTCGAGAGCAAAAATTTCGGAACTTCTACATTCAAGTTTTATAATATCTAGAAAACTATAAATGCTAGCACACACTCCACAGCTCTTTTATTGAGTAGACATATCTGCTTTAGGGTGCTTCTCCACCAGAGCTAAGTAAGTTACGTTGCTAAGAATGTGTTTTAGATCCACCAATAGGAATCGTTTAATATGAAAACAAACGTTCCCTATTGGTGGATTTCAAACTCATCCTTAGCAACGTACGAGTAGCTTAGATTGACTCTGATGGAAAAGCACCCAAAGTTGAGAAAGTAAGCCTTAGGTACTCCAAATTAATTAACTTTATCAAAACCCCAATATCTGACCACAAAACTATAATAAAATCACTGATTGATTACTACGGAATTCTAATGGTTTTTTTACATAGAGAGAGTTTCACGTGGAGTTTTAAGTAATCAGAAAGTTATAGTTAATAAGGTATTATTTTAACTACATTTTGTTTTTTTTTATTATGGTTTAGTTTAGTGTATATGGTTTAGTGTCACTACTCATGCTAGCAGTTTTACATTTTACTTGTGTTGCAAATAAATTATTTTTCTATTTCTATATATTTTTTACAAGTTACGTACCGTGTATAATTAGCCCCTCCATACACAACCGGTACAGCATAGTTTTGCAACGCATGTAACAACTTCTCTGTCACATAATATAAATAAATATAAATATATAAATATTCACTGACACTTAACACAACGCCTTCTAGTCCCAAACTAAGCAAAGCTTGTACGATGGAAACTAGATGGCTGATAGAATACATACCTACATACTTTTTTTTTTGTAAATACATACTTATCATACATGGAAACACCCAGACACAGAATAAACATCTATGTTTACAACACACAAATGTTTGTTCTCGGTGGGGATCGAACCCACGACCCACAGCACGGAAGGCAGAGCTACTACCGACTGAGCCATGACGCCTGTCGGAACATCGATAATCCTTCGCAAACGTGTTTTCAAACGCAAAGTAGAAGTAGTAATCTGACTCTAGCAACTTCAAACAGTTGGTCATCGAACTCCGAGGGCACTTCTTGGACCCACAGCGACCGTAAACATCGAAAGACAATCCGTATAATATCTTCAATTCTTTCTGTATATCTTTTACAAACGTCTCTCTTCTGCCAGGCGTTCTACAGTTCGATACAAACCACGCTCCACGCCACGCCTTTTCTTACTAGCTAGTTTCTTCTTCATCATCTCATTGATTGGCTTCATCTCGCTGTGAGTTATCCATCGTATGTTATCACTGGGACCGATCCGCTCACCGTTTTTATTAATAATTGCAAAATATCCGAAGTTTATATCCGAGTCTAATTTGTATGTCCACGTGATGTAGAAGAAGTTGTTGTATACGTCTGAAGGAACGGGGTAGTAGCCTGATGACTCCATACTGGCGAACACGTAGATTTGATCTCTTGAGCGTTTTTCAGGCATTAACACTGCATCGTATCCGACGATTTCCCGCGTGTGGAATATAACTACATCAAAATCTGTTATATCTTCCAACATTTTCCGATTGGAGGTGACAAAGCAGTTTGTTATATGACATTTTCGTTTAATAAACGTTTCCATCCCCTTACCCATTAATGATATAGGTTCAGTATATGGAGAAGTCCATTGCAGTATATACGTTATTTTCGTTTTTTTTTCTATCTTTTAGTATCAAAACTAAGCGGATTATAAAATTTTGTATTAAATAAACCAGTTATTCTTGAACTTGACACCACTTGTCTTCTTTCCGTTCTTAAAATTGGCATTATTGTTATCAGCCACTTGGCCCCAACCCTCCCAGCTGCCGTAAACTTGTCGCAAATTGGAAATGCCGTGGATAAAATACTTTTATTTAGGCTCTCTTGGGCATAAGTCGTTAATGTCATCATGCGAACTGCTAAAGAATGGAATACATTCGGTTTTTCGTGATCACTATAATCTGTATATCTCTGGATGTCTTTAAGGCAAGAGTGAATAGGTGTCTTCTAGACCGTCTTGTCCGTCTTGCTCCATCATCACGAAGCACTCGATCTCACAATTTTATTCTCACTATCTAATGTAACTGATGCAGAACATATTTGTCTTTTTACGCACCGTTATACTGTAGTATTATTCAAATTTATTCTCGTATTTTTATTATAGCGATAGCCATTGTGCAATAAAGATGGAAAACCTTTCTGATTTTGCTTAACTGCAGTAGCATAGTTCTTCTGATAAACTCCTTCACTTCTCAACATACATAACCACGCTGTCATTGGACCGATGCTCTGTACAATGGATGATCGACTCTCTGGTGAGAAAGAGGTACCCACTAGCAAAACATGGTGTGCCCCTGACAAACCATATTTGCTTACCGGGAAGCTTTTGTGCTGTACATCCGACTTTGAAATAGGCATGTTGTTATGGCCCCATCTTAGCTCATTAACTCTTAGAGCATATGCAGAAAACATATCCAAATAAGGACTCATTATTCCATACCAATTTTCTTTGTCTTCTGGAGTATGTGGAAGAAGATAACCACTGATAATGCAGTGGTTATCTTCTTCCACAAGCTCTCTACTTTCTCAGAAGATATCTTACCTTGAATGAAGTAGAGGCAGATTTGGTGATCATGTTGGTAGTAGAGTTCTTTACCTTCTGCCTCATCACATTGTGGATCGTGAAAATAATGCTGATAATGTGGTTACCAGTGGTAATACCTACATGAAGCGACATCTTCAATATCGATAGCTTCCGCATCTATGTCCATCAGATCTTTTTTATGCCCTTTTGCAGGTTTCACAGGGAACGGTTCTAATAGCACTTGAAAGTACATCTACACTATGCTTTTCAGGCAGTTGTACTTCTTATTCAGGTTTAATTCGATCCTAGGTTTTTTGCACTCTCTATACTCGTACTCCATATCGTCCATATCGTAATCCTATCTGGGTCCTCTATGATGTTTTCCATTTTCCGCTTTACAGGTGCAAAAACACGGGAAGGTACTGGTGTAGCCATATTTATCTATCTTTGGTTTTGCAAATTAACGAATAATAACAAAAGTAGAGTTACACTGCGAGGTGTTCAGCAGCGCGGTGACGGTCTCGTTGCCACTTGCCACGCAATGTAGTTCTGTCGAGAATCTTCTAATACGGTTTTAACGCAGTTTTACGAACAAATCGTTTGACTAGTATCGATTTCGGGTCTTATTGTGTTTGCAAAAAAAAAAACAAACGTTAGTTTAGCATGCTGTATCGACCTCGCTTCATCCCTGACATAGTTATACCGCACGTACAAAGTGTACCTATAGGTACTTACAGTAGCTTAGCATGAATAAGTTGCACGCAAACAAAAAAAGGCAGGTAAGCTTTAAGATTTTTTTTTATTGATACTTACTTAGTTTATTCTGTTTGACAGTGTATAGGACCTTGACTTGCGCTTCTTCTGTGTATGTGTTTTAGTCAGTAGAATAAGATGACCTAATGTCATTTGTGTTGGCAAACATAGATGTTTATTCTATGGCTGGGTGCTACTATGTATTATGACATGCTCTCCTAATATATCGTATGTTTTTCGCTGTAGGCCTGATTTCTAATTACCGAACATTACATAAAAGTATAAATTATTTGTACATCGTACCGAGACGTTTACCGGTAAACCGACGACGGCGCTTAGGGCCTAGGTACTAATCTTTAATCTTATTTAATAAATCATGGCACTAAGTTCAGCTAAATACGTAACTTGTTTCAGAAAACGTACGTTCAGGGTTGTAGAAAATCGAAATTCAAATGAGGCACAGCTATCCTGATTGTATCGCCCGCCCCAGTTGCCGTGACCTTGACTCGCTCTTGACACGGCGGCCTTGAGTCAGTGCCCCACGACTGCGAATAGGGGGTTTTTGACTTCTTTTAGCAGGTCGTATCGGGACGTACGGGGACCGTGGCTTGTATTAGAGCTATAATGTAGTGCAGTTAATTTTTACAACTAATTCTATCGTATCTTCAAATATTTTAAAAATAATATGGAAGCATAGAAAGTTTCGATAAGAACAAAAAACTCTTTCTATCATTAAAGCTAAAAGTTTTAACTACAACTTTTTTTACTTATTAGGATTTTTCTGACAAATCTAGATTTGTCCAGTACTGAACCAGTAATGTGGATTTTCTAGTTTTTAAGTCATATATTTAGAATACAATGCAGATATAGTTTAGTTGTTGAAAGCACGTCTGACCCACTCGCTGAATAATTGACACAACCGAGCTGATTGTAGCTAGCTAGAGAATGACTTATGCACGTATTCCAAATTTAAAGTGTAGGTATATTGAGCGCCCTGAAACCGTCGGGTGTGGTGATGGGTTAATTAAACGTTCCACCAGGCAGTGGTTACCTACGCTTAAGTATCAACTATAACTATGTCAATGGCGTTCTTACATGCACATTGTGTGCAAGAACCTTTAATGCAAAAATTGGCTTTTCAAATCACTTTAGAGCACAAAACAGCATTAGGCAGCAACAATGTCGTCGTAGCTAAAACCGGCCAGGAAGACATCATCATCATTACCACGCGTAATGAAATAAATAAAAATAAATATAACTTCACCTTACGAATATATTCGTAGGTTCTGTACATATCTACTAATACGCGGTAGGTACCTTGTTGCATACTCTTATTTTTTTCTTCTCTAACCTAAATGGAATAATCATAATAAATATTAAACCTGTTACATAATAAACTCAGCATAATATAGTTTACATTTAAGAGTACGTAATACTTTTTTTTTCTATTCTGTATAACACTCGAGTTATTTTATTTATGTTTATCAAAGTGGTTTATATAATAGACTATATACTGTGAAGTACTGTAATTAAAAACTTATTGGACTTCTTGCCAAATAAAAGTTCTACGGAAGACATTGAACTATTTATACAATTCACGGGCGATAAATTGTCGTAAGTACTCCTAGATTGCGTAGCACCCGCGTAGCAAAAGCGCGCAGCGGTGGCGTAGAGACATTCTCGTAGCGATCTCGTAGCTCTCGTAGACACAGGAACATGCTCTACGTACCTCGTTGCTAATGACTTGAATATGGTGAAATGTATATAGTAAATATTTTTATGACTTCAATGAATATTTATATTATAAAATTGGAATACTTTGGACATACTTTATAATATTTCTCTTTTAATTGACATTTGTTTTCTTAATAGTATTTTAATTTTGAATTTGATTATTTTGTTATTACGAGGCAGAGTGTATGTAGCTTTATAACTAATTTTATTTATTGTACTACATTTTTGCAAAAAAAAAAATTATGATTAACTAATTATAACATGTTCAAAGGATAGCCGCCGTGGTCATGTGCAGCAACAAAAAAATACAGTGACACAAAAATCGGGTGATTTTACAGTAGTCTGTCTGGTTTTAATTTTTGAACTTACTTGTTTATCAGACTGATATTTGATTTTAGCCGTGAAGACAGAGTTGACAGACAAAGTCAGATAGTTTGCGTTTATATATGTCTGTGCAACGGACGAGTTTGATTTAATTTCAATTCACAAAGCGCTACAAGTTTGTACGCTCGTATAGTGGCAGTATGGAATGGTGCCAAGAAGTTAAATCGGACCAAAGTGACCTTGACGGCAAAAGTAATAACTTTCGTGACCTTACGCGTAAAGCGGTAACTATGATATTCTAACCCTTATAATTTTAGCAGCACATAGATAGGTAACTCCTTTGTACGGACTCAACATGGAACAAGTTCCTCAGGGACCACTTGAGCATAAAATTGACGTAAAAAATTGTCTTATACAATTCAGTTGCTAAATTTTTTTGAGTTAGTTATTAGGTACTCTTTTTCAAAATATTATGTTTCAACTTAGGCCCCGTTTTCTCGTGGTCCTACTATTTTGTCCTACTGGTAGGACCACGAGGGAGACCAGTTTCCCTTCGTCTACTACCACTAGTAGGACAAAATAGTAGAACCACGAGAAAACGGTGAACTTAGGTACTTATACATTCCGTTGATTAACCGTCGATGAAATTTGAGTAGGTATGTACTGTTTCACTTCTACACAAATGTAATTAATACCTATGGCCCTCGACTACTGAATTCATTTTTGTAATCTCACTTTGATCGCAATCTGGCCATTAAATTGTAGTAAGGAAAGAAAATGGGAAATTAAATGTATCGACATTTTATTTTTGTTATTTGTAGTGTTTGTTATTTTATCAATTTTTGTGGATATGCGGTAAAACAATTATATTTGTCACCACAGGCTTTTTCTATATTCACTAAGTATTTACTAGGTAGATTATTAAACAAATATCGGTATGGTAAAACACACCACACATCAATAATTTCTTTGTTTATTTTCCTGTCATCTCTGGTATCAGGAATTGTCAATGTATACCGCGTTGGTTGAAATGACCCATGAATATTTTTATCCATAATATTTGCCAAAAATGCAACATGTAAGAGTAACAACTTCTTTTGGCATCCTTAAGTTTAAGACAGTATATTGACCTCAAGCAGGCTGAAGCATTACGCAATGCGTCCAATACCAAGTCTGTCCGATAAAAAAGTAACACAAAATGAAACGGAACGCTCTCCCGACCTTGAGCGTCTGTCCACAGGATCTTAGGTATCCCATATTCGAAGCGTTTGAAGTATGCCGGGAATGACGGGAATCGAAGGTTACGGTCGTGCAATTACTGGAAAAAAATGATATATGGTCGGAGTGGGTAGGAAAGGCAGGTAGGTAGCAGTTGGGGTGCGGGTTGCGGGCGTGTGCGGGGTGGGGTTTCTCGGGAAGCGAACTGTTGGCGGAGTGGCAGAGTGTCGGCACGGCACTCGCGCGCCCGACGCCGACGCGCCTTCACCCGCGCTCGGTACGCCCGTCAGTTACGTAACACCAACTCGACATCTGTTGAGTGAGCCACCGCCGGCACGCTTGCACCGCTGACCATCTCGCGCACGTCATGTCGCTACCCGTGGACTCCGACGATGATCCTGTCCCCACGACTACCGCTCGCCACCCAAACGATACCTAAAAAACATGTAGAATCAAACTTTTAAACTGCCGAAACATTCCTGCCAATTAAAGTTTAAGTTTAGTTTTAAGTAGAGAACTCGACGCTTGTTGCTTGTGAACGGGACCCGGGACGATGAAACATCTTCCGATCGCGGTTTCGAGCACAATAGCTGAGTTCACAAACCATCGCTTCGCGACCGCTTCACTGCCACGCTGCCTTCCGATAGCGTAAGATTAGGCTAGGTATACCAACCGTATTTTGAGACTGAGATAAATGAAATAGATCGTCACGGTGCCACCCGAAGGAGAGTTTGGTTCAGACGCGTCGCTCTCCAGCAAAATTCGCGATAACATCAGCTCGTGGGTGCTGTGGTGGCGTCAACGCCATCTTCGGATGGGCGCACCGCAGACACCTAAGCACATAGAAGAAGATGAGTGTGTGCCCCGCGTGGCCGTGGTGGAGCCGCTGAGGGAGACGCCGCCGGACCGCAAGATGAACCGGCGTGCCAACCAGGGCCCCCGTCGACGCGGCCTCGACAACGAGATGGAGGGTGAGCGTCGCCGCCCAAGGAAAAGACCACGGAAAAAGTGAGTTCGTTTTGCACCCTCATACATTATTATCCGGTAAGGTGTAGCAACGATCTGAGAAAAGTAGGTAGCTGGCAAACACTGGATGAGAAGAGCACAAGACCAGGTTCAGTGGCACGTCTTGGGAAAGACCTACGTCTAGCAGTGGACTGATATAGGTTGCTGATGACATTATTATTCACCACTCACAAAAGCACAACATAGTAACCAAAAAAAATTGTATTATGTTGGTAATTTATCGGATTTCCTATAGATAATATTAAAACCCCGATTAACCCTAGAAAAATATTAGATCACGAATCTTGAAAGTACCTTCTTATAGAAGTACTTCCAACATCAAATGAAAAAAGTTTCTTTGTAAACTCTTCAGTATCATTTTGCAAACCGCTCACTTTATCGACTTTAAACTTTTTACCAAACTTTTTAAACCCTATAATTATGAAATATCGGCCACATAGAAGTTGTAAAGTCGGTACTTACTACTATAGTACATTCTGACATACTGCATGGTGAAATTATGATTTCATGTTACTAAAGAAAAGCATGCAGGCCTGCTCAAACAATCTTTAAAAAAAAATCTTATTTTATTAGATAGGTACATGATTGACTGATAACGTGGGAAAAGACGTGAAGGTGCAGGTTCGGCTCCCGCAATCCGAGATAAGGAACATAGTTATTATCCGTACATAATTTTCTGCACCAGCGCAAGGCAGACAAAGCTTGTGACTTCGTTTTCAGGAGTTTTATACATTACTAGCCATCGCCCGCGGCGTTGCTCGCGTTCTACCCTTTAGAGTGTGACGTTTTTAAATTCCTTTCTTAGTGCACCCCTACACTATATAAGGATACTACCCTCCAAATTTCATACCTCTAGGACTTATAGTTTAGGCTGTGCGTTGATTCTATGTCAGCTTCAAAAGAGTTTTATATATATTGATTGATGATTGATGATTGATGATGATGATTTAGCTGTTGTTTCCATACTGGGAAGTTATGGGCGCAGTGGAAGCGTGCTGGCCCATAACCTGTAGCTGTCCTGCCTTTCGGTAAAATGCATGGCGTCCATACATCGTGGCCTTTTAAGACTTTATATCAGAATCCATAGCTTTTCGCTATTCATCATGATAATGAAGTTTTCCGTAGAAAACTTATACTGTTGCACCATGCAAGTAAAAAAAGTAATTATTCGACAATTCAGTAAAACGTTCATTCACAAAAAAATATTCTACGTTGATATAATTTTTATACTTTGCACTGTTTTTCTTGGTAGAGTTAAGTTAAACGGCCGGAAGGGTTAAGTTACACCTAAATATGACCAATATAGGTACTTTTGTAAAAATTGAATGTCTGTATAACTTTATGCTAGACTTTTTGGAAAAAAGGTTAAGCTCTAAGATGTTTTTTATCGTTTGAAAGAGGAACGATAAATAACTTAACAATAGTTTCCATAGTATAAGCTTTGCTTTAGTTTGGAACTCAAGGGCGTCGTGTGAAATGTCCATGAATATTTTATTATTTATTTAAATATTTATCTGGTTTTATTTCTGTCGCACATCACAACATATATGGTAAAAGCCACTTTCGTGGTTTTTACTGAGCTGCCAATACATAGACAGTGAATGAATTAACGGCGGGCAGCTTTTATTCGCTGCATCAAAATTAAGTTTTTAGTCTTGTTGTACAATAATCTTTTAGCATATTTACTGGAAAACAAGTGAAATAATTTTTCTTTAAATAATAATTAATCTGTAATTTTTAGCTCTTCGGACTCACCATATCCCTGGCCATATCCCTGGTGGGGATACGGTGGGACGAAACCATACCACTATAAGTAGTAGTGTTGGGAATATATATTTTTTTTAATTTTACTTTCTTTATTACTCAACTTAAACAAAAAATAACACGTTAAAACTTAAAAATAAATGTAATTGAACTTCTCAGAGCAAGTTGAACTTGAACAAGAACACTGCAAATAAAATGCCTTGATTTATTTTAATTAAATAATAGGGTAGTAGAGCTCTTTGTGAAGGGCTCGTTCGGGGAAGTACTACCACCATGCCTTTTTCTGCCGCCAAGCAGCGTTGCTGTGTTTTGGTTACCACTTAACATCAGGTGGGCCATCTGCTTGTTTCATAAGCTAGTAGTACAAAAAAAATGGGTAATATTTATAAACTCTAGTTCTGAAGTCATTTTCCGTAAATATGTACCTACTAATATTTCGACGATAAAATGAAAGAAAAAAACAAAAGTTCGAATTTAAAATGTCGCTCAAAACATTGTTTAGAAAAACAGTTTAACTTGTGCAAGCAGTTATTAGTGTTAGGTTTACTTACCTGTTGCAAGAAGGACACTTGAAATGAAAATACACGATAAGGTTATCTTAATTGTGATTTATCAATAAAACTTAGTTATGTTATGTTATGCAATTACGAATAAATACTTTCATAGATATACGTGGAAGTCCTTAGGTCACATCTCTAATAGTGATATGATTTCGTCCCGACCTATTCCCAGGGTTATGGCCATAGTTTGGCCAGGGTGAACAGTGGGTCCGAAAAGTGATTTAACTTCTTAAAATTTGATTGCAGTTTCGGAAATTCTGGTAGTTTTCCCACAGAATCATTTCCATTATTTTTGTCCCACTCACGGGAGACAGTCAGTAAGTTCGATGAGAATTTTATTAGTCTCTAGTTTTGAAATAGTCATGATATTATTTTTTGTATACAGGGTGTTACCAGACCACTTCCGAAAACTTGGAGGTTCCAATCAGACCATGATACTGAAAACATTAAGCGAAAAAAATCGCGAAAAAAAAAATTGACTTGACTATCTCTTTTTCATTTTTTTTCTAGTTACATACACACAGTACAACATAATAAGACATATCTACCTAATTATCTCATTTAAAAAAGCAAAAAAACAAATAAAATAAATAAAGCAGCAATGTACACGCAGCACGCAGATTACGTCTACTACAGCATGAACAGCTGAGAGTTCATCGCGGGTCATTCAAGTACGCGACGTGGGAGCGACCTACGTTAGTAGGCACTTACGACACAGAATAATAATAGTACTACGCCTCGACCTTACCTACGTGAATGCGTACATTGCGGGCTGGCGAAATAAATACAAATCTTTAAACATTGTTTTCTCCGGCTATAATTATTTTTCAGGATAACTGATTTTTTTTGGTTGGGTTTTGGTGTGCTGTAGCTCCCCCTTTCGTTTTCGGAAGTGGTCTGGTAACACCCTGTATACAAGTATACGTTGATCTTATTTTTACATTTGGTTTCAAAACAGCCTGGGGATACGTTACTTATTGGCTGAGTTTGAGTATCCTTGGTATTTCGTTAGTTGTCCTATTGAGGGTTAGGCAGCAGGTAAGCCCCGTTGAACAGATAGCACCCGATGCTTGGAGAGGACTTAACAGTTTGTTTCCTTAAGTTTTTTTAGTTAACAAATCCCTATTCGTGAGACATCAATATCGATTATTATTATGTCTCATAAACCACATCCTGTCATTTTATTAATGCTATTTTCTAGTTAAATTGAATGCATTCAAAGCGGACATCGGGAAAGCGGACAATTGTCACCGGAAATCTTGCAGAAAATGCGATAAAACGGGTACAAGTGTGTATCAACACTGCCGGCAGCTACTTGACGGTTATCATCTTTTCCACTTAACAGAAAAAAATATAATAGTCTCAATAGAGATTTTCATCATTCAAAACCTTTTTTTTTTATTTTGTAAAAAAGTTATTCAAAAACAAAATTGGATGATTAATTTTGCGCCACCCGTTATTTCTTCAGTAAATATCTGTTGCATTTCACTTTATATTTTTTCAAATTAAACTTCATAGCGCTAGCAATCGGGCGTGTCAAAACAGTTTCCCCGTGAAGCAGCGTAATTTAGTGACCAATTTAGTTCTGCGGTCCCTACGACATTGAGCATTGCTCACGTAAATATTTTCATGTTCAGCTCACCTTGAAATAGTAAGTTGTTTGCGAAATCCGCATCGGCCTCCGTCTATCGATCCGTCGATGTCTCGTTTGTACCAACACCAAGGAACGTAGCTTTTCGGCAGGTTAATAAAGAAATGCACTTGTTAATCTTTTTCAGTTTAAAGTTTTGGTCAGTTTAATGGGAAACTTCTATCTTGCTTTCGAAAAAACTGGCATAAGCTGTAAAGTGATGGTCAGATCCCATGTTATAAAACAAATAGCCTAAACATTCGTGTTTCATATGAAACTTATACCATTAAGTTTCATTGAACTTGGTCAGTCACAATGTTTGCAGACAAAAAGAGAAGCATACAGCATACTTATAAGGACTTCAGTATGTACGTTAAACAATACTTTTGGTAGTCGAAGCAAATTGTTGACATACTTACTGAAGTTTTTGTTCATTAGATACGGGTCGCTGTTCGAGAAGGTCCGTAGTGTATTTGTAAACTATTTGCTGTGGCCAATTCGAACAAAATTAAGTTTACACGGTATTTGTGGTCTTGTTGCTGGAAGAGGTTGTCGGAATTCTGCACCACAGTTGCACTTCAAACTTTAAGAAACCAATAGTTGGAGACGCCAAGTTCTTGTTTTTCTTAGTGCCATCTAATGAACGCTGTCTGTCAGTTACGTATACCTATCTCCGTCTCTACTTTAGACTGGTCAAAAACAGATCATTATTTTTATGTTGGATAGCTTTACTCGGAGATGGTGAAACAGGCACTTAAATAATTCGTTTATTTAGTGAATAAGATGATAGTTTTAAAAATCATTTTGATATGCGTGAATCAATGAAATTTAGGTGAACTTTTAAAAAAAAATTATAGATTATTCAACGGTCTGCAGTGCAAGTACCGTTCTCGTCGATCGCATAATTTGACATTTAGAATCGTCAAAATTCGATAAAAATGGTTTTATCGACAGTTGCGGGTACGTTACCAACTTAGTCGATCGGTAGACAAATTCGTTAAATTTTAACGAATTGGCAATGGTGTATGTTTACTATGTTTTGATTCTGACAAACGAAAGTGATTAACAGTGATATTGACAGTGAACTAGTAAATCATGGCAGCGGTGAACGAATGATTTCGATAAACTCTGACCTTATTTTTGGGAGAACGGATCTTTTGTCGACAAGAGACCCGTACTCGCATGGAACGATACGATTCGATACGTTTATCGACTTTAGCGATCGACAACTAAGCGATCGATAAGAACGGTACTTGCACTGCTGGTTTGACAACGACACAGTTCAACAAATCAACTCTGTTTTATACACGTTTTAAGGAACCCTGCGAGCAAGTTTCCGTCTGAGGTGTAAAAATTGGTGATATATTTTCGTGGCGCAACATGTAGGTAATGTATTTGTTAGTGTTTACACATTTAGGAAATGACATTGATTTTTATCAAAGTAAAAGGAAAGGCTAATATTCTGTAAATTATAAAGTAAAAGGAAAGGTTAATTTTCTTTAAAAATAACAAAGTATTAGTTCACATAAACAAAAGTAAGCTTAAGGCAATTAGTCATATTAAAGTCAAGAGAAAGTAGCTAGAAACAAAACTCACCATATACTTCTTTTTATTGGTATTAGCGCTACTGATTTCCACTGTGAAGTTAAACGGTGTTTCTATTAAGTTTCTCTCTGGAGGTCTTCGCTGCTGTATTTCTGCAGGAATAAGGTTAAATTATAAATGTAAAATTTTATGGCATTCTTTTTATTTAAGATGCTATGTTACTTGGAGTTTTTGAGCTGTAGTATTATTATTAAATATAATAAAACGCGCTCTCCGCCCTCTATCTCGAAAACGATTCAATGTATAAAAATTTTCTTAAAACAAAAGTAGTAGGGAAGTTAATCCTTTACAATATTGATCATATATACAAGTAGCCAAAAACCCATAGGAAACGAGATATTTGCAAAAGGTCACTTTTTGTAACCTTTGACCTTGAGATTTTAATGGACGCCAACACCCTACCATATGTAGGTTTTGAGACAACTTTTAGGATGTCAAGATACAAGTTTATACGAGTTTATAGCTTGGTATCTCAAACTCCGAGGTGAAATGCTAATTTGACTGGGCTAGATACTTTCCCTCCATGTGGCATGGCCGTGGGACACCCTGTATAGTATTGCCCTCCGTATATTTCTGCGGTTTATTTATATAATTTTAGATTGGACCTACCTATTTATTGTTTCAAAAAATTTGGTCTATCGTCATTGATGTCGTTTTGTGTCATCTATTTTTGGTGGATAGTCTTTCGTCTGCATTACGATTGATAAGCTTTGCTCCAAAATAAACCAGCATTGAACTAACTTACAAACACTGCGCAGCAATAAAAGCAGGGCCATAAAAAAACAGAGGTGAAATTCTCAATTTCGGTGTACTCATTCGAAATAATAAAGTGGGCACGAGCTTCTTGCGAGAGGCAAAGCCAGTCCTTGTCAGCTCAAATGAGCGTGCAATGTAAAATGAACTGTATGTTGCGAATACTTAGATACTAAACCGTGCAGGTTCGAAAAATATTGCTGGCTGAAGAAGTTTAACACGTCGCAGCTTTTAATTTTGATATAAAATATTGCTTTGGTGGTTTGATGGTCCGTCCGGGGGTAGTACTAGAACCACTGCAAGCCAATCAGACATGATGCTTGGGACAGCTTTATTATTTATTTCATGGTATCAGATCATGCTTGAAGTCCAGCTTCCTCGTTGTAATACCTCGTTGGATGCTGCTTGGTAGTATGTAGCAGCATTAAAAAATAAGCTAATAGGATATGGCGTACAATTCCCTTGAGTTTTTTTTATACTTATTACGCTATATTTATGGTAAAAATCTTTTTAATAGGAAAAAAACAGTGAACAATTAAATTATTTGGAAAAAATGAACGAACTTGGTTATTAAGTACCTACCTACCAAGTATTAAATTCGACAACCTGATAAATAAAACTAATACCCGAATACTTAAATGCTACTTAGTTCCGGTTCTTGCTTACTAATGAGTAATATCCTTAACGAGGCTGGGCAATTTTAAGTGATGTTTCAGTATTCGTCCTTTACGTATATCCTTCTTCTGATGGAGTGAAACATAGGACGTAAGTAGGTACTATTATTTCTTCTAAGGTATTGGCGGGTCGCCACGCTGCCCTTGACCCAAGTTACGTATTTCGCTGTCAGGACAAAGAGGCGTGTGGCCGAGATAATTAGGAAAAGCTTATTTCAATTGTTTTTTTATACACCATCAACTTATGTCATTCCAAAGAATCGGAAAAACATGTTGACAACAGTTATAGTAATCAAACTTTTTCTATTTATCTGTATTTATATAGAAACGTATATAAGTATACTATCAGCAAAAGTTACCATAGTACAAGCTTTACTTCGTTTAGGACTAGAGAGCGTTGTGTGATACGTCCAACAAAATGTTTTATTTTTATAATATAATGCAAGGTATACATGATTAGATTTCTGAACTCCATTATCATTATAATTGGCGGTGAGGCGGCTGGTCTTATTATTCATATTCGTCGCCGAGGGTTTCACTAGATCTAATGGCTCCCTAAGTGCTATAGTACATTATGGTACAAGTGTGGTACATTGGTGATTACCGCCGAGGTGCCATTGAGACCCGAGCCGTAGGCGAGGGTCTTAAGAAAGCCGAGAACGGTAATCACCAATACACACGTGTATCATACGACGTTTTTCAACACACTTGTGAATAAAATAACAATAATTTCAACAGTGAAAACGCGTTGTGAAAAATGTTTCGCTATGGCGGGAAAAAATAATCAGTTTTCCTATGCGCGCGCATTGCGATCGGCCACAGACTAAAGGGATGAGGTTTTTTTTTTATTTATTTTCCGCGCTAAGGGTTTGCGCCTATTCTGCCACGTAAAAATGGGGAATTTAAAGTTTTCTTTTATTACAGAGAAAACAAAAGTTATATTTGAGTGAAAGTTTTATTTATTAAACACGTACGAGTTAAAATTATCTATTTAAATAAGAAGTTGCATGAAATGAGCAAGCAATAGGAACATTCATTTATTTGTTCTATTGAACACGATCTTTTTTTTGAATAAAAACTTTTTTAGTAACAAAGCTACTCAACCAATAAAATTTGAAAAAAAAATCTATAACTCACTTGTGAGTTATAGCAAAGAAAAAGTCACAGTTTGATTATGGGTGTCATTATGTGCCTAATTGCGGTGACCATAGAGCCACTTTATGAGCAAGTGTGTTGAAAAGTCTATTACCATGTCTTTTTGTGGATAAATATGAATGTGACAGGTTTTTTTTTCTTATTTTTGTGGAACATAAAATGGTTCTTGTCTAGGTTCTGGTTTCATGATACAGGTTTTTACCTATGTTTCAACCATGATTACCAGAAAAGTAAAGGTAAAAATGTTTTTATTGACATAATAATGTTTGAACACAAAAATTATGAATCCATAGGCTCCTAAGCTAGTTATAAAAACTGTGTTACAGGAGCCAGTGGCTTCTCCCAAAAGTAACAAAAGAAAGTGGTTTTTGGAAATAGAATAAAAAAAATAAGTAACTTAAAACAATAGAAAAATGCTCTCATTATTACCCTCTTTAGTTACTAGTGTATAAATAAATGTATGTATTGTGTGTATGAGTTGTGCTGTGTTTTAGGAGCTTTATACTGAAGCGTGTTAAGTGTGTACCTAGTAGGTATGTATCTAATATAAACCTTCAGAACCTTTAAAAAAAGGTTATCAGCCAGGCAATGCAATGGTTACACTCGAGTCTATGATTGCTTGTCTCTTTGACCTTATGCACTTTATGTAGTGAAGTGTGGGTTAACAACGTGAATTTTATTTGAGCGAATCGCGTTTTTTGTCTTGTAGCAGCTAATTGATTATTGGATCTTTGGTTTCTATGTATCTACCGATTTTGGTTACACATAAAACAATAATCTTTATCATAAGAAACATTCAGTAGCAAGAAGTCAACTAACACTAAGACGAGGTCAGGTACGTAATTGCATTGTGTTCCAGATCGCATTAGCAGTGACCAGTTCCACGGTATTCGCTATACGTGCTTCGATGCAAATGTTACTGAAGGTTTGCAACCAATACTTTCCAAGGTTGTGGCACTCAGAACTACTTGAATGAATTTGATCAAAGAGTTTATTCAGACCTTTGTCCTAAAGTGATGGTTCCAGTGCAACGCAGTAAATCGTTTAATATCTTGTTTTAACAAAACATTATTTCAATAGAATTTAAATGAAATTAAAAAATATCCTTCTACTTGGTAAAAAGAAAAAAAAAGTAGCAGAACACTACATATAGGTATTCTATCTTCATTCAATTGTGTTATTATTTCATTATCAATTTCTTTAGAATTGTACGATATTTTGTTTTTTTTAAGATATCGACGACTTATGTTTCTTTGTACAATATTATACATCTTACAAATGCGCCACAGTCGGTTTCTTTTGCTCAATGTACCTATTTAATCTACTATGCCACCCCTCCACATTATTAGTAGTGCGGATCTTTTCTTTTGAGCAACAACAGACCTTTTCAAAATCCATCTTCTTCATCCACTGGTCCATAAAATACTTATTGAATTTAGTTATTTTATCACCAGGCTGAGGTTTGTGATAACCTGTCTAGTTACGTCCGAAGAATAAAAAAGTACCCTTCCATAACTCACTACAAGTTTCTGTCTACGAAACCTAAACGATATTTTTATGAAAAAAACATGTGTGAAATTCAAATCACAACAAAGCACCGTTGTGATATGAAAGTCAATGAAATGGAAAAGATGAAACGGAAATGACATAATGACATAGCCCGTAATTTCAACCATCTATTGGCCGAATAGTGATAACGTTGGACTGCGGTCAGACCGACAACGGGAGCAAGTTCAAATCCAAGGCGACATTAAACTTTTTGCAACTTTTTACTTTTTATTTTGAAGTGAAAACTTCTAAAACTAAATAAGTACTGCATATTGGATAAGTACATAAAAATAAATACTACGCACTGGTTTTTTTTGAAGGTTTCACTTCTACCACGTGTATTCATTGCTATACACGAAACCGCTTGAGCAGTGGCATTGTAAGTCCGCAGCCTGAAGCAGTCGACCGCTGCTGCTTCAGGATGCCAGTGTATGCCTGCCCTTAGATTGTTATCAGCCGCTGATAAGCAAGCCACTTGATTTCCGCATCTACCCCGCACGCTAATGATTTGTGTGTTTCACGCCATCGTACGCGGTTAACAAGGTCTCGCGGCTCGCGGGGTCAGGGCCTCAGGGCCTCAGGGGTGATTTTCCACCAGATTTGTATACCTAGTTCTACTTTATACTTTTAATTCTATATTTGTAGGGAACCCTAATTGGTCGTAGAATATAAATTCTGTAAAACTTCACAAATAGTTCGACGATGTACTCGTCACTTCTGTTGTTTTTTGCTATACTCAACCGAATAATTGTATAGGTTAGAAACAAAATGTCTTGTGGTTATCAAAAATGAAGAAATACTTTCGAATGAAAAAGCTGCCTGATACGCAGTCGTACATATCCGTTTTTTTTTATAATATAGGAGTACATTTGATGATTGTAAGGCTTACGTAATGTGATATTTTATAAATAATCTACAATGCGCCATTGGTTTGGCTTAATCGGAACCTTCTTAATAATGTCGTTTATACACTCAGCTTTTTGGAGTTTATCTAAAGTTTTAAATTCAGATAAACATGTGGACGGATCAATCAGGTAGGAGTTTAGCTCTAATTATGATATTATTAGTATTGTATTCTTGCACACCTTTCAGCGTATTTATAATATCTTATTGCCTTTCCTATGGCGTGTATACATTTGAGGTACGCAAATATTGCTTTTTGACCTGTTTGCTTGAGAATGTTCGATTTAATTTTATAACAAGACAAGCTGAAACTTTGTTACCTATTTAGAAACTTTTAATGATCATTTTTAAAGGAGCAATTTTAACAAAAGCATATCAGGTTCCTTCTATTCAGTAATACCACAGAATACCTAGTGTCCTTCGTACAGAATGGCCAAGCTTCCCTTCCATCTGTCAAAGAATAATGGGTTTTTTGTTTGCCACTTATGATAATTTTCCTGCAAGACATAAAATAACCGAATAAAGTCAATTCATTATATTATTATCAATTTTTATTTTCTGTACGTACAAAAAACCCAAACTATGATATCTTATTTATCACTAGCTTCCGCCCGCGACTTTGTCCGCGTCCTCTTTGATCCTATTGAGTTTACTGGATAAACAGTAGCCTATGTGTTAATCCAGGTTAGGACCTATATATACCAAGTTTCATCTAAATCGGACCTGCAGTAGCAGCGTGATTGTAACTTCTACACTTTAACATTTATAATATTAGCGGGATGGGATTTAACAGAATAAGTTCAAAATAACTTTTCATAACCTTATATTTGTGTTTTTTCACGTCTAGGCACTTTATATTTTCAAGGTTTCAAGGTTATTCTTCTTCTTTTAAACCTATATGGCCTGTGTCCGTCATTTCGACAGACAATTTTGCCAGTGTCAAGTGGTGAATTTTAAATAATATCAAGTCAAGTCAAGTCGGCTGTCGTTGGTTTTGAAGAGAAAATGGTGGATTTTCTCTTCAAAACCTGAAACGATTTTTCCTATTCAGAAAAACCACTTTACACACATTCATTCGAATGGCTCATACTTTATGTTACGACCTAAGTATTATTGGTTAAAATTCCACCAAAATTAAACAATAATACTCACAATAACACAAGAAAAACTATTAAAATAAAAATGCTATGTGTTGTTTCAAAAAATGTGAAAACTCAATAAAGTTTCAAGGTTTTTGTAACATAGACAATGGCACGACAAGCGAGTGTCATTGTCTATGTCAGTCAGGCATGGAATTATTGAAGCAAATTACCCTCAAGATTACCCAAAACAATCCGTTTCCTTGTCTATTTAACTTTAGCCTAAATCTAGGGTAAATTACCCTGACTTGGCATCACTGGTCTTTGTTCGTACTATACACCACTTGAAGAATAATGGTAATTTTTCCGGATTAGGTCAAATCATATATAAGGTAGGCACCTGCTTAATTTGACCCCTTAACCTCAATACAGGATGACATGCACCGTAGTAACTATAGCATGATATTATATTTTGTATGAAATGGTATCAACACTTAATTGTAAAATCCAACGTTTATTATACTCTAAAAAATCGTACTTATAAACAAAAGTGACTACGTATGATAGTTAGCATAATAAATAATATTATCATAATATAAACCATTTGTTAATAGTAGTTTTTTTTGTATATATGAAATGAAAACAAATACTGTAATACGGCTTTATATTATTATTCGTTAAAATACATCGTGTGAATCGCACAATTCTCTTGTTATTTTCTGACGTGAAGCATCCCTCACATCCTAATAGATGTCGCTATTCCAAATTCCAGCAAGATATTGTTCAGTTTTAATTTACAAAGCAAATTATAGTTTATATTTCTTATCCACTAGCCAGAGGATAGCTATTTACATCCGCATATTTCATTTGGAAACGATCTGTCGCATACTTTTTACGTAATTTGTAAAAGAAATTCAAATCCTAGATCGCGATTACGACTTTATTTCGTTCGTAGCAATATGGTCAAGGCGAGGGAATGATTGGTGGGGAGCCCGTCGCTACACAGTGAACCGTCTGGTTGGGAGGCGGTATAAAAATAGTCCCATCGTAGAGATGATTAACATCCATAAAAATGATTTCGATAGTTTAGGACATCCAAAATATTGTTTACAGATTTTGTGAGGTTCCGGAAACCGAAATCAATACCGACTGCTGTAGCGGACTTGGTTTCCTTTTGCTACTTGACTATATAGCTTTGCTTGCCTTTCGTGCTGTCGGCTGTGGGTTCGATCCCTAGCAACAAACATTTTTTTTGTGGTCGTTATGCAAACATAGATTTTTGTTTTGTGATTTAGAAATAAAACAATCTTGTTTGTTCCCATTGTACAAGCTCTGCTTAGTTTGGGACTAGAAGGCGTTGTGTGGAATTTTCAAGTAAGTATAAGTAGGTATAAGTAGGTATAGTATTATAAATGTCTTTTCTTTGACATAATATGACCTGATTTTAAATCATGTGACATGAGCATCAACTTAACCTGAATAATGTTTAATTACTTCGAAACACGGCATCGTTATTGACCATAATTAACGGTTTAGCGTAATTATGCATATCCTAGTGTTACAGTCAACTACAAAAGTGCTAGATATTTTATGAACATTTCACACAACGCCCTCTAGTTCATAACTAAGCAAAGTTTGTACTATGTGAAATAGATTGCCGATAGAAAACTTATACACCTTTTTTTTTAACAATACGGCTTATACACAGACATAGAACAAACTTCTATGTTTGCCACGCAAAAATGTTTGTTCTCAGTGTGAATCGAACCTGCGACCCAAAGCACGGAAGGCAGAACAATTACCGGCTGAGCTGCAGTAGTAGTAGAACTTCTTGTGAAGAGCTTGTCCGGGAAGTACTACCACTGCAGCAGCCCATTTCTGCCGCCAAGCTGTGATTTTTTTTAAATTTTTTTATACAATATAGGCAACCGTTTGACCACAATCTCACCTGATGTTAAGCAATGACGTG
The DNA here is from genome assembly GCA_918843925.1 of Eulithis prunata. Taxonomy (NCBI): domain Eukaryota; kingdom Metazoa; phylum Arthropoda; class Insecta; order Lepidoptera; family Geometridae; genus Eulithis; species Eulithis prunata. Next base: position 11,402,596 of record OU974006.1, read on the forward strand.
GTCGACGATGATGATCGCGTTGCTGTGTTTCGGTTTAAAGGGTACACCTTTGTGTCTCAGCGTGATGGACGCAGTGCAGCACAGGGTACGTCCTCAGTGGACGTGCTCAGTGAGACAATGCATCGATAAATTCAGTGGTAAAGTAAGCAAGCTCGTATGAGCTAGTGGCCAACTCTGGTGCCTTAGGCCGCCTTAAGGCCTCCGTCGTGGCTTAACGACTGCTAGAGCCGGAACCGACAGTTTAACGTGCCCTCTAAAGCACGGAAGCGCTCAGATGTAAATGCCACTAACGGTCACCCATCCAAATAGTGACCGCACAGGACGTTGCTTAACTTAGATTTATCAGTTAAAATTGGCTAAGGCTTTAGTGATTACCTCTTAGCATCTGGTGCGCCTTCGCTTCAGTAAAAAAAACAACTGTCAAGGTCTACCAAAGTGTTGAATTTCACAAATGTATAATGTATTAATAACTTTGTTACACAACTGTGCGGTGACCTTGTCCTGAGGTCGTTACTGGTTCACGATTAATAATCACGAAACCAAAGTGAAGTACCGGCGTAGTACTTATCCCTACTCTACAGTTTTTATTGTCTAACATAATATGGTGATCTCAGATAATCACCCGAATACTGAAACGCTACTTGGGTTAAACTTATGCTTAAATTATTGCATCTCTTATTAATCTGGTAGGGTAAAAATCTTTAAATTGGTCGCTCTATTTTCATAATCTCTCATATTATCTCTTTTGATTCTTCCATTATCAGTTTCTACCATCTTTTTTTTTTTTTATTAACCTATATCGTCCCACTGCTGGGCAAAGGTCTCCCCCATAGACTTCCAAAGTTCTCTGTCCCGAGCCTCCTCCCACCATCCTCTCTCGAAGGCATCCAGTTCGTCATATTACTTTAATATTATCATATTAATTCGTCATTCATCATTCTACCATCTATCGGCTTATAATTTTTTACGATTGTAATGCTGTCAGCTGGTGCTCGTGAGTCCCTTCATATTGTTTACTTACTAAGGGGCAATTTGTTTTTGGCATCTACTGAGCGTTTTTGATACACTTTATTTTTATCATGAAGCGTGCTTGTTTGAATGGTGGTACAGTGTTACACGGCTACGAACGCCTACGAAGCTACGAAATACAACAATGCTACGAAATGCTACGAGCTATGAAAAGCTACGAAGCTACGAAATGCTACGACGCTACGCTTATTCATATCGCTTTAGTTAATTTTGAATCTGGTAAAAGGTAAAATTAGATGTAATTTATTATAATACGGGAAATAGTGGACTTAAAATCGGCTTGTTTAGTTGGAAAATATTTAAATAGCACTTTTTTATATATGTATACTAGTATAAAAACAAAAATTTAGCTCAAGTAATATAAGATGTACAAATATAAGAATAACAGTTTAAACATAATTGCGAATTGGAATTGCGATTTTGTATTGAAAAATATATTGGAACACGACCGGATTCAAACAACGCCCGGGGTAGAATCCCGTTCTTTCATATCCTCAGTGCTTTGAACCATGCAATTTATAAGGCGGCTTCTATCCAAAGGAAGTATATTCTAGGTTTTTTAAAAGATTTTTGGGTACTTACTGACACACCTGACCTGTACAACGTTTACCTACACTGAACGAAGCTTTATTTTTGTTCCATCATGGTCGACGAGAGAGTAGTTAATATAGTCAGTTGTTTTTTAGCTTGCCAAGTAAATGAATTAACAGCCAAGGTGAAACAGTAGCCAGTATGACTTTCTGTCAATACTACAATTCACTTAATCTGCATCTGTGTAGCCTCCAAAGCATTTTCCGGTCTTTCTGAAAGCAAGAGCGTAACAAATAGAAAATGCCTGTCTATATTAAAATGTCTATTATAAAATTATAAAACTGTAAAAAAGCCAAAATCTAAAATAAAGATATGTGTTATTTATGGGGAAGGGAAGGTGGCCAAGTAAATTAAATAAAATTATTTTACTTTCAAAACCAAATCTATTTTTTCCTCTGTCACATGACTCAATCACAATCATTTTTTACCCCGCCATCCGTCACTCCCTACTGAAGGAGGTTTGCATCGTCTATAATATGGATAAAGTAAATATTTAGATGAAGTAATTAATAAATTAGAAGTAAGCTTGGAATAGTTACACTGTTTTGTCTTTATCGATCAAGCTTGAATCTGCTTGTCAATGCGAAACACAACATGGTGGTGTAACTGTTCAGGGCTTACATCAAGTTGGTATGCCGAAATTCCTCTAGATATAACTGTAGTTTTAATTCGAGATCCTCTGGGCTACCAGAAGGTTACAGACTTAAGGATACTCAATATAGATATAAAAAGATTTTTTAAATGCTTTGTTTATTCTCGCCAGTCAAGACCAGAGACATTCGTTTAAATAAAAAAGAAAAGTTCTTTCAACTAAATAACAAAGCAGGAAGTAAGCGAGATTGAATTGTGCAAGTGACAAAGTTCGGTGAGATAAAAAATACACTTCACGTTAAAAAACTTGATCCACTCCTGCATAAACATGCAGGAGCTTTACCAGTAAAGCTTAAACACCCGTGCTCTGAGTCGTGGGTTCGCCACTGAGAACAAACATCTTGTGTGTCAAAATTAGATGTTTGTTCCATGGCAATGTGCTACTATATATTTATTTTCTGTTTAACGTGTAAGTGCCTTCTAAAATTCAAATATTCATAAAATTTAGTTTTCTGAGAAAGAATAGAATATAAATTATTTATTTGCGACACAGAAACGTACAGTACAAATTAAATATTTATACACGTATGTTTATAAATATTTGAATTAGTGACTGTGTATACAGTCACTTGAAACTAATAGATGGGAAACCCACGGTAAGAAAACCTAATGTGTCACAAAATCACTCAGCATGTGTCGGTCGGCATGCGACTGACGACGCTGGGTTAAAAGTTTTTTCTATGAAATTTAGTTTGAAGTTAACTCTACCGGCACGTCATCAGCACTATTACCAGGTCAGTGCAGTTAATAGGCCGACTAACACGATTCTTTGAAAATTACTTTTTCACTATAATTAAATAAATTATTGTTAGTTCGTTCTGACCATGGCATACTTATGTCTAGGCATATCCCAGTTAGTGGGGTCACGAGCGATGCATATCAGAACCACAATAAAGCTTACAGTAGATACACTGGTATGGTAACACTGACGCCGTGCATGGGCTAATTGTATAGTTATCCAAACTTGATAAAAGCATTTTGTAATCTTAGGCCTGTATGCTGTGGAAGAAATCTCACATATTTGAGTAGAGATTTTCATACAAAAATTTACGCTCGAGTCTGGATCAGTATTTGACAATCAACATGTAATGTTACAAGTTATTTGATAGACCCTGCCTATCCTAAAACAGAAGGATCATATCAAGAAAATTTAGTTTAAAGGTTTGGGCATTTTTAGGCATTTGATTTGTGATGGTGTATTGTATTTGGTTAAATGTAATATATGGAAGCGGAGTGCATGTCTAGATGACACCCTGATTGGATCAATCAATATATTGTGGGTTCAAAAATTCCTCTATCACCAGCCATTGCCCGAACTTGGCTGGAACGTCTCTCGAAATCGACGTCAGACCTTCACTCTTCTCTGAAGTGGATAATGATGGATATCTGGCAAGACAGTTGTTTTCGTTACTCAGGTATGTATTTAATTCCTCAAGATCTCTGTTCAGAAGTATTTTCCATGTGTTTATTCCGATATCCAGATTCTCCCCGGTCTTTAGAGCCTTGTATGCATTTGAATTAAGATTTAGTTTTATGGTTCTTGGAGATGTCATTTGGAGAACCATTATCTTACTTATGTAACTCATTCCTTCTTACAAGTCAGCAACTGGTTCAGCGGTCCTTGAAGTGGACGAGCTTGGTGTGTTTTTTGGAATGGATTTTATTGCATTTCTTGATGATGATTGAGGTGTGGAGAACTCCAATGTTTTCTTGTCCAATGCTTCTGTGTAAAGAGTTATTGATTTGGACAACTTGTTCCAAGCTGATGATAAGTCCTCTTTATTATTCCTTTCCTGTTCAGCTTTTTTTTTGCTTTTGACACCATGCCATCTCTTATTGAGGAGATGTCGGCTAATTTTGAGGAAATGTCCTTGGAAGATGCTATTTGATATTTGCAGACGGACGATTACAGACAGATTCTCAAAGATTTCAGGAAGGATTTTGCAAATTCCTTTAGAAGTCTGGCCATTTGCCAGAAGTCATTTTTGATTAGATTTATAAATTTCTTATATAAACTACGGGTAATGGAGATTGAACAGCTCCTTCTATTTAAAGGTATATTATTTAAGTATTTTTTATTGGTGAAAAATATATAAAAACAATTAGGTTTACGTTTTTTTGGCTACCTCGATTTTCAGTCTCTAGATTTTACTGTCTTAATCAAACATACATAATTTAAGAATTGGTTTGTTTTTTTTTGATGGGAGGTATAGTTTTAGCCTGCTTGTCTTAGTAAGTTTAAAAAAAACGTTTATAACACTGCATCGTGTGGTAAACAAACAATTTTCATAGGTAACCCGGTGTTTACGCCATGCAAAAATCCAATAAGGCGGCCAGGCTTTGAAGACTTGCCAACAAGACTTCCTTGTAATAACATGTTTTTTCCATAGCTCCTGTTTAATTAAACTTAGGTACTCGTAAATATTTAAAGATTATAAAGGAATTTCTCTGAAGTTACAAGAATCTGCTCAGTATTAAAATTTTGAATTTTATTTACTGCCTACACGTACGTCACAAAATATTAACTAGATGTTAGTGGGTAGGAACATGTTTGGAGATAAAGCTAACTCGTAAATTAATTTGATGTTTCAACGTTCTCAATTTTCACAACAAACACTCCTGGTTGATAGATATTTTGGAGAAAGTTTCGCACGCGTACGAGGTCGCGGGTATCAGCTAGTTATCCTATCATACTGTAGGTACCTACTTTGCAGTCCTATTGCTGATTTGCTGATTTTATAAAAGTTGTTGTTAATTATTGTAATGATTTACTACCAGCTGGTGTGCTGACAGTTTAATGCTTAGATTTCCTCTAAAGAAATTTGTTATTCAATTTTGTATTTTTGGACTATTCCATTCATAAATATATGAATGAAGGTTTTGCATGGCGACCTTGCCTGCTTGTCTACTACAGGAGTGTTTTGGCATGTGGCCAACCGCTTCTGCCATTGAGCCTCTGCCACCTATGCGTAGATTAGTTGACCATTATCTGAATACTGTTGGAGTCCCTCGTTTTAGCAGTTTGTTTGGTTTTAGTTGCTTAGTAGTTTGATGGATCGTATGGTATTTGATGGTTTTTTATTAGCCACGATTGATGGTGGTTATAATTTAGAAAGATTTTCTGACTACCAGTAAGTAATTTCAGTTTGGAAACTGAACAGTGCACGTTGTCGCTACCCATTTCTCCAATGAAAACCGAATTATAAATATTTACATATAATTTGGTGTTTCCCATAAGGTTTCAGACTGCAGGCTTTCTGAACTGCCTATAGTTTGGTCGGGCAAGTGCGTATACATGACGATTTTGTATCGGCCTAATTTGCACAACCCAATCGAACTATTCCCTACTAAAGGAGTCAGAAGTATGCGTCAAGAATCTTTACTCGTCAGGATAGGATGTTATATTCTGTACTTTCAGTATATGTTAATAGTGAGTTCAATAACGCGTTATTTCGAGTTGGTCGAACTCGGCCTTATGCTGTTAGGGTTGTCGCGAGGCAAGACAAGTGCAGGCAGTAACTAGATTAAAACTATGCAAATTGCATTACGAGTGAAATAGAAAAAACGTGTCTGGTAAATTCACATCTTGGCTAACATTTACACAATTTTTTCTTTTGATTTTTTCTCTTTTAGACTTAGTTTTGTAATAGGTACGAAAGAATATAGTTTCTTGCCTGCCGACTGACTGCTCACCTTCTGGCCGCAAACAAGAGAATTCTATTAAGGAAATAGATAGTAAAGTAATAAAAAAAATTATTCAAAATATTTATAAGTTTTGGTAAAAAAAATACACTTTACGTCGCGGTTTCGAGGTTGAAATTACGCTATATTTTTTTGAGAAAAGCTAGCACTAGATGTTTTATCAGCAAATCAAAATTCAAATCAAAATAAAAAAAATGTTTATTTGGAACAAAAATACAATGAAGACAATAACAAAAATGAAGAACGATGATAGCTACAATAGTTATAAACTGTGTCGTAACTATCAACGCCTACCTCCAAAACGTCATTTAGTGATTGAACTGCTTTTCATAAGTGATATCAAACATGATATCCTTCTTATCGTGTTTAGTCGCGAACAACATTTGTCTTATTTTCATATGTTGTCAATTGGCTTCTTTTTTCAACTTCATAAAAAAATTTAGTGAAAAATTGATAAATTATAATGCGATGGTTTGTGGTGTTTGTTGTAATTGCCAGTGGTATTAATATATTTTCCATGCGGCTACAGTGGCGTGTGTTAGAATATTAAAAACTGTTTGGTACTTTTAGATTAAAGTTTAACTTAATAAGCTCCAGAAATATATTAATTTACTTTGGAGTACCTACTAAGCCTGAAAACTATTATTAACATTGAAGTTAAAGAACTACTTAAATAGGTGCCTACCTAACTTTCTGGAATGAAATGAAACATAGTCATACAAATATGTTTTGTTTACTGGATAATCACAACTCATAAAAACTATTTAACATTTGGACATAAATCTAGACATTACTTAACTTTTAAAGATACTATATAAATACATAAGTGTATCTATAACTACAAGACAAAAACCAGAATAGTCGTTTAACAAAAACAAGGACACCATACCTGTATATCGTTTGGTAGTTCCACAAGGAATGGTGAGGCCGGCCGGCAGCTTGTCTGCTGTCAGTCCGTCCCGACCTCCCTTTGTCGGATCAAACCACTAAAACACTATCCGACCGTTTGACACAACACCAATATCATAGATTTTGGTTCGAGTCCAACCAATCCGACCGTGTCGTAGCTGGTTGGCCGGTCTGTTCAACATCATGAGTTTAAAGGTATGAAGTTAGAATTCTATTTAAGTTAACCAAGTACCTATTTCCTATAAATCCACACAATCATTTTAAACAATATTATTTTACTAAAATCTACCTCTATATTAAGGTCTAATTTTATTGTAATTTCATATTCTAATACGGCCATACTGACAATACTTCGTTCTCGAAGTATTTTAATTAGATTTTGTTTTATTGAAACAAATTTGCATTAGATAATTATTAATACCTAGTGGTTGTTATACAATACAATATTATGCCTGATAGCCGTAGTTTAACTATATAATGGTCAATACCACAAAATAGGAACAAGGTGTTTTATAAATCTTAAAGTTATAACAATGTATCAATTTATGTAACATTTTACTTCTAAGTAACTACTTTTACAGCGATAATTTTATAATATAGTTTTATCCATATAGCAGGTACCTCCTTACCTGTACCATCTTATATAAATAACTCAAACTTAATCAAATTTATCCTCTATCGATTACCTAGACATGCAAGTCCTTTTTTTTTTTTTTTTTTTTTTTCACCCGCTGCAAGTGAGTAGGACAAACACCAAGTAATACGATCGACCAGCGGAAGGATACGTTAGTCAACCCTTTGAGGGTTCAAATTATTGTAATTCCTTTACCAGTTACATAGACATGTAAGCCCCATTCACCCGCTGCAAGTGAGATGAGCATTACACCAAGTAAATGGTCGACCAGCGGAAGGAAAAAGAGTTGAATTATTGTAATTCCTTTACCAGTTACATAGACATGTAAGCCCCATTCACCCGCTGCAAGTGAGATGAGCATTACACCAAGTAAATGGTCGACCAGCGGAAGGAAAAAAAGAGTTGAATTATTGTAATTCCTTTACCAGTTACATAGACATGTAAGCCCCATTCACCCGCTGCAAGTGAGATGAGCATTACACCAAGTAAATGGTCGACCAGCGGAAGGAAAAAGAGTTGAATTATTGTAATTCCTTTACCAGTTACATAGACATGTAAGCCCCATTCACCCGCTGCAAGTGAGATGAGCATTACACCAAGTAAATGGTCGACCAGCGGAAGGAAAAAAAGAGTTGAATTATTGTAATTCCTTTACCAGTTACATAGACATGTAAGCCCCATTCACCCGCTGCAAGTGAGATGAGCATTACACCAAGTAAATGGTCGACCAGCGGAAGGAAAAAAATAATAATAAAAGATCAATCACATTCAATTCAATAAGTACAAAAAATAAAAAAAAACATACTCGTTATCTTAATAATTATAACTATAGCTTATAACCATGCGTTAAGTATTCTTATATTCTAATCTAAGTAATTATATTAAATAACACGAAATCAAATAAAATCACGATGGTAATATAGCATCCTCAACAATAGAATTTTCTTCAATTAACTCACCGGGCCAGTATCGGAGCTTTTCTCTAGCTATTGTTATATTTTGCAAATTAGACAGACCTCTCAAAGCATAGCGATCATTAGGTAAGACATTTATTATTTCATACGGACCTTTAAACTTAGGTTTAAGTTTCTCATTGCGTCGATGATTCTGACTAACGTAAACTATATCGCCTACTGTTAGTGATATATTATTTCGCCGCGTGGCGTCAAAGCGATTTTTGAATTTTGCTGCTACTTCAAGCAAACGTTGTTTTGCTAACTCCCGGTCGGCTTGAATATCTATTTGGGGCTCTAGAACATCATCATCTTGTACATCAACTAACCGGGCCTGCACAGATGGTATGTTAGCATCAACTCCTATTAGTAACCGCAATGGAGAGAATCCAGTAGATTTTTGGATAGTTGTGTTTATTGATTGCTGAACTTTCCACAACTCGCTCGGCCAATCTGACGTATCATTGCACATTGTACTAAGCATGTCAACTACCGTGGACACGTACCGTTCCACCTGACCATTACTTCTAGGGGTACCTGTAGCGATAAGATGATGTTCAATATGTAGTTCCCTAAAAAGTGACTGAATTAAGTGTGAACTGAAATTGGTTCCTCGGTCTGTAATAACTAGGGATGGAGTTCCAAATATGGTGATGATTTCTCTGATGATGGGTACCAATTCGGAAGAATGTAGTGATTTTAAAGGTTTGAGCAAACAAAATTTTGTAAAACCATCTACCAGTAGCAAAATATGCTTGTGCCCATCATTTGATGTAGGAAACGGGCCAGTGCAATCCAAATGCACTGTGTTAAACGGAATAGCAGATTTATTAATAGGGTGAAGTAACCCTTGTTTAGGGCCATGATGACCCTTTTTTTTAACACAAACCAAACAATGGAAAATATATTTTTTTACAAACGCTGCCATACCAGGAAACCAAAAATGTTCACGAATTTTATGTAGGGTTTTATCATAACCTACGTGACAATTTTCATCGTGAAACAGCCGCAAAATACTTAAGCGTGTACCTTTAGGTATGTACAATTTAGGCTCGCTGTTCGGATTTACTATATAATGTAACAAACCGTTTCTTATTTTATACTGGTTTTCATCAAGCTCGCCTGTCCTTACTTTATCTATTAGTGTTTGTGTTTCAATATCATTTTGCTGCGCTATTTCCAACCAAGATTGAGAACTGTTTGTAACATTAACTTTAAAATACAAATTATGGGTTGCAACTGGATTACGACTAAGGTAGTCAACATGGCCTATGTATTTTCCTTTTTTGTAGGTAATTTCAAAGTCAAAATCTTGTAAGTACGTCCACCAGCGGGCCACGCGTGGTGACAAATCTTTTTTATTCATTGTCGATTTAATAGCATTACAATCGGTTATAATTTTAAATCTAACTCCTAAAAGGTATACTCGAAAATGTTTAATAGCATTGTAAATAGCGAGAGTTTCTAAATCATAAGAGCAATACTTTGATTCCGCAGGAGAAGTTTTTTTACTATAATACGCAACAACCCTCAATTCATTCCCAGATCTCTGCATCAAAATAGCACCGTAACCCAAGGAACTGGCATCAGTATATAGTTCAGTTATTAATTTAGGATCAAAAATTGAAAGTGGAGGGGAGGCACAAAGTTGATCAATAGCGTATTTTCTTGCTTCATCTTGTTCAGTTCCCCAAATCCACTTTTGGTTATTTTTGGTCAACATAGAAATATAAGCAGTACGGGTGGCAAAATTAGGGATAAATTTACGGAAGTAACTAGCGAGACCCAAAAATTGACGCACCTGCTTAACTGTGCGTGGAGTTGGTGAATTCACTAACGCAGCTACCTTATCATCACTGGGCCTGACCTCTCCATGTGATATTCGCCTACCCAGATATTCTATAGTCTCTACAAAAAATTTACATTTTTTTAAATTGATAGTGAAACCAGAACTGTTTAAAGCTGAAACTGTTTGTTCTAAATATAGGAGCCCTTCTTCTATAGTCAAAAATGGGATAAGAATATCATCAATGTATACTAGCAAAAAATCGAGATGTTTAACCGCTTTAGAAATGGCTCTTTGGAACACAGATGGTCCGTTACAAATTCCAAAAGGCATTTTTTTAAATTCCCAGTGACCATCTGGAGTTACAAAAGCTGTGAATTTAGTTGATTCTGGTGCTACTGGTATTTGGTAAAAACCATTTTTCATGTCTATTGAAATAAAATATTTTGCTTTACCTAGTCTATCGATTTGGTCCTCGATGAGGGGGAGAGGGTATCTATCTTTCTCGAGTATTTTATTTAATGCTCTGTAGTCAATACACAATCTATCGGTTCCATCTTTTTTTTTTACCAACAGAACAGGACTCGCAAATGACGAATCACTTTCTTGTATTATGTCGTTATCTAACAAATTTTGAATAATTTCTTTAACCCTTTCCCTCTCATGAAAAGATAGCCTATAAGGACGATAATAGACCACATTATTATTTTTGACTCGTAGCTTTAGCTCACCCGTTTTGACTGTGCCTGTACTATTGTCAAAAATAGCGGCATTATTTTGAAATATTTGAATAATACTATTCTGTATTTTTTTATCTAAATGCTCAATTTTTAACAATAATTCAGCCATCACATCGTCACTCCGACTTTGTATGCACAAAACATCTGGGTGACTACTTGTGCCAGGTTTTCGCATTATCCTACAGCCACTATCATCAGTAATAATCTGGATGTCAGAGTGTTCAATAATATTTCGTCCAATTAAAAGATCAAAACTAAGATGATCGTCTTGTACTACAAAAATATCAAGTTTTAAACACACATCATCAAATTGAACAGGAAGGGTAACTATGCCGATGGTTTCAAGTGTACCGTTACCTATTCCACTTAAGCGAGGTTGGGATAAAAAATTAGGTCGTATGTGGTATTTTAAGCACTTTACAATGGATTCCTTAACCAAACTACAGTTGGCTCCAGTATCAATAAGTGATTCTATTTCTAAATCATTAATCAACACCTTCGACAACTTTAATTCTGACCTAAAAAATTAACCTTGTTTGAATTTGTTGCAGCTCGTGCTTTGTGGAAGCACCCGGATTCAAGGTGACCTATTTTTTTGCAAAACGTGCACAATGATTTTTGAAAGCATCCTGATTCAGTATGACCTGCCTTTTTGCAATATGTACAAAAATTTTCTACTCTACCTTCTTGTAAGACTGGGTTAGCCTTGGTTTCAATCGGCCTATTCATTTGGCTCAAACACTGGGATTTAAAGTGGCCTAGCTTGCCACAAGTGAAACATTTCTTTTGAATAAAATCGCTGTTGCTACCTGAATCTAGTTTAGGACGTTTAAACCTATTTTGTCCAAGAAAGTTGTCAGCTACACTATGCTCCGCAGGTCTCTTTTTTTTCTCGTATGAGGTGAATAGAGAAATTAATTCTGAAGTAGTTTTGACACTACTATTGAGGGCTGCCATCTTAACATTTACATCTTTGATACTTCCACACACAAGCTCTATTAACTGGGTTTCAGTAAAAACTACTTTGGTGTTCCGTAAAAGCCGCACTTTTTCTCGGGCGTACTCGCAGTAAGAATCTGCTGTTTCTGAGGTATATAATACCGCTTTAGATAATTTTTCGGAAAGATTTCTTTTTTCCGGAAACAAATCAGTTAAATCATTACGAAAATTCTCCCACGAACGTCCAGTGTCTGGATTCCATGATTCAAACCAAAGCAACGCTGAGCCCTTCAGGGCCTTACCGGCTTTCGCGACTGCTGCAACACTGCTCCACTCAAATTCCTTGGTGAGCACCTCGATGTTATCACACCAGCTAGCAGCACCATTGTCGCTCGTGGACGGGTCGAAGACTGGCAACGCAACATCATCATCTCGGCGACGCTTGTTAGACACAGCGTCACGGATCGATTTCAGGAGCTCTTCCAGGATAGCTGGGTCCATTCTGAAACTTGTACAAAATGTATTAGTACAAATTCTAGATTATCCCACTTCTGATGTTAGAATATTAAAAACTGTTTGGTACTTTTAGATTAAAGTTTAACTTAATAAGCTCCAGAAATATATTAATTTACTTTGGAGTACCTACTAAGCCTGAAAACTATTATTAACATTGAAGTTAAAGAACTACTTAAATAGGTGCCTACCTAACTTTCTGGAATGAAATGAAACATAGTCATACAAATATGTTTTGTTTACTGGATAATCACAACTCATAAAAACTATTTAACATTTGGACATAAATCTAGACATTACTTAACTTTTAAAGATACTATATAAATACATAAGTGTATCTATAACTACAAGACAAAAACCAGAATAGTCGTTTAACAAAAACAAGGACACCATACCTGTATATCGTTTGGTAGTTCCACAAGGAATGGTGAGGCCGGCCGGCAGCTTGTCTGCTGTCAGTCCGTCCCGACCTCCCTTTGTCGGATCAAACCACTAAAACACTATCCGACCGTTTGACACAACACCAATATCATAGATTTTGGTTCGAGTCCAACCAATCCGACCGTGTCGTAGCTGGTTGGCCGGTCTGTTCAACATCATGAGTTTAAAGGTATGAAGTTAGAATTCTATTTAAGTTAACCAAGTACCTATTTCCTATAAATCCACACAATCATTTTAAACAATATTATTTTACTAAAATCTACCTCTATATTAAGGTCTAATTTTATTGTAATTTCATATTCTAATACGTGCATACACTTTTTTCTGAACTTTTGAAAATATCATGTATAAAATATTACGATCTTTAGTTGGTTTCAATATTTATCTGGTTTCAATATTTATTTGGTTTCAATATTTATTTTCTAAAGTTAAATCAAACATTTGATACACTGAAAACAATCAAAATAAAAACACAAGATACCTATTTGTTGCGCCATCTGTTCGAAAACACGGGAAATACATTTGAACCACTCGTATCGTTTTCAACAGTGAACCTTATGACGAAAGTATATGGGGCTATTTTCGTATTTTAACAAAATGTTAAAAGTAAATAAATAAATATTGATTGTACTTTAAATTTTCAAATGCATGTCCAGTTTAATTAAGGTGTCGTTAAGGGGCAATGAAGAGCCCTACTGAACATAGCTCTCTTCATATCATAGTTAGCAGAATATCTCCTAAAAGTTTCATGAGTAAAAGTAATCCTATAGTATGTGTGAGGGTAATTTACTTAATTTCCTTTAAAAGGCTTATGAAGGTACCTTTTTGACCTTCACTCGGGTAAGCCTTTCGCCGTGATACTCATATTCTCTGTCTTCTTTACAATACTCTTCACAACCCTATGTCCCCAAACTATCTCAAAGAACATTTTTTGCCTCTCTCTTGCTCTGACCGTCCCTCACGGTCCTCTCAACATCTACACCTCAAAACTCCTGTTCATAAAACTTCCTTCTACACCGACTCCTTTACTGTCAGTGCGATACGACTGTGGAATTCCCTTCCAGTGGACATCCGTGAATCTGCATCTTTGGGTATTTTTAAATCCAAATTATATCAACACTTTCTAAGAATACAGATCTCTCAAAAAAATTGAGCAATATATGTATATAATTTTAAATATAATATAGTATTCTAGTCTATTATGTATTGTTTTTTAGGTTAGGTATGTATGTATGGATGTGTATTAGGTAGTATATTTTATCCAGCTTATATAGTATGTTTTGTAGGTTAATGTAGTTTTGAAGGCGTTGTTTTTTCTTTTTAAAGTTTTCCATTAGAAGCACTACCATCATCTCCACACTACGCCCAGGTTAGTTGGTAGATAATGCTAAATAGCATTAAACTCGCCTCTGTGCGATTTCTATAGTGCAATAAAGAATTTTCTAATCTAATCTAATTTTTCTAATCTCAGCCTTACTCTAGTTTTGGTTACTTATCTTTTAAAGAAGAACAATATTGATGTACAAAAGCAACCTTACCTAATAAAATTACAAAAACTTTCTTTTGGCTCTTTGACAATGCCGTTAAAAGCGCCTGTTAAAAGGAGGCGCGATTTCAACTTTTAATGCACAACACAATGCTGGAACTTGTTCCCGTCGTATGTCCACGCGAGACATCGCATGTAACTGCCGCAACTTTATCTTATTTTGTAGAAAACTGATTTTCACACCATTTGAAATTGTTTCCAGGTAAGTGCCGGGGTACTACTACAGTGGCCAATACTAAATGGAAAGGTTAGTGGCCTATCTAGATAAATCATAGTTTAGATATGTAGTTTAAGAGTTTTCTCAGCATTACTGTGTACAAATTGTGCAATGTCTAAAACTGACTAATTCTTCCTATCTAGTACTAAACGCTGTGTTTTTTATTATCATATGCATTTTATTATCAAAATTGTTAATTCATCTAACTAATAGGTTTTCTTATTTAAAATATTTCTTATCCTTGTCCTTGTCAGCCACACGGCGGTTGTATGCTGATAGCGTAGTTGACTATTAAGGAGACAGCCGAGTATATACGGAGCAGGGGCCTTATGCTCACTTCGGCAAACATTTTACACTAATACATTTGAACCTTGGACGTCAAAATGACGTCGAAAACTCGATTCACCAGCAGTAGGTGAAGCGTGTTTTCAAGCGAGATATGAGTGTAACAATATTAGAGTAAAATGTCTGCCGAAGTGAGCTTAAGGCCCCTGCATAAGGTTGCAGACCGGTGGCTAATTCGATTTCATCTCAGTATTGGTAGGGCCATTACGGTTCTTTGGTTGCAATTGCTGCCTGATTGCAAACGTCTGTAGTATTAATTACAATGGATGTTACTATGTGTTATAAGTATGTATTTACCAAAAAAATGTATATAAGTATTCTATCAGCAATCTAGTTTTTATAGTAAGCCTTGCTTAGTTTGGGACTAGAACTGAAGGCGTTGTGTGAAATGTCCATATTGTCCATGAATATTTATTTGTATTGCAAGCCATCAATATATATTTTATAATGATAAAATGTATATAGATGGCTGAAAATATCGGTGATCGCTTCACTGAAAGAACTGAAGAATGTGTTGATTTCCTGAAACCCACTTTTAATTAACTGATAATTAGAAATAGAAGCAGTAGTGCATGAAATGGAGATGACTAGGATGATACATATGGTCAGTCAAGCTTCATCAGCTTATAATCCTGACGCAACGAAGCGATAAATTGCAGAAGGTATGTATATTAGAATACATGCATAGAACACCAAGTAAGTAATTGATTTCTATACAAATAGCCCGTAATACAAATAAGCTATGGTGGATATTACTATTGACTATCGAACCATCTACTGTCAATATTGTCTGGACATATATTGGAGCTGTATGTCTTACACTCCAGCAGGTCCTGTTAGTTTAGTTTATAAACAATCCGATGAAACTTAGAATCATTAAGGTCATATTCATTTGGTCTTGTTTTGCAAACCAAAATAGCTGCTAAACCTATCGTCATCTCTTTTCGCTGTCGTGCAAGTGTCAATAACGGAGCATTTTTGAAAGTCGCATCTAAAAAACAAAAGAGATTATGAATAAGGAGGTTAGTTCGTCGCGTAAGTAATAGTGTTTATGTTGAAATCATGTGAGCGTAGCCGCATGTTGAAACTGTCACTGAATTCATCAGGACTTTATTATCATTCCACAAGGCGCGGGCCGCAATGCGGTGGTGACTGCGTTGTCATCTGTGGCTAGACCTTGGTCGCCTGTATCCTTTTGTCTGGTGTTCATTGAGTCGCGAGTTATTTTTATCACAGACATGCCTCAAATAGGAAGTTTAGCTTTTCGTACGAGCCCCTGAGCTCGCCTTTTCTTACGAGCTTGTAATAAGCCAAGCTTTTTACGAGGTGAGAAGTACTTCCGCTGAAAGGGTCCAGCCACTTTCTTGACCGCATGCATCGTTATATTTTTACTAGTTTTTGTTAGTGATTTTGGCTGCACGACACTAGGCGACCGTTTAGCAGAACACCACGGAGATGGCTTGACATACTTGCTGCACAATACCGGCTGTAATATGACCATTCCCGAAAACTTCGAGGGATTAAAGTACCTACCCATGATAACGAAAAACTTTTCCTATGAAACAATTTGTGGGCGAAAAAAACAGCTGTTCTATACATTTTTAACAAGTAGGTATTGTATTTTTTTTGAAACATGGACACAGCCGATTTATTTCGCGTTTGCTAAAGCTTGGGACTCTGCCCGTAGTCTGTATACTAGTTATAAGCACGTACCGTTGCTATGGCAAACATCTCGAGGATCTGCTGATAAGCTAGTTAAAACAACTTGCAGAATTTTCAGATGGCACTTCTATTGAGTTAGGTTACACGTATGTTTATTTCAGCAAGTCTGAAATAATCTCTTCTTTATGTGGCTTGTGGCGTCTGCCACGAATAAGGTAAGTAGGATACTGCAAGCTTGTGCAAAATAAAATAAAAACTATTATATTCAGACCAGACAGATAAGACGAAGCCTCGAAAATTTCAAGGCCGTTACAAACTACTAGCTCTGCCCGTGACTTTGTGTGCGCGTATAAATAGAATAAGAATTTTTTTTCACCTTGGGTTACATTATTGGTTTTAGTAAAGATCTCCAATTTTTTTCTAAATGTTATAGTCCCTTCCACACCCAAGCCTACTATCCTCAACTGATTGTGCCGTGGGTACTTTTGATTCCCGTATACACAACTAATTGGTCTGTTCCGGAAAAAAATGTACCTATGGCTTAACTGACGAAAACTCGAATATCTGGTTGTACCGTGCGTGCTTTTGAGACACAACTGATTGATCCGTTAAGAAAAAAAATGTACCTATGGCCCCACTGACGAAAGTTAGACGCATTTATTTCTGTTTATAATTTATTTATACTTCTTAGGCTGATGATGATGATGACATTAATTTCTGTTGTCCCACAAAACCTGGATACATTGCTGTCGTGCATGCTCACCCGCTAATGATTCTATGGGTACGGATACATGTGGATCATCAGAAATTATCATCATTTGATGGTGTATCATCCAAAATATCATCAGGGATGTCATCGTTCAGGCATAAATTGTGCAATACTAACAAGCATTAAAAATTCTTGCACTCTTTGTCGGCTCATAATGTAAAACACGATGACGCAATAAGCATCGCCATCGAGCTTTCAGGAGTCCTATACACCGTTCAACAAACACTCTTGTATGAACATGCATATTAGTGTAGTGGGCTTCTGGAGTATGATCAGCTGCATGGAGCACAGGCGTCATTAGTTTTTGGGGATAACCGGAGTCCCCTAGTAGCCACCCAATTTTTCCCCTGTTCAATGAACTGACTTATGGACCATGATCTCCAATCATAACTATCATGAGCGCCCCCCCCCGGAATTACTTTACACTTACGCCTATTTTTTTCCAATCGCTGTCACATATCTGAAACAAGGCAGAAATAATTTTAAAATATGCAGCTGAACAAAAAAAAAAACCTCTTCGACACTTTGTTCTGTGACGATCACCAAATACGGACAGCACATTACACTTTCTATAAAAAATGTGATCAATGTACTTTGTTAAATTATGGAAGTTGACTTGATATATTGCCAGCCTTCCAATATTCTTCAAACAGCAAAGTGACGTTCGTAAGTACCTAAGTAATTATATGTTTTAAAAAAAATTCGAATGTAAAGTGCAACACTTGAACAAAGAGGTTTTCTATCATTACGTGAAAGAATAAAATATTTCCTCTTTATAATATTAGTATAGAAAAGCATCTGAATCAGGAGGGATGTTACAAGGAAACTGAAAAGCCTTGAACCATATAAGAGGCATAGAAAAACATAAGTGAAACTTAGCACGCTACACGCTTTCCATTTTACTCTACTTACCCTATTATGCCTTATTTCGCCGAATCGTGGCCAACGCAAACTGTGCTCTCTGCCGTTGATTTTAGTTTCAATATCCTTTGTTGTACTACACAGATTAGTCTGTAGTACCTTCTCGAAACCCTATAGGCCTGGATTTAAGGACAGCCATTGTCAAAGAAAAATAATCCTCATTGTCATGATATAAGTTCCAATATTACTAAGCTTCATTCAATTCCATGAGAAAGCCTTCCCCTAATTCTTTTCGCTGTTTTGACTCATAAAGTTGCCTGTGGCGCTACATCGTGGAATAAAGCTGAACTAGGTTAAAGCTAGTTACGCCGATGCAACGCCATCTGTTGAAGGGTCTACCCTTCAACAGATGGCGGCAACTACCGGAACTTATGATATACTCTAGTATATCATAAGTTCCGGTAGTTGCCGCATGTAGCAAAGTAAAATTGTTTTAGACAGCAAAGGTTTCGTTATGAATATTAAATAAATAAATATTCTTGACCACTTCACACAAGACCCTCTAGTCTCAAACTTAGCAAAACTTGTACTATGGAAACTAGATTGCTGATAGAATTTTTATATACCTACATTTTACTTTGTAAATAGGTACATACTTAAAATGCATAGTAAAGTAACACCCAGACGTAGAATAAACAAGCATCTATGTTTGGCACACACAAATGTTGGTTTTTGATTGGAATCAAACCCACGACCTACATACAGCACGGAAGGCAGAGCTCTGTTTGAAGAGGAGAGTGGAATTCTCTCAGTTCTGTTCGCGATCAAGTCGTATAACCGATGTCAATTTAAGTTATAACTACAAATTTTAAATGTAATGTGGTTACTTGTGATATTTGGGTGGATGGATATTGTAGGGGTTTTCCTACGCAGGGGATAGGGAAAGTTATTCTTGTAATAATAAAATGCGTGTTCGTGATTCACTTCAATTGTCTATTCGAAACTTGCACGCGTAAAATCATTACTAAAATCCGGAGGCGACTGTCGAGGCGGCCAGGCTACAAGCGTCACGTCAACTAAAACTGCTGACTTGTAGCCACAGAATACATAACAATAGGCCTAGCCCCCACAGATATAGAACGTAAAAATGGCCACCACTCATCATTATGCTGATTTGAAGCCGAGTAAAGAATTGTACAGCAGCCTCTGTGACACATACTCCGTTTTAATTTAAATGACATTCATTATACATTGATGAATAGGAGTCGTAGTGTCGTGCGTGCTATATATCAAAATTCGTATTTCTGACATTGACTGATGGTGATCGATGGTGACGATTGGCTCCACAGAAACCATACATTAGCTAGTAGTTCGCCCCGAACTGAGATCTCGTGGTCGGTCAGTAGTACAGGATCCCGCTATACAACGATTTTCACCGAGCTGGTTAATGGATGAAAACTATTTTATTATCAATTAACCCGCCAACGGTGACGTCGATTTGACTTACATCTTCGGTGACCCCGGTTCCACGCACCGGGGTTTTCAATGAAAGATTTTTAAAAATATTTTATTTACTGACAATATTTTTTGTTAATTATAAATTATTTCACATTAAAACAACAATATTTCGTTAATCACAGCTTCGTTTAATTACTTTTTCTTATAATTATACAATTTCACATAGAACCCTATAAAAGTAGTTGGTTTTTACACTCCGGTTTTATAAAACTTTGAATTCATAACAATCAACATATTTTCGAAATTCTTTCAGTCTTTTCAGTTTTTAGACTATATGAACTTACATAAAATAAACAAAAAATGGCATTCTACCAACAAAAAATTACAAAAAAAATCTTTGAAAATAGCTAATCTTCAGTCAAGCAAATCCTCTTCGCTGTCTGAATTCTGTATGTCATCTGGTGAAGGATTCGTTGGTTCGATATCACTTCCAGCTTCACTGTCTGAAGACATTGATGGTCTGTCGTCATCAAGCAGTTCGTGGAGAAGCGATTCTAGACGTTGCTGTTCCCTTTCGTACGACATGCTGTAACAAAGTTTGTATTTGAAACAAGATAGAACAAATTTGTAATATTTCGATCAAATTTATAAAACCATGAAATAAACTTACTGGTTATAGGATAATGCAATAAAACAATAATAAAAGTAAGTAAAAAATGTACACAAACCAGACAAAAACGAATAATAATTAATTCAACTCTGCATATTTTACTTACATATTCGGTGACCCCGGTGTACCGCACCGGGTTTGGGTCAAAACTCAAAAATGTGCGCCCGCACAGACGTCACGCGGTGAACTGGCGGTGGGGGAAGGGAAATGAGGCAGCTACTCGAAATGGCGACAAAAAACGGCGGCCAGGGAAAAAGTTATTCGAATTTTTCAAGTGACCCGGTCCCACAGACATATAAGTCACCGTTCCCGGGTTAAATAATGTCAATAAAGAAATAAATTTATTCACAAAGAAAATTACAACTATTACCAGTATTTACAATATTCACAATACATATTTACAAAATGCACATGAAATACGCATCCGGTCTGCTCGAGCCTTAAGAGCTACGAAGCAATGGATAGACTATTCGACAAACAGACACACAATGTCTCGGGGGCTAAACATACTGTTTTGTTTTTGTAAATTTGAGTAATTTTATAAAAAAAAATACAAGCATCAGCTAAGCTTACTCTAAGCTCAAGTTAACACACTTTAATTGACTTCATCTAAAAATATTCTCTTTTCGTCATTAGTCACGTTGTCGAGCTTCGGCTTTTAATTTTGTAAAATAAATACTGGGTCGTCAAGCATTCATTATGTTGCCTGTTCACTTGGTGGAATTTAGACTCTGCTAAAAGTACTAGTAGATAGTTTTTAAAGACATCTTAAGTACTTTTTTAGTCCATTTTTTTGAAGACTGGCATTCTGCAAGCTATTTCCGGATGTAATATTGGGTGCAGAATGCAATCTTGCAATGGATCTTTTTCTTTTCTTGTTGTCTTTTAACATATTAAAGAAGCATTGTGTTGTAGCAAGTAGCGTGAGCAATCCATTAGTTGGTCATGGTCCACTGGCAAGCCCCTCTGATGTGCAATCAAGCAGTAGAGTATAAGAGGCGACCTTCTGATAGGGCGAACCCCCAATCAGGCTAATTCAGGTTGCAAAAGTCAACAGGATTACCTAGTGTCTATAAACGCAAAAAGATATTCTAGCTTTCGATTCTTGAAGACTGAGTTTTGTTGTGCATCCTAACAAATTAGATAGAACCTCGGCCTCCAGTCCTTGCCGTAACAAGGATTATCCTTTATCTTGAGTCACAAGAGTGCCATAGATGCACCGAGTTTATTATTAAAAGTGATTAGATAAAAAAATAATAGATCATTATAGATATCTCCACAGTATCCGAAACTCTTATTTAGTATTTTCATGACAATCAACGTACACCATAAAATTAATCTACGGACATCTGTTGGTTTGACACTCACGTTGTTTTTTATTAAAACCATTGTGAGTGAGTATCCACTGTACTTTATTTTAAATTGTTATTTCTCTTACCTGGTTTTTTTTTAAAGACATACCCCTATCTTATAAAAAGTTAGAGCAGACCTTATGTCCTGATTACGTATGTTAAACAAGACATAATGTCTACTCTAAGGTTTTATAAGATAGACCAATAATCTTTTCAGCAGCTTTATTCATCTCTATGTTCAATATTGCCATTTCAAAATTACGCAAGTTCCTTATCCTCTGTTTGAATGAATGACTAGGCACCGTGCTAACGCATGCGCGTAAACTTAAACCCGCCATGGGGTCCACGTCTCGACAGTACACACAGGATCCCGTGCTAGTGCGCTCGCTCGGTGCAACCCGACCGTTTCCCGCGTAAAAGTAACGTGTTTTTCTTTATCTCAATAAATCATCAGTGCTTGCCCACGTATTGTCCATAAACTCTTTAGATCACATCGACCTTGTATCGCTATCATGATTGTTGCAAAGCTCTTCAACCCCGCTGAAGCACAACCGGATGCTTTTGATGCCTACTTAAAATACGTTTATTTTGTTAACTTAATTATAGTAATCGCCTTATATTTGTACATAATAGTGGGTCCAAGCCTTCTTGAACGACAAAACGAAACCCTCTCTGAAGAGGCTCTTCTAGTTGAGCTAATTCATGAAGATGATGATAGCGAAGAGGAATAACTTTCTGTGTAAGTGTATCTAGAACTGTGTAAATATATTTTTATAAGTAACCTCACTTTAAAAAAAACTTATTTAACCGTCAACCTGCACTGTTACAAAACCTTTTCATTTTGAATAACTTTTTAGTTTGACTTTGAACATTTTCCAATATTCTAAATATAATGACATTATTGTTTAAAAAATCTATGAATATATTACCGAAACGACATATAAACTAGCATTATGTCTCGAAGAGCCCGAAAATAAAACTTACGTGTTAAAAAAACGGCAAAAATATTGTCATTGTCAAGTCATCATAGCGTTAATAGTTATCTTCTTCATTTTTATGGCCTTCCGTTTCCTTTAAACTTGTACACGAATTCTATCAAATAAGCGAGCAAATAAATACATTGTTCAATTTTATTCCAATGGCTCACACTTTATGCTACGACCTCAAATATTATTGATTAAAATCCCACCAAAATGAAACAATAACACCAAGTATAATAGGTAATTAAAACAAAAGCGCTATGTTGCCCCCAAAAATTTTTCAACTTTTATTTATAATCTCTGTCTGTCCGTCATTTTGACTGACAATATTGCTAATGTGAAGTGAATTATTTGAAATCGTATTTAGTCAAATCGAGTCATTCGTCAAGTCACCTGTCGTTTGTTTTGAAGACACAATCATTTTGACAAATTCAGCTTCTGTTTTGGACATCTAAATTTTATTCGTACTTTTTGTCCTCCTGTTATAGCAGAACACATTTCTCGGAGTATTGTCATCAGCTGCTACCATAGTACCTATGTCCTTGCTGAATAAATGTCTTCTTTTCTTCACCGCTCTTCACTAGGTTCAAAATTTCATCATCTAAGGAAACCACTTTATACCGACGATACTTTATACACATTTATACCAATGGCGCACAGTTGTATCACTTGTGTCACAACCACAATGGTACTTTTCAATGGCTATGACTAACGCCCACATTTTATGCTACGACCATAGAGCATTATTGATTAAAATACCACCCAAATTACAATACCAAGAAAAATAATTAAAATAAAAGCGCTGTGTTGCCAAAAATTAAAGAGTTTGAAGTAGATTTGATCTGCTAACGCTATAATAAGTTGACACTAACAGGTGCGCGGACAGTGCCTTGATCGCGAATGTATATGTGAATGTATATATTATATATGTGAATGTATGCGATATGTAACAGTCGTAAACATATCGTAACGCTTGCGTATCCGAGATACCTACACTGCGTGGTGAGGCTACAGTGTTTGGCAGTCGAGCTGCCACCGTTGACGCGCAATATGATTCGAATACATTTATGTAACGCTGCGACTGTCCAGATTTGTTCGTGATCACCCCTCAGGACCCATGGCGCGCTCTGACGTGAAAGAGTCAGGACATAAACGAGGTTTACTATGCAAACTAAAAGGTTGAGGCCCTTATTCGTATTCCCCAAAAGTACACTACTACTTTCAACGTTATTTAACGAAGAAAGATGGCAACTGACCTGGCTGCTTTTTTAAGTGGAACCTTAAGCGACTAATAATAATATAAGTAAGACCATAAACATCTAGTACCTTAAACAGAGATCTATATCGGAGAACAAAGTGGTGCTGAAACAATGGTATATATTATAAAGAAGACATTTTACACCGTTAATGGCGCTATTCATTGAAATTGATTTATATATAATTTTTATTTATCACGAATTACAATCAATAATACATACAACATAAAAATTAATTGGGTAACTGATATAAAATAAACTGATTTCGTAAGTAGAATCGATACAATTTAATAAGTACATTATAATTATGTATTTGAGTTTTATATATGAGTTATAATTATATATTTTGAAATTTTACACCATTGGCACTTTCAAAACTTTAACCCTAGATACGGAGTACAGTGACGTCACCACACATCAATGGTTCCCGAGAGAATAATGTTGTTTTGCTATTAAAAACCAACATGCAATGTGTTGACATTGGTCAAACAAACATAATTAGTTACACTATGTGAAGTTGCCACTAGTTTCTAATAAAACCTACTTTCCGCTTACGATACCATTAATTATTGTAGAGTACCTATTTAAAAAAATATTTTCATGCCTTCCAATTGTGTCGATTTCGTTGTTGCATTGATCTAAACAAAGGTGTTGGGGCATTTCAAGTCCCGATTTGCGTACATTTAGTTAATTTTTAGATTAATTTTATTATATACTATAAATTTTGTTGATTGTATCATAATCTCTTATGCAGTAGCAGTCACGAAATCACAAAATAAAGTAATTATTTTGAGGTAAACACCTCTAAATACGATAAACAACATTGAAAAAGACGCATTTTTCGAAGTAGAATGTCTAATTAATAACTAATGATTCCCGCTGCTTTACAATGACATTGTTACATTTTTTAAAATTGCATTGTAAGAGTATTGTATCAAGCAAAGTTCCATCATTGCATGCTTAAAAAAAAATGTGGGACCTGGTTTCCAACCAATTTGCCCCAGACCCTTTATAGCTTCTCAATGTCTTTGTCGTTTAAGGTGCGTATGCCGACACAGAAATCGTTACTCAAACATAGATTTGAGTAGAGATTTTCATACAAAAATTTATTCTTAAGTCTGGATCAGTGTCCGAGCAATAATTCAGCATACGGGCCTTAGGGTGCTTTTCCGTCAGAGCTAAGCTAAGGTACATTGCTAAGGATGTGTTTGACATCCAACAATTAAAGAAATCGTTTAATTTGAAAACAAGCGATTCCTATTGGTGGATTTCAAACACTGTTGGAAAACCACCCTTAGTTCATGAGAAAGGTACAGCTACATTTTTAGTGCTGTCAAATTGGGTGAGGTTAAAATTGTCACCACTATCTCTTCTTTAGTCGGGAGATATAAATTTTGAGCCAAATATTTTGCTGTTTTAGGCAAAAAAAATTATGTGCAGTACCTATATTTTAGACTCACTTGGTCTTATTCCAGAATGGGGACAAAAGAAAGTCACGGTTTAAACGTCAAGGTTTATACAACCCGGGCGAATTATGCGGTAATTGCGAGCGGAGGAAGTATCGAGTTCCGAGCCAGGTGTCATGTTAATTCGCCCGGGTTGTATTAACCGTGACTTTCTTTAGTCTCCGTTCTGGAATAAGACCGACTGCGTTTCTACAAAACAAGTTTGTTTTCCGTGACTGTTTCCAAACTTACTTTTGGCAAGCTTCTTCGATCGCAACGTTGCTATCCGAAGTAGAAATACATTTTGCAGATCGTCGGAGAATCTATTGGCTTCGAAATATAAATGAAGACCACTGCATACATGATTCGCGTTGATTTGATACTCTCATGACCTGATAATACTCCAAAAACTGATAATATAATAAATATAATTTTGATCATAATGTTTAATTATAAAAAATGAGAAAATCTTTCTCGACGTTTTTACAGTTCTCGTTTTAAGACTCCAACGCAAATTCATAGATGCAAGTAATCAATCTTCATTTTCAGTTTACAGATTTAAATGAAAAGTTACATTTGCAAACGAAGAAGTCTTCAAGAAACTTTAATTAAATTATTCTGGTGGCACCTACTTAAAAAGGTACCTTATCAGTCCTAAGATCCCTCGCATTACAGACTTTCTGATCGACCGATAACTTATTTGATATTACTAAATGGTAATTGATTTACTATTATACACTTCGGATTAATTTTACAGAGTTTTACCTACCTACACTACGTACTTACCTAATACGTGGAGAAAAACTTATGAAAAGTAATTCTTTGTTACTATCTAAAACTAAACGTACTGTTACTCACATTTTATGATGCCATAAACGAAAACGAAAATGGGTCAGGCACTTTTGTATAAGGTTGTACCTATTATGTATATAGCTAATACATAAGCGCTGAAGCAATGAACACAGTGAGTTATCGAAAATAGTTTTTCGGACTTTTGCGTTGTTTCTAACGATCTTTACTAAATAAATATAAATAGGTATGCGTTAAGTTATTGCACTAACTTGTTAGACACCAAAGTTTACTAAACCGTTTAATATAGACATTTCAAGGCATTAGTGCAATCTATGCACTACACAGAATATTCTATACTAATTTATTAATCATTAATCATCAATATATAGAAAACTCTTTTGAAGCTGACAGAGAATCAACGCACAGCCTAAACCATAAGTCCTAGAGCTATGAAATTTGGAGGGTAGTATCCTTATATAGTGTAGGGGTGCACTAAGAAAGGAATTTTGAAAAGTCGCACCCTAAAGGGTCTAGCCGCGGGCGACGGCTAGTAATTAATATAATTAATTAATACTAATTATTACTAATTACTTTGATACATTTCTGGATCTAGGCGTGTTGATATTGTCGTTTCGCTACGTGGCCATTCTGATAGGTACTTTGAATCGAGCTCGTTACACATATGCGTTCCTGACAGTGTACCACACGGTGCGAGAAGCTGATCAAGTCAGCTTGCATGTGCTAGTAGTTCGCACTGTTTAACCGGCTATTAGCCTAAGTAAAACAATACCTATTTACGCATCGTAAATCCAGCAAGCTTGCTCCGCACAAAATGGCGGACGGACGTGCGGGTCCCTCGAGCCTAAATTAGGACACCTCGTTACACAGAATGATAAGGAATATGGTGCAGTTGCAAAAGGGCCGGGAATTTCTCATCAAATTAATAGTCTTACGAAGTTGTGACCAATGTCCTATTACGAAGAAAGGTATTTTTTTTTCTAAAAGAGAATGGTTGATTAATAAGTTTAAAAAAATAGATAATTAGACATAACATTAAATTCTGCGAAAATAAACGTTAATATTTCGAGTTTTAAGTTACCCACCAAAAAATCTGCTTGTAAATAAATTGTAGTTTACAAAACAATACGTCGAATACTGATATTTTTTAATAAATATTTTATCTCTATTTTATGAAAATTGTTAGATAATATTCTACTACATGACAAGATAGAAATAGAGCTTATCTTTTTTGGTACAGAAAGCATTATAGATGTCTTGGCAACCCATGCAAGGACATAGCGCACTTGGCTAACAGATTTTCTCCGCATGTGGGAGCTTGAAAGTTCGTAAGGCAGCATTTACACATTGTTAAGTAAAGTGACGAGTTAGGCAGTGATAGAGATATACTGCGCGGCCATTTGACTTGACTGCAAAGCGTTGCCGTGTCAACACGCAATATAATTATACCGCGAAAATGGCCAAAACTTTAAATATATTTTATTTCCTTCCTCACAAAAAATCAAGCTCAAGCCTCAAGCCTTGAGGGGACTCTTTTAAAATGTCAGTAAAACCGATTTAATAAGACGATAGTAACCGCCCAAACACAGCGTCTTGCCGCTGCGGTCGGCAACTTTCATATTACTTTGATCCATTTTTTTAGCGTACCTACATGTACATGTAGCTTAGAAATTGAATACGAGTCCTTGGTTTTTCTAGTGAATTTTAGCTAACAAAAACGTATCAGCCAACGTCGCTTAGCGAGAGTTCTGTGGCATTTTTCCAAGTCACTGGGACGATTTACTAGTTCACTCACTCTGCATGTATGCAGGAAATGAGATATGGTAATTGTATTGGTTAGATTTTCCTTCGAAATCTGTTTATTATTTATCTATGACAAACAACGCTAGTTAGCGACAAAAATCTTTATGATACCTGCTGATTAACTCACCCAACAGCAAGATGCAACTTTAAAAAGAAATTTCAATAGTTTTGTTTGTCACGGCACGCTCAATGTCTGTTAATATTTTATTCATTCGTACATTTATGAATAATACTAAGAATGATGGCTTGCATCACATAAAGTTTATCCTCACTGGGAATCAAAAACCCACAACCCACAGACAGAAACAATTTGACAGGTGTCACAACTCGCTAGTGTTGGTGATGCCAACTGAGTTGTGACGCCTGTTAAATTATTTATTTAAACTGAAAGTAATATGTTCATAACTTCTTGATGCTGACTATACGTGGTTCAGAAATCTGGTCTTAATGACACGACTGTCTTAAGACTGTTTTCCGCGAACCACGCTGTCTTTCCGTAAGTAACGATGCTATAACCTCGATAACTAGAGCAAGTAGAAAGTAACTGAAAAGTCTACATAGTAAAATAAAGTTTTATCTTAAAATTTTACATTTGAAATATTTATGAAACGTTTTATTCACTAGATAAATAATCAAAGGAAACATCACTAACATAAAATTAAAGATGACTTTTTTTTGGATTACACCAATGGATATATAATTTAATAATGAAATTAATTTACATTTAATTTGCGATGAAATATGAGAGTAAAATTTTTTTTTACTGATTTAGACCACTTGAGCTATCTATAAATCGTTTGCAACGGTTTGTAGATAGCTCAACCGTTTAATGTGCATTTTGTAAATATTGTAAATACTGTATTAGTTGTAATTTTCTATGTGAATAAACTCATAGTTTATTTAAAAAAAACCAATATTATTTCAATAAATAGTGCGTATTTATCCATCCCGTGTGCATAATTCATAATTCATTTATTGCCAATATGGGTGGATAGGGGATGTCAGTGTTTTATATTGGTTACTACCATATTCTACTAAATAGCATGCAATATATTTAAAGTCCTACCTAACTTAAGTTAACTTAACTTTAAGTTATAATGTATTTTTAAAACAATAAACAAAAAAAAAAAAAAAAACTAATCAATAAATCTAATTATGTCAAAGCTCAAGATCAAATCAATACATAAAGAAGTCAATAAAATTAGGAATATTATGTCAAAGAAAATAAAGTAATTAATCATTCTGAATTGTCATTGAGGTACTCATTCACGCTATAATATACTTTCTCATGCAATAATTTTGTAACATTTCTCTTAAATATGGTATTAGAAGGTGAGACTAACGTTGCCAGAGGTAAATTATTATATATATATATAATTGTGTATCGATTTTCAACTCTATTGTTTAGTTCCAAACTCTCAAGGTCATTGAGTCTGGTAAGCCCCTTAACAGCTTTTAATTATAGCTTAAGTTTTTGTAACGTAATTTGCTGCTGATTGGCCCACTCGCTCGAAAGTTAAAGAAGAGTTGCTTAGCGCTCTCAGTGGCGAGCTTCCAACTCAGTCAGACGATTTTATGGCAACAACGTTCAGATTTATTCGTTTCCGATGTTTTTTGACAACGTTTCTCAACTTTGCGCGCGCTGCTCAACGGTTCGCGAAATATGATTCAGTTTATTTGCTAAGTTATGGTCTGCTTGAGCACCAGTTTTTTGTCAATAAACAAGTAGTTTTCTATAATTAAGGAAACTCGATGGTTTGGTCTAGTAGTACTTTGGAATACCAAAAACAGAAAATTTGTTTTCCTTCATGCTTAAAATTGGTTCACGTTGACTGATCGATACTTTTTGAGGTCAGGAAATAACGGTATCTATCTACAACGTAAAGTTCGAATGAGGAAAAATATTACAAAGTTTTAGAACCGCCATATTTATTCACAGAACGAATAAAAGGAACATTCTTTTGTGGGTCATATCCATTTCCATAAACATTATGGTTCATGGTTCAGCAATATGGACAAATGTTAGTTTTACTCACGTTACAGATTCAAATAAATATGAATTAATAAAAACAATTCAAACAACTTTTTATATTTAATAAGCTTTATTTGAGGAATAAGTCGTTTCTTATGGCTTATAAGCACTAACGAGTAACTACCTAGGTAAAACATAAAACCTTTCCACATTATCAAATAAAACCTATAGGTATGGTGTAAAATTGATTTTTTGCACTTAGGAATAGAAGCAATTGGTTTTATTCATAATCTCCGCTCATTTTAGATAGTAACAAAGAATTACTTTCACCGAACAATATCAACAAATAAAACCAGCTAAGAGTTGATAAAACTCGAGTTTTAATCGAGGTATTATTGGCTACTTTTTAATAAAGAACTGTAAAAAATAATGTTTGCGATTCAATTTAGACTGCGAATCGATCCAAAATACGAGTATGTTGAGTGACTATCCCCTATTCACGCACGACTAATACGACTACGCGTTCACAAAGGCGTGCTAGCCTCCCTACGGGCTTGGGGACCTGGTTATGTCTTCCACTCCGCTGACCAATGCACCCTATAAAGTATTATCAGTTGCCTTTAAATAGTTACAACACAGCCTTGCCGTTATAGAAATACCGTTATAGCGACAAGCTAAGAAATAAATATATATTCATGTACAATAGACATTTCACACAACCCCTTCTAGTCCCAAACGAAAAAAAGCTTGTACTATGGGAACTAGGATTGCTGATAATACTTAATTATTATTTTTTTTGTCCTGGAAGGCAGAGCTATTACCGACTGAGCTGTGATGCCTGTCAAAAACTATTTGGTTGGCATTTTGTAAATTGGTGTAACTGCGCGCATGAATACTGATCAAAATGCAAACATGCCCTTAGAAAAGTATTGAAGCAAACTTAAAACGCTTTTATAAGCTCGACATCAAAGCATGTACAACAAAATTAATATATTTTTTCGACGTATCTGATGCACTTCAGTTGTTTTTTCCTGGGCAGCTTCATTGACCTCTTTGTACGTTGTATTTATGTTTGGCCCATGAAACGTATCCTTGGCTTTATCTCTTTCCTTCCTTCTGCCTTTTCATTAGGCAAATTGTCATGTGATCTTATTTAATACATTTTTTTTTTTTTTTTTTTATTAACCTATATCGTCCCACTGCTGGGCAAAGGTCTCCCCCATAGACTTCCAAAGTTCTCTGTCCCGAGCCTCCTCCCACCATCCTCTCTCGAAGGCATCCAGTTCGTCGCGCCAACGCTTTCTTGGCCGACCCCGATATCGCCGACCGTCAGGGACCCAAGGTGTGGAGATGTTCGCCCACCTATCGGGAGGCATCCGGCTGACGTGCCCCGCCCACTCCCATTTGAGCCTAGCGCTTTTGTTTCCCACATCGGCAATTCCCGTCATGGAACGCAACACGGTGTTACGCACTCGGTCTATCCGCTTCAGTCCGAGGATGCTGCGCTCCATGGCTCTCTGACAAATCTTGAGTTTGGACTTCTGTAGCTCTGTTAGAGACCATGTCTGTGCACCGTAGGTTAGGACGGGCAATATACACATGTCGATGAGTTTGCGTTTAAGTGTAAGAGGGAGGTTACCCTTCATATGCTCCTTCATGGACCAGTAGCTCTTCCAGGCGTTCTCGATGCGGCGATCGATTTCCTTGTCGTGCCTGTTTTCGAAGCTCGCTAACTGGCCCAGGTAAATATACTCATCGACATAATGTATTTGTTGCCCATCTACCTCAACCCTACGTTTCGTGCTGTTAGACATGCACTGGGTCTTTGACCGGTTCATTTGAAGTCCAACCTCAAGACTTGCCGTACTCAGCTCTTGGAGCATTTGTTGGAGTTCATGCGCTGTTGAGGCAAACAGGATAATATCGTCCGCAAAACGTAGATTTGTCAGACGTTTGCCACCGACGTCTATGCCCTTATTTGCCCATGGTATTGCCAGCTCTTTGAATACCTCTTGTAGGGTGCTCGTGAAGAGTATGGGAGAGAGCGGATCTCCTTGCTTGACGCCCTTTTGAATCTGAAAAGCTGGGCCCGTGGTGTTTAATTTAATGGATGCTGTGCTATTATTGTAAATCAATTTGATAAGGTCAATGTAGGTTTTTTCAATATTTTGTGACTCTAGAGTTGCGAATAACGCGGAGTGCTTCACGCTGTCGAAAGCTTTTGTATAGTCCACAAAGGCCAGATAGAGTGGTTAGTGGAGCTCTGTGTATTTTTCAATTACTTGGTTAAGAGTGTGCAAGTGGTCTGTGGTAGAAAAACTTGGGCGAAAACCAGCTTGTTCGGGTGGTTGATGTTGATCAAGCTTGCCAGCGATACGGTTTTGCAAAACCTTAATGGAAGCTTTGTACAGATGTGACACGAGGCTGATTGGTCTGTAGTTGCCGATGTTAGATTTGTCTCCCTTCTTATGAAGGAGGACAATGTTTGAGTGACACATCTGTTGTGGTAGTTGTCCTGTTTCTAAAATTGAGTTGAATAGGTTTGTAAGATGGGGTAGTAAAGTTTGCGAGCCTATTTTCAGTGCCTCCGTGGTTATACCATCCTCACCAGGGCTTCGGTCATACTTCATTGTTTTTAAAGCATCATGGACTTCTTTTCCAGTAAAGAATGGTATTGAATCTGGTTTGTGGTATTCTATTTTTTGATCGCACTTGGATGCATCTGAATATAGGGTTTTGTAATAGCCGGTGCAGATATCTATAATTTTCTCACGACTATTTTGCTTGATCCCATTTTCATCTGAAAGACTATTGATCCATTGTTTCCCCTTTGTCATTACCTGTTTAGCTGTTCTTAATGAGGTGTGTTTTTCTATTGCAACCCTAATTAAATGTAAATTAAATAATCTAATTTCTTTTCTTATAGTACGTTTAACTTTTCTATCAAATTTTCTATATTCATCCGTGCCCTTATTAAGCTCTTCTCTTTCCGCTATGAGTTTTTTGGTTTGAGCAGACAGTTTTGCTTTGTTTTTCCTATCTTCCTTAATTTTATTACTGCTCGACTCTACTGATTTTATAATGGTCCTATACTGTTCGTCTGTATCTTCAATTTCATCGATATTCAGTATTGAAAACTGATTAGAAAGTTCGATGTTAAAAAGTTCAGAGTTTTTAAAAAGTGTGTATTTGTTATGTTTTCTACTTTGGTTTCTAAATTGTTTCATTCTGTGGATTTTAAAGTTAAATTTGACTTTTGCACGTACGGGTCTGTGGTCGGAACTATATTTAAATCTATTTAGAACATTGACGTCTTTGACCACTTGTAGATCCGAAGATAGGATATAATCTATTTCATTTTTTACGAGTTGATTTGGGGACACCCAAGTCCATCACCTTTGTGGTTTTTTGAAAAAGAAGCTGTTCGCAACGGTCATGTTCTGCCCAGCAGCGAACTGAATCAATCTGGCGCCTCGCTCATTGCGTTCTCCCAGACCAAATTGACCCAGTATGCAGTCATTGTCCGTGGTCTGCCTGGTTCCTATTTTGGCATTGAAATCACCGAGGACCATGTTCCATGTACCTCGGTTTTCTTCGCAGGCTTTATTAAGTAGATCGTAAAATGCTTCCACTTCTTCAACAGAGCGTGCAGATGTAGGTGCGTATACTTGTACAAGCATAAGAGTGGCTTTGGGTGTCAGCCTTAGCCTAAGCACAGCAATCCTTTCAGAATACCCTCTAAATTCGATAATGTTATCTTTCCACTTCTTAGCAACCAGGAACCCCACACCGTGTAGTCCATTGGTTTCTCCGAAGTGGAAAAATACATTATCATCTCTGTCTTCGGTGCACTCGCCGTGTCTTCTAACTTCTCCTAGTCCCACTATATCCCACTTGATGTCGCTGAGTGCGTTTTCGAGTTCAAGCAGGCGCTCATCTTCCATGAGTGTACGTACGTTGTACGTGAGGATATTCAGCGTATCGGTGTCCTTTATAACGTTAGCCAGGTTCGTTTGACGGTTGGATCTCACTCGGAGATTCTTCGCACCCCTGACACCAGGGCCGGCATGACGCCCGTCAACGCCAGCACAACCGCTGGTGTCCCCGAGCACTTGGGGCCTTCTTTGTCTTGTACTATCCATGTTTGGGGGGTTTGGACCATAACCCGCCACGCTGGTCCATTGCGTGTTGGCGGGTGGTTTCGTCAGAGCCTCGTCCGTTGATCGGCAGGGAGCACCGCTTGCAGGTGAGGTTGACTTGGAGCCCGAGAGATGGTGTTTGGGCCCCCTTACTCCCTATTTAATACATTATCAGAACGAATATGGATAATTTTGTTCAATATTTAAAAATCAACGTATTATTATCTTAGTTAGCCTTTTTACCATTGTGTCGTCATTTGAATATGTTTATGAGCTACAGTATAATCATATAGTTTATTTAGTTTAATTTTGCGTCTTTACTATCTGGTATATTGACTATTAATTTGCATGGACTATTTATTAACTCTAGTGATGAGTCAAGTTTTACACAGAATGACTAACTTTTAGCTTTGATGTAGTGGAGTTTGATGTACTAACATGTAGAAGATCTAAGTTCAAACTGGCATGTGGACATAGTTTTAAAGTATCATGGCACAGTAGAGCTCGTATCGACATAAAATTAGAAAGCATTTCACGTGGCATGTATTGCATTTATGGTTATATTCTCGTGTCTCAAGTTTGTAGCGCAGAAAAAATTACTCCTCCATTTTGTGTCGTTCATCCTGATTTGGTGGTGCCATGAACTATTTTTGACCTTCATTCATAAGGATTTTGTCAACCCATCTTTCTTGGGTAAAAACGCAAGTTTAAAAACTGGTGCATGCAAGACGCGCATAGGTCATAAATATCAAGATAAAATGGATGTGGCCCAGGAGGTTCTGCTGTTTATGACTCTTTCAATATGATACCCAGGTACAAGATATTGTGTAGGTACGTATATTTCGTATAAACCTATTGGCACTGCTCTCTAGATTTGTTGAAAGTAAATTTGAGATCTCAGATTATAGTGTCTCCCTTTCTTAAACGTTTATATGCGTGTATGGGGGAAGGGAAGGCGTGGGTTTCCATTTTTGTATTATTGAGTTTAGTCTGTTATTCCAACCTTCAGCCAACCGATGTTTCTGACCATAACAACACCAAATTCTTCCCGAAGAGGTGTAATACTTGTACAATATGTACATTGTACATACAATTGAAATTGATTTATTTAGTACTTACGCTTAGGTAGGTATTCAAGTGCATGCATTTTTACAAATTTTAACTACGTATACCTAGGTAGATAGGTAATTAGGTAGGTATGAAAACACATCAATCCCATGACCCACATATCGCGGAAAGTAGAGCTATTACCAACTGAGCTGTGACACCTGTCAAATTGAATAGCAGGCGTCAAAACTGTGTTCTAAATCTGTGAGGTCTTTTGTAGACCAGTTTCGCTCCATCAATCATCTATAGAGCCGTCTGGTTTAAAGCTCTTAGTGCACGCTACAAAGTGTCTGGGCAAATGGGATGGGGCCCAGGTCCACATTTTTTTTAAACTTGCATTGATGGATTTTTTTTTGTTACAATGCAGTTTTTAGAAACGTAACTACTTCATTCAAAAGTATTGGGAGTCAGTTATATATAGACATTCCATAAAATGCCGCTTTTATAAGATTTGACTATCGTATTTACGATTTATGATTATTACAATTGCCATGTCTGCCGCATGTCGGATCCGCTATGGGGTAAATCCAATTCAGAATGGATGCCTCAAAACGGAAAACGACCTCGCGGCAGACCACGGCGAAGATGGAGGGATGAGATTGATGCCTACCTGGAGGACTGGTCCACAGGCCCTGCAGTGGGACACTACAGGCTCATAATAATAATAACAATTGCTAGTGCTACTGCATAATAGATTTTGATAAAATTACGAAATACTTCTATAAGTATAAAAAAATAAACGACCGCGATATTAAATGTATAAAAGTCGAGATCTGAAATGCTGCCACCCCTTTAGGCACCCTCATACGTCATCCAACATCGATTCATGCGGCTTATATGGCTTTTATAAGGCTTTAAGTATCTGCACGAGGTGCATCGTTAATTAAGCCACATTCCCAACATTCTGTCAATTATAAGCTCCAATT
The DNA here is from genome assembly GCA_918843925.1 of Eulithis prunata. Lineage (NCBI taxonomy): Eukaryota > Metazoa > Arthropoda > Insecta > Lepidoptera > Geometridae > Eulithis > Eulithis prunata. Next base: position 11,438,802 of record OU974006.1, read on the forward strand.
ATGGCGAATTCTGCTATTTCAAATTAACTTTAAAGTAATATACCACAAAAATGAACAGCATTGTCAGTTACTGCACATGAAAACGTTTTTTTATCCGACCGGGACATCTACCGCTGTATAATTACCAACTTAGTATGCATAGGTATGTTTTCATATCAATCTATGTATATACCTACAGGTTGTAGGTTTTTTAGTAAATCAGTACATACCTAGTACAATAGCGAATAAAGGGGTTACTTCATCAGCTAACTTATACTTGTCTATCTGCAGCTTATCAGTGAAATTTAAACCAAAAAGAAGATAAGTGTGTTAGCAATGCAGCGTACAACCAACCTCTTTGAGTTACAAAGAGTATTGGTTCGCACTGACCGGCAGTGTTTGAAAATGGAAGACCCATGGATGACACGACGAGCGAGGGCAGCGAGACGTGTCAGTCGAAGAACAATGAAAAATAAGTGTGGATGTGGAAATACGAATTATTATGGAAATACTATGATTAATACACTAAAGCTCTGTTTATTACTGTTGTAGCTCAAAAGTGAGACACCCGTGGTTTTCCAAAAATATGTTTGTTATTATTCTGCAGCTCACTTCATAGAACTAGTTTTAACTGGCTGTCGAAAGCTGTCAGTCACTATGGGCAGGTCCTTTTCCGTTATACCACGATTTAAAGGAACCAATGTGGTACCAGCAACAACTGCATGAGAAACTTATAATTGAATGTCACTCTAAAACACACGTCAATGGGCGTATTCAGTGAGAAAATCCATGATTGGCAGAAACAGTTAAAAGACAATGATGTCCTCAAGAAAAATTAAGAACCTTCTAATTCCTATACCTCAGTCCGGACTGAAGTTGGACATGTACCTATGTATATTATTATGTGGATATGTTTCGTTCGCTACACTATCCTATAAGAAAAGACTCTAATTTTAGGCCAGGTAATTTTTGGTGGGCTTTCTTCTTTTATTGTTACGTTACTTTTTGTTATAAATAATAAATAAATATAATATGAACTTTGAAATAGACAGCGCCCGGTTCATGACGCAATGTTCCGTCGTGAGTCGAAAATCACTATTCCCGATGTTAGCCCGATGTCGTACATCAATGGACCAATACACAAACCCGTTGTGAACTTGTTAGCACACGTTGTGGTTGTGACGGTACAGCCAATGACACAGTACGCTAACGATATGCTGGTCGAGTTTTAATTGACAAAACCCTGTGAATATGGAAGTAAATAGGAGCAAAAAAGTGGCTTTCAGAAATAAATTTTATTTTATATTAAATTTTAGGAAAACTAACAGCTAGGTAGACTCAGTGGGGTGATAAACATAATACAGGAATCTATAAAGATTCAAGTACCTACATTGATGGCCAAATAAAAGTTTCCACAGATAATAACTAAGTTTAGACGAAGATAAACAGCTAAATTGAAGACAAGAATTACTGAGTACGTACAAATATTAGATAATTAGAATTTTGAAAAAACAAGAAAACACAAAACACACATCAAATTATTTATTTTTTATTATTGAGTAATAAAATGCACACGATAAACACCTTACTCGGTTACTCGATACTATTGTTATAGGCAGAGGTAACCGCTTAACATCGGGAAAATACAAAAGTGACTAATGAATGAGTTCAAAACTAGGTATTAGAGAATATTGAATTTTTCATATGGGTCCAATAAAAAGCGCATAACACTCCGGAAACATTCCTACTCTTCTACGTAACGGGTTAGTATTTGATCACCTGTACAATGAACATTCTGCACGTGTCGTATGATTGAAAAACAAAGAAAAAAATTGTCACTACACAGTGTCCATTCGTCCAAGTCTCGAACTCAAATCCGAATTTTTCGGACCAAAACTGTCTACTACGCAAAACGATAGGCGAAGACTTAGTTGGTCGTTTGGAGTTACATTGCGCTGTGATGCAAGGGATCACGTACAACGCATAAGGCAGCGCGAGCAGTGTACTATTTCTAAACGTTACTAGGGAATCGTCGCTGTGGTTTTTTGTAGTAGAGTCCCCGATATCGGCTTTACAGTCGAACATTGCAGCCCCCCCCCCCACTCAATCTCAATTTGTATTAGAGCTGCGAACACGCCAGCAATTTTGTGTTCGAAAGCCTTTGACGGTGCGTCATAGGTAGAGTAAAGTAGGTAGATATTTGATTTGGGAAGCGTGGGTTTGAAACTCGTCGTCTGAAATGGAGTACTCTGAATACACAGAATCTGCTCTCATGACAGACCAGACATGTTTACTTTCAGTTAGATTTATTTACACACACAATTTCACTAGGTACACAAAAGACATCAAATACATAGTTTATATACCTATAGATTAATAGATGAGTTTGATCATTTATATTTAATCACTAGCTGAAACGCGCCGCTCGCGCATTTAGTGCAATACTAACTAATTTTTTTTCTATGGTCGGCAAACTCGCGTTGAAGCTCATCACCACGCGTGGAATGGCCAGCAGATTTTTTAGTTTACGAGATATCCCACGCCACTCATCGCGCGGGTACTTCGTAGTGGGAGTTGGGAGAGAGAGAATACGACGAGTGCGACAATATGATGTGACGTAGGTACGGTAGGTAGGTACTGACGAGACGGTAGACAAAGGGAGAGGGTTATATGAATGGAGTGCGTACGAGACTGACTTGCGTACATACTATTTTCTTGTATTGTGTCCATAAAATTGTACATGATATTGGTTAAAAACAAGCCTCGATAACTAGGTGAATGTTAAATGTTAAAAAGTGTTGACAGTACCAATAGCATTAGTAGCCCCGCTGCAACTGCCTTAATTTTTTTGTATAATTACAAAATGATGGTATATATTCCAAGTTTCATCCAAATTGTGCCAGCAGTTGCAGTTATTTTATAATACTAGACGTCGCCCGCGGCGTTGCTCGCGTTCTAAAATTCCTTTCTTAGTGCACCCCTTGTATTGTATGTTTATCTATGTTTTTAATGAAATACAATTATGTTGAACACTCTTTTATTTTTCCTTTTACCAATTGCTTAGTCGACCTCCATAATACTCCATATTGTTTCTAGCTCCAGTGTTGCCCCTTCTCGCTTACTCTAAATACCATTATGCTACACCCCTACACTATATATATTATAAGGATACTATACCCTCAAAATTTCATACCTCTATAGGACTTATAGTTTAGGCTGTGTGTTGATTCTCTGTCAGCTTCAAAAGAGTTTTATATATATTGATTAGTGTAGGTACTTTATAAAATTAGTTACTTCTTAGTGTAAAGACACGACAGCGAGTGAGCTGAGAACGATATGCACTATATACAAAACTTCGGATACAAGACATACTTATTACATACCCACGTTATTACCTTCCTATACGGGTGTATTTAATCATGATGGAAGTTCAAAGTCTAACTTTGTGTTCAGTTGATTAAAACTTTTGATTATTTCAAACTACCTCATCCTAATTTTATAGCAGATTTTTATAAATTATCAATATATATAAAACTCTTTTGAAGCTGACAGAGAATCAACGCACAGCCTAAACTATAAGTCCTAGAGGTATGAAATTTGGAGGGTAGTATCCTTATGTAGTGTAGGGGTGCACTAAGAAAGGAATTTTGAAACGTCACACTCTAAAGGGTAGAACGCGAGCAACGCCGCGGGCGACGGCTAGTACTATATAAAACTCTTTTGAAGCTGACAGAGAAACAACGCACAGCCTAAACTATAAGTCCTAGAGGTATGAAATTTGGAGGGTAGTATCCTTATATAGTGTAGTGGTGCACTAAGAAAGGAATTTTGAAAAGTCACACTTAACGCGAGCAACGCCGCGGGAGACGGCTAGTGGGGTGTTATGAATAATATATTATATATTTTCTGTGGATTTACTTAAAAAACCTTTAGTTATGTTATTATTGTGGTAGTTTAGTATATGTTTTTAGTTAATTAGGTACTTACCTATATTCTTTAAAACAAATGTGATTTGTTTAATGCATAGCATAACTCACCTAACACTTTTGTTGCTAACTGTACTAAATCTCAGTACAATTGGAACGTAGGTTCAGAAATTCATTGAAAATATAAACGTTCCAACTCGTCCCATGCAGGCCGATTTCGCTTGGGACGAGCTTACGACCGAGTCCAATAGCCAATAGGCCTACGCACAATAGGTACACAACACAAGCTTTGTTATAAACAATGAAGCGTTCGGAGTTGGTTTGGCAGGGATTATCTTCACCGCCACTTTATCAGTTTGGCCCGTTTGTGAAATACACCACTTACCATTATGTAATTATAAATGATGTAATAAAAATAATTTTATTTTCAATAAAAAGGTTGTCATAATAATTATGAAAATATAAGTGAAATATTAGATAAAGATACTGGTGTATTTATATCAAGGTGATATGCTTTTACTCTCCACCCTTCTTTATGGCATGTGTGTGTAGGTCTTTCATAAATCTTTTGACTCCATATTGGAGAAATCTAATCTGCATCGATTTTGTATTAGGTATACTTAGATGCAGTTCATTTAGCAAGCTATTCCAATACAGCATTACATTAAAAAGTCTCGGGAACGTTGTAAATCATTGATTGAAACTCAACTAAGCTCCATCGTCCTACTTTACTACATCTTCCCAAATTGTGTAGATCTAACGTCGGGGTCAATGCTCTGGATGCCGTTGGGCTCGGGGTGTTCTTACCATGTAAGTACCTAGACTGATCCTGAACTAAAGATCTTCTTTTTTTAAATCCAAGATAAATAAATAAATAATAAATATTCTCGAACACTTAACACAACGCCTTCTAGTCCCAAACTAAGCAAAGCTTGTACTATGGAAACTAGATGGCTGATAGAATATATACATACATTTTTTTTTTAAATACATACTTATAATACATAGAAACACCCAGACACAGAACAAACATCTATGTTTACAACACACAAATGTTTGTTCTCGGTGGGGATCGAACCCACGACCCACAGCACGGAAGGCAGAGCTACTACCGACTGAGCCATGACGCCTGTCATACATACATACATATACATACATATATATGTCATACATACATATGTCAAGATACATGAAAGTGTGCAAAATACGTCTTAATATGTTAAAATGTTGATCGTAGTTTTGTAATGAAAACATTCTCTCTCGCATTGGATTTATTTTTGTTTTAAAATCTCCCAAAGTTTGTTCGAGTGGAACTCAAGCAATCCAAAGTTATAAGTTTGAAGATGTATAACGCCTTCGCTTCTGAATTTAAAATAAACAAACATAGCAAAGATTGTACTGTGGAAGTCAGGTTACTGATAGTATAACAAAATCTTGGTGGGTATCGAACGCACAACCCTCAGGCCTAGCTACCACTGAGCTGTTGACGCTTGTCAAATATACAACATCTTATTGCAATTATAAAACCAATGGACTCTTCTAGCTACCAAGCTGGTGTCTTCTAGTGTGTTTGTGCACTCTGCTATGAAGATATTGGCACGGATCTTCTTCGTCAGCTCACTCTGGAGGATGACACGCAGTTTTACGCAAGTGCTCGTTGGCAACTGTTCGACCTGTCTTAGCCACTTCAGCGACGCCTCATCCTCGCACCACAGCTTCAACGCACTGGAGGCTACTACGGGCCTACCCGTGAAGTGTGGGGAGGATTTGACCTCTGGATGCGCTTCTCGAGGTATCTCTTCACCAAAGTGGCCTGTTCCTCCCTAACCTGTAGATTGTCGGTCTGCACCACCGCCACCGGTATACTGCTTTGAGCAGCCTCGGCATGACTGGTTGCGGGTCGACGCTCGCTGTCGGTCTTCTGTCTCTTATGTTCCCTTGGAGACACTGTATCGTCCAACTGCGTCCGCTTGCTAGGCTCATAGGCCGGGGCCTGCGCTGAGCGGCTGATAGCTATGGCAGTACGCTTCTTGCGATTGTTGCGATTGCCATGTTTCGCCGTCCTCCCCCTACCTCTGCAACCAGCGGACCCGGTGTTCTCTGCAGGCAAGCCTGCAAATCTTACCGGCGGGGCATTCGGTTCGGGTTCGGACACTACTGCGACTGTGGCTTGCTTCGTGTCTTTGAGGAAGGAGCTGGGGCCTTGGCCTACCACGACGTCCGTTACCGGGGCCGTTGCCGGGGCCACTCCTTTCCTCCATCTCTTCTTCTGCTTGAGCGCCTTGGCGTTATTCCCCTCTGGGACGTTACCCACCTCGATGGGATGAACGCCGGTACTAGAGGTTCCGGCTGACGGCCTTTGTCCCTCTTTCCCTGCGTTGGCCACTTGACGTGGTTGAACTAAAAGAAGCAAAAGTCTGGTAAACTAAAAGAAGCAAAAGACTGAAGAGCAGCTATAGACAGATACTTCGCAACTTGCCAGAAATCTCCTTTTAATAAATGGTTTAATCTAAATATATAAAACTCTTTTAAAGCTGACTTAGTCCTAGAGGTATAAAATTTGGAGGGTAGTACATTTATATAGTGTAGGGGTGCACTAAGAAAGGAATTTTGAAACGTCACACTCTAAAGGGTAGAACGCGAGCAACGCCGCGGGCGACGGCTAGTTTCACATAAAACTGCTTTACAGAGGGAGTCGCTTTGTTCTCTAAAAGGTTCAATGCATGCAATGCTTTCAGGATTTTGGGATCAAGACTATTTTTCAATTGAATCATATAATTGGATATTTTTATTAATAGATCTTTTGAGTCAGTTTCTGTTTGGATTGGTTTGTAAGTATCCCGATATTCTATGAGATCTTCGTCCTGACAGGTCATGTAGTCGTTAATATCATCCTAGCCACTCATTAAATCTGCCACAACCAATAAATCCCTCTCCTGAGATGGTCCTTGTTTTGACATGACTGGAATGATTTGAGATATGCAAATTTTGCTTCCATTACGAACTAAAAGAGGTGAAATTTCTTTTAATATTAATTTGGGAGATGAGATTTGATATTTATAAATTTTCTTGAAAATTCTGGTGGTTCACAGTTCTGCCGCGCAAATCATAATCACAGTAAGTCGGATTTTTCACTTTTGAGTAAACGGCGATCAAAGTTTTTTTTATACTTTTTGCCGCTACTCCCGATGTATGAGGAATTATCAAAATGTTTTTTGTTTGCCAAGTGCGATTAAATTTACTTTATCTTTTGTATACATTATTTTTAAATTAACTATAATATTTATTGATATAAACCTTAAAAATGTGATTATGACTAGGAGTAAAATAATTCGAGAAATATGTTTACTTAGCATAAATACAGTAAGTATGTGACTTACTGTGAATATGATTGGGGAGAGAGACTTACTGTGATTATGCTAAGTGAGTAAGCTTAATATTAAGGAAGGGTGCAAAATTTACTTCATTTTCTTAGTGACTTACTGCATTCAAAATTAAAATACTATCAAAAAATCACATCATAAATGTGAAAGTTTATGAGTGTGGATTTATGTTTGATTCTCTTTCACGTAAAAACTACTGGTCGGATTTTGATGAAACTTAGCAGTGACATAGCTTATGTATTATAAAATTACATAATCTATAAGTTATAATCTAATAGTCAAGTAGGGTAAAAAAAATAAAAACATTTTTTACAATAAGCATATTAATACCTAAGGTACCTCATCCTGAGGTTATGAAACAAAATGTCACAAAATAGAGATAACACTAAGTGTATAGTTTTTTTTTATAATTAACCAACTTCAAAAAAGGATTCTGCGGATTCTTCTCGGAGGTACTTAAGTCATGCATGCTTTTAGGTGTTTTCTTTACCCATTGACTTCTGTCGATCTTTCAACGCCTTTTCTTCCGGTTTGTGTGAATGTTCTGTTAATTATCTACCTTAGTCCCATATAATTCTTTTTGATCAGAGCCACGAATTTTTGTCATCACTCTAGAGTACATTTTTTACAGAGTACTTATGTAGTATATTTTTGGTGCATTTATGTATCAAAGTTTGATTTAAATTGAACCTGGTAGCGCTGCTAGGACCACCGAGAGCAAGCATTTGTGTGGCAAATATAGACGTTTGTTCTGTGTCGGGTGTTGCTATGTATTATTAGTACCTATGTATTTACAAAAAATTTATGTATAAGTATTATATCAGCAATCTAGTTCGTATTACAAGCTTTGCTTAGTTTGGGACTTATTAATTAAAGTATTGTGTGAGTAAATGTAAGCCATACAGTAGAATACTAACTGCGTGCTCTACAAAGAGTTGCGTTTCTGTACTGACTGACGTTTACGTCCAGGTCTGCGCCAGATAATATATCTGGTCAACTGGCTATTAATCTACTATGGTTACTTAAATTGATCAATTCTAATTCATGTTATTGCTTGCAAATTCTAGAAAAGATTTAGCTTTTTTTATTTATTACATCTTAAATAGCTATTAAAATTGTTTGCAAGAGTAAAAAAATAAAAGCGTCGATATATAGGCCAATATACGTTGATTATATCTAACGGAGTCTGAAAAGTAAATGATTGAAAATTTATTTTACTTGAAACTTTTTATTTTATAATTTTGTGTTAGACTTTACCTTATTTAGAGACAAATAAAACAAATAATTATTACCGCACACGTTCTACTCCCCGACTGCCAGCGATTTGATTACTTCTTAGCACACCCCCACCCCGCTATTCAGTTTTCTTTAGCAATTATTGCATTTGCTCTAGGTAGAACTATGCAAAAGTTACGCATAAATACAGTAAGTTGTTATACGGTGACAATACCATGGCCAGGTAATTGCAAATAATTAATTCACGGCTCTAATAATAAGTACAGTAACTATACCTACTATAATTATGCTAGGTATTATTCAGATCATTTTTTAGGTGGTCCAAGGCATAAATACAGTAAGTCTGCTTACTGCCATTATGCTATATTTTTTTTTTTTTAATAAAATTCCTTTTACCAAACATATTAAAGGCAAGACGTGTTACTGCAGAAATGGTTGGGAAATAGTTTCAAATTATTGAAAATCCATGGCAAATTGAAACGTATGTCTACATCCTGTAATTATGACAAGTAAATCATTCTTCTAAACGGGACTTACTGTGATTATGCTTATTGAAACACGAGGTTCTGGGTCGAATTTCGATAATCTGAGTATACAGAAATGTAGATCTCGTTTCAAGGATTCCGAACATGTATCTAACTCAATACCGCCAAAAACCCGACTTACTGTGATTATGATTTGCGCGGCAGAGTTGTTTTGAACCAGATTTTGAAACAAAATTGGGGTCTTCTACGACATTTCAACAAAATACCTATGATATGTTTACCAGATTTTATTATAACCGTTCTTCAGAACATTGTAGCTGCTTGAAATACAGAGTGAAATACAGCTCAATTACCTATTGAGCTGTATTTAGAGCAGCTACAACAACTACATTTTATTGATTTTACTTCGCTTACAGTTTACACAGTGTTTGCAATATCGAGAGACGAGTTGAATACATTGAGCTACACAATAGAGTCACCATTCTATTATGAAACACGCAACAACTTGGCAACATTAAAATAAGTAGGACGTTTTTAAGCTTGTCATTGCAGTGGAGAGTTTGTCATGCATTACAATTTTATACACTAGCCCTTCAAAGTGTTTGATGACCCAACAGTAATGTATAACTAAAAAATGTGTCCCGTTCCCTTTCCAGAACGCTAATGCAAAGTCTATTGTAATTTGTATATAATGCCTTTGGTTGAATTAATTAATTTTCCTCAGACTGCGCGGTTTTGCTCTCGGTTCAAAGGTAGCCTACACTAAATTATTTTTTTTAATTCAAAAGTAATTGGCTCTGGTGTATCCAAAGAGGTCCGTATTTGTATTAACAGTAATTATTATTATTTATTCGCAGCTATTGTACTGCCCTGCTTATGACCGAGACCTAAAAGAATTATTTGCAGATCAAGAATATATTGCTCTCTGCTATATTGTGCAAAGGAAGTTATATTCCACGTTGTCCGTGGTGCGGTCGGCTCAGTCCGGTTGACCGGACCGCAGAATACTTTGTTAGAGTCTGAATTGAAATTATTTTTTATTCGTGGAGTAAAATGAGTTTAAATATACCTACGAGCTTTGAAAAGTATCATTTACCAACGAATCTTTTTACTTTGAAACATTGCTAGGTATAGCGGTTAATTTTATAGGTTTTATTAGGTAGGTAGTAGAAGTGTTTTTTGATCAGCGTCATAAATCAAATTAAAATATTTTGTTCCTTTTTATACACTTTGAACACTGGGAAAAGACTTGTTTTACTCAATAAAACAAATCGCCTATAATAAACTTAAGTAGGTACTTACATTTAACGTACACACTACATTATATGTAGTTCAATTTTACACAGTAAAATCATCAGCCAGAGCTTTGTCAATATTATAACAGGATTTTGGCAAAATAAATGTCTTCATCTAGTCACAAAGTCTTTAAAATGCATTATTATCCATACTAATAATTATAAATGCGAAAGTAACTCTGTCTGTCTGTCTTGCTTTCACGCCAAAACTACTGAACCGATTTGAATGAAATTTGGTACACAGATAGTCTAGAGCCTGAGAAAGGACATAGGCTACTTTTTAATGCGAAAAAAGGGTTGTAAGGGGCTGAAAGGAGGGGGGGGGGGGTGAAAGTTGTATGGAAGTATCGTCATTTTTAGGGCTAGAAGCTTGAAACTTATTTTTTAGGCTGTTGGTTCGATATAAGTAAATATGACATTCAAAGTTTGTAAAAATTGTAAAATGCCGCGTGGGGATAATTAGTCTCAATAATTTAAGATGCTACCCAAAGACACTATTTCACGCGGACGAAGTCGCGGGCACAGCTAGTTAAGAATAAAGCTACTTATATAAGAAGAACTTTGAGAATTTTTCTACAGGAAGGCCAGTTAATGAGCCAGTCAGCATTGATAAACGTTCAAAGGCGAGCGGTAGCTTTCTGGTCCTCTGAACGGCATTAGTGGTCGAATATAATTGGCCATTAGCTTTTGCGCGCAATGCGTAAACCTGAAACAAAATTACATGTCTTTACATTTAAGATTTTAGAACCATTATTATTTTTAGCCCACGTCTATCTATTGGATATAGAGGAAGAGATAAGCCTACGAAAAGATGGATGGTTCGTGTAAAATATGATTATGCACAGGAAAGGAGTGGTGCACTGTTCATACGCCTTTCCTAGTGAACACTGCGATGACAGATGATTGGATGGAAGAAGGGAACATGTTGTGCCGACCTAGTGGGATAAGGGCGGGATGAAGAAAAAGTTTATCTATTGCGTATCATTTACAGATAGAGAGAGATAGAGAGATAGAGAAACATTTATTTGGCACACAACAAAGTTACGATCTGACCATAGAGGACAAAGTGTCGTTTTTAGTAGCAGTGACGAACGCACAGAAAGGAAGATTATTTGTAGGCCGCTGACAGAAAAGCGTATGGAACAATTTACATTGGTTATTGCAGGGAAAGTCTGTGACTTTGATTATGATTCTGAAGATCCGAATGCACAATTTGAACAATTATTTAAAATGTTATGTGCTGAATTCGACACTATATTTAAAACCACGGAGATAAAAATTAATACTAAGCCAAAACTAGCAGATTGGGCCACTAGAGGTATTTATAAAAGTAGGGAAACTTTATACGAGTTATACAAAAAAAGAAATTATACTAATGACACTGCGTTTCTAGAATATGTCAAAAGATACTCAAAAACTTTCAAGCAAGTATGTAAATGCGCTAAATCTTTATTTGTTAAGAATAAAATATATAGGTCTCATAATAAAATTAAAACGACATGGGATGTTATAAAAACAGAAACTGGGAAAATTAAAGTAAAAGAAAATATAAACTCTATAAAGAATGTCAATAATATAGTAGTAAGTGATGAACTTGATATTGCAAATACGTTTGAATTCTTTTTTTCCAACATCCCAAAAAAGTTAACGGAAGGATTAAATGGGGCCCCTAATCTGGCAGAGGCGTTATTAAAAGACAATGTCGATGTTACGTCAAACTCCAGTACTTTTCGTTTTGAATATGTAACATCAAGAACGGTTGAAAAGGTTTTTAGGTCACTTAATTTAAAGAAGACAGAAGATTTATGGGGGCTGTCAGTGAAGGTTCTAGATTGTACAATTAAATCAATATCTCTAAATTTAGCACACATTTTTAATTCCAGTATTGATAATGGTATATTTCCCAGTTTGATGAAACATAGTAAAATCATTCCGATCTACAAAACTGGGTGCAAGAAAGATCCTTCGAACTACAGGCCTGTATCGATTCTCCCAGCTCTCAGTAAGGTGTTCGAGAAGATAATCCTCAACCAGTTACTTTCTTACTTTACCGAAAATCAACTGCTAAATAACCGGCAATATGGCTTCACGAAAGGGAGATCGACATTAGATGCTGGATTGGAATTGATCTCGTTCATACTAAATTCCTGGGAGAGCTCACAAGATACAATAGGTATTTTTTGTGATCTCTCAAAAGCTTTCGACTGCGTTGACCACCAAACGCTTATTGTGAAACTTAAATACTATGGTATAACTGGTAATGCTTTGAATCTGCTGGTATCGTATCTAACAAACAGAGAACATAGAGTAGCAATAGGTAACACGAGGTCATCGGGATCAATTATTAAATCAGGGGTACCACAAGGTTCGATATTGGGTCCCTTCTTGTTTCTTGTGTACATAAATGACCTACCATATATGGTACATAAGCAAACAGACACGGAAATCGTGCTTTTTGCTGATGACACATCACTCTTATTTAGGACTAAACGAAGAAATACTGACGTAAGAATAATAAATGACACACTAAATATAGTAAGTGATTGGTTTTGTGCAAATAACTTAGTACTAAATCCCGCTAAAACGAACTATGTTAAGTTCTCATTATCTAATGAAACACAAGCTAGTAATAATATAAGGTTGATGAACAAGAATATAGATTTAGTGGCAAGCACAAAATTTCTAGGGATAACGTTAGATAGTAAGTTACAGTGGGGACCTCATATCTCTAAACTAGGGGACAAGCTAAGCTCAGCGGTTTTTGCGGTAAGAGAAGTAAGAAGACTCACAGACGTCGCCACTGCTAGGATGGTTTACTATGCATATTTCCATAGCCTAATGAGCTACGGGATATTACTATGGGGATCAGCGGCAGATGTTAATACAGTTTTTGTGCTCCAAAAAAGAGCCATTCGGGCTATCTATAATTTGAATTCACGGGCATCACTAAGAGCAGTGTTCAACAACATTAAAATATTAACAGTTCCGTCATTATACATATATGAAAATATTATGTATGTTCGCAAAAATATTGAGAAATTTAGAAAGCACTCAGATATTCACAGTAGGAATACACGGAACAAAGACAAACTATTAAATACAGCATTTAGACTACAGAAAACAAATAAAAGCTTCATGGGAAACTCTATTCGATTTTACAATAAAATTCCTGGAGAGATCCTAGATTTGAATGAAAATAAATTTAAAAAATGTATTAAACATAACTTAGTTCAAAAAGCATACTACACGATCAATAGCTACTTGGATGATAAAAATGCATGGTGTTTCCCAGTCGCTATGAACGATACTGATATGCCGCATTGTATAGTCTAGTTATTCTTTGACAAGGCCCTATATAGCCGCTACATTATTTATTTATTTATGTTTTACAATATGTACCTAGTTTAAGAATTTGTTATTTATAATTTTAAGATAATTTTAGACAAAGCCCCTTTACAGCTGCAAGTTGCAACACAAAATGAATTACCTACCTATATACTTTTACAACTTTTAACGAACTATCTTATTTTTATTTTATTTTTTAATGATTATTACTATTTTTAAATTGTACAAAAATTGACCTAACTAAGTGTTCTCTATAAGATCCTATGGTTTTAATAAATGAATTGAATTGAATTGAACACAACACAGGTACAACACGGTAAAATAATTACAAGAAGACAATAAAAAATTTGGTGATTGGAAAATATAAATAAAATATAATTTAGGTATTTGTATCAATGAAAAGAAAAATGATGACTAAGACAGAATTGACAATCCATACAAATGGTGACTTTGCAGATTATTGCTTATTTGATCGGTAAGAATAACCAAGCAAGTTACGCCACGTTATTCACTCTGAAACAGTGCTCAAGTGTGGACCGAGCAAGGCATGTATATAAATTTTTGTACATACTACATAGCCCGATACAAGGCACGGCAGGCGGACTAGATAGGTACCTAAATATTTCATGTCTTCTTGTAACACGACGTCAAGTAACTGGCGATTGTTACATTATTTTTGTTTGTCATCTCAAGAGCGTCTATCACTCTCCTTCTGGATTAATTATTAAAGTCGAGTATAATGTTCTTAGAAATGGGCGTCCAAAAATAAATAATATAAGCATGAAAAATATTCGTATTTTTGTAATTTGATTGTATATCTCAGAATATTTACCTTACCATCCATCCATTAGTGGATCTATTTGTTATAAATATGTTTTTATCACTGGTAAACAAAGTCACGTGTAACAGCTAGTATATGGTTATGCTATGACAGATCAAATTTTTAAAGATGATTCTGTAAACTTTACACTTGTGGTTTCAATTCTAGGTGAAAATGTACAAACCACAATATGATTTGCATAACAATGGAAGGTATGAATCAACTATAATAACCCACTGAAGGTGCTTCAGTATTTACCTATTTATCATTTATCAATACACACCTCAACATTGTCTAGGGATATTCAACATTTTGTTGATTTTTACAAAAACTAAAAATAATTTCCTTAGAAAACTAGATATGGCAAGAATCTTTATTCTATGTTGTTTATTAATAATTATAAAATTCAACTGTTTGATATTATTTTTTAATGAAAATTACAGTAGAAACGAAAACACTATAAATCTGAAAATTTATAAAGTTTGATAAATTGTGTTAAAACAAGTTTTGCGTTGTCATGACTTTATAAAATTACATTTTTACAATTTAATAATCGGTGTTGCCTCCTCTAACGTTGACAACACATCTGCACCGGTTATTCATGCTCAAAATTAGGGTGTCAAAGTCTCGCTGGGGTATGCGATCCCATGTTGTTTTTAAATGGCAAAAAAGTTGGTCTTCTGTGGTCAAATTTGGCGGCAAATTGCTGAAAGCCTTTCGCTGCAACATGTCCCAAGCGTGTTCAATTGGGTTTAAGTCGGGTGACTGTGCAGGCCAGTCCAAAACCGCGACATCATGTTCCTGAAGGGCAGCCGATACCAATCGCGCCGTGTGAGGAGGGGCATTATCATGCATGAGCTGAAATTCCTGGCCAATTTGGACTCTGTGAGGGATGATCACAGGCTCGACGACCTCGTTCCGGTATTTTAGTGCAGTCATGCTGCCTCTTATCCAAATGAGCTCGGTTCGCGCGCCCATACGAATTCCCGCCCAAACCATGATTGTCCCACCTTGGTACGAATGGACCTCTTGTGGATGCTGGAGTCGACTTTCTCTGCCAGGAACTCTCCAAACACGTGTTCTTCGCGAATCGGGGTGGAATCCAAACCGAGACTCATCAGTAAAGAGAACCATTGCCCATTGGCCGTTGTTCCATAACAAATGTTCTTGAGCCCAAAGAAGTCGCCTTCCGCGATTGCCCCGTCGTAGAGCTGGCACTCGAAGCGGTCTACGAGAATGAAGATCGACTTCATGTAGCCTTCTTCTGACGGTTTGGTCGCTAACTGACAGCTGATGGTCTGTCTGAAGCCTTTGCACTATCTGCTTTGCTGTGAGATTGGGTTCCCTCCTGGCGGAATTTTGGAGAAAACGATCCTGTCTAGGGGTGGTAACTCGTTTTTTTCCAGTGTGGCGCTCTCTCACATCCCCAGTAATACGATAACGTGACCACAATCGAGAAATTACGTTTTGATTGGTGTTTAGGGTGTTGGCAACCACGCATTGGATAGCACCGGCTTGTAACATGCCTATCGCTCTTATCATATCATCTCTGCTTAAATGTCGACGTTCCATGAAATAACAAATATCACAAGATCCGTTAAAATTAAAAATGACTTAGATAGCACTGTTTGATAATTAAATAAAAGCTAATTAACTTAGGCAAAAATAAACGTTGTTAAATTTAAATTGGAGTTCCCATTCTATCTTTGGTTTATTGTGTTCTATTTTTTTATTTTTTACGGTTTTTGAAAATGGAACAAAAGAGGTTTAATTCCATATATAAACTTTTTCTAAAAAGCAAATAGTTTGTAAGCAAATCACTGCGAAATAGAATATCCCTAGGCAATGTTGATGTGTGTATATATAAAACTCTTTTGAAGCTGACAGAGAATCAACGCACAGCCTAAACCATAAGTCCTAGATGTATGAAATTTGGAGAGTAGGTTCCTTATATAGTGTAGGGGCGCACTAAGAAAGGAATTTTGAAAAGTCGCACTGTAAAGGGTCTAGAACGCGAGCAACGCCGCGGGCGACGGCTAGTCAATATATATAAAACTCTTTTGAAGCTGGCTGATAATCAACGCACAGCCTAAACCATAAGTCCTAGAGGTATGAAATTTGGAGGGGAGTATCCTTATGTAGTGTAGGGTGCACTAAGAAAGGACTTTTGAAAAGTCACACTCTAAAGGGTCTAGAACGCGAGCAACGCCGCGGGCGACGGCTAGTTTACTATATGACAGGCTGAGTGCGTTGTGTGAAATCACTTTATCATAATTTGCAAAGTTCATGACATACCTACATAACTCTATTGTTATAAAAGTACAAAATAAAAATAAATAAATAAAATGTTTATTTAGTACGGTCTTAAAACAATACATCCAGTAACAGTTTGAGTTTATTTACTTTAATTGTGTATTCAGACCGGACGCCAAAGGTTTAAACTTCTCGCACTAACTAGCCCTGAGTTTGTAGACGCGAAAGGTTGCCGTTTTGGCTAGTGCTGTCTTACGTTCACATTATAATCAAGGTGATAGGTACGTACTCGGATATAAAAGTACTACCACCGTAACTATTTCTGCCTCCAAGTCAACACTTGGAGGCACTTGGAGAGCATCCTCTTGAAAAACCCAACGAAGGCTTCCGAACCCACAACTCACAACACGGAAGGCAGAGCTACTACCGACTGAGCCTATCCTACACCTAATTAACCTATGACTACACCTGTCGATATTATCGAGATTCATATCTCAGACCTGAATCCTGCTAAAGAAATAGTTACTCAAGCATAGATTTAAGTAGAGATTTTTATACAAATTTCTATACTTAAGTCCGGATCAGTGCTTGAGAAGTAAGCAGCATACGGACCTTAGAATCGTTTTTTCGTACAGATATGCGGGAGTCAAATAGATTGAACTTATATTTACTAAATAAAGCATTTCAATGCGCTGTAAATTGGATATTTTTCACTGCGGCCGTGTTTTCATTCATTCTCGATACGCGCAAAAACTCAGACATGCTGACGCCCACGAGAGTAGACTCGGTGGCGCCTTCAACCCGATGAGGGTTGGGCTTTAGTTTCAGCGAAACTTTAATATAGAAGGAAAATGGCTACCTACAGTTCGTTTAGTGTTAACTTCCTTGTATTTGCATTCGATATTTAAATTTAAAAAAAAATAAAGATGATCTCTACATTTAAATAAGAAGAATAGTTTTTATGCATTAAACCACTTATTAATAACTAAATTATATTGAAGGGGTAATAAAATTGTAATACTGGAATTTGTTTAGGTCTTCAGTATATTAATAGATTTTATTTTTGAATAAACTAGATAAAGGCAACTTCCATAATAATATGTTGATTTGCAGCCAGCCCTCTAGATGCCTATATAATGCTTCGCTAGAACCTAAACCGGAATATAACAAATATCGTTATTTGATTAATTGTTGAACTAAATATCTCAAAATAATATATTATAATTATTTTTGTATGACATTTTATTGACTAAGTTATAAATTTTATTTTTATTAATTAATTGAATGAATTTCATCGTATTATTATTACTTAATGACCCATGTGTAATTGTGTACCTAATTTGACTGTCTTAATAATAATGTCTTGTAAATTTGTATGTATATTTAGATCTATAATTTAATGTGCCTGATAAAAATAATTAGTGTAATTGGTTAATCCCGTACTAGTTATTAAATAAATAAAATAAAAAGAAGAAAGTGCAGTGGCACAAACTATAGCCGCACCCCAGTGTGATATTGCAGTTGTATCGAACAGGGCGGTTTTAATCTGGTGGCTCTTACGAACAAAGGCTTCCTCTCAGTACGTTCATGCTTTTTGTCTTGTCATTTTAAAAATGTTTTACGTTTTTTTTTGTACTACTTAATAGGCAAACAAGCAATACCCCATATTTGTGTTGCAGAAGAGGGCTATTCGTGCAATTTATAACATGGGTCCCAGAGAATCACTAAGAAATAAGTTTAAAGAAATAAATATAATGACAGTACCTTGCCAGTACATCTATGAAAACTTATTGTATGTTCAAAAAAATATAAATCTATTCAACAAAAAAAGTGATAATCATAATGTTAACACTAGAAACAAAGACAAACTCGCTGTTCCCACCACTAGGCTCTCAAAAATTAGTAAATCTTCGAAAGGGCAATGTGTACGCTTCTTTAACAAAATCTCAAGTGATGTGTCTCAATTGTCGATTGGCAAGTTCAAAAACGTAATAAAACAAAGACTTATTTCAAAAGCATACTATAAAATATCAGATTATTTAGAAGACAAACAAGCTTAGGACGAACTAGCTCCAAATCATCCAATAAAAAAAAAATTGTAATCATACCTAATCATACAAAACGTAATGATTCAAAGTGATCAGTGAGATTTTATTGAATAAAAGCTTTTTGACATTGACTTTGACTTTGACCCCCGCTTGATGAGAAGCAGTTAACGTAGCCTATGCCGGCAACACCAGACCACCTAAAATATGGGACATTTTTGAAGTGTCCAATATGACGGAGGCCTTAAGACGGCCTAAAAACTCCATCACCAGAGTTGGCCACTAACTCATACGAGCTGGCTTGCTATATTTTACATTGTTTTCTATTGCAGCTGACGTTTTCTATTGCAGCGTGCGTGGTGACGTCACCACTTTTATGCACTTAATAACTATCTAGCATCTTGATAGAACTTTAAAAAGTAAACCCATCAATCATTTATTTTTTCGAAACTAAAGTTGATTTGTCTGTTCAAAACTTTCAGTGCCGCTCGGACACTCGGATGACTTAATGCATTTCCACTGCATCAGTCTTATGTTAAGCTTTATGAATTTAGCTCTGGCATGGAATGTTGTGATCTATTGAAAACTGAAGAGATTATCTCAGAAACTATTAGAGCTATTGACTTAAAATTTATCATAGTAATAGATCTTATTCGTCATTCGAATTTATACACAGATACTGAACAGTCCTTCAAACCAGGTTTATAGGGTATTCACATAGCGGCTTCTGTTTTACATAATCCTATATACTTTTTTTCTTCACATTGTGCCACTCGGACATGAATTGATTTAGAACCTATTGCGTACTTACTAAACAGAAAAAAAATTATATAAATTTTCTTGTTTTGCCGTCAAAACGAATTTTCATTCAAAATAAGAACATGAATTATAATATTAGTTATCTACTTATTACTGCACTAATATACCATGTAGGCTTCTGTACCTACTGCTAGCGACTTCTTTGACTAATGAAAAAGGCTGAATTTCACTGAATCTGCCTGTAGAGATGAGCCCCTATTTTGTTTTTGAATTAGAGCGTTAGTAATTATGCACTCTGCAAGGTCTTTTGTATTCAAATGAAAAAGCCACCAAATGAGTGTTGCTTTTCTACGTGGTTTTCATCACTACTCCAGCACGCCCCCTTCAGAAAAGGCAACCACCACACGCCCTGATTAGTCCTCAGTCCTTACACCATAAATAGTTATTTTGTATGAAAACTAAATATTTCGGAGTTATAAATCCTTTGCAAAAGAATATTGTATTTAGACTGAGAAGCCTTATATTTCGGTTTTTAATCATCAATAATAAAACTCTTTTGAAGCTGACTTAGAATCAACGCACAGCCTAAACTATAAGTCCTAGAGGTATGAAATTTGGAGGGTAGTATCCTTATATAGTGTAGGGGTGCACAAAGAAAGGAATTTTGAAACGTCACACTAAAGGGTATAACGCGAGCAGCGCCGCGGGTGACGGCTAGTTTAGATACATTTATTTCCAAAATAAACGGCTTCTGCAACTTTAGTCCGACCTCAATCCCAAAAGCTGTTCACAAATAATTTCCTGTACCGTGCGGGTGGACGACGTATTTTAAAAATGTTTACCTTCCATAAAGTATCGAAACCGATTTTAAAATTGCCGTTTCATCTCACTGGCCACGCTGCCTAGGACATCAGCTAGGAAATGAGATGGTATGGATCGATGAAGCTGATATGGATTTACTTCATTTTATTATTAAATCTGCATTTATCCATAAAATTGTAAACAACAGCCGTGCAACCTCACTGATCGCTAATATAATATGCAGCGGGTAATTTCAGGTTATTGGAAAACTTGATTACAATATATAGTGGAAAGTGACACCCATTAATTTATTTTTCATTTGTTAATTACTAACATTATAGAAGAGAATAAAATAGAAATCGTTTATTTTGTTGGGTTTCACTTTTGTTAAATATAAGTTGCACAGTCAGTATAAGATTACTTTCTTTATTTTTGGCTCTAATTTTAATATTTTCTCATAATACTATGTAGTTTTAAAATATAGTCATACAATTTTGCCTCTTCATACTAATGATGTGGACTGTACCTAGTCATATTAGTCGCTGGCGGTTCCGTTAAAAATTTCCCTCGGCTATTGCTATCATTTCCGTTGACATGCAATACGAAATGGCAGAATATTTCATAGAACTTTTATGAAAACGACAAAGCCTTATAAACCTTCAGGATATTATGTACCAGACCTTAATTTGCCTGAAATTTGAAAAAAAAAATCGATTAGCGATTATAATGCTGGTTTATATGTGTATAATACTGATAAGTATTCACTATAATTGTTATATTCATGACGTAGGTACTTGTTGTACTAATTTGCACCAATCAATTGAGACTTTATTTTTCATGTAAGTGATGCCTTAGATTGGAAAGTTAAAGGTATTATTAAATAATCCGAGCTTACGTCGGATTTATTGGTAAAGGTGCGTTCACACAGGCGTTTCGTATTTACAGGACCGTCCTTATTATCATATATTTTTCAATACGCTTTAGTATTTTACAAGATTCGGAGTTTTCCTACAACTTCATATGCCATCACTAAATAAAAACACATTCCGATAAAGCGAACGTATACGTGTGCGTATACGGAGATATTATGTTAAGTTGCAGTAGGTACTTGCAGTAGATACTAGCAATGCCTAGTTTAAGCTATTAGATATCATATCTGCTTTTATGAGCGAGCATACTTTAATAAACAATAAGCAACTCTAAAACTTACTTTAACTTAGTGCATAATTCAATCAAATGCTATCTGGTAAAGTCAACTTGTTAAAATGATTTTTACTAGTACGTTAAAATATTCCATATATAAAGGTGAGGCTTAGTAAACTTACTTAACTTAGTATACTGATTGGGTAGAGATGGGACTATCTCTGTGTTACGGTATCCGTCACGTAAAAATATTTACATCTTTGTTTTTAACTAGTCTAAAATAGAGATGGATATATTAATAAAAAACGGATAGCGTAGTCATAAGATGGTGGAATAGGACCACACATTATAATCTGAGTACTTTATTATTTTCGTATTAGCTAGCGAAAATATCATTGCGTTTTTACTTCACTCTTTAAGAACAATACCTTTTGTAAATAATATGAATATTTTGAATATCACCTGTTTATTATCATATTAAAAAAATTGCTGCTGTTATTATTGTTCATTCTAAAGTGTACCTAAAGAACAAAGTAAATACAGTTCTATTTCGTGCTTTTAGGTACAGAAGCAGTTACATGCTACTATATTCAGCAGTCAAGTCATTCCTTCGACGGCTTCTGGCAATAACCATATCAACTACAACGAACATTAGAACTAACCATAGCGATCATTGCAGTGTGATGAAAATACATTATTGAGTGAGTGAAACAACAAGTGATGTCAATACACGCTCTCCTGAGTGAGAGAAAAGGATTGCAGTATGCAGATGATCTTAGCAGCTGGTGGAGGGTAAGCTGTTTTTTTACTACATTGTTTTAGAATACTATAATTAAATCAACTTGTATTATGTTGTCAATAGTGCGATTACTGATCTTGTCAGCAACATGCATGTTGTCACTGAGTTTCAGCCAAAACATGACTAAATAAATAATATATGCTAAAAATAGGCGCTGCCCATTTTTTTCCGTTTTGTAGGTCGTGAGTTCAATCCCCACTGAGAACAGACATTTATGTTATGCAAACATAGATGTTTGTTCTATGTCTGGGTGTTATTAAGCATTATAACTAAATGTACATAAGTATTCTATCAGTATCTATCCATCTAGTTCCCATAGTACAAGCTTTGCTTAGTTTGGGACTGGAGGGCGTTGTATGAAATGTCCATGAATATTTATTATTTATTATCATTTGATAATGAAGGCTTTGTTGATATTGTACAGGCGTACTCGAAGCTATTCCCGCAGACTTTAGTCTTTAGTTTGATCCGATACCATGTAAACTGTAGTTGCTCAAGGCTTACTTGATCTGGCAGGCTTCTTATAGCTTATCACGCGGAGCTTACGTAATTCTCAATAGAATCTAACGCTTCCCAATTTAAGAATTGATCGATATAAACACCTTAAAACTTACTCGCACATCCGTGGCAAATACGCAACTGTATTTTTTTCCTAACTCGATACCTTTAAGCTTGTGTAAGCTACCATCATGTTTTCATGCTAGAAACACACAATGTGTTGACTTTTTACACTAACAAGAATATTTTATAACCTTGACCAAGCCAGTTGTACCGAATTAGGGCTTAGGGAAAAGCTAGGATATTATTACAGGCCCGCCCTTCTCCGGTCTAAGATTTCTTTAAATATTTACTTGAAGCTTTATTCTATAATAGAATATTCTGGTGGGCGTTACATGAAAATAAAGTACATTGTTATCATTTATACATAAATGTATAGAGGTTTAGAAGTGCTTTATATTTTCTTTGTAAAAATAATAAGAAAAGTAAAAGATTAGCGAATACAAACTCTTGTCTATTTTCCAAGAATATACCTTAAGACAGTTATATTACTAGTGTATTTAAATATTTATAAAACAAAATTCAGACAAGATTCTTGGTAACCTACCGAGCTCTAACTTTCAAAGGTAAAAACGCCTTTGTTCAATTTACGTTTAAAATAAAAAAAGGTTCTATTCTCTGAGAAGGTTACCTGAAAAATCCACAACTGTGATCGTGGTCTTATTACTTTCTGAATGCACTTGATTTACACAATCGTCAAATCAAATAATATTATAACTGCACTGTACTTTTCATCTGTTAACATCTAATAGAGTGCAAAAAATATCTTGAGTGACAGAGAGAGCACCACAAGATAAAGGTTTGCTAAACATTAGTGTTAATAAAAATAAATAAACCATATTGATTCTATTATTATAATGTACAGATTGTACAGTACAAGCGACTCTATAATTGTTTTATCCTAGAATGTTATTTTTCAAATAAGCATTTCCAAAAGCATTAACTCCATAAAATAGTACTATTTATTCACAAAGAAAATGAGGTCTGATTCAGTATTAACAAAATACACATAAAACAATTGAGCATCTGCAAACCATAATATTGACATTGACCAAATTAATTGATTATGATATGTTTTTATGTTTGCAACCACATAAGTAGATTTATTGTTTGCTTTTAAAATTATTGCGTGCTACCGATGGTCACCCTAAAATGTTTAACTTTTACTTTGGCAGGCTTCCACAATACAAAACGTTAGATAGTTTCCTCATCTGGAAATGTTATGATTTTTACTGCAAAAAGGCGGTATTTAAAATGTCTGTGTGTACGTGTCATTAAATGTAATCGCGTAGCCATCTGCTCGCCAGCTCGGTCAGCGGGCGGTTTGGCAAGCTGCTCTGCCGTGATGCCAGCCAGCTGATGACATCCGCAACATGTCTGCACCACGCCAGGAATATATGATATTGCCTTAGACATGAAACCTGATAGATTATTATCAAAGTAATTATATCTGAGCTGCTTTGAATAGCCTTTCAAAGTATTTTCACCATTTTTATATATCAGTTTTTTGGGCGCAGTGTAATGCCTCACAGAAGTCACGTTAAGGAGTCTGTGAGGTATAATTCTGATTTCGTTATAACACAAGAGCGCTATGAAAAAACCGCTCCGAGGCGCGAGCACGTCGGAACAAGATAGAATGGTCTACGAGCGCTTTTAGAATGCTCTACGCCATTTGTACCAAGCGAGCGAGCGTTTTTTATTCCATAGCTTTCACGAACAAAGATAGAACGACAAAACAATTCTATATTTCAGATTACACCAAGAGAATTTGAAGAGTGCTGATAGAATGAACATTCGCTCGTTGGTCTAAATGCAGCTCTAAACCTACTGATCAATCATGAAGTTAGGAGACGGTTATTTAAAAATAAACATCCCCCTATTACATATTTAAATTATAGGTAGGTACCTACAACTTATTTTTTGCATACAAGGAACATTTTGAAACATTCAGCTGTGTGTTAACCTGAAGATTATGCTATAGTTTCATTTAACATTTTCTTTCGCACGAAATAAACTTTCACGATAAGAATTTGGGTGCACAATAACATAAAAGTTTATCTTGCTTATTTTTGGCTCTGATTGTTGAACGTCTGGTCAGCGTCATCTAGCGGAATTTTCCCAAACCAAAGCCTTTAGAACTTACTACCAGCAGAGCTACACAGCACAGGCCACTAAGGTAGTAGCTTTAGTCAGCGCCATCTACTGGAATTTTCACGAAGTTCTAAAGGAACCGCCACAAACGTGCTTTCCTCCTTAGGCCTTTCAGCCGCGTAATTCTCTGGAACTAAAACGTTCTGCTACCGATGGCGCTTATAACTCTCGAGGAAACTTGAAAAATACGGCGAGTGCAATGTTGCTACCCGGTCATAGATGGCGTTAAATGTATGCAGTAAAAATATTGACGGACTATATAGCCGAGTAGAACAGTTACATTATAAAGTTAGGAATACTACTTTGGGTTATGTAAAGCTAGCCCAGACCGATATAGTATTTTCGATAGGATAATTTGGTTCTTTTTTGAAAAGAGCCAAACTATTCATATTATAGAAATATAAATTATTTATTTTACGCAAAGACTTACAAAGACAAAACGAAATAAACATTAAATTATAAATTCACTAGATGCGATCGAGTAAAAATATTTCTTTGTTGATTTTCCTCTTGTTCCCTTGTATTGGAATAATATTGAACATCGGACTCATTATTGTACTGTCGGTATCTTTATTTTTATTAATATTCACATACCATCAATTAAAATTAAAGAATGCATGACTCAACTTAAAATTTTGCAGTGCCCTTACAGGGTGCATGTACTTAGCCTAGCTATATTACACTTATTAAAGCAGTAAAATGTAAAATAAAAAAATAAAATGTAAAATGTAAGCAATAAATAAATGATAAATGAATAAAAAGACAAATAACCGGACAGACATTTCAACAGATTAAAAGATAACCGGAACCCTAAACATTTAGTGTTTTGATGCAGATACGGCCGGCCGATGACATTACTAATTCTGCCGCAAACCACTAAAGTGCACAGCTGTGTTCCGGTTCAGGCCAGCAAGCTACAAGCATATTATTATCGGTTGAGTAAAATAAACTTTATCTTGTTGCCATACGTATTACAACATTTTTCACGTATAAAAATTTCGTTGTAGGTAATTATGCCTTGATCACAGAGCATTAAGTTTGCCTGTATACACTTCTTTTTATCTATATCTATCTATCTATATTTTTTTATAGATACAAGGCCACAGTTGTAATTCATTCGGTGTACTTGATTGAATATTTATAGATTAGATTATTATATCATTATATTGTGTAACAACATAGTTATGTGGTATCGTATACCTAGTTGTTAGATTTTCTAGAATTAAAATAACCACGATAGATATTTCACCTGATCTTTTTGTACGTATTTCAAATTTTAGTAACTAGGTACAGTTACAGAAGCTGTTTGATTCAAACGATGTTTTGATTTTGATGAGTCACGTACGTCTGCATGTTTGTGAGATTGAACTCTATTTCTATTGATATATCCAAGCTTTTAAAACTAATATCAAGTCTAATACCCGATCTCACTCAAATGACTTGTGTTCAGTTTAAATTATGATTGAAAGATGACTGGCTAGAGGCTTTGTTAGGGGTTGACCAAATACAGTACTAATCACTGTGGCTGGATTAATTGAACCTCCCCTACCTCCTCGTTTCCGGTCGATAGTCGTCGTCTTTGTTCGATGACCATGAAAACAACAACATCAGATAGTAATTGTTCTAAACGTATAGGACTTGTCAATATTGAGCTTAATTGCTCCACAATTGATCTCGCCCCTGTTTGAATTCGCAATCGCAATCTCTGGGACGAAAATCCCTGAATAACTTTATAGAAGCAAAAGCAGTTTCAGAATTCATTGGAAAAATTCAGAAAACTTTTCTATGAAACTAAAAGTCTTAATTCAAAAAGTCGAACTAAAAAGATAGGACCCACCGAGACTCGAACTCGGATCGCTGGATTCAAAGTCCAAAGTGCTAACCATTACACCACAGGTCCTACGGGGAGTACACTGAAACACGGGGTTGGAATCGAGCTTGTGACGTCATTCGGTACTTCACAGGGTGAATGCAGTTTCCCCAGTATAATTGTGTTTACGCGTCTATTGACTCTCCGATTCGTTTGACAAATTTTTCAGTAAATTGCAATCGTATTACTTTTGCAAAACATATTTGAACTGAAATTTATGTTTTGTTGTTAGTGAGAATGATAACTACATCAAATCGAATAAAATGTGACTGAAATATCATTACACTGCTAAAAAATTGACAATTTACCTTAATTTTTTATGATCAATAGGTGACATACGTTGATTCTTCACAAATGTTCTTTACTCCAATAGAGGTACCTCTATTTAGAAGGTACATAAAAAAATTTAATGTGGTGATTACGACGATGAAATAACTCTTTCCAAAAACCTGTGGATTTTATTTAATAAGTAAAATACTGGATACCAATGCAGAAGACGAGTACTCTTTAGGAGGAGAGGATTTGGTATTACCTCTTTTTTTCTGTTAAATTTTTTTGTTAATTTATTTTTTTATATTCCTTTAATTTTTAATGTACCTATGTTTTTCTGTATCTGAACAAATACACATTGAGTCTCTTCGTTTAACTTGTACCTATGTAATGCATATTGCACATTGTTCTTAATAAACTATTATATATTTTACTCGTAGTAGTCTGACAAAGTTATCTATAATATACTATCTTCTAACAGTTATTAATAACATCGCTGTCTGTATTTATAATATCGTTCACAATATCCCGAGCACGACTTTATTAAGTTTGTTGAGATAGGTAAATATAAGACGGTCCAAAGGCAACTCGACAGTTGAGCAAAAAAGCGTTTATGGAATCTCACTGATATCTTAGAGTTTTTCTTAAAATATCTTTGTCTTATAAAACAGCGATAGTAAATTTGACGACGGCAAAGTTTTGAATTCCAGACCCAACATAGACATAAAAGATAGGAAGTTCTGACAGGTCCGTCGGGCACTACTTAATGGCTCATTCCGAGCCAAAGACATCTTGCCCAAACTATAAACTGGCACATTACAGTAAACTGTCTACGACATTAAGCTATTATAGTTATTTGTTATACAAGAGTGCAAAGTTGCTTTTTAACCGCGTGTTCAATTTTGATGACCGAGCAATCGAACGCTCGTGATTCAAAATTAGAATCCTGAGCGTTAGCGAGGGAATCAAAAGAGCACGAGGTGAAAAATCTTTGCACTCGAGTGCAACACGTAACTTTCCCTCCACCTCAGCGAGGAAATGACTAATTTGCGCATTATTAACAGTTTCAGTCAATTCTGATTGCGTCAAACAAACTTCCTCGTCGCTAGAATCACTCATTTTAGTTTTGTCACTTGTTTTCAAGTTTCTTGTTTTTAATATAAGGTTTAACAATGACGTGAAAAAATGCCGCGTAAAGAACCGCGTACAAAGCAAATTGAAAAAAGAACACCAAGAAGGTTCCGAGACTGAGTTTTTAACAAATTAAAAAAAAGTTGTATGATATATTCGGCACCATAGAGGTAGCAGTAAATAGGTTTAATGTTTTTTTTAATTCACAAACTTAGTGCACACGATGTTCTAAATTCAATTTACTTTATCCTCTAGAGAATAAAAACGGCTTTTCCACTCAGATATTGAAGATTAAAAATACTCTTTCCGAGATGGTGGGATGAAAAATAAATTACTTATAGGCGTCCTTGTATTCATACAAAATCATTTAACTATCATTATGCTATCAACTATAAAAGTTGAGCGAAACTTTTGAAGCCACAATACCGATGCATTTCATGATTTTATCCTATAAATTTTAAATAATGTGCATAGGTCGTGATTATTAACAATTTTATGCTGTCGGGACTTGAAGAAAGTTGTCAGACCTACACTGAAGCCAATGGAAGAGATTTTAAATGCATCTCCTTTAAGACCTCATCATTCATCTCTACAACTGTAAAGTACAAATAGAAATCAAAAATGTATAAGTATTAATACCTATTGTGAACTAGCTATATGCTACTGGCAACCAGAACCTGGCCATCGCGCTTGAATTCTATTATTGTATACGTGTCTGCATTTTTAGTAAGACTATAAGTTGTATTTTGTTGCTGGTCTAAGACAAATCGTTTGCTAAAAAGAGGTGAAAAAGAGGAAGGGAACTAAACATGCCGTACATAAGAGGAAGCGTCGCCCCTGACGTATAAATCATCTTGAATGGGCTGTTTACTTGACTTAATAGTATCAGGACATCAATAAGACGGTTATCGACATGCCGCTGCTGCCGCCGCCGCCGCGCCGCTACCTACCCGTAATCAACATATTGAGATTATTAACCCGATTGTTAACCCACTATAAATATGTAAATTGATTATGAATGATCACATTTTACACAATTAGTCTGTGATGCAATTTTGTATCAAAATATATAGAGGAATGAAATACTCGTACTCTGTTCATAAACCCAACAACAATCGAAATGGCTTTGATCGGCTTCCCGGGTCCTAATTGAGGCTGTAGTGCCCTGTTATACATGCTAATCTGGTCTGGTAAACCATTTAACTTAATTAAGATGATTCACAGGTCGGTAGTAGTTAGGTATATGCCTTCTGTGGTTTAGGCTGAGGGTTGACAATCATATTCAAGTAGGAAATAGGGTTTTACTATACGAACAGATTGTGATGAAAAAATTGGTTTCTAACATAGTATTACTTATATACCTACCTAAACAAAATTCTGTTCAGTGTTTTAATTGTTTATACCTAAGTCATCTGATAATAACTAGCGATATTTTATCGAACACATCTTCTATGTCTTGAAAAATTACTTGTGACCAACTTGTTGTACCTAGATTCTTGAAGGTCACAAGGACAATAAATATTTTGTCCTATTGATGGAACTGAAATGAGTGGTTCTATAAATAGGACCAATAATAAGACCACGAGGAAACACCCATAAGTTTATGTATGTTAGAGCTTTTTCCAATGTCTACTTTTAAATGTATTTTAAATATAAGTGGTTAGGTATTTACAAAGGCAATGAGATTCGGATCACATGCAAAACTAATAATCAGTACAGTCATCGCCATTTGAAGCCAATATTTTTTTATACAATATAGGCTACCATTTAAAAAATGTTTTAAATGCTTTAAATGCTTGATTAATTGGTCAACCAACAAAATCTAAACACAATCGGTAGCAGATGTGCTAGAATCAGCAATCAGCTGCCCAAAATCAAGCCATTTGGCAACAAAAACGTTTTTTAGAAGCGTTCTAACTAAAGCGGTGCCAAACCTTTTGAGTGAGCGAGCTTATACGTACTATCCTGAAGCACTTTATTTTTTTTTTATTCCGTTTCAAGTGGTGTACTAAAGTAATGACATGAAGTTTGTTACAAAGTACTTTGGAAAGTTTGAATACGATCGCATCTAACCAATGAACACGCGATACTATTAGATAGTATTATTACGATGATATTGGTATTTACTCAAATTGGTTCAGTGAAATTGATATATAGAGTACCTACTCCGAGTGTACATAAATGTTAGTTGAACGAATTGCTCTAAAAAATCTTCACTTTCTAAAAGTATCTTAAGATACGCAGATGCCATTGGCACTTTGCAAAAAAAACTAAGTATTGAAGTTATTATCATCATCATCATCATCATCAATATGTATAAAACTCTTTTGAAGCTGACAGAGAATCAACGCACAGCCTAAACCATAAGTCCTAGAGGTATGAAATTTGGAGGGTAGTATCTTTATATAGTGTAGGGGTGCACTAAGAGAGGAATTTTGAAAAGTCACACTCTGTAGGGTCTAGAACGCGAGTAACGCCGCGGGCGACGGCTAGTTATCAATAAAAGTGGTCCAAAAACTGTTTCCCAATAGTTATAAAATAATAGCGAATCGAATCACAGATAAAATAAACTAATAATAAATAATATTCATACATTTTTGGATTTCTATTTGTACTTTAGAGTTGTAGACATGAGGACATACTGTGAGGTTTTTTTATCGCAATATGACCAATACAATCGAATAGCAAGTTTTCTAGTACGTTGACTTTGGTTCAAGCACGCTATTGGGCGAGTGTCAAGTAATCTATGGTCTAGAGTTAACAAACATTGTCGGTGGGTAACCCGTGCGTAAACACTACAGCGCGCATATAACTAACCTCATATGTAGAACCTCAACCTATTTGAATTGATTTGCAACAGAGAATTTTGTAATTACATGCACAGCCGAAAGAACCTAAACATCATAAAAAATACAATTAATAAAGTAAAATATTACACGGTTCTTAGATTATTAAACATTTACTTCTCTTTTGAGTGACTGCTGGCTAAATTGTTTGGCGTACTTGATATTAGCATGTTTTGAATTCAAAGATACAAATTTTTGTGGTATTCACTTAAGTATTTTTCAAATAAAACCCGTAATGGTTTCCATTTTGCAAAACCAAATAAACAAAGCTCAGAAAATATAAGGTTTCTTAGTTTTGTTTGTTAAGTTTGTTTGCGTTGCTTTTAGTATCAGCATGCATCGTGGTAATGTAACGGTATCGGACAACTTTGGGATGTTTCGTATTTTTAAGTATTTATCTTTTATAGGATTTTTCGTTACGATAAACACGAATACACGTCTGATTTTAATATGCTCAAAGTCATGTCAACTATAAAAAGTTTCGTGGCAGAAGTATTTTTCTTAACGATTAGAATTGCTTGGTTTGCGTTTGAAAGTATAACTGCTTATTCCTCTTTTGCCTTTGAATGATGTTACATGTTTGACAAAAGTTTATTATATTTAAACGCTTATTTGAAAAACATTTGGGACACTTCAACTCAGTATTGACTTTTGTACATCATTGACTGTCTTCGGCTAGAATTCATTTTCAAATTTTGTATTGGTTTTGGTCTGCACTGCACACACCTTCCACATTGAAAAGCCATCGTATTATTTATAAGTGCACATAATATTTGGACATCTAAAAAATATTGAATACAAAACAATTCATGTATAGCATAAGATAATTTATTCACAAAGAAAGTTACAACTAATACTGTGTTTTATTAACAAAATACACATGAAACAGATGAGCTATCTACAAACCGTTGCAAAAAAATTATAGATAGCTCAACTGATATAACATGATGGAAAAAAATTGGTACCGGTATATTCGAAAATAGTGCCATTATTCTTTAAGGTGAAGACTCATTTCGCTCGAACGGTCGAGGGTTTCACAACAAAGGTATTCCAAAAGTGCTGGCCGCGACGGTGTGTGGTTTCAATGGCTTTTTCTGACGTTGAATGAAATAGGCAATATATGCCCAGAGGTATCATCATCTTTACTCAATTTGAGAACACGAAAGTGGTTTAAGGATTTATTTTTTTCTTGTGTAAAAAAATTATAAATAAATAAATTGTATTTCTATCCTTCTTGTATTTTTTTTCGTTAGCCTATTTCGTCTTACGCTGGACAAACCTTTTCACGTATCTCGTCGAACGGATGATTTTTTTCTGATACGCAGAACATGCTGAAGTCGGGAGTTTGTTAATACTAGACTGGATTTTCGCACACTGGCACGACACCTGCAGGGCTAGGATGAGCACACGAGATATTTTGTCGTCGCTCGTCCTATCAAAATGAAGGCATTTTGCACAATATTTCAATTGAGCACACTATTTAGTGAATTATTTCATTAACTGTGGTAATGTTGTCGATAAAACGCGCCTTTGAATCTTTTGACACTTCTTGTACGACGAGTAATAGTCACGCAGATGTGTCAAAAGTTGATAATAAGAAAATGCGTTTTGTCGACAAATTTACCACAGGTAACGGGATCATTTACTAAATAGTGCTCAGTGTCTACACCTTGACAGAACGAGTCGACAAACTATCTCACTGGCGCATCCTGAGCCCGCTGGACAATACCGTTATGTCGTGTCAGTGACTAGTACTAAACTCTCCACGATATCGTGTAGGAGTCGTATAAAAACGCCCAACAGCTACCCTTTTTCGCAAACCAAGCTCTACTACGTTGCTGAATAGAAACTGCAGATTTCCTGAAACTAAATATAGGAACTGAATTAGACGGGACTGCTTCAGATGGTTTATCGATTTGAAAAGGGACTTTCACGATATGTATTTTTCTAGATGTCCAAATATGAGTAGCTTTTAACATTTATTTCATTCAACCCTACTAAAAGTTCAATGATCCAGTTTGTGCATAAATATTTACCGGATATTTGGTTTTTTTTTCAGATCTTCAAATATGAGTAGAAAACGAAATAATATTTTGATAAGACTGAGTATCATAAAACGATATTCGTTGAGAATAACATATTATTTCCACTTGCGTAAACCATTCTTGCTATAACTTTTCCCTTACCTTTTCGACCCACTCGTTGACGAAGGCGTTGCCGGTGTCCTGCCATCGCTCAATAGAATAATTGTTAATAAATAAATGTGATGGAGACATTTTTATTACACCTCACCGCTCCAATCTCGATGGCAAATATAATATTAAGAAATACATTCGAATCGAATAAAATAACGTTTCAGCAGAGGCTTAAAAAAAGATATATCGCTGTCTAACATGTGGCTTTAAATTTTGCAAAAATTTTACGCTATTGTGAACTAATTTAATTTAATTTGAGGGAACCACGATTCCTGAGTTTAAGTGAATTTGACCAGGAATTAAATAGGTACTGCTTTTATTTTAGCGGTAATTTAATTTAATTTTATTATTTTATCATTACGAGTGCAACTATAAGTACGCAACGAGACCTAAATAATGTTTAATCTATTGTACACATTTTGTGTTTACTCAAACAATTACTATAATATATACTATTAACACTTGAGTCGAGTGTAAACTTTTCTATCTTTATTAAAATTTAAAGTTTCAAAGTTCTTCTACAAACTTTTCATAAAAGCTTATACTTTCCAGAGCACCCGTCTATTCTTTTGCCGATTTCTTAATAAAAGCAAAGGGTCGAAACACTATTAGGCTAGGCATCATTAGTTCGTTGTCGCGTAGGCTATCGGCGGCAAATTGTCGCGGTAATCGTCATTTCCTCCTCTTCCGGCGACCGCCACGCGAACTGTTCGCACTTAATACTTTTACAAACCACCTTTTTCCCCGCTGTTTTAGTATAACTAGAATAAAAGTAGGCTCGAGCATGCTCTGGCTGTAACTTTCTTTAAACTTTTCTGTTGACTGACAGTGGAATTTCCGGCCGAGTATGGAGCCACTCTGATGTTTTGAAACATCTGAAATCTGTTCTAAGTAGATAATCTTATTTTGGGCATCACGCTCCGCGTTCGGCTGTTTTCAGCGACACGACTTCAGCGGATAGCTGATCTTTAGTACGTACTAGACGCTTTCACAGCGTGTCAGCGCCAACACCTAAATTTTATTTGTCGGTATCGGCCAGTGTGCAATCCCTTAAAGACAGCGCTCACAGGTAACCGGTTTACCTACTTATAATACCTATCCAAATCGGATTTTACTATAAAAAGAAAATGTGTTTTTCAAGCCATTATACTGATGCACATTCATTTAAAAACTTGTTTTTATATTTTTGTAATGAAGCCATTGCTGGTTTTTAAAAACACGGTGAGTAATGTGAGTATGCCAAAGTAAATATATAGCGACAAGTACTCCTACAAGTACAGCGGTTTTCGAGGCTTTCTATCAATCATCAATCATCATCAATATATATAAAACTCTTTTGAAGCTGACATAGAATCAACGCACAGCCTAAACTATAAGTCCTAGAGGTATGAAATTTGCAGGGTAGTATCCTTATATAGTGTAGGGGCGCACTAAGAAAGGAACTTTGAAAAGTCACACTCTAAAGGGTAGAACGCGAGCAACGCCGCGGGCGACGGCTAGTAATTTATAAACTGGGTGCTTACCTGTAGTCATCCATCTGGTTGCAATGGATTCAGCTCTGGCGGATTATTCTATCGAATGGTAAATCGAAGCTATTCCAACGATCTACTGAAGAATTCTGCTTGTGGCTTGGAGAATTTAGGCATAAAGTTGACGCAATATTGTGTCTAAGAATATTTATATTTATTTATTTAGTAATTTTATTGTGCTAGAGAATAGAAAATTTAAATAATTTGGTTTTATTTTGACTTTTTTTTTCAATGAAAATTGATGATGTTTTGCAAACAAGTAAGAGTTTATTCAAATTAAAAATACTTATTTTTATCTAAAATTAATAGAGAAGCGGTTACCTTTTGTTACGTACCCAGATTACCGAGTAGGTGCACTGTAAACTGAGTGAGGCTGAAGTTCAATTTGGCTGGGAATTTGCTTAGTTTGCCGAAGCTAGTAATTTTGTATGTAGAATATACGAAGCAGATAATCAGCACTTAATACAAGACTAGAATCTTAAATTTAACTTCGTTTATGGAATAATATATATACAAAATGGATTTGATGAAGAATATTAAACGCATACATCAAATTTCATTAAATATTTGAATAAATATAAGTCGCTGGAAATACGTTGGCAGTTTGTCGCAAAGTGTAATGCTCCAGCAAGTTAAAACCACACAAAATCTTTGTAGAACTTTAGGTCTCGAACATTGTGCCAACATTTTATTATTCAACAAAGTATAAACTCGACCTCAATTAATTTTCTTGAAATCGTTTCTCATTTTTGTAACCGGACCGATAGCACCACTACGTTATGTAATCACTTGTAATTCGGTTTAGAATGACTCCAGAATCTCGTTTTATTCAATAATAATAATAATTGCTAAAATGGTAGAGATAGTTTTTAATTCTATTAATATTTGGGCAAACAAACACCTACTTACACCATGCCTGGCATGGCACCTAGCATCAACGTTCTGCATAGACAATTTTTATTTTTATATTGTGTAGTGATCTACTCATGTCATGGAGACAACACTGCAAGTGCGCGCACGTCGATCGCGATATTTTATAAAAAAAAATATACACAAGTAAAAACTGTTTTATATTTTCCAAAAAGAAGCTTCTATTGAAGAGGACCCATCATCAACAAGAATAATTTCGATGATTGTGGGGCTTATATAGTATAATGTCTTATAACTCGTCTACCATACGCCATTGGTTTGACTTGGTCGGGACCTATCTGAAAATGTAATTTATGCACTCTGCTCTTTCGAGTTTATCTAGAGTTTAAACTCTGATAGACATGTAGGTTGAGCTCCATCAGATCCTTGTTAAGTATTTTTTCCCACACTATCGGTCCCATATCTAGCTCTCCATATTCATATTCAATAATATTATACAGGGTGTTACCAGACCACTTCCGAAAACTTGGAGGTTCCAATCAGACCATGATACTGAAAACATTAAGCGAAAAAAATCGCGAAAAAAAAAAATTGACTTGACTATCTCTTTTTAATTTTTTTTCTAGTTACATACACACAGTACAACATAATAAGACATATCCACCTAATTATCTCATTTAAAAAAACAAAAAAACAAATAAAATAAATAAAGCAGCAATGTACACGCAGCACGCAGATTACGTCTACTACAGCATGAACAGCTGAGAGTTCATCGCGGGTCATTCAAGTACGCGACGTGCGAGCGACCTACGTTAGTACCTACCTACGTTAGTAGGCACTTACGACACAGAATAAATAATAGTACTACGCCTCGACCTTACCTACGTGAATGCGTACATTGCGGGCTGGCGAAATAAATACAAATCTTTAAACATTGTTTTCTCCGGCTATAATTATTTTTCAGGATAACTGATTTTTTTTTGGTTGGGTTTTGGTGTTCTGTAGCTCCCCCTATCGTTTTCGGAAGTGGTCTGGTAACACCCTGTATAAAACTCGTTTGAAGCTGACAGAGAATCAACGCACAGCCTAAACCATAAGTCCTAGGGTATGAAATTTGGAGGGTAGTATCCTTATATAGTGTAGAGGTGCACTAAGAAAGGCATTTTGAAAAGTCGCACCCTAAAGGGTATAGAACGCGAGCAACGCCGCGGGCGACGGCTAGTCTAGCATATAATCAACAATTAACACACAATATGTGTGCAAGAAAGAAATTTATATCTATAAAATAGCAAGCTACAACATATAAGCTCACTTAATTTTGTGATACCATGGTTCCGAACCGGGCTTATGACACTTATTTAAAAAACTACTAAACTGGTGCAAACCTCTACCGCCTCTGCTTTTGAATAATTCAATAAACATTGAAGCAACGAAGCATTGCAGCAACGATTGAAGAGTTTATCTTTGTATTTTATCCCCTAAATAGAGAAAAGGGGTGTTATAAGTTTGAGGTATTGTGTTACGTTTTTTATTCAGTAGGTGATAGATGAGGAAAGTTTTTCCAGTCCCGCTTGGAGCATCCAGAAGATAACTTTCCTTTGCAGAATGAGATGCGGGCTATGATAATAATAAAAACCATTTATCCGGAAGAGACAGATGAACATTGGTAGTTTTGCACTGGTTTCTTATTATTGTGTGGTATCTTCTGTGTGCCCTTTGGCATAGGCCTCCTCCAGTGCATTCCATTTCTTCCTATCGTTCGCTGTTCTTATCCACGGTTTATCTCGATATCGATATTATTTTTCCTCCGTTTGTTGGTTTCCTCTGTTTTTTTACCCGGTTCTTGGGTTCCTGCTGGCTATGATCTCTTGATAAATCTGACGCTGTTCGGAAGTTAGTGTTTCTTTGGCTTGGGCCGCGATAGTGTTGAGCATAGCGGTGTTTTAGCCCGTCTCTACCGCATATTCTCGGTTTACTCCTAATTATACTACACGGATATTTATGTGCTTTTGAGGCCTTTGCCTGTCTGTCTGTTTACGGCCTTGTAGCTTTGAAAGTAGAGCTCCGATATCTGAGGCCATCTTAAAGCATTCGCATGTAATAAACTACATATAGGTTCTGATGATGACCTATGACCATACTGATTGAATGGATGGTAAAGAAAGACAGGATCAGGAATCCGTAGATTTATACAGAAAGTCTACTACATCGTAAGAGGAAAAAATCTTCTTCTTCTCTTCATGAATGGCCTCTGTCCGTCATTTCGACAGACAATTTTGCCAATGTCAAGTGATATAATTGTAATAATATAAGTCAAGTCATTTGTCAAGTCGGCTGTCGTTTGTTTTGAAAAGAAAATGGTGGATTTTCTCTTCAAAACCTAACACGAATTTTCACATTCAGAAAAACCACTTTACACACATTTATTCCAATGGCTCACACTTTATGTTACGACCTAAGTATTATTGGTTAAAATTCCACCAAAATTAAACAACAATACTCACAATAACACAAGAAAAACTATTAAAAAAAAAGTGCTATGTGTCGTTTCAAAAAATGTCAAAACTCGTGTCATAGATCCTCTTCATTGTACGTGTTGGAACAGTTTTTAAACTGAACTGACAGATGTCACAATGTGACTTAGAGTAGAGGTATGTGATTTTTTTCCTCTTACGATGCAGTAGACTTTCTGTATAAATCTACGGATTCCTGATCCTGTCTTTCTTTACCATCCATTCAATCAGTATGGACAACCTCACCCCGGAACTCGGCAGGGCCTGATCACCAATCCTCACAAATTCATTATCATCGCAATTATATGTATTTTGTTATTCTTATTTACAGGTAAGTGCTGCCATTTTATCTACTATGGGCTAAGATCAACACTGACAAAAAAGGTTAGTAAATAATCAGTAAAGTTCATTTTATAATTTCTACTGAGGCAATAAATGTTTTTTGTATTTGTATTTGTATTTATATTTGTATTTATCTTGAAAGGTTTTCTTTGGATGAACTGAGCATTTTATTTAGTACTTATTCACTTCGGACCCAACATACCCCATTCATGCGAGTAGTTACATTGCGCGGGAGCGCAGTAGCACACTGAATCTGGCATTTAAGTTCGTATTGTATTCGCGTTTACTGCTCAAGCATAAATATTTTTACAGTTTATAAGAGAATCTGC
Source organism: Eulithis prunata (assembly GCA_918843925.1). Classification (NCBI taxonomy): domain Eukaryota; kingdom Metazoa; phylum Arthropoda; class Insecta; order Lepidoptera; family Geometridae; genus Eulithis; species Eulithis prunata. The sequence goes on from OU974006.1 coordinate 11,477,675, forward strand.
TCAAATCTATGTGTAACGATATCTTTATCAGTACCTTGATCACGAATAAATCTGACAGTCGCCGCGTTAACGTATTCGAGTTATATTGCGCGTTAATGCCAGCTCGACTGCCCACCGTTGTAGTGTCACCGCGCAGTGTATCTCGGATACGCTCGCATTACGATACGTTTGCGATTGTCACATTTATTCGTGATCAAGGCACAGAATATGAGCCTTGGATTTGCGAACCATACAAGTCGAGTCTAAAATGATCCTTTGGATTTTACTGAATTAATTATTTATTGTAACACTTGGCATGTCTCGAACGTTTTTGTCATATTTTACTCTGTGATTTGGGGTATACGATGTTGCTGACTCAAATTAATAAACAAACTATCGACTTTGAGTTCCGCAGTGGAGTTGTCGTTGTTATGCAGTGTTTATAAAACCTAATCGCCTAAATTTACACCGCAAATTACTGATCAAAATGTAGGAATGTAGACCTCTGAAGACATTGAATATTATAGAATTGTAGCTAAATTCTATAAACACACTCGTAACTATCGTCAATATCTTTAACAAGTTTCGTTAATATTTTGTATTGACAATTGTAGTTTGTAACTTTTCGCAGTGGGTACTTAACTAAGTGATGCGACTCAACCTGAACGGTAAACTGAACTGAAAACATATTACGAACGCTAAATGGCTTATATTCCAGTCGTCCTCAAAAACCTTTGAATCAAAGTTTCAAAACTTCATTACAACGTTTATTAGTTACGGAGCCAGTAAAGGAGGGGTAACATCGAAGTCGCAAAGCTGCTAAGTACCTAAGTTGGTATGAGCTAGTGGCCAACTTACATTGGTGATAGAGTTTTGAAGCTGCTTTTAGAGTCAACGTACACTGACGTCGAAGTCAAACGTCAATCTAAAAATGTACGTAGCATATTGACCCTATCTCCACGTCTTAATGTTAATATTTTTATTGAGTTCAAAAAATTGCACACATTGCGTGTATCTGATGAGCCAGTGAAATGTGTGCACTGCGTCGCAGAGATAGTGGGTTATGCTATGTACATTTTTAGATTGACGCTTCGCTTCGCCCTCAGCATATACCTATTGTGCTTTGATGTTTAGACTTCTACTATGTCACTAGGTGACTAGACAATTGCATGCCATAACACGAGAGCATGCTCGTTTATTCGGTTGTTACGCTACGTGCGAATAATCATTATCACATAATTGAACAACCTTTTTATAAATGCTTTTTACATATTTTTTAGAGCCAGAACCAATTGCATGTGCAGCAACAGGAATATTTTTTCATACTTATACCGACTAACGTTTTTCGTCGACAAAGACGGCCAACATGTTAGTGCTGTCAAATTAATTTAGAAAAATGCACCAAGTGGAACAACAGAACTGGGCCCAGTGTACGTTCCTAATAGTTTCAATGACTCAAAATAGCTTGTCCAATTTGAATATTATTCCAAACGAGATTTTTAATCTTGATAAATGTCGACCGACAGTGCCAGGGTATATAATTCAGTCTTTTGAGTAAAAAAATATTATTGCTACTACATGTTACGGTGACAGTCCCACGCAGCAGACGGCGCGTCAAACATTCAAATATGTGTCAAATTAAATGATAGAATGACGCGTTACGTGCAAGCTAAATAAAACTGTCGCACTGACCTTGTCGTCTGTATGATGTGGCCACGCTGCTTCATATTCCATAAAATAAAAATAAAATAATGATAAGTTGCCTTTTTCCCATAGCGCGATGTGCTCATCCGCTGACCTCTAGTTGGCAAAGACATTTTTACTAAACAAAACAGCTTTACGTACGAAATTCCTTTAGTTTATATAATTTTTTTTTACATATTCCTTTATTTTCTTATTTTACTTGAATCGTAATAACACTTCATTATATGAGGAAAATATAAAAAAACTACAGTATTTATGATTCCCTGATCGTTAGCATGCACCCGAGAATACTACAATGATAAATGCCTACAATTATGTAGCTTTCAACTTTGGTTGCAGCTAGCTTTGGCGTCAACCAAAGTTGGCTGAGAACCGTTTAAATATTTAGATATTTAGGGCAGTTGTCAAAAAGGAGGTGATTTGAGTAAGGACTAAATTCACACAAATAAATAATTGTCATTGTGTCTGACTATCAGTGGTTTGTTTAAACAACGCCAGTAATATATACCTACCTGTTTTATTTCATATCTCGGCCCTTATAAACGCATCAATATATAGGTAGTTTTGGTACGGTAGGACAGTCAGCACACCAGGACAAGGCAAGTTTCTAAAATATTTTTTGGTTTCTGATGCCAAGTGATACGAAGTTATATCATAAAGGTCATTGGACCGAGACCAGATAGCAAGAGGCCTGCCACTAAGTTCACTGCCAATTCTGTCGACGTACGTCATCTTAGCTTGCATGTTTTATGTTGACCATTGAAGTTTAGCATTCTCAGAGTTCTAACAAACAAGGAGTAAGCTTGTCCCTATACCGGCAGAACTAAATTTTTTTGAAATAAATATGTTTAATATACTATTATGTATTACATTCCCGAAGAAAATAACTAACACTTAAATTAAACTTTAACTTACTTTTTTTCATCAAGAAGTAATTGAACATGGCGATTATCTCTGCTTCTGCCTTTAAAAATGCATTTCATCACTGAGCAGTCTCACCTACTACAGAAATTGGCACTTTTCAAATTCAAACCGGAACACAACAATAGGAGCATCGCAGTTTGATGGAAGAACTATTTGGTGTTATTGTACTTTTCCGGGTGAGCTCTTTCACAAAAAGCCTTACTATACATCTACTTAAGCGTCATTTACCCATGCCAAGTAATTATATTTCTGTACTCTTCGGGGGTTGGCACAACATGTTCTTTTCTTTCATTTTCCCCTATCATTCGTCACTCCTCTCCTATGCATTACCATCTTTTACACAATCCATCCATCTTTTCTTGGCCTACCTCTTCATCTATATCCATCCACATCCACATTCATACTTAGCACTCTTCTCGTTACAGGACTGTCTTCACTCCTTCAGTTATATTTCTATACTAAATCCGATCAAATTAAGCCGAATATAGGTAATCTAGGAAAATAGTAAAGAATATTATAACATTTCAGTCGGTAAGATACAGTGCATATATTTACTGCTAGTAGTTTTTATGTCTCGTACTTGGGGGTGTGTCGCTTTTTAAAAATGTGCCTGCAGACCACGAGGTCATAATATTTTGGCAAGACTCAGCCAGCACTCATGCAAGAATTATCCGTCAGAAGAATATTGATTACCTACCTATCGTTAAAAAACTAGCTTTAATTTGACTACCTTCCGGCTTCAAAAACTGAAAAAATACAACGGAATTGAGAAGCCATTGCTTTTTTAAAGTCGGTAAAAAGGAACACTTGACTGGAAACCTCAGGTTGTACCCACGAGATTAATTAATCTAAGACGTGCCGAGAGAGCCCTTGAACCTCAACGACCGAGAGCAATTAATAAGAAATGTATTGTGATAATAAGTTAACTTCTGCCCTTTTATCTCTTTTTTTAAGAGTGTTTAGTGGAACATGCATATGGCCCACCTGATGTTGGACGAGTACATGTCCTCAGTTTCATTTCTATTATACTTACTTGAAACTGGAAAGTTGTTTTGTCTAAAACCGCAGCCGTTTAAAAAGGTATACAGGGTGTACCGAATCTGGTATGTTATGCTTAAACGGGGTAATTCTGGCCATGAAAGCAAACAGTTGTAGGGTCAAATTCCGTAGATTTTTTTTGTGATTTACACAGAATAGGTACGTACGTATTTGTTAAATAAATAAAACAGACAACCCTATTTGTTATCTACTTAAATCAGTCGTTACGTCTACAATTTGATATTTTAATGGGCGCATTTCTTCAATTAAAATCATTGCATTCACAAAAATCGTTCTCGTGAGTGTCAAGAATAATCCTCCCTCGGGATAACATATTAGTCTGGGACAACCTGTATAATCGGTAGTTAGAAATAAGAATACTGAAGTTACTGGGAAACAATCCAGCTGCTGATAAACTTATCGTATCATTACCAAAGTTTTTTTTTATCAATTGAGTACAATAACTACGAATTGTTACGTTTAACTTCAGAAACTCCCAAGTTCTCCGAAGAAACGTACCGTTAAACGGTGAAAAAAAAAAATTACACTATTTCCTCCTGTATTTAACTTTCATCAGGTCCGGTCCTTAGGTTTGAAGGGATCTCAGGAAGTCTCAGATCTCAGTCTAATACATTTGATTCATCTCTAATGATGGTGTAATGGTTTTACATTATAATACTATACTTAGTACTTTAGGTATAATAGGATGAAGAGGTCATAAGTAGTAGTTCAAGGCCGGGATATTTTTTAATTAGATTGTGTTGAATAACACGTCCTGATGTAAAATATGACCATGCTCAAAAACTTAGTGTCCATCAATAAGAACGAAAATGATCTATTGTTTCATATTTTTTCCAATACGACATTGCAATTTGTATGAAATAGCTAACTTTCTCCTCGCGATTGGTTCCATAGTTTTTTTTTTATTCTGGTACCTTAATCGCGTTATATTTTCGGGAGTGTTCATCTTACACCATGCATAACGGTTCGTTTTGTTGGTGCACTCTAGACTAAAACCGTTTATCTTCAGTATTGTGTTCTGAACAAATTTTAAGTAAGTGAAATGAGGACTTTATTTTTTATTTATTATCTGTGTTATGGTTCGCAGTTGAGAAGTTATGTTATCAAGCTTTTATTGTCATGACGTGTCAATCGTAATCGTTTGTCTATAACAGTACATCTACTTTTTTGGTTGGGTTATATATACATTTATTATTATATATTATATATATATAATCATGTCCATCTAGATTGACGGATCCTATACTCAGATCAAGAAATATAATCGGCTTGAAACTGAGGTCGTGTTCGTGCACTAGCATTGGTTCATCTGTGTGTTCGAGCAGTTTGAAAAAGACGGTTTGTATAATGCCTTGTCATTTTATAGCGCCTCTAAAAACTGACTTTTAACTAGTGGAACCCGTAGCGACTCAGTTTCAAAACACAGAAGCGGCAACGCCGGCAACACAATATGTTCAACAATCTCGTCGCTAATGTCATAAAATAAAGTAGGTGGGTATTTCATTAAAGCTCACAGGTATTACATACTTTAAGTGTTGCTTAGTTATTAAATTTCATTTCATTAATATAAATCATTTTCCCGCCATCTGCGACTAGACCGGTGTATGTTGGCTTTGTTCACCCTTCCAAACTTTTGTTCGAGAGTCAAGAGTTGACTTTCGGTTCAGTTTATATTTATCTGGCTTGGCATTCGCTGTTTACGTTTTCTCAGGGCTCTGCAAAGAAACAAAATGCTACAAAAATGCGTAGAACGCGTAACTTTCAGTAAGGTATTGGTTTTACGAAGTTTGTAGTATCAGGACACACAGTTGACGTTATAAGCGATGCTTTAGTTTAAATGTAAAGTTTGGATTGATACCGCGAGGAACATTGTACTCCGCGACGGCGACAGCGACGACGCGCGACGGCTCAAGCAGCGGTTGCCCTTCTTCGAACAAACTCTAATATAGCTCCCACCCCCCCTAAGTTATTCGATGATACTGTTTTTACTTCATAATAGTACCCTTTTGTCTTAACTAATTTCTGGTCCGCGCTCGTTCTCTTGTAGGTACAACAGCGTTAAATTAATTTGCACTGCAACGGTTTTGGGCTTGAGGCAAGTCGGGCTGGTGAAAGTAATTAAATCAGCCAAGTAAGTAAGTGCTTATTTTTAATTTGTTGAATGGTGCAACGAGCAGCCTGCGCTCCGACATCCGCAGTGTGGAGGTTCGCCGCCGCTGCCGCCGCCGCCGCTGGCTCGCATTGCAGGAAGCGTGGAAGTCGCCGCGCGGAGAGGTTCTTCGTGCGGGTAGGATCCTCGGGGGGAGGGGAGGGTGGTCCTGGGACTCACCACGGAACGCAAGAATGCGGGCGTGCGTGTGCGGGTGCCGGTGCGGCAGGGGAGCGGGGCCTCAGGGGGGTGAGGGCGGGGGATGCGTCGGTGACGCGCGGGGCGAGGCGCGGGCAAGCGCGTGCCGCAGACGCCGCAGTAGCGTGGAGGCGCCGCCGCGGCCGCTCGCCACCGCCGCCACTAACGCCGACGCGACGCGACGACGTCACGAGACGAGCGTGAATCCGCTGACTGAAATCTCGATGGTGGTTCCCGCGTTCCGATCGTACCGCGTCCGCGCGCACGTTGCGGCGCGGCTCGTTTGAGTGCCGCCACTTTTGTAACACTAAACTTAACTTTTTTTAATTTCCTCTTATTGACTCTTGCAATTTCAAGGACTCGAGTCTAAGAGGAAGTTATTGAGAACGTCACCTTAAGCCCTTTCGGTAGAGTTCACATTCTCACGTCATCCTTAGGTTGTAAGGTAGAGGTTCTATTGTCTCATCCGCCTTGACAGGTCTGAATTTCAGCCGATGTTATGCTAAGACGTCCCGCCCGGGTTGTTTAAATGGTAATGCTTTGAGAATAGGTATCATGTTCAGTGAGCATTAGGCTCGCGGTCGGACGCGACGAGGAGGAAGGCTCGGCCCACCACCGTCAGCTGCCACCGCCGCCGCCGCTGCCGTGTCGGCACACAATGAATGCAATCAAGCGAACGCATTATTAGTTTATTACAAACCGCAAGAATTTCACCGCAGCCACGTTTCACATACCTTTAATATGAATGATATAACCGATTTGTTATAAATTATAATATTAAATTTAGTTTTGCGGTAGTATTTGAAATCCCGCCAAGTTTTCAGCAGAAAGCACCATCTAAAAAGTATTAATGTCACTATATGCGCCATTAAAGTAAAGATAGACCCCTACGTCATAAAATTTAAACCTAAATGTTGAACTGGATATTATTTGGAATAAATTTATTGATGGTTATATTTAAAATACAAGACATAGTTATACATAAACTTGACTACATATTTGAACAAGTACGTTTTGTTCATAGTCAGTCATATTGCTTATAGCATTATTTCAATTGAATGGAGTGCTTTTAAAGCCACCTTGGAATTACTGCCACAATTGAGAACTGGCTTTTTTACACTTTGCCATTTTCTATTCGCGAGCTGGCGGAGTCTCATTAGTACGATTGCATTGACTTTTATTTTCTTTTAGCCGCAATACTCCTATACACCAGGCAATTTCAACCCAGTCTTTTATTCCAGCTGGACTTTTATTTACTGCCTCAGCTCAGCAGCTTAGGCTAATATTAAAAGTAACGGTTATCGAAACTCATTTTTTTTTCCTTCTTGGTCATAAATATCATTATGATTTAATATCACACGATTCGGACGTCTCTAATTATTCAACTGATTAATTCAGCTGTATGGTGACCTTGACATGATAGAAAAAGAGTTCAAATCACAGCAGTCAATAGAATTAGTCATTTCTGTACCAAAACATACACAAAATTTTTGCGAAACAAGAAACAATCAGTAAAATATTGAAACGAGTTGAAAATAGAGCTTTTTCGCAACAGCTGATCAGGCAGTCGAGTCGTTAGTGGAGGCTATCAGCGAAGCATTATTGTTTGGTAACGGGGCCACGTGTGAGTGATGTTTATCGGATGGATGAGATATAGAATCATGTACCTATAGGTATTAGGACCTGCGATTACATAATATAAAGCTGATGCAAAATCAAACAAACAATTTGAGGGTATTGCAAACACGAGAAGTGTTGAACGGTCAATATTTGGTAAGTCAATGTTGTATTACGGTTGCTAACTGTAGTTATTGTTGATTGGGAGTATCAGCGCGGCTGCAAGTTTATAACTTGGAAACTTTTACAAAAGTTGTTTCAGCGTATTTCATTTTCAGGAACATTATAAATATTCTGGTAAAGCGGCAGAAAAGCTTTTTGTCAAGATAAACCTCGCCCTTACAAACCCATACAAACCCTTACAAATCTTTACAAAGTCCTATAAATCGCTACAAACCAATACAAAATTTAAAACCCTAAGATGTTTTCGGGGATATTACATTACATTATTATTTAATACCTACTTTGGTACCAAAATATTTTAGGTATTCCACTTGATAATATACTTAGCTAAGCCAAAAATATGACCAACTTATATCTCTTATTGAGTTATTTCTAGAGTAGAGTAGGCAATGATAATATTGATATAAGAAACTCAACGAGTTTCAGTTGCCTTATTTTTTACGTAGATCATAAAAAGGGTTTTGCTGCCATTGTTTTTGTTACATTATGACATGGAATCACAATAGCGGGCTGCTTTTGTATACAAAGTAATTATTTTAATGAGTTTTAACTTATTGTATATTAGCATATTTTATTTTGTATCTTAGTTGTATAAGAGACATTTCATGTGCCTGTAACTGCACCAGCACCCCATACTCTTCCAATACCACTGCTTGGCGACAGAAATGGGTACGGTGGTACTACGCTTGGAGACGCGGTGTGGTATGGTTATATTTTCGTGGCCCATGGGTAATAAAGGCTAAGCTTTCACGCCGTATAAAAACTCTAATGACTCCATGACATTAACGATGTGATAAGTATTCGAGATCGCCACCTAAGAGGAGATCCTCAAGTTATTATAAGGGTGGGTCATTATGAAAACACGTCTATATCTTATGATCCGATAATCCGCCAAATTCCGGACTAAAGCGCAATCGTGAAAAAATCGACATTTTATCGACGAAGTTTTTAAAGAATTATTTAAATGAGTTAAAACGTTGCGAATCCTAAAAAGAGAAGTTTATAGAAGCCTTACCATAATTTTGTATGAAATTTTAATAATGAATACCTAAGTTGGAGCTTTATAAATCATTATGAAAATATACTTGTAGTAGTAACCTTGCAGTTGTCCGATAACAACATTTTTTAGCAAATGATCATAATTTTTTAAACAAAGTTTACTAATTGTTTTTGTTTTTTTTTTAAACAAAAAATAGCAATCGGGTGCTCTAAATTACGCATATTTTAATATCCCTTAAAGTATCCCTTTTAAAGTATAGTTACAGTAAAAATAAGTAGGTATTTATTTATGGTAATTTGTCGAGCGGATCTCGCGATATGAAAACGGTAGCCTGGATTGTGTAACATTTGGAGTAGTCATTACCGTTGCTCGGCAGTGTAGTAGGGCTGACGCCAGTACTTTAGCGCTGCCAAGTCAGCATGCGACGCGACGCTTTGGAACTACAATAAAGGTAGGATTTGAGGTTGGCGACCCAGATTACGACATTGACAGTCGCTGTCCCGGTCGCAAACCTCAAATCTACGTAACAAAGTTTTCGAGACTTGGGAAGCATAATAAACGGACGCTAGGAATGTAATCAGATTAACTTTTTGTCTGCTCTCACATATTAGGTGGTCCAAAATAGAGAAATGAATGAAGGTATTGTATGTAATCTCCACTGTATAAAGAATAAACCTTGAAAGTATACGCCTTGTTCCATGAGGCACAATGGTTTTTTTACCACATAATATAAAAAATTAAAATAAATATAATTTTTTTTTTAAATTAGAATGAACTGGTGAAATAATTATAAAAATTATATGTAATTGATTTTAATTATTACTTACCAACCGTTTTTTTATCAGATATAATGTCCTTTGGCCACAGTTTCACAAGTAACGATGAAGCCAACGCTGAAGCAGGACAGTTTAGAGAACACCTTGCCTGCAAGAGACCTGAATTTGTAGTTTTCAGGAAAGACAGAAAACAGCAACGAGGTTTACTCCTTGGCAGTTCGCATAGTGAATGTACAGCCAAAATTCTTGTATGTAGTTCGATTTAGGTAAATAAGATAAAAGAGAAAAACACTATTGTGCTGTGTGAAAAAACCACTTATTTTATTTTGATTAAATTAATAAATCTTCTTTTTATTTATTTACAAACACAAACAATATATAAAATTAAAATTATAGCATAAAATAAAAAATGTAAACGCTTTTAGTATTTAAACAACATCCTTGGCAAGTTAGGTAAATAGTTTGAATTCCACATGTGGTAATACAAAGCTACACTTGCGTGTGCGTGAGTTAGAACGTTTCTTTTAAAGTGATTATACGTTGATACTCGTAGCTATGTTAGTTGTGTACCTACTTGTACCATGTAAACACTTACGCCCCAGTTTCACCAGTTTCAATTCCAGGGGTTGAATTGTAGTAAAAAAAATCTGCTGAAACGCAGCTGAATCGTAGCTTTTTATCTGTTTTAGGCTGTTTCATATTTATTTTATGGAAAACCAACAGCTTATATAGAGAAGTTTTTTAAGAATGGATACCCAACACATGTTTACACATAACAAATCAAAGTACATATAAAAGGAAATAAAACAAGGTGCTCCCATAATTATAGGGTACCACATAATGCGCGTAGGAACAAGCAACTTATACAATTTGTAATTTCTTGTACTCTATTTAAATGTGGAAATTTTTAATTGGCCTTTAGTGTATTATGTCTATCTTCCTATTGTATAAATACCTAGCTGTTAGTTTTCCAAAAATTATTAAAATAAAATAAAATAACATAAAGTAGGAAAAATAACAAAGTATTAATTCACATAAACAAAAGTAAGCTTAAGGCAATTAGGTAAGTAGTCAAATAAATGGTAGGTTGTAGTTATACGTTTAGCAATGGAAAACCAATTACAGGTTTTCACGAGTACATAACAAATTAACAACAAATACAGCTGTGAACGACGACGATAACAACAACAATCTCGTTTCCTGTGACGCTTAGCTGAAGATCAATCAAACCATAGTTGGAACTGCTAACCTTTGCAAATTAGTAGAATTGGGCCCCAGGTTTTTTTGCGCAAATATAATGTGATACGGGTTGAGGCATTTACTCTCAAATGAATGCTACGTCTGCTATGTCTTAATCGAATCGAAAGATAACTCAAATTGAAAAAGAGTCTTCAGCATAAAATGAGCTAGACTACATTCAGCTTCAATCATTTCACAAACAGCCAGTAGTAGAACTTATTTTGTCTTGTGAAAGAACCATCGTACCTATTTCTGACGCCAAGCAGCGACGCTCCCGTTATGGTGTTTCGGTTTGAAGGGTATGGGTGCCGGTGCAATTCCAGGCGCAAGAGACTTTTCAAGAAATTTGTTATATTTTAACTTTTGAGCAATGTTATAGTTATCTTTTTGGATGAGATGACGCATTGCGCCAAGAGATCTGAAACTAAAAGAATATCGACTGTGCCTGAGAATAGCAGACATGAGCTGATTTAATTTTTTTACGTTGCATTGTCATGATCAAAGTAAATGTTTCTTGTTAAAATTTTAAATTGTGCAACTAAAAATAAAAACTTAAGAAACACTGAAAACATGAAAATGGTAACATGAATTATTGGCAAAGTTTTAAACGTAATCTCTTTTACTATCCAGTTCCGAAACTTTATTTCAGCCATTCCTGCATTGCATTTGGTATGCACACGATTGCGGCCCTGTCACTTATATTTACTGCATACTCATTCGGCTACAAACTACTGGCCTCATAAAGTTGGGCCGTCCTCAATGCAGTGACATTATTTGCTAGTAAGCACCATGATTACTTATAACTTATATTAAAGCTTTTGTGTCGCGGACAACAACTTTTACTGGGGTGTCTGGAAAGTTTTACTTAGTATATTTTGTTTACCCAAGTTTATTTCATATGTAGGTTTAAAACTAGAGCCTGCCACTGGCATCGTGATAGACGTGAACACGCTTATTTTATAATCTCTCGGACTAGGTATCAAAGTTGGTTGGAACTGATCCATAGATCGCTCCTGTGTAGACAAGGCTGCAATCCCTCAAAGGCACTTCATCCCCAATGTTAAGCCGCCCTGACGCTGTCAGTATACGCAATCGTTCACTTCCTGTCAGAGTCACTTCTTATACTTACTTAAGATTATTGAAACAAGTCAATTTTAGTTTAGACGTATACTTACTGAAAAAAGGTCGAATTACATTTAAATAAAAAATAGACACGGAAATAACACAGAACACGAAAAGTGCAAAAATCATTAAAATAGTAAACCTTGCTACTTCCTTTGCATTTGATTCGGTGAATCCGCTTTGTAAAGTTTTCGTTGTTTACGACAGCAGTTTTGTTATGAGAACAGTTAATGCCACAACTCGGACAAGCTATCGTTATGCATTATTTAAGGTTCATGCACTAGGCACGGTTCCCGGTGCAGCACAAATTATGCTTACATGATCTGTGAACACTTTAGCCTGGGTTTTCTGATATCATCTTACTACGCTCATTACATAGGTACCCGACTGCGTTTGATACCCAAACTGGGGCCTGATTTTTGACTCCAAAAACCTACCAGGTTTTTTGAACGGTTTTCATGCTAAACCATAGGTATTCTGTGACTAAATCACTATTTAGTCACGGACGCGCTGTGAGACACAAAAACGCGCTGAAACGCGCTAATGTAGTGACATTAGCGCGTTTCAGCGCGTTTTTTGCCGTCAGAAGCTTCTTGTTTTCGTATATCTGTAACCACGTCACTTGACATTATGCTGGGCAGCGAAAGCAGTTCAGAGCTTGCGATATGGGGGCAGGAGGTATCGGGTTTAAATAATGATGAACGTCACTGGCGTATATGACATAATATAATCTACTTTGAATTGCTTGCCTTCTGTTGAATTGTAAAAAATCTCCAGAATTAAATATTTCGAAGTTAAATTGAAACACACTCGTAACGTGCATGAATACTTTATTGCCTCAATAAAGATGACATCGTGGTTTAACTTCCTGTCTACATTCGGGTCAGGCGCGAACGCAATACTCATACTCAAATCAACCTGTGACATTGAATTCCCCACTTGCTCCAAATGTTACATTCTTTTTATAAATGGGTTTGTCCTGAATGAATTTTCATTAATATCTATAAACATTCATGTTGGACGTGTGAGACTTTATTGATGAGCCTTTGTCATCGCTCTCTCGTTGTTATTATCTTTTACAATAGAATGAATGAGTCCCAAACTCATTCATTTAATTATTTTTTTGTCAGAGTCCTCCATAAATCACAGACTGTGTCTGTTTACTCTTTGTTGTCTGTAGTTTTCACGTGGTATGATTTAGTATTTACAATGTAGATTACATGAACCCTGTTGAAGGGTATTTCAACAGGAAAGCAGGCAAACTGAGGTTTCATTATCTTTAAAAATTTTAATAGTTATTTTTCTTGTTCATGATTTGATTCTAAGTCCACTTTTTTTTTCCATCGAGCACACTGGTTGGCCAGATGGAAAAAAAAATCTCATCGAGCCCACTATGAGCCCACTCATTTGCATAGTGGGCTCGATGGGAATTTTTTTCCCATCCGGCCGACCAGTGGTCCGGCCGCGCGGCCGGTTGGCTCGATGGGAATAAGCCATTTTATATTGAAATTATATCTTTTGGTGTGTAATAGATAAAACATTGGAGGAGGTATTCAATACTTTGTTCGAAAATAACTTTGTTTTCTGTTTCAATCAAATTTCTAACGATTTCTATAGACGTAATCATGATGGTTGCCATTTAGTGAAGTGAAGATGGCGTAAATTAATACGCAACATGCCTCTAAAGTTTCACGTTTTGTTTAGGTATATATTAAATAAATAAATTCTTCTCAAAGGCTGCCTGGAAGAGGCTTTTAGCAATCGAATATCAACTATTCTGTACTGATTGGTACTGATTTTGACTAGTTAAACCCAGTTGAGTTTACCAAATAATCAAACCGAGCTCAACAGTTTCATGTGTATTTTGTAAATATTGTGAATACTGTATTAGTTGTAATTTTCATTTTCCTGTTGATTTACACAAAATTGTATCTAAGGCAACACTGTCTAGGGGCTAGATAGTTCACTTTAAACGGACACCGCTCCCTTGAGCTGTGTATTTTATTTACAAGTAGGATAATAGGATAGATTATCCTAAAAGGGTTGAAGTGTGGTATTTAAATGGAAACAGATATTATGGAAATTTATGGAAGAAAAGAATAAGATAGGAGTAAAGTTACTTTTATAGCCATCCACAAATCCATTCATCCATAGCATATAATATACATTTACCACATAATATCATATCAATATATATAAAACTTTTTTGAAGCTGACTTAGAATCAACGCACAGCCTAAAGTATAAGTCCTAGAGGTATGAAATTTGGAAGGTAGTAGTATGTATTGCAGTGTATATATATATGTACCTTATGTACCTTATGTACCTTATGTAGTGCAGGGGTGCACTAAGAAAGGAATTTTGAAAAGTCACACTCTAAAGGGTCTAGAACGCGAGCAACGCCGCGGGCAACGGCTAGTCTATGTATATACTCTATAATTTAGTAGTGAAACGACGATGGATATATCAAATTTTTATATTTAATTTATTTCTGAAACAATAATTATATACTTACTTGATTAATATCCAATTTTATAAAAGCTGCTTAGTTCAATTGGATTCGTTTCGCTCGTCAACAAATTAAAATTATATAAATGGCGTTTCGTATCGTGTTTCTGTATAATAAAAGTTGTATTTTAAATTCTATTTACGCAACCACTGTCTTGTGCCAATTCGATTCATGTAGTTAGAGCTACACTTATTGTATGCTTCAGCATCGTCTCTTTACAAAAAGTGTACATACTATGTGGTTACTTACGCGTCGCGTCGGTCGCATGGAAATTCTATATCACCGAACATTGTTGTGCTAAGTAAGTTATTGTGAACTTTATATAATCTATAATATACTATATCTATAGTATTGCTTATATCCATGCTGGAAGGAAGTGTTAATCTATCTATTGTTTTGTTATACTTAACAATATAAAGCACTAGCCGTCACCCGCGGCGTTGCTCGCGTTCTTCCCTTTAGAGTGTGACGTTTCAAAATTCCTTTCTTAGTGCGCCCCTACACTATATAAGGATACTACCCTCCAAATTTCATACCTCTAGGACTTATAGTTTAGGCTGTGCGTTGATTCTCTGTCAGCTTCAAAAGAGTTTTATATATATTGATTTCAAAAATATAAATATAAATAAAAATATAGCTATACGCTTAAACGCTATCAGATTTGTAAATCATACAAAATTGAACTGTCTCCATCTAGTGAACGACCTATAATTAAAATGATTGAATGAAGTCTACGCGAATACGTCAAGAGGCTCGTGACGACGGATTTACGTTGTAACTTCTAAATTAAGCCGAGATAAACACGAGACCACTGAGCGGCAGTAGACTTACTACATAATAGTCACTAACGTTCATTTTCAGAACAAGTTAAAAAAACACAAACGACACTTAAATCTTTGACATTTAGTGGCCATACAACCACAGTTAAACGATAGTTTGAATTAAACAGATCTCTACTGAACTATATAAAAGAACTGTGATCGACGAAGATGTTAAACATTTGGTTTTTGGAGTTAATGTAAGCACGACCAGAAGCAGGGTTTCCCGAAAGAGGTAACAGTAATTCATGCATACACATTAAAACAAAATTCATAATCTGTAGAAGTAAACTTAGAGTACACAAAACGCAGAGGATTGTCTGCTCTATGTACACGAGCACTTTAGTGTAAATAAGACGCAATGAAGAATGAACAAGCCGGGAATAGTTTGTGTCGAGGTGTCGATCGCTCCAGGCCGTCCGGTGTTTGGTTAGGCTACCCGTGATGAAGTGGTTTTGCGATTACTCCATTTATTTTCTTTTATAAACGGTTTATTAACTTTTCTACTGCTTTTGTCTGCTTGTGGACTACGAATCAATCGTGGCACGTAATTAGCAACGCGTGTAGCACCGTACAGATGTGCACGGGACTTCACTGTAATAGTGCAAATTAACCAATCTAGTACAATCAGTGACAGATTGCATACGAACACACATCATCAGTCTGGTCTGAACCGCAAATCGGCCGCGGCCAGCCACAATGGCGCCAGGCCAAGGTACCAGCCGGTGGCATCGTGCGTATTTGTCCAGGTTCCGATAGAAATCCTAATCTATCCCAAATCCGTACTGTACAGAGAGTTGACTAAATCTCTTTTGAATAGTTTTATAGGATTTGAATTAATTCTCAAGTTTTCTTCCAGCAACTAAACCTTAACTAACGAGTTATTCGTCAACTCGCAAGCGTGAAAGTCGCGAGTGCGCGCGAGTTGGCACCTTCCGATTTTACCTATTTTTTTGGTCGTCAACTCGCGCGCACATATAAAGTACACTTATACAAGCAAAACCACAAAATATGTCAAAAATATAAAACTGTTTATTGTCCTGCTACAAGTTTTTTCCTAATAGGTAATATCTAATTATCAATAAAATTACTAGCTGACCCGACGAACTTTGTTCCGCCTTAGAGGCAATAAATGAGCATATTTTGGATTTATTCAATTATCATCCTCACCTACAGTTGCTATGTATGCCTTGTACTTTTGATGGCCTGCGGCATCATTTTCTTCTTTTCTAAGACAGGTAAAAACCGTCATGAGAACTCCTGATAAATCATCGAGAGGTCAAGATCAATTATGTGGGACTTGAAATCTAAATCCATTTGTTTTTTAGTAGCTTCAGCCAACTTTAAGATATAACAATGTTTACAATTTGGATGATTTTTATTATCTCATTGTCTCTCTCAATTGTTTTTGATGTTTCCTCTATATCCATTCTTCTACTTGTGGACGGCATAGTTTTCCTGAATAATTGTTTTGGTTATTTTCAGATTAATATTTTTATTTATAAAATAAAATAAAAGTATCCGCGTGATATTCTCTAAAATTTTCTAATCTAATGTATAAGTTATAGTTGATTGCAAACTGGTCTGAGTCTTTGTACAGACACTGTCGGAACAGTGTGAAATACCTTCCAACTTGTAACAAACTGCGCTCAGATCGTGTGAAACTGTCTACCGTACTACTCAGTCTGAAACCTTACTAAACTAGGTAATTTAATATTGTTCTCAATTTGTAAAACTATTAAAAATATACTAAAATGCGGTTGCATGCGTTGCTCACTGCTTTTTTATTCTGCTTTTACCTACTTTTCTTTTTGACATGCAAGAATTTGGTCGACGAGAGTTAGTCTCTTTAACAATTGTTTCATTTTATTTGAATCAGGCAAATGACCCAGGTTTGGACGTTTTCTATGAGAGTGAGATCTAAACGAACCTCATTGTCTTATTTCTCGTATGACGTGGAACTATCACGAACTCTATAAAATAATATCACATTTAATAAGTACATTAAACCATCCGCTAAGGTTATTGTACCGGCTTAGGATTTAAGCAAATTAATTTTAAACTCTAAATCAGCTTAAACTGCACTCTGTATGCTTGATCGGGATCGGCGACGGTGCTTTTATTCCAAGTAATAATGAGGCTCAACTATGCCTTGTTAAGTAGGTGCTTATTTTATTATGTAGGTTTTCTCCGCTTTGGGTTTTGTAATAATTATTTCAATGTGGTTTTGCGACTTTATCTTGGTGCCATGGATTGCAACGATTTCTTCGGACAATAATAACTTCCACTCCCGCAATAAAAGGCATCATAATGTCCTTATAAAAAGCACTCAAGAGCAAACATTCCGGATCATCTGCAAAAACTTGAATATCTTGTAGAGTGCAATAGGGTAATATCGAAGAGTAAGTGCAATTTTGCAAGTGTGTTATTACTTAAGCTTATACTTACTCGTTTATTGAAGAAGTATTTTCTGGTTTCCAAGATATTGAAGGTTTTATAAATGAGTCTGAATTTTCCCTCTCAACTATATATTGTATGCTTTTTAAAAAGACTAGATCTTAGCTAGAGACGGACTGTGTCAAATGACCAACTTTATCCAGATTCCACTTAGACAACACAATTCGGTTGGTCAGTTTTATTGGTATGGGTATACATACACACACGAGAGCGGTATGTTGGTACAATAGATGATTCATCCAAAGAACTAGCGTCTACGAGCCCGACACGCACACACGTTAGGTCCATTCATGACTGCATCGCGTACACAGAATAAATAATAGTACTACGTAGTAGGGATAGCTGGTTGTCTTTATTCATTCTTTATCTCCGAAGATCTGTTGAGATTTGAATGGATGCTAAATGTAATGGGAATACAGTAGAGAGGGTACCTATTTCTTATGTTGTTTCGTCTAAAGGTTAGTGATAATAGATAATGTATGGTTTTTATATTACTTGCTGACCCGACAGACGTTGTCCTGTCTTAACTATTTGCAGCACGCATAAATGTACAACAACCCATTCTGTCAATGTTATGTCCTCACTTCAAACATCTGATTTTATCACGACTTTTTTCAAAGTTTCTTATAAGAATAATATGTGTATTTTATGTAAGACTGTATAATGCTTGATAAATATAATGTTTATAATAGTTATTTAGACACAAGAAGGGAAGCTAAACCTTGTCAGCTGATTAGTTAGTTACACAGCGCGCTGTATAAGTCGCTTAGCACATCGTTAAACAAACCGAAATCAAACAAACATTTCACAAGCCAACACGACACGACACGATAACTGAAACGATGCTGTCAGATAAAATCGTTCCGTTTACAATAACAGAAACTAAATTAATTTACTAATACCAACATTACCAAATTTACCAACCATGAATTTTAACTGATGATATTGAAAAGCTTGCAGCGTACAATTAAACAATTGAACCAGTCGTCGTGTTTAACTTTCATTTTGTTTGCCAAATAAATAATAATGATTAAATCTTTTAACGCGAGTGGATAAATACAGGGTGTTTCAGAATTTCGGTATTACACAATAACTGATGAACATTTCGTATTCCACCTAAAAGTGTACAAACAAGAGATTGGAATCTCTTGATTGTGGTCTCGATAGCCACAAGTTACTGGCCCACTGTGGCGATAGATCGAGAAATGTGAAAAAAGGGAGGGAGGCCTTTGCCCTGCAGTGAGATGGCACAAGCATAAGTAAATAAATAAATAAATCTAAGTACTTTGCAGTACAAAAAAAAAACTAATCCTATTTATTCTGCAGCCATTTTGAGATCAATTTCGATACACCCTATACATGATACAGTCGTATTGAACCCAGTAAAGCTCAGCTCAGCGGACCGGATTATCACTGAATATACATAAAATATATACTAATTTATTGCACTGACTTTTCGTGCTAGGTCAGGATAAAAAAAATTAAAATATTCTATTAGAACACTCAGAATAAAATATAGCTCGAAGATATTCCATTAGAACTTCTGGTTTTCTAGACTCTCTAAGTAAGATTTAAACAAGAAGAGAAACTTATAGAGACCACACACGTTCAAATTAATTTCATACTTAAGAATGATCCTATGTATCTGAACGCGCGTGGCTGCCATAATAAAGTACTATTATAAAGATATTTTAATTGTTCACTTAGTTTTTACCCGCCACTGCGTCCGCGTCCCGCTTGATGCTGTTCGTTTTTCGGGATAAAAAGTATACGTATCTGTTAATCCAGGTTACGGACTACATATATTCCAGTTTCATACAAATCTGGCTGGTTAACAGCGTGACTAAACAAACATCTAAACTTTTGACATTTATAGTATACTAGCCGTCGCCCGCGGCGTTGCTCGCGTTCTAGACCCTTTAGAGTGTGACTTTTCAAAATTCCTTTCTTAGTGCGCCCCTACACTATATAAGGAACCTACCCTCCAAATTTCATACCTCTAGGACTTAGTTTAGGCTGTGCGTTGATTCTATGTCAGCTTCAAAAGAGTTTTATATATATTGATGATTAGTGGGATTATAACAGTCTAATTTTTCGAAGCATTAGACCAACTTTGATCATAATCAAGATTATGGATAGCTTAGCGTGAAATAATAAAGGCACTAGTAGCTTTAATCCCTGTCAACAGAAAGGCTTAACTCACACAAACAAACTTAGCACACAACGAAGCCTGTCATCACAGTCAGAGCTTAATAGGTAGGTACTAGGTACATATCTATTAAACGAGATTTTATACAATGGACTATACATTGGTACTCTGAACATAGAACTGTAAAATTTTGCTCAGATGCGGGTGTGAGTATATCTATCAGTTATTTATACATTAACGGCTTGATCATCAAACAATTCAAATTCAAATTTATTTATTTCTCTCGTGCTAATAACTAAGGTAATACAAACGGTAGCCTTATATCTAAAAATAGACTTAAGGTGGTTAAATGAGAGCTGGCGCCCAAAAGGTTTATTGATAAAACCTGTGTAGTGGGACACCAGGCCCACCTTCCGGCCTCGATGAATTGTTAAGCTTAGTGCGATGCAATTGAGCTAGAGTGCCAATCTGCAATAAACGACAAACATACTACTGACAAGCGTTAAAACATAACATTTCGAAAGGGCGGTTTTATAATAGAATGATGGTTCCTTTGTATTGTAGTTCAATGGTTATGTATCTAATTTATCTACACTGAACATTACATTCTGCGCCAAATAGTAGTAATAACGCTCTAATTGCAACGCAAACAAAGAGACTATTATATAGCTTAGCGTCTGACTTTGATTACTTACTCGGCTTTTTGAAAAAGGAAGCAATAAAAAACTATGATATTTGTTTTTTGTGCTTTACTAAATTGCAATAAAACTTACAGTGGAATTTTTCTGAAGCAAACTAAGTCAAATAGACAACTTAAAGCAAAATTAAGATGTATCATCAAACGAGACCGTGGATAAGTTAATCCGAACAAGTACTCGTATTTAGAGATAGTAATGGTGTTTTCGAAGAAAACTATTTTAATCTACCTTCCGGGTTTCAGCTTGTGGAAACTCTAGCTTTCCTCCCTCGAGAGCCAAAACTAATTTCAGCTGAGTTTATTACATTCCATTGAAATTCTCATTCCAATCGACTTGTTAAATTATTTTCAGTTCTTGATTTTAAATCGCACTTTGTATCAAATCGTGGATGGATGAATTTCGCTCATTTTATTGCCATTCCTAATATTATCATCAAGCAAGCAAGTTTGTATAAGTTAGTAACCAACTCTGGTGACGGAGTTTTTAGGCCTCCGTCCTTTTTTTTTTTTTTTTTTTTGTTATCGGGGGGAAATCTGCACACAGACACCTTACCACATTTCAGGGATGCGGCAAGGTAGTGTGGGGATGGTGACACTCACCGACCCACTAAAACCACCCCGGTGGCCGGCCTCTCTGCCTGTCAAGGGGCTCCGGGACCTCTAAAGACCAACGCCGGTGCCCCCCTCGCAGTTTGCCTGAGCACATCCCGGGAATGCCATCCATTGACACCCCCGTGCTCACGGCGACACCTGCCACCAAGTGTCGCCGCCCTCCCGAGATCTGCATACTGACCGACCGGAGCCCGAACTCCGGCCGATCGCAGACCCGAAAAGGCTCCTGTATGGCAGGAGCTACCACTCGCCCCCTCTCGGGGCAGGCAGCGCAGGGCCACTGTAAACAGCAGCCCCCCGCCGCCTCCATCCCGGGCGCATCAGTCCCACCGATAGCGCCCTGCGGCCTCTGAAGAGCTGCGGAGGCGGAGGTACATCCCATGCACCAACCACCCCATCGCTCTCCTGTGACACGGGGGCTGCGGAGACGGAGTAATGCATTGAGGGCTACAAAACAACCGTCCCATCGCCCCCGGTGTTCCACCGCGGGTAATTTTTTAGAGAGGTTTTCTTCCTCGCAGCCCGGGCGGCTAAGCCAAGGCCCTCAGTCCCGCATGCCTAAGCACGCGGGTTTCCGAGCTCTGGGCGCTGACAAAGGAGATCTCATCTCCAGTGTCTACTCGGTGGCAGTGTGAGTGCACGCCGAGCACGCCCCACTTCATCCACTGCGCCCTCTGCTCATCAAAGGGACGCGCGGAGAAGCCTCCTCCATGACAGGCTATTGGTTATCCGAGAGTAATCCACAAATTGACTATCTGGGTTAATAGACAATCTGCGGATTATTCTCGGACGTAACAGGGTACACCGTCTTGTTGAACTGAAGCTCGCTCGGGATAAGCCACCAAGGTTGCCCCTAAGGCACTAGGACGCCGAAGCGCCCGCCCGAGTATCCCGAGAGATCAACAGTTCAACAAGCGCTCGAGAAGGTTGCCTGCCGTCGTAGTCCTAGTTTAACGTGCCCTCCGAAGCACGGAAGAGCTCAGATGTAAATGACATGCCACTAACGGGCACCCATCCAAACAGTGGCCGCGTAGAATGTCGTTTCAGTTAAATAATCGGTGAAGATTGACTAAGCTCGATCTACCTCTGTTGTCGACTCACTAACGGTATATTATTACCATACCAACATAGCTAACTTTGACATAATGTAATGATATTTTTTTATTCTTCGTTAATTTGTATTATAAAAGTTGTTAGTTTCATAACCTAATTCCCAATCTTTTTAGTGCCTTGCAAACTGAGTATTTTAGTGGAAAACTTCCAACTTAATATGACATTAAAACTATCACTATAAAAGAACCCGTAAATCTGGTATTTTATATGTTTTAATGTGAGGTCTGATAAGTTTCAAATATGTAATTTTGGTACAACGGATTATAGCAAGTAAGGTAGAAGAATATTTGAAACCCTGATTAGTTTTGCGATGATAGGCCAGAATTCAGAATTATACAGGGCGTCACATGGCCATGCCACATGGAGGGAAAGTATCATAAATAATGTAGATAGAACATTTTACCGAAAGAAGACTTTATTTTGCTTTTCAAAACAATTTATACTGCATTCAAAGAATTTTGAATAATCGCCTGTCTGAACCGGGAATCAAACCCGGACTTGTAAAACAAAACACAAACGTTATATCAAGATTGTTTAATTGTGTATTGTGAGAGGGTGTGTGCGTGTATGCCTGTATTTAGCACACAATGGTGCTTTGCCTTGATTGCTTGCTCTCGTCTCGAGAGAGTAATTATGGTCACCACCCAATCACCTGGTGTACTTGCGGTAAGCTAATAGAGATTTACTCAGT
The DNA here is from genome assembly GCA_918843925.1 of Eulithis prunata. Classification (NCBI taxonomy): domain Eukaryota; kingdom Metazoa; phylum Arthropoda; class Insecta; order Lepidoptera; family Geometridae; genus Eulithis; species Eulithis prunata. The sequence goes on from OU974006.1 coordinate 11,500,670, forward strand.
AAAAGGCTATACAGACAGCAACAAGCACATATAAATAACTAAACGGCGTTTTAAATTTACATAATTTAACAGCAATTACTAAAGTAATAATGTTAATATAAAAAACAAGTATTCAAACTTGATGACTACTAACAAGAGAAACCCATAATACAGTCGAGACCAAAAATTCTGGGTAATTTATAAAAACTTGAATATCGTGGATAATTTCACTAAGCTAACATTCATGGTTTCCAAGATATTCAAGTTTTTATAAATGACTCTAAATTTTTGCTCTCGAGTGTAATACATGGTTCTACTATGGAAACTAAACCCCAATTGTTCTATTCCAATAGCTATAGACATGGTATATATAATATAACCATACATATTCATGATTAATTCAGTACAGCATGATTCAATTTAATCCATCCGAGAATCCGATAGCTAAACGTCTTCGGACATCGTAGCGAATGGAAAGTGACGTGAACGGGTATGAAAATACTATGAGAACCTTACCTGGCACAAATGCTAGTGTATGGCATTTAATAGTTGAATGTAATAGGTTACGTCGACCTTCCGCTCCTCAGCCTTGGGCCCCGGGGAGCTCGTTACGTCAGCTCGCAGTCCGCGCTCTGTATCCATTCGCGTTCAAATTCCTACTGGCTCATTAGGGGATACAAGTTCATCTAACGAATGTTTTTTTAGGAATAGCTTGGTATTTAAACGTTACTAATCTACTTGGCACAAACAAAGGGAGGCCTTTGCTCAGCAGTGGGTGAGGTCAGGCTGCGGGCGGATAATAATGATGATGATGAATCCATTTAGATATTTGAAAGGTTGTCTACCGCAGATGGTGAATACCGTGGTGGGTCTAATCAATCTAATCTACATAAATATAGGCACGGGAGTGCTTGTATTCTGTCGAATCTTGACTGAGAATAGTTTTTCAATTTGAAATCATAAAAACTAAGCATTTTGAAATTAATTTCGGAACCAAATAGCTTTACACACTTACTAGCTCATTGGAAATTTACTGCGAATAAATTTATCTGAGAAAGTGCAAAGTGGAGAGAATGGTATCTTTACCAAAAACATCATCATCAATATATATAAAACTCTTTTGAAGCTGACTGAGAATCAACGCACAGCCTAAACTATAAGTCCTAGAGGTATGAAATTTGGAGGGTAGTATCCTTATATAGTGTAGAGGTGCACTAAGAAAGGAATTTTGAAACGTCACACTCTAAAGGGTAGAACGCGAGCAACGCCGTGGGCGACGGCTAGTTATATATATTTGTAATGTATATTATTTCGTAATTGACAGGAATTACGTTTTCTGTCGAATAGACTAAAATGGCGTCAGCATTTAGTCGTATGACGAGTTACAGCGGCACCGAGCAAAAGGACTACGTAAATACTCTTTCACATTTAAATAGTTTAAGTGTGAAGGAGTATGTAGTCCTCGCGATCAATAGCAAGTTCATAGCACGTGACACACAAATCGATACGCACGGTCGTTTTCTTTGAGTGCTTTGTGCGTGAACTGTTATTATACTATTGTACAAAATATTATGTGTGGGAACTGATTATTTTCTGATTTATTATTACGTTTTAAGCCAACTTACTTTAAGTGAGAAGTAAGAACATTATTTCAGAAAAATTTAACCTACTAAAAGTTACGAGAGGGTACAGTGGAACTCTGAAGACGCACCGCTAAAGATATGTGCAGATTTTGGGAGAGAGCTTAACCCTGTAGTCACTGGTTGCGAGGAACTGGCACATACAATCACCTAGTTTATATACGACGATTCTAAATTATCGATGTGATTTTACTGAATAACATATTTTGGATTTTACTATAGGGATTCTCCCAAATCTTTCCCATTTTTTTATTCAACTTATTGTGACAATCCATTTTCAATTATAAATTAGCTGATATAATGGAAACCTTTTATTTCGTGTTGCGATATAATTGGTGGTGGAAGTGCAATAAATTAATCGGATGGCGCCGTCAGCCAGCATGCTCCGATAAAATATTCAAAGGAATTATTACACTAGCGTAACACACATACTTTTTTGTAAATGTACAAAATATTGGTAACAAAGTAGACCTAATCAGAGTTTTGACAGGCGTCATGGCTCAGTCGGTAGTAGCTCTGCCTTCCGTGCTGTGGGTCGTGGGTTCGATCCCCACCGAGAACAAACATTTGTGTGTTATAAACATAGATGTTTGTTCTGTGTCTGGGTGTTTCTATGTATTATAAGTATGTATTTACAAAAAAAAATGTATGTATGTATTCTATCAGCCACCTAGTTTCCATTGTACAAGCTTTGCTTAGTTTGGGACTAGAAGGCGTTGTGTTAAGTGTCCGTGAATATTTATTTATTATTATTATTACAAGCCACTCACTTAGTGAATTATATGAGTTAAAAGCTTGTGGTTTTACTGAAATAATATTTCAGTAAAACCACAAGCTTTTAACTTACAATCTCCATTTTAAAAAGCTATAAACCACAAACCGCTTTTAATATTCGAAGAGCACATAATTACAGTTTGTCCACTTGTCGATACCGACACCTACACGACACCGACGTCCGACATGTCAGTTGCTTGAACAAAAATTTCAATGTAGACACTGATACGGTATGAAAGAGTGCTCAGTCTGACATAAGCGGCCGATATCGTGTCGTTCGCATTCTGAAAACAGCCATGGACCAACAACTTTAGTAGCTTAAGGGAAGCACGGCGTAGCTTATTCGTTTAATTGAACCAGCCTGTATTTGTTGACAAACGCGTTTGAATTGCTAGCGACTAATTTACGTCCAACCTAATGAGATTTCACTGCGAATCTCAATAAATGAGCGTAAGCATTGCGCAAAAATGTATTTAAATTAATTTGGAACTCGTAACTTTTGAAATGTCCCTCAGTAATCTAAATTATAATAAAGCAAGTTCGTATTAGTGTTAAGGCCACTTTAAGGCCTCTGTCGTGGCTACGACTGCTAGATCTGGGGCCAGCGATAGTACATATTTTTTGTTTTTATTTTTGTTCTTAAAATACTACCACTGACATTTATTTCCGTAGAAAATGGCAATAGAGAAGTGGTTGTTCACAAATAACAATAAAATCGTGATTCAACAGACTACAGCGATGACATTCAATTTCCTCAGTCAATTACAGGCTATTGTGCCAATAACTCAACGTAAACTTGTATATTTGCATCGGTGCAATGTCATTTATCTAGCAGCAATATTTATCGTTTTTTTTTATTGAGTTAGTAATGGTAACACTGGATGAGAAGATCCGAAGACCGGGCTCAATGGCGCATCGAAGAGATCTATGTCCAGCAGTGGACTAATATTGATGATGATGTAATAAAACAAGCAGATGTATAAAAAAAAACTCATTAATCAATTCTTCAGCAGGTATTTTTTTAGCGGTGCGTAACGGCTTCTAACTGGTGCTACATATTAGTTTCAACCCTAAGGTTGAAATGTTGCCTGGAAGAAATCGCTTTCAGCGATAAGGCCGCCCATTGTACTATACTAAGTTATTTTTAAGATTTGTACGTACCTTACCCTTGTGTACAATAAAGTATTATATATCTATCTATCTATGCTAAAACTTCCAGATCACAGGACCTAAAAAGTAGTCTCTGATTTTTACGATACATTCGTAAGTTCTGATTACGTCAGAAACGTGTGCTCATGATACAATTCTCGCAACGGCATTCAATTGTGTCTCGCCTCGCGCCCTGTGTTCCACTGCAGAAGATAAAGTTAGCTACGGGAGCTTAGATGGTCTAAGCTAGATAAAATAACGATAGTACGTGCTTAGCAAAGACTGTTGTGACTGAAAAAGACTGTTGTTTTCGAAGCGTGGATTTTAGATTTATTTGGAGTTTTTTTTTCATATAAGGACGTGGAAGATTTGATTCTGACAATAAAATAGCTCATCGTATGCGCAACTCTCGCAATTATTTACACACATTCACACACACACCCTCACCCTCTCTCACACATTCACATTATTAGGTACCTACCTACATGCACATTCACCTATACTACGACACTTATTGTACCCGCCACTGTTCAGATTTTCTTTGATTAGTCTTGTTCAGCAATTATATTTTTAGTTCTTTTGTTAACAATCCGCCAAAGCTAGCAACGCTAACACTTACTTAATGTAATTTGTTTAAACTCTTTTATGGTAACTAGTACTCCTGAGACCCAAGATGCAGGCTTTTTGCCTAGTTTGGGCCTCACCGGCTAAAATGTATACGTATTAATTCTGTTAAATCTGTTACTGTCGTTTACCCACCCAATAACCTGTGTTCTGTTTTGGCAATAAAAATTGTTCTATTCTATCACCAAGCCCGTATATCGTGACGTAAAATTATATATTATAATGTTCATAAACATGAATATTTTTTATCTTCTGGAAAATATATTTTTTACTTGTACCTTCTTCACAAATTCCGATAGCAATTTTCCTTTCGCTCGGTGATATCTCATCCTATATTATGATAACCGCTGGCGTCTGTGATTGAAGTTTGCTAGCGGTGTAATTGATTTATTTACACTAAGCACAAGTTTCTGAACTCAAATGTCTCGTTTTCAACAGCTAAAATCAAACTCAACCGTTTATAAAAAACTATAATTAAAAGACGAACATTATTACATATTGACTACGACATTTTTCCGTAAAAGCAGCAGTAAATTGTTCATGCTAGCTTCAATGAGATGGACATGCGTAACTTTACAAAATACTGCTACAGTAAAGTATAACTAATAAATAATTTTAGATTATAAATACAACGGAGGCTTAGAGATGAATGAAATGAAAAACAATGATTTTAAGTTTGTAGAAATGGGCCAGTTAAAGGAAAACCAAGTAAAAAACGGAACAAAAGAATGTATTTTTCTTCAGTAACACACAATAAAAACCATATTGCATATTACTAATGACAAAAACACATTAGTGGCTGATAGGAATCACTGCCTTTATTTGCCTTTATTACATTGCTAGATGAACTGATTACAGAGCATACAAACTAAATAGTGGTTAATTTTAAGTGCATCGATATTATTTGTTCTGCATCATGTTTTTGAAACACGTAACATTATAATTTAGCTCCCATAAATCATCAAGCTACTGTTTCTAGTTATAATGTTTTCGCGTCGCAGCCTTCCATAATGGTTCATCCGCGCAGGTTTCATTTTTGAGTAAAACAAAGTAATAAACCGGTAAAAAAAAATTATCCTCAAAATTGTGAATATCTAAGCTGCTCAGTCCGCTAAATCCAGCGAGGCAAATGAGCGTGTCTGCATTGGTACCTACGACAAATACACGATACCGACATCGAACAAAAATATCGTTGTCAACACGATGTGAAAGCGTCTAGTAGGTACTGAGGCTGAGCGCAAACAACCCACCGATCACAGCCACTGGTGGCCTGCGACATCCATGTTGTAGTTTTACATGGTGTAGCAAGTAACCGCCACCGAGCACACGTGTGCAGCGAGTCTACAAAATGCATGACAGAGCGTGTGAACTGACTTATCGCAGTCCACGATGGCCCATTTGTGCTCAGCCTAAACGCATAACATTATCTCCCCCAATATCGTGTAGATGTCGTGTCGGAGCTAGTGTGAAAACGCCCAATGTAGCGAGCGGAAGCGGCGGCAGCTATCAAATGACATTATTACCGAATCCGTACCGCTTTATACAGTTAGCTGAGCACCGGTATAGGCTAGTATAGTTTCACTGGCGAGTGCGTTGTGAAATGAGATATGATTGACGTCGTCCTAGCAAGACGATAATATATGAATTTTTTTTTGCTGTTTCAAAGCTCTATAATATTTTTGAGTAGGTATGTAGTTTATTTTGACATTGAATGCGGCCTTGAAAGTGATCATAGAATGTAGTGCTAGAGAATGGTTGTAAATTATATTCGCCTCATTTATTCCAGTAAATTATAAACTCTTCGAAAGTTACGTAAGAGATTATTAATAAATTTTACAATTTATTACCGACTCCTGTCTGCCTCTAGATAACGTAATACTTATAAAAGACTAAAATAATTCTATGAAATCCAGGTAAGCTCGGTTTTCTCAAAATAAGGTTCCCAATTTTTAACCTCACACTATAGTATTCCTTCAAGCTAGACTGTCACATAACTTTAACAACTTCTTAGGACTCCAATGCTTAAATGAAGATAGGCAATAGGTACCTACATAATGACTAGTTCAGAGTGATTGTTGTCCATAAACTTTTATCCCTCGGGGAATAATATGAAAGTTGTCATGGGTAATAGATTCCCGAGCCACTTTGATCCGGGACCCGGCTTACTTACATTGGGCATGAAATATGTCTAGGTACTGGTCTAAAAGTAGGGTTCGAAGTTAAAATACTACAACTTTTCAGTCACAGAAAGTAGAACAAATAACAAAATACCATCGAAATTATTTTCAAAGAGCTTTAAATACTAAACATCATTTTATAAGTTACTAGAACACATTTTTTGATGATTAAGTGGAACTGACATTTAAGTAAATCTTAGTTGAAGGTAAAATGAACGACCATTTCAAAATGTTTAATTGCTGGCAAATTCTTGAAACTTGAAACTTCTGAAATTGTTCGAGATTTTCCGGCTTTTTGAATTATCTGCCCGAGGCTCATCCTTTCGAGTGAAGGCAAATACGACGGTAGATGCACAATATGCACATTGCACACGGAACGGATTTAGCTTCTACATTTTCTGCTGCACTGCACATAAATATTTTTGTCATAACCATCGATCAGATACGATTTGGAAACGGGAACGCTTGGCCGTCATAAAATAAAAATCCACTTAAGCTAGACACGTTTCAGTTCAGGCATCCATGACATGAGCTTCGGTTCGATTTAGATTTTGTCTTATACAAAGACACTGACATCGGCAAATTTGTGGCAGCCCTAGCCACCGAACAGCTACAAGAAAAAGAAGAAGATATTAGAGTCGCATGTTTAATATTAAAGTTAATATAAAACAATAACTTTGAGCTTGCAAACAACTGCTCAACTGACAGGTAGATTCAACTTTTTGGTTTATGGTATTTTGTGACTTGTTGGACAAGTAGATTAATAAACTTCAACTTCTTGGCTTAATGTGAGAAGAGTAGATTCAGAGTTGACGAATGATAGGAGTGAGTGCCGACCCCACCTAGCGTGGGATAAGGGCAGGGAAATGATGATGTTGATGAACTTCTTGGTTTATGATTTTTGCGACAAATAGATTAACGCGCATCAATCATCATCATCTGTTGTCTGGAAGAAATCGCTCCCTAGCGATAAGACCGCCCATTGTACGTAACATAATGTAATTTAATCTGTCTCGCATATTAGTTATAAGGTGTACCTACGTACAATAAAGCATTTTCATTCATTCATTCATCATCATATATAAAACTATTTTGAAGCTGACAGAGAATCAAGTCCTAGAGGTATGAAATTTGGAGCGTAGTATCCTTATATAGTGTAGAGGTGCACTATGAAAGGAATTTTGAAAAGTCACACTAAAGGGTCTACAACCCGAGCAACGCCGCGGGCGACGGCTAGTATTTCATAAACGTCAATAATGCTTGAAATGTAGATCTCTGGCAATCAAATCAATCAACACACTAAAGATAAACACTGTCAATTTGTTTGTATTGCTCGTGGCATGATGTGACGACAGTTTATATGAAGAGTAACCTAAAAAGATCTTTGATGGGAAAAAGAACGTAGACGTAACTTTGTGAGTACTCGTAGCCAAGCAAGTACGCTGTAAATTGATCTCACGATGTGCCGTCTTACGCCGTTTGTCTACCAACGCCGGCACCGGTAATGCACTACCGCGGCAATACAAAACACGTCTATACCACTGCCGTCACACCGCACCGCACCGTTCACGAGTTTTTTATTGCTCTGGTAGTTCATCACCAGTGCCGTGCCGGTGCCGGCGTCACGGTCCAGGGTCGTGACGTTTCACAGCAAGGCCCAATTACACCGTACCATTTTCTTGTACGTACCAGTAAAATAATTGAAAGCAAAAAATGAATTGCATGGTGTACACAACACGTAACATTATTTGATCTGGTATACAAGTTTTGCTTCAAAACTTTCTTTGGTGGTGGTCAATAATTGCATTCCACTTTGTTTAATATATCCGCGTGTAAACAGTTGCTTACAATTCTTGAACGTCAATTATGGCGCTTCAACTATTGCGTTCAATTATTGCACTGGTACGTACAAGAAAATGGTACGGTGTAATCGAGCCTTAAGAGTAAAATCCCCAGCCGGCTGGTGTGATATAACCGAAGAGCAATCAATCATCATGACTAAGTATCGAGAAGAGATCACAATGACATTATCTCTTTTCGATTGAATAAAGATTGATGAATCTGTAAGCACTTTTCTCACATCGCGAATAAATGCGCTTGCATTGTTAGTGCAGTAGTTAAGGTATACAATAAAGTGACGCTTTTATTTCTTAAGTATGTACAGTCAGCAACAAAAGCCGATTCACAAATTAAGTTTTATAATCGTTAATTCAGCCGGAGAGTTATAAGCAGCTTTATCATTTAAATTAATATAAAGATCTACCCAAGCTTTTGCAACAATTACCAAAACAAAATACATCAGGTAGCTCTTTTGCACCCGTACTGTCACCCTGGTCTGCCGCAAGGTATTTTCCGCAAAGCAGCATATTAAGATTGTAATTTCTTTGACAAGATTCGCGTTAGCAAAAGTAATTCTGTTAATACAAGTATAGTCGAGCGCAAAAACTCCGGGTCATCTATAAAATCTTGAATATCGTGGAAACCATGAATGCAAGCTTAGTGAAATAAATTACGTTTAATAGACAATTTAATACTAGGAGAGGAACACTGAGATGACGGATGACAGTGGATAATGGAAGAAAAAGACATGTTGTGCCGACCCCACCTAGTGGGATAAGGGCAGGAAGAAGAAGAAGACAATTTAATACTCCTTAATTAAATAATGAATTATTAAATTGCATTATTTCACAAAGCTAGTACTTATGGTTCCCAAGATATTCAAGTTTTTATATACCTAATATGGTCCGGACTTTTTGATCTCAAGTATACTTTACAGCGGCTTTTTCGCATTCCCGGTATCTTTGTCGCGGGATCAAAGTTTGTAAGACTTTTAGAACATATTTTATAAAGACATTCTGAAGAAGGTCCAAATTATCTGGTTATCACGAAGCAGGAAAGATAAATAATTAACAAATTCTCAGAAGCTGCCTTCTTAATCTATACGTAAAAAAACACAACCGACAGCAAGCACATACATTTTATACTCTTGTCTTCAGTCAAGCATTTATCTTTACATCTCATTTGAAAGGGTCACACCGCATATAACATTAACCATTAATAAATCACGCTTTTACGATACAAGTATTCTTTAATTCGCCGTCGGATTAAACAAATTTTACATAACGTTCAATCTGCGTCAGCTTATGACGCTACGCGGCTCACCGAACTATGATTCAACATGCCAGGTGGAACAGATTGATGCGATATTTTCACACGTCGCGGTCGAACTTTTTGGAGTATTTTAAATTGTCTTTGAGGATGATATAGTGGTATCGCTGTCAAGGTTGTGCGTCCCTTAAGTCCGGGATTGGCTTCAGGCCAACGGAAGCTGTGCTAAAGATTTGGTATTCTGAATAGCGTCAAATGTTATATAGCGGTGGTCCACAACGTTGGTCAAACTAATGGGGTATATTGCGTCATTTTTGTAAATTTTTGGACACATTGACACATATTTTATGAAAAGGTAGAGAAGACCTAATATGTAATTTGTCTGTGCCTCTAAATTAAAACAGAGATTTTTCTGAACTGGTACTTTTAATTGGACTTTCCGAGATGGTTAGTAATTAAGTTGCTGTTTACATCATTTTTCGAATTTACGGTCGGCATAATAACTCCTCTGTTTATTAGGATACTTTAGTGCTCTGAGAAAAATACGGTACTCTTGGACATGGAGTACCTACACAAGGTTTTGATGGGGTTGGTTCAATTATTTACGTAAGCTTATCTTGTGCTGATGCTGATGGGTGGTTTTAATGCTGTATAGAAACTTGGTCGTCGTACGTGGCTTAGTGACCGGAACTAATAATTAGCATGACACGAAACTGCTAACACCTCTCGAGGGGTACTCCACAAGGTTACGGATTATGGTGGCTACGCTGTTTTACATTAAGCTGCATGAATGATAAAAAAGTTTGATCTAAAATTCAATGTTTGATATTTACTCAGTAAAACGACAAGGGTAATTTTGAAACGTCTTATATCAATGTCACCTTTCGTGCTTCGTTTGCTTACACAGTCTAGTATCATAGCAATATCAAGGATTATGGTGTGACGTCACAGCACGGCCGCTGCCAAGTCGGATGCCGAGATGATAGAGTTTTATTGAAAAGTTGGGACAAACATGGTGATAATGTAGGACAGTGTTGTGGGTTATTGATAAATTACCGTGAAGTGCCAGAATGAGTCGGTCGTCAACTCGTCCCAAACGAACTCGGCCCACTTCGGACTAAATGATGTTTTTTCTTCAAATGGGTAATATAATATGAGTGAGCTTATTTGGGTTTTACGTCGCATCTTTGGCTTATTCTGAAAGGATTGAGTTATTTTGAATAAGTACTAGAATCAGATTTAGGGAAAAATTTAATTTGAAATTAGTCTTGACAGACCGATTGTCTACTTCAAAAGTTTTCAGCTTTCATAGGTTCTTTTTCAATATGTATATTAAGCAAAGACGCATAGTTATTAACATTGATTACACCTAAGATCTTACGTCTTTGTAAATCATGTGTATCTCCTGCTCAAGGCTATCCCTAATGAATGTTCACTAGATGTATTAAGTATTTAAGCGAATGATAATTATGCTTCGTTACATAGTAATGAGCGAATAATCTCCAGCGTCAAGTCAATTAGTTATTTTAACTAGGTTTTGTCTGCAAACTAAGTGACAGTTAACATTTTCTTAAGTAGGTAAATGACTGATAGCACTGAAGGATGTAGGTACTGGCCATAAGCCGCTGTCAATGTAACTAATGGTTTTTTCTACCCGGTTGTTCGAGTTGAACGTAAATCGTTTCACCTTTGTCTCCACTAGAGAAACTTGGCTATACAAACTATTGGGTGCCGATTTTGAGCTACATTCTTTAAGTCAAAGATTATAATTTTGCAAAACGGACTAGTTATAGTATTCTAGCCTTTTTTTCATCGTTCGCAAGTTAATTTTACAATAGATTTTAAATTTCCAACCTTAACCAATGTCCTTAGATCCTCTTCACCATTGCTGACCATCTTCGGACCTTGGAATATGGACTCCAGTTCATCAAATCTAAATACTTAACTGAATGTTTCAAACTCATTCAGATCTGATGAATATCCTCATAATTTGGAAACGGCTGCAACGATTTTTATCTTACATAGCTAAGCACCATCCCATCAACTAGATTTCTTAAAAAAGCTGCGTTTCAATTCGGAGCTTTACTTTCGGAACTACGAGGCAAACAAACACACATTGACTTACACACTTACTTATAACATCCCTAACGTTTTTGGTTGAGGGTTAAAAAATCTTCGACCCTATACGGACACATCCTCTATACACTCTACCGTAATCACGATAACGGCGAAGAGTATACTTAAGGCTTTTTCACACCATGTTGGCAATATACCAATAGATATTTTCGTTGGGGCTACTGATATATCAGTATCGTATACGTGTCGGTAACGGCCATTGTCCAAACGCCCGATGGAACTCGGACTTAGTTTGCCGAAGTCCCAATTGGTCGTCCATGAGGAAATCACAGCAATACATTCTTGTACATTTGCACGGTTATTCCCGGGGCGTAGCGGTTCTTTGCACGGATTGTGCGATCTTACTTGCAAATGGGTTCTTCGACTCGATCGTTGCGGGAGGTATCTACTTTCGTGGCAACCCTGTCCGTTAAATATACGACTTTATCTCATTGTTTTATTCCATTCTATTTCACCATTAAACAGAATTGCCTTTTTTAGTAGCCTCTTGTTATTCTTTCATGTAGTAAAACAACTACGAGTGCTTTAATATTAATGATAGTTCTCGGTACCTGGGTTGGTATAATTTTTGGTTCTAACCAAACAGTCGTCAGTCATTCTTATTGAGATTTCAAGCATTATCTACAGAATTCTATTTTTACTGCTTTTTTTAAACTGTCTTTTATTTGTTCAATTCCGATTTTAACAAATATTGTTCTAAAGTGCGATATTTATCAATCTGTCTGTAGAGGCAACACAGAATAACAATTTGGAATTTGGGATTGTTATTATTTGTCATAACATTTCTATTGGTTGGTTTTTGGAGCTGAATTGGTAGACGATGAAAAGAAAACAGAAACACTTCGAAAGTAATTGGTTTAGTTTTGTCTTTAGATCTCTTAGGGGACGCTCCCTGAGATAGCTCTGTAAAGTTCATTAATATAACTATACAATTAAAGCAGGAATTTTAATAATTATTATCTCATAATTATTATCTTGTAATTTAGAAATATAGCCAATGTACAACTGACCTTAACGTGTTTCTATAATTGAGTTAATTTCAGATAATAGTGTGGTTGCCCAAAAACTGTTATTATAAAAATATAATACACGATTATCGAATAAAACTTCTGAATTCCACAACATTGCGGTTTCGACCAACGAATACGCATTCCCATATTGAAATAAAATACATTCGGCTGCATTCACACAGAAACATGGTAACATTTATGGCGTAGGTATACTTTCTTTTTCGAAGTCTCAAACATTGCGTACCTACTTGGTTGATGTGTTATACAATTGAGAATTGAATTGGTCTCTTGCTACAAAAGTGTAGAGATTATCAATAAAAAGCTTATTGAGCAAGCGGACTTTATATAACTTATATCAATATATACAAAACTCTTTTGAAGCTGAATTAGAATCAACGCACAGGCTAAACTATAAGTCCTAGAGGTATGAAATTTGGAGGGTAGTGTCCTTTTATACTGTAGGAGTGCACTAAGTAACGCCGCGGGCGACGGCTAGTGTACCTATAAACTGGGTATCAAAAGATCTGATCACTGTGATGATGACAAACGGAAGTTACCAAGATAGTTTGGTCGTACATAGACAAATTTCCCTGGTCTAGATTATACACACATGTTCTACATTACGTAATGCGCCTTTATTTTACCAATATTTCAACAAAAAGCTAGTAACAATATTTATTTTAGTCATATGCAGAGAGCAATAAGTTATTGGCCGAGTAGCGAGACAACATAATATCTGAAAATAATATCAACTGGATGTCATAAAACTGCATGTCCTTACTGTTTTTTTAATTAGAATGATCCGTAAATATTTTGATCTAAATGTTTTGGTATACGATGATACTCTTAACCCCGGAGTCATACTGAAGCTGAATACTTTGCTAAACGAGTCTTAACCAGAATTTGCTATGAATCCACCCCTAAAATCTCTTCTACATCGTTTATGGGTTGTATTCGTGGCGGCGGGAATAATAATTGTATTCATGAATATAGTTTGTTTTCCCCGTATAATAAAATTTGAGTCAACCCGCATTTTCCACCTTATTTTTCTTCTGCAATATTATGTGACCTGTTTTATCCGTGAATGTCGCACGGATTTGTACCTTTTTCTCTACTTTCTATTGAATTCTTGGATCAGCTGTGAAGCGTTGGGAACGGATTCCATTCTTGTTGGCACCGCATACTGTCGCCGATATATTGCTCCGAGTTGAGCTTGTGACTTTTCAGTTTAGATTTGCAGTTTGCAATAAGGCCACCACGCTCAGTTATGCCGTCAAGATATTGATAAATCAGAACAGGTTCTGTATTCCTTACTGTTTCCAAGAAGTTAGAGATAGAGGGCAAAAGCTAGTTGTGACTTTAGGTATAGGTCTAGCATTAGATAGTGGTCGTTTTAGGTTACAATCTACGAAATAAAATACTTTCATAAGCGTTTGTAGTCATTCAAATTCAGAAAACAATAGTTACTTTTTCCGTTATCCAAGAGATTACTCCCAAATGGAACCGGAGGGGGTTTCATATCCTACTTATATTAAACGCGAAATTTGTAAGGATGTATGTATGTTTGTTCCTCTTTCACGCCAAAACTACTGATCCGATTTGGATGAAACTTGGAATATATATTGACCGTGACCTGGATTAACACATAAGCTACTTTTTATTTCGAAAAATCAACAGAATCTAATGGGACGCGAACTTTTCAGAAACGCTTAAAAGATTTCGCATAGCAAATTGTACTTCTAATCGTGAGCAGACGAAGTCGCGGGCTCCAGCTAGTACTTTATAATTTTCCTCTTCTAATTTCAGTTATTTAAATTGAAATTTGGCAAAGTTTTCAGAAATTGCGATCTTCGTTATCAAGTTGTGGAATTGATTTCAGACATTTTGCAGGTAAATTAATCATGATTGCTGAATTTCCTTGGAGACTGAATTCAATGAATTTAGGTACATACAGAGTGTTGAATGACTGCTCTTATGAATAAGAATCATTTATTGTAAAACTGTGTAAAAAGAGATCTTAAAAATAGAGGGTTTCAACAGTCTTTAAACTTTTTTCTTTAAGTTTCTTATAAACATAAAAAGAGAATTTTTTTATATTGGCAACGATACCTATTCCCATCGGGCGTGTCACACGTTTGTTTGTCTCAAAACTAAAAAGTTTCACTCAGTGGCACATACCTTATCGGAGACTGACATGCTTAAAAGTAATATTCCGAATAACTTTATACATCAGTAATATTTCTGACCTAAATCCAAGAATTCCGAAATTGAGTCTCTAACATCAGAATATTCAAATAAGCCTGCAAGAAAACTTGTCTAAACAAATCCCAAGAGATTTATGTCGATAGCTGGTAATTGAATTTCTTCTGACCGAAGGCTAGGAAGCCTTAGAGGAGTGGATAAAGTCGAAGACCGATGTCACAACCTCATGCAAACTATGAACTATAACAACTCACTCGTCTCAAAACATTTAATAGTTTTCATTAAATCAATATATATAAAACTCTTTTGAAGCTGACTTAGAATCAACGCACAGCCTAAACTATAAGTCCTAGACGTATGAAATTTGGAAGGTAGTATCCTTATATAGTGTAGGGGTGCACTAAGAAAGGAATTTCGAAAAGTCACACTCTAAAGGGTAGAACGCGAGCAACGCCGCGGGCGACGGCTAGACCTCCATATAAACAAATTTGCTGAAGTTTTAGTGAAACTTTTTGTAGAAAGTAACAAGTAACGCTACTAAAAACACAACTTGAAAACACATCTCGTGTCAGGAATCGCCCCCCTCGGGATAACTTACTAATTCCGGGACACCCAGTTACACATTTGTATTTTTTCAACATAAAACTAATACGATACACAGCCAGTTGGTAATAAATATGTTACTATGTTCTCAGCCCGTAATTATGTAGTGTTATTAGTTGTAGGTAGGTACGTACATACAGACAGGGTAGAGTTCTGGAAGCTTGTAAGAATTGAGTGCTGAGCTGAATACTGGAGCGCTAGGCGCATTGCAGTGGTAACAGGACCAAAATACTCCACAAGATTAAGTATCAAAATGTCCCGCACTATCCGGCTATAGGCAAAACTAGATGTTGAGTTTTTGGACATTGGTCAAAGATTTTTACAACTAGAGATAATTGAAAAGATAATAAAGGTAAATCTCTTAGAGCTATGAAACTGACGCTAGCTCATTGAAAACTTTAAAAATTAAATGCTTCATGCTTCAAACTCAAAGGCTGGTTTCTAATAAAATTAAAGCACTAAGTTTCAAACTAAGAGAGCCGAAAGGCAATTGCAATCAAGCGGGCACTTGCGAACATTCTAATTAGCCGGTTTCCAGAGGAGCACGCAAATAAAAATTGAATTTTCAAGTGTACCCTAGGGTTCATTTATCACCCCTATTGTATCCATACGGTGTGAATGAACCAGCTTCGAGCGTGTTGAGGTTGCAGCGGCCCCATTCGGCTTTTGTCCTGAATAGCGATTACCCTGCCTTAAAAGTTTAAATTTTAGAAAACCCGGCCGTCCTTTTTCTGGCATTATAGTGCAGCTTTGGTGATAAAACTTTCAATATACTTCTTTATATTTTACATCGTTATGTAATTGTTTTTAATCATAAACATTATGATTGTGTATCACCTTACGGCTAGTGGCACACATTTCATCACCACAGCTTCTAGGTTTATTTGAAATGGTTTTATAAAAAAATTGGCGCAGACTTTTACAAGTAATGTTTAGTGTTTATTATATTTCTTATAAATGAATTGGAATCCAGCCGTTTAACATTCAGTTCCGACACGGCGTTTCCGTGCCTGAAAATGACATAGGATATTACATTCCATCTCTGAATGCAGTGCTCCCCGTGGCTTTGAACCGTAAAACCAATTTGTAAACGTATCTTGCAGTCTTACAAAACGTTGACATTCGAGTTGATTAATTTTATAATAATTTCACAAGCACTGCAAGGAACCTAAGTACTTAAAATATTTTTAAATAATAAGCTTATGTAATACACAATTACGCAATGTTCCAAAGTGTTACACCGGACGGCTTTTTCGCACTGCTACTGGACACGACGCATTGACAACGCTAAGATAGGTCTCTCATACATTTGACACTAGATATTTTGTTTGGAGCCCCTGACGTATTAGTATTCGATATCGTGTCGGTGTCGCCTTGTTAAAAACACCCTACCGAGAAAAGTTACTGTAAATGCTAGTAAAACGGCAGAGACAGTTTATGCCACTAAATAAATACCGTGGTGACCACAGTAGAAGCAGCAGTAGGTAGGAAGTGAGCGTCACAGTGTGAAGGAAGCCGGGGCGTATGCATGTTTTATAAGCTCTGGACATACTGCGGAACCGTATTAAATACTCAACTGTCGCGTAGTTCTGCAAGCTTTTCTGATTGAAATCCACCCGACGTGAAACAGAGAGGATCATAGTTGCATACCCTGCGGTTTTCATTAAACCTTGTTTTTTGAGTTTTGACACGCAGTAACTTAGAGTTTTAATAATAAAGTAGCGTATATCCCATCTAAGAGATGAAAAGTTCTACAAAGTTCAGCTCTGTAAACATTTGAATAGTTAGTTGAATTTACTTACGTTTCGTGTTTTCGTACTTGAATCTCTTGAAAGATCGCATTATGCAGTCGCTGAGCTATGTTGGAGAACGGCATTGGCTTAGCGAGCTAGCTCAAACTCTGAATAATAACTTAAGGAAACTAGGTTTTTCAGTAGATTTATTAGAATATAATTATTTATTCGAACATATTTCTTTATAATAGGTAAGTGCTACGCCGTTAATCAAATCATCACTGAAAATCCAGATGAAAAATCTTTAAAAAAACCTAACAATAAAATGACGAAACTAGCCTTTAAAAACTCGAATTTAATTTTTTGCGGTATGTTTTTACCTATATGATATATATACTAAGGGGGTTTACTTAGAATAGCCTAATTATGTCACTATGTTTTTTTGACAGCGACAAAGCCTGGGATTAAGCAGTGTTTAAGTTGAGCGACGATTCTAAGTAAACGTCAAGATAATTATAATGGTAATGCCAAGCATTTGTACCATCGGAAATAAACGAATAAATTTCTTAGACGTTCAAAGTGAAAATGTTAGTAAGCATCTCATTTGAACGATAGCATATCGTATATCCTTACCAAACAGACGTCTAAGGAATAGCACCGCGAATGAAGATTCTCATCTCACTCTGCGGATTACGTTTAAGACTACTTTACGCCGATGGTTTCTCCCGTCACCTAAATAAATTATCACTGCAATATACAAATCTAAATCAAAAACGAAGTTTTTACAAATATGTCATACTCTCAAGCAACGCGATGACGTAATAATATCATGCAAAGTGTTACATTTGCTTGAGACAGGATGAGAAGCCCTAAATTTTTTGATTACTGTTCCAAAATAAGTGACAATTTATTTAAAAATCTAAAAACCAAAAGCTTGAAAAATTAAACTCGTGTTGATACGAGCAATTTATACAACTATATAATGGAACAAGCCGATTGCCCACCTGATGTTAAGTGGTAACCTCTACCTATAACGATGCTTTGTCTTACTAAAGATATCCACTGAGGACGAGACGTATTTTTTTTTATAGATAAAGAAACTGAACAAAAGTTACTATTTAATAAAAAAATAGTGTATTTTAATAATCTTATTATGTACATAACAGTTTTTTATGAATTGCTAATTTGTATAATGATGGTTAATTAGTTTTACAGACAGACGTTGCTCGACACTGTGGACTCACATTTGAGTTGCTTCTCTAAATATTTGACAACGAGCGTGATAGTAAACTAGCATATAAATGCTCTGTATCTTAAGCTTCTTAAGCTCTTTATTAAAATTTCTTTGAGCTGCCTTCTGCTTCGCAAGTGGAGTAAGATATTAACAACTTAACTCATAGTTCGCCTTAAACTGAGATCACGCGATATTCAGTTAATGATATAAGAAGTAGGTAGAGTAGGCATTTATCACAGGTAAATATTTATGAAATACGTCTATTTTAGTCTTGTATATTTTGATCTGTCGTGGTTAGGTTCACAGTAGTCGGTTTTGCGACTACTGTGAATATTTATGGACATTTCACACCACTCCCTGTAGTCCCAAATATGAGTTAGTGAGACCCGAATTTAGATTTTTCTTATGTTTCAAATAATACACGTGCATTTATGCTCTGGGGTAAGAAAATATTGCGACGCTCGAAGCGTCAATTTGTTTCAAGCGTCATTTTAAAGTTTCTAGTTACAGCGCTACCTCAATATATTTCTAATTTGATGTTTGACGATGACGCTAGCAGCGCTGCTCGTGAGTTTTGTCTCCAGCCGCTCTTACGTGCATAAGTTCTTAGCAAGCATGTACTTTAAGATTAATGCAGCTATGACAGGAAAAGTCCACAAGTGGCTTTCTTTTACTTTGTTTACCAAGTTGTACGGATAACTCCCAGCACACCATATCCTTTGCCCAAACTTTCGCAACTACTTGTTTATGCAAGAGGACGCACCAACAAGTTTTGCAAGCGTAGGTTCATGTGGATTTAAATGCGTTGTAGTTTGCTACAATTCCTACTCATGGATAACTAATCTATGCGCTGTTGTTGTGTAAAATACGAAGAATTAGAATTAAAGTTGAATGGATTGTCCGCCTTAAACGACCGTGCAAGCACGCAAAGGTCTGTGTTCATTGCACTTCGAACGGCTGTTGATAGATTCAAATAATACAGGGTGCTAACTACCCCTGGAAACATTACCGAAACGTTCACAGCAGGGCCTCTACTCTGAAATGATTAACGAAGATTTGGTAGTTACATTTGTGTTACACTACGCAGCCTCCTTGTGCGTTGACGCGGGCTCTTTCGAAGTGACAGCATCTGCGCTGTGTGACCACAACATAACTACGAAATTCCGAATTTAGATTTTATCTTAGTAGCCACTCAGTGTTCTTGATCAACTGCATTATTGAAAAGAGTCGGGAAAACTAAAGATGCAAATTTTCCGCATACATATCGCTTACACATTTACATCTCACAGCAATGCCAGGGTTTCACAGCTCCTGTTAAATTGTATTTCGAATTACTATTTCACGCTCCGGATACATTGAAACTTTTCTAAGCTTCTGAATAAAGTTCTACAAGTCAGGCTACTGGAAGTCGTTACCTCTGTACAAATTCTCGTTTTACACCCTATACTGTGGCACGATGTCGCTACAAACAAGCTTCAGAGCATTGACTCTTAATAATACTTACTTGATTTAAGCTTTTACAATAATTCAACCACATTCTTTAGTTTAGTCTGAGTTTTCCATTGAACGTTTTTTTCTGATTTCATCACGCTCGCCATTTCTCATTTACACTCGCCTACAGCACCTGTGTCTATAAACTAAATAAACAAAAAACTGCCAGTTACGCTACTCACCAGTAAAACAATTTCTAGTTTCGGTACTGCTTCTGACGGTTTTCCAGTTACGGTTTTCAATTGCCTTTTTTGTGTACACAACTGGTTTTTTACTCCCTCTCCTGATTGGCTAAATGCACAGAAAAAACAGGTTACCTACGATTGGTGGCTGGCGACATACCTAAACATTATTGATTTTAAGAAAATAAGGCTTATTATAATGACTAATACAAATAGAAACTTAATACCGCGTGCACACTATGCCCATGCCGCTTAGTGAGAATAAAGGCGATGTTGCTGTGGCAATAAGTCCGCGGCATTAATGCCACAGCAACATCGCCTTTATTCTCACTAAGCGGCATACATGCCGGCAGTGGCATGGGCATAGTGTGCGTGCACGCGGTATAATTAGTTACTGCCATAGCATAATCGCTCACTGAATTTCCAATCTCTCGCTGGTGGTATTACTTTCCTTCCCCGCAGAGAGATCATTACCCATTCCGCTACCGCTAAAGTAAAGGAACGTGGCCAAACCAACACGTTCTAGCAAAGGTAACGCCAAAAGCGTCAAACCTTCGTTCGAAGGTAATCGGGCACGTTCTAACATTACTTTGGATCATGCTCACATTTTTCTGTATGTTTCACACATGAGTAGCAAGTCTTTTAGCGCTATTAGAAAAAACATTTTTTTTATTTATTTTTTTATTTATTGTTTTAAAAATACATTATAACTTATTTTGTACTATAGCACTAAGGAAACCATAAGGTTTATATGATAATGCTATATGAGTCTTAGCGTCGATAGCCTTACATTAGGTAGGTAGTTACTAGATTAGATAGGTAGGTAGGTAGCTATAAGTAGGATCTAGCAAAGTGCATTCCATTTATTTAGGTATGTTGTTTTAGTTAGGTACTTAAGTAGGTAGGTTGATTAACTTTTTTTTAAATAGTAGGTAGTTTTTTTTAAATACTAACTCATGACCTTGGATTCATTGGGATTGCTACAACTACATTACGCGATTGTTGTTATATTTTACCTAATCATTTAATTATTCGCGTCACGTACAATAGGGTGGACTTCAACCGGCTTTCTACGTGATACAGGTTCTGGGAAAGTTAAAAAAGTTCACCTTAAAAAGGTCTGGCTCGACAGGTGACCGGCTGGGCTGTGCTCTGAGCTTCAAGATTTTTTTAGAAGTAGTAACCGTAGTGCTATCTACTACTATAACTTAAACATAATGAAGAAAAAAACATGTGTGCAATTCACACATGGTAGAAGTGAAACCTTCAAAAACCAATATGCATGGTTCTATGCTCATGTTGCCTAAATCAAAACTAGATGGCGGTGCTAAGTTTGGTCGGATCCTAGAACGCGCTATCGAAGTGTTTTGCGTTTTGTGGGGGTCGAACTGTCGCTTTTTCGTTTCATCGACTTTCAACGATGCTAAAGAAGTTTTCACTTCAAAAACTAATCTTAGAATTCTAGTAGTTTTTGAATAGGTAAAAATACAGATCAAACTAAGTTTTCTGAGTATTCATTACTACCACCTTTTAACGGTCAGCGCATTTTTAAGAAATCAGAGTCTACTAAGCTCGAATGAACTGCACTGCCTTGCTTAGTTTTTCGTGCGACAGAGTTATTTTCTGACATTGGTTTACTTAAAGCGAGTTGAGTCACGACTCATGATGCCATGATGCCGCTCGCTGGTGGTGAGTCGGCTAAGTTTTATAGATAATCATAGTACAGAAGAACTGACCACCCGACGACGCGACGATCAAGGCTTCAAAGCACAGTTACTTGAAGCGGAAACAAAACTTTTGGAAAAAATAACTTCCGATGCTATGCTGAGACTTGAGGAAATTAACAGAGCGGCAAAAGCACTAGACGTGGAAGGACTAAATATTCTTGTAAGAGGTCTACAAACTTCTAAGATTTACGATTAGCTACTTTGCTTGGTTACTAACAAACTGATAGATACACTTTCTCTTGAAAGATTTGCATAAAACCTATTTACTTTACGGTTAGGGAAAGAGATTTTTATGGTTTCATATTTTGAGTTTATTCATCATTTTATTGGTCGTGGAAAAGTATTATAAGCAAATAAATGTTTCCAAAAATTACATCAAACCATACGCTATGCATTGCATTTCTCTAGACTAAACCTCTCTACAAAACTCTAGATATGAGCTCTCAGGTCAAAGTGCATCCGGTATTAGTAACAGCTGCTTCAAGTGGAGATCAACGGCTCTTGAGTGGAGCTTAGAGGGGACAAGAGTACTTATCGATTATGAAGACTTTGTTAACGGAAGCAAATGTTTTCTTTTCTCACTAGCTTCTATTCGTCTTATTTATATTTGTCTGCTGAAGCTCCTCTAGCTGAAATGGCTACGAAATCTGTCATGCAAGTGACAATGGACTAGCTGCGTCAAAATGTCAGGAGATTATGAATTTGAGTCGAATGAGGAAACTAAGCTGTTGCTTAGAAGCAAACAGTGCTTAGACGAAGCCAAATACTTAGACTCGTCATTGTAATTCTAAGCACTGTCGACAAACCGTCAACAAACCATCTTAATATTACAGATTTTTAGGAAATCTTGATGTGGTAGCCAGACACACGTACAAACATTACCTTTACCGTACGCCTTCTGTTTGCGTGCCTATTTTCTGTATTTTCTCACATATGATATCTATTGTGCACAGCTTTACATTTCTTTCTGCATATAAACACGCATTAGCGCGTGTAAAAGCGTAGGGGCATTCCAGGTTCCGATTTGCGTACATTTAGTTAATTTTTAGATTAATTTTGTTATTTATAATTTCTATTGGTTTTATCATAATCTATTATGCAGTAGCAGTCACGAAAACGCAAAATAAAGTAATTATTTTGACGTTATCACCTGTAAATACGATAAACAACATTGAAAAAGACGCATTTTTCGAAGTAAAATGTCTAATAACTAATGATTCCGGCTGCTTTATAATGAATTGCAACATTTTTTTAAACTGCATGTAAAAAACAAAGTTCCATAATTGCATGTTTAAAAAAAATGTATGACCTCGGCTCCATCCAATTTGCCCCAGACCCTTTGTCCTCGAGGGTGCAAACACGCAGATTATAGCTGAAAATAGCGTAGCAACTGCTTTGAGCCGAAACCGTGCCAGTTAGGAGGCAATGCAGCAATTTAAAGTTAGTCCGCAGTGGGTCCGCATGCAACCGATTCGCCGTGGAAAATTGGGTAACTGTCAGCTAACGCTTTTACACAATACACTAACTTTTACCAGCATTGTAATCCTTAATTGAAATTCGAGTCGACGCGATTCGGTCGCGTGTTCAATTCTTGACAAGCGTCAAAGCTTAGTTAGTCAAAGCTCTGCCCTCAGCGCTGTTGATTGTGGGATCGATGCCCACCAAGAACAAACATGGTGATGGTAAACGAAGATATTTAAATTAAGTAAAGCCTGATATTTAGATAATTAATTTATTAGACACGTTATACGCCATTACTGTCGCACCAAGAAATGATGCAAATAGTATTTATTTTACCTACATACCATTGCATACAGCACATTAAAACAGCTGTCTGTATTGCAACACAGCTAACAGTATGCGAAGAGAAAAGTACTTGTAGTTGTAGTAGCTTAAGCCGTTGCAAGAAAAAACACATTCAAACAAGTTGTAAAAACGAATTGTTGCAAATCTGCTTGGTGTGCGAAGTGCGACTAAGTAAAAGTTAGCCGATTACCGTACTTTTCGCTTGGCATTTACAGATTGCGACAACGCATCTACACCAAAATACTTTAGGTCATGTCACCTTGATAGGATTAGAAACCTAATACCCATTTGTCCCAAAATAACAAGCTTTTACTTAACTTATTTGAGTTGGTTAATTAGATCTTCTACAATCCGGCGTCAAGATAGACGTTTTCTTTCCAAATAGGATAAAGTATCGGGTTTAATTCTGAAGGTGAAACAATTTACTAAAACTTTTATATCGTTATGAATTATCCTGAGTTGTAATATACTTCTTAATGTACCTAATAGGTTATTAAAGTTATTAACGGTCATTCTCAACTTTCATTCCACCTCTAGTTTTACCTAACTAGATATTTTGCTGTTTCTGTTCTCTTATATGTGCATGCCAAATAAAAGGAATATTTATTTGGCATGCACATTACAACACAGAAAAAACCCTCGGGACAGGGTATAAATTCATATTGGCGAATATTTCACACAGTGCCATCTATGCAAAATAAATAATATACTGGATGCAAATGCCGCAAGCCGTGTATGAAGAGTTTTAAACAAGCAGGAACTGCTCGCTAAAACAGGAATCAAGAACCGAAAGAAGGCAGTGACCACTCAGCTGAAAATTTCTGGTTTCACTAGTGCTCATATTAACCGGTGCCACAGGATGGGACGGGCCGCTGGCGTAGACAGGCCCCGGCCAATACTAGTTGAGGTTCGTGATGTCACAATGAGAGACCAAGTTTGGTTCGCGAAAACCAACCTAAAGGGTACAAATATTACTCTTTCGGAGTTCTTAACCAAGCCGAGGCATGCCGCCTTTATGGCTGCGAGAGAACGTCTCGGCATCAAGAATTGTTGGACGCGGGATGGCTTTGTCCATGTAATTGGACCTGATGGGGCGCGTCATCGCATCTGTAGCATCGGTGAGCTAGACAAGCTGATGCCGCCTGACACACGCAGACCTGCAGCGGCAGCGCCGGCATCGCGGGCTACGACAATGCCCGCTAAGGAGCCGCGAGCGCCTTCGGCTAGACGGGCCGGCACAAGCGCATCTGCTGGCAGGAAGTAGGCAGTGAAGATGTGTGACTCGCCATGTGAACCTACTTTATGCATTATAGGTATCTGTTTCTCTTTTATCTGCGTTTTGGCAAATTTCTTCTTTTCACACCCGCAATTTTATTATTTTTATTCTCTCTTTGTCTTTGAAAATTCAACTACAACAAACACTTCAACTTCTTGGTTTACGGCTTTTGCAATCAACAAAGAGCAATCAACTTGGTTTGTGTTGTAGTGTATCTAAATAAAAGTAGCTGTCAAAGTCAAATTTCACAATAATGTTGCTACTTCTGTCACTGTCATGTCGTGCTTACTTCAATGTGTACCACAGCTATGGAGTATACACTACATACACGCACGTAAGAGTTAGATTGCAATTTTTAATTATTTTTTTTTTATTTTTTTTTTACTTGTTTGTCTCACATACTTGGCACATACCTATGAGACAGGTACCTATACCTATGCTTTCCTTTTATTTGTTATGATTTGTTTCTTTTGTCAGTGTAACCTGGCCAGCCAGCATTCTTTTGTCATTTTTGTTATGCGTGCGATGTACCTACCATAATATAGCTGGCGGGTGGAGTAGTGGTATATTTTGATGATAGTTCGTTTTTATTTTGTATTACTGTAGGTAGATACATATATTTATAGATATTTTATTTATTTAATATTATTATTTTATAACTATGATACAGTCTTTGAACGATTCAAGTGACGATGACTTTCATTCTATCTCGTCAGACAACTCGAGCAGTAGTACTGATAGCTTCAGGAGTATGCCTTCACTCTCTGATACACTATCGACAAATTTTTCCGACGGCTCCAGAATCTTCAATGTCATCCACATAAATGCCCAGAGTATTCCAGCTCACTATCCCGATATGCTGGCTTCTTTTGATATCAAAAATCTCCACGCTATATTAGTTTCCGAATCTTTTCTCAAGCCCTGTCTCCCTTCAACCTCGTATTCTCTTCCCGGATTTATTTTGATCCGTAACGATCGCACCGGTGGTGGTGGTGGCGGTGTAGCAATTTACCTACGTGCCAGCATTCCTTTCTCTATTGTAAGTATGTCTGCACAGCCTCCACCAACTAACGCAGGCGAACACCTCTTTATTGAAATCCTGCTTTCTCACACT
This sequence comes from Eulithis prunata, assembly GCA_918843925.1. Lineage (NCBI taxonomy): Eukaryota > Metazoa > Arthropoda > Insecta > Lepidoptera > Geometridae > Eulithis > Eulithis prunata. Next base: position 11,526,635 of record OU974006.1, read on the forward strand.
AAAGTTCTACTCGGAGTCTATTATAGCCATTCCTTGCGCGTTAACTTCTTTTCTTCTTTTGAGAATCTTCTAGAAGACCTATTGCCTTCATACAGTCATACTATTCTTATGGGAGATTTCAATACATGCCTTGTTAAGCAGGACTATCGCTCCTCCAAATTCGAGTCCATTATTAAATCGAGCAATATGCACATACTTCCACTTGATACAACTCACCATTTCCCAAATTGTACTCCTTCTCTTCTTGATGTTATGTTAGTATCTTCTCTCCAACATGTCTCAAAACACGGTCAGTGTTCTGCTGATGCGTTCTCCTATCATGACCTCATTTTTCTATCTTACAAAATTCGTCCTCCTAAGCCTAAACCTAAAATCCTTATGCAACGCAATTTTGGTGCTATGGATGTAGAAAGCCTAAAAATCGATGTCCAGAAAGCGGATTGGTCACCAGTGATGGCAGCAACCGCTATTGACGACAAAATTACACACTTTAACTCTATTATCACTCAGATCTTCGACGTCCATGCTCCAATTCGAGCAGTAAAGATGAAGCACCTACCGGCTCCTTGGCTAACCGATAAAATTCGGTCACTGATGCGAAGCAAAGTAGCTTATAAGATAAAATACAAACTGAATGCCACTAAAGCTAACAAAGAAAAGTACTATAGTGCCCGGAATCGCTGCAATATGGTGTGTAGGGATGCACAACGCCGCCATATTCATGCTTCTGTTTCCAATAACGATCCCTCAAAGGTCTGGAAATTCTTGAGATCACTAGGTATTGGCAAATCTCGTAACGATTCAATTTCAAAGGATTTAGATCTTGACTTTCTAAATAAACACTTCTCGTCTTCAACCACCATTGACCTGGTTGACAAAACTAGTACCCTTAATTTTCTTTCATCTTTGCCTAATCCTGATTATCCTTGTTTCGTCTTTAGAGAATTCACCGCATGTGATGTTAGGAAGAGCGTTTTATCGATCACATCTAACGCTATGGGAGGGGACAACATTGGTAGAAACATGTTAATCCCTATAATCGATGAAATACTCCCGATAATGTGTCACATCTTGAATTTTTCAACTTCATCTAGCTCTGTTCCCTACCTGTGGAAGGAAGCATTAATCATTCCTCTTCCTAAGAAGTCCAAGCCCGCTTCCGCATCCGATTACCGTCCTATTTCCATCCTGCCATTCCTGTCTAAAGTCCTTGAACGACTTATACACAATCAACTCAGCTCCTTCCTTATTACAAATAACCTTCTCAATCCTCTTCAATCCGGTTTCCGACCCGGTCACAGTACTGTGACTGCACTCGTAAAAATAACAGAGGACGTACGATTCGGTATGGAAAACGGACTCCTAACTCTCCTGACGTTACTTGATTTTAGTAACGCTTTTAACACCGTTGATTTCGACATTTTATTAGGCCTTCTTCGCTCAATTAACATTTCTCCATCGGTGGTTGACTGGTTTCGCAGTTATCTGCACGGGCGCCGGCAACGAGTTCGCGTCGACGATCTACATTCGTCTTGGTGCTGTACGGCTGCTGGTGTACCGCAGGGCGGCGTGCTATCACCTTTATTATTTGCTCTCTTCATTAATTCTATCTCCCATCAACTCACTTCTTCCTACCACCTATATGCAGACGATCTCCAAATATACACTCAAGCTCCACTTGATGAATTATCTGATGCAGTTTCAAAGATCAATAGCGACCTGGTCAAAATAAGCAACTGGAGTAATGCGTATGGACTCAAAGTGAATCCTGCTAAGACCCAGGTTATCATATTAGGTAACTCTCGTACAACCTGCAAAATTGACTGGCAAACACTACCACTCGTGAATTTTAACAGCGTATCGGTTCCCTACAGTAAAACAGTTAAAAACCTGGGAGTACTTATGGATAGTAGCATGTCGTGGAATCCACAACTTGAATCCGTGAGCCGCAGACTGTTTGCTTCTGCAGGTTCTATTAGAAGGTTGCGTAACTTTCTCCCAACGGCAACCAAAATTGCGCTAGCACAATCTCTTCTTTTTCCTATATTAGATTATGCTGACTCTTGCTACCTCGATATCACTGAAGAAAATCTTGATAAACTTGAACGGCTTCAAAATATGTGCATACGATTTATTTATGGTCTCCGGAAATATGACCATGTGTCTGTGTTTCGAGTGAAACTCAAGTGGCTCTCCATACGTCTTCGCCGGAATACTCACATCCTTTCCCTTCTATACAACACCCTCTATAATCCTTCCACTCCCCTCTATCTGAAGGAACGCTTCGAGTTTCTCGATTGCACGAATTCTCGAAACCTTCGTTCCTCAGAAAACCTCCGTCTCAAAACCCCCGTGCATAGAACTAGTTTCTATGCAAATTCCTTCTCCGTCCAAGCTGTCCGCTTATGGAATTCATTGCCGATTTCCATTAGGCAATCGCCTTCATTAGCTGTATTTAAAGCTAAGCTCAAAAACTTTTACCTGACTGAAGATTAATACCAATCGTTCATCTGATTCGTCATAGTTTTATAAAGTATATATTTTTAAAGTGTATATAAGTATGTATATATTCGTATTTATCTGTGTATAGTATTATATTATCTTAGTAAGTAGGTATAATCATAGTATTTGTTTATTCTATTTTAATCTTGTTATTATATAAAATATTTTCCTTTCTAATAGTACACCCTAGCCGACCTTCCCATTAATACGCTCCACTCCATCCAAAGGTTGTCTGGAAGAAATCGCTCCCTAGCGATAAGACCGCCCATTGTACGTAACATAATGTAATTTAATCTGTCTCGCATATTAGTTATAAGGTGTACCTACGTACAATAAAGCATTTTCATTCATTCATTCATTCATTCATTCATTCAAGAAATAAGTTTGCGTTAGCTTTACGAGAATTGGTTCCGTTAATTTATGCCGAACTGGCAAGATTTACTTATACCCAAGTTATCCTACTAGAACTAAAATTACTTAAGGCTTTTGATTTTAAAAACGTGCAGGAAGACACCTTCCAAAATTACCATAGCGATCCTCATTTGCATCGCAAAAAGTTTGGATTAGCCGCCGTTATGTTGTATTACCACAAAATAATGAGAAGGGATGTCTATTGAGGACCGGAGGCATAAAAATGAGAGCATACTGTATGTTGTGGACCTTTTTACAAGAAAACCAATTTATGCATAAAATATAGGTTAATACCAAGAGGTTTTTAGTTAGTATAGAATTTGGTTTCACTAACATGTCGTGTTCTCTCTTGCCTTATTACATATGACGTATCACACATGAAAAAAAAACACTATTTCCTTTATTCATAATCTTCTGTCAGTTAAACGCGGCTTTAAAAAATGCTTTGTCATTGACTCTTGACGATTTATTAGTTTTCTAAAACCAATATAAAACAAGACCATTTATGTATTTTATTAATTAACAAGGTGAAGCGTGGAGCGTGTTCTGCCATGGTTTTAAACCAAATTATGCCTTGCAATATAATTTTTGTGATAAAAATAAAAGGCTATTTTTCTCTATCAACGCTGCATAATTTGTAAATGCTGTACATAAATAAATGGTCGTTCTGAACATAATTAATATTAAAAAGCAGCCAGTGAAAAGCGCAATAAATTATAAATATAAATCACTGGCCAATGTTAAGCAAGTCCTGACACGTTGGCGCGGCAGAGCCTTCCGAAACCATCACACGGATTTGTTCTGCCTTTATAAATTTATTCTTTTTTAAAAACCTTCATAAAGACCAACGGAGATTCAAATGCGCTTAACCTTATAAATATGCATTGTTTGGTTCTAATTTATAATAATGGAAGCTATATTTTATATAGCGAATTCTATAGTGATGATTAATTGATAACTTACGGTTCCCTTTGAAACTTGCCTCAAAAGGTGCCTTAACGTCGTCGACGCGCAGTGTAGCTCAAAAGGAACGTTTATATATTTTGGAGTAGGTACATAGTCTCTCCGAGTTGTACGTTTGTTTGTGCTGCACGCTGTATTACGAGCAATCAGCTATCTTCCGCGCACAGCGCAATATGTGCCCATCCAAGCGTCCTGCGTTCGATGCATTCGCGGTTGGATGCGAAGGACTATTGAGCTAGCTCAATTACCTCAGTTTTCGTTTGAGTAGTGAGAAAGTAGAAATTGTTTTTGTGGATCCTGATAAATTTGAATAAGTACTATAATTTTACTCTTCTTATTTTAGTTTGCCTTAGTAGATATTCGCTCGCAATATGTTATGCGCAAACAATTATTAAAACGTGAATATTTTTAACAAGTTTTATTGTTTTTATTTCCTGAACAACTAAGAACAACCAAGGATTTTTTTTTTAATTTTTTGGTGCCATATTAAATGAAAACTTAATAAGTAAATAAATAATAAAACTAAATAAATAAATAAGTATCATAACACATGATGCACACCGTTCCCTCTGCTCTAGGCGTCCGAAATACATCATTTTGTAGTCAGTGGGTCAAAATATATCTTCTTGTAAGCATTTGCATTTCCCCAGCAAAGAACGTAGATAATAAGTGTCAGGGCTCAGTAGATGCGAACCATTGAGTGCAATAATACGTGCCAAACTTGTTCCATTTAGCCGGATTAACAGCCGTGCTTCCGACCCGTGACACGCGATTTTTAAACGCCTAGTAATGTCCGGTCTGCAGTCGTACAAATTAAGTCACTATGTCCGAGTGCTACGGTACATTTCGGAGAACAATTGTAAGAACTGCCGCGTTATGAGAATTTATTACCACCCCAGCATTTTTGGTGAGAGGGTTGCTGAGCAGCGTTTAATGAGAGCTGCAAGGAAATGTATACACCTACGAAATGCTTCAGTTCCGGCAATGCAGCATAATGTACTACCTAGTTTAGATATAATAAGTACCTAACTTAGGTACTTAGGTTACATAAGTACGTAGCTTATGCAGTCTAATGGCTTGCGTAATACTCCCAACGTTTTATTAGCAAAGAATATCAACTATTACTATGTAAAAAACCAACACTTATCACAGTAATTTTTTTTAGAGCATACTTTTACTTACCAAATTTTTTTCAGTACTCGGTTTCAGGTATTCAGTAAAAGTTTTCAATTATACTCAGTAAATTATTTTGTTTGTTTTAAGAAATACTAAAATTTATTCAACAACTTGTAAATAAAATTGTGATATGTACATGGAAATTGGATAGAAAACCAGCTGTTTGGCAGAACTATGCACTACCGATTGGTCACGTGTGGTCTAGTTGTACAATGTGCCAGGGTATGCGGCCACTACCGAAACGCCTCGAACTGACCGGCGTTTCAGTTCACTAGCGTTTCTATCTTTTGAGAGCACGTTCGGGAATAATAACCTTATCGGTATGAGCTGGTGGGTTCTACGATATCTGGACATATTCGCTTCTGAACAAATGCTCTGCAGCTTAAAAAATCAATGAAGCACCGTTTAAAGTGACTGAAGTGCTGAATTCTTCTGTTTTCAAGGAAAGCACTTAATTGGTTGTAAAAAACAAACTCGTTCTACTTAGTCGACTGTAGGATTATAGCATTTAACGAGGTCTCTGATCATAACTTCTCTGATTGTTTTAGTTTAGGGTTTTGATAGGATTTTAGGCCAACTAATTAAATTTTACATAAATTGCAACGAAAATCACGTTACATTAATCTCATAATATAATTGAATTAAGAAGGATGAGATTCATTGTTCAATTCCTCGATTAAAGCATACCAATTCTTAGCTCAGATTTGGAATACGGAATAAGCTGGCATTGTTAGTAGGTATCTAAATTAGCAGTCAAGAGCTACGCTAACTCATAATGATCGCCCTCTGAACTCATCAAAATGTGATCTAACACAAAAGATGGTTCGTACAAAGCGTTTATGCTCAAACAATGCGGTCGACAAAAGAATTCATTTGTTTGAACCTTACAACGCATTGCATATAAATTATCTCGTTATTTTAAAGTCATACCCCCTATCTTATAAAAAGTTAGAGTAGACATTATGTCCTGATTACGTATTGTAAACAAGATATAATGTCCACTCTATTTTTTTATAAGATAGACCCCAAATCTTTATTTGAAATAATTGAAATAACCTTAGCTTATAATATAGTAAAACTATTTAAGTCTCACGCTACTTGTAGATTATACAAACTAATAATATTAACATTCATCTTTTAAATCAATAGACTAACACTGTACGGACAGATGAATAAATTAAATTAGTATCTCAGAGCCATCTAACTGTTAGAATTCAGTATCCGGTCTAATCAAATGTTCAAACTAAGAAACGGGACACTTCATTCATAATTTAAAAGTAAATTCGTCCTGTGATTTGAAGTAGCATCGACAAATTGCATAGTCCAGGGTAATCATGATAGTCAGATATTCGTGGTAGCCGTATTCATGTTACAATGCGCGGTGACGCTGCAACGTTCGGCAGTGAAACTATCGTTGACGCGCAGTGTAGCCACGTGGGGTTTTCGTAACGCGACGATTGTCAGATTTATTCGTGTAGATCCCCTAGATAGTATACGACTTCTGTATGCCATTTAAATTTTGCCACGTTATTGAATTGAATTAACTTGGAAGTTATTCAAGCGTTTCGTTTTCCAAAACGGCAGTCGCTGACTATCTCAGTTTGTCGAGTGAAGTGACCAAAGTTCAATAAGCATTTATTCAGTGCAATCATAAATAGGCGGATCCACACCGAACGATCCACCGCGCTCCGATCGAAAAAACAATAACATTGAGAAATTAGTTTTTTTATCTGAATAAAATTTTGGAGTAAATTTTACTCCAAAAAAATTTTACTCCAAACTTGTACTCAGTCAACTTGCACTATTTTATGTCAATATCACCCCCACTGTTGAGCCACTGCTGAGTCCGACTGCCTGACCTTTAGTGTCTTTAGATAAGGGATGACTGCTCAGCAGTGGGACGATAGGGCCTAAACAATAATAAAAAACAAGCACAAATAAGAATTTGGTGAATGAAAAAGTGGCTTAATTAAAATATTTTAACTTTTAACTAGGTACGGAATAAGTTTTCTCATTACACAAGTGTAATTAATGCACTCAGGCCTCAGGTAACTTTCAACTGATACGCAGAAATCATATTTGCTCTAGAATACAATCTCTTCACTTCACCTTTGTATTTTTTTTTTCAATATAAGTAAGGGTTTTCCAGAATACAGTGCTTCGGCTTCATTTACACAGGCTGACCCTTTTAAACCACGGGCGGAATAATACGTAGAACGTGCTGTTAAGCGTTTACTCAGTGGCAAATTCTTTAATAATATTTAGTTTTTTCTTGTTTTTTATTTATTTAGTATGTTTATTTTTTTAATTTAAATTTCTCCTGAAAATTCTAATTTGTAATTTCTTGTAGTCTATTTATATGTGGAAACTTTTAATTGGCCTTCAGTGTACTGTATTATGTCTATCTTCCTACTGTATAAATACCTAGCTGTTAGTTTTCCAAAAATTATTAAAATAAAATAAAATAAGAACTACGACAAAATAATACGTAGTGTCGTAGACCCCGAAGTACCGGTATTCCGCTTGTACAAGTAGATACTTAATCGCCCCATTTTATCCTTCGTTCTCAGTGAGCCGATTACATTCTTGCTTCGTACTGTGGAATGACTATGGCCAGCTCTAAAATTCGAGATACATTCGAATGTAGAGTTTTTAGACAATGCACTAAAATGCATCAGCATAATTAAATGCTGAAGCCATATAAATTTCCCAAAGATAACCAAAATACTATAAATGAACTATTTGACTTGTATCGAAACCAGGCTGATAGAATGGTCTGTTCCCACTAGTTATATTGTTTATTATTGAAACTGTTCTTTCATTTATTATTAAATTTACTAAATTATATTTACAAAGAAAATTGGCTGGTTATTATCTAGGCCAGCGTATCAGCATGCTATTCAGCGCAGCAATGCAGCCAGTGTCTTGGGCACGCTTCCGATTGGTACTGATTTGGACCAGTTCAGCTATCTATAAATCGTTTGCAACGATTTGTAGATAGCTCGCAACGGTTTCATGTGTATTTTGTAAATATCGAAATACTGTATTAGTGGTAGTTTTGTTTGAGAATAAAATTTAGTAAATTTAATAATAAATGAAATAGCAGTTCATAAAACGAATTCTACAGTATTTACAATACTTACACAAAACCTAAGTGAAACAGTTGAGCTATTCACGAGTACAAAGCGTTGCATTGTTGCATTGTTTTAAAACTTTTATAAACTCAACCAAAAAGTTTGCGAAATTCTAGTTCTGACCAGTGCGGACAAAAAGGTTATTGTCATAATTCCCACTAAATGGCGTGTACGTGAATGACGTATTTTTTCGAGTTATTCTTATTTAACTGCCAAACTGCTGAACTGATTTTGATAAAAATTGTATGGGACCAATCTGGCGGCATACCCTTTCAGATAAAAAAATAATTTTTCAAATTTTTCTGGAGTTCTGAGGTAACAAACATAAAAAAAAATACAACTGAATTGAGAACCTCTTTCTTTTTTGAAGTCGGTTAATAATGATGAAACATTCCAAAAAACTAGTTTTAATGGAAGCTTAAGATTATGTTTTGTTTTGTAAAAGTTAAGAAACATATTAATTGTTTGTCTATTTTATGGTTACAAATATTATAAAACTTGATTTAAATTAAAGTTTATTCGTTTTACTTTAGAAGGAGTGATAATGTAAAATAATCCTACATTATTTTTATTGTCATAACTCCCACCAGACAAGATAGTGGGAAAAACGCCAATATTTTTTTAAAGATAAATAAATAAATATTCACGGACACTTAACACAACGCCTTCTAGTCCCAAACTAAGCAAAGCTTGTACGATGGGAACTAGATGGCTGATAGAATACATACATACATTTTTTTTTGTAAATACATACTTATAATAAATAGAAACACCCAGACACAGAACAAACATCTATGTTTACAACACACAAATGTTTGTTCTCGGTGGGGATCGAACCCACGACCCACAGCACGGAAGGCAGAGCTACTACCGACTGAGCCATGACGCCTGTCAAATGATGATGAAAAGATGGTCTTAATCCCCACTGGTGGGAACAATTTAGTGGGAGTTATGACAATAAACCGACAAAAACAGTTGTATCAAACTTTCCCCGCGAGCTGGTGTCGCTTGTCACAGATGCCGCAGCTTAGTAATACAGTTATTCTTTCCACCAACATTCTATGAAGTTTTTAACGATTTGCATTCTCACTTTAAAATAAATCATCCCTGTATTTTTTGGGATAACTTGATAATTTTATAAGAGGTATTCGAAATAACAATTTTAATAGAAGTTAAAAGCTTGCCGCTAATAGAATACCATCCCCTTTGAACTAATTGGCTTTCCATGCGATATTCAAAATTCTCTGTGTATGAATAATTCGTGCACATTTTATTAGAACGGACATCAAAACGCCATTTGTATTTGTTGTTGCTTAGTATTAATACGAGAAAACATATCGAAAATAGATTGTACGTTACGTGCACGTTACGTTTTTGCTAGCTTGGAGTGCAAATTGCGTCCCGGGTGATAATTCACCTTGTTGATGGTATTTAAAAAAAATATGTATGTATGTATTCTATCAGCCATCTAGTTCTCATAGTACAAGCTTTGCTTAGTTTGGGACTAGAACGCGTTATGTTAAGTGTCCGTGAATATTTATTTATTTTATATTTTAATATTTTCTCAAGAATTTTAATTTAAATAGAGGTATTATTGTCATGTCAAGTCAATATGTACAATCATAGCGTACTGTCATTGAAACAACTAATTAGTCTATAGCTAAAGACCGACCAAGCCAGCTGTGAATAGAATGGCATAGCTGGGTTCACTACAGTTTTATCTAAAGCAGACCGAATGGCTGAATTAACTTTTCGGCATAATATGGAGAGAGACGAAAGCTAATTTCTTCCTGACGTATACTTGACCGAGCACTTTAGTCATGCAGTTTAGAAACAGAATATGCAACGAAAAATATCTGTGTGTTAATAATACATGCGACTGCTGACAACCGTATGCATCCTATTTTTTTGGATTTTGATGGTGATTGAATTAATAATTTTTATTTAACTACAGAATACGAATACACAGAAAAACATAAATTCCAATTTAAAATAATTAAAAACGGACATTTTATACCCTTCACCACTGAAAGTGAAACAGTTTATGAGATGTCAAAAAATAAAGCGTCTTCTTTTTTTAGATAATCCTTTGATCCTAAGCGACGCACGCTCCGAGGTCCTGAATTCATAAGAAGCGGTACCTACGTTACAAAATTGAAGTAATAAAATAACGTGCCAAGCCAAAACCCATACCTTTAAAACCTCATAATTTTGCAAGTGGGCGGGAGGCTACACTTCAAATTGTCAAAGTTACTAAAACGTAAAAATTTTTACTGGTAAGATGCCTACGACTTTGTTCACGAGATTGTTTTGTACTCATTACCCATTCCATGTTCGACAGGCTAGACTAAATTTTAGGTCTCTAGGTCTTTAGGTCTAAGCTGTTTTAAAGTCTCAGATGTAGAAGTTTTTTTTAATTTAAATGTTTCTAGATGCTTTATGATTAATAGACTGCCCATTAATAGTTATTAATTTTTCTTCTTCTTATCTCTTATCATAACAGTCAACTTTAGACAGGATACACAATAAATGTCAGAAAAGATGATAAACAGTTTGATCGCTCGTCTGTCTCATTTAACTTCAAAGCGTACGTTGACTGACAATAAATTAACAGGCACCGGGTTTTAACTGTTTCGCGTGAATATTTATTAAAACCGCTTGAGATTTATGTAAAACGAAGATCTTAGGGATAACTTGGGCAGAAGATGATTTATCTTGGATCATGTGTTAGATGGTTTAAATAGCAATGATAAAAAAAATTGCAGCAACTTTGACATGATAATTTTTGCGCTATTGGTTTTTATTTTTATCTTATTAAAATTTATTTAAATAACAATGCAAATTCAGCAAGCTTTACAAAATTAATAGGCATAGTTTTATTTACAGAATGTATGCAGGCTTCTTCTATCCCCTGTGACCGGTATAAAAAACGTTTTATTGCGTCGCAATACTCGCGTATTCTGAACGTAGTATTTCTTGCATTGTTACATTTGTTAGGAAGTTGGTTTCGTAGCGGTGCTACACATCTGCTACGAGCGAGTTACGCGATGCCGTAGAGCTGCTACGCGAGTTTTAGGCAACGCACTCTTACCTCTTTATCTCGATACTTCGATACCTTTTACTCGATAAAGAGGTAGGAGTACTCGAAGCTACAAAGGGCTATAACTTTCGTTCATTTTTTTTACTTAATTAAATAAATATTTCTTTATGTACTCACTCAAAAATAACAATGCTATCAATTTAAATAATTAATTCAAGATCGCATGGTCTTGCATTGATTTGTTATTTTATAAACTGTGATAGCGTCTGTGATGAAAGTACAAACATTCGTCTAACGCAGATGATACAAATGCGACGTGGATGGATGTACCTTGCGTGAAATTAAAGGGTAGGGTGCAAACTAAAATCAGAAAGTTTTAGGCAATATTAAGCATGAAAATGCATGGAAATCTGCTGCAACTATTATATATTTACGAAAAAAAATATTGTCTATTACCAAATATGTATACAATTCGGTTATGGTCCGGCTGACCAACATATAGTTTGGGATACCCATGTACCACTGTTCTTGGAGCCTTCGAATATTCATATTTTTGAAACGGATAGCACTTTAAATGGATATTGTATATCAAAAAACATATTGCAAAAAAGCGTCTTGTTTGAAAAGTATCCTCTTCTGCTTCAGGCGTCAGCGATCCAATTTAATTAATTAAAGGATATAGCATTCCACAGATCTTTTTATGACCTAGGTTACAGATTTCCTGAGGGAAAGAGTGCGCGGGAGGGGTGAAGGGCGGGTATGCGAGGTGAGAGAGCAATCGCCAGTAGCACGTATATCGCCGCTGAAATAACTCATATTTCAGCGGATGGCTTACGGACCGCACCGGACGGAAGTTTCAACTAACACAAGGTTCAACTTACAGATTGAATATTATAGTGAAAGTTAAAATCACTGTGTGATCTGTGTTTAAGATTTAAGTGTTCCAAACTTTGCACTAAATTTCTTTTACTGGTTTATAAAGTTCAAAATAATTTATTTTATTGAACAGATATGCAAATGAAGCATACTGTTCTGGGGCGATAAATTATTTGAGATTCGAGATGTAGCTTCGTACTCATAACACGTAGCCCATTGCTGGATATTCAGCTTAAGCAATGTTTATATTCTCACATAAATAATACTAGCAATTGATTTTATTTTATTATCGCACATAAAGAGTTATCAAGTTGTTAAGTTTTTTTTTTCATTTGACTTAATATAAAGGATAAAATTAAAAGAAAGGTTTCTAATATTTAATAATTTTGTCTTTATTAAAAAATAACTATAGCAATCTGAAGTTGCGCCTTGTGTTCCTTGTGCTTACCGAATGTTTTTTAACACCATTAGATACCAAACAAGACGCTCGTGATGTGCAATGTTCCTCCTCACAACGAAATTAAGTGACTCTACTAAAACTTTTGAATAATTCTAAAACTTTTGAATAATTCTAAAACTGTTCATCCATCATGCGTTTAAACATTTGTTTTTTGTTGGCAATTTTTGTTGCAATCAGTAATATTATTATAAAATCACACGATGAAAGTGGTCTCGGCACAAGGCCGCAGGAACCACCATTTTCGACGGGAGTGCGCGTTAAAAAACTACTGATAACACATATCAACCTGGACTCTGCGAACCAGCGGCCGTACCGCTTCGTGATCAGGAAACTGATCCGCAGATGCTGGCGGAAAGTGAAACCAACCGAATGTATTCTTAAGATCAAAAAACTATATGACGGGTTACAATAAAATTGTGATTTAGATGATGTACTGTAAATCATGCGTCCAAATTAGATAGGTTAGTTAAGTAATGTAGTTGGTGAGTGGTTGTGATGGAGGTAGACGTAGCTAGTGGTAGAGAAGTGTGAGGAGTGGCGTGAGGAGAGATGGCGGCCGTCGCCGGGCTGTACGGGCTAGGAGACGAGCAGCGCGCGCGCCACCGCCGCGGCCAGGCTGCACACGCCGCCGACCGCTCCGACTCCAGAGACGACAACACTGAAGCGTAAGTCTTACACACAATTACACACAAAATACTGTGTCAATACTTTGTCTAGTTTTTTTCTATCTTCCTGAAAATGTATTTAAACCTTATACCTAGGTGGTTACAAGTTCTGCTCCATATATAGTTTACATCATATTTGAAGCTGATAAGTACAGGTGGCAAATCCAGAACTAAGGCAATCTAAAGCGAATCAATTTAACTTTGTTTACTTAGTAGTGTCTTTCTCTAGAACGTTTCGCTTGCTAGTGCATAAATATTTTAGTGCGAATTTATTTTTACATCAAAGTTGTAAAAATATATATACCTAATTTCTTTAATTCCTGTAAAGTTTAATCACGTTATCCGTTGAATGAGCTGAGGGAAACTTGTCCCTATTTCACCCAAGTTTATGAGAGTTTCAAGTGGAACTTGCATCAAGAAAACCGACAGTTTACAACAATTCGCGGACCGGCACAATCTTACTGGACGGTCCCAGATATTTTATAGGTTCATTTTTATTTCGGCTTGTAGCTTAATACAGTCGAGAGCAAAAAATCCAGGTATTCTATAAAAACTTGAATATCTCGGGACACCATTAAATTAAATGTGTTTGATAGACAATTTAATAATCTTTGATCAATTAAAAATATTTGTTGAATTGTATTTGCTTGCATAATTTCACTAAGCTTGCATTTATGGTTTCTAAGATATTCAAGTTTTTATAGATGATCCGAAATTTTTGCTTTTCAAAGAGTTAATTAAAATATACCACGCATACGTATTTTACATTTACTAAGTTACCTTGTTAGTAGTATTTCGTAGCGTTGCGGTCGCTAACTACTGCTGAGGTCGCGACATCCGCGTTCATTACCGCTCGACCTACTGCCTCGTCATATCCGATCTTATTGGATCATGGGATAAATTCCCAGTCAATAAATTATCCACTTGAATAAATGAATTATGTTATAAAAACTCCTATGAAAATCGAGTCCTATGGTATTAAAAATATACAGAATATTATACGAATAATATTCGTATAGGCGAAACAAAAAAAATAGCCTCTTGCTACCGACATCATCAAGAAGGCGTAAACTATTTCCTCGCAATGTTTTCCGCCACTGCACCGTTTGAAAGCAATGGTAATAACTGTTACCAGTGCTTTCAATTGGTCGTACCTAACTAATTATACGCTTGCTTCAATCTAAAAATATGCGATTACAGAGCGAATAAATAAATTCTACGAGTTATTGCCAGCAATAAAATTAGTCAGTAACATGCAAATGTCAATATTACAAATATTTAAATGCTTTTAATATAATGACATCCTCCAATCCATCATACATATACATTGGTACGCCATAATTCCCAATGTTGAGATTCGAATTCGAAAAAAGGTTAAAGACATTGGGAATCGCATAACGGAACTAAAATGGAGTTGGGCAGGACACCTGGTAAGGCGAGGAGACGACAGGTGGAGTAAGGCGCTAACTGAATGGCGTCCAAGAACCGGTCACAGAAACGTCGTTCGACCAGCAGCGAGATGCGCAGACGATGTTGCGAACATCGCGGGCAAGACGTGGATGAGATCGGCACAGGACCGTGAGGAGTGGCACAAAGAAAGGGAGGCCTATACTCAGCAGTGGGTGAAGTCGGGCTGTGGATGATGAATACAGGACTTTTCTTAAGTGTGTGTGCCAATGTTGCCCAACATGCACTATTAACTAATATAATGCCTGTTATAAATGCCTGTTGTGTGTAATGTCCAAGAATATTTATATTTATATTTATTTATTTGTTTATTAAATAAATCAATTTCTGTGTTACTCGCATTTGCAATAAACCTCTGCAGATTTAGAACCACAATAATCCTGCAGACGTTTATGCAACATTTTGTATGGCTTCGACGTAATATCTACTTTTAAGTTAAATAAAAATGAGGATTTCTTTGCTATTTGATTATAAGCGCCGCAGTAAGCACAATGGAAGCGAGCAGTTGGATTTGCTGCACCCGCACTCACAACAAGCACTCTGTATCTATTGAATGAAACGGTGCATTTGTTATTGAAATGTCATTCATTGATCGTATTTATATACATTCAATAGTTTAATTGCATGAAAGCATTGCACTAAAATTCAATATTGTAATTTACTGACAACAAAGAAACAAAAAATGCTGATCCAAAGATTATGTTTGCAACGACATTAAAGCAGCTTATGACAGCTATAAAAGCGTGTGACTACAATCAACGAGGCATTTACGTTACTTTTACCTTCCACAAACCCGTTAAGAGCCACTAAACCGATTCAAAGTCCTCACCGGGTCCGGATCGGAATACTGATAATATGGTGCACTTGTTACTCAAACGGCCAAGCGCCAAGTTTATACTTTTTACGAATGGCCTAGCTAATGTTAAGCAGTTACCTTAGCCTATGTAAATACATAGGTATCTCTAGTCAGTCCGGCCGTGCTCAGGTATTCCACTGCACTCAACTAAAAGTCTAAAATGGGAACAATGTAACTCAATCAAATAAAAATATCCATGACAATGAAATGCAACTTATTGAATTGTCTATTATAAGTTACGGGACAAAGAGCGCCAACAGATAAAATATATATTGAACTAACGAAATAATTGGTTGCAAGCTTTCTATGTAAATACAGGAAAAACGGCTCACAAAACTAGATACAATAGATTTTCTAGTGCCTGCAATTTTTACTCCATTGTTGTAATAATACAATGAAGTTTCAAGTTGCTGTTCGGTTTGTGTATCTCAATAGAGAAACCAGACGTGCATTCTAAGAAATAGCAATTTGCCTAATGTACGTCCTTAGTCAATATACTTGTGCCCGTACAGCAGTGCGCATCAAAGCCCTCTCTCAAAGGAGAAATTGCGGTTGGGACAGATGCTCTGTGCTTTGAACTCCTTTGCGACAGAATATTACAAATACACTGTATTTATCAATATCATAAACAGTAAACCCTGTATGCAAAACTGTTTTAGACGAGCAAATAATAATTCAGTTCCAATACATACTCACTAAATGAACCAATAGATAAAATGCAAATGCAATCCTAAACACATGAGTGATATAAAAAGAAAAGAAAATGATTTGTGCTAGTTAGCCGTCTCGTCCAAAAGAAGATCCGTGAATATTAAACCTATCGAATATTGAGCGAATATTTTAATCTAGTCAGTATTGGAAAATATAAATTTAATTATGATGCTTAAACTATCCTTCCCTGGGAGTAAATTAAAATCCATTTTGCAAAGACTAAAAATTTTACATAGAATTTTGCTGGCGGAATATTGAACACGGTATGCAGTGGCCAAAGCTGGAAGATAAATTTTTAAACTCGATTATTTTTTATCGCTATATTCAGTGGCTATATTCAGTATTATTCAGGCTATATTCAGTGGCGCTATTTTCGTTACACATTTTAAATGATAGCGCTTTTCATAAATTCTCAGCTTCAGCTTGTTCAGTAAACTCGAGAGTTATTACGGGGAATATATACTACAGAAAAAAACTTAGTCTACACGAACAAAATCACGAGTAGCCTCTAGTTTTTCATATAACATATACTTCAAGATTTTATTTTTATTGTAATAAATATGGAAGCCACTTTTGATAGAAGTTGAGAGCAGTTTCTAAGCAAAGTAGAGGGTCAATTTCTAAAGTTGCAGCACAAAACAAGTTCTACTTTGAACCGACTTGATCGTCCCTTTTCATCTGAAATTTACTAGCAAACATCAAGCTTCGTAAACTAAAATAAAAATCAATCTCTATAGGCTCTCGAGATCAACAGACAAAACATATTAAAACTAAATAAGTTTGGTTTTAAACTCTAATAAAACAGATCTTCTTGATTGATTCTGTCTTGAATGGTAATTCTATCTTGGTATCAATCCTATATGTGCTCTAGACGAAAAATAGACATCTATTTCAATCAAAAGCCTTTGAATCTTATGAGGCTCGACGTCATTTTACCTTTCTACGTTTTTATTTTATTTTTTTATTTTATTTTTGTTGTCCGTTGTCCGTCTAATACTTCACCGTTTCTACTGTCCGAGTATCAATGATATGTTATAATTAGATGACGTTCTGTTATTCTTAAGTTTGACAAAATCATAAGGGTTCTGACGCAAAATGACCAACCATTACACTTTTGGTGAGTACTCCAATAACATCAAGCATTTATTTACTTTATTCAGACGCTTTTAATTTTGAAAATGTATAAAAACAAAATAGTATTAAAATATTTGATAAAGCTTACTAAGTAATTTATTAAGTGATGTTGGTGCAATGTGGTTGCGGTGTTTGTGTGGAGCATTTTGGAACCGACGACCGGCTGAATACATAATGTCGCTCGCAGGAGTAGAGGTAACTAACGATCGAACGAGAAAGTACAAATCGACAAGAAATAACCTTAAAAAATTATTATGCCAAAAGGTCAACAAAAGGTACCTAATAATAAAAAATAATAAAGGCCTAATAATAATAGGTTTTTCTTTTTATTTATTTTCAATCACAGGTTTCAGAGATTTGTTTAGGTACTCACATCTCTTTAACAATCACATATCTACAAGTAACTTGGCCACTTATCAATAACTAAACAAGCATTAATACATTTAGTTTCATTATTTTACAAATATCATTTTAATAAAACCTAGCCAAACAATAAACTTAAGTTTTACGAGCTTTTCTATAAAATTATGAATTTCTTTACGAATTTCTTTACGAGATATTTAAATCATAATATTTCAGTTTAAACTGGTTTGTAGAGCGGTTTTTGCATTGTGTTTAGCACGCTCAGCAGTTTAGCTGTCTTTGGAGCGGTTAGTTATTCAATCTGTTTCACTTCACACACTTCAAACAAACAAAAGCGCATACACACGAAAGCACCCGAAAAACATTTACTTTCAGTACTTTCATCGAAAGAAAGTTAAGTTCTGATTTTCATCTGTCTTCTCACCAGATATCTTTGTATTCTGCAGACTCAATTACATTCCTGGGTTCAGGACGGCATTCCAAACACGCCATTCTGTAGTCGCTATAGATGCCATTACAATGCAGTAAACAGCTAATCTGGATAAAATAATCGATCTTTAGTCATCTCTTCTTGACGTTTTGGTAATATATTACTAGCTGACCAATCTGCAACTTTATCTGCGATTCTCGCGTTTGGTTTATAAATATTGTGATTACGTTTTGAAATCCAATTTTCATCTCAATATAACATAGCTTCCGGTACTTAGGTATCAGTCTCTGAAAAAAAAATCCAAAGCCAGTTTGGTAGCATCAAAAATAAATTGTTTTTAAAAAAAAAAGTTACTTGTGTAACTTTTTCTTTTATTTTCTTTGGGAAATAAACTGTTCAATACCTACAATTATTTGTTATTTAGTAAAGCTGCGAAAAAATAATAAACTAAAAATAACATAATACCTATAGGTATACTGGAACCGGTCGAAAAGGGATTGAGCAAGTGGTTGCCTTTTGGTGGGTAAGGGGCGAGATCGAGGGATCAAGTGGATCCACGGCACGAATACTAACAACGTTGTTCTTTCTGTGAGAAAATGCGATTTTTTACATAGAAAGAAGGAAAAATAATTACAAAAAGAATAGTCAAAAATCGTCCATCGTATCCACGATATGTTGTAGGAGTCGGCAGTAGCAGTGTGAAAACCCCCAATGGTGTACAGTTTACTTTACATTCGCAAGAAATATGAGTACAAAGTTATGCGACAGTAATACATATGTGACATAATATAATATTATGACTTAAAAGGTAAATATAAGTAGAATATAATTGAAAAGAACCAGTACTTCAATTATGATAATTAAATATCATGTAAGAGAGGTACTGGCGCCCACCCTCAAACGTTAGAATTTTTTTTAATGACTTATATGAATTTTTGAAAGGTATAGGAATCTAATGTAAGTTTAGGTGTTTGCCTACAATTAAGGTATCATCTGATAAAACGAGTATGTGAGAGGATGAGAAGATGTGCATAATGTATGTATAGTTATATAAGTGTGTAAGAGTAGAGTAGATACTTCTGATAGCGCCAATCTCTCAGAGAAAGAAAAAGTAAGATTAGAGTTGTTTTTCTCGTGGTGAGGTATGGATATTCGCCTGTTGGTGTTCGGTGCTTCTCCGAGTCGTAACCCCACTTTACGTTAAACTTACACTGCATCCATTTTCTAAACTCTAGCGACAATTGATTTAGGATAATAACAGTTTTACTAAGAACAAATCTTAGACAGATAATAAAACAAAAAAGTTAGATTTACAAAAATTTTGTATTTACAAAAAAAAGCAATCGAAATAGCAATCTAGTTTCCATAGTACAAGCTCTGCTTAGTTTGGGACTAGAAAAGTTCTGTGACATGTCTAAGAATATTTATTTATTTTATTTTTATTTATAGAATTCATTGCAATTCCAGACTCATCAACTAATAATACAATCACCTAAAGAGTAATAAATCACCACAAAATAAAAGCTGGGTGTAATTGCATCATTTGTAAATTGATTCAAGCCGTTGGCGATGCAGAGGGTGAAATGGTAAGCCGAAACGCATTCCGATGATTAAAATCTGTTGACCATATTAAATTGACAAAATTATTATCCTCATTATAAATAGGAAAAATAAATATTTCAGACAACGCTCTGTGCGTAGTAGATTGATTGGAGATTGCTGATACATTTACGCATATGATTTTTCTCGATCGGAATCGAAACCATACCGAGATTATGGTTGATGATGATGATGTACTTTCACATCTTAGCTGCATCGCAACTCCAGTTGTATAAAAAGTTGTACAATCCTCTACTTCGCAATGTTTCCTTAGATACCTAAATACCGCTGAGGCCTAGCATTGTTGCGTAATGTAGTGGAGGTCGGGTCACGTGACCCCAAGGTATGAAGTACTATATCTATTCTGTGGCCAAGGTCAAGGCGAGGGTAATGATTGTGCCGCCGGGTGGCAATTATTTTTACCCCTCCTTTTGTTAGAGTTATATTTAGAGGATTTGCGATTTGGACGGTTCGGGCTTTGTTGGATCAAGGATTTTCACTTAAATGATTTCGCTCGGAAATGTTTGTGTATAATAATAGCTAGAAAGTATTTTCGAAATAGGACTTATAACATCGACGATCATCGTGATCACCTTTTTTTTTTACAGTGTCTTCAAACTATGACTAATGAGGGACTCTATGAAATGAATGTAAACTTAAAATAAAAATAATAAAATAAATATTCACGGACATTTAACACAACGCCTTCTAGTCCCAAACTAAGCAAAGCTTGTTTGATGGAAACTAGATGGCTGATAGAATACATACATACATTTTTTTTTTGTAAATACATACGTATAATACATAGAAACACCCAGACACAGAACAAACATCTATGTTTTACAACACACAAATGTTTGTTTTCGGTGGGGATCGAACCCACGACGCACAGCACGGAAGGCAGAGCTACTACCGACTGAACCATGACGCCTGTCTTGAATAACGCTAGGGTATAAAGTTAGATGTCTCATGGACCCTGCTTAGGGTATAGCAATATGGAGGCAGGCTTACATACAACCTACAAGTACTTCAGAGTAATGCGGACGTAGTGCGTTGCCTCACAGGGCACGTCAATCGACTTGCTCTGTGAGGTAATGTTTAAAGCTCAACATCTCATCTGGTGGACTATCTTCCTTTGTCATTACTTTGTCACATAATGATTTATTACCAAAAATATAAAAAAGTAATTTGTACACGAATTGGAATGTATGTATAGCAACTATCTTGTTGGGTTAAATTCATCAATATATTTTAACGTCGTTATTATGAGTATTCGAGAATCAGTTCAAAAAGTACTTTTTTATTTGGAAATTGCACTTTTACGCCCTTTACGTGTACGAGTATAAAACTTTATTATTCTGTAGGAATGCGGAACTTTTTCAGAACGGATTTCATTACAGATTGAAAAAATCATAATTAAGTTATTTGAAGTCCAGCTTAATTTTCTGTTTTCTATAATTATAATTTACTAAGAATATGATGTTGAATTAGTTTAAAAATATTAACCCATATTTTTTTTTATTTACAGGTAAGTAACTAAACTTTAATGAAAGTTTTAAATCAAGCGTTTATTGATGCTGAAGTCCAGGAACATCAAGGTACGTACTGTTAATATACAACTTAAATAAAAGTTATGTTTTGTTTATCGTTAAAGATAAAAACGTGTATGAATAAAATAGTATTTTATTCTGCACTTTATATTTATTCCTCATTATTAATAAGTTTTTGAGCTTATCAATTTAGCGTACTTCAAAATTCCAGTAACCGCAAACGCACTATACGTCGATCGAGTCGCGACAACCAACTTGGCGGCAGGGTTTATTTTTCAAAACCTTTGACGCTTCCTAGAACTGTATCGATTGCCTTGTAATCAATGTGGTAATATTAATGAAATTGAATAAATAAGGTCTGACAGACCTGGCCGCTGTGTGCGTTTGCAGCCTAACAGTGGATAATGTTACGGCAAACACTGTCAAGGCCAGCAGTTCCGAACCATTTCGCTAACTTAGAGCAATTCGCTTGCGCGCGGGTGTCTACACTCTTATAGCAACGGTAAATGGATTCTCGATACTTTGCCGTCTCCTTCTTACCCAAAACGAACTACACATAGAATTAAGATACCTACTCAAAGCCTTGACATTACTATGAAACATAAATATTTTTGGAACTTTATAAGTCCAAATTTTTATGAATCATGCTTACAATGTCTTGCCTAAGTCAAAGTAATTTAGAACTACTCAAAAGAGGTTTTTGTAAATCCAATGTAATTTTCTATGAAAAACTCTTTGGAATGACATGCGCCGTTATCACTCGATTAAATAATATTTCTGAATGTGTTTTTTGCCTTTTATGTGCATTTAAAAGTATTTCAAGAAAATCATCACTAAATCACTTGCGGTGTAGCCTTATTATCAGTGTTTTAACAATGTTTTTCATATAAAACAAGAAAGCAATTTGTAAATACTTAAACTTAGTAATCCTACGATGGCATTGTCGCCGGCTCTATTTCAGGCAGGTGTCAAAAGCTGTACTTTTTGTTATGAAATATTCATAATGATTTTGTCGCGACGCGACGCCTCGGTCTGTAGCATTTACATCGCATTTCTAAACCATAAGCCTCTTATGAAATTTCATTTTCTTCTTATATCTTCATTTTACTTCTGGCCACTTGAAACTAAAGCTATTGTCAAAACGACGCGGGCAAAGACTACGTATTGATAATGGCAATATAATCTAAACTGTCTGACATTATTTTCGTCGTTGGCTTGAACATAGCTCTACATATTAGATGGATAGATAAAAAGTTGACTGTACACACAAAATAAGTAAATTACCTACATACAGAAAATACATATAAGATTCCGTAAAATCCTGATTTCGTGCCGTCCCGTCAAATAAAGTCAGGTCTTGTTTTTTTTTTAATACGCTACCAAATCAAATAACTCTATAGCACTTTCAAATAAAATTACTACCGTAGTTTTCCATACATGACAGTTAGCAAGCCCATCACCGCCGTACTGCATTAACCAACGTTATTGGTCAGAGACGTCACTCCTCCGGGTCTTTATGGTCTGCACACAAAGACCCCTATAAATCTAGGACGTTTAGGAAACGGTTATAGGTTCTCCAGATGCCTCAAGCCACTTTAGGTAGTAGCTATGACTTCATCATAATATCTATCTATAGCAAACCCTAGAATACATGAACAGGTAAACCTTTTCTCATATCCTCGTAGATTTTATATAATGTCAGTAGAAAAAGCCTGCCTCTCTAGTAACTAGGTAAACCAAAATTATGTTCCTCTGACTTGCATGTACTACTTACGTTTGTTATTAATAAATGTAATTATATCTGTGTATACATAACTATTCATGAATCACAGATCGGATGTTCTAGGCAACTATTCTCAAACACGATTGTCTACTGTTATTTTGGTTGCTTCATAAGTTATGCCACAACTTGGTAAAAAAGTATAGGTGCAATCTGTGGTGCAATGCTGGGCATATATGTACCGAACCTCAGAACTCTGTCGGTTCGTTACATACAGATTGTACCAAGCCAACTCCGCGCAAGGCCGTTACTTAGATCGGTGCGCATCTGCCCGTTTGGAACTATTTCCGGTACAGTCAGCGATAAATTTAGTTATTATCTAAATTTATTATAATATAATTTAAAATTATCATGTGGTTTAAATACCTTTTTATCGGAATTTAGCGTCTTTGTAACTTGTTCTGTTCAACCATGGAAACATGCTTTTAGACTCACCCCGTATCTACTCGTAATATATCCGTTGCAATATTGATAATGACTGATACCTCACGATGGTTTGTCTTACCTAAGAAAGAAAGATGAAATTGTTGGATTATGTGGAAGATTAGGTTCAGAATTGAGAGTAGACATGTTCGTCACATTCACAATTTCACACACACATCTCACTAGGCGTGGTATAAAGCAAAATGCTGGATATTGCTGGTTTGAAGGGTAAGGGCGCCGGTGTAATTACAGGCACATGAGACTTCAAGATCTTTACGTCTCAGAGTGATGGACGCAGTGCATTGCCTTACAGGGCACGTCTTCAATGGACTTACTCTGTGAGGTAATGCATTGTTATAGGCAGAAGTTGCTACTTAACATCAGGTGAACTATCAGTTTGTTCCATTACTTTTATTATAAAAAAAATAGAAAAAAATTGTTTTCTATTACCGTTTTAAAATACTTTACTACGTTTGTACGTTTGTACACTGTACACTACTGTATACCTTCTCAAAGGGGAAACTTCATAAAAGCACGACCGAGCTCGATATTTCACGTTGTCGATTTTCAACTCTCTACTCTAAAAATGTAATTATAACTGACATACCAGCAATTACCTTTCACCATAGGCTCTAAAAGCATCCTAATTGGGTTGTTGTTGGTCAAAGGTCACGTGCGGTAGAGTATAGGTTTTTCGGTTATGCGTTTAAAGAGCACTAAAAGCATCCGCCACATTGTTCATTAAAAAATATGGTTTTTTTACTCCAACGTTGCGTACCATGTCGCTGCGTACGCTCAAATGCTCTTGTTAAAAATAGATACTACTATTCTTAAATAGTTTTAGTTTTTAGTGTTAGACCAGATTAGATATTAAGTAAAGGTCATCTGTAAGAAATCGCATTAAGCGATAAGACCGCCGTTTGCAGGACTTTTGCCTGTCCATATGTAACTGTAAGTTGTATCTGGCCTCTATATTAGTTTTTATTTATTTATTTGTTACACAGTTTTTATAAGTTTTGGAAATTCCAACGCTCTTCTAGAATTAAACCACTGAACTGTAGCAGACAGATATCTGATGGGAATTTCGTCTGGATGGGCATCTGCCCATGCTCAATGTAACTTTTGTATAAGTATTAGCTATTAAACCGTGTCAGGGTCTATAATGTGCCTCCAACTCCTTCACATAACTTCGATGTTCTTGCGGGTACTAAAATATACATAATAATTATGTCGGTCGACCATACTCAAGAATGGCTCATACATTAACTATCTCAGATCAACCAGCTTTCTTACAGAAAAACCGCATTTAATTCGGTGCTACTAGGTCACAGACAGACAGACACACAAGCCGTCAAACTTATAACACCCCTTCCGTTTTTCGGTCGAGGGTTAAAAAGCTAGTCTTTTTTTCACTGTTCACTAGTAAGGGGCTTTGGTAAAAGATTCGCAGTGCTCCCACTATATGGAAATGTAGGCTATGTTGGTTCATCGGGCTCACTATGTGGACTCAATGTGATTTTCTCCTACGCCCTCTCTCTGTGAATTAGTGGATTTGATGTGTTTTCTTTTTCAACGGATGGCTTCACTGCGCTAATTAGTGGGTTCGATGAGATTTTTTGCCACTATGCTTATTCGTAGATTCGATGAGAATATTTTCACAAGCATTGGCTGACTGTACTGTAGCTTATGCAATCTTGGTACTATAATAATTATTGTTTTCGAACGGCTGGCGCTGCGCTGGTGCGCTGTTCTATTTACTTGCTAAAGGAAAACCATTCGATAGATTTACAACATTAGATTGGGCTTGAGTATTTATTTTGTAGCTTAGAGCTAGTGTTCGACTGTAATATTGTAAACGAGTTAAACGAAATGAAATATTATAAAAAATATTCATGGACATTTCACACAACGCCCTCTGCAACTGACTTTTGGTAAAATATAAATACATTTATAATACCTACATAGTGACACCGAGACATTTTACTGACTAGTTTTAACTAGTTTTTAAAGTTTTAAATTTTCTTTTACTGTAAAATATGTAAATAAATAAAAATAAAATATCAAAATGAATATAATTATTAAGTTTTAATTTTAATAACCTCTAGTCTAATATTACAGTCAGCGACTGCTAACCAGTTACGAGTAGGTACCTACACAGCCTTAGTTTCAATCTCCAAGCCGAGTTCCAAGCACTAGTATTTATATGTACTTTATTCCATTTAAATGTACGTCAAAGAGTCCCAACGGTATTTAAACCTCGTTGTATACTTTCAGGACGGTCTAAAAAACTACAAACTTATTTCGAAAAAACTTTTGAAAATGTATGGCTTATTCCCATCGAGCCCACCGGCCGGCCCACCGGTGGGTCAGATGGGAAAAAAAATCCCATCGAGCCCACTCACTTGCATAGAGGAAATAACAAAAAAGGTTCTAACGGTGAGTAAATGAAACGTAAACCAAGAAGGTTTTTACAATTTGAAATAATATCTAAAGAGATTTTGCGTTTGTGCTCCTATCTGACAGAGCCAGTCTGTCGGCTGTAGCTCAAAGTTATATTTTCCGGTTTAGCTTTCTGAATATCATTTTGTCGGTCTTTATTTTTAAACTGTGATATTCAAAGGAATGAAAATGTAATGAACGCTAAAGCAAACTTGCATTACCTCTGCAAGAAACCGTACTTTTATTTTTTTACCCGGTTCTTGGACGCCATTCAGCGCCTTACTCCACCTATCATCACCATCTAAGTTCTGTTAGTGATTCATCTTGGGTTGTAGCAAACTATTGCTATTCCACAACTTTCTAAATTGTATGGTTCAGCTCTGGTGAAGGTTCTAACAAACAGACGCACACACAGGCGCCGGAACGAGATCATAAGTGGTCCGTTTTTTAAAACTAGACCGGAACACAAAATGGCAACAGCTCAGTGCATATAGCTTAAAAGGAACACTGATTTTCAGCATCTGTAGGTTAGTATGATGCAGCGTTTGCATATATTATAATTTATACCATTCCCCCTCTAAAAAGCTTATTTTATTTACTGAAACAGTGAATAAAAAGCACTTTTAGTCACTATTTTGGTGTTTGAATTTAGAACACACTAATATATTTGACCTCCATCTAATTATTGTTTTTGCGCAAGGAGGTTGTATAGCATTGGCTATACAAACTCCAATCTTTCTTTTTCTTGTAGTCATGGTATAAAGTATAGTATGCAACTCTTGGATAAAACGGATTTATACCGAGGGCCATGAATCACTCACGTCGTTCAGGATTCTAATACTTGAATTTAAATCCGTCTTTTATTCACTAGTTGCTTATTATACTATTGTATCTTACATTTCTGCTACTGATAAATTTTTAGAGTCAATTTAGTAGAGAACAAAATGCAGGTACAAAGACAATCACAGAGAAAAAACAAATAAACGCGCACCTGGCGTAAAGAGTCTGTTGCGTCTTTGAATATGCAAAACGTAATAAGTGTTATGCTCCGATTTTGAGTGTTGAGGGTACAATGGTAGGTACCTACTTGCAGTCACTGACACCCCGGTACCTGCTCCGGGTTTTAAATGAAGTATTTTGTAGTGAGCCCAAAATAGACACGAGTGGCGTTTGAGGGAGGGGGCTTATGCTCAGTAGTGGGTCACTAAAAGCTGCCTTTGATGATAATGATGATATTTAGAAAGTAGGACAGCGTTAGTGTTTTATAAACTAGTTCTAAAAAAACTTGGTGTAACCGTTAATTGGGATTAAACTACTAACTGATGCTGTTATCGAAAATAGCATTAAGGTTCACTTTTTGCAGTGACCAGTTTTGGTTTATTCATGTTAAAAACTGAGGTACCTATACTAAAATAATACTCTCGTATTACAGTATATACTTAGACACATACACATTTAGATTACATAACTTATATATTCTCACAGGGTCCTATGACAGTCATGGTCTTAGCAGAATAACAGCGCCTACTGCTAAAACAGTAGGCAAATTGCTGAGTTAGGACCCATTTGCTGCTGTGAGCCATTTGCTGCTGTGGCAGGCATCATATGGTATACATATAGGAACCAATTTATGTTACTTAGTATATATATTTTTTTTCCTTTTAAATTCACTGTTTTACTCATTTTTATTATTATTGTTTCATTTGTACTTATCTATATGTTTTGTATGTTGTGTGCCATGTAGTAAATAAATGAATGTCTATGTCTATGTCTAAAATTTCAGATTTTACCGTAGCTTCATATAAATAATAAAAGCATAGAATATGATCTCATTTTCTTTCCTAATTATACAGGGTGTTACCAGACCACTTCCGAAAACTTGGAGGTTCCAATCAGACCATGATACTGAAAACATTAAACGAAAAAAATCGCGAAAAAAAAAATTGACTTGACTATCTCTTTTTCATTTTTTTTCTAGTTACATACACACAGTACAACATAATAAGACATATCTACCTAATTATCTCATTTAAAAAAGCAAAAAAACAAATAAAATAAATAAAGCAGCAATGTACACGCAGCACGCATATTACGTCTACTACAGCATGAACAGCTGAGAGTTCATTGCGGGTCATTCAAGTACTCGACGTGCGAGCGACCTACGTTAGTACCTACCTACGTTAGTAGGCACTTACGACACAGAATTAATAATAGTACTACGCCTCGACCTTACCTACGTGAATGCGTACATTGCGGGCTGGCGAAATAAATACAAATCTTTAAACATTGTTTTCTCCGGCTATAATTATTTTTCAGGATAACTCATTTTTTTTTGGTTGGGTTTTGGTGTGCTGTAGCTCCCACTTTCGTTTTCGGAAGTGGTCTGGTAACACCCTGTATATAAGCATATTTACAGTTAGACATACCCGTTCGTTGAGGCATAATTTTATATAACCAAAACCTATGATTTGTATTAAATGTCGTTGATCAGAATTATTAGTACAAAACATAAAACATTGCTCGAAATGTTGAAAAGTTGAGCACGGTAGTAATCGCTTTGAGGTGTGGACGATGCAGTAGTATTATCCGGATAATATGCAAGAAAACCGGGGACGGAAGGTATATAGTTGGAACGTAATGAAGCGCGCCGTGTAAAGTTAACTTTAGTGGTAACTTTAGTGAACAAATAGTATGTTAGTTCATTGTTGTCACGGATCTTGTTGGAAGCCTCTACTCTGATCTAGTTGGCAAACAAACAGTTAATAGTCTAGTCTGTATTGTATATCTGTTTGTGTAAAACCGCGCATTTGTGACTAATGGATAGACGGTTCACATGATGCAGGAAGAAACACATTGGGTCAGATACTATTATTTCATTTTTCTAAACTAAGCTAATTTGACAGCACTAAAATGATAGCTGTTTTTGTCGTTTCATTTGGTGAGGAAGGGATGGCAATAACTTTAATGTTGTCATCTCAACAGAAACAAGGGCATTTTCTGTTTTGGGTAGTTTTTTTTCTTATTAAAAAAATATTGATATCCATATGTACGTTGTAGGTTTTATTCGATATGAAACAAATTGCACAAAAATATATTATTTCAATTACGTTTTTCTTAAGAACCACTAAGAAATAAGTTTAAAGAAATAAATATAATGACAGTACCTTGCCAGTACATCTATGAAAACTTATTGTATGTTAAAAAAAATATAAATCTATTCAACAAAAAAAGTGATAATCATAATGTTAACACTAGAAACAAAGACAAACTCGCTGTTCCCACCACTAGGCTCTCAAAAATTAGTAAATCTTTCAAAGGGCAATGTGTACGCTTCTTTAACAAAATCCCAAGTGATGTGTCTCAATTGTCGATTGGCAAGTTCAAAAACGTAATAAAACAAAGACTTATTTCAAAAGCATACTATAAAATATCAGATTATTTAGAAGACAAACAAGCTTGGGACGAACTAGCTCCAACTCATCCAATAAAAAAAAAATTGTAATCATACCTAATCATACAAAACGTAATGACGATTCAAAGTGATCAGTGAGATTTTATTGAATAAAAGCTTTTTGACTTTGACTTTGACTTAAAAAATAAAAAAAATTGTGAGTGGAAGAAACCATGCAACCTGTTTGCTGTTGAAGTTTCGAAATACGAGCAGCATGCATTTACAAGCAAAGAAAATACTCGAACATTTTCCACTTTTACGAGCGAGCCAGTCGACTGATAAAATAAAATACTATTTGTTTACGATACTTTTTACCGGCATTTAAGAGTGGAAATTGTTTTTAGTTAGGTGCGATCTTTAGTTTGCTCTTTGAAGTTAATTAATTTTAACAATAAGTTTAAGGTACCTACTACACGTCAAATACAGATTTTACACAAAATAGCGGTTTATAATGAATCTGACGAATAATATAACTTATTACAGAGTAAAACTTACAAGTGTAAGGCTAGCTTAATTTCACCTCATGCTAACGGGTTGTTTACAAATAAGTGTTTGATACCAACAAACCTGAAGATTGGAATAGTTATATTAATATAGTTTTGCTTATTGCATTTAGTTATTATTTTGAATATAACTTGCTAAAAAGACCGTCCACAGTATAACTATTCCGAGGTTACGTTGAGTTTATTGGTAACAAGGACTGTCTTTGTATTGCTGGCGCTATTCTGTGTTCATTTTTATCGATACCTTCTAATGCAAAGTGGGTGCCTAACTGTAACTCGAAGGTAAGCGAAACTAGAAGATAGGTTCGATGCCCACAAAAGTCTGTTTTGACTCAGGTACCTAATGAACTTTATAAAAAAATACTAAAAAGCTTCTGAAGTTTTTTTGTAGTCGATTAGCTAATGCTTTTTTTCTCTAAAACAATACACTTTTCATCAAAAAAATTGAGCCATCCCTGCACTTTTTATTTAGGTGATTATCTATAGCATAGATTTATTTTCAATATCAGTATGTTGAAAAAGAAAGCTTAAGCTACCCTCTATAAAAAGCTAGATCTAGGTAGGTAACTAACGCCCGAATACTGAAACGTCACTTAAAAATACTACTTAAAACCAAGCCGTTGTTTCATTTGACAATAATTTAAGTATGAACCAAATAATCCAAGTATCGTTTCCCTATTCGGGCGTATGTAATAAAAAACTAACTTTGGAAGTGGCTCGATTACTTTGATGAGAAGTATGTATATTGCAATCACGGGCACTGTAGAATTGTAAATAAATAAAATTGTATACCTAGGTACAGAAGATTCTCATAAAAGATGTTGGTTTGCATGCTCCAGCCTGCACACTGCACGATTATATTAAAAAGAAAAAAGTGTCAAGTGAATCTAGTCACTGAGTCTTGACTTAAGCAAGCTTGTAGCATGCGAGTAGAATATCTTTGTTTAAATTAGTTTTGTTAGTAGTATTTTCGACCAAAATAGGCCTTACATGGTTTTGATTTCCATTGAATATTTTAATAACTATTGCTTTGCTAAAATCATCGCTACCTGCTGCTACTGTATGCGAACTTAATTATATTTTCT
The DNA here is from genome assembly GCA_918843925.1 of Eulithis prunata. NCBI lineage: Eukaryota > Metazoa > Arthropoda > Insecta > Lepidoptera > Geometridae > Eulithis > Eulithis prunata. Next base: position 11,557,653 of record OU974006.1, read on the forward strand.
TATTTTATCTACTTATTTATGTCTTAGTAGTTTAGCAGTCGAATTAACTCTTTAGTTATTTTAGGTACATAGTTTATCTACCTATACCTAATAGTTAGTTCATCATCATCAACCATTTAAAGATTATTATTATTATTGACTGTATTTTTGTACTTATATCACTTGTTACTCAACACTTATCAACAAGAATTTCTCTCGCTATTCTCAGCTGTAACCATCATGTACAAACCTGGTGAACTTTGAGCGAAATCCCTTTTTACCAACGCTAAGCAATTTTTTTTGTTTGTGGTAAATTCTGAGCACGGACATTGGCTCGTTGAAATAAAATGCTGCGCCATCTAGCGGTTATGAAATTAAACTTCTTTGTACCGCGTTCTACTGAGCCGCGTTTATGAGAGCAGTTTTCCCACTATTTATATTCGCAGTTAAGCGCCCCTAGCGGCGAGCGGCAGAACTGTGTTCCAACGTGACGTTTTCCCAAACCAACTTGTTAGATTCCCGTCAGCCACCTACAACGCAAGCGGAGTTGTAGCAACCCGCAACTAGATGGCGCTGTTCTTTACGTTGCGGCAATTTTCCTCTAGGTGGCAGTACTAGTTAGTTTTCCAACGTTTTATCAAAGAATTATAGAGGTTCTTTAGTCACGAGATTTAGATGTTTGTTTAGGGTTCGTGCTTAAAGCGCTATTGTGCCGTGCAATCTCCGTATGAGGTTACGTAAATCTGGAAAGAAGTTTCTTGTGCCAGTTTATTCTTTTCATTTTGGATTAGTTTCGTATCTTTTTCATTCTTTTTTATTGCGTAATAGGTACCAAATTAAAGTGGCTCAGATCATATTTAACCAGTAACGTACCAAACAAACGCAAGTATTAATACGCCTCTATGAAATAACACCTCTTCTGGTAGGCGAGGTTTTAATATTCTGAGTGGTGCTAATATGCTTGTTTTTGGAACACTTCTTCATAAAAAAATATATTTAAATAGTTACACTGCAGATAATATCAGAAGTTGAATAGAATCCAAGTAGATCTTGAGCTACGTAAGGTCTACGCCTTTGCTACGCTCGTAGGCGTTCGTAGCGTAACTATTATGTGCTACGCCGCGCGTAGCAATAAGATAAGTTTTGAATTTTTATAGTACGAGTATTAAGTGATAGCTAAGTAATGTAGCAGTTAATGTGCATAAAAATATATATTTTAGTGACACCTACATAATTATAACCCTATAAAACTTAAGAATAAATATAATTAAGTATTTTTTATAGAACTCTCAGTAACATCTCTGCTTAGGGGCAGACATCGGTACGGTGGTAGTACTTCACCGGACGAGCTCTTTCACAAGAAGCTCTACTACTGCTAGAATAATGGATATCTCTGTCATAGTTATGAATATTAGAGTTGCATATAGCGCAGTCAAGAAAAACAATGTCCAGAAAATATTAGTCTTTTAAACCAACTTAAAAATAGGGAGGTGGTTGTTTTTATTGTATGTATGTTCTGCGATCATTTCGCCAGCCATGAATAGATTTTGATGATTCTTTTTTTGTTTGGTAGATCATACTTATGAGGTGGTCCCATGTAAATTTTATCAAAATCGAGTTTGTAGTTTGACCGTTAAATAAGAATTAACTGGAATAAACACGTCATCCACGTACACGACACTGCGCATATTAGTTTTTCTGTGACTTTCCACTGTTGTGTATGATCAATATAACAATGGCAATAAACAGCCATCCTCATCACCATCTTATGATAAAGCTGTAAGAATATCAAATTGAAGTCACTTTTTTTATTTATTAAACTTATAAATTATACCTACGTCACTGGCTCACACAAACGTACTTAATAACTCAAAGTAAAAGGATGATTCTCCGGACTTGGCCCATACCGTAGATATTGCCGATCGTAGAAGCCAAATGCCCGCATAAAGCAGCAGACGAGCCAAATGAAGCGACTAGGGCGATCGTTTGTGCACATTACCTATTCCCTCTCTTTTCCTGTCGTACGATTTGCGGCAAAACAAAAAGTATCTCTGTCTCAATTCTGCAGCCAAGCATGAACGAAAACACGAGCAACTTCGATTTAACGAAGCTAACCTTTGTCGGCCGCTTTGTCTTCCCCGGCCTCCAATTACACTCGGATGAAGACACGCAAGACACAACTAACTGTTTGGCAGAACTGAGTTTTTTTTTAAATACAGGGTGGGGATGCATGGATAACATTAAATTAGTGACCTGGATTAACACATAGGCTGCTTTTTAATCCCGGAAAATCAATAGGATGAAACGGGACGCGGACGAAGTCGCAGTCGGAAGGTAGTCATTTATATACGAACAGAGTCAAAATCCAAAACAATCCATTTTTTATACAGGATGGAATTATCGGTTTGTGCTAGCTTGGCTAGAATTTTGTATAAACTTGAAGACGAATGTTATCTTATTATGTTTAGTTCGTTTGATTCACTGTTAGGTGTTTTCTTAGACATTTTTTTGTACAACTAAATGACAGAATCAGCCGATGACCCGTCTGATGGTAATTAATATTAACCACTGCCTATAGCGGTGCATCACTGAGCATATCTACTAAGAACGTGCCCTGTGATGCATTGCACTGTGCGGCGCGACGGCACAAATAGGGTTACTTTTTGTGAAATGGTATTTCTCATCTATATACCATAGATATTGTCATCATATTTAATTATCATAAAAATAACCACCAAGTCGCTACAGTTTTGTTCTGTAACCAAAAGAATTGTTCAGGCTAGCGATGCACAATGGTTCGCTTGAGCACGACACCGCAAATTTCGACGATAACCCCAATAGACAAGTGCGAGGCAAAGTTGAGTTGGCGCAAATTTCGGTGGAGGCAGCGTGGCGCCGGCGAGGGTGATGGAGGGCCCACCTCCTCCCACCCCCCCTTCACCCACTAAATGCTACAGCAGTGCGGCGTGACTCCGCTGAGGAGCAGACGCGTTTTTAGGTCAGCAGCGGGCGAGATGGGGCACGTCTCAACCCTTGTTTAGCGCTTAACACGCTGAGGTTTCACTTTTGAGTGATCTAAATATAGCCCATTCAGATGATAAGCTAAAACACTTTGACTTAGATAGCTTTTATCATAGACATGCATCTGGTTAGTGTTTGTTTAGTTAGTGTTAGTTTTTTGACTATAGATTTGATTAAACAATGCAATGAAGATGTTTCATAAAACCTTTAAAACTCTTGTAAAACAAATTAATTACTAGAAATGTAATTCACTCACTAAAACCACAATGATCATTCAGAATCGTCTTATAAACTAGGGCCGGAATACACAAACGTCACTCAAATCAAGGTCACGCTTAAATTATTGCCATCTCTTACAAATGAGTAATGTCAAACAGAGGCAGAGCAATTTTAAGTGGTGCTTGAATTTGAGTGACGTTTTAGTATTCCGGCCTAGGTGATTCTGGGTGCCAGATCCTCGCAACCAGAACCCAGAAAAAGGGACAAGGAACTACGGCCTTGTACCTAACGCTTTTTTATATGATCCTTCTTACAAGAATACTTGAATGCCAAAGCGGGGCTTATTCCACTTTGCATCTTATCTAGATGTTATACAGCGTCAAGCGTCACTTTATACTCATGCCTCGGATGAACGGGATATTCCAGTGCTTGGGACATCGTGTTTTTAGATGGAGTAGGCTTACCCAGCACCTATACCATCCTCTCAGACTAGTAAGCCTTATCCACAGGAACGACAAGGTCAATACGTGCAGAGCTAACTACGCAGGAATGGGATTTATTCACAAAGAAAATTAAGACTAATACAATATTTAGAATATTTACAAAATACACATGAAACAGTTGAGCTATCTAACCGTTGCATACGATCTATAGATAGCTAAGCTCAACTAAGCAGTATTATTCATACACTAAACTATGCAAACGATTCTGCAGTTTGTAACGTTACAAAATAAACTGAAAGAAACATTTAACCAGCTTAAGATACGAGTAGTCTCTAATTATTCGCGCGTATCCGGGACGAGTCCCAATTTTTCCGGGCCGAGTAAATAGGCCAGCTCGTGACGTCACACACTGCAACACAGCGCAATTGTACATATTCGCTGACATCACTGGATTTGAAATAAAAGAGCCGTAAGAAAAGTTACAGGTGCTACACATTAAGCAAGAAATACATAAAAAGTGATAATATAACTTTATTTATTTTCATGAAATACCTGCAAGGAAATATGGTTGAAAAGCAGTATCTTGACTCAAAGAATTGTACTTTTACCTGGTTGCACCAAAACATAAATATCCGAGCACGGCTTGTTGATAAAGCAAACATTTGCTTTGCTGCAGTAATCAGATGCGATTCTATTTCAAAGGAATCGTTCTCTCACCACTGATCGATAAATAATTTATTTAAAACTTGTTATCGTTAACAAGTGAAGTGTAAGTGTAAGAAGTTAACACTTACATAATAGCAAGCTCGTATGAGTTAATTGCCAACTCTGTTGACGGAGTTTTTAGGCCGCTTCAAGGCCTCCGTCGTGGCTTAGCAACTGCTAGAGCCGGGACCGACAGTTTAACGTACCCTCTGAAGCACGGAAGCGCTCAGGATGTTAATGACACTAACGGTAACCCATCCAAACTGTGACCGCGCAGAACGTCGCTTAACTTCGATAATCGGTTAAGATAGTCTAAGCAAGCCTAGCCACGAGCGCTTCGATAAACTTACATGTTAAGCTTTCTACAATGACATAGAACGTAACATTACAGCTACGAAAAACTATGAATATATTATTTTAATATTTATTATGAATATCATCACAATTATTTGGATAACTCATAATTTGGTATTATTACTTGCGAAGACCAAGAAAGAACGGTTTGTAGATGGCTCAACCGTTTCATGTGTATTTTTTGTAAATATTGTAAATACTGTATTACATTTGATTTTCCTTAAATTGTAATAAAATGAAAGAATAAGGTTTAAGGAACTTTATACTTTCCCTACGAGATAACTAGTCAGAATGTCTAAGGTAAATACTAGGCTGAAAAGTGACACGAGTTTATCGCCGTCATAAAGCGGTTACCGTTTTTCACGAATCAAAACTAAGCAAATAACTGCGTAGGAAGATGTTGTTCTTCCAGTAACTGTGTGTCTTACTAAGCTAACTTCCACTACAGCCTGCTTACTTCAAGTTGCATTGAAACATACTTAGCAAAACTGTTCACTTAGTGCTACGAGAGTCTACGCTGCGTAGACATAGTGCTACGTTTCGTAGACGTAGTGCTACGCTGGCTCAACGAAAGGCCTACGAAAAGCATTCTGAGTGTTTATCTTCTTTCTTTCTCTCTTCATCAATTAAAACTACGCTTACGAGGTGTTATATGACTATTTACAAGTTAAAGTATTCTTCAATATGAATAAATTCTTTTATGGAACTAACAATGTGCGGTGGAAATCAGCTGTTTCATACAAAATGCAACTACATGGCAAAAAAATACATATAGAATTGCTGATAATATGGCAATACGTATTATCTCTGAACACTCGAACCCAGACCTCAATTACTTTATGCACCAGAAAGTGATGTCTCTGGTAAGTTCCGCTCGCAGTGCAGCGCGTGCCTTAAATCATTCCACATTGTCATGGTAATTCAGGAGATTACCGCAGCGCGCCATTGCCAGTCCCGCTGTGGCGCAAGGTGAAGGTCGTAACGTAGGCTTCCAAAGCTTCCTGAGCTACTAGTCACACACACTATTGAAACACAAAATTCTTCATACATCTCTTTATCTATCTTATTTATCAATATATATAAAACTCTTTTGAAGCTGACTTAGAATCAGCGCACAGCCTAAACTATAAATCCTAGAGGTATGAAATTTAGAGGGTAGTATCCTTAAATAGTGTAGAGCTGCACTAAGAAAAGAATTTTGAAACGTCACACTCTAAAGGGTAGAACGCGAGCAAAGCCGCGGGCGACGGCTAGTCTATCTATGTAACTATGTCTAGAGACAAAACAGACGGAGAGAATATCAGACAGTAATATGAAATGCTGAATTCCGCTTCTGCCACCATCTGAACACGTTGCCAGAAATGGGTATCTCGCCTAAAATGTAGTAAAAGTGTTGATGAGTGAGGTAACATTAATAAGAAACTTTTGTCATTGATTGCTGTCTGTGGGTAATATACCGTCCCGACGCGAGGCGAAGGTTGCTGCATAAGTATTTGAATAATGCATTTATGGGGAAGGCAATATATTTTTATTACGGCACCGTTAGTTTCACAAGGGCGTTACTCATACGTGCTTTAACTTACATTTCTAGAATATTCTGCAGTTAGTCCAATGCATTAAATAGGACCATAATATCAAGAATATTATAAATAAATCTATCTATCAAATTAAAAAACTGCCTAAAAATGCAAAAGAAGACCATGATATCAAAATATTATAAACATCTATCTATCTAATTCAAAAACTGCCGGCTCGTAAATATACCAAGTCATAAAAATTACTTTAGTTAAATAATCGTCTCAGAACTCATTATACTGCTCGGTATAATATCACATTGCAGCTAAGCAAATTGCAGCAAGGAGGCTTGGATTACTTGACCCTGAGGCCAACGAAGAAGATTGTAGTCTTTTACATAACCACTCCCGAGGGAATCCTAAGAGGTGGGACTTTAGTCTTGTTGTCTTGGCGAGATCGAAATAAGTTGTTTTTTTAGTATATAAAAAACAATTTGTATATAACAACAGCTAAATAGGATTTTTCTAAAATAACTTTATTACCCCACTACCAATACAGATTATGTTTTGCGCAAAAAAACTCTCACGGTCTAGGGCTTTATGCTTAGGTGGGCAGAGAATCTAGTGTAATGGTGACTAATTAGAGTTTTACACATCATTTTAGCGTCATTCTTATTAGCGTGAAACCTCTGCTAAGCATAAGGCCCCTGATAAAAACAAGCAAAAATATAATTAGAAATACGTAGCAATAAATCAGCCGGTGAACCTTCAGCTCATAGAACTTGGCACAGCTTTATTCCATTAAACGAAAACTGAAAGTGGCGTAAAAACACCGAACATTGGTACAAGGTCATGTAGGTTGTATTTTTATCGGCTAAAAATGCATCAAATTTCGTTAACATATTTTAATAATAAAATTTCACCTACTTCTTACCATTGCAACAACATTCTTTTTTGGATCGTACCTATATTTTTTTTGCAGGTAGGCTTATACAAAAATTAAAATAGTAATACCTATCTCTGGGACAGTCTTGGTTACTCCCTCCCTAGACCGGGACCGCTTCAGCGGGAAAATTCCACCTTATTCTATTTCCTGCCGTGATGAAGACATTTGTAATCTTCGACGTGGGCGTATACGCTTGAAGAAAGCTCATCTTCTCTTATACTTACTGAGTAACCATAAATCAGCTTCATCAACTTCAATACAATACGACGGAAGAGTTACACTCTTATTTTTCAAACGAACAGCTTTATTAAATTGAAAGGACATAAAGATATTTTGATTTCCTAAAATAGTTCACCATTGTTTGAGAGTGAGCTGTAATTCCAATCACTTCACAGATAAGTTAGTCGATTTTTAAACATACCCAAAATGTATTCCTAATAGGACGTCCGCCAGTAGTAATCGCAGTTCTTTAGAAAACTAAGGAATAAGTGCAGTGACTACATTTTCTGTATGGAATAATTAGATTTTTATTTATATTTTGTCAAGAATTGACGTCGCCACTTTAATTCTGATGCACAAAGCCACCGGAGAGCCTCAAATATAACTATAATATTTATCTATTTGATCGTGGTTTTAAGTTTTCTAAGTTAGATTGTTATTTTGACAAGACTTGGAACATCACATAAATTGACCACATTTATAATAAAAAATACGCATTAGAGTCAGTTTGCTCCGACTGTACTATCTAATATATTTTGTTTATAATATTTTTATCTATTTATGCTCTTGGTTATGTTTGGCAGAAATATCGTCAAAGTAATGCTTCTACATTATTCCACTGTATACTACTGTAGACTTTGCGAGTGAGGTAAAAGGTTATTGACGAGACGGCTGTGCAGCTAACCTGCAGTGTCTTAAAAGTAAGGTTTCAGAACATTAAAAAAGATCGAAGTTGGCTCAAGTTGCATCCCCGACTTTTGATCTAGATTAGTTAGTGAGCTGGCAGCGGCAAGTGCGCCTCGCCGGCTGCCTCAGCGATGCACTGCGCGCTGCGGCCGCACTCAGGGAACGCGCGTGCCCGCCACGGTTGTGTGTGACGGTCGCCGGTCGCGGTCCCCGGTCGCCAGTCGCGTCGCGGCAAGCGAGCGGCGTCGCATCGCAGGCCGGCGGCGTATTCACCTGCTGCAGCACACCATCGGCGGATAGCTCATGTAATTTTTTTTGTTTAACCAATTTTCAGCGTTTCCAGGGTTTTGTCTACCAAAATATTACACGTAACTTTTAACTTTTACAAGGTTTTTATTACTTAGTACCTAGGTATTTTTAAAATATTACCCAAGACAGGAAACCTACAAAATCCGTAGATGTAAAGGACTGATTTTCGGAAAACGGTAATAAGGGGCAGGAAAAGCAAATGTTTCCCCGGGAAGTGGGTGGGCAGGGCACCCACTTCCCGGAGAAATGTCCCGGTAGCGGCAGGGTTGCGTGCGTGAGCGAGGTCGGGTGCGAGTGTGGGGTCGGGGCTGAGACGCGGCGCGCGGCGGGTGCGTATAGATAGTCGCGATGCAGTGGTCGCGCGCGGGCGGGCGGCGCTGTCAATACGCGTGCGGCATCACGCCGCGCCGCGCCGCGCCGCCGAGGCACGGGGGAGGGAGGAGACGCGCGCGCCCCACCAGTCCGCCTCCGTTGCGCACGTGCGACACTCGTGTCAGCACGCGTTCGCGATTGTACTCGCGCGGTTTCGAGAGATCATGACTCGCCGGTCCCGGTGAGGTGCCACCGACAGCGTCCTCCAGTACCGTTACGTAAGGACACTCATCTCGGTGATCACTCGCGTCTCGCAACCGCTCTTGGCGCCGTGATACTCACTTACCAGATTCTTTCGTTTAACTTTTGAATTTGAACAATTTTAACCGAAAAGATACCGTGGTTCAAAAAGTTTTGTCTCTCGAAGCCGGTCCAGCATATCCTCGCTGAGTGCGGGAGGTGCGCGTCCGGTTCGGGTCCCGGCGTTGGCGTTGAGACGAGCGACAGCAGTGCGCGGTGCAGGTCTCTGGTGTTCCGCAGAGGGCTGGAGTCCAAAGCCCCCGGCTCCAGCATGTGCCCCCGGTAGTAGCCCCGGAAGGCATGGCGCGCGCGTGACTAGGCGGGAGCGCCGCCCCAGCCGGCCGGGGGCCGCCAGCCGGCCAGCTCGACGCGACGACCCCGCCACCACACTGCCGACGCACCGACCAGATGACAGATTGAACTCGAGCAGCCACCATTGCTCGTATAGAGTTGGTCGAGAAATGGGGGCTGACGCCTGTCCTCAGGCCGAGGCAGGAATGCCCCCGGGCCCAGGAGGAAGGCGGAGACGAAAGGTACGTACCGCTGCCGTTGTAGATTTCTGAAGGCGGCGACGGCGTCATCGTGTGGCGCTCGTAAAACGGTTCGTGGTCAGGATGTCCCGTGTGCGTCACAATAGGTCGGCGGTGGCGTTTAGACCGCGAGCCACACGTCGCGCTGCCGCCTGGTCGTGCGCCCGACCATGGCGTTACACGTCTTGTGTTGGTGAGTGCACTAAACTCTTCGGTGTCGTCTTTTACTAACTCTCTACACATCTGTGCGTTATCCTGACTAACTCCTGATTTTGATGCCTCATAGCGAAGGTAAGTAATCATTGTTTTAACTGTATTGGCATTAAAACCATCGATCCTTCTTACTCTCTCTCCTAGGAGATTAAGTAATATGAGTTCAAGATATCTAAATATTACCATGATATACTTACGAATGCTATGTGATATATGATGTGCATTTTATTTGGGATTTGAGATGTCACATATAAAAATCGCTAACACTATATCAAACTTGTATCAGTTATTTGTAACCCCTTATGTATTACTTAGATGTATTTAATTTAGGATCAATATTTCAACTTAAACAAAGAATCAGTAGTACGTTACTACAATCTCAACTAACAATAAAAATATCGATGGTTGAAGTCATAATCGTAGGCCGCAAGATCAGCGCGTCGCCGTCGCATCGCAATATACGCTGCTACATTCATTGCTCTTCATTTGAAACAACATGATGATACTATTGTAATAGTGATTCATAAAACAGTGAAATGAAAACAAACCTTTGCAAATGATTAGGGAGGGTGCGTAGCGCTCCCATCAATCAGTTGTGGTGATAGTTCCGATCTCAGAGTAATCATTCATGTTCCGCAATGCGCCGTCACTCCGTTAAATCAGCAGGTCTAAGTCACACATTAAATTATGAATAGATCAATGTGATCCGCGGTTAGCTAAATCACCGGAAACATTACGATCCGCTCGTAAAATAGGTTTTATTTTTTAATTAAGTTTCGATCAAAATAATTATGTTTTCATATTGCGCACATAACACGCAATATTTTTACTTTATAGAGCGATAAAACGAAGACGAGTCTGGCGTAAAAACTGATGAAGCTCAAAATAGGCAATTAGACTCTTACTCGTACCTGGGAGCTGGGAGCGTGAGTTGTGGCGCCATTTGCGCAGGCGGCTGCAGCGGACTGCTCGCTTGCGGGGATTACCGTCCCGGCCGGCTCCTCATGATCACACGTTAAGTGTATTTCAGTAGATGCACTGAAGCCGGCTTAGGGCCGCATTGCTCCGCAACGTGCTCGGCACACTTGGCATTAGTTATCAGTGACGCCACATCGGCCCGCGATTTCATGTTCACAATGCGGCATTTCACGCCAAAGAGAGTATCGATTACTGCAGATTCTACGTTTTGATCACCAAGAGACCGTTGAACCAGGACAGGTTCTACAACTCGGATTGAGATTTTTGGAACGGCTTCAAAAGCGGCTCGTTATCGGAAGCGATTTGGAGCAATCTTTGAAATAATGGCTGAAATGTGAGTTGTTATAGCGGATACTGACATCGCCGAGAAATTCCTTTGGATATTATTCGATGCGAGTGCAAAGATAGAATCAGAAGCGCCTGGAACCTTTTAAAGACTTGAATAATTATTTATTGTAAAAACACCTCTTTGAACTGTCAAAACTATTTAAATATCATATAATGGTATGTTAAACAAGAATTGAGACGCAATCGATACACATAAGCATATTACGTATGTTTAATAAGGTATCACGGTTATTGTTGATGGTTATTAGGCTGGTTACAATAGGCCGCGTGGTACTGCGGTGCGGTACAATTAAAGTCTCGGCCGTTATCGCGCGCCCGCGCTTATACTCATGCTTTATTAATGAGAACTGTTAACATGTTATTTATTTCAGTCAGTTGTAATCAGTGCATTCGCTGGCTTATCTTTTTAAAACGTACTGCAGTATTTTATACTATGTATATAAATTTTATTTATAAAATCACATCGTGGTTATTTGATAAGCTTTGTTAGATTATATTCTCTACTACCCGTCGCCCGCGGCGTTGCTCGCTTTCTACCCTTTAGAGTGTGACATTTCAAAATTTCTTTCTTAGTGCACCCCTACACTATATAAGGATACTACCCTCCAAATTTCATACCTCTAGGACTTATAGTTTAGGCTGTGCGTTGATTCTCTGTCAGCTTCAAAAGAGTTTTATATATATTGATGATGATTACCTCTCTCGTATATTCAGTATTTGTAAACGACCCCCTGGAGGCGTCGATGATATTATTACCCGGGAAACGATGAACATATAAAACAGCATTTTTTTTCTAATCTCCGCCAAACCGTAACATTCAAACTTAAACCTAGAAACTTGTAATCATCATCACCTTGCCATTGTCCCACTTTATACGGGGTCGGCACATCATGTGTTTTCCTTCGGGCTTCTATCAGCCGTTATCTCAGTTATAACTTCTTACACATGTAATTTTTCATGCAATCCAACCATCTTTTTTTCGACCTACCTCTATTCTTATATCCATCTACATTCATATCCAATACTCTACTTGTTACAGGCCATTCTTTACTCCGCATGATATGAGCATATACCATGCTAACCTGTTTCTCAATATTTCAGTCACTGGCGCCGCTTTCAAACTTCCTCTGATATACTCATTCCTAATCTATTTTTTTCACCCCACACATCCATCTCAACATTCGCATCTCTGCCGCATATGCCTACTCTTCTTTGATCCGTCCCTTTCGTTGCCCAACACTCATACCCATATTTGGAAACTGACTTATAATATAGGTACTAATATACTAGACAGGTCACAATAGCAGACAGCATAGAACTGACTGCTAGATTATTGTGCCTATTTAAAGCACCACCACACGCCCCACCATAGCGACCCGTCGTGACCTAAATTTTGACATGTGAAGGTTTGTGCCTAGAACTTTGTCGATAAGTCAAATGCTGTAGACAATAACTACACTGGCCTGCAAAACTAAGTATCAAACTAAGTTTCCACTAATTCATTTATTTTCAAAATTATTCCGATGACCCTTCTTCAGAGATTTTGTGCAAATACGTGACAAAAATAGAAAAGCTACTGCTATCCACTTTTACTTACGAGCGTTCTCGTTATTCATACGAATGTCTACATACAGTGTTTCCTACGAATTTGACAATAAATGAAGAATTGTTTTAGGTAATATTCAACAAAACATTCATTGCGTTTGCTTTTCCACTAGCTTTCATAAAATATCCCTACAGGTTTCTTCCGTTGTTATTTTTAATTTAAACTGGTCGACGAGTTTTCAGAACAAAAGCTTTGTATTCGTGCGGGTACTTGGATGGCCGCCCTTATTCCACTCGGGACATTGTGTTCGTTTTTGATGCATTACTTTTCTCTCTTGGTCTATTTTTTCTTTAGATATCTCCAAAATATGATGTGTATGACGATGTATAACTCCGAATAGGCATTTCTATTAATATGCTACATTATTAGTGAAGAACTGGATTAGTTTTTCCTTCCTGGACATTATTAGATCTCCTGATAAAGTTACAAACTAAGATTTCGATAATTGTCACAAGACCACTAATTTGACTGAGAAAAGTTTTCGATCAATGGTTCTACAAACAACAACAAATATAGAAAACAGATGTTACTTACTTGAAGGTCGATGAAGTCATCATAAAAACAAATGGTACGAATAGTTCGCATTGTACGATTGGAAAACCGCGCGGAATGAGAAACAACGCGCGCTAACTAAAGCAAGCTCGTATGAGTTAGTGGCCAACTCTGGTAACGGAGTTTTTAGGCCGCCTTAAGGCCTCCGTCGTGGCTTAACGACTGCTAGAGCCGGGACCGACAGTTTAACGTGCCCTCCGAAGCACGAAAGCGCTCAGATGTAAATGCCACTAACGGTCACCCATCCAAATAGTGTCCGCACAGAACGTTGCTTAACTTAGATAATCAGTGAAGATTGGCTAAGCAGGCCTAGCCACGAGCTCTTCGCTAACTTGCGCTAACTAAACACGTGCTACGATTTTTCTGCTAGATTGTGGTTTCTTTTCCGTAGATATGTTAGTCTTTTCTTGCCAAGAAAATATAATAGGAACACCAACAGTGCTATGTACAGAAACATTTTTGAGCTATGTTCGCGAGCAACTCGCGCCTAGAAACATCTAGTACATATAAAACGATTTAAAAGACCCTTATAATTTTACTTAACAAAAGATTTTGTCTTTTATGAATTCGGGACTATGTCAGCAACGGACAAATTGTGAACAATAATAACAAGTAGAAAAAATATAGTACAGTGGTTATTTCGGTTGTATTTGCGTGCAGTTTCAGTTCACAAGTATCGAGGATGTGCACGTACGGATGACGTGCTAATCGCGCTCTTCATTTTGCAGATTGCCTAATGGATCCAACCCTCATGCATTCTAATGTACAACTTTATATTCGGATGGAATAACAAGTAAACTTGGTTTTTTTATTCACAAAGAAAATTACAACTAATACACTATTTACAAAACTAGTGTTAATATATTTAAGTATTTTGTATTTTTGAGAATTTTTACCATGGTTTGCAACCAGAACCCCATGGGGTTCTGTCTTTTAGTTATTTAGGAAAAAAATAATTGTTGGATGACTTGGACGTGTATCGCCAATTGACACTCTAAATATTTTCAATGCTTGAGTACCAAGAACATCCTTGCGCTGCAGACAGATTATAATTTATTTTAGCATAGCCTACTTCATATTTTATTCCGGTTTTGCTTAGATTGTATTAAATGCTAAGCATTAAGAGTCTGGTCCCTCTCATGAAAAGTAATTCGCTTTAGTGAAAACTTCCTACGATACGCAAAAAATCCTAATAATTTTTTTATTGTATAACTACTATACAGAAAGGGTCTTACACTAATGGTTAAAAGTAATAAAGTTTTCACAGTTTATTCATTCCGAACGAAAGAGGGCAGGTACCTAACCTAATGAAGAAAGTTTACACCCAATAATCAACAAATTGACGTGGTGGAAGCTTTTTACTTATTAACTACTAAGAGCTTTTGTTTATCGTTCAAAATACTCAATATGGTTATAAAATGCATTTTATATTAGGTTTTTTTTTTATGTTAAAAGATTTTTATTCACAAAGAAAATTACAACTAATACATTATTTACAATATTTACAAAATACACATGGAACAGTTGAGCCATCTACAAACCGTTGCAAACGATTTATAGATAACTCAACTGGTCCAAATCAGTACCAATCGGAAGCGTGCCCAAAACACTGGCTGCATTGCCGCATTTATATATTTTTATAGTATTTTCTCAAATATTATATATTATACTTATAAACCTTGTGGATTCCTTAGTGCAAAATAAGTTATAAGTTTGTTAAAACGATAAATAAATTTAAAAAAAATGTTTTTTAAAATGCTTTATAAGAGATAAAGATTTACAAATATATCAATCGGTAAGTTTATTTTTATCTAAAAAAAAATTGAAAGAATAGGTGATAATATTCTTATTCTTAGTCCAAAGCACCGCGCTAGGTTTAAAACAAAAACTCAGCTTATTTCCAATTCTCTTTGCTTCCAAAAAGCTAGTTTAGCTGCAAAAAATCGCCATGAATTATTCACTATCAGCTCTGAAGTGTGCAATCGACGGCCGCTTCGCAGAGGGAGTTTGTCATTGTTATGGTAAAGAGTTGACATTATCGCCGTCTGTCGTCGATCGCCCTAGCGTAGTTACGTGAATTTATAATCTTTCGTAGCTACAGTTTGCTTTTGTTTTTAAACTGCATTCTAACCACAGTCACCTTTTGTGATTTAACATTTCACAATCAGTTTCAGAATTAGTCCAGTTTGATAGGAAATAGGCCTCTGTTCTCAATTTTCTTCGCAGTATGATAAAAAGATTTTTAAAGAAAAAATTTCTAACATTGTAATCGTGCCAGAAATGTGTATGTAACCTAGTTACCGGTTCATAACCATTTGTACCAACCTGATGCATACTAAGATGATCTCGTAGAACTTGAACTACATGTCACTGCAGTGGCCCCGAGCTTGTTTCGCGCAAGTTCTCTATCGGCAAACTTTGACAAATTGGCCAGGTAACTATCCTGATTGTTCGAGATTGATGTATCCTAACTTGTGTGAAGTTGGGTAACGTTGGGTTTGCGGATTAGCTTGTTTGGAAGGTTTGTTTACATTGTAAAGTTTAGTTTTGACGAGGTAGTGTGTTTAATAAATCTGCTAAGCTCTTTTTAGTTGCTTAATCGCTTCTAACTATCTAACTTCTTCTAATTATGCATCGTTCCGCACGTTCACTAGTTGGGTGTTAGTGAATACTTATTTATTTTAAGTTTAATTATTTATATGTACCATGAATTCTCTCAAATTAAAAAAATATTACCGTTTGGATTTCAGGTTATTGCTTCAATTTCGATGAATTCAAAATACACTCGTGCACTCGCAGTTTACTTTAGTGAGATCCGTTTCTCGTATGCCTTTGAAGATCATGTTGAATACTTATATTACAATCATCTTATTCCCAAATAATACACCTCAGATGTGGTGAGTCAGAAAGAAATGTCAGTTTGTACAAACTAGCCACATAACGTCACACAAGGCATTCCTGATAGTAATTACCTTAAATTAAAAAATATGTAAGTCTAAATAGCTGACTGTTTTACGTATCTACAATTAATAATTACCATAAAGGGCTATACTTATAAACGCTGCATGCAGTTGGTTAAAATCTAGCTCTGTCACTTTGACATTACCTGTTAGTAACAGACAGCAATGTTTATAAGTAAACAGGAAAATGTTACCGGTAGGTATAATGAAATCTGAGTAACTTCGTAATGGCATGACATGATACGTAATTGGAACGGAGTGCAAAACTCGCAGATCGTTAAATAAATAAGGATTTAGTGCGGAATCAGGTGTCGTTTCAGCAAATTTTAGAGGTACCCATACCTTTTTGTGGCTGTATATCACACGGCACTCGCGTCCTCGTAACGTTACCGCTGGCTTTTATTAATATTAGCGCTGATATCATCGTATTGTGCGATAAATTGCTGATATTTTATGAAAAGCATTTCGTGTTCAATTTTAGTATATCTCTGAGATTAACAAAATGAAATCAAGCAGTTAATAAAAACTTTACAATATCTAAAATAGAAAAAGTATTGTATTGAAGAAAACAATCATGCCTACCTAGGTGGTGTGGTTCAGCATTATGCTGAGACAGGGTGTTACTATGTATTTTAAGTATGCATTTACAAAAAAATATACAAGTAACGCATTCTATCAGCAATCTAGTTCCCATAGTACAAGCTTTGCTTGGGGACTAGAAGGTGTTGTGTGAAATGTCCAATAATCTGTTTTTTCTTATTTCAGTATTGTTATTGAAGCGTATGTACCAAATGGTGGCCGCTTCCAGTATCTTCGTCCAGTGTTGTTTTAGTACTGATAAATAAGATGTGTTTATTATGTTCTTGTGCCTATATACCTACCCGTTGGGGACAAAAAAAATTACCTTAAAACAAAGCTACACGATTATTATGACTTACTACTAGAGCAGTTTTATAATTTTACTTTTGCTAAATGGCACCGTAAAAGTGGCTTACTATGGTGTTTGTGATACCACATCGACCTTTCAATAAGCTAACTCTGCTAGCTGAGTTTAAGGTCAGAGTTATGCTACGGCGTCAATGTAATATGTTAAAAATCTTTGCGTTAAATATTTACTAGAGTCAGGACCAATACAATAACTTTTTTTAAAGCAAGATACTCGTAGTTAATGTAACAGTCTTAACTTTATCCAATAACTAAGTAAGCACTGTATCGTGCATTATCCCTAGCCGTGTTGACATAAAACGTCAAAAAAGTATGGGATTAGTTACGCAACCTAATCCTAATCAAGAAGTGTAAGGCCTACGGCACACTTGACGGAAATTCCGTCGCCGACCTTCCGCGGGAGTCAATCCGGTACCATACGATCGTCCGCGACGGAAGACCGATTCCGCGTAGTGTGCCCGCTATTTGTAATTTATATGCAATAACATTTATTGACGTTCCGTCGAGAAAGGTCCGCGACGGAATTTCCGTCAAGCGTGCAGAAGGCCTAAAAGTACAAGTTTTTTTTTAATTTATTTTTTATGATAAAAGTAATGAGACAAGCTGATAGCTCAAGAAACAAGCACAGAGCAAGTCCAATGAGGACGTGCCCTGTAAGGCAATGCACTGCGTGCATCACTCTGAGACGTAAAGATCTTGAAGTCTCATGTGCCTGTAATTACACCGGCGCCCTTACCCTTCAAACCGGAACACAGCAATGCGAGCATCGCTGCTTGGCGGCAGAAATAGTACTTCCCCGGACGAGCTCTCACAAAGAGCTCTACTACTACTAAAAGTGTACTATTTTCAAGTTTTCAAATCTCTAGCTGTTGTGAATGTCAACTAGGTATACCGAGCTAATCATAATATTTCACAAGTTATTTTAGATATTGAAAAGCTTTTATTTACTAGAATGTCTGTCAGAAAGCGAATCCTTGCAAATCCATTATGACGCATTTCCTACTATACGGTTCCGCTGTAGCTCTGTTTAATCGATGACAACATTTTCGAAAGCTGCAAACGCACTACGGCGACCAAGTCGCGACCACTTCGACGGCCACTACGGTAAAGACATGTATTGTCCCTGTCGGTGCCTGCGGAAGGGTGGCCAGAAGTCAGGAGGCCAAATAGCTTTCCACGAAAGTACAGTCGCTTGATGATTAGGCCGCGGTGGAATCACTTGAGTACAGTGACTGAAACGTATCTAAGGCTGGAATACTGACGTCACTCAAATTTAAGCACCACTTAAGATTGCTCTGCTTCTGTTTGACATTACTCATTTGTAAGAGATGGCAATAATTTAAGCGTAAACTTAATTTAAGTGGCGTTTGAGTAGTCGGCTATAAGACTTGTAAAGACTGACTGACTGACGTGAGACGCCAGGGGTCGCGGCGGCCGGCAATTTGAAAAGAAATTAACAATGGTCTCCGAGCTGACCGTCGTGACGTGGCTGCCAAGTGCGCTTGCAGCCTAAAACTAGGATGATAAAAATATTATTTAGTCTAGGAAATCACAAAGGTGATAATAATAATGTCACACAAGTTATAGATCGAGTTAACTTCTAACACGTCATGTCTTTTTGTCGTAATATATCACAAAAATGAGAAATGTCCATGAATATTTTATTATCATTGAAATCCAAATACATAATATGTGAAATACGCGTACAAGATTTGGAATAAACTTTCTCCTAAGGTTTCCCATTGATCCTACAGCGTGAATAGTCAGAAAAAAATTATAAAAGAATTATTCAGGGTAGATAACACATTGACCATGCCTTCGTTTGGCTCAATTCAATTGGTATTGCGGACCGTTGGTTAACAAACGGGATGGGCAAGCAAGCGTGTTAGCCCGACAATAGTTTTGTAAAAAAACAACCCATATTGAAAAAATAAGGACAGAACACTGCTTACTTATAATCGTTGCATTACTTTTTTCAGCTATATAAATGATTGCTGTCTCTTACTAACAGGTAAATGTCAAGCAGTGACAGAGTTATATTTAAGTCACTCAATTTTGTAACTTAATAGAGCTTTACTTTTTTTCTTTATTGTTAATCACAAGCTGATCGTGCACCTCCTCTCCTACTACTCTCAATTTCGTATCGGGTTCCAACTTTAGTAACTGTACTGTAGAAGTTCAAGTTACAAGCTTAACGTTTGGCCTTCCCTGGCTAATCTATGTAATAGTCTAGTCAACAAGTTGAATAACGTAAAAAATAGTCATAAAGCTCTTAAAAATATGAACGATACGTTGTTGGATTCGGAATGACATCTAGAAAAAAAGTTTTAAAGTATTTTACTGCACTTTTTTTTTATGATAAAAGTAATGGAACAATCTGATAGCTCACCTGATGTTAAGTGGTAACTTCTGCCTATAACAATGCATTACCTCACAGAGCAAGTCCAATGAGGACGTGCCTTGTAAGGCAATGCACTGCGTCCATCACTCTGAGACGTAAAGATCATGAAGTCTCATGTGCCTGTAATTACACCGTAAAAAGATTGCGATTTTTATTACCTAAATAAGTTTAAAAAAAACAAGGTATTTAGTTTTTTGTTAATAACTTAAAAACTATTCATATTTAAGACACTTTAAACAAAAAACTTTATAGAAAAGGAAATTTCCAACAATAAAGTCCCTACATACGGAACTCTATCTCCATTATTTATAATTTTAATTTAACGCTAAAAATAGTGCTCCGCTAGGCTGTTACAGCGCAGGCGCACTGCTGCAAATAACACCTCGTCACATAAAATATTGGTTTTATAATATCAAATGTTAATTTAAAAATTTGAATAAATTATGGTATCATCTGGACGATTGAACGAATAAATAAACAAACTAATTAGCTATTACGGTTTATTGACTCTATAAATCTCAATATATAAATATAGGCCTAACTTGGAAGGAACGGAAAGCGATCAATAATAAAATTCAAAATATTTTAATTTTTTTTTTCACTTTGCATTGTTTTTTATTCTCTGGCATACCATCTTGGACGAATTAACACACTTCGTCCAAGCATACACGTCACTTACTTATTTTTTTAACTTATTCTTTAAATCACAAAAAACCTTGGTATATTTTGCTTATTATTAAAGGCTTATGAGAAAATAAATGAAACAGAAATCAGCATCCAAGGACAAAATGAGTCAATGTTTGCGGAACGTGCATTTATCATAATCCTATAACCACGTTTTATAAAGCTCATGAGTCCCGCGGCTCCCACAGTATACAAATCAAATAAAACGCGTCCACAATAGAAGCCCGTGCCGCTGTGATAATCTTCCACGTTATCTCTACATCGGACATCGGACATCAACTACCTACTCACTATCTTTTTCGTAAATTATAAATTTTCGTTCATATTTTATTTTGATTCCAAGTTCCACTTAGTCTTCAATACTTTTGTTCAACTAGCGTTTGATTTAGACCAAAAATTAAGTGTAGAGTGTAGCATCCGAATCAGATACATACAATTATTTCCGGTATAGATTGGAACTCCGTCGATACACGCTTTTCGCAAGTGTGTTTATAATTATCAGTTCTATTGTAGAAAAAACAAAATGTATCACAAAATAAAAATGTGTATGATTTTATTATAATTTTCACTAAAACGGGATATTTATTATGATTTAACTTGGTTTTAGATTGGATTATCGTTGTATCAAAAACTTCTTTTTCTATTTTCAAATATATTTGCTGATGCTTTCCACATGAAGTTTTGATGAAGTTATATTTGGTTCTTTGCCGAGTTGCTAACACAATTCAGCCCATCGCTACTACTAGTTTTCTATCGATTATAAAGAACTTTATAATAAAATTTGAACTAAGTTAGCTCTGGATAGAGCCGTGAGCTATAAGCACCGTTTCCTTATTTAAATAGTAAAATGTTCTCTTCCGTATATTACTATTTGCGGGAATCGTGAAATGCAAACTGTATAAACTTCTAATTGGATTATTTCATTATTTAACTTCGCGATGCAGTATTTGGATAGCGGGAAAACTAGAGGAGCACTAACTTTACTAAACGCTAATGCTATCCGCGAAGTTTGCTCTCGATGGTATTGTATGGATGAGAGAAGGCATGAAATGAGTATGTGGCACTTTGGAGGCTGCTGCTTTGTAGTCGCAGTTGTAGCAAAGTCGCTATAATGAGGTTTTGTGTATGATCAACGTTGTTTACCTATCTTTGTATTATTATTTCTACGTATAGTTTGCATGAAATTAAACGCGCAACGTCTACTAGGCTTGAAAGAAATGGGTAAACCGCTACCTTCAATAAACCTTCAATAATTTGTGTTTTCTTTTTTGCATTATACATAGTTTATAATTAATTCACTCAAGTTGAGGCGATATTTTTATGCATGCTATGGCGTCCTTTAATTGGAGAAACACAGATTTTAAGCCCATTGTCTCGTTATTTTGGTTTTTCTCGTATTACGTTTATTTGTTACTAGCCGTCGCCCGCGGCGTTGCTCGCGTTCTACCCTTTAGAGTGTGACGTTTCAAAATTCCTTTCTTAGTGCACCCCTACACTACATAAGGAAACTGCCCTCCAAATTTCATACCTCTAGGACTTATAGTTTAAGTTGTGCGTTGATTCTCTGTCAGCTTCAAAAGAGTCTTATATATATTGATGATATTGATTCTAATAAAATAACATACTACATAGTCTACATTTATTATGCAGAGGCCGCTCATCCACTCCAATCCTCTAAAAAAGATCATTGATTGATTTGATTCTACATTTTTATTTTTGCAATAACAAAGTCAATTCCTTGGCCTCTGAACGCCGTCTCTCGATTTAGCCATTGGCTTACGAACTTTTGATTTATAGACATCAAACACACTAAAATAGCTACAAACTTCAAACCAGTATCAAAAAGCATCAAATTATTTACAATCATAGGTTTGAAAGTGGTTTGCCTAATCATTACGTGGCTTTATAGAATTAGTCAGAAACTGTACAGACGTTCTTAGAACATCGCATCGTCTAGTCTAGTCCAATGGTTTAACGATAATACACTTTGCAACAAATATAATGTGTGTGTACGTACTCGTACAATCAAGAAGAAAAGTAGGTACGTGAAACTCAAATATTTGATGGAAAGACGCCATACTTAAACTTAATCAAAACTTTACCACAACACGCCGTAGCCACAGAATATAAGTTCGAAGTTCTCAGTATAACTTAACGCTACACTTTTATGTATCCGTCGTACAAACCGCTTTAAATGAGTCTACTTGATCATAAACTACTTAGTTTTATACAAAAGACAGACAACCCGGCATCATATTTAAAAAACCACAGATCTCACTTTTTAACTCATTTAGTGTATGTTTGAAAAACCGTTCTCTCACTCTCGTTTTTGTGATACAATTTAGAAATGACATAGCGCCATTTCAAATTATTAATAAACGTGTTTTACTAAAGCTAAAAATAAGTTTGTTTACGTCGTAAGAGTTATACGGTTGTCGAGTTACAGGTTTAGTATTTGCGTTTATGCGAAATAAAATTACGAATTAAGTGCGTTTACATTGAAGAGTACGCGTTTGTGAGTCTCTTGTAATAATTGTAGCGTCAAAGTGCAAGTAGATAAAGCAAGTTCATTCATTGACACAGCCGAGTACTGTTTCAGCATGAAGTCGCAGTAGACGGCGACACTGCACACTGTAACTCGGATGCGCTTCCTTCACATTAGTTCGTGCTGAAATTATTGTTCTTGGCTGGGATCGAACCCACGACCCACACCACGGAAGGCAAAGCTAATACCGACTGAGCTGTCACAGCCTGTGATTTATATGACTTGACAACTGGCGAAGTACAAATCCTACTAATATTATAAACGCGAAAGTTTGTAAGAAGTATGGATGGATTGACGGATGGATGGATGTTGGTTACTCTTTCACGTAAAAACTACTGATCCGATTTGGATGAAACTTGGAATATATATTGTCCGTTACCTGGATCTAACGGTAAACGAACGAAGTCGCGGGCGGCACCTAGTTAACTATAAACACGTTTGGCGATAATTGTACAAGCCAACCTTCATCTTATCTCGACGATAGTTTAATAAACTAACAAAGCTTCTAAGTTCATCTTTGCTCAGAATTTCAGAGTGAAAATCAACCACGTCTTCTCTTTAACCACCTTTACAGTTCTAACGCAAGTTCTGACGTAGAGCGGCATGTAATAGACAACTGCACGTAAACATGTTCTTAGTTCCCTAAGTTGTAAACAAAATATACTTCTTCTTCTCTTCTTCTTCTTCTCTTCAATAATGGCCTGTGTCCGTCATTTCGACACACAATTTTGCCAATGTCAAGTGTTAAAATTGTAATAAATAAGTCAAGTCAAGTCATTTGTCAAGTCGGCTGTCGTTTGTTTTGAAAAGAAAATGGTGGATTTTCTCTTCAAAACCTAACACGAATTTTCACATTTAGAAAAACCACTTTACACACATTTATTCCAATGGCTCACACTTTATGTTACGACCTAAGTATTATTGGTTAAAATTCCACCAAAATTAAACAACAATACTCACAATAACACAAGAAAAACTATTAAAATAAAAGTGTTATGTGTCGTTTCAAAAAATGTCAAAACTCGTGTCCCCAAAATATACTTGTAGCAACTTGGTTTGCCTGTCAAAGTTGTGCGCTGGCATCTTCTACAAAAACCAATGAGCGAAAATGAGAAAACACCACCTTAAGCACTATGCGCGGCTTCTAGATAAAAGGCCACGTAAAGGCCAAGATCATAAAGGTAGCTAATACAAATATGGATAAACGAACATTTTGAGTTTTTTGTCTGACTTTCAACAGGCATCAGTCAACCAATTGATGCAGCTGACAGGTTTTTATCTATTTCTCTTTGACCACACTGGTCTCTTCGGTATCAAACTAAGCTTCATTTAATTAGTGACCCTGGGAAAACGTAAGCTTTCTATTAATATAATTGTCCGTTACTGTACACGACAGAGCGGCTGAGGGCTTTGCTGGTAATAGTCTCCGTTTGTTCTATTTGTTTAGCAAAACTCACTGCCCTTGATGGATAGTTTACAATTTTAACACAATACAAAGGGTTTTTTTTTAACTTTATACGATTACGTAGTCGTGGGTATTTCTGGTTTAGGCACGATTTTTCATTTTCTCTCTTTGTCATTCCATGTCTATATATCTATACATCCATTGTTTATTAGGCAGAATGGATGGTATGCTGGGCAAGCCTACTCTATCTAAAACCATGTTCCAGGCACTGCAGCGGCCCGTTCATGGGCGTAGGTAAAAAGTGACCCCTGACGCTGATAAATCATCTAAATTCGATGCAAAAGTTAGAGAGCACTAGCAAATGCTACTAAAACGTTGCACACTCGAGAGAGAACTTGCAAGGGATTTCTGAAATAAGCCGTCATTTGGCTTAGTTCCACGAACTAACTGTATATACAAAAGGGTACTTATTTCTGGATGCAACTATATTTTATTTTAATTAAGATATGAGCAAGGAGGGAAGACAAAAAAGTAGGCCGATAATGATGATGATTTATTTTTAAAATAACAAACATGAGCAAAAGAAAGCTTGTTGAGAAGCTCTACTCGTTTTTGCTCTTTAGAAGGCATCAAAGCCTTTTTTTAAAGAAACAACGAGCCACATGCCAGCGTTTTCTTTTGAAGCAGCAGTCACGTGCACCTCTTTCAACCTCACTACGCCACGAGTATTTAATTGAGCTAAGAATAACACGTTTATACGAACGTTTTAGATTTATAATAAATAAATAGTAGTAAGTATACGCTTTCTAAAAACTAGTCATTATATTTAGAAATTCTACCCCTTGAAGACTGGCTTCAAGGGGTTTTCTTCGTTTGAACTAACGTAGGTGGAAATAGTTTGCACTAAATAGACGTACCAACGACCGATATTCACTTGCAACGTATGCACGGGCAAACTAACCTGTCTACTGTAGTAAATATCTCCATGTCATGGAATAAAGTACATTGGTAAAAACAAAACTTTTATCTCTTGTTTCAAAGCCCGTGTTTATTCACTTTTATTACAAAAAAAAACGTTTGCTGGCGTGGCTTTTTCTATCACCCCTTTGCACGAACTGAATGACAATCGCCGAACAAACTCAGCATCGAGTTACACCTTTGATCCTAGAAAAAGTGATATGACTGAAAACCGTGTATTTAAAATAAACATGAATCTTAATTGCACTTCAGCGCAAAAGCAAACCTAGTAAGCATTATTTTTCAAATAACCTTTGAGTCTGTATAATAAACATAAAATAAAATTTAAAAATAGCACTTTAGATAGCTGAAAATACGTTTTCAAAATGCATAATTACCAAATTATCTAAAAAGAAAGTTCCCTGAAACGTAAAATAATAACATTGAAAAAAATATGAGCAGTACCTACTTATGATTTTTTTTTAATGTTGGGTTTAAAGATTTGCTTTCAATCTGTTTCAAAATTCTATTAAAACCTATACATCCCCTAATAATAGAAAAAAGAGTTGCTGATTCTTGCCATAGCTAGTCAGTTCCTCAGCGAATGTATTACAGCGGGTTAAATACCCACCCCGCCGGCGGCGGAAGGCTACTGATAACGGCTTGGATCGCGTCAGTTCTGTGCGAGCTGCTGCAGGTGCAGGACGTCTACAATGACGTCACGCTCCGCTATCACGCCACCTACTTATGGCTCGTTTGAACGGAACCGCCAAAGTGCTGACCGACATCCGCATTTTGATTCTTCCGTGCCGGGCCTCCTCGCCATCTTTGATGCTATTGCCAAATTCAACAATAGGGACCGAATGTCGCGGTAAGACAAAAAAATGTTTTTAAAGAATGTTATCAATCTGAAAACTGTTTGGAAATTAGACTGGTTTATTACTTACGGTGTCATAATAAAGGTAATTATCATTTTTTAGGACAAATTCAAGGCACTTTATGGAATATGAATTATCAATAAGTTTAGAAGTCGTAACAATTTGAAGTAGAGGTATTAAATTTTTTCTTGTATTATATTTATTAATCGATCTTTTTATTCAGAATTCATCAATAACGACAAATAAAATATCTAATAGTATAAAATAAAAGAAATAATTAGGTACATGTTTAGAATGATCTCGCCAATCTTACCCCAGAATGTAGAAATGTCCTCAATACTAATAAGGATAATAAAGAAAAAGTCCCTGTTAATGCTTTACGAATCATTATAGCATCGGTTCCCCTGAGTTGAATATTGCAAGACTTCATGGAAACGGTACTGTTCGTATTTACTGTGTCCATTGCTGTTGAATGGTTCATTCTCTGAAAGCATTTCTATGAATTTCCCTTTGCGTACTTGTTTCATGAAAAGCTACAAGTGAGTTGATTTTAATTATTAGATTAAATATACGTAAAACGAATAGATAATGAACTTTTGCTTACTATTACTTAACTAGGTAGTTACCTACCTACCAAAAAACTACTTACGTATACATACCTATTTAATACTTACTTTAGTTTTTGTTTACTCTTACTTATGTGCTTACCAATGTTATGTACCTATAATTGTTAACCTAGCAAATACCTACTGTAAACAGCCGAAGCAGAGATCCCTCGCGTCTACATACAAGTTTTTACTTAGTTAGAGCGAGGAGTCAATGTATAGACTCCACAAAGGTTTAGCTAAGCAACAAATACATATAAACAAGTACATACTTAATTTAAGTGCTTTATTTTAGTTTGCTTGTAAACCATTTTATTGAAAATTATTGAAATTAAAAAAAGGATGTGTGTAGTCTGTAGAGTAGGTACATTAAAATAACATATAAATTATATCATGGACTAAATATAATTATATTAATGAACATTTCATGCATCTTCTGGTCTTATACTTAGCAAAGTTTGTACTGCGGGAACCGTGGGGATTGCTGATTAAATGTATTTTCCCTTCATTCCCCATCACTCTATAATCCCTCGATGCGTACATTACTTTTTGGAAAATTTTGAGCCATGCGGGATATTCAGATATAACAAGCTTTATCAAAATGCTGTTAGTTAATTTACAAAAGGCCGGGTTAATGGTTTGGTGGTTTTACTGAATGTATCAACCACAAGTACAATTTGAAATGAAATTGATGTAATTTTTATTCTATTCACTCTGCTACTCATAACATTTTGTAGAGTAAAATAAATAGTTTATGAATGAGTGACAATTACCGCTCAATCCAAGCAATAATAATTCCTAGAAGCATACAATTTCACTTAAGCTTCGATTCATAATCAAGAAGAAAAGAGAAATCCTTGGACTCAGATAGACACTTATAATTATGTTTTAGAAACTGACTTATAATGATAAAGTACAATGGATGGCCTTATCGCTGAAACTAATTTCTTCCAGGTATTCTTAGATGTATCGGAAAAGTCAATTTTACAGGAAATTAACACGAAGTGAACAAATAAGAGGGTATTCAACTAATTTATGAACATTGCAAGCTTTTACGCGTTGAAATTTCGTGATTTTAACTATTCATGGTATGCATGACTCAATGTTTTTTTGTCAGCATGACACCTACGCCACTGTTTGGCGTGTCTATTGTGTAGTCTAAATTATTCGAAACCATTCAGGCAGATACGACGTTTTTGCTTGACGCATGTGTCATGTCGCGCTCTCCGGCCTACGCAGCCACTCAGTTTCTATTTATTGTGATTTACCAAACCGACACGATAAACACACTGTGCTATTATTAGAACAACCTTATTTTAGAGCTGAATTCGTTCTTGAAACAAAACGTAACTCCAGCTGTTTTAGCAATTTACAGAATACTAGGTTTTTTTCAGTTCAGAACTCAAAACTGTACGCCAATTACAAAAAAAGTAGAATGAACAAAGCACGTGTAAATTATGTGGTATACGCTAACCCAAACAGCATAATAGTTTGGTACCTACGTACGAGTACCTAGCATATTGGTTTATTTCCTAAAAAGATAATAATGTTCTATTTAAAATTGATAAAAATGTTCTCACGTATCTGTAGTTGCACTGGCAGCTATAGCTTTCAATCCGAAACCTTAGCAATGCAATTCTCAGATCACGCTTGCCAACAGAAATAGATACGTTGGTACTACTTTCCCGGACGAATTATATCACCAAGAGCTATATACTCTACTTATGCTAAATAGACTAAACTAAAACTACGGAATATATATTTACAAAGCGTATGTATATGTACCCAATCACGATAATGAGCTTATTCATAGTAGTAGAGTTTAATTAAATAAAATTATGGTAAAAACAAATTACAAAGAAAATTCTTTTAAAGGCTTCTCATTGTTGAGTTTTTCGTTTGAGTCTTTTTCTTATTCCAATTAATTTATCGAGTACTTTTGATTAATTTCTTATTCGATAGAAAATGGCGTTTCTCGAAATAAATTTAATCGTAGGCGCGAGATAACCCCGGCGCGACTTGTCTTTACGAATTAACGTTAGCGCTAACGTGAACGTTCAACGTTAACGTGAGAGCGTCTTCGCATTAATATTCATACTCGACTGTTATGTTAGGCAGTTGTTCCACTGAAGCATACTTATAGCATAATTTATAGCATAGTTTAATATTCAAAGCATATTATTTGGAAAAATCTCTAAAACTCAGTTGTTTGCTACAGATTAAGTACCTACTGCTAGTAATATGCTTAACATTGTTAAATATGGCAAGTAAAGTATTTACGTTAGTAGAACCGAAAATAATTGTTAAACCTTCTTGATATAATATTTCTTATGACTTGCGTCTGTACCCCGATGGGACCATAAACCCTAATTACCTACCCCTAAAACTATACTCCATTTTTACCCATTTGGGCTCAATCATAATTACCTGGCCTTCCCAAAGGAAGCATTGTTACGGAAAATCATCGCTGAACTCTCCCTGTTAGGGGTGCTACCACTGGCAACTTCATACTTATTCTAAAAAGACGGATTTTTTCTCTAGCTGACCCGATAGACGTCTGTCCTGTCATTCAAACTCTTACTGTCAAACAACAGACAGTTATTTCAAATGTAACATTAAAAAAGTTTTTATGAAAAAGGTTAAGGAAGTTTCACAACCCCCGCCCCCATTCAACCTCTTACAACCCTTTTTTCATTAAAAAGTAGCCTATGTCCTTTCTCAGGCTAGAGCCTGAGATAGTCTAGAGTCTATCTGTGTACCAAATTTCATTCAAATCGGTTCAGTAGTTTTAGCATGAAAACGAGACAGACAGACAGAGTTACTTACGCATTTATATGGAGTATGGATTGATAACAGGCGTTACAGGAAATACGTTATTAATTTTAATTACCAACCATTTGGAGTGCTATTAAAAAGCATTGAGTTTTGCCAACAGTAGCGCAGTGTCAATATTGGTACAAAGTGGTGTAGAATTATATTCAGTTTATTATGTAAGCACACAAATAACATAATACAACTTAGCCGTCGCCCGCGGCGTTGCTCGCGTTCTAGACCCTTAAGAGTGTGACCATTCAAAATTCCTTTCTTAGTGCACCCCTACACCATATAAGAATACTACCCTCGAAATTTCATACCTCTTGGACTTATAGTTTAGGCTGTGCGTTGATTCTCAGTCAGCTTCAAAAGAGTTTTATATATTTAAAAAGATAATAAGTTAAGAATTTTTCTGCATCACGATACAATAAGTTTAATAAAAAAAACATCCTAACTTTGCCCAATATCAAAAATATAACACAAAAATCGAATCGGTCTTATATAAAAAGCGGTATTACTAAGTCAAATCGAATAAAGGGGAGTCGATCAGTGTATATTCAATATTGCAAGCTCTTCGTAATATCTGGTGACAGCTACTTTATAGCTTAAAATTACAGTGATAAGTTCAATGCAATTGAAAAATGTATGATCTACGTTTTGATTTCTCTTTATTCTTACTTTAAACAAGAAAACTAAGAATAAATAGTACTTAAATGAAACATTTATAAAATGGTCTCTCAATTTTAAAATATATTTGCCAGTACTCTAGTCTAGTTTGCTGTTAGCGCGGTGCGGCACTTAGTTTGTGAATCCAAGTCCAACTTAATAAATTCGCACCTTATTGCCTTTCTCACTTCAAGACTGATCCTGAGACGTCTTCAAAGAAGAGGTTTTATAGAACTTTTTATCTCGAGTTAAAACCTAAGAGCTTTATAAACCTTGACTTTGATTCCCATTTCAACTTGTCTTTGAATTGCGTCTCTACTTACGCTTTTCTCATATTTCTTGGAGTGGAAATGCATTTGTACTGACAATTTTATTTGAACAGTCCTATGGACACAGTACTACAATACGAACTGATAGGTAGGAAGGTGGAATCTATAGAATAGAGAGTGAATTTTCTAGTTTGAACGCTAGACCGTGCAGTAACTCTACGAGACATTATCTGTGTACGCGTTACGAAGCTACGGTATCTGCTGGT
This sequence comes from Eulithis prunata, assembly GCA_918843925.1. Lineage (NCBI taxonomy): Eukaryota > Metazoa > Arthropoda > Insecta > Lepidoptera > Geometridae > Eulithis > Eulithis prunata. The sequence goes on from OU974006.1 coordinate 11,588,283, forward strand.
GAATCTATGTTCCAAATAGCAGTTCGACATTTCATTGCTACGAGTATGTGTAGAAAATTGAATTATTTCTCCTCAAGTGCATTCTCAAAGAGAGATCGCTGTAACGGAAATAAGTTCTTTGCTTGAGAGAAAATCGTGCCGACGAGAAGGAATGTTTCAAACGAAAAGCAATTTTAAATGTAACATAAGTTTGAACAAACAAAACGTGCGTAAAAATGATTTTACAATAAATTGTTAACATAAATAAAAATCAGCTCATAAAAACTACCCAGTGGTATTAAATAAAATTACATTATTACCAACCCTGTTTCGAAGCTCAAAAATTTACATTTCAAAATGGTTTATTATTAGTTCATTATTATCGGGGTTTTTTTACTATAAAAGTTCGATAGGTTTCGATTTGCCTGTATAATATGAATATCGCGACTGCTGATATTCCCTATAAGCATTCAATCGATCTCGGGTTTTAATTTACTAAAGGTGCAATATCATAGAAATATTGTATATTCCGTCAAAATAAATGTATGTATATTTGACTGCTACTTGTCCTAATATTCTGGGGCTTACTAGGCTTGAAATTATTCTAATTGAATTTGTTTTGTTTCAGGTCCCTCCCGAAACTCAGTAACCCAGAGGAGGAGACGGGCAGGCCACCGCAAGGAGGAGTCGTCACGTTCGAGCCCATCCATCACGATCACGACTTCTGTGAGAGAGTTGTTATAAACGTAAGTACATTTTTCTCCACCACTTTTTTATCTTAATGGTACATCATACTTTTTTTACTTTCACTATACTAGCTATGGAGATTTCACCGATTATATACTTTGAAGATACAGGCTTAGAATTCTTTCAAATCAAATCAAAGTTTTTTATTTCGGACAAAATTTGTTAGTTACTCTTTTGTGGTATTTTTTCTCTATAAGTTTATTCTAACTAGGTATGTGATACGTACCTAAGTAGTTATTTGAACTAATTTTATTCAGTTATATTCGGAGTTGTAGCAACAACAGGCAAAGGTTTATCAATTTTATAAAAACACCTTTATTTTAAACAAAAAAACAACATTACTCTGTGTTGAAGTGTGCTTTGTCAGACGCATTACAGCGGCGGCGTCCCGTTCAGCTGCGGGTATGCGGGTGAAAAGTGTCTCCTTGCCGTTAAATAGCCTAGATTAGATGCAAAGGCCTGCCCATCTATTCTTAATGGCGAATGGGATGGTTATACTATCACATTTTCATTTATGTTCCAGTTATGACGTATTGGGCACTTGCCAAATGTGCCAAAATGTAATTTTATAAAATATTATGTTTGGGCTTTATGTACCTACCTCCAACAATATATAAAAACGTGCAAAGATATTAGTGTTCACGAATGAAAAGTTTTTTGAACTTTGTAGTTACCTAAATTAATTTTCTGAGTATATTTTGAGTATATAAGTATATTTTTAAACTATTGGCTATGAGTTTTTTAAGTAAAAAACTAGGTTGCAATTACGCCATTTTTCTGTAAGATAGTAAATGCAATACTTACTAAAAATGCATTATATATAGCTGTTTTGTCGCGCTTACACTGACGGTGCCATAGAGTAGTTTTTCATATTAATGAGTTCTTTGACTCACAATTTTCGGGAAGCTCATGGAGTGCTCTTACTAAGTACACCCGGTGAAAATGTCATACTACTAAAATGTATCTCAGCAGTAGAAAGTTCAAAGTTGTAAAAAATACTGCAGTAGCAAAGTGATATTCCACCAGTTTTCTTTATAACAAGCAATAGAGGCAGCTCTAGATACCAAGGAGACGAAGGAGAGTCCATTTGTATACCGGCTTAGTGTCGAAGTGCACAATTTACACAGCCTCACCCTGACCTTTGAGTCTTGAGAAAAGTGAAACAACATTTTCTTGTGCATTTTATGACCTTCATAAATATAATCACTTTGTTGTTCGTATCCTTGTTTTTATATTTATTTTTAAAGAACACAATTAATCTGGAAGAATAGAAAATATGCGAAATAGGAGATTTGCATAAGTTTTGTCGCTTTATAGTGATCGCGATGTATGGATCAGAGGGTTGGGCAACGAAGAAGACGGATGAAAGGAGAGTGCATGCTACTGAAATTCGAATGTTAAGATTGATGTGTGGGGTGACGAGATTGGATGAAATAAAAAATGAGTGTTTATGGGAAGTGTGAAAGTGGCGCCTGTTTTTGAAAAGATGAGAATGAAGTTTTCTCCCTAGAGAATACAGTTTATATTTGAATTAAAATTATACTTGTAATAAAACCCTATATTACGTTATGATTTGCCCTTCATTGCTGTATAAGTTTCGAGTTGAAAAGGGCAAAAATGCATGATGAATAACTGACAAAAAAGTTAAAATTTTCATAAAGCGCTTTTCAAGGTTACTTTAGTTAACATAACCAACGGGCAGATTAATCAGATTCCGGGCTCGAGGCAAATTAATGCGGTGTTGTTCCATAAGCGGGATTCTCACCAGTGAAAGTTTACAAATAAACGAGTTTCGATTCCGTCGCGGCCGGACGTAATTACGTAGAACCGACGCATCGCCGCAGAACTAGCAAACAATAAAACCATTTAATTTCGTGATTTGTATGCAATAAAAATCCAATTTTGCTGACACAAAAATCTAACTAGGTATGCAAAAATATTTTTTCAATACATTGCTCGTACATATTTTGTTGAGATACATTTGTCATAAGTATATATAAATATTTTAACAAAAATTAGCGACAATTAGTAAGTCTCGGTTTCATTAAAATGAATTGATATACACTGTTTGCATGTTTGTTGTTGAATAATATTAAGTATAGGTCAAAATAATAATTAATTTTCTTGGTCTATGAATTTTCCAAGAAACTATGAAATTCACATTTATATTATGTTATTTGTAAAAGCAACGTAATGCGTATTTGCTTGATTGTGGCTCCGGCACCGATATCCAATTTGTACCAATTAACAATGTACACACCACTCAATCTTCAGTATTGCATAATGAAGTTCAAAATTAAAATTAAGACAAGTATTCACTAGTTTCCGCCCGTGACTTCTTCCGCGTTGTGTTAATCCAGGTTACGAGCGAATATTCCAAGTTTCGTGCAAATCGTTTCAGTAGTTGCAGCGTGATTGTAACACAAGCATTCAAAAATCTAAACTTTAACATTAGGATATTAGTGAGATTAGTGGGACGGGATGATTTATGAAAATAAATTGAAGCATAGCTACACAATATTATTGACAAGGATTATGTGGAGCCAATGACGCTTAGAGTCCATACACATAGATTTTCTTACTGATATTTAAATACTAGCAAACGCGATCATATAAACCGGAAAGGTCAGACAAAACAGAATTTCAATATGAACGTGCTGCAGAATGTTACGATGGTAGTTTGACCTTAAAGACATTTCCAATAAACACGACGCAGTCTTGGTCCTCTTGGTAGCTCCATCGAAGCAGTAAAGCTAGTCAATCGCAAAGCAGACAGTTAGGTAATAAAGCTTTGTGTAAGCATCTGTTCAGGTACCTATCTGCGAAAATGGAATTTAATCATAGTAGATTCCAGATCACTGGGGTAAAACGGTTCGAGTCGACAGAATAGTAATGAAATAAGTTCGCTTTGGTTAGGTGCCTAATCGAGCTACGACTTGGTACAAAGATATTTAGAAAGTTATATCTCACTTCACTAAATCGTGAAGTAAGGCGTTAGTGCACAATGGAGCTTTATCGAACATAATTGTCTTCGTGCATCACTAACGGTAAACTTCACGTTTGCTAAGATCCGCTGACCATGTTGTAGGTAGGTTTGGTTTGCACAACCCCCAGATCCGGAACAAATTATACAGATAAGACAAATCTTCGTCCTAATGTGGGAATAGAACTCACACTCGCGTCTCGGCTGTCTGCAGCTACAAAAGAGATCATCATGTTAGTGTTCATTTAAATGAATGACAACGTGCTTGTTGGTAAATGTATAAATACTCTCTAAACTCGATGTAAGCTTCGAGTAGTAACACCGTGTTTTGTCTGTTTTGATCAAGTTTGAATCTGCTTGTCAATGCAAAAGACAAAACACGGTGTAACTACTTAAAAGAATTATGCAACTGTTCAATTTTATAGTCAGACATCATAAGAGTCATACTAGTTCCGGAACACCCTGTATAGTGGTGAGTAGATGAGTCTCTGCCAGAGTGTTACGTACACGGCTGTTTCAAATGAAGTTACGAATTGTAAAGCGCACTGATTTTCAACGAAATGCCCTTGAATTTGGCGCGTATTGTTTGCCTAACGTTCCGGCGGCTTTTTTATTTTGTCGGCCAACAGCACGTGTCCGTGACACGACAATATACGAAACATTCTGATTGTGCGTACATTTGTGAAAATGTAAAGTAACAACGCGCGTACGTGTAAACTCCGCTGATTTTTTAAAACTATGTGTTGAAGTAAGTCGATAGTATATGTTTTATTCCAAAATTGTGATAAGGCACGTAAACGTTTATTTCTGTATTTAACTTGAGAATAGATAGATAACGTGCTTTCTCTTAGGTTTCTGGATTCTAGTTTATAATAAAAATATCTTATGTTTTACAACATTTTCTATTGTTTATTCACTGCATTATTAGTTCTGTAATAAACGATATTATCAATATACTTGGGCAAATAAAATATTTTTATAACCAAATATAAATTCTACAAAGTTTCCTGCTGTAGTTTTTCTTAGGCGGAGTTCAGTCCGCTACATTATAGTATGATACAAAATAAAAGAACAAACAGGTGGATGAGATGTGAAGCGGTTACTTCTGCCCATGACAATTGAATAACGGCCGCATGCACACTAAGGACATGACCTACAAAGCAGTGCACTGCCATCACTTCGAGACGTAATGGTTCAGTAAGACTGACGTACAGAATACGGCCCGTGGTGAAAATTAAGAAATTATCAGCTCGAATGATGGCGTCGTAAAATAGAGCTCCTACCGTTCGGAGCCGGCTGCAAGTGTTTCTACGAACCGCTATTTATAATAATAATTAACATTAGTACGTGTTTGGGAGGTGGCCCATCAAACGTAAAGTGTTTAGTACGCCGCGGACGCTATAACAGCTCGCTTTAACGACGGTCCGGAGCGACATCTGGTGGAGAAGGCAGTCCCACTCCATTTTTGTTTACATTAACATTTCAGGGAAAAGTGAAATAGGCTCACGTTTGTTTGTTATCTCTATTCAGAGTAAATAAACAAAGCAAAATTTACTGACACAAGCATATTATACTTACTCTTCAAATATAAAAATATCTCGATCCTTTCATCGTAAACTTTCCCTTGTATCTCTAAAGGCTCATATTCTGCTGTGCTTTTATTGATTTTTATTTAATCCTCCAAGCTCTGGGGATTTTTAACGATTTCGCGAACTTGTACTGCAGAGAGCGTGATCCAGTTGTAATTCAGCTAATCTATCCTCTCGTTATTCGTAATAGCTTTGTCAATGCTAGTGTCACTGAATTGCGTTACAAAAGTAATATAAAAGTTACAGATGCACTAAGTAGGTACTAATACAAACCCTGTATCAAAAGTAGTGCTAAACGAGGCCACTGTGGGCGAAGGACAGGTATCTATAGTTAAGAAAACTTTGAAGATATGAAATGAGATTGTTAGAAATATTGTATTGTGTTGTATTGTTGTGGTTTTCATAATATTGACAACTTTTCTAGATATACAAAGTAAATAATTAAACTATCAAAACATAAAAACATTCTGTGCAATTTCATGACATAAAAAGTATGAAAGTCGTGTTGTCTTGCGGACTCAGTTCTAAGTTTTCTAACGCATTTTTCCACACGACTTGAGACATCACACATGTCGCCAAACCAGGCTCCGTATCGCAAGCTTTGAACTGCTTTCGCTGCCCAGCATAATTTCAAGTGGAGTGGCTACAGATATACGAAAACAAGAAGCTTTTGAGGGTAAAAAGCGCGCTGAAATGCTCTATTTAGTCACAGAATACCTATGATATAGTATGAAAACAGTTCAGAAAACCTGCCAGGCTTAAGACCGTAAGATCAAAAGCAGTTTAAACTATGGGTTTCGTTAACTACGATTACATTTGATCGATGGATTAATCTAGTGTCATCTCTGTCAGTTTAAGCTACCCATGATCGATTAACTCCCATAAATCTTATGAAATATTCGGAGACTGGAGGTTAAACTCTATTTCGTGGTCTAAACCACTATTGATCTTACGGTCCTAAAGCAAGGCAGCACACCGATCGCGCCCCTGGAGGGTGGTAGGTAGTACCTCTCTGATTTCATTGCTGTTTGTCTTTTGTAGAGATCTCTATCTTCTCTCGGTCCACATATCTATCAAGCATTACAGATATTGGTCAAGTTTTACCCACCGCAGTCCAAACTATTGATTTTCCCCTCATTACATAAAGCGATTGCATGTCACAGCACAGTAACCTCTCCATGGACGATGGTAAGCTTTTAATTGTGGTGTGACTGAGTGGTGGTACATACCTGTTGATTTATAGCCAGTATTTCAAGACTGTATTTGTTGGTAAATACGCGTTTGAAGTTTGAACCACTTGCTTGAGAAAATACGATCGATTGACGGTGGTCGATGATGGATGTGACGTATGGTAATATGCTGAGGAATGAACTTGGAAATAATACGAGCTGATGTTCGCGTGAATAACGAGAGGAAAATAACTCGCCTAATCTCAAAACCACTTGGATATTGACAATGTAATATCAAAGTTTTGTTTTTTGTTATGAACAAAACTATTATTCTCTTCTTACCTTTTGTGATCGTTTTACACTGCCAACGACACGACACATATCTATACGATATCTTCGGCGAGTTGATGTCATACATTTAATACCTACTAAAGACGCTTTCACACTACTGTCTATCGTGTGTCGGGCAGTGTGCAAACTCCTCATCTCATTGCAGAAGTTCTTCATAATATATTATGTTGTTTTCTTCCATTCTCTCTGTGCCTTTAAAACATAGTTTTTTACTTATCCTTCGTCGCTAATGGCATTCTTCTCTCCGGATAACTTTATTTTTTATTTAGACTCCGATGTGCGAATTTGGATGGTTTACCTTGTCTAATTAAGTAAACAATCATTAATTATAGTAAAATTAGCACGAATCAACGCCCCAGGTTTGTTTACAAAGTCATCCGACAGCTAGACTAGACATAAACCGCTAGGCTAAGTACCAAGCCAAGTCTAGCAATCAATTAGCAATTAAACGATCGTAACACTGATTGTCGAGTAGTTAATTCCTTAGATCTCGGGCTCCGAACAAACATTTTGAGCCCGTATAGTTTTATTTTGTTCATTTACTTAGAATAATTCGCATGATCAACTCTCATTCGCATAACTTGATACACAACAAGTCGTAATAATGATGAGATGAATAAGTATGATGATAGATAATAAAGTTGAGTACAGACATGCTTGGAGAAAAATCGATTGATGATACGAAAACTACTTTTCTCCTTACCTACACAATTTGCGAATCAAGTTTCAAAAATAAAAGAACTCCGACTCGAAGTTCTACTCACCGTATAAATTAATTATGAACATAGCGGTGAATAAGTACTATCAGTAGGTATAATTCCACTAACTACTGTTCTTAGACCGACAACTTGACCTTGTTGTCACAAGAAATAAATGGCAGGCGGATCAGGTAGGTAGTTATTATAAGCATTTGTGTTGGTATCGATTTTGTGGCGCCGCCGCGCCGCTGCCGCCGCCGCGGGGCGCACGAATTTGGCTTCAATTGCGACCCTGCGGGTTATAAGCATAATACGGTGTTTTTGAAGGAAATATATTATATTACTTTCTTTTCTAAGAAAAAGGACTGGTATTTCTTTCATATTATTATGATTTTGATATTTTTCCTACCACGTTTCGTAAATATTCGTCGGGAAGGTCAGAGCTAATCTAACAATTTGCTTAACTAGACTTAAAACAACAGTAGGTAATATTTTTTTTAATTGAAAATTTATTTATTAACTGTGATTTTGATGTAATGTTTTACAAACATAGTGTTAAAAATGTAAGTATTTAAAGTTAGTAAAGAAGAATTTCCAAGAAAGGTCAATAGATATTGTAAAATAGCTAGTTGTCACACGTTTCTAAATTTTACAAGGAAATAAGTGAAAGAAATAAAGAAATAAAATACATTTATTTATGACACACAAATCGGTTTTTAGTGTTGGGGTGTAACAGGGTGAAACTAAATAGTTTTCTACCGCAAAATAAAAAAAACAATATATCCTTCTCTACTGAATCCGTATTTTATTTAATAATATTTCAAGAGAAAACTACAGAGGCGCTGCAAAATCTTTGAAGGTTTATATTCTACTTCGATGTATAGACAGACACAAAGCGCTTTGTTGGTGAAGTTTCAACGATAAATGCGAGAAAGCCTCACCCGGACGCGTACAAGCATTATTTTTATCCCTTTCTGTGACAAGTGAGCTTGACCGTAACCTATGATCGTCGTCCTGCTTCCTCGCGCTGTTTCACTTACACACGTCTCCCTTCGATCCTGCTCCAGGCAGCGTGTCCTTGAGTATGTGGGGCGTTCCTGGTGTATATGGGTCAAGGCGTCGCTCCGGGACCGGGACCAGCGAGGTACGAGACGGATTGGCATCGGTCGCGCGCGGTACCGAACCTTAGCCTATACGGCGACAGTGCGCGCCAACCATTCCGTAGCATTTGCAGGAAACGCTATGCCGACTATGTTCCATACTGTGCCTTATTTAAGTGACTCTTACATGATGAACGTTTATCACATAGAACCCACTTCTCGATGTCCGATTTGGCTTATATAATTATAGTATATATTGATAATTGCATTGTTACCAGAGACTAATATTTTGATAATGCAACTACATATATGGTGACAGCGAGCTGATTTGATGGCGGAGTTCAAAGGTGACCGTGGAAACTCTGTAATAAAACAATGTAATGACAAGGATTATGGTCCTAGATTATCTTCAGGATCTGATATGAAGCTGAAAGGTGGTCATGGGATCTTTGTAATGAAAAGTCGCAAAATGAGAAGCTTGTTTTAAAAAATAGTATTTTTAAATAAAAGCTTATTTTCTGTTCTTTGGTATTGATATAGGGCTGATTCAATTGCGATGTGCTGACGGCACCACCTCTCACTGACGAATGAAATCTCGAGTGTTTATTTATTTTGAATCTGCGTTAATTGACTCAGCTACGGTTGATTGGCATTCAGTCGAACTATTTGGGAAATATCGGCTTCCCGCAGTCATGCAAAACCACTCACTCAAACATTCGTCCAGGTTTTAATTAAACCATGACTTTGTAGTGTAGGTTTCGTATGATGAGATAGTTTATCAGGATATCAAAATATCATGTTCATATTGTAAAACGTACACTAACAAAAGAGTCAGGGCAGAGGCACGCCATGCGCCACCGACGACGAGAGACGCGTGATGGGCGACACTCCGTGGTCAGTTCGTGCCGCGCGCTCGTAACGCAACGGCACGACGACAGCTTGCGGTCAGCTTTACAGCGGGAAAATTTTAAATAGTAAGCAAGGTGCGCGCGGGCGCTGCAACGCAGTCGGCCGCGCCGCCACCGCCGCGCCGCCGCGCTGCGTCTGCGCGCCCTTGGGAAACACACACTAAAATGTATTTTTGGCTGCGTCCATTGCCAGCCACGGAGTAACATCCGCGCTAACGAAAGAAATATTGTGTGAAACGCACGCACGCTGCGGGAATCGTAAAATTAATTTATGCGAGTAACGCATTATTCGCGGCGGTAGTAAATATTGATTCGATTAATTATTCGCGGACTCTCAGCCGGCACTCTACCGTTCGGCGGTCACACGCACGGCAGTCGAATATTTGACGCGCGTTTGCAAATAATAAGTAGGTCAAATATCAAAAATAGCCCAGCCGCATAACTCTGGTTTGTTTACTTTTAGGATGTGGAATGATACGCGTGTACGTGGATATTATATTCATGAAGTAGTACGTAACGTACGTACCCAAACGACATCGCTCGCGAGGCTCGGCGACGAGCGGAAGGAAGCCTCGCGCTATCAGCCCCGAACGAAATTCCATAAACGTATCGTCTCCGGTGAAACCGTTCAACAGTTTCCACCACCTGTTGCACTATCGGCATCCGTGAACCGGTCAATCACCTATAGAAAAATACACCGCACAATCTATTTATAAAGCTTTGCATACATCCATCTGCATGTCGAAAACTTAGAACGACGACTCGAGAATAGGCGGAATGCAGCGAGCGGGACGAGAGAAGCAGCGCCGTTCCGTGATAAGAAGCGTAATGATCATTCATATACAAATCGGCATCGGCGCCGATGGCATGGGAGGGGCGGCGCTTAAAATAAGTGTCGGCATAGCACATTCATAATAGAAGCGATGCCAACGAACCGAAAGTGTCGGTTGTTATCGAGAGTCGCTTGACAACGCAACGTGCGTCTCGACTGCGCCCATTTGGTCTCGTAACACTGACATTGACACGTGTGCTCGCGATTCAATACCAACCAATGCAGCCCTTTATCTCCAGCTGGTAGCCATCATAGCTCCGCAGCTCTCAGGCTATTTCTGGACGCCGTCAATCGACCACGCTTCCAAGTTGCTGAACTAAAATATTTGTAACGTGACAGTTGTTTTTCCGTGTATTTACCAATGCTCATACTATGACATATTGAATATTCCAGGCCTGTTTTAATATTTCAGCTGTCTAACTGGGTCGCTATGAAAGTTGCTAGGGGCGCGTCGATCCGAGGAGACACCGCTGTTTAGAAGCGGTCTCGCTCGACATAAGAAACTTTCATGTTATGAACACACGACGCTAAAACAAAAATATACAAAGGTCAAGGGGATGAGGCTATTTCAGACGCTCCGGTATAAGCATCTACAAAGATTACGCTGTGTGAGATTGAACTTGGAGCTTTATGACTCCGGTTCACAGTTTTAGCGTAATGGGATTAAAGAAGAATAAGAATTTCAGCTTTGCGATAGTTTAGTTTATCTCGTTCGTCTTTACGCTATCTGCAGTTGTTACAAGTTGGTGCTGCTTCGCCCAAAGCAAGACGGCACAGCTCGAGCTCTCCTAGTCTTTCGCATTATAATGCCTATTTGAGCTCGTTTGAGAGGTGCTTTATCATAAAGCTTAGATTAAGTTGGACATCATCATTATATGGCACTCCACGGTCAGCACGAGGTCGGGTTAGTTCTATATCTACCATAATTGTACCAGTAAACTCGCAAATATAATTATTTCGGAATTACACATGATCATTATCATTTAGTTTGTTGGTTTGGTCTTCATAAATAGGTTGGATTTACTTATTCGTATAATAGATTTCTTCAGAGCTGTTAGTTAACATGGAAAAATAATACACAACATTTCTTCACCAAACGAAACACTGTATAAACCTAAACTATTTGTAACGTTATTTTTTCTTTGTCAACAGATAAGCGGATTAAGATTTGAAACCCAACTAAGAACACTGAACCAATTTCCGGAAACACTACTGGGAGACCCTGCTAGACGGATAAGATACTTCGATCCACTAAGGTAGGCACATAAAGATGTGTAATAATGTTAAATATTACTAACAGTGCCCGCCTAGTCAACCCTTTCGACCTTCAACGATGTATTTTTATTGCAGGAACGAATACTTCTTTGATAGGAACAGGCCGTCATTCGACGCCATACTCTACTACTACCAGAGCGGTGGGCGTCTGCGCCGCCCCGTCAACGTGCCCCTCGACGTCTTCTCCGAGGAGATCAAGTTCTACGAGCTGGGAGAACAGGCCACCAACAAGTTCCGGTAAGACTTTAACAAACTTCATAAGAAGAATCCAAAGTGTTTTACTAATTTACGTAAGTACACTTACGGTTGTAAGGTTTGCAACACGAAGAATGAAAGTTAATATAGAGGAAACTATTTGCATAATAACATTTTACTGAATATCGGTAACAAACACAAGTTTTATGATTGTTTTCGCAGTGAGGACGAGGGATTCATCAAGGAGGAGGAGAAGCCCCTGCCCTGCAACGAGCGCCAGCGCAAAATCTGGCTGCTGTTCGAGTACCCTGAGAGCTCCCAGGCCGCCCGCGTCGTTGCCATCATCAGCGTCTTCGTCATCTTGCTTTCCATCGTCATCTTCTGCCTTGAAACACTTCCCGAATTCAAACACTACAAAGTTTTCAACACGACCACTAACGCCACCAAGATCGAGGAGGACGAAGTTCCTGACATCACCGACCCTTTCTTCTTGATAGAGACGTTGTGTATCATCTGGTTTACGTTCGAACTGATAGTGCGGTTTTTGGCGTGTCCAAATAAGTTCAATTTCTTCAGGGACGTTATGAATATTATCGATATAATTGCGATCATCCCCTACTTCATCACCCTGGCTACCGTTGTGGCCGAGGAAGAAGACACGTTGAACCTGCCGCGCGCTCCTGTATCACCACAAGACAAGTCGACCAACCAGGCCATGAGTCTGGCCATACTTCGCGTCATACGACTGGTTCGAGTCTTCAGGATCTTCAAACTATCCCGGCACTCGAAGGGTCTGCAAATCCTGGGGCGGACGCTAAAAGCATCCATGAGAGAACTTGGACTTCTTATATTCTTCTTGTTTATCGGTAAGTCTAGTGTAGGTGTTCCCATGGTTTTAAAAGATTTAGAAACAGGGTTGTTTAATGCGATGAGGGTCTACAATACTTTTTTGTTTATTTGAGATTTTAAAAGATTAAGTTCTGTAGAGGTTGTTCATTTAAATGACTCTTATGTCAAGAGAATGGATATCTTTCTTCATTAGTTTGTTAACCCTCATTAGAAATTACGTGCTAGATGTTTTAGTATTTTCATCGAGAGAATAGGAATATATTTTGTTGTCTTCCATTTTAGGATTTTGGTTTGACATGATTGATACTATATTACAATTGCAGAGAATAATTCGGTGGATAGTGCTTTATTCATTACATTACATGGGCTATCTAAATTATTTTTGAACCAAACGTTTTAGAAAGTTATATTTGTTTGAAAGAGAACAGTTTTAAATGTAAGTCTAAATTACAATCAAAACTTTAATTTAATAATACTGTGCCTGTTACAAAAACTTTTGATCTGGAATAATAAAAATATACTATGCAGTCGTTTTACTACACAACTTAATTTTACTTCTCTCGGTGAAGATTACTGTGATACGCAGAATACCTAAAATTTTACTTTGCAGCCATTTAAGTGACTGCATTGGGACTTCACACTTGAAACTATTTAATTAATAATTTTATGATACGTAATTTTGCTTTACCAAATAGTTTCGTGCTAGTAAATAATTATCTGTAAAAGAAGTACAAACTGAAAGATTTGTTATGGTTTGTTCGAAATTTTTTGAATACGATGTCAAATGTTTAGAGTATTCACCACTGCATTTCAGACATGGCGGCTTAAATAAGCAAAAATTTTATGGAAAACTGACAAACACTGTATATGTATGTATAGCTAAGGAGAGAATGCATTCAGAGAAGCAATAATGTGGAATGATAGTGGATAAGTATAAGAGAGATTACTAGAACATAAGTTTTGTAGTGGAAGAAGGAATCGAAAGGTCCCTATGTGGTGAGGCAGCGGAGCATATGGCGGCGGTGCAGTGGCAGCGCGGGCGCCGGTGCACATTTATATTTGTGTTCACAGGAGTGGTGGTATTCTCGAGTGCCGTATTTTTCGCTGACAAAGAACGGCCCGACACCAACTTTAGATCGATCCCTGACGCGTTCTGGTGGGCCGTCATTACGATGACCACGGTCGGCTACGGAGACATGAGGTAACCCGGCCACGCGTGCCCCGCGCCCGCTAGCCCGCCCCCCGCTACTCTGTGTCGCACTCTATCCGTCTCCCATCTCGTCGTTTGCTCCTCATTATAGGTGTCGTCCTGTTCTCGTCTGCGGTGTACTTCGCGGAAGCCGGGAGCGAGAACAGCTTCTTCAAATCGATCCCAGATGCATTTTGGTGGGCGGTCGTGACAATGACGACCGTAGGATACGGCGACATGACGTATGATTCAGAAACATCACCCCTTATATCATCTCTGCCTGCATCAACACTCTTCATGCATCTTATACCACGATCTCGCATTCATCCCTGCCCCTGCATTTTGTAACTACAATACATACCTACACAACATATCGCTTCGATTGGTTATATCTTCGGTCGCTTCGACTAAACAGATCATCGACACTTTATTATTCACAACTTTTACAATCCATTTTTATAATGCACGATCTACGACGTTCTTTACTGTCTTCGTTTTATTTATTATTCAAGTGGATACTTCTCATCAATATTTTGTCATCTTTCTTCTTGAACAATTACAATTTTACATGGAAGCATACAATATTGTAAAATATTTATACATCAGGTATTTTTTAGTCACGGTAGAGTTACATAGACGTCACGACCGTCCTCAATGTTACAATCGCCCATAGACGCGAGTAGACATGTCATGATCTGTGGATCGTCACGGATCGATGCCAGGCGTGAATGCGCCGAGGATCGAGGAGCGTTCTCCTGCCTGGTTGACGTGAACGCCACGCTCTGTCTGCTTCGCTACTATCCCTCTCTATCTCCACTGTTGTCTGACTGTCACTGTGAACCTGTAATGTATATCGGTGTTGTGGTGGCTCACTTTAGCTTATCGAAATGGTGGTCACTGGTCATTTACTGCATCCTATCACAAATCTTCATTAAAGGGTGTAATTCATTACTTAGAATTTGGCTGAACGCAACTTCCCCTATAACATACTCGAGTTGGGCGCGATTCTTTGGACGAACAAACCTCGATCATCGTACTAATATTTTACAAGTCATTGCTACTATGTAAAATTGGTGTTCAGTAATCCCATTACATTTTTTGACTGGCTGTTGTTCACAAGCTTTCACACCATTTCCGAATGTCTCACGATTGTTGTTTGATGTTAGTGCATGTCGACTATGTTCTGTAGTTCTGGTAGCACATCAGTAGAACTTTGTCTCTTCATCAGTTTCAGTTTTACATTAATTTGTTTTTTTTTTTATCCAAAAGAAATTAAACTGTTCGTATCCGAAGCAAACATTGATGTTAAGGAGATTGTATCAATAAACCGATGTGCAGAGATATTATTTTATATTTATATGTTTATTGATACGGTCTCGAGACAAAGCTTCAAGTTGGTTCGGACACGACGGCTGCTGCGTACCGTTATCGAATGCGAAGCCTATGCTATAAGAGTAGAGCACAGTCGCAGAGTCGCTGCGGCAGCTAGCGAGTATGACTGGTGATGAATGAAACTGAACTCTTCTAATTGGTATGCCTGTGCGAAATTTATGTTCATTAGGTACCTACTCAATATAGGTTTCCTCATTTTTACATTTTTAGTATTTAGTAGTAGAATGTCTCAATCTTATTGCATGTTCGTAATTTCCTTGTGTTCGTTTAACATGTGCCGTGGGTAAGCCATCAAAGAAACCATTTTGAGAACCAACAATTTATTGCTTACTAACAATGTGGGAGAATTCATTCGTAAAAATAATTTTGTAGCAGAGAGTCGATTTATAAAGTTATATATATTTTTTCACCGGCAAAATTTCGTTTCTATTATGAAAGAGAGCTCTGAACACAAATATGTTATTGGCAGCCTTGAACTAATACAACGTTGCGGTTGTCAAGCTGTGCGCCGTATCTTAATTTATTGCCAACTTATTTTTTCAGTGGTGGGGCATCACAATAATGTTAAACAACTAACTGCAAAGCGAAATTATTAGCATATTCTTGGGGAACGCAGATAAGTTGGCGATATAAGCACCTTGTTCTACATAGACAGCGAAGCGATCACAATTTTACTTACGTTACAGTAATGCATCTTGCACCTCAAATAAAGTTGATGGTCACTTTGCTATCTATTTGAGACAAGGTATCTGTGTAAATGACAATCAGCAACGTTGCAGTCTATACTAACCACACTGAATCGACGCTCTGCCCTTAGATCGTTTCATAGCGGTGGCTTTTTTGTGAATTAGTTCTAGCTAAAACTAGCACGAGCGTTATTTCAACGTAATGATGCCAACTATTCCTTTGATATTCAAATGTTAAATTGGAACGGCAGCGTGTTTTTGAAAAAGCGCTCGTGCGGCCGGGGCCTCACTCTTTATCTTTTACAGACCTGTCGGTGTATGGGGGAAGATTGTCGGGTCCCTGTGTGCCATCGCCGGTGTGCTCACCATCGCTCTGCCAGTGCCGGTCATCGTGTCCAACTTCAACTACTTCTACCACCGAGAGACAGATCAGGAGGAGATGCAGTCCCAGAACTTCAACCATGTCACCAGTTGCCCCTACTTGCCGGGGACTATGGGCGAACCATATCTCAGTAAGTGTATAAATACTTGACCGTTTGGTGTCGTCGAGTTTTTAAACATTGATTTGACGACGGAGGTTTCTATTCATTTCAATAATGTGATTAAAATCATTACTATATTTTTACCAGTTATTTCAGTTCAGTTCAGATAGATACTTATATTATTTTGATCCCGTACGTATTTACGTGCAGTTTATACTTTTTTTTTTTAATTACATGTGATTTAAAGTTCTTTTATTTACCAGATATAATTTTTCATTTTAATCGTGCGTGTTTTTGATGATTTTGCATTTTTACCCTTTTTATTTAAGTTAACATTACTTTTAATTTGTTTTGGTTTATTTTGATTTTCGATAATTTCAGGTGGCAAGGACGATGACGAAGATAAGGTCGGAACTGACCCGTGACTGTTTAGTGTTAAACCATTTTATACGAACTTGTATATAATATTGTAATCGATAGAGACGATCAATGTGATATTAATGTGTAAGGAACAAGTGTTTTCGTGTAAATATCTAGTCAATAAGTGTAAAGATAGCGGAATAAAATTGTTATTTATTTTCTCTTTGGTTATGTTTTGTTTTGTGGTTAGTTCTCACGAAATTGGATAATGGCACACAAAAAATTAGCTATTTACAAATACTTTTCAATATTTTGGAGGTATATGTTTTAGATACCTTAAAGCCCGCCTTCATTTTTATGTATTTCTAAAAGCTCTAATATATTGGCTTTAGCTGCAGGATAGTTTTAATCATTATTAGTTTACAAATCAAAGCGCAGATTGGGTTTGCCGAGGGCTTTGGTTTTGTGGTACCTAATGTAACCATACATACACAATGACAAGGATAATGATTCATCAAGATTACTTAATGATTTTTATGCGTTTTGCATTAGAATTTCTCGTAAATCGGAGTCAGTGATAAAAGAGTTACTAGTCCGCAATTCATATTGACGATGAAATATTGTAAGCTTCCAGAATAGAGCTACCACATACGTAACGAGACGAAACTCATAATACCACAGATTACGTGCACGGCGTATTTCGTTTTTAACTATTTGGGGCGATCACCAATCTTGTCAGCAATGAGTCTGCAACACGCAAGTAATTCGTCTAAGCGCAAGTTTTAGTCACTTAAATTTTTAAATAAAATTATACAATGTGAGTACTACTGACGGCAGACGTGTTATTGACAAGATCCATAATACATTGAACTGATATATGATATCGTTTCAAATCGTGCCATTTTATGTTTTATTTATGCTACTAAATAGTAGTAAGTGATGGGGTTCTTAACAAAGTGATTCAATAGTGTCGATTCTGCTGTTTCGTTCTCCTAAACTAACCCTAAAACAACACTAAAATGATTGCAATCCCTTTCTCATAAACGAAACGACAGACAGCTATAATTGTAGCGCTGTCAAATTAGTTTCCTTTAGAAAACTAAAACAATAGAATCGGGTGCACTTTTATAGTTTTTCTCAGATTTTAAACTAATCTTTGTAAACACAGTAAAAATATTCGACCATTGTTTTTCATCATCTCACATGCTAATGTTTACGATATTGTTACGTGTCCATTTAAATTTAAGCACGCTCCGTGAAATGTAAGTTACTTTTCTGTTTTATGATTTTTTCGCTTATTTTACGTAAATTGTTATACTTATAGGCAGCTTGATATTTCATCCCATAAGGTCAATTGATTTAATTTGCTAGAATAATGACTATACGATAATTCAATATAATATCTCTAAAATACGGCACAAAAACAAACCCGATGAAACTTTACAACTAGAATCAAACTCTCGAAATATTACACGATTATTTAGCTTTCAATCGTACATGACAATCAATCAACTCCTCCACTACTGCATATTTAAGATGGGATAGCAAGCAATGAATCTTATAATCAGCTAGAGGATTTCAATCACGACAAGCGTCAAAAAACTTTTCACTCGGATATTTCAATATTTCTGAAGAAATAAAATCACTGAAATTATATATGAAAATGTAAGCAACAATGTTGTGTGCAATAACATTGCACAAGGTTCAGCATAAATCAAGTTTAATACACCCTATACAATGATGTGCCTCCATGGCTTTGCGTTCAGAGGTTTACTTATACGATGAATACGTTGAACACTTGGTTAAAATAAGCACTGTCACTGTGGATAGACTCAAACAGCTGGTCAAAGTTATGCAACGATTAGCATATAGCATTGACATATAGCGGCATGTCTATTATTTAAATTAGCCTCTCAAAATCGTCACTAATCATGATAAAGCCTGTCAAGCGCCACTCCTCCCTCCTCCAGTGGTCACTCGTCCCAAACACATTGTTATCTGATGTCTACTGCGTTGTGGACGGTTATTATGACAGCTAATTTATGTTCACATCTGTCAAAAGTAATTGAATATGCTAAACTGCCGTTCAACATAATGTTTGTGAATACAAAAAGCATGATTATATTTTTATTGTTCATACGAGTTGACATTTTGAGTTTAATCCACCAGCGAATCATGGCAGCTACAATTTATTATAAAAAAAGAATTAAAAGTATTGTAGCGTTTGCCTTGTAAAAGACAAATATACCGTATGTGGCTGATCTTAGATATGACCCGATTCATAATGACAGTATTTATAGCCCTTCATTAACTTATCGATAGTGTGCAATAAATACGTACCTACGTTTATTGGACCGCTTCGAAGTGAATAAATTATATGTTATTATCCTATCACTTTGTTTATGGTAGTTATTGTCGGTGTGGCCGTACACATTGTATACAGTCGAGAGCGACAATTCCGAATCATGTACAAAATCTTTAATATGAAAACTATGAATGCTAGCTTAGTGAAATAAATTGTGTTTGATAGACAGTTTCTTTACTCAAAGCTATTGTTTAATTGCATAATTTAATTAAGCTAGCATTCGTAGTTTCCAAGTTTTTCAAGTTTTTATAGATGGCTCGAAATGTTTGCTCTCTAGTTTAGTTCCCGCTTTCCGCTCTTTATCACTCATTATAACTATGTTGCTACTATAACACTCATTGGCCGAGTAAACCTGCAATAGGAATGGGTTTTATGATACCTATAATGACCAACGTTCCACTTTAATTAGCTACTTCATTATAATAATATTTGTACAATCTATTTTTACAAAAATTAGCACTTTTTAACCTACGTCCTTTAAAAATTATGCTCGTTCTCATTTGTAGGTATTTACCTATAAGTTTTACTAACTGCTACTAATTTAGTAAGCTGCTAATCCTGTTATTATAACACCACAAGTCCTTATAAAAAAATGATCTAACGGAGTGATACTAACCGCACTATGGATTGTGTGCCGAAATAACCGTAGAAACTAACAACAGCCGATTAAAAAACTAAAATAATCGACTGTTGAAAACAGTTTCAGGACCGATTCAGAAAAAGTCATCAATGAGCGAAGAGTCATCCTCCGATGCGATGGAGCAGGAAGAAGCGATGGTGGTAGACCCCAACGCGGAACAGAATCTACAGCGTCTCCGAGATGAAGAGAAGATCTTGCTCGAGCAGCAAGCAAACATGGAGGCTGGGAACTGCAATGACATCGCAGCGTTGGAGCACCAGGACTTACTTCGTTTGAACCAAGTAAGCATCTTGTGATGATTTCAGCCAACGACCCTTGCTTTTGCGAAATGTTGAGTTACTCTATTTGTGTTTGGTTTTCATCTGCCAGTATTACAGAGATTGCGGGCGGCTAACACTAAGGTAATTTTGCTAGTTTCACATGATATTAGTTTACCAACAATTTCAAAAGTATCAGCATCATGCTTGACTTTAAGTAGCAACATTTAAATCCTGAATTATCGTAACTTATCTAATAGTAAAAAAAACAACTAATTCAACTATAATGTAACTCACTCATCAAATTAAAGGCGCGAGTATCGCACCTCAGACGAGACTAGACTACAGCGCTTGTTCGCGTCTCTAATTTAAAAGAAAAGTTGTAAAGGTCCCAATGTAAATGAGTATCTTCCACAGCTGCAGCAGCGCGAGCTGAAGAAGCTGACGGTAGCGCGCGCCGCGCGGCTGGCCCGGCTGGCCGCCGTAGAGGGCGACAACGAGCCGGACGGAGCGGACGCCGGCGCCGACGCCGTACCGCGACACGACGAGCCGCGTCGCCGACCCTGCACCGTGCGCGTCAACAACTTGCACGCCGTCGCAGGCGCCGATGCTATTGAGACTGACGTCTGACTAAATGGTGAGTTTTTCTTCCTCTTACTTCTTGTTGTGATTGAAAGTTTGAGTTTGAAATCCACAGTTTTATCAATTCATATCGTCAACTTAATTCTAAACTTTTTTTAATCTGTAGGCGTGTCAAAATACTGCCCCCTTTTTTCTAGTGTCCTGTGCCTTGAAGAAACCGACGGGCCCATAGGCTTTTATTAAAATTATAACCTCACTCGCTACCACACAATACTTTCTCTATAATCCAGATATCCAGACTACTCCAGATTTTACGAACACTGAAATACAAACAAGGAAATGATTTATCAAAGGGGTTAATTGCATGCAATCGGTTAGCTATCTAGTAGCGGAAACAAATCTGACGCCAAAGGCAATCAAGCCTTCGCTGCAATCGACTGATCAATACAAAGCTTGTGCTGCTGCTCCGAACGAGTCGACCGTATCTAGTATTTAGGTCAACTGCAGGTAAACAGTCCCGGCAAAATAATGTCACCGTCACATCGGTAACCACAGCTATAAATTCCACTGACGCAACACGACACTGATACGCGGTACCTACATACTTGTATGATCAATTAAAATTACATACCTACCTAGTATCCTAGTATCTAATCCAAGTCCTTTGAAGATGTCTTCAAACATTTGGAACAATGTAATCAATTTTATAGTAAGAATTATTTTTATGAAACCCAGTCTCTATCTAAACTGGTTTTTGCTTCGATTGCTTACGTGACGCCATACCCGGGTTGTTTATTTGCGACTACAGGAATATAGATTCAATTCTATCAATGACTCAATTATTTTATTTGCGACACTAAAATATGGGGTTTATGTTGTTATCTGACTTTTGTACTAGGAGTTCATGAAATCTATTCGTGCTTGGCACGGCGACGGCGTCGCTGGTGGCGCTGGCGGCGGAGGTACGCTGATCTAAAATGTATCCGCTTATCGCCGCCGGTTGTTTGCTATCTACAAACGTTTCATTAATACTGAAACTGATATTTTTAAATAAGCTATGCCTAATGAACGGGAAACTGACAATTACTACAGTGTATAGTATTATACGATCTGTGCTGCAGTAAACTAGACAATAGACCAAACACTGTAGCTTTATGATGAACAAACTATTATGGAATTCATTTCCAAGTTTTAAAAGAAAAAAATCCAATCGAATAATTTCAGTTTTGAAACATTTTATCTCAAAGTAGGTATTGAGATTTGATAAACTGATGCCAGAAGAAGTTGTTTTTAGCAAAGTAGTTCCATCAGAATGGTACTTATCTGTTGATTTATTTTGTAGAACTTGAAAAGATATACACATAGTCTAAAATCGCAGGCCGCAAATGGGAGAGACTAGCTCAGGACCGCAGTGGATGGCACAAACTTGGGGAGGCCTATGCCCAGCAGTGGGTAAAGTTGGGCTTTGGATGATGATGATGATTCTACAACTTTCCCACATTAGTTTAATATATTTTTTCTATAGCCAAAATAAAAGTTACGAGTGTCCTTTAAAGCTTGAGGAAACTATGCTCTTGACTAAACTCGAAGAGAAACGGAACTCTCGCATGTTTAGTCATTTGGAGATGAACAAGTGGCCATCGCAGGCGATGAACGTTTGAAATACCAAAGACCACTCGCACACTGTAGGTAAACCCAAACAGCTTCTAAACTCCAAGCAGACTGAAATAAAAACAAATGCATTGTAAGCCTTACAAATCTGCTAACATTTATTATAATGTTGGTGCACTGTAAAACCGGAGAATCCTCGACATCACTTCGCGAGTGACACTGGTAATGAAATTGCTCGCTCTCTGACAGCTAAGCCGGTGATTTCTTGTGCTACACTTGTAAGTGTTTGCAGCGAAGTGAAGGCTATCTTTTGTTCTCTTGAACACAATACTTTTTCTTTTTTACTCTTACGTAGGTACCAAACGGTCACTTCGCAGGTACTTTATGCAAGGTAGTCAACTCTCTTGCTGTAGCGTTTTATTTCAACTTTGTATTCATTTGCGCGGACCTCTAATTGGCCCATCAGACACTTAATTGTAAGTAGCATAATCAGTATCACGGCTGTTGGTCTTCCATAAAAATAAATAAATAAATGATAGGTGTACCTTTAGAGTCGACCACTGACCATGAAGAATAATGTTTATGAGTAGGTGGGTAATGTAGGTATCAAACCCTGCCTATGAATAACAATCCGAGACGCGACAGGCGTGTTTTATTATGACTGCCAACTACACAATATCCGTATTTGTTTCAGCACTCAAAAATGAAAGATATAACCGGATATAAATGCATGCAATCTTACATAAGCCCTTGCATTCTAATGTGTAGTCATTATGCAAAGGATGTCGTTGAGGTAAGATCTCGAATATGCCTCACTTTCTCAAGGGTAAGAAAATGTCACGATTTATAACGTGCTAAATATGTAGATTTGAATTGCGGATGTGGCTTTGTTTGTGTTCTTTAGATACACAAAAGATTTGCTGACTTGTATTTTTATATTTTAATTGAACGAATGAATTAAAATACTTTATTGTACGTAGGTACACCTTACAAACTAATATGCGAGACAGACTAAATTACATTACATTACGTACAATGGGCTTGTATTTTGTATTTTGTGCTTTTTCAAAAACGCAGTTTCTTCTATTTGAATCACATTTCTGGAGTTCCGAATGACTGTGCTCGTTTGGGACTGCGGGAGGCAGCAGCGGAAACTAATTTCTTATTCATTGCTACTGCAGATTCCATAAATGAAAATAAATTACGAAACCCGCACCTCGGCGGCAGCTACACTCCTATTATATCCATTTACATATTCAAATGGATGGACTATTATCGGGTGCCTTTAACATATTATTTCCTTTGTAAAGAGTGTCTATTCAGGAGTATACACACAGTTAGTATTCCCGGTATTCATTCCTTTGATGTTGGACCCCGTTGGTACAACATCAAACTCACAATAGAACGATATTTATATACCTACTTTATTGGGTTGGGTATTTTACGATATTTTGTAGCAATAAAATGAATAAAACACCTGAACACTACGGGGTACAATTTATGATACAGAGGAGATTACTTTTTTTTTGTGACTAGTCCTTTTTTAAAATTACAAAATGTACGAAGAAAACTTAAAAAACTAAAATCATCTCTACACAAAGTTGTCAGCACGTATAAACATTTTTGAAAGTCAAATGATAGGTAAGGATGCTATGCAAATGTTATTGGTTTCAAAGCCGGCAAAATTTTCGTAGTAAGAGGCTACGAGCGTAGAGGGGCTACGAACGTAGAAGGGCTACGAACGTAGAGGGGTTTACCGACGTGTAGTTTGCTGCAACAACAATTTTTATTTACTTTCTAATTCGCAATGAATAAATGAATATGAACATGGATATAATATAGGGGAAGGGCAAGCCTACTTCAAGCAATTTCCAATAGACTGAACGTCTCAACGTCTGACTGAATTATTTTAATTTCGCTTAAGATAAGAGCCACGATCTTTCTTTTAAAATATATACTTTCCAAACTGCAACATCCTTTTATTCATTTAAAATATTGTTTAAAATTCGTTTTCCACAACAGTGCCGTCGGGTCGGGTTGCATACCTATATACCAACAAAATCTGAATCATATTTCTACTAGCTCTTATTTTTTTAGAATAAAATGTTTGAAAAATAAACTTTTGTACAAAATCACATACCGTGGAGTTCTTGTTAATATTTATGCGAAGAGCCAACTTTAAACCAGTTTGTACAACACAGTTTATATTGGCTTACGTAACTTGCGCTTAACTCCTTCTGAACTTTTAAGTTGAAACTGTTGACTAAGGAATCCCAAGTCACGACCGCCAGCCGCCACCGGCCAAGAAAAACCAGAATCGTCGATTTCACAAGGGTATTGAAAAACTGTAAATATAGGTTCATTTTATTTCCTTTTCCGGTAGCGTGCTTTAAGCACCACCAGCAAATGTACCTACTGCTGAAAATGGCTACTATATCTAGGTATTATAACAATAAAGTTAAGGGAGTCGTGCAATTTTTATATCCTAAAAGGGACGTCTTGAAAAGGTCGAAATATGTCTAGACGATACGAACCTACCCGTGTAAACCATCCTTGCATCTTGGCGAATGGAAGCATCGCTTCGAGCTTGACAATACGGAGCAGCAGCGGAGATATAAAGCTCTGAATACCGCTTTCTACTCGCTTCCGGCACGGATCAGCCTTTTGTTGAGAATAGCTCAAGAGATCGCTAAACTTCTCATACCAAGCGGGATTTGCAA
This sequence comes from Eulithis prunata, assembly GCA_918843925.1. Taxonomy (NCBI): domain Eukaryota; kingdom Metazoa; phylum Arthropoda; class Insecta; order Lepidoptera; family Geometridae; genus Eulithis; species Eulithis prunata. Next base: position 11,613,242 of record OU974006.1, read on the forward strand.
TATTATCATAATTTAGAAAAAAAATATTTTCCGTTACTCAGGCACGTTAAGCTCTTAATCTCGGATATTGCAGTGATTTAAGCATGGTAGGCTCTTGGGCGACCGGAGACCACCTCACCAACGTTGACTAATTGTAACACGGATGTTACTAAAGCGCGAAACACACAAAGGACGCGTGCAGTAGAGTCGGTTGCGCGTTCTTCTTCTTCTCTTCCATAATAGCCTGTGTCCGTCATTTCGACAGACAATTTTACCAATGTCAAGTGTTAAAATTGTAATAAATAAGTCAAGTCAAGTCATTTGTCAAGTCGGCTGTCGTTTGTTTTGAAAAGAAAATGGTGGATTTTCTCTTCAAAACCTAACACGAATTCTCACATTCAGAAAAACCACTTTACACACATTTATTCCAATGGCTCACACTTTATGTTACGACCTAAGTATTATTAATTAAATTGAATGGTTCAATGTACATGGATGACAATACAGACAACGCGTGTGCGGGTCGGGCGCGGGTTGGGTAAAACCACAGATCATCCATACCTTCAAGATAAATTCAAGAACCCGACCCGCGCGCGCGTTCTGTATGATTGTATTGTATCCTGTTTCCTAAGGTATTAAAACCGATGGCAAAGTTCAAAACTAGAAATAAAATATAGGAAATAACTGAAGATTAAGCGTGAAAATACCACTCAATACGGTCCGATTACATTGTAAAAATAACAAGATGTCGATGAGAAATTATACCAAAATCACCCTTTCTTGATGTTTATGAAAGAGGTCAATGTTCCAGAGTCGATTTCGTTGCTGAAAGAGTTATTAACACTTTACAATAGTATCGCAGAAAATTACTACCTGCTGGCTCCCAAACTATACTGAGCTTGGATTGCGATTCTCTTATAGAGCGTGGAAATATTCCTGTGATGTATGAAAGGCATCTGAACGGATCTCACAAAGGAACGTGAGAGGAAAGTTTGATTTAATACTAGCTTTCGTCCGCAACTTCATCTACGTCCCGTTTGATCCTGTTGATTTTCCGATATATAAAGTAGACAAGTGTTAATTCAGGTAACTGTATATCAAGTTTCATCTATAAATTTAACCAATATCTTCAGCGTTATTGAAACAAACATTTACAAATATAATATTTGTAGGATCTTCATCCATCAATTTTGTTAAGAAAAACTTATAATTTTTAAATATTCTGAAAGGTGAAATTAACCTTTTACCGACATGTAAACAAAGCAATCTTTTGTCGTAGTCCCAGCGCGTCAGAGAAAATAAAATCGAATATAGGTACCGAGAAAAACTACGGATGATTGAAATGGTTAACAATGTCACGAAGTCACGAAGGTTAGAAATGGTTTGCATGTCTCTAGTAAACACTAAAAAAATTCAACGCAATTACAGCAACCACTCAATTGTTTTAACTTTTCTTTTTGATAGATTTTGTAGGAAAAATGTATGCATGACAATAACTTTTTTTAATCTGAATCTTTTGTAAGGCTTCATTATGAAACATAGGACGATTTTTAAAAAAGTATCATAGACCCTCTTACTAAAATGAAATTTAAAAAAGTTATTAATTAAAAAACCGCAGAAGGGCGGTTCTAAAGGAATGTGTAAGCTCGCTACAATACTCCTGCTCGTAATTTCGGGTGGTCTCCTAAGTTTTGGGGATCGATACACGCTGCGGCATGCCGCCCTCCCGTGACGTCAGCCCCTTACTACTACACTAGCCTACAGCCAGGTTAGCATCACTGTGAGATCTCCTTTTTCCAGAGCTTACTTTCAAAAAATACTAACCACCCAATTTGCGCAAATAATTTATAAGTTTAAAAACTAGAAAAACCGTCATTTTTTTACCGAAATTCAATTACCTTACGGCTTCACCATCCGATGATGATGATGATGATATCAATTCATTGAAATAATTATTGAAAAATTACAGGACAGTAAAATACGCAGTGTCGTGTACGTGGACGTGTTTTTTTCAGTTATTCTTAATTAACTGCCAGACTACTTAATCGATTTCGATAAAAAAAAATTATGAAAGTATCAGCCCCTATCAGATAAAAAAAGAATTTGACAAATCGGGTCATAAAATTAAAAGATGGAGTTATGAGTTAACAAACATTAAAAATATATTAAAAAAAATACAACTGAATTGAAAACCTTCTCCTTTTTTATGTTGGCTAAAAAAGCGCAATCAAACGTTTTAGCTTGTCAGCCTTGTCAGTTATTATCAGCGCTCCAATGTTGAGGTGGTGTTGGGAACTAAAACCGTATAACGTTGAACTCTGTGCATTATATGATCTGTGACTCTGTGAAGCATTTAATCCGATAAAAAATAATTATTATGCGTTGGCAAAGACACATTGTATTGTCTAAGTAAATATAATTCTGTACGCAAGTAGAGGAAGGCCGAAGAAGTGAGTTGGATTGTGTAAAAAGATATTACTTGTGAGAGGAGTAGATTCAGAATAACAAATGATAAATGTGAGTGGAAGAATAAAACATGCTGTGCCGAGCCCATCTAGCGTGGGAGAAGGGCAGGGAAATGATGATGAAAAATAATTCTTTTTTTTGTTCAATTTATTTCATCCAAAGAACAGGGCATTAATTCTGTATTAGCTACCTTGTGATACTATTCAAAATGATTCACAAGGCCATTCCTTTTGTCTTGTAATTTGTAACATAAAGTTTAAGACTAAGTTTTGGATCTCTAAACCAACAAATGTCACAGTTCGTCCATCGATTTCAAGCTTGGAGCCCACACAAGAAGCCTTGAGCCATTGTTTATCGTATTGTTACTCCTTTGATTGTAGGTACTTGGAACCACTAGCAATTTACGAATGATTGTTTTGCTCATCGATGAAGCATACATAATAAATAACCCTTATATCAACAAGGGTCAGAATATCGACCTTGTCTTGACCTTACCACGATACGCGGCCACAAGAGCTTAGCGTACGCAGTGTTGTTGTCATAACATAATGAACCGTATCACCAAAGAATAAAGGTTATTCAATCTGCTACTGGAAATTATTTAGTATTGGTGTTTAATTGAATCGTGCTGACACACGATAGAGGTAATTCAGTCTCGTCCTAATGGTTGGTGCAAGCGTCTGATAACTTTCACTCAGTGCAAAGACTCAAAGCACTATATGTATATTTTTTACCTATTGTATATGTATTTTGTCTGTAAAGCTAATGTCTCATAAACAAGTACTGGTTAACTCACCCTCGTAAATGTGTGAAAAACCACCAAAAATTAGGGGACTGATGTTTTTGTAAACAATAAATTATTATCTTAGTTTGGGATTAGATGGCGTTGTGTGAAATGTCCATGAAAATGGAATTATTTTATAAAAAAAAAAGAGAACCGTAAAATGCATTTCATGGTAGGGGTGGTTGGGGTGGTGCAGGAAATTCAGAATTAGCCTTCGCTGTCGTTACCGCAGCATTACCGTCAACCGCAGGCTAATGTTGTCAAATATGGCTTTAATTTTACACGAATTTCGCGGTAACAGCGAATTTTAGTGCAGTTTATATTGTTATATTAGCTAACGGAAGCTAACTTTACAGTTTCATGCATCTACCAATAAACTCAATGTACGAGTAAGCTTGGAATGAAATGAAAAAATAAAAAGGAAAAAACTTCATTTAACAAAACACACAGTAAAGTACACTAAAGAAAAAAAAGTATAATATGGTAAAAACGGACAGGAAAGGAATTAGTTTCCTTAGTATAAAAAAAAACTTAAATCAAAACTGAGTTCAAAAAGCTCTACTTACCTACCCCAACTACCCATCTACCGCAACAAGATAAGACTAAGTGTTGGAATAGTTACACCGTGTGTTTTTTGCAGTGAAGTACATATAACAGTTCTCCCTTCCAAAGAAATCAGTAAATATTTAACATACGGGTTTGCTCTTGATGTTTCAAGAGTCAAGAGTATCGATTTGTCTTGAGAACTCTCGAAGGCAGCGGCTGACGGCTTAACTTACAAGCTGGACTCATTATTCTTTGGGTAATATACTTGATGGTGAATTTTCAAAGTGCAACATTCTTGCGTGTTGTTTAAATTTTTTTATACTTTTTTTATGATGGGAAGCCCTTAAGATTTTAAGCACCTATACCTATAGCAACTACAAACCTAATAGAGCACGTCCACTGACTTTATGTTCAAAGCCACCGATCTCCTAACACCTTTGTGTGAGTATACAAAACCGATGATGCATCAGCTTCTATAATATGATTCACCCGCCCGTTATTGCGTAATCCGTGGCGCGCGTGGTTTGTGCAATCATTTCTATCAAACCGCTAACATATCGATTGCAAGGATGGGGTTCAAATATTATGCAGTCAAAATTAATAAAAAATTGGCTTTTGGAAGGGCTACGGATGACAACTCATTGCATCGAGCAACCTCTACACCGTAGCAGTGCTACGAAACATTTACCTTTATCAAGGTTGTTTTGAAGTTGGTATTTTTTACCAGGCTAACCAGCAGGTAGATTTAACAAGGGGCGCTCTATCACATAAAATAATAATAATAATGTTTTATTGAGCACTATAGGTAAATCAGTACAAAAACAAAAACATGCTTAAAAAGATAGCTAGTAGGCATGACTCGACGATCCGAAATAATATCTTCTAAGGAATATTGAATAGGTCGAGATTGATGATAGGTCAAAAAATATTGCGAAAAAATATGCATATTTTATAGACGTTGGATATACTCAAGCGTGATTATGAGATGCAGGTTCAATGGGAAGTTGGATATAATGATTTGTAAATGATTAGAATGTATCTGTTTGTTTTCAGAGTCGTCGAGCCGGCAGTTGAGCGGCCGCTGGCTGCGCCGCCGCCGGTCTATCGACGAACCATCCACCTCGACCAACCCTTTCGTGATGCGACCCCCACCCACCCCCCCACTCGACTCAATGGAACTCATCGAGTTCGACTAAATAATATAGTAATAGAACATTCAACGTACAAAAAAACTAAAAATTCCAAAAAAATCTTTAATTATAAGCTTGGATGTGAGCGCGCCCCGCTCCTAATGTAAATAAGGAACAGCTTGAATACTGCTTGATACCACTTTCTACATTTTGAACACATGTGTTGTTAAGAGACGGTCGTGTTGGTGTGCGGTCTTGTGCGTTGCAAGGACGTGTCGCGAAGCTTCAGGTCGCGGAGTGTACAGTGGTGCGGCGGCGGGAGCGGCGGCGGCGGCGGCGGCGCGCTAGCGTGCGCCCGCGCGCCCGCGCTCTGCCCGGCCCACAACACCCCGCGCTGCGGTGCGCCGGACTAACGACTTACGGAGCTCAGTTTTGGTTTCGATCGGGACTCATCTCTTCAGCCGGTCCGAAGTGCGAGTACGGTTATCAGAGACAGTGGCGAGATGCAAAAAGCGATGACTTTATGTTACGTAATACTTTAATCAACAAAATATAATCAATTACAATGTTTAGAGGCGCGCGATGGTCTCGGCTATTTTTAACAATATCTTAATGTTGTAGCATGTCTATTGGAATTCAAAAGTTCGATACTACGGGTAATACATACTTAATTTAAATTAATCGGTGTTTATTGATATTTAAAGTAAAATACAGAGAGATAAGGATAATAGAACGCGCAGACGCAGACGAGCGCGCGCAGAGATGGCTCACTATGCAACGGGTTCCAACTATTGCGGGCATACTATCTAATACATTTGTAGCTTTACGATATTACATATAAAACATATCCAGTTAAACGTGAATTTAATAAAGTTTGTAAGTTGTTAGCCATGCGACAGGCTTGCCATCCGAAGTCGGCTGCGTCAGCCACACGCTCTTCCTTTCTCTCTAGTGCCCGCGATAAAGTGTTTTACCTATTTATTTCAAACTAGTGACTTTGTTGACAGTCTATTGAGTGGATCTGACACCGTCAAGGTCTCAAATGGACGATTATCTCACAGTTTGATTTTACAACGACCACCCAATAAATTGACACCCACACAAGTAACTGACGCATTGCAATGCAAAGCTTTCTTGTCTCAAGTTTGCGCCAGCAGCAGTTAGTTTAGCTTTTGTCACGTCTGTCCATGGCTATTCAAAATATAATTCGGGGCAACGTCCATATCACTAAAAACATTTCTTAGCGTTAACATCTAGATGAAAATACATATTTATGCCATGTTTGTAGAATTAGGTTTAGGATTACGTATTCTAGTATAAGCCGCCCTTATACTGGGCTTAGTTTACTTTGACGCTACACCAGCTGTTTTGACATTGTTAGTCTTGAGATGTACGTACAATCGCTACCAACAAAACATATTTGCCACTTATTAAAAAAAACCTGCATTCATTTGAAAATGTATACTGTATAAAAAGTTATATTTTCTTAGCGAGCCATTGCTACACAGATGCATTTAATAAGCCTTCACCACAAATACTGTACATCTCATTAAAATCAACATTCCATTGTTAAATATAGCGTCTATAATAATAATCGATGTTTATTATAAAGGACTTAGTTATAATCGGTGTTAGATTAACGAAGACGTTCAGAAATAGCATCACATTTCATAGCATTTAGTCAACACCATTATAATCTACTCGGTGTTAAAAAGTGGAATAGATACGTAATTTGATTCAATGTTTTGATGTTGGTTGATATCAGTAAACTGTCAATTAGATCTTTAAGTTTATTGGCTTCTATGATTAGTAATATCTCGTTGAGCTGACCGGGGCATGTTGCCTGATATCGTGATCTGGAAAAGGTTCTGCCCGACTAGTCGGGTAGACGGGCAGTCGAGTAGAACCTTCTCCTGTCGAAGTCGCGCAGTTGCGACTGCGACAATGTCAAAGGTTCAGTGCGGCGCCCGACCAGACTACTTTTTTGTCGTCACAAAAACTTAGGTCTACTTCCACAAATAGCCTGACTTACCTGAATAAAAAGTAAATACCAAATCAACATAAACTGATGTACATCCGTAAGTCTATGTTGATTTGGTTTGGTGTACCACCTCCCAGGTCTGAAAATGTTAAGCGTTTGCCTGTAACATCTGCCGTGAAGGGAATCATAGTATTCCTGTTCTATGGAATCCGATATTTAGATTACTGGAAATGCTCGTAACATGATAAGTAGCAAGTGTACAGATAGAGTCTACTGTAGCAGGGGTATTTGCCGAAGTACGCCTAAGCTAAGTTGACGACTTGGTATCAATTAATGATTTGTGTTAACGAGTCGTGTTTGAGCACGGCCTCGCGGTAGAGCCGAGATTGTCGCGCGTAGGTACTGTGTTCGTAAATCGGTGTTCAATGTCTGTTATATCGCACTAAGTTAAACATAACTAGATGTTTATTCAATTAAATAGCACTCGGGTCCTGTTCGTAGTCGGTGTTATAGATATTTTGGTGGTTCTTTAAATGATTACTAGCAACATCTTTACTACAAACATAATTAGTAGTGCCCGCCTGTGCGGGAAAGAAAGACAGCTGGCATTATTTCACTTGTTATTTCTGATACCTACCTATAGCTTTTTATTTTGTTCCTCTTCCACCACTGTTTCTTAAGTTTAGTAGAATACCTCTAAATTGTCTATTAGGTACTTATACAATACATTCATACTCCGGAAACATATCCGGAACTATGGTGGCTGAGACGCCAGAGGTGACTCTGAAGGTGATGTTTATTTTTATTTATATTATAATTGTTAAAACCGTCTGGCTTCATTATTTAAAGAACCACCCTGATAAATAGAACTTAATATAAAACGTGTACCTATGTATCCTCCAACGTACGATCTGATGATAGCAATCTAAATAACTACAGTCAGTGAATATTATAGAAACATCTACCACACGCATTGTCTAGTTCCAAATAATCTATTGAGAAAACAATTGGTACTCCACTTCTACTCCCATGACTTTTTACAGTCAAATACACGTAGGTATTTTTGAAGACCTCAAACTTCCTTTGTGCCTTCAAAGGAAATTTGAGGTTACCAATAACATACAAAGATATAGAGAACTAGACAATTCGTGCAGACTGCGCTTGCTCTCTTAAGATCACTATGTCTCAATATCTGTTTTGCCAAGCATTAGGTTTGGTCTCGATGTCTAAATAGGTACTTACAATTTATTCATCAGTCCTTCTGTGTGTGATTAGTACCTATATTTTTTAGAACGACTCGTGTCGTTATTTAGTTACTGTGTGTGTTTATCCAAATGTAGATGATCTGTGTCTCTGTAGTCTATAACTTTAACTGTATGGTATTGAACGATTGCAATCTTTATGGATTTAGTAACTGCGTCGTCGTTCAGATGGAGGCATAATCATTTGACTGTAAGTTGGATACTGGTGGTAACCAGCCGGGGCTTGGAGCCGTGTGGGCTCAAAGAGGTCCGTCTGGCAGCAGCGGTCTGTTCGACGGCGGCGGAGGAATGCGTTAAGCGCATCAACGGCGGCGTTGACAGGCTCGCTGCGCACCAGGTTACTATCATGCTTTTGCTGTAAAGGAATGAAGGAACTATGAACGGTGACGGGTCACGAATCGGTAAAGAGTGCAAAGACACGAATGGGTACATTGGACCGAAGCCCCATCGAGCGCGAGTGGGAACCGTAAGCCACCACAATGTGAATTACTCGCGATGGCCAAAATTGTAGTCACGCTCAAGGCGTATTATGATTTTCGCTCAGTATTATTAGTTAATATTATATCGTACGTAGTGTATGTACCCAAAGCGGCGGTTAATAACACGGGCCCGGTGCGAACAGAAAGGTTTCATTTCAATACACTTCGTACAAACCCCTTCTAAACGTTTACCTAATAGAGAACCCACATAGATTTCGGCGAGGAAATCAACATTGTATGTGTTCTTGAATTGAAACCATAAACCTATCAACCTTGTAGTTAGGATGGAGTTGAAAAAATTATTATAAAGTCTGAAAATGTCCGACAGACTATATGAAATATAGTCTATAGAGAAAATCAACTTCGGTAAAAAATACTGTAAATTTAAATTTCATTTGTTTTAAGATGAATAGTTAGGTGATACCTGCGATAAACGTGTAATACCGTAGGCCCGATATGAGTTTGCTTGGATCGTTTCGTACAAGCGAGGCGCGAAGCGAAGACTCGGCCCGCGCGATGGGGCCACATCCCACTATTTCACACCCAAGTACTCGTAAGTGCCATTTAACTTGATAGCTAACTTGTCGCGCTTATTGCGTTTTAACTTTCAATTAAAATAATTGTAGCCTACTTCATTTGTATGTTGCCGGCAGCTAAGCAAGCACTCAGATCACAACACGGATGCGAAGTGGCCGCACGAGCCGTTAGGTATTCTTTTCTCTCACAAGCCCCTCTCCGTCCAAATGAACCGTGTTCATATTATCAAATATTTTCTCGTTATTTAATAATATCATAAACTAGCTTCGGTAAAGTTTGCCTACATTTTATATTACTTTTATTAAGCGTTTATTGAAGTTTTATGAATATTAAAAGTCTATTTTATCGACTTTTTGGCTTGTAAGGCAATGCATTACTTTCATTTGATTATTACTAATATCTTTTGATTACTATTTACACAAAACTGATGCTAGCTACGAGCTTAAATTTGTTTTAAATCGAGTTATGGAATAAATAAATGGTGAAGGATCACTACTAAGTAAGCGCAGAGGCAGAGAGCCTAACTACACTATCCTCTTACAATATCTTTAAGGATTTATTAATGTTAAGAGCTTTTCGACTAGTACTTACAAAATTGAGATCTTATGAAATATTCAGAATTTTTGCGATAATTGATTAAATTTAATATCCATCCAGTATTATTAGATAAATAGGTGTACTGTTGATAACGAGCCGTTTTCTAGCTCCTCGTACGTAACATAGGATCACTAAAATGGCCAAGAAATAAGTTAGTTTAAGAGTTCACTGCAAAATTATGTTTCTAAGCTATGTGGCCCTCATCGCTCGTGAATAATTACAAATAAAGTATAACTACACCGCAAAATCTAGACCTAACTACGGCTAAGCCTAAACGGTACATGAAAGTCTTTGTTGGCTTCGAAGACCTTCGAAACGCGCCTTCGCCTTCGAAACGATCCTGTTTGTACAATCTCATAAAAAACTGTTTGTTTTTAATATTTAATATTAATTTGAATATAATAAAGACGCGTATGGTCGCGGGGTATTGGGTATGTGTCACGTAACCGGGTTCCTTCTGCTGTCTATAAAAAATGCGTGTTTTCATGGACATTTGAAGTTGTTTTTTTATTTATTCTTTGCTAAATTTCTGCAGTGGTTTACATGTAAACCACTTCTGATATTAGCAAAGAATAAGCTTAATAATATAACGAGGAGCACTACTAGGTAAATTTCTTATAAACAAAATTGCTTGTCGAGTAATTCTAAATCATTTCTAAGCCTGCTCTTTGTCGCAATCAATTCATAAAAAAACATTTTGTTCAAACATGACGAGACTTACTCGAGACTTCTCATGTGAAAGTGTAATGATAAAGTGGTATGCTTGCTACGGGCTAGTATAATAAGGATTCGGATAATAAACACCAATTTTAGGATAATGGTAGCCAAATTCTGGCTTTTACATAAAATGTGCTGTGATAATGTAGACCATGCCGTATACCATCTAAAACCTTTCAAACATATCTAAAATCTAGAATATTCAGATTCTCTTATCGTTGCCATTGACAGCAGGAGGATAGACTTCGATACGGTGATTAAAAAGTCAGCTTCCTTGTTCTGAGGGTGTACACAGGCACAGTCCCTACTTAGCCATGAATTACAAATTTTCTGCAAACCTAAAAAAGGTAATGATGTTCCAGACATCATACATCAGAAAGCGACAACAATATTTTTGGATGTTAACGATCTAGAACCGTGGTCCAAAATAACTGTAGGTAGACCTTTTAAACACTGTATAAAACTGTATGGAGAAGTTGAACGTGATAAACACAACTAATGATGTAGGCAAGCTAAATAATCTGCGCGGTATTCCCGGAGAATATCGAGACTCGATAAAATATTAGCAAAACTTTGGGAGCGATACTTAACGTATATGAGAGCTCGATTTAAAGGAGGTGGAGTATGCATGAAATGAGATGAGATGACACATACGCCGGCCCTGGTGCGCGTTCCACCGAACCCGCGCTGGTTTACTTCAGTCTATATTAAGGACACAATTTGATTTGAATTAGAAAAGTCGGCCATATTTTGCCGCTTTGTGTAAATAAGAGATGGCTCGGCCGACTTGGAATGTAAAAGTATAACATGGTGGTTGATAACCGCGTCAGGCATGCGAATGAGACAAAATTTGGCTAAATATTTGTAAAAGTAAGCCGTAATATGTTACTTATGATAAACGCGCCTCACTGCGGAGTCGAATAATGGCAGTTTTGACTACTATTATTTCAAAAATGCCATGTTTTGTCTCGCTCTGTCGACGCTGATAGGGAAGACGTAATGTGGAATTTAGAGTTTACATTTCAGAATAGGTACCTAATTGTAGGAAAATCTTTGTAAATCATTTTTAGTTTAATAGTTTGGATTTAAGGCTACCTACTATGCACCAATAACGCATTACATTCTCATTATAATCAAAACAGGTAAAGGTGTCCACCCTGTCTACTCAATTTTGAAAACCAATATTCAGTCCTGATAGTTATTCAAAAGAACTTGCATTGTTAGACACCAATCTTCATTATGAATTGGTTTCCATTTTCAATTGTACATTACTGCATGACATTAGTTACATGCGTTCTGTAGAATAAATGGAATATCTTGCATATCATAGCGAGGCAAATCTCTACTAGGCACGACCCACGAGAATGAAAACTTCATTCAACCATTTTACATTGCCACTGATATATTAAGTAGGTATAGTCAATTCAGGTATTATGCATTTAGAACAACCATTGCTTGAATTGGGTTCCATTTTCAATTGTACACTACTGCATGACATTAGTAACATGCATTTTGTAGAACGAAATGGAATATATTCTACTTCATAATACCTATTACAAATATAAACATTGGAAACAAACACTTTGGCAACATCACGAGACCTTTGCCTAATGTTCCACTAAGTTGAGAGCCAAAAACTTACGAAGTCTTACGAAACTCCTAAATGTGGAACAACTATAATGAGATACGTGAGCACACTTTCAAAGCTTGTTTGTTAACTTGAAAGAAAATCAGTCGTCGTGACCTAAATTTCTTGGACAAAATCATTATTCGTCTACGAGGCACAAAACAATTGGCAAAAGTGCGGAAAAAAACTCGTTAGTAAAAGGGTGTATTGCCGCTTGGTAGTCTTACGTCCAAACTTCCTGGACACCATCGCTTAACTTTCTATAATTCCATGGTATGTCTGGATGCTTTTCCAATTTTGTATTGAGTTAACTGACAGTGCTACGCTGTAATGAATGATTTCCTCTAACGAATAAGATATGAATCCATTGTATAAATGATTCAATAAAAATTCAATGTAGTTTTATTTTAGTTCCTTTCCTGCTTCCCTAGTTGTCTGAACTCGCACACGACAGAATTAAATAAATCATAATACCTTATTTGCTTCAATGTGTGTACATAAAGGTCGTAAGAACTATTTAGAAGTGGCAGACATTCCCCGCTGCTGAAGGTAGTGACATTAAACCATGACCACTATAGTGTCGTTTACAAGTGATGTAGTCAGCTACATTTTACTAGTTTACTTAATGGCAGGCAAATATTGAAATTGGTCTTCCAATTCGTCAGGTATTCGAAAAACATAATAGGTAAATACTTATTTGTATCATTTACAATAAAAATAACAACAATAACCTAATAGATGGCGCCTGCTGTAGTGCCACGTGCCGCCCTCTACATTTTATTTGGTAAACTTTTTATGGGTGTGTAACTTTGGGACCCATTGGACCAGAAATGTAAGATACTTAGTTACCTACATAGTTTCAACTCAACGCGCTAACCTTGTTAAGTCGGGGAATGAACGTTTATATTCTCTACTAAAATGTTTTTTGACACCTCAAAGTACAATTAAAAAGAGTTAAGTTTTTTAGCAAGTAATAAAAGTATCATTATTTAGAATATTCCTTTTATTTATAAAATAATCCTTCGTGACAAAACAAATTTATCCAATAAAGATTTATATCACATAATAATTGTAACGTATTATACTCGCCAGTCATTTTAACGCGTCATGCATAGGATATTGCCAATTATAAATTTTGTCTGGGATGTGGAATTTGGATGCGTCATTTCAAGATCACTGTGTCTGTATCAATAACAATAGAAACTTAAGAGACACTACACTACACATGACTACAAACGCATTTTTAATGTTAAATACGGCGAGTATAAAAAACTTAGGCATAATAAAAAATTATCATCCAGAAATAACTATTTACAGATTTTTTATTCTTAAATATGTATTCACAAAATTGAAGTTATGTAAGTATCTAATCTTATCCAAATTGAATAGATAGCAGAAATCATACAGATACGAGTAAACTATATTATTTCACTAGTTAAGTAAATTGAACATTAATTTTATGTCTTGTCTGACGAGAACAACTGTATGAGCTTTCCTCGAGGTGACGGCGAAGCGGTGGGTATTTAAACGTTTTAGTTAGATTTACAACCATAAAGATGAATCCATAAACACAATCGTAGGTACACAACATCAGGACATCGGAACCACACCTAGAAATATATCGCTATACTTATAATCGTTGCACAACTTTAACCAGCTCTTAAATCATTGTTATCTTTTACTAACGGGTAATATCAGACAAAAAATAGTGACAGACCAAATTTTAATCCTTCAGAGAACCTAACACATGCCTAATGCCTATTTTCAGTGGCGACATCTAGTTTGGGATATGTAAACTTGTAAACAGTACAAACGACTTTTTCAGTGCGTACTGTCTGTTCGTTAAAAATCACAGCTAAACATTTGACAAGTTTGCTAGAAAAATGTCACACCTAAAACGGACACAGATCTTTGTACTGTACGTACAGCTTGCGCTTATACGTGCAACGTACATCTATACTATAGTTCGTCCTAAAAGTACATTACCTAAGAAGAATTCTTTTAGGGTGTTTAAAACTTCGACCTAGAATTAAGTCATATTCACAGGATAGGTATAGTTCGTACCAGAAGAATGTCATCCACAGCATTCATAACAAGAATTTACTTTGTTCGCTTGATACAATAAAATTTCGTTTAAAAAGTGTGCTATTCCCTGCATTAAAACGAGTACCTGTGGATGCAATCCCATACGTATAATAGTTCGTTTCAAAAGTATGTAACCAAAAGCATACATCGTACGGACATGCCAGGTGGCGTCAACTAGAAACGTACGAGAGTTAGTCGGTATGTACCGTACATGTTGCAGTGTAATAAATAGTTCGTCTCAGAAATAATTGACATACGTTATACGTTGGAGTTGGTGAGTGGCGTCAGTTCGAAGCAGGCTGCGAGTGCTAGGTGGTCAGACGCGTATACCTCGTTTGGGAGAGAGTTTAGCGCCTGGCACTCAGACGCAGTCGGCAACCGCAGACGGGACACTAACCGGAGATTACTGCAACAACTGTTCAAAACAATCACACCAATATAAATGTCAATTTTAGATGTTAGGATGTTTGTGTTTCAATCACACTGCAACTACTGATCTGATTTGGATAAAACTTGCAGTATGCGTAGTTCGTAACTTGGATTAACACATAGGCTACTTTTCATCCCGGAAAATCAACAGGATTAAACGGGACGCGAACGAAGTTGCGGGCGGAAGCTAGTAACAAATATATTTCGACCGTGTCAGAGTGGAGATAATACTTTTCATTTCAGTAAGCATTATATAAATGAGTTTACCTGAAATAGATATAGTCGATGGTGACCCAGTAGTCCTGAAAGGCGGTAGCCTCGGTGCTTCCGTCCTGTTTAAACTTGTCGTAAGCGGAGCCGAGTCGCAAGCTGTGTCCGATCTGCCCGCTGTTGAAGTAATCGCTGAAAGGCGTCCGCATTGGCGGGCAATACGGACTTTCTCCGGACACGTCGCTGTACTCTGAGTTGAAGATCTATAAGTAAACGAAATATACAATTTAGAAAGAAAAATTGACGGAACAGGATGGGCCACCTATGTTTAGCAATTGCGGTTTTCTTTGGATCTCTCACGACAATTCTAAATAATAAAGGAAAAAGTTACACTCGGGTGTGACTACAAACATACTGTACAATAATAGTCATTAGTAGTCAGCGATTACGAAGATTTACCTTAATATTGCTAAAATCCGTCTCCATACCGTGCTGTCGGTTCAGATACACCGCCAAGTGCTGGCAGTTATCCATAACGCCTATCCGCTCCCAGTCCGAGTCGTCTCTTAATTTGCTTGCACTAGGAAGTCAACGAACAATGTTAGTCACTATCAAACTTCACTATAACATTATATAAAATATCACAGAACAAATTCAGCTCAAATAAACTATGAATGCATAAGTAGGTTAAAAACTAAGTTTTGGAAGCTGCCTTTGCCTATAACTACGTCCACTGCGTCCATCACTCTTGAGACATAGAGGTTGTCTCTTGTGTATTGACCCGCCACCCATACCCGTCAAACTAAAACACAGCAATGCGAGAATCACTGCTAGGCGGCACAGGAATAAGTACGGTGTAGTACGTGCACGTAGCACATCTTACCTTACATGCCCTCTGTCCAATAACTGTACCACAGCGCTTTCTGGTAACGAATTGAAATCTCCGGTTAAGATTATCGGCAGGTGCCCGGATCTAAAAACCGAATAAAGAATAACTTTAAAAAGCAAGAATAAATCTCTTATTTATAAAAATTAATTGCTGTTCGTTAGTCTCGCTAAAACTCGAGAACGGCTGGACCGATTTAGCTAATTTTGGTCTTGAATTATTTGTGGAAGTCCAGAGAAGGTTTGAAAGGTGAATAACAGATTTATTTTATACAAAAGTTTAGGTAGTACCAAGTCTGCCGGGTCAGCTAGTAAGAACTTGAACTTAAATCTGAAGCAGTCCTATATATAAACTTCAATTAAAAAAAATCTAGGAGTATCTGTTTCATTCATAGTGGCGATCAGAACAGAACGCACACAACCACACTCAGTGCTAAAAATGCCTCAAAAAGTACAATATAGATGCCTCAAAGAGCCTTTAAAAATCCTATCCTACTAGATCTTGATTATCTCAAATTATCTAATTTATACAATGTGATGGAGTAGTGCCTGAGCCATGTTTCAGATACTCATAGTCATAGTCATAGATATTTATTCACCATTTGTAACACAATATGGGACACTTGGCTTTGTTTATAACATTGTATTTTAGCGGCTGTACATGGGCCTTGTCATAATATTATTGTAAGTAGGTAATTGAGTAGTGGCTGTAAGATGGAGTAGTCTTGCCCAACACCTACACAATCTTCACAGCATAGACGCCCTGTCCTACTAGAACTAAACGTTTATAAGGATGTTTGTGGCTCGATAACGCCGTAACTGCTAGACCGATATATAGGATGCTATCCTGAGTGTAGTAATCTAGTACCTAAGTGGTGGGTAGTTATAAAACGGTTGGCTAATGACCTACCTACATTTATGAATAAAGCAGTGTTCAATCAGCAAGCTGTGTTTCACTACATGGTGGCAGCGGTCTCATTATTTTATAATAAAAGTATTGAGTTTTCGTACAGTTTGAAAATAAAATATCGTAGGGAACGGTGTTTTTTACGTGTGGAACAATATGGAACATGCAAGGCCTCCGCCAGAACTGCAGATAGAAGGCAGTCCGGCGGCGCGGGCTGACGCGTGGAAAAAATGGTGGAAACAGTTTGAAGTATTTCTGAAGGCATCCGGCGTTAATAAGGAGCCCAAGGACGTACAAGCGAGCTTGCTGATTGAACACTGCTTTATTCATAAATGTAGGTAGGTCATTAGCCAACCGTTTTATAACTACCCACCACTTAGGTACTAGATTACTACATCTTTTCCCTTATAATTTTAAGCCTAAAAATAACTATTATATTTTATATTTTTATTTTAGTAGCAACCTACCTATAGCTACGGCTCCGACGGCGACGGCGGCGGCATCCGCGGTTACTACTCAGGTGTCTACTAGTACAACTTCTTATGTTTCTGGCGCAGGACCGTCAGAAATATTAATGAAAAAATGTACTAGGGACGTAGAGACAAAAAATTCAATGCATGTTAAACCGGATCCTGATCAATTAAAATTTGTAAGCGTGGGCCCACCTACTACTAGAAGTAGGGCTAAGTTGGTTGGTTCACCGTGCGTTGAAAAAATAACCTCAAAGGATTGGAAATTAAACATTGATTAAAATAATTGATTATTTACATGTAAGTTTATAGGTATTTTCTTCATGTAAAAGTAAAATTAAATTTGTATTGGTGTTGGGTAGGTATAAAATATAATAGTTATTTTTAGGCTTAAAATTATAAGGGAAAAGATGTAGTAATCTAGTACCTAAGTGGTGGGTAGTTATAAAACGGTTGGCTAATGACCTACCTACATTTATGAATAAAGCAGTGTTCAATCAGCAAGCTGTGTTTCACTACACTGAGGATGAGTAGCTTGACACAAATTCCTGGGACATAAAACTTGAAAAAAATTATAGCTCATGACCGTGTTTTTACCTGTGAAACATTATCTGGTAAAATGTGAATGTTATTTTTATGAGAATAATAAAATTGATCAATAACCAATACCCACCCTCTTTCGTTGCTGAAGAAAGCAAACCGGTCAATCTCCGCTAGAAGAACTTGCATCTGCGCCAGTCGCACGTCAGTGCGCTTCGGGTTGTACAGCAGGTGAGTGGTTGCGACCACGATGGCGGCTTGAGACCCTTTCGGAGCTAACTTCACCATCACGCCGATGTTGTCGCGATTAAGGATCGGTAGGTCTGGCTGGTAGTACTCCACCTACGGCAAACGAAATAATTTTGCATTTACATTGCCATCTATATGAACATAACAGAAAATTTATTCACAAAGAAAATAACAACTAATACAGTATTTACAATATTCACAATATTTACAAAATACACATGAAACAGTTGAGCCATCTACAAACCGTTGCAAACGATTTATAGATAGCTGAACTGGTCCAAATCAGTACCAATCGGAAGCGTGCCCAAGACACTGGCTGCATTGCCGCATCTATATAAATAACAATAATATATCGCACAGCGGTAATCGCAGCGTTTTAAGGTTTTATATTTTAACAGCTTGAATACAGCGCGTATTTCCGAAAAGAGAAATTGCCGAGGCTCATAACTTGAATAGTATTATAACAGGAGTACCAAAGTACTACAATTATTAGCTTGACCAATGCCATACCAACAAACCTCCAAGCTCAACTTACACTGATATGATCCTGCAACTCAAACAGAGCTGACTTGAAGAAGATCGCGCAGCCATCTTGCCTGGACCCTGTTTTCTGTTTGAATATAACAGAGTAGCCACACTCTTCAAACTTGGAGTAAAAACTTTTAAGGTGGGAGAGTTGTACTTCTTGAAGGCATAAAATCTGAAAGTTGACAAATTTTAAAAATTAAATTTGAAATATGTATCAAATACTCTTTACTATGTACATTGTTTTTTAATGTTAGAAGATAAATTGTGCATACTGGAGTACCTAGAACCTGATTTGTATCCAGAATCCAGACAAAGATAGATAAAACTAAAACTACCCAAATCATTCAACTAAAATAGGGGATAGTTTTGATTAACATTACATTTGGCAGATCAGCCATGGGTACTCACATCAGGTTCCAAACTGACTATTTCATCATACAAGCGTTCAGCTCTTATTTTCCACTTGAGGTTTCTTGGAGCACAACTGGTGTAGAGGTACGGATGACATTCCAGCAAGTATTGTGCTAGCACATTGTACGATAACACTTTAAATCTAAATGCACCTGAAATGGTTTAAACCTTTTTACCCATCAATAAAATATCTATATCTCTTTTGAAGCTGACTGACAATCAACACACACCTTAAACTATAAGTCCTAGAGGTATGAAATTTGGAGGGTATATAGTATAGTGTATATATACACTATACTATATACCCTCCAAATTTCATATATATATAGTGTATATAATGTAGAGGTGCACTAAGAAAGGAATTTTGAAAAGTCGCACCCATCGACACTTGAAAAATGGTACATAGATTTCGTAAATAAATAGACACGAAATGTGATACAAGATTTTTTTAAAATTTCGAAACTGCTGATACCACGTGAGCAACGCCGCGGGCGACGGCTACTTATTCATAATTTCATCATTTAATAAGGAGAATCTTCAAGTTCAGAAGATAATTATTAAACCATCAAACAGTTTGAGCAATAACATAAATAAATGTAAAAATTAAGTCCCAAATTAATAGAGTAACAAACTCTCCAGTGGCAAAGTGGGCTGACAACGTGATTAGTTGTGAATCGACCCGCACAGGACCATGGAGAGTGGCACAAGCAAAAGGAGGCCTATGCCCAGCAGTGGGTGAAGTTGGGCTGCTGATGATAAACATACCAGTTCCAATATTGCTTTCTTTCCCAACCGTTTCCCAGACTCGGAAGTTTGGTGGAGTTGTACTGGACTGGTCTCCATCAGATGAGACACTGGCATCATCCTTTTGCAAAACATCGCCAGATTTCTCATTTGAGGAACTAAAATATTTTGTTAAGAAAGTTTTTGTCATAGCTTTTTTAAATCAATTCATTATATTTTTGATTTGAGTGAGATGCACAGCATTCAATGATCTTCTATATAAAAAATCTTTGTTATTCTTACAAATATTGTACTTCTATCATATACAAATTCCATTTGGAAGATACACATATCTAGGATTCACCATCTTTGTTTAAAACTATCAAACTATTTAGTATCAAATTTGACTTACATATCAAACTTTCCACCATAGCTGACATGATTGCCAGTAGGTTGTAAGGATTCACTCATTGATTCTGTTTGATCAAACTCATGGGAGTTTAAAGGAGGTATCTTAATCCGGAGCCGAGCCTTTTTGGTGTGCTTCCTCAGGCCTAGAGTGATGTGGAACTGTCTCTTGGCTTCCGAATCTACACAGTCCAAACCACATCTCTCCTTTCTACAACTCAAATGGGCAAGCTTTCTTACATGTGCATTATTATAATCCAGTCTTTCACATGTGACCATGAAATATCTGTAAAAACTGTTTGTCAATTTAAGCATAGCTTTTTTAAATGTATGTTAGTAATTTACAACATATTTGTATCGCCAATTTTAAGATATGCCGTTTTGGTCATGCATTACTAAAATTTTTTGTTTGATGTGTTGGCATGGATTTTGCTCCGGTACGTAATTTACATATTCTGAAACAAAAATATCAATTGGTACATGGCTACGTAACAAATATTTGTTTGCTAACAGCAAATTATCCAAAGCTAGGTACCATGATGTGGGATGGTAATACCCAACAATACCATCATGGAATCAGGACGTAAATGCCCACCAACAAATACCATGCACCTATTTATGATATCTACTGGAGTTCTTGCTTTATTACCCGACTATGGCAAAGCAAAAAGGAGGGGTATATTTTACATATTTACATTACTAGCTACATTATCAAGTTATAGTTAGAAACTAGTAAACCAACTATGACACTGGGAATTAAATTATATGAGCGTCAAGGTAGGTACCTACTATGAGCGGTATGTTAAGTCATTTACGAGAATAAGAGTACCTACCACTATGTAGGTAGGTACATAGAGTACATACCTACCTTCAGTTTTTATAACTCTTCAAAATTGATTCATAATAGGTATGTATGGTACCTACATAGATACCTTTAATACAGATAAGAAACAAAACATTAGAACCCCTAATGACCAACAAATGATAACGGGTCCCAATCAAACTACCTAGATAGATGATGAGGCCACCTACTATTATATAACAATAATTCGAAAATAACACAAAACATTTAGACACATTCAATGATCGTATGACAAGCAAAAATAACCTATGTTATATGTCGAGAATAAATAGTACATAGTTAGTTAGTTAGCACCATAGGCACGTAGCCCTATGTACCACATTTGGTTTTCAACGTCTAGACAGAGAGTACATAGCAGGTGAATCAAACTTACATGCAAAACAAAGGCATTATTTTATGAGGTGTAAATGAAACGAGCAAAAACCATGACGAGCACTTAAATTGTATGGAAAAAAATTATAATTTCCTGACCCAAACGCAAGTAGTTGTTTTCCAAAAGTCCAAAAGTTTTTTTGCCTTTTTTGTTGTTTTTTTTTTGTTCTAGTACGGTTTTTTTATTTTCTATGGTTCTTGTATCATAATATTATATATACTCTTTGGTTCTCGCGCGCTCTTACTTGTCTGTAGGCGCTTTGGACCGGATGCTTGTCTTTTTGGCAAGTCTCATTTGTTTTCTGTGTTCGGTCTGACTGATCATTCTTGTATTAAAAAAAAACTATATTTGAGAAGTGTTACCATAAAGTAACTTATAATAAACCAGCATTCTCCCACGACTTTGTCCGCGTCTCGTTTGATTCAGTCGATTTTCCATTATAGAAGTAGCATAACTAGGTATGTGTTAATCCAGGTTACAAATTATCTAGATTCCAAGTTTTATCCAAATCGGACGTAGTTTCAACATGATTGAAACTACATCCAAATATCTAAACTTTAACATATTATAATAATAATTGGATAAGGTAAATAAATAAAATAGCATTTATTTCCTCTCATTACCTATATGGTTTAACATATTTTTATATTACATTTATCAATTTATGATAGAACAGGCTAGTAGGATATTATTATGATAGGATAGGATAAGTATAATAATAATGATAGGATAGGATACATAAGTTTAACTACAGGGCATTGCTTGTGTGAAATGTTCAAGAATATTTATTTATTTATTTATTAAGTATGTACATGTACGCTCTGAGCTATTCATTACTCTCATACCATCAGGTGGGCCATCGACTTGTTCCATCAAAAAATTCATAAAAAAGACTGACAGTTTAACGTGCCCGGCCGAGGGAGGCCTTAAGGCGGCCTAAAAACTTCGTCACTAGAGTTGGCCACTAGCTCATACGAGCTTGCTTATAAAAAAGGTCCGTTTTACAGTGGAATCGTGTGGAATAATTATATAACAAATCAGCCGTACGTATTGTTTCAAAAATTCTTAATTTTTTTAGGGAAAAACCGTGCGAACACGTTGAATGGGAAAAGAAATGGGAAAAATGCAATTTCAGGGTTTGGACTTGGCAGCACTGGTTGTTGATATTGTTTACATTTGCACCAAAATTTGCACTATAATTTTATTTATCGTCTCAAAGTAGTAAAATCTACGAATAAAATTCGTTGTTTTGTGATAATTTTGTGAACGTGAAACTATAGTTCCGTTACTAGTTTCTGGCATCGTATTTTCGAATTCGTCGCTTACTTCTTCACGACTTACAGGTGTGTACATATATAATCAATCGAATCAATGTGAAAAGTCCGGTAAGATTTACCTACTGTGACTGCTGAATGCTGATTATCTTTACCAC
This sequence comes from Eulithis prunata, assembly GCA_918843925.1. NCBI lineage: Eukaryota > Metazoa > Arthropoda > Insecta > Lepidoptera > Geometridae > Eulithis > Eulithis prunata. The sequence goes on from OU974006.1 coordinate 11,635,859, forward strand.
GAAGGAAAGGAATATCATAGGTGTAGGTAGGTAATAGGTAGGAGTGTTCTGAGGCTTTAAGTCGCTATATTATAACAATATAAAATGTTGTGTGTACATATGTAACATTAAGATGTTTGTATAGATAAGTAGCACTGCGCTGATTGATTATGATATGTCGAAATTTTGGCAACCCCAACACAGCAAGCTTAATGAGCGGATATCAATTGCATGACCTCGCAAACCCCGTCCATCAACCAAGTGCATTTCTGTGTATGCACTTCTTCTGTTACTCTGTGTGATCAATTTATTCAATATAAAAAAGATAATTTATTACTCATATTAGTGACAACGGCGTATTTGCGAATACTGCCTATGTGCGAAGTGCGAGCCCACTCTTGGGCCAGATGGGACAAAAATTCCCATCGAGCGGTGGGTTCCATGGGAATAAGCCAAATATACAGTAACTTCTGTGACCAAAACTGGTACTTACAAGCATTCGATTAAATGAAAAGGGAACAAGACTGAGCCTTAAGCAATCTGCTGTTGAACTGCCAAGTGTATTAGGAATGGAGTTCAATAACTTTGGTTGTAGTTTTTACTATCTTAGTATATAGGTACGGATAGTTATTAATTTGGGGCTGGGCAGCTTAGTTGTGGAAACCAATCTGAAGTAAAAAATAGTCTTTTAAACATTTAGTACACCACTGTTATTATAAATGGACTAGAACCAGTACACTATGTACACACTAACGATAAGTGATATGTTTCTCAATAAGTGAACCCCTGTTCTTTGAAAAATAAAATTCTTTAACCAAAAAATAATGGCTAGATATCAAGCTTGAAACATTGCAGATTGCACTAATATTGTAAAACTCTTAAGCAAAATTTTTGATTCCCAACAAAATTACACTGGACAGTGGGAGCGCAGGCCATTTCACACAAAGGCAGAACAGGCAGAATAGTGAGCAGGGTAACTACTACTACCTGTATGCTTACGCTGCAACTAAACTGTAAGCATTCAGATAATAAAAATTTGCATCGGCATTTTCTTGTTTGGAGTGGTGATAAAAAAACCAAAATCTTACACTTAAAAAGATAAATATTTTTTGTACCTGTTTTTTAGTTATTATGATTACTAACGAGTACAAGCACTTAGTGCCCAAAAGTGTATAATTATATAATTCGTGGTTAAGCCGCAACCGAGACCGTTAGGCTGCCTAAAAACTATGTCACCAGAGTTGGCCAATAACTGCTAAGAACTTAATATTATTTAGTTATTATTCTACTTATAATTTTACTTATTATTCTAGGTGAATAATATATGTGGTGAATGGTTTTTAAATAAACCGTTAACGTTAACCGATTTACAATATTGAAAATGTAAATTAATGTCTGTTGTTATTTCAATAAATTTCATTTCATTTCATTTCAATAAATCAATCTCTTATTGAACATTGTCAGTTGCCACACTGCATCCGCTATAGTCAAAAAGTAATATGAATACAGGCATCTATAATATTATATATTTCTTTTTTTTTCTCGAAGAAGAGCTCCAATTCAATGCAGTTTCTTATGTTCTGGGATAGTTCTTAGCGTGAGCTAGGTTAAAATAGTTGCAGCCGTTTCCAAGTTACGAGGATATTCATCAGCTCTGAACTCCAGTTTTGAAGGGATTGAAGCATAACAATTGCAGTCTCATGAATTGGCATTTGATTTGAGAAACTGGAATTTACACTCCATAGTGTAATGAATGTCATGTAACAAGAAGAGTATTAGATATGAATGTAGATGGATATAAGAGTAGAGGTAGGCCAAAGAAAAAATGGATGGACTGCGTGAAAAATTATATGGGTAAGAAAGGAGTGACAACTGAGATGACGGCTGATAAAAAAGCATGGAAGAAAAACACATGTTGTGCCGACCCCACATAAAGTGGGAAAAGGGCAAGGAGATGATGAGTGTGATGATGACCAGCAATCACAAAGAGCATCTATGGCGTATATCAAGATCAGACGTTTTTTTTATATTTCAAAAATTATTGTTCAATCTTAGTCACAGACTTGAATTGCTTGTGCAGTTTAGATAAATAAATCTTGGCCGTCAATGTTCCGGCACTGCAAGGTGGCTTGTGGGCGTGATCCAGACGCTGACTATTGTTACACTGTGGCGAGGGGAACACGGGATTGATGCTATCGATTTTGTCTGGGAGACGGTTACTAGGGACTACTCGGGTACACTGTTGTTAAGCAGTTACATGCAATTTATTTTATATCGGGATCGGTCGAGGCAGCTTTGCTGGATTGACGCTACCTGCTTCTGAAGGTCAGAAGTTGTATGCTCTGACAACTTGTTCCCTCCAGAAACAAAATATATTAGTCAAGTCAAAAATAGTCGAGCTTGGATAGAAGTGCTAGTAAGTTTTGCCTAGGCACTGGGCTATAAATTCAAAAATGTTATAGGCTCAGAATAACAGGACATAGGTAGGTAGGTAAATGACCAAAATCTTTGTTGCCAGAAAAAATATGAAAAAATCGGTACACGCGTACGAAGTCGCGGGTAACAGCTAGAATGAAATATGTCAGTCATATTATTATTATTATTATGGTAACATTTATTCGTCTTCAATAAATAATGTTGCGAAGTAGCAAATTACCCGTTATAATAAAAAATCCATAGTTTCGCCGGATTTCCTAATTTCTTCGGAAAAAATATGTTTTTTTTATATTACGGTCACCTAGAACTAGTAAAGTATATCGTTTATATATTTACATTTAAAGCAAACGCTTCTTACGTATGTCTAAAAATGCCGCCTTTGCAAATTTATTACATCTTAGTAATAGAACCCTAAAATCAGCCCAGACACTGGCGTGTTGGGGAAGGGTCGAAAGGTCTTCACTCGTGCGGGGTAAGGGAGAGGGACGTTACCTGGGGCGGGCAAGGGGTGGGCTGGTAGCAACGGGGCGGGGAATGTGCTGAAGGGAAGGAAGGAAGCCTAACTCCCGCGTATGCCCGATACACATTGGTTTTAATATGAACTACAGTCGAGAGCGAAAGCTCCAGGCGATCTATAAAAACTTTAATATCGTGAAAACCATGAATGCTAGCTTAGAGTAATAAATTGCGTTTGATAGGTAGTTTAATGCCTGTGCTGATCCGTCTTTTGAGAACATTACACATAGGTACAAAATTAATTGAATGCCCTAACTCACCGCCACTAAAGGAACGTTGAGCCTAAATGAACAGCTAGGCGTGTATTTATAGCCTACCTACGTACCTAAATAAAATAGACAACCCTAATGTTTTATATCTACGTAAATCTTCTGTATTTTATATATTTCTGCCTACAATACGCAGTTTGAAGAAAACTAGAGCAAATAATGCTGCACATTTCATATAACTAGACTTTAAAGACCTAAAACGTCTATATAGTGAAGCTTATATGCAAGTAGTTAGTAGCTATGAGTAATAATTTTTTCAGAAATACTAAAAAATGCCATGACGCCGCAACCGATACAATGTTCAAAATCGAATCATACGTGACACCCATATTGTTGAGTTATGTCGACAAGTATGTGCGGGATTTCAAACCAGCAGACGCACAGGTATTTATTAACATCTTTTCATGAAAGGGGTATGTTAACAATAAAATAAAACAATCTCAAAAATACTTCGATATTAATTAAGCAGAACTTCTGCATTTTGAAAATTGACTGTCATATTTTTACTGCCCTTTACACATTCTATAGGTAAAGTAAAAATTGTTAATGGTAACAGGTGTCACTATGGGGCGGAGGGGTTGCTCTTCACAACCTGGTGCTCAAAGCAGATGTGCTGCAGCAAGAAGTGGCTTTGCCCTTTACGCTCGTGTCCGGGCGCATTCACGAGCTGCTCATCCAGGTCCCTTGGACAAAGATCATGTCGGAGCCTATTGTCGTCACTATAGATACCATAGGTACCTATACCATTCATTTACCACTTTTCCTTGGAGTGGTCATACCCGCTATGGTCACCTTGCTTGCCAAGTTGCTTCTGAGAATTCGGTGGATTTCTACATCAGTATTTGCTTTCAGAATGTGTGTTGAGTCTAAATCCACCAGCGACGACTGATGATGGACCTCCTCCAGAACCTCCGAGGTGAGATCCTAAAATCCTAGATTTGATAATATTTTTTATATCGGCTCTCTAAATTTTAGCTTTTGGATACTCTTAAGCGTTCCGGTTCTTTATAGCTTCGCCCTGTCTATCTGTATGTCAAGTAGTAACTCTACAAAAGCTTATAAACGTAGCGATTTCGGGCTTCTGACAAAGACTCGTTCTTATTAACAGCAACCGCAAAACGCAAGTAGTCGAAGCCCCGCCAGGTTACATGCAAGCGCTCGTTCGGAGGATAGTCAGCAACATAGCGCTACGAGTGCATCATCTCATTGTGAAGTACGTGCAAGATGATATAGTTCTGTCACTGAACGTTAAACATCTCGCTGTTGACAGCGCGGGATCCAATTGGGAACCATCTTTTGCTGGTGAGTTCTTTTTCACGACCAACCTCATTTGAGTTCAACTTCTCGGTTTGAGGCTTTTGCCTCATTCGAGTTATAATCTATAGGTCTCGTGTTTTAATCCTACGTATATTTCAGATATAGACCAAGCACAGCCGGTAATAAGGAGACTGATGCGATTGGACGATCTAACACTGTGCTTAGATCGGGCTGACTCGGACGGAAAAATTCGGTTCTATCAGGAACCTCTGCTCTATCGATGTCAATTGGATTTAAGGTGAGAATTACACACTGTATAGGCATACTTGAACCTACAAGTACCGGTTAAACCATATCTTGAAAACACGATATTTTTATTTTCCTTCGTTCAGGGTATTGACTCGCCTAGTTTCCGCCAACACTCGAAGAGCAAGCAGTCTCAGCATACAGCTTCGTTCGTCTAAACTCGCGTGGGGCGTGACTAGTGATCAGTTGACACTGCTCTTGAGACTGTACAGAGAAAGGCACACTATCGGCCTGAAACCACCCACACCAGCGCCCAAATCTCCGAACGCTGGTTACACTACACAGACTACCCAGTCTCTACGGACAAGTAAGTATGTCTTGAAGTTTTATAGGTTTTGAGTCAGTAAATACAGGTTTCGTTGTAAAATAAGAAACGGCTTGATTAAATTTTTCAATGAAAACGCGCACGTAAATTTTTTTAAACTGGTCCGCCTTGACTAGATTCTACATCATCGAATACGGCGGAGCCAGCGCGCTCAGAGAGCTGGTCCGAATGGGCGTGGTCGTGGCTACCGACGTGGATGGACCGCGTCGACGTTGATAACGCTCTGGTGTCCCCCACACCTCTGCCAGTGCACTTTGCAGCATACCTGGATGACGTGTCTCTCGTGTTCAAGGTAAGGTTACTTACAGCACACAAGCGCCTGTCAACTCTAAAGAATATAAGAAACCAATAAAAAAAAAAACCTGCAAGCCATTTCCTCTGTGTAGCATGGCAAGCTATTTTTAACTTCATGAAAGTAGGAGGTTCTCAATTAGTTTTTTTTTCTATGTACATAATATGTTACGCGATTATTCCGCCAATTATGAATCGATTTTGATGGTTCTTTTTTTGTTCGGTAAATCATACTTCTCATAATAAATCATATTCAATTCAAATTTTATCAAGATCGGTGCCGTAGTTATGCAGATTAATAATAATAACAACACACAAATACACGTCATCCACGTACACGACATGCGTTTTGCCTTCCTGTGACTTTTCAGTAGTTTTTAAACTTATAAATTATCTTCAAAATTTTACAACAGTATAGCCAGGATTTATACAAAATTTTAAACAAGAACTCCTGAAATAGTCTAAACCTCGCCTAAAGGAGTGAGCAGACAGCTGGGCCCGCTCAATCTACTTTCTACTTTCTGGTGCTCAAATTAAGGCGCTCATTTGTTTATACCATTAATTTATTGAACCATATATATGCATGTGACTGGCCGTTGAACCTGGCTCTAGCTAAGCTGCGAGAGTTTCCCCCATTTATCGTTTGGCAGTGGGTTCGGTCTAAAGCCATTAATAATGTTGGGGCGTCTACGTAGTTCGTGTTTATGGCCCTGCCGGGTTTAGGGCGGCTTTTATTACCGACTGAACCAACCCCGTTTTCTGATATAGCCTTTTCTCTGAGCTTGTTTTCTAACGCAGCCATTTTGTTCACCAAACTGCCTATTTGGTATATCTACAAGATCAGGAATTAGGGCTGTAGGCTGCGGGCGAGGCACAGCACGTCCTGACCACGGAACGAGCATTTGACTCGTGCGTCAGTCTTGCGAGGTCATTCAATCAGATACAGAATATGCAAAAGCATTTTTCAGGACTCTTTCACGCCTTGCAGTCGCTGTGTCACTGTGTTTGTATACGTTTCCCTCAGATGGTTGGGCGAAGCTTGCGCAACAGAGAAGAGAGTGGCGCAACTCTGTTAACAAGGCCGTAACTAGCTTTGAAACCAATATCTCTTAGTTAATGAGCTTAGTGAAAATTTGTGCAAATCAGCGTTGTTGCGAACTGGAGTCCATACTTCAAGGTCTGATGAGGACCAGCAATGATGTGTAAAACAAACTTGTATTTTATTTTGGGAAAATCGCGAGATCTCACTTTGAGGCAAACTCTCAATCTTTAATTTTAGTGTTTGTCTTTTTACAGTTTTATATTAGTATAGATAGATAATATATGCTCGTATGTCATCGCAACAGCAAATTAATTATATTATTCTCAGCAATGCGAATTACATCATGTGTAGTGTTCCTCCGCTTTTGAAAAAAAAAACGGAACGGTCTCTTTCCGGTGTCTGTCGGTCCGTCTGTCTGTCTGACCGATGTCTGTCACCTCCAATACAGCTGAAGTTAGAAATAGTATAGTTTGTTATATGAAAAAAATATTCTGAAAATTATGGACTATTAAAGGCGTCAAGTGGGATATGAAAAAGAAAATATTTGTTTACCCTAGTCATAGAAAACTTATAAAAGTTAAAACTGAATTCAATAAAAACCACAAATAATGACCCAGCCTAACCTGAACCGTACCGTCATTAATTCTTCAAATCGGAACTCATGCTACACTAGCTTTTTGATGGTAAGAGCTGGTTATAAACTTACATCAAAAAGCTTCTTTCACACGGAACACTACATGCGCAAGTTAAACTTGCGCCTTACCTAATTTATTTTAAGTTTAGTAAAACTAAGTTACTTGTGCTATTACATTCGGCGGTGTTGACTTATATAATTATTAGATTAATGGGGCCAGTTATTACGTAGAAATCGGCATATAGACGTCATCCATAGCCCAGGCAAATTGCGTACCTCCTGCTTTGTTGTGAAGTCCGTTACGTAATTTGTAGCAATGCTACATACATCTGTCACTTAGCCTTGATATCCCCCATGGTCGCAGATGGCCAAACCCCGAATTTAATAAAAGAGTTAAATGCTACGCGACGGTTAAAACCCGTTATGATGCGAAAATAGCCTTTAAAGTTTATTGTTTAGGGATGAATTTGTTTTTTGTGCTATTGAGAGCCAGTTATGTTCTGTCAGGTGATGGAGCTTGATAGTGGAACTCGCAAACGAGCTCGGGTAGTGCTAGAGCTCATTGCGTCGCACGCTGCGGTGAAGAGCTTTGCGTGCGCGCCGGTCTCTTCCAAGATTCGCTTCGGTATTAGACGATTGACGGTGCTATCTAAAGGAAAGTGCGTTTGTGGACATACAGATCACTGTGCTGTGAGTATGATAATCGTTATTTATTTACTAGATTTCAGAATTTCATGCACCAGCAATTGCCGGCGTCGTATAACTTACAAGTAATCATAATTTATCATGACATTGTACTGTTTGTTTCTACTTCACATAGAAATGTGTCTTAAATTAAATTTTCCACTAAGAAACTGGACAAACGACATCCTCGTCTTCAAGATCTCCGAGAAGTCTTGGATTGGAATTATCACTGAAGAGTTTTGCGTCCGACAGGTTAACGATGAGCCGACAGTGTATCTCAGCAAAATAGAAGACGGTGTCGTCGAGCAGTGGGTGTGGCCTGATGAGCAGCTGGATGGAGTAGAGACAGCACATCCTGTGGACGAGCAGTATCGATCCACGCCTGATCTGGTAAGTTTCACTATAGTATTAGCCTGTAGAACTCGAGAATATAGAGTGACTTACAGTCTATATCTAAAATGATCATGACAGTGCCTTCCAGTGTTTTATAATAGAAATCTATATTTTTATACTTTCAGTCTAATATTTTCTTTATTCAATAGACGCTTAATTCGTATACATTCTGTATTAGTAGGTAGCAAAAACACCTCTTTCATATCTGAATGTTGTATTAACATCTATACCTCAGCAGCGAATGTCTATGCATATGTCTCTTTTATACTTGGTACTTTATCACTGTATACCTTTCTATCTCACACTCGTAGACTGGTTCCAGTCTGGGCTCTAATAAATCAATACGTCTCCCCTCGAAACTCAAACCGTTTATTATCCAGACGTACTGTTAAGGCGCGTCACTCACCTAGCCGAGCAAAACTACATGTGTTCGTTATGATATATGAAGCCCTCGTGGCGTAGCTTGCTTGGTCCAATCTTCACCACGTTCTGCGCGGTTACTATTAAGATAGGTGACCGTTAGTGCCATTCACATGACCTCCCCGTACTTTAAAGAGCACATTAAACCGTCGTTCCCGGCTCTAGCAGTCGCTAAGCCACGATGGAGGCCTTAAGGTGGCCTAACAACTCATTCGAACTATTATCGAATTTTAAGTTAAAAACAGCTTCTCTCTGTATTTTTTTTCGTATTTTTTTTAATGATTTTTATACACATGTTTTAATGATAAAACATCAATTTATATGTTTGTATTTATTTCAAAATCATATATTCATTTCTCGTTGAAATATAAGCTCCTGAACCTAGAAATTTGGCTACTCACTGCACCTTAACGTGGAATTAGTTCATTGGCTCAATTCTGCTAAAAAGCACGTCGGCTGAAACGCAGCTGAATCGCAGCTTATCATCTGTTTTTAAGCTATTTCGAATCCTACTAGTAAACAAAGATCTAGCAGCACAGTGAAAATTAAGCTAAGCCAAAGATAAATCGAACCATACTTTAATAACTGAACTGCTTTACAAAGCTAATTACGCTAGTATTCAATCTAAAAAGTTTAATGAATGAATAATAAGATAGCACAATAACATAAGATAACCTAGTACATTCATAGTTAGAACTTAATAAATTAACCGTTGTAATTCAGTAGAATTGAGCCCAGAATGGTTTTCAGTCATTCCTAAAGCATAAAGTAACTCGTAAATTTTCCAAATTTGGGCCTAAAATCAATAGTTGCGCGCGCATTAGTCTGGGCAAACTTTAGTAACAACGAGGTATGCTCAGACTCTAGTAAGAGTCTGAGCATGCTAATTCTGCAGCGTTTAGAATATGTAATAGGTTCCCCAGTTAAGTTTTTAGAAACATTTGTAACAACCAAAGTTATTATTGATATTATAGAAATGGCAGTATTTAAAAACCTAAAGTTGCAACCACCACCGTCTGTAGTTCCAAAATGATTTAACAACCAAAGTTATTATTGATATAATTAAAAAAATATTCATATTCATATCACTTATTGCAAATATTATATACACGTATATTACGTATATGCACGCACGTGTATGTAGAAATATTAGGATTTTTAGGTTGCCCATTTTTTTTATTGCAGACTTAGGTTGGCCAGCCTATAACCCACCCTTCTTACGGCTTTTACTTTTTTGTTTCGCTCACTCAGTAAACGTAGTGGGTATAACATGTTAAGCTCAGCGCACAGTTCAGTCCGAGCCCCAGCCACCAACGGACGTTTCGCATCTTGGCTCTAAGAAAATGTGTATCAAAATGGCGTGGCGCGCCGCGCCATTTTGATACACATTTTATGCGGCGTCGGTAAAAAGTATTAATGTGATTTATCTATCTATTCGGAATAAAATAGTTTATTTATATGCAATGTATAAATGAATATTTATACATTCTATATACATTAATATTTTATATAAAATCAGTGGGACTCAAAGAGCTGAATATAATAAATAATATGTATATAATTTATATGAACAAAATAGTTCTAGATAATTTTTTTGAAACGTGATTTATAAAATTCTTTCTTCTTAAACCATTGTTTAAGAGGTTTCCGAAAGTTATATAATCTGTTCGAATTACCGACGGTGGCAATGCGGTGCAAAATGTTTAAGCTCTGACTTAAATCCACTTTTATCTAAGCAATCATCATAAACTAACAAAAAATACTGAGTTTTTCGTAAAAAGTATAATATCCAAATCTATAAGCGCGTAATATTTTACTAAAATATATTTTATTTTAATTTTTGTTGAAATCCTAAATCGTTGCATCGATCCTTGTTAGTTGTCGGTAGTTTAAAACGAACTCGTTCAACAGCAAGTTGTACCGGAGAAGCAGCATTCGGATCCCGGCCAGCCAGAGGAACCGGTCTTAGAACAGAAAGAGCTAAAAGATGACAGCGATGAGTTCTGGCAGAAGCTCGCACCGCAAGTTTATGTTGAGTTCAGCCATGAAAGGGCCCCGCCGGAGACCTACACCAACCCTTACGACTGTCCGCCGTTTGACTTCCAATACAGGTAATCTTTTACGACATCTTGTTGAAATAATTAATCCATAGGTAATCATAATATGCGCAATTGGTCAAAAATCTATAAGGACTAAATTATTTACTTTTATATCTTTTAGAGATTCTTTTTTCCAGTAATCGAAATGACCAGCTAACTAGGAATATCAGTTACTAAATAATTTATTTTAAAATACAACATAGTTTTCTAGAGTAGTCAGGCTTTAAAATCCTGGTAACTCGCGTTTCCAAAAAACACGTCCTGACAGAATCCCATTTGCAGTGACTGGGCCGAAGAATGCGATATGAAGATCGTTCTAGAACCAATTGAGCTTCGCGTCTGCATGGGGTTATTGCACCGTCTCTCGACCCTCAGGACGATATACCGTGATCTCCCGGCGGTACCTATGCCAGGTAAATGAATTATGAATTATTTGCCTTACTCAGCTCGTCCATGACAGGCGTCCACTGCGTCGAGTATGTTACCATAAAATAAAATATTGTAATTTTACGTGTTAAGTCTCATGTGGCCGTGATTTCACGGACCTTACCCTTTTGTCTGGAACAAAGGAATATCAGCGCTTGGCGGCAGAAATAAGTACTTGCCCAGGCGAGCTCTAGACATTTAAGTAGACATTTCGCAATAGCATTCAAACTGTATGTGTGTTTTTTTTAAATAAGCTGATCTTCCTAGATGTACCCATGCGAATCCTAACCGTAGAAGAATGCGATGCTCTGAGCGAGAACTTACCTCAGCGTCGAGTGACCTTTGAGGCGCGTGGCCTTCGCGTCAGGATCATTCCCTGGGACCATTCGCTATCGGAGCGACCTATGCCTCCTCCATTGGTGCTGGACCTTGACCTTCCGAAAAGCAGTGTGGTCCTCAACGGTCCTTTGTACCCACACAGGTAAGTCAATCCTACTAATATTATTCTAAATATATAAAACTCTTTTGAAGCTGACTGAGAATCAACGCATAGCCTAAACTATAAGTCCTAGAGGTATGAAATTTGGAGGGTAGTATCCTTATATAGTGTAGGGGTGCACTAAGAATTTTGAAACGTCACACTCTTAGGTTCACTCTAAGGTTAGAACGCGAGCAACGCCGCGTGCTACGGCTAGTAAACTAGAAAGTTTGTAAGGATGTATGGATGTATGTATTGTAATGTATGTTTGTTTATTGCTCTTTCACGCAAAAACAACTGATCCGATTTGGATAAAACTTGGAATATGCATTGTCCGTGACCAGGATTAACACATAGGCTATTCGTATCCCGGAAAATCAACCCACGGGACGCGAACGAAGTTGCGGGCGGAAGCTATTTTGTCATATGTTTGTGTAGTTTTAGGCTAGAACTTTAGAGTAATCACAGGTAAGTGACATGATATTTTTTTGCAATCATCCTTAAGGGCCCAACTCTGTTACAGTTCCCTAGTTGACGAATACCATTACTGGATAGTCTAAGTCACATGCCCGTTTTAAGGCATCCCACTTTTACTTCTACTCGTCACAACCCCGCGCTCATTTGGCATACAAGCGATTTACAATTATAAAAACATTTTGCTAGAAAAACAAAAAGGTCACGTACGCAGATGTTCAAACTTTTTTATATAGAAAATCTCCATTATTTGGAATCAAACTGCATTGAAAAGAGCTCTTTTGAATTTAATTTGTTCTATCAATAGACCTCTTAAAATGTTTATACAATTCACCCCAAAGATCTTCATCTTTTTGATCATGATCACATTAGCATAAACTAGTTTTGGTAACAGTGAGTCTGGTCCATTGGGCTTTTACAAATTGTATAAAATGTCTTTGTCTGTTCAGTATAATGCAAAAATCCGTAACTGCGTCATTTATTCACGTGTTTTCAATAAACTTGATAACCTCGAGAACAGATTAAAGTAGCCATACAAAAGAGATCAAATTGCTACCTAGAGTGAAACGTTTTAATAAAGTTGTACAAAGAAACCAGAAACACCTGGACTCTCAATATGAAACGCAATTTTTTTACCAATAAAAACGCACTCGACTGTATAAATCTTTTACAGTAGAATGTACCCCTACTTCTTTATTAATCCCTTAAAACGTATTAAATATGTTTCTGGAATATATTCATAAATTTTTCTCGTAATCATGACAATCTCATACACAAAGGAATAGTCCTTTGTAAGTTGCCATGGCTACTAATCTACCCCACGTTTTTTACGCAACTATGAACCTTATAAATACAGCCGAATTGAGATCCTTTTCCTTTTATAATTCAATATAAAATATTTTGCACAATGGTACCCCAAGTAGCCATGACAACATAATTGGCACAGGATTATGACTGGCTCACCCCACGGTTCTCGAAATATAGATCCATCGAACACAAAGGTGATGTATTCAGACATATTTAATGAAGTTCGCATCCCTGCGTACGCCGATTCAACGCTCGGATTTAGAAATATTCCCTTCACTTCACAAATAAGACTCCAGACCAATTAATTTTAAGGACGTTCGGATCAATAAGCACGAGTCAACTTCGAAGTTTGAAGCGCAAATATTCGGCTACAGCTCTCTATCATGTCTGAAGGGGACAACACAGTACGTTTCGCTTTGTATCCTATAATACCTGTCGAGATTGCTCTCAGAAGTACATCTATAATATAGACGAGGGACGCCAGACAGGGGTAGCGACCCTTCAAAGATATTGATTTTAGGGTGCCGAGTAAGGGTCGTCTGGAAAGTTCGAAAAGTAAAGGTTATTATTGAAACTGTGAGCAGGTAACCTTTTTATAAAACTTGTGTATTGCGGAGTAAAAATAAAGTGAAATTAATAAAAATAAGTTTATGACTTTGTCGAAGTCAATGTCAACATTATTTTATTCAATAAAACCTCACTGATCATTTTGAATCGTCTAAGGTTTTGTATGATTATTTGGTTTTGTATGAAGTACCTACTTATGATTATTTTAACATTTCTTTTACAAACTTAAGTTTGTGTGTTTATTTGCTTAGATGTTTAACTTCACCCAATTCCCGAGGTTCGATTTAGCTGAAATTTGGCATACCTATTAGTCTTCGGTGACAATGCAATAATATGGTGATCTGATGATGGAGTCAGAAGGTAGTCACAACGACGCAACCCCATCGAGTTTGGGCTCGTTTGATTCCTCCTGACAAGGACAATGGTCCTAGATGATATTCAGGATCTGATTATAAAGTTAGAAGGTGACCATGGAAACTTTGTAACAAAAATAAAGGGTTATTTTTAAAAATAACATTTCTCTGAGGTACTCTAAATCGTAATAAGGTTTAGAATGATTCGATGAGGTATGATTACATTTTTTTATTGAATGAGTTGGAGCTGACTCGGCCCAAACTTGTTTGTTTTCTAAATAATCAGATATTTTATAGTATGCTTTTAAAAGAAGTCGTCTTTTTATTACGTTATTGAACTTGTCTATCGATAACTGAGACTTCACTTGGGTTTTTCTTATAGAAGCCTACACATCGCCCTTTGCAAGATTTAATACTTTATAATGAGTTGTGTTAGGATGTTCTCATAAGAGTACAATGAATTCTAATCCCATCCCATCCAACTTCCAACTAATATTATAAATGTCAAAGTTTAGATGATTGTGTTTCAATCACGCTGAAACTATTGGTCCGATTTCGATGAAACTTGAAATATATATAGTTCTAACTGTAGGCTACTTTTTATGCCGGAAAATCAATAGGATCAAACGGGACGCAAACGAATAATAATTTCAAAAATATTCGTTTACTGATAGCTAAGCTGTAATGCTATTGGTGGTGTGAGGTACGGTTTTATGAAACCAACAATCACTCGGACACACGGGAAATCATTATTTTAAGAAAAAAACCTAAGATACTTGGCTTGCTACAAAGGATTGCATTTGCAGGGTTTGCTCAGCGGCATGTCAAATGCCCGACGACACCGGCCCGCTGTGGCAAGGAGCTCGTCTCCACACGACTATCACAATCGCCTCTATTCAAGCGCGCCTTGGCACACTCACTAATACTCAAGCCAAGCCGTGTGCAAGAGCTGACGTACGTGCTGTTGCGCACATACTTCTGAACAGAGATTTCTTCACGAAGAGAGAAAGTGTGGTGTTTAGCTATTCTTTAAAAATAAGTAAGTTTATAAAGTTTCTATTACGATTTTGTTAAATACAAAAACCGTTTGGATTGCTGGCGTATAACATTTTTAAGTTCATTGTTTCCAAAACTTGTCGGCTTCAACGTCCACGTTAGTGTAACCATTTGCGCGTGGAAAATTTTAATTGGTATTTGGTAGTGCTTCTTATTGTGACTAACTTGGAACTTTTTATTAAGGCTTTTCTCGCTTTTATATTCAAAGTTCTTATTTCCACAAGACTTTTAGGAGTTATGTTGCATAACTTCAAACGGATAATTTCCAACGGTGACAGGCGTAGTCTATAGGCGAATCGTTTATTCGGGCAAGTTTTACTGGTCGATTTTAATCCTCTCGCTTGACGGCCGAGATTATCAGTCTAATACGAAACTAGATAAAACAAGAAGTCTTTAGATAACCATGTTTCTGTAGGTGAAGCGAATATCTGCGGTTCATCAGCCAGGTTGGAAGCGGCCTGGCATGTACCAGTGTCTCTGATGACAGAAAGGGTATCTGTACCGTTGAGATACACCACACTGCCCAGCGACGCACTCAACGATGAAGGTGAGATTTTCAGCATTATTCTCGCAGCCGTGATGCTACATGTTATAATTATAATAGGCCTTTACATCTATTGAAGATTATTTATACAGCGTCAGGAGGCAACCTATGCCTACACTTAACGGGACACTGTAGTGCCTGGGACAATGTTTAGATGGAGTAGGCTTGTAGCACCTATACCATCCTTTCAGCCTAGTCTAGTCAGCCATATCCACAGGAAAGACAAGGTCAATACGTGCGGAGCTGACTAAGCCGCGGGTTTCCTCACGATGTTTTCCTTCACCGTAAAGCTCGTTATAATGTTATAATTAGGCCTGTAAATATTCTCATACAAAAATGTATGCTTGAGTCCGGATCAGTACTTAAGTCAATCGGAATACGGGGATAAGAAAACTTCATTTTTAGAGTCCGTGGCCATCGATATTACTTTTGAAGATTTCGTGCTCCGTGGCTACGTCACCAGTAACACCAACACCCATATTCTGACGCTGCAATCGGCTAAGGCGACTGCATTGCATGAGCCAAGTAAGTTAATTTCCCGAAGTTACAAAAAGCTTTTATATCTATCTATCTATCAATATATATAAAACTCTTTTGAAGCTGACAGAGAATCAACTCACAGCCTAAATTATAAGTCCTAGAGGTATGAAATTTGGAGAGTCCTTATATAGTGTAGAGGTGCACTAAGAAAGGAATTTTTGAAACGTCACACTCTAAAGGGTAGAACGCGAGCAACGGCTAGTACTATTATAAAACTGTAAAAAAGCCAAAAACTAAAATTAAAGATATGGGAAAACTAAATATGCAGTTCTACTAAATAAACGATTGATACCAAAAATCGAGTTTGTCTGTTGGTTTGTTCGTGGATCACGCCTAAACTATTGGACCAATTTCAATGAAACTTATACCATTCGGAAGCCCTTTTCCGGATTGAAACATGGGCTATATTTTTTTTTGTAAAGACGTGGATTATTTGATACTGCTTGACCTCTCCAAACTAAAAGCAGCCTTTGGCACGAGGTTCATCGTATGCTGATTGACAGATATTTTGGTGGAAAGTATCGCACGCCTACGAAGTCGCGGTTATCAGCTAGTATTTAATAATATCTATCTATATACTATTATAAAACTGTAAAAAAGCCAAAAATTCAAATTAAAGATATAAACTAAATATGCAGATCTACTAAATAAACAATTCTGATTCCGAAAATCGAGTTTGTCTGTTTGTTTGTTCGCGGATCACGCCTAAACTACTGGACCAATTGCAATGAAACTTATACCATTCAGAAGCTCTTTTTCTGGATTGAAACATAGGCTATATTTTATTGAAATGAAAGACGTGGATTCTTAGGTACAGCTTGACCTCTCTAAACCAAAAGCCGCCTTTGGCACGAGGTTCATCGTATGCTGGTGGTCAGATATTTTGGTGGAAAGTTTAGCACGCGTACGAAGTCGCGGGTATCAGCTAGTATTGAATTAAAGTACGCGGATCATTTCGAATCATCTTGTAAACTACGTGATTCTAGGTGTCAGTTCCTCGAGACCAGACTGAGCGTCTATCTAGGTATCTATTTAGCCTGTATGCACCTACTGCTGGGTACGCCTCTTTAGTACGCCAGTCTCTCCAGTCCTGCGCGAGTCTTCTCCACTGCTGCCCAACTACAGCGACAATATCATCGGACCATCGGGCGGTTGGTCTGAATCGTGGTCTTTGAGCGTTCTTCGGCCACCATTCCGTAATCGCTGTCGTCCATCTTCCATCATTCCTTCTTGCCACGTTTCCTACCCGTGACCGAGTGTAGTCAAGATAAATCTAATCAGATAACATCAGTAACCTGAATGATATGGCCGTCATCTCATTGTCATTAACTCACAATATTCTCTTGACCACCCTGAGACTATAATTTAAATAAATTGTAAAATATAATAGCAATCTTTTTAACATCTATTGCTCTTTCACAGAGGGTGACTCGTTAAAACAGGCATGGTTTTTCTCAGCACCCGATGCTCCGACCTCAATGTAAGTACTATTATTTCAAAGTGTAGTTTTATGGCGCATCACGATAAAGAGGCAATCAACGAATAAACGCGGTTTTACGCGATTTATTGATATAAAAGTTACGGCTAGTAACATCCTTCCTATCCTACTCCTACTATTATAAACGCGAAAGTTTGTAAGGATTTATGATGTTTGTTACTCTTTCACGCAAAAACTGATGATACGATTTGGATGAAACCTGGAATATATATTGTCCATGACCTGGATTAACACATAGGCTACTTTTTATCCCAAAAAATCAACGGGATCTAACAAGACGTGAGAGTGACAAAGTCGTGAGAGGGAGCTAGTTTTACATAAAGTTCCACTTCAGCATTGGCTCCGTCATCTCCGACATCTTGCTCATACAAAGTTTGTTTGCAGGCCGTATCTCCGCTTAGCGATACAATGGTGCGACCAGGCGCTGCCAAACTCACTAGATTACGTTGGAGTTTGGACCGAGCCTACTGCTATATGTGTCGACCCGCTTTTCATAGCATGGTTGGCTTATAAACCAATGATAAAACAGTATGGTAAGTACTATAGCTTAGGATGAAATGGTAAAAATAATGATAAGACTCAACAACACAAAATAACACTACTCCTATTTCAGAATCGGTGTCGCAATTAAGTTCAAAAAGCTCAAACGTCAACGCTCAACAAAAGTCTTCAACGCAATACTTTATGAGGCGGCGTGTTACTCCTCCTGTGAGTATTTTCACACATTCACTATGAAACAATAAAAAAAATGGTATACTTACTTACTTACCTCTCATGTTTTTCCGCAGTCGTCCAGTGGCCGTGGCGCCAGCAAGACATCGGCAGAGTTAGTCCACGTTAGAACTCGTAGCGCTGGCTCCAGTGACAAAGCTGAGAGTAGAGACAACAAACAAACCTCATCTCCTCTGGTAAACACTCATTCCAATTCAATCACCACATTTATCTATACTTAATATTATAAAAAGGAAAGATTGGATTGTTTGCATTGAATAGGCTCCAAAACTACTGGACCGATATGAAAAATTATTATTCTTTGTAGTGTGTTCTCCTTGTATTCTACCTTATTACAAAAAGAATTTAAAAAAAAAGTCCTTCACCGTTGGAAAGCTACACCATCCCCGGGTGACATAGGCTTAATATAGTCTTAAAAAAAATAGAGACTCTTACTAAAATTCCAATAATGTAACCCAAGGTGTAAAAAATTACGTAAAAAAATTCCTTACCTTTTTGTTAAATATTCGTGTGAAGCTAGGACGGGCCGCTAGTTTACCAATAAACTCGGTGTTAACTTTGAATTTGTAATAAAAAATCCTAATGTCCTAAGCATATTTGCAAAGTAGGCAGTATTTTTTTTCGCATGAAACCTGTTGTTCATTGATAAGTCCTTTATTCCCCAAAGTTTTAAGGAGTGGAGCTTAATGCACTTTATCGTTTAATGATAACAGTAGTTCTAGGTACTAAAAGATTTGAGAGGTCGTCTACCGTGCCTGATATGGTGTAACCTTGTTTTGTTGATGCACAGCCTAAGCCAGTGGAGCCATGGTGGCACGGCGACCGCCTACTGGCTCTCCACGAGCGCCTTCGCCGAATGTTGGTGAATGTGGAACTGGGCCTGACATTATTGTACGTGACAATGTCTCCGGCGTCGGCGCTCGACTGCGGCACTGTGCGGGACGCGATGGAACGACACGCGAGCGCCTCGCAACGCGTGCTAGCACTTAGGTTAAACTAACTTTGTATTATAATAAAGTACTTTTGGTATATTCCTACTAATAATATTATAAACGCGATGTGAGGATGTATGGATGTAGGTTTGTTCCTCTTTCACGCAAAAACTACTGGTCCGATTTGAATGAAACTTGGCCCGTGACCTGGATTAACACATGGCTACTTTTTATCTCGGAAATCAACGGGATCCAACGGGACGCGAAAAAAGTCTCGGGCGGAAGCTAGTATATCATAGAGTGGGTTGCCGCAGAATTTCAGTAAATCTTTGAATTGAATACAAAATATTATTTCAAAGAATACCCCCAGTTTTACAATTTTGATATTTTGAATTTAGATATCGATATGTGCAATTTGAGCAACATAAAAAAGCATTATAGTGTGCGTTGAGTTTTCATTTCGTATTGTACAATGTATTATTCCTTTATACAGCCTGGGACGCATGATGATGTACTCGAGCACAATCACCAAACACTTTTGGCACGACATCAAGCACGACGGACCTACCTTCATCGTGCCGAAGACCGACCAACGTGAGAACCGTACTTTTATAATTCATTATTACACACACTAGCACACATACACACCCCAAGCCTACTTAATTGTGTTCCATATTGTAGCTCCACCCGATTCGTTTCCATGGAAGATGCGGCTGGCGGATGTATCATGCTACACTCTCGAAGTCCACGCTGGTACGGACAAGTCCGGGCGAGACAAGTCGATGACAGCGCTCCGTTCGCAACTGAAAACGGCACTAGTGGCGACGCCGCGGACTGTACTCGAACTGGTCACAACTACAGTCACCCTGTCGGTGGTCACGAAGGCGTTGCATGTTAGATCTGCGAGTAAAAGGGAGCCGAGGAAACATACCGAACCAGACATTGAAGAACAGGTAGGTATTGTAAAAGTCTGTAACTGTACCAACTCACTGTTTCGTCAAGAAAGTTAAAGTATGTTTTTTTTTTTTTTTCAGAGAATGAAATATTTCACAAAAGGCATGGACTTCAAGCCAACTACATTGAAAGAGTTTGTGCGCGGCCCGGCCAAGTAAGTTACAAGGGCCGGAATACTGAAACGTCACTCAAATTTAAAATTAATTAATTTAAAATTAAAATTGCTCCGCCTCTGTTTGACATTACTCATTTGTAAGAGATGGCAATAATTTAAGCGAGAACTTAATTTAAGTGCCGTTTGAGTATTCGGCCGTTAGAGATACAGAACTATAACACCATTTTGATTTATGCCTTGCATAAAAAGTTCCATGCTCATTTGCCATTAATTTGTTTCAGACGTAAAAAAGGACAAGATGTAAGTTTGTAACTCATATTTGTAACTGCAGATAACAATTCAATTACCTAGGCCAATGCATTTAATCTAGATTTATCCTATTAATATTATAAACGTGAATGTTTATGGATGGATGGAGGTGTGTTACTCTTTCACGTAAAAACTACTGATCCGATTTGGATGCAACTTGGAATATATATTGTCCGTGACCTGGATTAACACATAGGCTACTTTTTAATCCGAAAAATCAACGGGATCCAACGGTACGCGAACGAAGTCGCGGGCGGCAGCTTGTTCGTCATAATTATAGGCTTTTCATCGTAAAATAATCTTGATCTTTAACATTTAGGTGCCGGATAAGAAGCCGGAGCCGGCCGTTCCTCCGCCAGAACCGGCACAGAGCGGGCCGGTCGTATCCTTAGGGGTCCATTTACACGCGGACACACCCCCACTTATAGTTCGACTGGATCATGATCAAGTATCTAAAAATTTTATGAAGTTATACTTCTAATGCGACTTCCAACTGACAGCGTTAAACGTTAGTCGTTAGTTATTCGGGGGAATAGAAAGAGACAGAGCGAGAGTGAATGCGTGGCACTCGAACGCATGCGCGTAGTTTCTTTTCATTAAAATATATATTACGCAGCATTGATAATTCGTGCCACGATAAAGTACACCCAAATAAACAAATAAACCAAAACATGTTTTGAATTATCGTGTTGTGCATTATTTGCGGTACAATATCATGTTGCGGATGATTGTTACGGGTCAATAACTCGCAACATGATAATGTCAACGCATCGTGAATGCGTGCCACTCGAAGTAAAACATCTCCCGAGCGGAGGGACTCCACGCACTGGTTTTTTTAAATCCTGTTTTATGTCCTTCCGTGCTGTGGATCGTGGGTTCGATCCCCACCGAGAACAAACATTTGTGTGTTGTAAACATAGATGTTTGTTCTGTGTCTGGGTGTTTCTATGTATTAAAAGTATGTATTTACAAAAAAAAATGTATGTATGTATTCTATCAGCTATCTAGTTTCCATCGCACAAGCTTTGCTTAGTTTGGGACTAGAAAGCGTTGTGTTAAGTGTCCGCGAATATGTTTTTATTTATTTAATAAAGTGCCTTCTGGTAAGATCGCCGTAAGTGGAAGTCCGGATGCCAAGCAATTCTGCGATATTTTTATATGATAATTGCTTAGTTACGTGATTTATCGGGACTTCCACGTACGCCGATCTTACCAGAAGGCACTATATAGAAGTATGAAAACATTTGTTTAACGGTGAATAATATCGGCAGGTGCACATAGTAGCGGCGGCGGTACACTGCTTTACGCACATATTAGCGTTACTGAAACGACCGCCTTTAAATGTTCCAAAGCAAAGCTTCACCACTTTGGGGGGATCGCATCGCTCACTAATCAGGTACTGTATTTAATAATAACTAATAAGCCTTTATATCTATCAATCATCATCATCAATATATATAAAACTCTTTTGAAGCTGACAGAGAATCAACGCACAGCCTAAACTATAAGTCCTAGAGGTATGAAATTTGGAGGGTAGGTTCTTTATATAGTGTAGGGGCTCACTAAGAAAGGAATTTTGAAAAGTCGCACTCTAAAGGGTCTAGAACGCGAGCAACGCCGCGGGCGACGGCTAGTTCTGAGAGGATGATACTGGTGCTGGGCAAGCCTACTCTATCTAGGTAAACATTGTCCCAGGCACTACAGTGTCCCGTTAAGTGTAGGCATAAGTGGCCCCCTGACGCTGTGTAAATCATCTTCAATAGATGTAAAGGCCTATATCTATTGAAGATGATTAATACAGCGTCAGGAGGCAACCTATGCCTAAACTTAACGGGACACTGTAGTGCCTGGGACAATGTATAGATGGAGTAGGCCCAGCACATATACCATCCTCTCAGCCTAGTCAGCCATATCCACAGGAAAGACAAGGTCAATACGTCAAGCTGACTAAGCCAAGGGTTTCCTCACGATGTTTTCCTTCACCGTAAAGCTCGTGTTAATGCGCATATAAATTTTACGAACGAAAAATCAATTGATGCACGGCCGGGATTTGAACCCACGACCTTCGGATCGAAAGTCGAGGTACAATCCCACTCGGCCAACACGGCTTCTTCTTAATCAGGTACAGTACGTCCTAGTTATCTTATTTCAAGTTACTTTTAGCTGAAACGGTTTTTATCTACGGTCTAATATGGGTTTATAGTCCTAACTTACCATCAGACCCTGGTAGTCATAAAGTCAATAAAATTGACTGTATTATATTTGGGCTGACAGGTCTGTGTCGCAACTGGACGAATTGCAATCTCCATCTGAAGAATCCCATAGTGAAAACCGATCCGAGCTGATATCTATCTACGAAGCGCAATCTGCACGAGACAGTAAGTGGACTACAATCTTTTATTAATACTTTTGAGTATTCGCGGTTATACAACATAATTATATTTTACACTAGCTGATATCCGCGACTTAGTGCGCGTGCGAAACTTTCCACCAAAATATCTGTCAACTAGCATATGACGAACCTCGTAGTAAATGGCTGCTTTTGTTTTAGAGAGTTCAAACTGTATCTAAGAATCCACTTCTTTGATTTCAATAAATATAGCTTATGTTTCAATCCGGAAAAAGGACTTCCGAATGGTGTAAGTCATTGAAATTCGTCCAATAGTTAAGGCGTGATCCGCGAACCAACAAACAAACAAACTCTATTTTAGGAATCAGAATCGTTTATTGAGTAGATCTGCAGATTTCGTTTATTCATAATCTTTTATTTTAGATTTTGGCTTTTTTACAGTTTTATAATTGTATAGGTTTCACAAGAGCAAAGACAGTATGCGATTTTATTCTATTGTCTATCCTAACATTTTGGCAACATTATTGAACGTATTTCATGATAAATTCTCTCCCACAGCAACTTTCAACCTGAAAACCTTCTTCTGGTTCCAATGGGTGGTCAGTCGAGCCACATTAGTCGTCGCCACACACCAGGTAAATAACACTGACAAACATTCATTTGCTATAAATAATATACAATACAGTTTATACTTCAATTTTGTGTGAGTTCGGTGTGTATGAAGAAGTATGCAAATATACAGTTAGATTAAAGACTTTTTAAATATTAAAAAACTTAAACGGTATTCTTATTTTAAAAGCAAAACAATTGTTTTTGTTACCAGGTGAAACTAGCATTCGAAGTAGATGACATCATAGCGACAGTAGATCTGCAGAGCCATTACAACCAGCTCAAGGTCAAAGTGGCCAGCGCGTCTATCAGGCATTACGAAAAGTCAGTGGTCATACGTTAATAGAAATAGAAAAATAATTTATTTGAAACACAAGAAAAATGTAACATAAGTAGGTAGACTAAACTAAAACATAAGACATAAATAATAAAAAAATAAAAGAAACCAAAACGTAGTTAAAAGAATACCTAATTGTAACAACAAAACTAATCATAGTGCTGCAAAATCACGTGACTTGCCTTTCTATTAATTAACACAAATAAATAAATAATTGAGGACAAGTACAACTACAGTTACGTAAGAACAGGCAATGTCATGTAAACGGCGGTCTTATCGCATAATACGATTTCTTCCAGCCGACCTTTACTAATATCTAATCTATCATTATAGCGCTGTACGATGTATGACATACATTAATGGCATAATCTGATTTATACCATTCCTCTCTAAAAACCTTATTGTATTCACTGAAAACAGTGAATATGGCATATACAAATTATACAATACAATCTCCTTGTGCAAAAATACTCGATACAAGCTCCTTGTGCCAATAACTCCTCGAGATTTGATTGGTCGACTTTTAGGCATTAGAATTAAAATTGTTTCTTCATTAAATATCTATTTTTGCTTAAATCTTTCTTTTCCTCGTAGTCATGGTATAAAGTATAGTATGCAACTCTTGATTAAAACTGATTTATATCGAGTGCCGTGAATAACTCGTGTAGCTCAGGATTCTAGGACTCGATTCAGTCCCTGCGGTCGTGATTCAGTCGTTAGAATCCTTTACTTGCTGGTGATTCATCTATGGCCCTCGCTTGAAATCCCTCTTTTATTCACTAATTGGATTATATGCTATTTTAATTTGAAGTTATTTTAATAACAGGAGTGGTAGCGATGATTGGGCTGCCGGGGTTCTGGGCGGTAGAGTGCTTGAAGCTCGTGAACCCTTAAACGCTAAAGAAGACAACCATTTTCTCTCCATAACAATCACGCAGGCGCAGTGAGTTTTTATTAAGTATATATTTATATTGTATACACTGGCAAGGCGAGGGGACGACAGGTGGAGTAAGGCGCTAACTGAATGGCGTCCAAGAACCGGTCCGATTTGTAAATACATATGTATGATACATAGTAACACCCAGACATAGAACCAACATCTATGTTTGCCACACACAAGTTTGCTCTCCGTGGGACTCGAACCCACGACGCACAGCACGGAAGGCAGAGCTAATACTGATTGAGCCATGACGCCTGTCGAGTTTGATTCGTTAGGCGATATATTTATGTTTTTAAGTGTAAAACAGTCATTTTGTTTTTAGAATATCCAATCTGCCTGCGAGTTGGAAGGAGGAACTACACCCTAAATTACTCGAACACAAAAACGTAAGCATTTGTTTTAGTGTTCAACTGTATCTACTTCCTGAGACGTCAAAAGGCATGTGCCTTGATCACGAATAAATGTGACAAGCGCACACGTATCGTAACGGTAGCGTATCCGAAATACACTGCGCGGTGACAGTGCAACAGTTGGCAGCTGAGTTGGCATTGACG
Source organism: Eulithis prunata (assembly GCA_918843925.1). Taxonomy (NCBI): domain Eukaryota; kingdom Metazoa; phylum Arthropoda; class Insecta; order Lepidoptera; family Geometridae; genus Eulithis; species Eulithis prunata. Next base: position 11,661,085 of record OU974006.1, read on the forward strand.
CGCAATATAACTTGAATACGTTAACACGGCGACTGTCAGATTTGTTCGTGATAGATTTACTGAATATTTTGAGGTTCGTTATTGTGTGTGAATGAAAGACTAATATAAATTCCATTTCGTAAAAAAACTTTTTTTTTTTTTAATTAGATTTTCTCCCACAGAATGTTGACAGTATGTGGGAAATTTACGCGACGCTAGCGCCACTAGAAATGGTGTTGCAGCCTGATATCCTGGAACAAATAGTTGCGCTAATTCAAGAAATGGCACCTCGATCATTCTGTCCGCTGAAAAAAGAAGATGCACCGATGTAAGGAATCGAAACCTATCAACAGACATCTTCTAAATAAAAAGTTATCATAGCTAGTAAAGTAATAGAATTGTAAACACCTCAACATCACACACACATCCTATCATTTTCCCACGCACGTACATAGACGCCCTCGCATGCAATATTCTAATACAGTACAGTATTCTGCGAGTTTATTAGTAACTGGAATGTTTACCAATGAGTATGTCGTCGACAGGCCAAGTACGTGGCAGTGGCCGTTCTGTTACGTGACGGCCGGAGGACTAAGGCTTTTGCTCACGCAGGAGCAAGAGAGTAAAGACGCAGATGACACCTTCATGTTTGTCGTAAGTATTGCATATCACATAATTAATTCTCTTAATAAAATACGAGTAAAATTTTATTGAAATGTCATAAAAGTCACAAAATGGCAGCCTTTCTTACTCGTGACAATCCCAATGATATTTTAACTAGATTTTATGACACGAGTTTTGACATTTTTTGAAACGACACATAGCACTTTTATTTTAATAGTTTTTCTTGTGTTATTGTGAGTATTGTTGTTTAATTTTGGTGGAATTTTAACCAATAATACTTAGGTCGTAACATAAAGTGTGAGCCATTAGAATAAATGGGTGTAAAGTGGTTTTTCTGAATGTGAAAATTCGTGTTAGGTTTTGAAGAGAAAATCCACCATTTTCTTTTCAAATCAAACGACAGCCGACTTGACTTGACTTATATTATTACAATTATATATCACTTGACATTGGCAAAATTGTCTGTCGAAATGACGGACAGAGGCCATTCATGAAGAGAAAAAGAATGATATTTTAACTAGATTTTATTATGAGATTTCTCCTCTGTTCTGATCGTCTGATTAATAAAAACAAAGATTTATATTTTTTTTGGGGTTGGCAGAAACATTGTCCGATAAAGTCCATATAAAAATCACACTAGTAAATCTCGTTTTAACGATATAACAACGGAAGGAGTGTTATTGTGGCCAAGTGGTTGGAGGTTTATTCAATTAACTTGTATTTTATGTATAGTCTCATTCTTGTTCATAGATTGGCAAGGTAACCGTGAGTCCACACCCGGAAAATCCAATATGCAGGTTAGTAATTCCATTCCCACGTTGATCCACAACTTCCATTAGTGTTGTCCGCTGAAAAACGTTTTGTATTTTTATCTTAACACCAAAATGGCCGAACAGAAGCATAATTTATAAAAAAATCTTGTTTATTGACATTTTCTATGATACAAAGACCGGAATACTGAAACGTCACTCAAATTTAAGCACCACCACTTAAAATTGCTCTGCCTCTGTTTGACATTACTCATTTGTAAGAGATGGCAATAATTTAAGCGTGAACTTAATTTAAATGGCGTTTGAGTATTCGGCCAAAAATCACACCAATTACTAGCGCCACCCAACAATAAATAGGCAGTTTTTCTCTATATTTAAAACCGTTTCGTATGACCAGACGCTCGATAAACTCTGGCAACGAAAGCAGCGGTTGGCTGACCGCCGCCGGTGGAATGGAAGGACGTCAGTACGAGATATTCGCAAAGAATGTCAGCATTCGCTCCGCACAGTTCCAACAACTTGTCAACCAAGAGGTCAGTGCTTTGCTACTTTGGAAAATATCGATGTTTTTAGCAATGCACCTACATTGTACATAAACCGTTCTTTGTTTCTCCGAAATTGAAGCCTACACCCCCGCACCCCTAACTTTCCTCCAATCCGAGAATAGGGTCTACCTGTAGCTAAGTTCGGAGAGATAGATCGATTGTAACTTATTGTACGCCTATAGGTATTTGTATTTGACTTTTTCAATCATGCTTACAAAAATATTTTAGTTTTTTATTGATTTATCTCATTTCCTGATAGTTCGGTGCCGACGTGTACGCGCATTTGTCAATCAAAGTGTTTGCGGGTAGATGTCATTGGCAGACAATTCGTCTACCCTCTTTTAAAATTTTTTTTGTAAACTACGAACACTGGCTTCTTTCCACTCAAATGAATTTAACTCGTATACTCAAGTGAGCAAGAAATGAGTTCAACTAGTATATTAATGCTTGTTTTAGGTCAGTGAAGCGGAAATGCAGAAAGGCGGCAACGATAACCCAGCTCTAAAGTGGACTCGCCCTGTGTTTGCTCCTAACATCACGCCTATGCTTCACGCGTATGTATAGCTTTCATACACTATTTTTATTAGAATAGTTTCGTTTATTGTTTCATGTTTGTTATATATTTAAGTTAGTATCAAAGATAAACATGTTTTATTTGTAGAACATATTATTATTATTATGGGCAAAATTGAGTTATTTACATAATATCTGCGTATTTTTATAGAATTTTTCACTAAATATGGTGATTTGGGTATTTTGCTAATGAGAATGTAAAGATAATATACCCGAGTTACACTGCGCGACAACGTTAGCTCCTCTCCAAAACGTTGCCCAGTCACTGCGCAGTGTAAGTAAGAGCATAACAACATTACGATTGTCAAAACACGTGCTTTTTTCCCTGCAGAGTTGATGTGGGCTGCGTGTTAGCTCCGCCACTATACATAAGAAGTAATCTATCTTGCGGCCCGGCAATAGAACTGAACTTAGTCTCAGACTGCGCTATCGAACTCGGCCTGGATCAGCTCGTGTTGGCTAAACAAATCATGGGCGACGTGTACAATGCTCTCAAAGAAAGGTAAGATTACGTAGCAACAACTGATTAAATTAGAAAATCTAAGTTTTTTTGGTCAATTCATACTGAACTAATGACACTGTATTTTGTTGGGTAAGTTAATTAACTACTGAAACTGTATTGTAAGATTTTGCTAGTCTATAGAATAACGCCTTGAAATAATCTGTAATGTTATTTTATTACGAATAAATTGAATTGGAATTCTTTTATAATATTGCTTACAACAAGTGTTTCTTACAGCGAAGATGAAGCCTTTGTCTTTGATGAAGAAAAACATGGAGTTTGTCCGTACGCGTCACTTCTCATGAGTCGGGAACTGGAGGATCTACAATCATCAGTTAGCGAAGGGACTGTTGTTGATTGTAGGTTTTTTTTGCTCGTTAAATAAAATGTGATTTTTAAATTAAATTGAACTGAATGTGACCATTAATTAGTTTGACGCGCACCATTTATACGGAACACTTGAGTACTACAACTCATCTGACACCCCTGAAAATATTCATATCGTTTGTTGTGAATATTATATTATGTTACATGTTGGCTCTGTCAGCCCTGACACTAAATAAAAAGAAAGAAATATCCATGATTATTTTACACAACGGATTCTAGTCTCAAACTAAGCAAAGCCCGTACTATTGGAATTAGATTCCTGATAGAATACTTATATGCTTTTCTTCTATCAAGTATCATAAGGTTCAATTTTCTTTAGATTACGGTAAAAGCGCGAGTGAGCTCGGACGCTGCCCTACAGACTCCGGAGTAGACACGGCCACTACTTCCACAAAGTTCCGACAATTCGAAGAAAACACAGCCAACGTCGGCGTCAAGAAGTCTGTATCCGTCGCTTTTGTTGACCATATGTACGTAACCATACAGTGCCGCAAACTTATCTGGCCCGGTGAGGGCACTAGCGTCATCACTATGAATAATTTTGCATTGGCCGAAAACGCCAATCTTTTTTATTAGTATTAGTCACTGATACTGATACCCGCGACTTCGTACGCGTGCGATACTTACCACCAAAATATCTGTCAACCAGCATAAGATGAACCTCGTGCCAAAGGCGGCTATTGGCTTAGAGAGGTCAAGCTGTATCTAAGAATCCACGTCTTTCATTTCAATAAAATATAGCCTGTGTTTCAATCCGGAAAAAGGGCTTCCGAATGGTATAAGTTTCATTGAAATTGGTCCAATAGTTTAGGCGTGATCCGCGAACAAACAAACAGACAAACTCGATTTTTGAAATCAGAATTGTTTATTTAGTAGAACTGCATATTTAGTTTTCCCATATCTTTAATTTGGTTTTTGGCTTTTTATACAGTTTTATAATAGTATAGATTGACACGTGAAAATTTTCTGTCCAGTGACGATACATCGGAGTACCTAGAAGTGTTTGTAACGATGGGCACCATAGAACTATCATTGTACACTGCAGACGATAACTCACCAGACGTCATTGCCCTTCGCATTCCTGACTTATGCCAGACGGATAATGTACCAGCACCTTTGGATGAGGTGAGGAATACCACCTGGGTTTTACCATCCTGTTACTGGCTTGTTAATCAGAATCGAATAACTGTCAAATCCACTCAATCTATCTTTAGTTTCACCTTATAAAGGTAGATTACTATAGCGACTTTTTTTTTTCTTATTCTTAGTCTTATTGCTGGCCATAGTTCTCCTTAATTTCGTTCCAGGATTGGCGCTCATTTGCCAGCTTTCAGCAGCTTTTTTGTTTTTGTAAAAAAGCATCTTTTTGATACGTAACACGATGCTGTAATATACTTCTTATATCTCATAGTTAGTTTAAAAACCGGTCATTACATGAATATTAGATTTGATTTTGGTTACCATAGCCTGTGCGATTTCATAACAAATCACATTCTGATATAATACTCAATTTAAACACCCTTTATTTCGACCATCTTGTAGCAAGAGAAATCAGAAGAAACCAAAGAACCTGGAAGCAAAAAGGACGAAAAAAAAGAAGCTCAGAAAAGCAAAAAGGATGAGCTTGACTCTGCGGCTGGATCCAAAAGCCTCTCCGATAACATACGTAACACTGACATCGGACAAACGAAACTGGAACTACCGGTTAGTCACAATATCAATACATACCTCAAGTATTTGTATTTTCATTCAACTAATAAATAGCTGACGTATTTTACCCATGCCCATAGCTCTGGTTTCTTTGCTTGCCTTATCTGAAAGCAGTTAAGGAATCCTTTTAAGACAGTTTTAAGTACATTAATCTTTGTGATTTAGCTGAACGAATACAATACAAAAAGTTTAGTGCTAAACAAAAGGTACAACATTATAAGAATCTCGATGGCGTTTAAATTTCAGCTTTACGTAATTTTCTCCGAACATTTGCACCAATGAGTTTTTATTTAAAATGTTGCCAAAGAGGTCAGATAATGCTTTCAGACGATCTTCCCTCACGCGCGGCGATGCGAAGGTAACCTGCCGTTGTTACACGTGACGCTGTCGCAGCCGAACCTTTACTACTGGCGGAAGAAATCGCAGAGAACTCTCCAGGTATAATAGTGACGATCGATCTATGTCTCTCCGAAACTCCCAACTTAGCCGTAGGAAGCCTAATCTTGACTTGCATAAGAGGTAAGTGGGGGGTGTAGTATTTAACTTCAGAGTGGCAGAACGGCTGTATTTGTCTACTAGCAAGCAAGCTTGTGGCTAACTGTGGTGACGACGTTTTAGGCCGCCTTAAGGCCTCTGCCATGGCTTAGCAGCTGCTGGAGCCGGAACCGACAGTTTAACGTGCACTCCGAAGGACGGAAGCGCTCAGATGTAAATGCCACTAGCGGTCACCCATCTAAATAGTGACCGCGCAGAACAATCAGTGAAGATTGACTAAGCAAGCTACGCCACGAGCGCTTTTATTGTGTCTGGTTTACTTGTCTACGTACCTTATGTATAGGTTTATGAAAACTTATGAATTTGTAAGTCACCGAACAGTACCTCTATCACGAACAAATGTGACAGTCGCCGTGTTAGCGCATTCGAGTTATATTGCGCGTCAATGCCAGCTCGACTGCCAACCGTTGTAGTGTCACCGCGCAGTGTATCTCGGATACGCTAGCGTAAACGATGCGTTTGCCATTGTCACATTTAAGGCTGAAGCAGACCGGATGCGTATACGTATGCGTATGCGTAGACGTGCCCGTAATGACGTAATGCGTAATGACGCACGTCTATATTACGCAAGCGGTGTGTCCTGTCTCATACAGTTTCATACATTACAACTCAGTGGTACGTGCACGTCTACGCTTACGTCTACGTATACGCATCCGTTCTGCTCCAGCGTTTATTCGTGATCATGGCACTGAGCATTTAGATGATTTTAAACGTTATTCCGTAGGTGTCGTTGTTCGACGCGTGGATGGGCCTAGGCGCTGGTCAGATAGCTGGTCACTGGCACGCGCCGCTATTGTCGACAGCGCGCGGCGCCAGCGACCCGCTTACCGACATCCCGCCAGCGCTGGCCACCGTGAAGCTAGTGGCGCCCACTGTCGGTGAGTATGTCACGCCTGATTCGACATGTACTACGTACGTATAGGAGTGACGAAAATATTCCGACATATAACAAATACCTACTCGTATTTTCGCCACACACACAGACGTAAAGATGTTAAGTCTCATGTGCCTGTAATTGCACCGGGTATGGGATACACTGCAACCGTACTTCGCGGTATGAAATTTTTAACAAGAAAATCAACTACTACCACTGAATATTGCGCCGGCCTTTAAAGTTTGTTTGTCAGCAGGCGCGTCACCAAGCAATGCGGCGTCGCGCGGCTCCGTCCGCGTCGACGTGGAGAGGCCGGTGTTATTTGAAGTATGCACGGACAGTCTGCGACGACTGAAGCTCATATACACTCTGGTAAGTCACTTCTAGCATGATATACTACTAGCTCCCGCCCGCGACTTCGTTCGGATCCCGTTGATTTTCTAAGATACAAAGTAGCCTGGTCACGAACAATATTTATTACAAGTTTCATTCAAATCGGATCAGTGGTTTTTGCGTGAAAGAAGAACAAACATACATTCATCCTTACAAACTTTCGGGTTTAAAATATTAATAGGATACAAATACACGTACTTAATATTACTGTTGTATTTAACCTTGATTTGCTCTGTAGCAGTTTGTAGGTGTCCTATAATTTCACATTAGCTTTTTACAAGAAAAGTCACTGTTACTTTTGCCTACTAAGTTGCCTACTTTTCATTCTTTCGACTATAGATATTAACAATTTTATATTGTTCTCAGTTTGCAAACAAAACTCTAACGTCATCTGAAGATCCGGTGAAGCCTGCAGTAAAGGAGTTGCGGCCAGCATTTCACCGGCTAAGAAAACTTCTGGGTACGTATATTATGTATACCTATGTAAATGTAATACATTGTTACTAATTATATTATCATTATTCTGTAGTTATCTCACATCGGTGATTCGGCTCAACGTGGTATCAGCGTGAATTTTATAAAACCATTTTTACCATCTTCATTTCAAAATATTTAACCTATTTAAACCCTTTTCCTGCGTCTTCTTAGATTTTATCTAGTATTTATACTTATTTCTTCTAAATTGTGGTTATATATTTGTTTTTTGGTTCGAGCACTAATAAAATGACATGTTTCATAAAATATTTTTTCCATAAAATACCAGAATGGTACACTCTGGTCAACTCAAAAGGTGACCTTTGTTCAGCAGTGGGACAGTACCCTGACCAGAGTGTTATGCATTATTTGTTATTTTTTTTATTTTTTTTTATGAGCTATAGCTAAGCATTTGGCTGCCAGCACACCTGATGGTAAGTGTAGCTGCAGCCTAAGCTGGAGCACGCTTAGCTATAATCCACCTATTCACTCTTTTCTCGAGATAATTCGAGGTTACTATGTTAATCGAATTATTACCCAAACTGCTGCAACTATTTACACTTATAGCTAATTATACTTACGATCATTTACTAAAAACGGGATTTTTACTAATATTTGTATGTAAGTACTCACAAATCATTGAAAATGTCCAAATACGCTTTCAACGCGATCTACCTAAAGCGAGCTACAAGAGTTTAATTAATTAACCCGGACAGCTAATAGCTCACCTGATGTTAAGTGGTAACTTCTGCCTATAACAATGCATTACCTCACAGAGCAAGTCCAATGAGGACGTGCCCTGTAAGGCAATGCACTGCGTCCATCACTCTGAGACGTAAAGATCTTGAAGTATCATGTGCCTGTAATTACACCGGCGCCCACTCACAAATCATTGAAAATGTTCAAATACGCTTTCAACGCGATCTACCTAAAGCGAGCTACAAGAGTTTAATTCGTTAACCCGGACGTGTCTTATGATTTAATTTTACAAAAAACTAGCGACTGAACAACCCTTGTAGCTCGAAGGCTCATTATAGGCCACAGTGTGACCACAAACACAAAACATATGCTTGTGTGTTGCATCATGAGTAATTGAATCAGTTCCCTTGCTGCCAGGTTGTGCGTTTTTATTTTATCGTAAAACTGCGTAGTTTTCTCACACTTACTCCTCCAACAGTTCAAAATTCAATCGAGAGCGTGACCATTGCTGCTAGTCAAGTCTGTATTTGCGGCTCCGAAGGCGCAGTTGGATGGGACTCTATGACGCTACAGGTCAGCTTCTCTCATTACAATTTAACTGTGTGATGTGTAAACGAGATCTATGATTTCGGTTTATTAAAATTAAAAGTTGAGTAACGTTGGTATTTTTTTAGGTGGGGGCTGGTTCCAGGCCTGACAGGCTGTGTGGCCGCGCGCTGATCACAGCCGCCGTGGTCAGCGCAGGCCCGCCTGGGGATGCGAGGCATGTCGTACTCCAGCCTATGATGCTAGGGTAAGGGTTACGAGACCATGTATCGCGTTTTATTTTGAAAATATTCACATTTAATTTTATCATAAAGTACTTAAATATAGATTTGTCTTTTATATACAGCTTTGAGTTAGAAGCTACGTGGGAGGCGTGGAGACGCGCCGAAGGTGGGCTTCCAGCTTATGAGCCCATGGTGCGCGCATGTGCAGAGTTGGACCGCGCATGCGTCGACATTCGCCCCGTTGACATGTACGCGCTAGCTCGTCTGAGGGACGCGTTCAGGGCGCTCCACATAGTACAGGTTATCTGCTCATTTATCACACAATTTTCCACATTTTCCAGCACTTTGATGTCGTAGAGCTGGCTTGTCTGAGAGACGCATTCGCAGCCCTTATCATCCAACAGGCTATATAGTATACATACACTCACGCTTTTTTATATTCGCCGGTTTAAGGCCGTGTGCAACCAATCAACAATTATATGTACAGTCGTTTATGTATGGAAAAAAACGTACCATGTTATGTTTAACCTTTTTTTAAATGTGAAACGTCAGATTACGAAATAAATAGATTAGTTAGTTCTGGTAAACACAGATCATAAAACACACTTGATCTGCTTTTACTTTCAGACTTCATCTTTGATTATTTGAACACCTCAGTGACTTGTTCAACAAGTTGCCTTTGTTTCTATACTATATTGCTCTTCTATGTTTCGGCTACAGAAATCTCGATTTACAGATTTTTATTGTGACTCGTTTCTTCGATTACAAAAATATGTTTTTTTTAATAGGATCCAGAGATGTCTCCCAGTATTGAAAGCGTTCACAGATCCACAGTACCGTCAACAGTGGTATTCGACAAACGCCAATCGGTTATGTCCTCTGAAACGCCCGACGACCACTTCTATAAGGACGACTTGAGGTCAGTGACGTAACTTTTCTTGCGTTTTGTTTAGGTAACACAAACATATGAATAGTCAGTTGAACGGAATTAAAAAAACTCTGAAGAAAATCATACCTATAAAATTCATATATTTACATTGCATAAATATGTATAACAAACAAATAAATAATAATCATGTCTCTTATGGAAAGCTACTCTAAGGAAAACCTACCTTATTCGAACCTGGGAAGGTGATAAAATCGTTTAACATTATCATAGGAGCGGTGCTTTCAAGATAGTATCGGGAGGTCAACTGCCGATGGCGTATCAAGTGACTCTTCACAATAATGCGGTGTCATGGAGGTACCCGCACCCGAGGGCGATCACTAGGCTCGTTGCCTTCCCACTGCCGAGCCAGGTGAGAATATACACACGTCACATACCCCTGCAGTAGAACAAGTTCAGAACAGTAGATCTTCGAGCAGTCTCAAATTTAAAGTAAAAATTAATTTGGCAAATATTATATACTAGCCGTCGCCCGCGGCGTTGCTCGCGTTCTACCCTTTAGAGTGTGACGTTTCAAAATTATTTTCTTAGTGCACCCCTACACTATATAAGGATACTACCCTCCAAATTTCATACCTCTAAGACTTATAGTTTAGGCTGTGCGTTGATTCTCTGTCAGCTTCAAAAGAGTTTTATATATATTGATTAATGTTTGACTCTTAAGCTCAATTTTACAAATTTTTCGGTTGTCGTTCTACTTCGATTTACGCTTCAGTCCCTAGTTTTTCCTGTTCGTAAGGGTCTTGTGCACTATTATACAGGAAACGGAAACAGATTGCGTGCTCGAGTTATACAACCCGTTGTTGAGCCGATGGGAGTCGCACACACACTTTGTGATTCCCGTCGGGGAACCAATAGAGACGCAGCTTTATGTCACTCCTCCAGGTTGGTCATAGCTTTAGGTTATTATTATAATAATGTATTTTTATATTATGTATACTTTGTACTATGACAGGCGTCATGGCTCAGTCGGTAGTAGCTCTGCCTTCCGTGCTGTGGGTCGCGGGTTCGATCCCCACTGAGAACAAACATTTGTGTGTAAACATAGATGTTTGTTCTGTGTCTGGGTGTTTCTATGTATTATAAGTATGTATTTACAAAAAAAAATGTATTGTGTGTATTCTATCAGCCATCTAGTTCCCATAGTACAAGCTTTGCTTAGTTTGGGACTAGAAGGCGTTGTGTTAACTGTCCGTGAATATTTATTTTATTTTATTTATTTTATGGTGTTAGAAAATTTACAGACTGTCCCAAAACTAGTATATATTATGTTATCCCCAGGTGGGGTTCTCGACACTTACGAGAACTATAAATATAAAATGTGCTACCACTTATGTGAATTTAAACTCATTCAGATAGTCTCTGTTGTTGCATTTTTTCTAGACAAAACAAAGACAACACTAAATTATAGCTGTCTTTTTCAGTTTATGAAAAAAGGATGGCAATAGTTTTATAGTTGTTGTCAAAATATGTTAGTTTAGAATAATGAAGAATTGCTACCATCGTTTTATTAGTACTTACAAAATAACACTATAAAGTTGCTTATTTCTTGTTTTGTTGTATCTTTGCTTTCGGAAGGACATCTACTGAAAGGTATGTTTTTTCTTACTCTAGCTCAGATCCCGCCATTTTTGGCACAGAATATACTATTGATACACAGAACGGGCTTACTTCGTCCCTGGCTACCCTCTTGCATGTCCAAGTCTTTCTAGGGCTTATAAATTAACCCTAGAGATCTAGGGCCTAGATTACAGGGTGTTTTGTTTCTAGACGCGGCATTTGCTGTTATGTGGCGCTTCCGTGTGTTAGAATCCGATTTGCCACCGCTGCCGTTCGAGTTCAACGGCAGCCGGTTCCTGCCCAAAAGTGATCCTCTGGTAACTCAACCATAATAATATTATTTTGCTACAAAAAGATTTATAACGTGTTTGCAAAAATTACATAATAGTACATTATGGTACTAGTGTGGTACATTGGTGATTACCGCCGAGGTGCCATTGAGACCCGAGCCGTAGGCGAGGGTCTTAAGAAAGCCGAGATCGGTAATCACCAATACACACGTGTATCATACGACGTTTTTCAACACACTTGTGAATAAAATAACTATAATTTCAACAGTGAAAACGCGTTGTGAAAAATGTTTCGCTGTGGCGGGAAAAATTAATCAGTTTTCCTATGCGCGCGCATTGCGATCGTCCACAGACTAAAGGGATGAGGTTTTTTTTTTATTTATTTTCCGCGCTTAGGGTTTGCGCCTATTCTGCCACGTAAAAATGGGGAATTTAAAGTTTTCTTTTATTACAGAGAAAACAAAAGTTTTATTTGAGTGAAAGTATTATTTATTAATCACGTACGAGTTAAAATTATCTATTTAAATAAGAAGTTGCATGAAATGAGCAAGCAATAGGAACATTCATTTATTTGTTCTATTGAACACGATCTTTTTTTTGAATAAAAACTTTTTTAGTAACAAAGCTACTCAACAAATAAAATTAAAAAAAAAAATCTATAACTCACTAGTGAGTTATAGATTTTTTTTTAAATTTCATAACTCACTAGTGAGTTATAGCAATGAAAAAGTCACAGTTTGATTATGGGTATCATTATGTGCCTAATTGCGGTGACCATAGAGCCACTTTATGAGCAAGTGTGTTGAAAAAAATATTCTTCTTTGCTAATCTAAAAATTTAAGTCTATCACAGATTTTTTTTTATCAAACCGACAAAGCATGTTCAAGGACGCGTGAAAAACGTAGCATCCTTTCATCTTAAATTTTTTCCTTTTAGACACTATGGAAAAAATCCAGAATGTGTTCGTCGATTTATCGAGTCAAAACTATAACCCTCAAATGCATATAGCTTTCTCAGTTCGATTCAGACGATTACTGGTTGAAACGGCTTTAGGGGAATATTCAGCCTGTGTTTCAATAATTCGATTCTGTGTGCTAGATGTTTGAGATTCAATCAGACCCGCCTCTTGCGAAGCCTGCTTGCGGCGTCTCAGCGGAACAACTGTCAGGGGTGGTTCGAGTGGACTCGTGTTTCTCGCCGCGGGTCGCGCCTCGAGTTCGCATTGTCACTCGTCTGGGGAATCTACTCGTGCATGTTCATAACGATCTACCTCCTGTCACCAGGTAATCACATCCCACTAATATTATAAACTAGCTGCCGCCCGAGACTTCATTCGCGACCCGTTGGATCCCGTTGAATTTGACTTTATCATTTCACACAGCATTATTTAATGCCAAACTAAGCTAAACTGGTACTATGCAGCCCCAATCAATGCTTTTTTGTATGAATAAAACGCTAAGAACTACAGCAAACTTAATTTTATACAGCCTAGCAACGTCATTGGAAGGTTACTACGTGTCGAAACCATTGATGCGCAGTCACAGAGTGTTGACATTGGCTGCACTCGACGCCACAGTACACGCTAACTTGGCATCACCGGCCGGAGCGTTACTACTGCTACACACTAACTTATCGTGAGTCAATCTACTGTTCAACTTTGTACACTGTTATCTAAAACGTCACCTAAATTTTCCTTATTTCTGTTTAATATACTTGTATCCTATATCACAGAACGTTACGTCGTCATACAGGATATGACAACATAACGTTTTATGAAGTGTCTATTATTATTTAGATTAAATAATATTTATATTGTCGCAAGAAATAATATTTGCAAATAATTAGCCCTTGTTATGAACAGTTCAATGTTAATTACATTGAGCTTCGAAAACAAGGGTACATTAATATTCTGCACCTGAGACCTCAAACAATTTTTGATGGTTTTTTCAGCAGAATCACACATAAAGTTTTAGTGAACCTGGAATCTTAACATTCTCTCTGAAGCATGAAAGTATGGCCCTATAAATGCCGCTAGTTCCGTTTTGTGCTGGATGGCTGAATGCTAGTCACAGATATCCTTGGACATTTCATAGATAGATACATTTATCCAAACCACCACAATTAATACAAGGCTACATACATGTTTCGAGTGCAATTAGTTACGACACAGTTTACTATTATTGTAGTTATCATCGTTCTTAATTTTTACTATAGTTTTTTTTTTGTTCCAATTATAAACTTTTTGTATTGATTCTGAATTCATATTCTGTGCTTTCAAGGATTATAATAATTTAAGAGATACTAATCTAACTACGCTAAGTTTATCAGAATTTGAAAACCTATATTTTGAAATACCGTTTGTACCGCGACGATTTGACAACCTATATCAATGAAAGTTAATATAAAGGGAGCTAAGTACAAATCAGTTTGAGCTTCCATTTATTTGTTGTATAATTTGCTTTATGTTACATATAGGAGTGACATTGTGGACTGCGCGACTGGGACAATGGAACAGCTAATAGACGAGTTTCGCATCCAAGCGGGAGTTTCACTTCCAATGGCAGCGGTGTCGCGCGCCCGGGTCGCTATGTCGCGCGTCCACGCCGCACTACACGTGCCTAGGTTACGCACTCTACACGCATTGGCCATGGACTGGAAGACTCCTTTGTCACAGGTATGAAAATCATTAGCAAGCAAGCTCGTATGAGTTAGTGGCCAACTCTGGTGACGGAGTTTTTAGGCCGCCTTAAAGCTTCCGTCGTGGCTTAATGACTGCTAGAGCCGGTACCGACAGCTTAACGTGCCCTCCGAAGCACGGAAGCGCTCAGATGTAATAGCCACTAGTGGTCACCCATCCAAACAGTGACCGCGCAAAACGTCGCTTAACATAGGTAATCAGTGAAGATTGACTAAGCAAGCTACGCCACGAGCGCTTCAATAAAATGAATCAATGAATATCATTGACAAAATACTTTAACTTTTACAACTTTTTGCTTATACATACTACGTTTTAGAATTTGCCAATATCAACTTACCTACAACCTAGTGCAAAAAATCATTTATATAGTTACTAGATTGTATTAGATATGAAGTGTGATGTGTTGTTATAACCCTTGGCAAGCCACCAAATGGGTCTATTACCCATTTGGTTCCTGATGCAAGGGGACAATAAACTTCCTGCACCTCTAAGGCCCAATTCTATATTATTGGCTCTTTTTCTAAGGGAAGACACAGCAAAATGTAAAGATCAACTAATCTAACACTGAAACTGTAATGAAATATATATTGACAACATAAAACTCATTCAAATATCTGTGTGAAGTAAATGCGAGTACAGTGTTAGACTAGATCATCTCTATCCTTATACGCCTTAGAATAAGGTTCTCATTTCCATGTTTTATAAGCAAAAACTCCCCAACAGTTAATGGGACGTTCAACGGACATAGTAAAGCCGGATGAAGTAGTGAAACCCAAACGAGAGCTGGTTAAAGTGACGGCAGCCGCGTTGGAAGGCAGAGTGTCGCTGTGGATACACAATAGTTGCGCTTCTGCGCTAAGAGTGGGACAAGAGGGTACTGACGAAGTCGTACCTTTGGGTCCTGGCGCCAGTTTGGCTTACAGGTACTTATCCTACTTAATGTTATAAACGCGGAAGTTTGTAAGGATTTATAAATGGATGTTAGTAACTCTTCCACGCAAAACTACTGATTCGATTTAGATGAAACTTGGAATATTTGTCCGTGACTTGGATTAACACATAGGCTACTTTTTATCCCGGAAAATCCGGTGCCGGTACCGGCGTTGTGCACAAACGGCGTTTAAACATTTTCGAGTAACAATCGATTATTTAACTGTTATTTTTACGTTTAGATGGCGTAGTCCAACCGCTTCTAAGAAATTGCGATTCTCAGTCGCCGGACCCACAGCTGATTGGCACTGGTCTAGCAGTAAGTTACTTATACATTCTTTTATATAATACTTTCAGTGTAAACATTACTTTTTAGAAAGCTATAACATCATTTTAGAACTCAATGTCACTTTCAGGATACAAATAGCTAAATACCTACACCCTTTGTTCCACTGTTATTTTAGAACGGATTTTTTATTGACTGAGTTGGAGCTAGTTCGTCCCAAGCCTGTTTGACTTCTAAATAATAAGATATTTTATAAAACTATTTCTGATAGGTATACCATTCACGGTTGGATCGTACCGCGTCAGATTAGCTGACGTCGAAGCTACCGGCAGCGCACATACTCCCGGTAGTGGCATGTTCTTGCACACGAAGGTAGAGGAACAGGGGGCAAGACGGACCCTGCATCTAGCTGGAAGGCTGTGCCCTACTAACATGCTGCGGGTCAACTTACTCTATAAGGTATTTTATACGAAAAACACGAGCACTTTCTCTCTCTCTCTCTCACCCCCCCCTCTCTCTCTCTCTCTCTCTCTCCCCCTCCCTCTCTCTCTCTCCCCCCCCCCTCTCTCTCTCTCTCTCTCTCTCTCCGGATGACCATTTTTTATAGTGGAAAGTACATACAGCAATCTAACACCTAACGTAACAAATTTATGAGAGCCTGGTAAAAGATACACTAAGTTTATTTATTTCTTGAAATATAATATTCTAAATACTTATAATACACAGGATTTTGTTAATAACTATTGATTAATAACCAAGTAATTACTTGTAATGAAAACAACTTGTTAATAAAGTGCGGCCTTATCGCTAACAGCGATCTCTACCGGGCCATGTTTACTAGGACACATCTGAACAGAAATATATCACTAGGGATTCCTAGTGATTTTGTAGCTTAACTAAAATAAATCTTAGGTTCCGTAGACCATCGCATATGTACGAGTACAACATGTCTAATAACCAGCTATAAGTTTTTCTGGACGACATAATAAAATGCAAGTGGTAACAGGTTCGAGCCCGATCAGAAGGAAATCAGTGGCGCACGTTATGCTCAGGCGAGATGGCAGCCGAAACCATCGGTAACAGCGTCATCTGCGGCGCGGACTATGAAATGGCACTCAAGTATGTACTAGGTGATTCTATACTCGGAACTCAAAATTTAATTCAATCCTTGACATAGAGTATTGCCGCTTTTACATCCGAGCGCTTCCGTGCCCTCGGAGGGTACGTTAAACTGTTGGTCCCGGCCGACGGAGGCCTTAAGGCGGCCTTAAGACTTTGTCAGCAGAGTGGGCTACTAACTCATACGAGCTTGTTTGCGTACCTATTTTCTCCTAGAGTTGAATACTGTTTGAAACGGTTTGGCAGAATGCCCTTTTTAAATCGGAAGTAGGAAGTTCAGGAGTGGGAAGTATTTTGTGGGTTCATTTATGTGTGTTTTTTTTAGAATTAAATTCATCTCGCACGATACTGGCTGGTCCGGTGATATACCGCTGAAGGAGTGCCCGAAGGAAAATGTTCCGTGGTTAGTAAAAGGTACGTTTTTATGTACATTTATGTATTTTTTTCAACCACTTCAGATTAGATAAGGAAATTCTTTATTGCACTTATTAGTAATAGAAAGTAGGCTTTATAGTCTCCTTTAAAAGAAGTGTCATAAGGTTTGGATCATTCCTTCATTGTTTGAAGTTATTCAAGTAAAAGTTTCATTTAATGAAAATTAGCAATACATTTTTAATGCACAATGGTACCGATTCTCTTGCATTTATCTAAACTAATCTAATTTGACAGCTCTAAAATTATTGTCCTCGTCGTTTCAGTTTATGAGAAAGGGACGGCAACATTTTTAAGGTTGTCAAATTAGGTTAGTTTAAAAAAATGCAAAAAGAAAATCGTGTTTTTTATAAATGCAAACTTTCTATGTTTTAGTGAAGTAAGACTAGTATAAGACTAATGTTAGATCGACAGTCCCCAGTGACGGTGAGAATCCATTCACGTGCGTTTGGTGTCGCGTGATACGCGCCAGATCCGACGGCCGTATACTAGCGAGCGTCTGGCCGCTCTACGTGTTGTATTCACATCTACCTTTGGACACTGATGTAAGTATAATACGCTTTCTAATCGTGCTCCTACTTAATACTCCTACTGGTAGGAGCACTGGGACACCCATGTCCTGATGTTCCTACTGAACATTATACCTTGACTTTTTAATTGTTACTATAAGATGTTAGTCAGGGGAAGTGTGAAAGTGGCGCCTGTTATTAAAAAGATGAGGAGTGGTAGATTAGCATGGTATGGACACGTAATGAGGAGGGATGAAAGTCATATTACGAAGAGAGTTATGAATATGAGTGTGGCTGGGTATGCCAGTAGAGGAAGACCGAAGAAGAAGTGGTTTGATATTGTGAAAGAGGATATGAATGTGAGAGGAGTAGATTCAGAGTTGACGAATGATAGGAGTGAGTGGAAGAAAAAAACATGTTATGCCGACTCCACCTAGCGTGGGATAAGGACAGGGAAATGATGACTATAAGATGTTAGTTATTATATAAGAATACCGTGGTATTTTTGATAAGCTGTTCTCATAGTCTATATCACTAACTTGACTGAAAAACTGAACATAATCTCTTTAAATGTCGATACAACTATTTTTTCAATTCGTTCTTTTAGTTGTAATTGTAAGTTTCTACATAAGCGTATTTTTTTGTCAAAGGTACTGATAACCACAGAGACAGTCCCTTTAAACGTGGATGGCACTCAAAGTGTGCCGCCGGCTTTAGTGCAAGTGACGCCGGGGCGTGGCACTAGCTCACATTTGCTCGCTCCAGGGACCACGGCTGCGAGACATAGCCTATCCTTTCAGTATAGGTATGAACTGTTCATACTGTTTTTAACCTTCTCAGTTGCTTTCGATAATATTCTTTTCAATTATAACTACACTTGTAAAATACTTGTCAGTCATGATCAAATATTGATATTGTTTAAAACATGTTCTTTATAGAATACTAGTTTAAAATGCTGTTTTTGACAGCTGTGTGTGAACATAATATAAAACTATGTCAATATTTGTTTACGATTATGACAAGTCATTTATAAGTTAGTTATTGTCAAAACAGTACCTCTATTATTGTCTGTTGAAATGACGGACACAGGCCATTATTGAAGAGAAGAAGAAGAAGAACAAATCTGACAGTTGCCGCGTTAACGTATTCGAGTTATATTGCGCGTCAATGCCAGCTCGACTGCCAACCGTTGTAGTGTCACCGCGCAGTGTATCTCGGATACGCTAGCGTTACGATACGTTTGCGATTGTCACATTTATTCGTGATCAAGGCACTGGTTTTGAAACTGAGTAACATTTGCAGGGATTTAGATTGTCCGGTGACTCGAGAAGCTATACCGTTACACTACGGTGTAACTGACACGTCAGTGTTCGACAAACGCACCCCGGTGACGTCACTCGACGAAGTGTTCGCTGAAACTACGCAGTGGTGAGTTATACACAACAGTTAAGTTTTATACTCGGTATAAAATGCCGGGTCTAATAAAATCACTTGCAAATGTTTTTAGAACGTTAATGTTTACTGATTTGGGAGCTTATAACTGAGCTTAGAAAAGGGTGTAAGTTTAAAATCAATTTAACTGCCAAACTACTGAACCGGTTTTTATATAAAAATTATGGGACCAATCTGGAAGTTCCCTTTCAGGTAAAAAACAACAAAAAACAACCGAATTGAGAACATTCTCTTTTTTATGAAGTCGGTTAAAAAGTAACCCCTTTATTCATATTCAACTGTCATTTTAGGGCGGTTTAAAAAAAATCTCTATCAAAGATTTTGCAATTATTTTAGTTAGCTCAGCTTTAGAAGACCAATGTGAATGTACACCTAAGTATTAGTATACATATAGTATTATATGAATGTACAGCTCAGTATTAGTATAGTATTATATGATCTGTGACGTATGTATCATTTGATAGGTTGGAGCGTTGTGGCCGCGGCGCACGCTCGACATGGCCTTACTCCATCGTCTCTAAGCATTGGCCGGGGAGCTGGCAACCGGCATTGCTGCAGCCGCGGTGTGACGTCACCGTAAGTATTCATAAACACTATCCCATAGACGCAGTACACATTGACTCATACTAGTGTCTCTTGATTATTAACTTTTCATATAAGTTCAGCTACTTTTAATCAAAATTCAATCCTAAGCATTTGCATGTGCAATATTTTTTTTTTATGATAAAAGTATTGGAACAAGCTGATAGCTCACCTGATGTTAAGTGGTAACTTCTGCCTATAACAATGCATTACCTCACAGAGCAAGTCCAATGAGGACGTGCCCTGTAAGGCAAGGCACTGCGTCCATCACTCTGAGACGTAAAGATCTTGAAGTCTCATGTGCTTGTCAATTACACCGGCGCAATATAATGCTCTATTTCTACATTTAAGACTGAACTGGTACATATATTCTGACAAATAAACTTATCTTAATCACTATGCCTGCTTCCTTTATAATTTTTGCATAACTTAATTGAGCTGTTCAAATGATTTCTGTTTCTTACTAACAGGTAATTTCAAACAGTGACAGAGCTATATTTTAATCAATTGTTTTTCTATCCAGCTTTTATAAGTAGGTATGGCTAATTTTTATTTTTTTGCTTTTAAGACATACATGTGACTCATGTCATATTCTATCTATCACACATACATCGCACTGACAAAGAGTGGACTACATGAAAATGTCTAAAAACTTTTTTTTTTATCCATTCTGAATATTTTTACTGCTATTATAGTATGAATTTATGAAATTGAGTTGTAATTCCCTCTATCACTGGCCAGTCCAAGTGCCATTTGGGCTGGTTTGTTTTTCGGGGACACATTAAACGTGCCCGGGTAACGCATTCCAACATCATTACAATAGTGACTGTTGTGCGATAACCCGGGCACAAACTTTTGCTTACAATACAACTAATTAACCCTTTATTTTATAGATATTGATACTCACAGATTCTAGTATTTTATATTTAGTATGTATATATGACTAAGGGCCGAATACTGAAACGTCACTCAAATTTAAACACCACTTAAAATTGCTCCGCCTCTGTTTGACATTACTCAGTGGTAAGAGATGGCAATAATTTAAGCATGAACTTAATATAAATAGCGTTTGAGTATTGGGCCGTAAGCTATTTTTTTATCCATCATAGAGTTAAATTTATATAACAAAAAGCGTTTAGTAAGTAAATAAAAATCTTTACTTAATTTTGATAATGACCAGTAGTTCTTTTCGTAGGTTAGGTACCAAGCGGTCCGCGCCGGTGGCGGTTGTTCGTTAGAAGTGCAAGTTAGTCCCGTGGTGTTGTTATGCAATGCGGCCCCCATCGCGCTGACCCTGCGGGCGTACGACGCCGCGCCGCTCTGCAAACTCGATCCTGGCACCGCTATAACCCCACCTTCAGCTGTGTTAAAGGTAACTGAAATATATGTCATATACATATATCATCAAAACTCGTCATACGTGAACAAAATCTATCCAAGGTGATCATGTTCAACCCTGCGGACCTAGGATGCGCACGCGACATATTTGTCATGTCGTTCTGTCAAAATGTGAGCATTTTGCACCAGTTTCTGAACTATTGCATTATCTGTGGTAATGTTGTCGAGAAACCGCGCCTTTGAATCTTCAACTTTTGACATTTCTGCATGACTATTGTCTCGTCCTCAGAGAGGTACGACGAGTAAAGAAGTGTCAAAAGTGTACAATAACAAGGCGCGTTTTGTCGACAACATAACCACAGATAATGAAAAAGTACAAAAACTGGTGCAAAATGCTTACATTTTGACAGAACGACATGACAAATATCTCGCGTGCGCATCTTAGGCCCGCTGGTCAAAAGTTAT
Source organism: Eulithis prunata (assembly GCA_918843925.1). Lineage (NCBI taxonomy): Eukaryota > Metazoa > Arthropoda > Insecta > Lepidoptera > Geometridae > Eulithis > Eulithis prunata. The sequence goes on from OU974006.1 coordinate 11,682,547, forward strand.
CAAAACTCAGTTAAGGCGAAGGGTAAAGCCAGACAAACTTCTCGCTCACATGCCCTTCGAAATGCCCCCACGCCTTTTTGTTTTAGAAACCATTCTTCATATCAGTTGAGATGGGTCGCGAAACGTTTGTGAGCAGCGAGCTAGCGGTATCCGGCGCTGAGCTCGGTCGGTACGGGGTACCGGCGCGGGGCCGACTCGCGCTTGACCACGCAGCCGAGCTAGCGGTGCAGTGCAACCATAAGGTACCTACTGACATCATCCTACTCATACTATACTAGCTTCCGCCCGCGACCTCGTTCGCGTCCCGTTAGATCCCCTTTCCCGGCCGATTTCGGCAACGGTGACTGCATTTAAACTCCTTTACATAAAAAAAATCTGTTAAAACATCAGTCTAGAAATTAAATTATGTACTAAAAATATGATGTACTAAGAAGAACAATTCATAGGTGGCTCTACTCACAATGTACTACGAAATAAAGGAGGAGATCAACGTGCTCGGCATAACCTCAACGCACATGCTCGTCAACCGGATGAAAACTGATATTTTGGTATGTTTTTATCGTCATTGTCAGCATTCATCCATCATTCCACGAATGGACTAGAATCCCATATATTCCAAGTAAAGTAGGGTTGCCATATAATTTGCCAATAAGATAGAAGTGTCATATGATTAATAAACAAAAGGATATGGCAACCCTACTTGTCGCTAATCTATTATTTATTTGGCTTGTTATGTAAAAAAGTATTTGTGTTTTTCAAATGTCAATATGAAATATTTTTTAACTAGTTTTTTAGTTTATCAGCTACTTTAAGACCCTTACACCATAGCCGCTTGGTTTCATACCTTGTTGGTTTTGACGTACGGGTAGATAAGTTTCCTATGGGATCTTCATCGATACCTTACATGTATTGGTGAACCAGGCCGTTGGAAAACATACATATAATAATATATTTTTTCATTAAACTGCCAATCAGTGATCAAACACTCGTTGTTTAGACAAACAAATACTTTTCGCCAATATACTGACGCCATGCCTGGCATGGCGCTCCGAATGAATCAAGCAACAATTCGCAGTGGATATAATCTGTGCTATGGAGAGATCAAAAGTGCGCACACGTCGATTGAATAAAAAAAACCTTTCCTTGTAATAAAATAGAGCAACAATTATACATTTTAATATAAAAGAAGATTTTTCATTGAAGAAACCCACCATCATCAACAATTTGGCGACCGTGACAGGAAAGTATTTGTTTGTCTAAACACTCGTTCTACTGATTCAAGGCAGCCAATCACGGGCCTTAAGCTCAGTACGACAGAGAGTACTCTAATAGGGATGACGTCATATCTCGGCCGGAATCGGAATGTATTTTTTCGACGTCACTATTACGTTATCCCTAAGAGTTAGGCCGTTTGTCCACCAACGCTGGCACCGGCACGGCACCGGTAATGCACTACCAGCGGGCCTAGGATGCGCACGCGAGATATTTGTCATGTCGTTCTGTCAAAATTTAAGGATTCTGTACCAGTTTTTTAATTTTTGCATTATCTGTGGCAATGTTGTCGACAAAACGCGCCTTGAATCTTCAACTTTTGACATTTCTGCATGACTATTATCTCGTCCTCAGAGAGATACGACGACTAAGAAGTGTCAAAAGTGTACAATAACAAGGCGCGTTTTGTCGACAACATTACCACAGATAATGTAAAAGTTCAAAAACTAGTGCAAAATGCTTACATTTTGACAGACGACATGACAAAATATCTCGCGTGCGCATCTTAGGCCCGCAGGGCAATACAAAACACGCGAATGACAGTTGTCCAAACACTGCCGTCACACCGCGGCGTTCGCGTGTCTTGTATTGCCCTGGTAGTGCATTACCGGTACCGTGCCGATGCCTGCGTTGATGAACAAACGGCCTAAGAGTTAGGGTTGAATTTCTACCAAAAAAAGTCCCAGCGGTTTGTGTGTACATTGTTCTTATTGGTGATTTGTCTTAGGTGTCCGCAATAGCAGTCCCAAGTGAAGTAGACGATGACAATGTACTGCGTCCGAGCACTTACAAAGTAGTTGAGCCGACCGCTGTAGAAAAGTAAGTCATTCACACTTTTAACTAACGTATAGATTTTTTTTTAAACTCATAATTACTCTGGCGAAAATTTCTTTTAAAAACATTGCAAACCATAACTCGAAAAATACAAAAAATCATGGGGTATTTTCATGTACTCACGGGTGTGGGGAATTTAGGTTTTCCTCTGGACGTGTAGACTACATGAACCACTCTGTATATTAGAATCGGTTTAGTAGTTCCTAAGATTATCTGCACTTTACAATTCAGTACTCGAACTTTTTTGTTACTTAATAGGTAGTTTACTTATCCATAAGGGTATTGGAGTCCCTCCAAAATATGAGTTTCATTAAAATGTCTCTTTGTCAGTATCTACGGTACTCCCTTCTGTCGGTTCTACGTAGTGGGTCGCTGGAGGGGCAGTGACCCCGGTGAATTGCGACTCTATCTATGCGTCACTCTAAACGGAGGGAGAAGAGGTACATCTCCCTTACATCTCGGCCACCCCCCTTTCCGTCGAGCACTGGCCTTGTCTGATGAAGACAACACTTCTGTAAGTACTTACAACTTCTTTTATTTGTAACTAGCTGTGCCCGCGACTTCGTCCCTGTGAAATAGTGTCTTTGGGTCATATTTATTTATATCGAATCAACAGCTCTAAAAAAGACGATACTTCCATACGACTTTTTATCCCCTCTTTCAACCCCCTTTTTCGCAATAAAAAGTAACCTATGTCCTTCCTCAGGCTCTAGACTATCTGTGTACCAAATTTCATTTAAATCCATTCTGTAGTTTTGCCGTCAAAGCGTGACAGACAGAGTTACTTTCGCATTTCATAATATAAGTTAGGATTAGCGGCCCGCAGTTTACAAAAACTTCTTAGGTAAGGAATTTTCGAAGTAATTTTTTTACACCTTGGATTACATTATTGGACTTGTAGTAAGGATCCCTAATTTTTTTGAAAATATAATTTTAGCTATGTCACCGGGATAGTGTAACTTCCCAACAGTGAAAGAATTTTTCAAATCGGCCCAGTAGTTTCGGCGCCTTGTACAGTGCAAACAAACAATCAATTTACTCTTTATAATTAGTATAGACAAATGGTGAATATCACTGTGCATGATTTTGAGAGCATCACATCCATAAATCACTTATTCTCATTACTGGGCTGACCACTGTCTAATATCTCCCAGATACCGATAGTGATAACACAAATAAAGCACGAAGGTCGTTGGGTGATCACCGTTGCTGACGACCCGTGTCCTCAACTGCTGGTGCATAACAGGACGAACACAACCTTATGTGTGGCCCAACCCGCGCGTACCGCCGATGAACCAAGCACTTCTAAACTTATGGTAAGTCTACACTTTTCTCGATATCTATAGATCTGTAACTGATGTTTCGAGGTATTTCATTCAAATCCAAATCATTATTCAGAACAGACTCTTCAGTGAATACAACAGTAGACGTCTGTAGGGCTACTTTTGACCACCGCCGTTCCTGATCGGATCCGGATTTTGACAGATCCCGTGTCATTTTGTACTGAAAAATGACATTACTTCTGTCAAATTCCGTGAATCCGGATTGGAACTGTGGTCGAGAGTAACCCACCTGAAGGCTGTGCCATATTTAGTCAAAAGTACTATAATGAAAATAAAATAAATGAAATGAAAGTTTATTTACTTTGACATAAAAAATGTTATAAAATGGATAGTATTTTAATTTAAAACCAAGTTTTGAGTATCTAGTCGTTGGTCGAGGGTTTAGTCAGATTTTTTTCATTCATTAACATCATTATCACGCGGGACAATAAACCGTATTATAACCAGTACCTCTATCACGAACAATTCTGACAGTCGCCGCGTTAACGTATTCGAGTTACATTGCGCGTCAATGCCAGCTCGACTGCCAACCGTTGTAGTGTCACCGCGCAGTGTATCTCGAATACGCTAGCGTTACGATACGTTTGCGATTGTCACATTTATTCGTGATCAAGGCACTGTTTATGGTTACCAAGATATTAACAAAATGTATATTCGATACAATTTATTATACAGGTGAATCCGGAATGCGTAGGAACACGTTGGTTCTGCGCGGTGTCCCCTGACACAATGACTCACTACTCTACTCCGGGACACTGCGCCCGGTACCCACCCCCACCAGGATCTATCCCATCGCCCCATGCTGTCACATTCCTCACTTTCGCCAAAGCTAAGGGTAAGTTAGCTATCTATTATATTATTGACAGCCGTCATGGCTCAGTCGGTAGTAGCTCTGCCTTCCGTGCTGTGGGACGTGGGTTCGATCCCCACCGAGAACAAATATTTTTGTGTTGTAAACATAGATGTTTGTTCTGTGTCTGGGTGTTTCTATGAATTATAAGTATGTATTTAGAAAAAAAAATTTATGTATGTATTCTATCAGCCATCTATGTAGTTTCCATAGAACAAGCTTTGCTTAGTTTGGGACTAGAAGGCGTTGTGTTAAGTGTCCGTCAATATTTATATTTATTTATTGAAATATAACTTTAAGTCCAAATTTATTACTTCTAGATCTGACTGAATCCTGCCGTTTACTTTCAAAGGTTAATAAGTTTAGAAGGTCAGGCAAAAGTTTTGATAGATATACCTTTACAGAAGAAGGCGAGCACGAGTGGTGCCCTCCAGTGGCAATCACAGACGGTGAACAATTGTTACAAATGTGCTCCGGTGTCACGGTCAAACTGCGCGTAAGGACTCACGCACACTCCACGCATCTAGAGCTTAGAGACGTCGACCAGGTTTGTACATCCAACATAATAAGCCTTGCATCTAATTTATAATTCCTTTCTTAGTGCACCCCTACACTATACAGGGTGTTACCAGACCACTTCCGAAAACTTGGAGGTTCCAATCAGACCATGATACTGAAAACATTAAGCGAAAAAAATCGCGAAAAAAAAAATTGACTTGACTATCTCTTTTTTTTTTCTAGTTACATACACACAGTACAACATAATAAGACATATCTACCTAATTATCTCATTTAAAAAAGCAAAAAAACAAATAAAATAAATAAAGCAGCAATGTACACGCAGCACGCAGATTACGTCTACTACAGCATGAACAGCTGAGAGTTCATCGCGGGTCATTCAAGTACGCGACGTGCGAGCGACCTACGTTAGTAGGCACTTACGACACAGAATAAATAATAGTACTACGCCTCGACCTTACCTACGTGAATGCGTACATTGCGGGCTGGCGAAATAAATACAAATCTTTAAACATTGTTTTCTCCGGCTATAATTATTTTTCAGGATAACTGATTTTTTTTTGGTTGGGTTTTGGTGTGCTGTAGCTCCCCTTTTCGTTTTCGGAAGTGGTCTGGTAACACCCTGTATAAGGATACTACCCTCCAAATTTCATACCTCTAGAACTTATAGTTTAGGCTGTGCGTGGATTCTCAGTAAGCTTCAAAAGAGTTCTATATATATTGATAAAAACTTACTAGATCGAATACTGGGTAAATATTTACGATTTTAGTGTTGAAGTCAGTGTTGTGCTGAACACGACTTTAATTATAATGTCGCACAAACAATTCCACCCTGTATACAGAGTGTTCTATATTGTAACAGAAGGTAATTGTCCGATTTCTTTCAGCACGATATATCGGCCAGTGATATAAGACGACGCCTTTTGGGAGCGTTCTCCTCGGAGAATCAAATGAAGTTGTTAATGAATGAAGTGAGTAAAATCTGGTTTTAGTCATATTGGAAGCGAGCGTTTTAATTTTATTGGCTTACAAAAAATATTAGAAATACCCTACTTCAAGAATATATATTGTTTTCAGAAAGGATTATCAGTGCCGCAATATTTAAATCGCGTCGGTGCTTTTGAGAAATGTAAGCTGTTTTCAATTTTACATATATAAGTATTGCATTATATATATGTTTTTCAAATTAACCAATTTTTCTTCTATACTAAGTGAAACTTCGTTTATATTTCAGTGACAGATCCCATGGAAAGGTCAGAACCAGGTGTCGCTCTTAACTCATCACAGTCGACCCTACAAAATATAACTGGTATCGAACCAGCGGTCAGATCTGTCCCAGCAGTCCCTACTGTGCCCTCTGCCCCGACAGTATCAACGGCTCCGACCGTACCGACTGTACCAACAGATATTCGCACTGTGCCATCCGAGCCGGTTGTCCCAACCGATCCATTGTGCGATAGAGCCGACCCGCCGGCGCCATCAACAGTCGTGTTGTACTTAGATGCTACAAGGGCTAGTATAGGTACGTATACGTACATAAACCACGTGGTTACAACGCTACGAACTAATACATTTTTGAAGTATGTCATTTTGGCTTTTCTTTTAGTACCTATATGCTTTAATCGCGACTTGTGTCTGTAAATTGTCAAAATAGAAATATTTGATTTAGTACATAGGGGGTTTAGTATGTTTTTTTCAGTTTGACTTGAAATAAAGTTAAAATAAGATTAAAGTGTTGACTTAAGTTATTTTTTGTAGATATGGATGAGCAGTCCCGGCGTGTTCTCCGAATGGATAGCGAGGACTCCGCAGCTGAAAGCGTATTCCAAGATGTTTCTGACCCCGGTAAACATTTATATTATCTTACTAGCTATCCTCTCACATGGGTGATTACGTTTGCTTATGTAATGTTATTGGTTGAATTTGCCACACTTTATCCGTAGTGATTGATTTGTAACATGGTAAACATTGATAATGTATTTCAGCAACTGCAAATAGTCCTGAAACACGTAAGTTTTTTCAGAATGGGACGAGACAGCATCGTGGGCGGCGAGCGACAGGCTACGTCTGGTCGCGGCGGCGATCGCCGTTGAACTGGCGGCGGCGCCGGACGCGCGACCATTGATCGCGTTGCATTTAGATCGCGCCGCGCTATTGGTGCGCTCAGACGCAAGGGTACGTACGCACTCTACTATCGTGACGTCCGAGAAGAATGAGATTAGCGAAGTTTAACGTCAAAATGGCGGCGAAAGAGTATATAACATAGAGTTGTTGTATACCTTTTTGAAATGCCCTGAAAATCGGCGCAAAGAAAAACACTCAGACATTTAAATGCGAGTACTAGGTCATTTTGGAGGAAAGTATAACAGGCATTTCATGAATAAAGAACTACGAAGTGTCTAAACGTAGCACATTTTGGTCGTAACCAGTGGAATGAAAACTCCCCTTTTGGACGCACAGGATATTAGAGAGTTTTAACTAACAATAAAACTTACCTATTATTTTTCCAACGATATCCGGAATCCATCTTGAGTCAAGCCTCTGTCTTTTTTCACGTTTTTCGTCTTAGCTACTTCTCCCTTCGACTTCCGGCGCCACTGTCGCTTCGTTTTGTTAAGCAATATGGCGGATGACGCTCGGATTTACCCTCATTATACTTACTCACGATGTACCAGGTAGGCATTACCTGGATTCCGGATATCGTTGGAAAAATAATAGGTAAGTTTTATTGTTAGTTAAAACTCTCTATTATTTGTTCCGATACGATATCCGGAATCCATCTTGAGTGATGTGTTTGTTATCTCCTGGTATGCCATAATTATTAAATTATGATGATGCTATAATGTGTTGTATAATAAAAATAAAAAATAAACTGTAAGGTAAAGAAAATATATAATTCTTCTAATAATCATAATAAATTACAAATCATTATTTGATAAATCTGGATAAATCTACTAACGTACCGGTTCAAAGAAGTTTGACAAGGAAACTGAACGGGTGAAATCATTATCACTAGATATGTCAGCTACTTCTTTTTGGTAATAAGTTCTGAAAGTATGCTCCTGTCGCCAATTTCCAGTTTCAAGAATCTGATCAATAGGAAACTTTTCTAACCAGTTGAGGGATGCTACAGCAGAGCGCACAGAGCCAGGCGTGGCCTCAACGCCGGCGTCCTTCAGCACGGACTTGATCCAGCCACCTATCACCGTTCTGGATGCTGGTTTAGGGTCACCTCTAGCAGTTATAAAAAGCTCAGTTAGGTTACCTGATTGTCGGCGCTCATGGGAAGTTTTGATCAACTGTCGAGTCCAATAGACACAGTCAAGGTTTCTAGTAGGATGTACCTTCAGTCTCCATCCAGATTGCCTATGTCCGATGTCGTCTGTCTTCGATCCGAAGCAAGGCCACAGGATAATAGCATTTTCTTCGTTTATGCATTTATCAGCATCAATTCTCAGTAGTGTGAGGTCGTGCACTCGACGTCCTGCTGCTAACAAAAGTAATATGGCGGCACGTCGGGATACTTGATACAGATTACTTTCATCCGGTGTATTCTTTTCCAAATATTGTATTACCTTTTTCGCATTCCATGTGGGTGGTTTCATTTTCTTCTCTTTTGAAACTGAAATAGCTTTAAGAATATGTTTAACAAGAAAATTAGATGACAGTGTTTCTGTTGAATTAGTAAATGTGGCAATTACAGATTTGTGGACCAGTATTGTACGATACGCTAAACCTTCGCTGCTGTGGAGATAAGCCAAATAACGAGCTACTTGTTCAGGAGAAGGTGTTTTATAAGTTACCTTATTAGATAAGCACCATGTTTTCCATTTATTCCATGCTGGGATGTATGTATTTAAGGTAGATTTGCGCCAACTTGACAATAACAATGATTTTTCCTCTACTGACCAATCTTTGATTTCATCTGTCCACCCAAAATCAGCCAGGCTTCTAAATGTATGTCCTGAATCTCTGGTGGATGTATTCCGGTTTTCGTGTCGACCAGAACTTGTGCTAGGTTCGGTATGCGGTAAGGCTCTCGAATGGCTCTGGCTCGTAGGTCTGCACGCCAAAATACCATCTTCCACTTCGGCGCGATCAGAATGTACAGGCCCTCTGCAGTATTCAGATGAAACAGTACCTGGGGTATTAAATTCGGTGGAGGAAACAGCCATGCGAGTTCGTAATCCCATCGGCGAAGGAACGCGTTGTGGAACAGTGCATCTTGATCCTGTGTGTCCAGGGATAAATACCGTCTCACCACATGAGCTGTCTTCGAGGCGAATAAGTCTACTTGCGGTGTTCCCCACATCTCGAATATCGCGCTCGTCGCTGCAGCTATCAGGTGCCATTCGGGACAAATCTTGCCTCGCGATAAAGCGTCCACTTCGCAGTTGAATCGACCCGGAAAGTACTGCGCTGTCAGAGATATGTTTAGCTCGTCCATTACCTTCAATAACTGGCGTGTCAGATCCAGAAGTTTCTTGGATTTTGTTCCACCTTCCTTGTTGATATAGGCTACTACTGTGCGGTTGTCCGTTTGCAATAGGATGTGAGCATTGTGCAGCTGGCAATCTTCCTGTTGGATCGCCGCATAGACTGCAAACAGCTCCTTGAGATTCACATGCCAAGACTGCTGTCGTTTTGTCCACTGACTTGACATTTTTGTGTCTCCTAGCTGAGCGCCCCAGCCGAAGTCCGATGCGTCCGTGGTGAGCAGGTGCGAGATCGGGCCCGTGTGTATGGGAAGTGAGCCCTGCGCTGCTTCTAACCACCATCTCATTTCGGCGAGCACAGGTTCCGCTAGTTTCATCTGCTTGTACGGATGCTCCTTGGGGAGGTGACGACTGTGAAACTGCAGGGTTCGACAATGTAACCTCCCTCGGCGTACCACGAATGAGGCAAAGTTGAGTCTGCCCAGAAGGGACTGGGCCTGTCTGAGAGACCAACTGCCTTTCGACATCTGACTGAGAAGTGCCCTGCGTAGCGTTAGGCACTTCGGTTCCGACAGGGACTTCGTGTTGAGTCTTGTGTCCCACGTAACTCCCAGAAATTCTAGGCGCTGTGTCGGAACCAGTACAGATTTCTCCATGTTGATAGTCCAACCCAGCTGTTGCATTAGGCTCACCATAAATGCAATATGTTCTTGTAAAACTCGCCAGGACTGATTCGCTAGCAAAAAATCGTCCAGGTATACCACGCACCTTATATTGCAGCTCCTTAGGTATTCGGCTATCCAGTTCGTGACAGAGGTGAACGTTCGTGGCGCTGACGAGAGACCGAACGGGAGGCAGGTCATTTGGAGAAGCTGGCCATTGTAGCTGAGTCTGAGGAATCGTCTGTGTTCCTTGGCTATGGGCAGGTGGAAGTATGCCTGGCTCAGGTCCACCTTCACCATCCAATCTTCGCTCTGTAAAAAAACTTGGCACTCGAAAGTGACTGAAGAGTTGAAAACCCTTTAGCTTGACAAATTGGTTTAACCGTTTCAAGTTGAAAATGGGGCGAAACGATCCGTCCGTCTTCGGAACTAGAAAAAACGTCGATAGGTAGCTGGGACTGATCTCCGCTTTCTCTAGTACACGAGTGTCTAACATATTTCTTATTAGTTGTGACATGTGATAGCTCTTCTTGGTCTTGTAATTTATTATTATAGATTGATTTGGATAAATCAGGGGCGGCTTCATTACGAATGGGATACGTACTCCTCTGAGAAGTTTGCATATATGGACGGGGGCTCCCAGATTCTCCCATGCATGTATATATTGCTCTAGACAGCCGCCCCGAAATGATTTCGAGTCATGAGCGATGGTATCTATTCGACGAGTAGGAATTGGAATTCTTACCTTTGGACGAGTAGTGTTGCTTGTTCTTGGCATTTGAAGACTTGTTTTCAGATGACCTCGCTTGTCCTTTGGATTTGTCCTTGGAGGCTGAAGCTGCAGTATTTCTTCGAAAAAAGTTTTCGCCATTTTGCTTGCTGGTCGACGGCTTCGGCTTATTATCATATGCGCGCTTTTGTCCGGAACCTGCAGCTCCTGTGGTTTGCTGCGCTGGCTGGAAGCAAGCTGTTAGTTTTTCGGCCCCCCCAATTTTTTGAAGGTAGGCTGCAAGCATGTCACCATCAAATAAATTTTCCGCGCTTGGTGGAATTTTTTGTAACGCACCGCGATGATATTCCTCGGAAATCTTCTTAAGAATAGAGTCCCTGCGCATGCTAATACAGTCAGCTCGTCTGCCACAAGCTACTTGTAAAAGGTCGTCACTCACTTTTGTTAAGTTAGACTCTTTGCTAAACACTTCCTCAATTTTATCGAAAAGAGATTTAGGTGAAAGTGTTGTATTCTTATCATTTGACCAATCTACTAAATTCTGCAAAGTTGTGCGCAATTCGTCTTTCTGAGTCAGTATAGCATTCGATAAAGCTGCAAAGGTTCGCTCTATTAGGTGCAAACGATCTTCATTAGAGCCAGAAGCATGAAAACGTCTCAATTCATCATTTACATTCAGTTCTATAAACCCGGGGGTAGTGACATATTTTTTCTGAGTCTCCGAAAAACGAATTGCATACCAATCACTCGATTGAAAACGTTGCAGTTTTGTAATTTTTTCTAGATGTTTATCATCCGATTGCGGGTAGGGCGGATCTTTCAAGGTAGTCGTAAACTCAGATAATTGGAGCTGTTGCTTATCCGCATCGCTAACGCTCGCAGGCGGACGTAAATCTAACTCGGTTGCGAGGCTTGGGGGTTCGATTATCGGATCAGGCACTTGCGAGGTACTCGCTTGGGGTTGCGATTCGTAATGTTTTTGAGAAATCATATTCGTCAAGAACGCTACTTGTTGGGAAAGGAATTCAAATTGCACTTGACTCACATGCTTAGATCGTTTTCTCTTTCTCTCTGGACTCTCCTCCGACGACGATGCGCTGCTCGAACTTGGAGAACGATTTCTCTTTCGTGACACATGTTCGGTAGAACCATCACTTCTTTCACAATAATTTTCGTTCTCCATAACGAAGGGAGGTTATTTTAAACTCACTTAATTTTATACTCAATTAATTAATTAACTTTAACTTGCAAAATATTATTTGCCAAGACGTGTTAACGCTACGAAAAACGACGCTATAATGAGGGTAAATCCGAGCGTCATCCGCCATATTGCTTAACAAAACGAAGCGACAGTGGCGCCGGAAGTCGAAGGGAGAAGTAGCTAAGACGAAAAACGTGAAAAAAGACAGAGGCTTGACTCAAGATGGATTCCGGATATCGTATCGGAACAAATAATATATTATTTTACGTCTGAACACAGAAATATAACTATTAGAAAATAAACTTGTGCAAGTCTAGATATGACTAAGACACCTTACTTGACAATCCAACACGCGCAGAAAATTGTCTAATAGTCTAGTATTCCCTAGTAGTATAGCAGATGCATAATATTACTGTGACATTACAGAGAACGAAAACTACCCTCGCCATATCAGACGTACAAATCGACAATCTCCAGTATGAAAGTGGGCAGTTTGACTTCGCGGTAGTCGCGAGTACTAGAGGCGACCCCCCACCTCTTACACACTGGCCTCCCCTGTGGAACCCCTTCGGAGTTGAGGGGGTGTTCTCGGCGAGACAGAAACAAGCTAGAGCTTTACTGAGGCTAACACACGATACTTGGGCCGTACATAATTATAAATACACAGGTTTGTGTATTTTCTTGTTCTTTTAGTGTAGGAAGTTTGAGACGCGGAGAATAAATAGTCAAAATACATGGTGTCATGGAACTAGTGGCTTGTGCGGGGTGATTTCGATCACAAAATTAATAGAGATTCTTATATCTAAAATGTATTAACTTGGGGCGTAATTCCACTATTTACAACGGTTGACGTTCTATTCAGCTGCATCAAAATGACCTAAAAACAGATAGAACAATGGTCAGCTGCGTTTCCGGTGACAACTATAATGTTAGTGGAATTAGCCCCCTGTATCTATGGCGTTTGATGGTTTTGAAATACGCCCAAATACAGCCGCTGGCATATTTGTTTAAAAGTGAGATGGCTAAATTAACTAAATCCTTAACTTCCAGAACTGAGCGAGGTGGAAGTCCGCTTAGGTCCGCTAGCACTGTACATCGAGGATGCATACGTAACAGCGCTAGTGGCTCTCGCTCGCTTAGCGGCTGCTGGCGGAGAAGGAAATCCGCTGCGGTTAGAGGAAGCCGCTCTAAGGACGCCGCTGCGACTTCGGCTGTTGCACGTCCATCCGCTAGACCTCACACTAACATTGCACACGGCTGTGAGTATCACGAATACAGCTAGGTTTTAGGACACTACCAAGTGTACTAGTAACTTTAATTGTCGTATTTGCTATAGGATTTGTCGCTGCTTCCTATTCATATTTTACTAAAAGAAATCCTTTCCTTTTGATTAGGGGGCTATTCACCAAGCCTCCTTAATGTTTAAAGATACTGCAGCTAACGCATTGGATTTTTGTATTCTAGGATATTTCACACAACGCCTTCTAGTCCCAAACTAAGCGAAGCTTGTACTGTGGGGACTAGATTGCTGATAAAATACTTATACCTATATATTTTTTTAAGTTATATTGGTTACTTTATTGATGCAAAAATGTTGATCAATCTGTCAAGTCTTAAAAAACTACACCTAAATCATTGTTTCTTGTCACTCGGAATTTCTAACTTTATGATAACCATTACTGAACTAGAAGTATGTCCTTGTCAGGTCCGGATGTACATAGCGCTAGACCAAAGTCCGCTGCGTCTGAGCGCTTTCAAACTGCACGATGTGATGACGTCAACGGAGCGGCTCACGCATGCGCTGACCGTGCATTACCTATCCGCCGCCATTTTGGGAGCTGGTGAGTACACTGGAGGGAAAATAACAAGAATAATAATTGTTGAAAACGTTTATAAATAAGTTCGTTCATTCGGGGCATATTCGTAGTCGTATCTATTTATCATATTTTTTTTAGCTAGTTTATAATAAGGGTCTGTTTGGTAAAAATCGTGTTTCTGCGATAAGACCGCCTATTGTATGACTTATATTATTTTTACTTAGTTTAAGAATAATAAAATTGATAAAGATTTTTTCTTAAGTTTTCTATTTTTTTCTCTTCGCATGCTGAAAGTTTAATCTACTTCTACTATCGAACAAGCACTGCGAGCCGATTCATAACATGTCTTGTAGACTTGAACTTGTTTTGTACCAGGTTGGGTAGTAGGTGGGCTTGAACTCCTAGGAGCACCGGGTGCTTTAGCGGCGCGCGTCGGTGGCGCCACCGGTGGCGTCAGAGGCGTGGCTTCAGCCGCCGCGGCCGCTTTACTGAGATCCCTGAGTGCCTGGGCCGGCTCCCTGGCGAGGAATCTAGATCTACTGGCCGGTGATGAAGAGCATGCGAGAAGGGCTGCTGCAGCCAGACGCCGGCCGCCGCCTAGTTTCATTGCCGGTTTAGCTGCGGGAATCACCAACTTCGCTATCAATATCCTGGGTAAGTTTGATCTATTTGTTAATAAATTACATATTCCCAAGAATAGGATAAGTAAATACCCAAACAAAAAGAAAGAGCCAAGTGAGCGTGGTGGTGTAGAGTGGAATGAACGATTATTTTTGGGATAAATTATAATATTCTTGAGTAAAAGTTATATTTTTAACCACTCTGTTTGTTTGTGTAGGTGCAGTAGGCGGCCTAGCCCACCACCCACTAGTGGGCGTGGCCGTGGGTGAGACGGAGTCAAGTGCCACGGCATTACGACGTGGCCTTATTGGTGCGCTCGCCAAGCCACTAAGCGCCACGGCAGACCTCGTGGCCTTCGCCGGACACGGCCTGCTCACGCAGACCGGCTGGGATCCCGTGCCTCAGGTATTAATGACACCACACTGAAGCATTTCTTTGAGTCTGTCTGCTGGTTTGTTCGCGGATCACGCCTTAACTACTGGACCAATTTCAATGAAACTTATACCATTCAGAAGCCCACTCCAGAAGATTTTTCCGATGGAAACAAAATCTTTTTTTAGATGTGGATTCTTAGATACAGCTTGAACTCTCTAAAGTTCTAAACCAAAAGCAGCCATTTGCTACGAGGGTCATCGTATGCTGGTGACAGATATTTTGGACGAAAGTTTCGCACGCATACTAAGTCGCGGGTATCAGCTGCTGTCTTATAGTTTCAGACATTTCCATACTGACCGATTGATATTGTTCAGGCTCGCAGTACATGGTGTGAGTGGTGGGGCGGCTGTGGCGGGTGGCGGAGGGACTGCGTGCGCTGGGCGTTCCGGTTAGCGGAGCTGAACGCCATCGCCGGCTTCCATGTACTGCTGGACTCGGCCCCGCTGCACCTGCTGCTAACGCACAAGGTACTGTTCAACACACAGCGGTCCGTGACGGCGTTCGTAAAGCAACACCCTGTGTTTGCTCCGTAAAATGTAATACCTAAAAGTGATATTTCTAGACTATAAAAACACGCCACACCACGTTTTTGCACGCCCAGGAAGACTGGTAGACAATGCTCTTAGCATTAAGTCCTCCTAGCACAACGTGTTTGTGTGAATTTTTTAAATAAATAATTAAACAAATCAAAGAAATCTCATTAGAAAAGGGACAATAGGAGATTGTCAAAATAACGGTTGTTTTTTTTATTACGCAGTTCCTAGTGGTCGCGGACCCTGATACGGAGCGCATCGTTGAAATGATAGACTTCAGATTCTGCAGTATAGAACCTTACCAGGGACAAATTATTGAGGTAAATATATCAAACAAGCAATAAAAAATACATTGATTCTCGTTCGTCCCACCAGATGTCCCCACGAGTGGGACGAATGGAGAGCGTGCAATATTATAAAAGTTTCATACAACAATATATATAATAAAAAATAATAAATTGATTGATAATCTGTTTTTCAGTTAAGTGTTAGTCAAAAGCGACAGTCCAAGATGATAGAAACACGAGGCGACGAAGACGACGAATATCAGGTACTTATTAATATAAAAAATGCATTAAAACCAGCTACTGTAATATAGATTAGAAACTGAGCAAAGCTTGTACTATGATAACTCGTTTGTTGATAGAATATATAGATAGGTAGTGAATCTCATTGTTATAATAGTAGGTACCGTGTTAAAATTAGGTATGCTAAAATTTAATTAATTAAACGATTTGTATTAATTTGACATGCCAAAGTTATGTAATGTAGCAAACTGGTTAATCTTTACTATTATAAAAGTGTAAAAGAGCATTCAGAAGCCCTTTTTCCGGATTGAAACAAAGGCTATATTTTATTGAAATTAAACACGTGGATTCTCAGATACAGCTTGACCTCTCTAAACCAAAAGCCGCCTTTGGCACGAGGTTCATCGTATGCTGGTTGTCAGATATTTTGGTGGAAAGTTTCGCACGCTTACTGCGACCTAGAAGGCTATTCGAGATTGAAATTAAAAAAATCTGATTAGTATAACATGGGTTGGGCCCGTTCTCACCCGGTCCCGTACTCACCCAGTCCGTTCTCCCCCGATTAGGTTTAGGTATGACCGTCGCGGGTATCAGCTAGTAAATGAAATATAATGATGTACAGATAAGTGCTGCTGCCATGGCACGCGTGGCGCGGTACACTGGCGCAGAGGCCGGCGGCGGCGGTGAGACGCGGGTACTGTCCCTGCTGCCGTCGCCGGGGTGCGCGCCCTCACTGCACGCCGCCTTACAAGCAGCAATACACCACAACTCACCACACCACTTCCCACTCCTATAAGGCAAGGTGCCCTCTGGTAAGATCGGCGTTATATTAAGTCCGGATAAATCACGTAACTAAGCAATTATCATTTAAAAATATCGCCGAATTGCTTGGCATCCGGACTTACTATTACGCCGATCTTACCAGAAGGCTCTAAATATATAAAACTCTTTTGAAGCTGACTTAGAATCGACGCACAGCCTAAACTGTAAGTTCTAGAGGTATGACAATTGGAGGGTAGTATCCTTATATAGTGTAGGGGTGCACTGAGAAAGGAATTTTGAAAAGTCGCACCCTAAAGGGTCTAGCACGCGAGCAACGTCGCGGGCGACGTCTAGCTATACATATGAGGGAACAAATACCACTTCATAAAGACGTTTTAAAAACTGAAAAATCCAAAATCAAATTGTGTGGTTAGTTAAGGTCTTAGGGAGTATTTTTTTTTATAAAATTTGCTTTTAACTAAACTCTTAAACCCGAGTCACTGCTCTTTGACTGTACTTAGCTATAACTCCATACTTTATTCTTTCAGACAATACACCGGTCAACAACTAAGTCACCATAAAACACGAAAAAAGTATAAGGTAAGAGTATTCATGTGTTTCCAGATCGGTAATAACATTACTTATTATAAGGGGATGATTAAAAACTTATGCAAATGATAAACTATGATTTATTATGAAAACTCTTCTATGAACCGCTACATATTAATTATTAGTAATATTCTTATCTGCATAGTTTTTAAACCCGAATTAATGTTACAGATACGACTGGGGTCACCAGTTAGTTACCTTCAAACAACCAAACATCAGGTAAATTGCATAGATTTTTTTCCATGTGAAATCATTACGTTATTTCAAAACGATGATTATAAAAACGCTTATTATAACTCATGAATACTTGAACAGTTTTTCTGAACCAGTACACCCTATAGACTTTAAATTATAATTAAATAGATTTATTTACTTGTATGTCGTATTGTTTCAAGCTGTCGGGGCTACCAAACGACACAAATATCACGAAGGTACAATAAATACTTTTTGCTAGGTATGTTGCTTGTTGCTTATAATAAAATTATTGTGCTTATATCAAAATGCTGTATACAATACAAGCTTCCGAGGTCACCATAAAATAGAAGAAAATATTAGTTATTGATACAAATAGTTACAGTGTTCAATTTTGTTTCAGATGACGTTCACTGGAACATCATGACAAAGAAAACTTCGGTCTGACGAACACAACTTAAAAGTAATTTAATAATATACATTTTGCCAGATTGGGAAGAGAACATGTTCCTAGAAGATAAAAATATACTAGTGTATATTTATGCACATTCTGCAACATATTTCAGCTTCTAAATTAGTATTCTAATGTTAAATTACTATCTTTTGATCATAAAGCAATTAAATTACGTAATAAAATATATACAAAATACGCAACTATTTAAAAAGTTATGGTTGCCATAATATTTCGAAGTGCATTGTACCAATGACTTCTAACGTTGATTCCAATTGCATTTAACTATACATTCTACCTAGGTTAGGCAAATCCAAAGCAGTTACTACAAAAATATTTATTAGTAGGTATTTAATTACCTAACATTTTAATATTTTTAATTGATTGTATTATAGAAATAATTTTTTTTTTTAAAAGGGTATGTAAAAAGCTGCGGTTATTATTATTGTAGAATATCGAAATATTAAGAATTTGGTAACTGTAGTCATATTATGAGGGCAGGTAGCAGTTTGCATCAAAAAATATAGGAAAGCATGAGCCGACCTCGTTTAAATTGGGAGAGAGATATATACAGGTGGTAGAACGTAGGGCAGGGTTCGTCCGGGGAGGTACCACCGCCCTGTCAACTTATAAACGCTGAAGTTATTAGCTGATACAAATGTAGCCGTGTCTTCTACTATTACTAACGGGTAATATTAAAAATAAATGACATAGCTAAATTATATTCAACTGTTTAACTATTCAGCGTTTATAAGTATAGCTTAGCCGCTAAGCTGTCGATGTGTTACCGCTCGACAGTTTAGTGATTGGTTGATAGGGAAGCCGGTTACTATAATGCCCAATTCGAGACATAACACCAGAAGTCTCTGAAACGTGATGTCAGAACCACCAGGGTATCACGTGATATAACATCACAATCAGGCATACGAAACTAATGTAAAGTGCTCGTTTCGTCCGTTAGACAACTCTAATTCTTTCTTTGAGTTGGATGCATTTGCACCTCACAATAGCTTTACTTAGCGTAGCATTTTTTCTCCCAATGCTTCAGCCTTCCTATTTTTTTTGGTACCATCACGCTCATATCTCCGAATACTTAATGTTCCAACGTATTCATATACCTTGTTATTATTATTCTGCTCGTCACGTTTTGTTATTTTTATTGTATATCAACGCAACCTAGACCCGTATGCTGATGCTAAAGCACTGATCCGGACTCAAGCATAGATTTTTGTATGAAAATCTCTACTCGAATCTCTGCTTGAGCAACGATTTCTGTATTAGCATACGGGCCTTACTGTTGTATTCTTTGAAACATTATGTTTAAATATCCACAGCGATCTTTGGTTTCTAGAGAACTGGGAAACAATCTTCTCAGTTCTCTATAAACCAAAAATCCCTGACAGGATCCGGTTCGGACAGCGTTTTAGGTATATGGTTAGCCAATGCTTGTAAGTTATTCATCTTTTGGCGGAGATAAATTGATGTCTCTTAAACATGGTGTATGAATAACACTTAGAAGCTGCTTAGGTGCGGTACATACACAAAGCAACAACAATTTATCTTAACCTGAGAATGGAATAAATTGGCCATTCTCAGGGGTTGAGAAGTACCAATAAATATTGAGCAAGGACAACTCCATAAGGATATGTACAAAATAAGTAGATCTCAATGAGCAGTGGCTGTTTACAGTTATCTTGGAGCTGTCCAACAAGAGTATCAGAAACTAGATTACAGATTGCATTTTGGTCAATTCACATAACAATCAATACAATCAGATAATGTAGTTTAAATCTACTTACATAAGTAGAAAATTGTAGGTAAAACTACCCACTTGGAGTAAGCTGGACGAATTTATACTACTTCTGGATAGTTTCATAAGGGTTTAGGTAGACGGTATTAGCTTTGTGCAGTGAACGTAGAGTTTGCGGCACAAACACTGCATCTGGACTGCATGTTTGCAGCTGACTTGCATTCAAATGCAGCCGCCTGCATAAGCCCTTAGATCAGGCAAACATTTCGTAATGTGTGTCTGGTGCTTCAGATATTGATGTCCTATTAAATGTCATCACGCTCGTGATAAACAGACATTTTTCATGTTGAACAGACATCTTGCGTGTTGGATCGAAAGTTTTAAATTAAATATAGCAGTGAAGGAGATATAGAACAGCATTCCATAATGTGTCATGATATGAATAACTTACAAGCAGTTCCAGCTTATAGGTATCGCAGATCCTATTTATTAAAAAAAAAGTTTAATCACGTAGGACTGACTGTAAGTATACAGGGTGTCCCGGAAGCACTAAGTTAAGCCTGAGCTAGTGGGCAGGTTGATTTAGATTTTCAGACCATGAAAATGAACAGCCAGGCGGGTAAAATATTTTTTTTAATTCTTATTCATTGCATATCATTTTTTTTATATAAAAACCTAAATAAAATTTTAACCACCCAAATTCTTTAATATTTACATGAATCTTCCGTATTTTGAGTATTACAACACCTACAATACTCAATTTGAAGAGACCTAAAAGAAACCAATGAATTCACAAAAGTCGTAGAACATTGGCTGTTCCCATAGATGCCGAAATTCACCTCCCCTCGGGATAAAGTTCCGTGACATCCTGTATATAATTGTACTGTATGTACCTGTATGACATGTATTCTATCAGCAATCAGCGCCTTAATCACGAATAAATGTGACAATCGCAAACGTATCGTAACGCTAGCGTATCCAAGATACACTGCGCGGTGACACTACAACGGTTGGCAGTCGAGCTGGCATTGACGCGCAATATAACTCGAATACGTTAACGCGGCGACTGTCAGATTTGTTCGTGATAGAAGTACTTGTTTTCTATAGTACAAGTTTGGGTTGGGACTAGATTGCGTTGTACCTACCCATGAATATGTATTTTTTGCTGGTGTAGGTATCTAATTCAAATGTTATTTAAGGGATATTATTTTCCTTCCAATGTTATTTAGTTTTTCATCTCATTATAATGATTGTACGGTACCTAGGATAGGTAGCTTATTATTTTACTATTTACATCTATTTATTACGAGAATAAATTGACGACTTTACATTATTATTAGTATTTAGTTCACCTATTTAGAGCAAAGTTTATACGTCATATAATACCTAGGTAGGTACCTACTAAGTTTAACTCTTTGTATTTTTTCAGAACTTTTCGTAATAATTATGCTGTCAATATTTTATCATAATATTCATCGTAATTCTCTTCTGATATCGATATGTAGTTTTTCTTGTAAAACTATGATATAAATTTCCTGTGCTCGTACTTACCTAATATTAATATTATTAGGTATGTATAAATACCTTTTTTTATTTTTATTATAAATTAATGAGTTTATTCCCAAAGAAAATTACAACTAATACAGTATTTACAATATTCACAAAATTTACAAAATACACATGAAACAGTTGAGCTATAAATTGTAAATACCTAGTTTTCCTTTCTAGAAATTATTATTTATTCGTTTGGATTAAGATTTTACACGTAGTCAAAGTAAATCTTAGATTTTAATCAGCTTAATACAATTTAAATTTTTTGCGTATTGCTATTTTATTTATGAATTGTGCAATAATATTAATCCCGAATGTTTTTCGCAATCCAATTCTATTTTTCTTGTTTTGGAGACATGATGCTACCTTATGTGTTTAATCTTACTGAATTATAATTGCGTTTATTTTACGAATGTTTATATTTCTTTATGGATTTGTAGTACCTACCTACATCAATGATCAAATTAACCAACCACTTCCAATTATTCATATAAGTTACTTCTACTGTCTACGTCTCCGTTGAAACACTAAGGCAGTTTCTATATTCCGTTCCTAAACCAAGACTTTACACAGGCAATTTTCTGGCTTAGTACCTACCTAGTACTTTAGATTAATATCTCTGCTCAAGGCCCCAGCTCAGTGTGAATTTATATAAACTTGAACCACACTGGGGTCGCGCAAATCGGTGTCTTCCTGCCGTCGTACCGTACCATTCCAACCTCGGACAAAACTGTCTATTGTGCTTTATTCATGGTGACCACCAACTCAAATTATCCTATTTTTAGTCCTGTCGCAGATCACAATCTCTAATCGTCATTCTGATCATAAGATTCATGCAAGTAGTTTTTCTCAAACATGCTTGGAAATTAAAGCATTATTTTGACAACTTTCTTCGAGATAAATCGAAAATGCTGTAGATACCTACTGAAAATACATGCGAGCAGCGGCCGACAATAAATGTATGAAAATCCATTGCCGGCGTGTTTAGCGGCCAAATAAATTACATACAAAACTCATATCTGTCGTGTAATTTAAAAATGGAACGATCTTTTACTCCATATAACATATGGCAACCAAGGAGGTAACTTATAAAAGGTTTTATTCAAATTTCGAACAGGCTTTCAAATAGAAAGCTGATTATTGAAAAAAAAAACAAATGAACACTGTAACTTCGTTGTTCGTTATTGGTTTTGAAAAGTAATTGTATTTTGTGTATTTATGTGATAGGGGGCTTATTCATAGATCATGCAAGTGGTGGCCGATTGCGAGCGAATAGCGGACGCTGAAAAAAGTAAGCCAACTGTAGGTAGGTAATTAGTTTTTGGTCACGTCGCAAACATCCATCATAAGATCTGTCTGAAGCGGAGCACGGAAGCTATATTCAGGTAAGAAGGCTGGTCTGTGGTCAAAGTGTGAGATGAGTAGAGGCTCTTTGGTTGTGGAGAGGTTCTGGATATGACAGATTCGGTTTTAATTGGCAGTATTGGTACAGTCGAGTAGGTACCGTACTCAATTACTAATTAATTAACTAGGTACCTACCTATCTATACTAGAAATATAGGTCTATTTAGTTAACCGACAGAAGTTAGCAGAGCGTGGCTGTGTGGCAGAGCTTGTGTGTCAAGTAATTAGGTAGGTACCTAGCCTATCTAGGTGTACCTATATTTATAGATAGATCGATAGATCTTTATCAGTCAATTTGTAATGAGCATGAAAATGTATCATTGTCTTGGGAAAATAAGTACCTCCCTAACCAGTTTTAATTGTTCACCTTTAAACTACCTACCTAGGTACATACAAATGTGTAGGTAAAGTAGACTACATAAGCTATGTACCTACCTATACTGTTTTGTCATATCGGGCTGTTATCTCAGACTGCACATTAGTGAAATAGAAAAAAAAAAGTGTACTTCGAAGGAACTCACATTATGCACTGCACAGTATGGGAGGGAATTCACAACCATAACACGACACCAAGGGTAGGCTGGCATCTGATAGGTAGGTACAGTCAACGTCAAATTGATATGAGCATTATTAAGCCGCTGGTAGGTACCTTGGTTCCTTAATCGGAGTTAAGTATACCTACCTACCTACCTAGCTACAAGTAGGTACCTCTACCATAAAATTGGTCTACAAAACCGTGACAAAACTAATAGACGTCAAGAATGTGTGAGCAAAACAGTGGTTAGCAATTCGATGACTGATTGGAATTAATACTAGGCAAATTGTAAGCAGGGTGGCAGGTACCTATGCCTACCTATCTTAGTCAGCGTTGGAACAATGTAAAGAACTGCTCATGAATCGAGCCTTTAGTGGTTTTAACTAGGGCTGAAGGTGTAAAAACCGCAGTACCTATGACGTTTCAGTGTTTTCCTGCGGGAATACGACGACGACGACGTGCGGTGCGACGACGACCGACGACGACGTGAGGCTACCAGGCTGCAGGCTGCAGATTTCTTGTGACGTCACGCTCGCCGCTGCGCACGCCTTGAAAGCGGCGCGCGCTCACAACGCGCGCTCATTCGTTTGCTGCGCGCACGCTGCGCTCACCGCGTTCACTCTTAATCGCAAAAATATTGCAACCGCGAAGTAAATAAAACATTATAGACATTATTCAGTGGGACTGTTCAGTGTCAAGATGCCGAAGAATATACTAGCTGAGATGGGGTCCCAGGTGGGGCTAACACCCGCGCGACAGAACAAGAAGGTAGGTCGTGAATTTCAGGGAAGGCGCGTATTTTTAAGCGAATTTTGCGTTAGTGCGAGGGCATGCGGATGGTGGATATTTTGGGTTCGACAGTGTTCGGTGGCCGTTGAATGACTAGACGTTGTTCACGGTCGGACTAAAATAAACCATGTAGGTACCTAACTAGCAGCAGCGGCGGCGGCGACGGCGGGCATCGTGCTCGCCGCAATGTCAATACCGCGCAGCAAATCCCGCGCACGCAACTCTCTCTTCATTGCCGCTGTTTATCCTAAAACACGATAGTGCTTGCATTTATTTATAATTCCTAACTTATGGGAACCTCAGATTATCTCATTTTACGATTCGCCATTGCAACCACTCGCTAATTATTAGTGGAATTTTCCATGGTGTTTGTTTACGAAACCACCCACATCTCTTCGCTAAATAATTCATCGATATTGGCATCAATCGCATCGAATCGAATTAATATTTTACCTGTGATTTTACTGAACACACTAAGGTTACTATTATTCCTGATAGATATGGCTCCGAGCACAGAATACAAGAGACTCCATATAAATTATAAATTTACTTAGATAGGATTTGTCATTAAAATATATTGAAAATAGGAAATAATGATTTATCGTAGGTAATTTGTTGCTTTCAGTTACCCAGGTCATTGGTTTGCAAGACCTTCACTATACGCTAGAGCTAGCTAGCGTACAATATCTTAGTATTGTTGTAGTCTTGTGATGAGTGGAGTGGTGCATGGCATGTAGGTTGTGGGTAGGCGTTACTTTGCGATGTTGTGTTTAGTTTGAAAACATTTTCGGTTTAGTAGGTAGGTACACCTAGGTAGGTACCTATGTAGCGCCATCGCAGTAGAATATAGACCCTACAGTGTTCTCCTCAAGTACCTACCTAGGTAGTGCTTTACAAGCACCAGAGCACTAAAATCTTTCAACATTGGGCATCGTAAGGATGCCTGAACCCGGAACGATGTAGGTATTACAATAATTTTACCTTCTTAATAATAAAAATATTATCCTTGTGTGTAGGTGTAATTTATAGATCATTGGTAGGTAGATATAGGTAGGTACCTACCTAGTTAGGTACTTATAATAAGTAATATGATAATTACCTACCTGTTTTCTTATTGCAACCCAATATCATGTCAGGGCCGACCAGCGCGCGGCGGCGGTGGCGGCCGGACTAAGAGCAGAAGCATCTAGCTCAAAAATATTTAGCTAGTTCACACATTTAATTATTAGTATTTTCATCTCTTCCCTCATAATTATTACATATTATTATATACATACATACCGGTCAAAATCATACAAGTAGACAGGCACCCTCTTTTTTGCTTCACCATATTAGGTAGGTACTCGTGTAAATACTAGAGTTCGTTAGTGAACTAAGCTAGATAGAGATATTTGACGGCGGAAGTGGTGGCGGCAGAGGCGGCTGCTGCACTCTCTCAAACATTGAGGTTTACGTAAAAAATGGATTTTATTTTACTACTTCCGGTTGCCCCGCCACCAACTACCTACCTACCAATATACATTCGGAAGGAAGGAAGGAACGACCCCCTGATATCGAGGGAATAGTACTCACGTATGTGTGAGTCGAACGTTCGTCCCTCATTGCCTCTGTTGCGGGCCGCTGCAGTAATGTACTATTACTGGGTAGGTTGGGTAGGTAGGTAGGTGTTTCTTATGTCTCTTCTTATATACCTACCTATCTGAGGTAGGTAGGTTAGGTACACTTACCTAACTAACCCACGGAATACAGAATAACTTGCATAGTAAGGCGAGGTTGTACCTACCTGTTGTACCTACCTGTGTGTGTAGGTATACCTATACTTATATAAGTCTATAAAATTATTTTAATTCATTTGGATTGGAAATTTTCAAATTTGTAACAGTGTTGTGTGTGAGTAACAGTGCCTAAGTCACATTATGCTAGGTACCTACTAGTAAATGCTAATTATTTACTAATTAACACAGAATGAATTTAAATGCTGCTCAAGTAAAGTAGGTATCTCAGCTGGGTGGTAGGTGCTCAACCTTCTAATTAGATAAGTAGGTAATGTAATGTACCTACCTACCTAACGATAATTGAATTGCATTTTAGGAAAACGAAACTGCACAAGGCGTACCTAAGTAAAACTGGCGATGTGCTCAGTGCGAAATTGCGGGCAACACTGCAAAGGCCATAGACAAGAATTGAATTGAATTGAACCTTATGACTAAAAATGCTATTTCGTAACAACTCCCCAAATACCAAAAAACCTATGAAAGAAAGGAACCATTTTTGCGTCCATCAGACTGTACGCGGCGCGGCGGCGGTATCATGTCACCCATACAATACTACCCTTCAAACCGGAACATAGCAATGCAAGCATCACACACAACCTCTACCTAACTGCAAAAAAATCACCGATTCAGTTCAGGGCAAATAGCGTCCACGGTAAAGTAGGTAGGTAGCTGGGACGATCGATACAGTGTAGTTTTCTGAAGTTAGTAGTTTTATGAAAAAGCGTTTTTAAGCTGACTTATTAGGTACATGTTACCTAAATAATAATAATAAATAAATAGACTTTTCCTCTGCCTGTCAGGTAGGTAATACCACAGAATATTAGTACCTAGGTACAAGTATCAGTTACTTTGAAATAGCGCCGGGCGGTGGCGTCTGAACAGATTATTTGAGGATTATCAGCGATGAGGATATTGCGGTTCATATTAGGTAGGTAGGTACCTACGTGAAGATCGTAATTTTTTTATTAAACGGGTATTATAGGTTAGTAAAAGTTTCCAATCGATCGTAGCACGTTGACAGCACGTGCACGGGCACGTCCCAATGAATCAATACCCCGTGCACCTGATGCGGTCTTTTAAAGCATTCGGCAGACAGCCAAAATTCCTAGCCAATTACACGTACATTTTCAACAGATTGGAGATAAACTTAAATGTCTATTAAAAATAACATAAATGATGATGTCGGTCTATCCTTTTAGGTAGATGTTTACATATTTCTATGCTTGGCAGAGTTGTTGGACTGCCACGTAGAGAAGTGGTACCTAGGTAGGTAGGTACTAGGTACCTAGGTACCCACTATACTAATACCACAGCTAGTCGAAAAACAGAGTATGCACCTACGTGCAACGTTTTATTTGGCTCTTCCGTTGTCTTCTTGATTTGAGAAGACAGGTTCTCTAATCGACCTAATTTAACTAATTTATTATATTACTTAGGTGAACTTATTATTCCTACTTAATAGGTACCTACCTAAGTAAGTTTATATAAAATATCCAGTTACATTTTCATTCCTGGCTAATAAAATAAAAAAAAGGTAAATTAATCCCATATGTAGTATTTCTGCCCTTTTCTACGTCAAGTAGATAATTATGTAGGTACCTTACCTCTACTAACGTGATTATAACAACTGGTTTGACAATAATTGGATCCTAAAAACTTTATCCTCCTAATTTACATCAATATAAAAATGTCTGAATAAAGTTATTACCCAACCGACGCGCTACGCATCCAAGACAAGGGCCTGCGTGTGACGCGATGCGATGCATGCGGTACGCTCTTTCTAGAAATCAGCCTAAACTGGAAACAAATTATATTTTTTTTACAAACTCATTTGTCAATTACCATTTGACAACAACGATTTGGTGTATTTTCCAAATTTTTTCAATAAAAGTAGTCTTTTTTTTTGCTACGCACTATCATGTTTGGGTCAAGGTCGATGCGATTTGGAAGTTCGCCTAATCCTCTCAACTCGTAATATCAAGGCTTTTACGAAAAAATCACTAAGGCCTATGATCGTTTGCTTCACTTTTTACTTATTTACTTTTTTGGTTTGGCTGTACATTATACCTAGTAGGTACCTACAGTAGGTAGTATTATATGACCTGTGTGTGCTACTAAAGCACACACACACAATGCTAACTAAGCTGCACAATGTCAATGCAGCTATCATAGGTACATACCTAATGCCCATTAACTTTTGGTATGAATGGAATTTTTGAAGTGCTCTGGCTCGCACTTCAAATACTTAGCAAACACATCAGGAATCCGATAAGTCAACAGTAAAAGGTAATTGGCAACATCAAGGTAAACGAACTTTTCCTACTCAGAAAACTCAGTTCTGATAAATGATGGAGTATTTCTCTGTGAGTGAAATAGACCAGTACATGAGATCAGGTATGTACATGTATGTATAGTATACCTTCTGAGTATGTACTTGACTACAAATTCTGTTAAGAAACTGTTTACATTCGGTCCACGTAAAGGATTTATTGATTCAGGGGATATCTAGCGGGCATTAGGTTGTATTGGCTCTTATCAGTATTCTCGTAGCTTCTTTGTAATATCAATATGATGGACGATCGTTTCAATCACAGCGGACTTACCTACATCAATATAATCAATAAATTAACCCGTATGATATGAATTGTCTCTCTGTTGTCGGTATCAGATGGCAACGGTTTTTTACTGGTCTTATTAGACCCTAAGGGCGTTTGCAACTTGCCGGATCCGATAACCATACCGACACCAACGACCGGATATCGATTTGGTGCAGCGCCGACACGGATTTAGTACCTAAATATTTACATTGATGTCTGATCTAATTAGATGATTAAGATGAGATGACGCCCACAAGACGGATTTATCATAGATCACAAAATTAACACATTGTGAGATTGACGTGTAAAAATAACAAATGTTTCGTAGGTGAGTAGTTAGCAACCAATAAGACAAAGAGTAGATCCACGCGTGCAAAACGTGCAAAAAATTGTTTCCTGGGTAGTATAATAGTAGGTAGTACCTCTACTATACGCTTAATTAGCTCTATAATGGATATTGAGAAACAATAAACCAAAATACTTAGGTAAATAGCTAAATATCATTATTATTAGGTATAGGTACCTATCTACAACCGCAATCATCATTTGCTTCTAGCGATTTCGATGACATTAAAGAATGAAGTAATGGTCATAATAGATCGTGTCGTGTGTATTATCTCGTCTTCGTCTACCGCATCATCAGTAGGAAACTATGTTTATTCGAGTATAGTTTCACGCTGTCGTGACTTTTACTGTCGCTGTACCAATTCCATCCGTTCTCCTTTATTTCATACTGTAACCTTGATCTTGAGTTGTTGGCATAGTATGCGCCCCAGCTGTCACCAGCACCGCGATCCCCTTTCAAATAATAGTTTGTCTGTCTGTACTAGGTACTCGTGTCGTGCGTGGCGTGGTCGACCAAGAAAATACAGAATTGGCAGAGAATAGCTGGATATTCTAGGAACATTTTGCTTATTTACGTGACCTTCGTTGAATTTTAAAAGAACGTATACATACCTATACTTTGGTATTGTCGCGCGTCACACACAAGCATGACGCGTCGATGTCGTACGTTCGCATTCGCACAGAAATAAAACACAACACACCCTCGTTTTAAAAATACTTGTTACATAAATATGTAGCTACACTACCTAGGTACCTACCTACCCAATCTACTAAAAATTTCACGCCCAATTTTCCTGCATTTTCATGATCAATTCCCGCTACAGCAAAACTGGCACGCTTTCGGCGTCGGTTTTACTGTAGCTTTACGGTCTATCCTGTAAGAATTGCCAAACCAAGAGAGGTATTACTTACTTGATAATGCATAATTATTAATCATCTGTAAAGCTAAATAAAATACCTACTAAAACAAATAAGGTTAAAAAAGTTCTCTTCAGCCGTTCGCCGTTCGTTTACTAAGATTCAAAGGCTAGATATTATGTTACTACCAGTTACTACTAACTAAGACCACTAGTAATTTTTGTAGTCCATAGGTTAACAAATAACATGAAAAAATTTCGTGGAGAGATCCTCGTTTTATCCTCGTTTTAGAAATCTTATACCTCATCTAGGTATAAGATTTCTAAAACGAGGATAATGAAATTCTCTACTCTACGGAAACCCAAGTCAAGGGATTACCCATTTAAAAGGGAAATACCTACATGAGGCAGTTATTGTACGGAGAAAACATTTTCTTCTTGGACATCACATTATATTATGATTAAGGTACACAATATTACTTTTAAATTAATGTCTACCTGTCATAGCCCGTAGGTATAGTATGAGTTATAATATTTTGTAAATTTGCAAAAAGTGATCGCAAGTAAAACTTTAGCTTTGCCTAGTTTTAGTGTTCCACTCCAGTTTTGGAAAATCGGAGCAGTTATGGTCTCACTCCGGTGTCTGTCTGTCCGTCTGTCTGTCACCTCCACCAGACCTGAACCGTAGAAGCTAGAGTGTTGAGGAATAGTAATAGTCTGTCACGACAGGACACGACCTACATATTATTATTTGAAAACAATGTTCTGAAAATTAGGTATTACCAATACTCTGTGGTATTAGGGTCAAACGGGATAATGAAAAGTGAAAATTTTTTTTACCCCATTGAATGGCGTATATAATGAAAGCTTAGATCATAACTAAAATAGCGTCATACGTACTTAATTTTTTAATAAAAAACTTTGTTAGTTAACTAATTCTCAATCTTAGTAGTTATCTACTTAGATTAGGATTATTCCTAATCTTTGTAGGTAATGTTTGTCGGTATGCTTGATCAAGGGTGGGAAAGGCACAGATGATATATAATACTGGTAAAGGTAATCAATAATCATAAATAATGGTGGTTACGTTCAATAAGAACTAACTTAGCAATCTTAATTAAATACAGAGACCGCTCTGTTTGTGTCGGCACTGCACAAGTAGGTACTAAATGTTACGTTACGCAATATATTATTGCAATCTCTCACGATCTATGCATGTCGCGTTGCACACTTCGTTCGTAAGGAAAACGATGTTTTTCCTGCATCGTGGAGGATTTGAAGGATTCCGTAGCTGGCAAAGCTGGCAAAGTAAAAGGAAAGGCTAATTTTCCTCAAATTTTAAATGTAAAATTTCATGGACTTCTTTTTATTTAAGATGCTATGGCTGAAATACTCAAACGTCATTCAAATTTGAGCACCACTTAAAATTGCTCTGCCTCTGTTTGACATTACTCATTTGTAAGAGATCGCAATAATTTAAGCGTGACTTAAATTGAGTGGCGTTTGAGTATTCGACCATAAGTTACTTGGAAAAAAAGAATTCTTATGATTGAGCCATTTAATTGGTATCATAAAATAACGGGTATTTGGTTTTTACAATTTGGTGGGTTCGATTCCCGGTTCAGACAGGCGATTACTCAATAATATTCTTTGAATGCAGTTTAAATTGTTTTTAAAATCAAAATAAAGTCTTCTTTCAGTAAAATGTTCTATCTACATTATTTAAGATACTTTCCCTCCATGTGGCATGGCCGTGGGACACCCTGTATACGTATACAATACACGTACCTGCATACGGTAGGAACGTTATTACTATTAGTACCGACTTTTAATCTTATTTATTTAATTGCAGTAAGTAATGTATCGAACGCGGAACCGATGCTATACCTGTTATCCTTCGAAAGGAATGTACTGTCAAAGCCAGCATCCATGTCCTGTCCATGTGTCAGACACACACACACACACTTTACCTATAGGTAGGTAGGTACTTAAGGTACTGAGGCTAAGTTTTTTAAGACCTCACTGAGGGTCGAGTCTGAGTGTGGTTTTGATCGAAAAGTGTCACTTGCGAGATATTTTGTATGAAAACCCGATAAGCGCCTCTAGCGGGAGGTTTGAAAACCAATAACACAATATGAAATATAATGAAATACAAAAACTGCCAGTTTATCAAGCCTCACCTATATGGTCTCAGTTAAATGCACTTGTTAGGTAGGTAAGTATAGGTACTGTGTGATTCTGTACCTAAGTCAATTATTGCTTGTCAGTCCTACGTCTAGGAGGGAGGTGTAGGTACCTAGTACAGCTACCTATTTAAATTGATCAATAAATACTTAGATGCATGCGTAAAATGTGACTGTTTGCAAAACAATCTATTAATTCTCGTGCAACAACAGAACAATAATGGAGACTTCACTGTTTACACTAATTTATTTTAATATGTAGTCAATACAACAGTATTATTATGACTGAACTGAGTTTATTCATTTCCTTGATCTAGTGGAGGCCATGGAGTAAGATTAGGTGCTACCAAAGCAAGGTTCTTTAGCACCTTGTTAAAAAATCGTGCTACCAAGCGAAAACATTCCATCTTTGTTGACTATTTAACTTTGATCTAAGTAAATGAATCTGAAAGAAATTATGAGGAATAAGAAATAACGCACCAAACTCCTAAGAAATAAGAGTTAGGTGCAAGACCTAACTAGATAACCCACATAACCCTCTATTTTAAAGTTATTGGTATTTTTCCGCGATTTCAATATAAAGCAGGATCTATCTTCAAATTCAAAGGTCTAGGAATTTATTTTTAAAAAATCATCGTCAACCTCGTTAAGGCACGCGTTTTTTTTTTAACTTCATCTCAACAATGTATGGTAGGTACTAGGTACAATACCACCTATAGGTACCTACCTTATTCACAGAATACCTAATGAGGTATATGTAGTAAGTAGATTAGGTTATATATATAGTATTTATGCAAATAAACATCTTGTATCTTGTAGGTTGATACAACTTGTACAAGTGATTCCAGGAAGTGTCTCACGCCACGCAGCACACTTCCCAAGAGTGGGCGCGTGCCGGCTTCCTTGCAATTTATCATGCGCAGACGCAGACATTCGGCCTTCTCGAAAATTAGACTAATATAGGTAATACTCTGTGCCATTACCTTTAGAGTGGCCTTAGAAAGCATTATGTAGCTTCATAATAAAATATACCTCCGGACAGTTTTTTATGCAAAAGTTAGGATTAACACATTGTGCTTATTGAGTTGGGATCATCGATAATGTTGATGCGGGAGACGCAAAGTTATAAGTATTGTATAAAAGTACATATACTGTACTCAGTACTCATAACTACCTAGTTATGAGAAAACACGAAAAATGTAGAGCTAATGGTAAAGTTAAACCTATGATTACTTAGGTATGTACTTATCTAAGTAATCCATGCTAATGGTAAAAAAGTTATCATAGTCAGACTTTCGACATAGTGCATCATATCTTATACGATTGCATTGCATGTCATAAGATTTAAATGAAAAGTTGGAGTGTTATCCAAAATTAGGAAATACACATCCTTATACGTGATTTTGGAAGGTAAATTACATCGGTGTCAGGGTTCCTTCAAAGTGCCGTTTTTGGTGCTTATTAGCTGTGTTTATTGGTTTTCGAAACTAAAACATTTGTCAGAATATTTTTTGTTCGATCATTTCGTAAAAAACTTATTGACATAACTTTTAGTTACCTACATTACAATCCTTGTACAGTGAATGCACCATGGTTAGATATATACGTATATCTTTCTTTTAACTCAAGGAGTGAAAAAAATGTGTTTTCTAACTTTTGTTCCTAGGTTAGAAAGGAGAATCATTACCCATGTGATATTTCTGTACAGCAGCTGCTCTACGAGTACCTCCATCAGAGCAAAAACAATTACGACATAGGCACTTTGATCAATCAACAAAGTGCAACTTCTTATTAACCACCGTCTTCACTTGGCTAGCAAACCAGTTGTAACTGGATTTTATGACTGAAGAGCTTTACTGGCGCACTTGATTGAACGGCCTTAGCTCTGTAATTACTTACTCCAGGCAATTGGTTTCCAATACAGGAACCTGTCGTTACATATTTTACCGAAGTAACCTTATTTATCTAAGTTTACATTAAAAAGCCAAAATAGATCAAGCAAACATTGATACATTTGCGGATATGCATGATTATAGGTAGGTACTCCAGGTACTTACTATTTTCATGATATGGTTGGTTCTTAAAGGTAGGATGTGAACTGGAGAAAAACATGCCAGCTGAATGAAATGCAGCTGATCTGTAGTTTTCAATGTATTGGTTCTATTGGTTTTCATTATTTTGGCCAGTCAACCCTGTGTTATTTATAACTAGGTAAAACCTAATAACATCGTTGAACATAGATGTTGATGTAAATATTCATATTGGTATTCTAAGGGCCGGTTTTGTGATCCCTAGTTAATTCAACTAATAGGCAAATTTGGATCAACGAATAGTCAAATTTGGTCCAAATTTGACTATTTGTTGATCCAAATTTGCCTATTGGATCAACAAATAGTCAAATTTGGACCAAATTTGACTATTCGTTGATCCAAATTTGCCTATTAGTTGAGTTAACTAGGAATCAAAAAACCGGCCCTAAGGCTGCACTTTGAAATTGCTGCTAAAGCTGTTATCATCTTTTTACGTTGTCATGCAAGTGTGAGCATTTTTTGAAGGCGCGCTAAAATGATAGCCGTTATAAAACCTATCCGTTTTGGACGTCACAAATACATTAGAAGAAAATAGTAAACACCTGCTGAGCACAGCTAGGAAGGTACTTAATATACATATTATCTACATCTTTTTAAACACTAAGTTTGTAGGTTAACTTATTCTCAACTTGTCAATGGTATGCCTGGCTATTATGCATTTGCGAGTGCTTGCGAATTTAATTGCGTACGCTGTAGGTATATTATATCGGACTTAACTTTTCACGTCACATCGTTAGTAACTACTAACTAGGTCATCTACAATGAGCATAAGCGTAAAATATCAAACCTCAAATTCCACAAAAAAGATTCATTCAGAGGTATAGACAAATTTTCTTTGTTGCCAGTTTTTAGTTAATTGTCAATATACATAATAAAGTACAATGTTTTGCCAGTTAGTAAGTGTTGCATTGCATTTTTATACGGGTTTTTTTTCTCAAGTCGGATATTTTGCTCAAGGTCACAATAATGCATATTTCATGTACGACTATTGGTAGGACTGTGGAACTTAATGTTTTTTCACAAACATTACCAGTTTCAATATTCTGAGCACATAGCTCGTTAAAAAACCATAAACGTAATTTTAAAACATTAAACGTTACGTTTCTTAGTTTACCTACACTAATAAGACATATTTTTTGTTTAAAGCATAAATCACACTAAATTTTGTCAGAAAACGGCTACTTTTGATGAACTCACACTAATTAGGATAGTAGGGTAGGTAGATAGATTTGGTTTCAAGATTGTTTTTTTTATATTTACCATTCAGCATTTGACAGCTTATTACGTGAATAGCGTTTTCAGTCTTGCTTGAAGTAGCCTAGATGCAGTGCACATGCACACACCTGACGCAGAAGTTCAGACCAGACCGGTCGGCGCAACAGACCGGTTCAGGGGGAATTTCCACGCTTTCCAGTCCAGTCCCGGAGGCTCAGGAAATCTAGGTTATATACCATATGCATTAGAGTCGATTGTCTCTTGAGAGTAGGTAGACCCTCACTTGCTCTAAGTAAACAGTATTATAAAATGATACTACCAACTACCTCACAGTTAGGTACATGTTCTATACAAGTGTAGTGACAGATGATTAGTTTACATTACGCTCTCCTATACTAGTAAACCACAAACTTAGAACACAGATAAACTTGACTATAAAAATAATTAATAAGCTAGTCCTTACCTTATAAAAAGTTAAAAACAGGATTCTTATAGGTAATATGTGAACTTTTTAGTTCACAAACCCCCGTTGACGCCCATGCGTACTGGTAACGGGGATTTGTGAACAAGTTGACGGAGATTGTTAACGGGGATTAGTGGAATAAGCCAATTTTTCGTGCTACAATTTGGTTTCACAATTTTTGATGTTTAGGTACAACTTATTCGAGTGATATGACCACTAATTTAACACTGCCACCGACACATCAAAAAAATATTGAGTGAATTAGTATACTTACAAACATCATATTTTTGCATTTTGTTTTGTGCTGTGGTGACCAATATAGAATACCTATTTAAAATTTGGCATAAATCTGAATGGGCAAATGTTATCGTGCGACGTGCCAAGAGGTGGCGCCTGCGTTTCTTTCAATAATAACATCATGAAGCACCAATAAGTTTCATTTGTTTCAAAAATTATGTTCAATGAGTGAATTCTGTTTTCTATACGTAGACACAAGTTTATTTTCTTCCACGAAGGTGGCGTGGCACATGAGTGCATTCTGGACAAATACTTTCTATGAATTTTGTTACCGGTTCTGTTGTCAAGATCGCGATACAATTCTATGGGTGCGAGCCGTGGCAGGACAATGTCCAGCAGAAGTTCCGTCGCTGGTACAAAACTACGGAGAAACAGTGATCATTTGTTTCCAGTATCCTAGACCTTCAATCACACACAATCAATCACTATAAGTATCGTTATTGGTACGTACGGCTTCGATTATATGCATACCTACTTGTAATATTTTGACTTGAATTGAATGGAAACCTTCTCACGGTTGTATCTATAATCGAGTCTTGTAAATATGTTACCACATTATCAATGCGAAAGGTCTGACGAGGCCTATAAACATTAATAGCTTGATTACAACACTTCAGAATACTTACTTCATTATTATTTATTAAATTACCCTTTCCTTAAATATTTTGTAGGGTACCTAATAATTTATAAGTCTTCTCCTAGTGTTCTCTATGCGACTTGTGCCATTTATACGGTTGTGTTGTGTCCCCAATTCCCCATACATCCCTATGTTGATTGTGTTTCGTATTTTCAATCCAATCAGTTAAACCCATTGGACTAAGTCTTTCTGTTTTATGAACAGGGTACTCGTGTAGTGTTGTGGCGAATTGTGCAATTGCTTTTCTTGTTGCATTGCAATCGCTATTGTATACCTACAATTTTAATAAAGCTATTGCGTTGAAAGCGTTATTGATAATAATTGGATAATAAGTACTTATCTAAGAACTTCGTCGACATTTCACATTGGTAAAATTGTTAATTTTTTATTTGAGAAACTGCGTAACGATCAATTCCATTATTGACTCCGTTTTAGCCATGTTAACAACTAGCACAACTACGTAGAGTAGTTTTTCTTCTATTGAATCATCGCACTATTGTTTAGTTTTGACAAAAGGTACCTATATATCTGACAAGTGATAACTTATAAAATAGTAACCGGCCATAGCAAATAGGTTATAGGCGGACCTTTAACCTTAGGTAGGTAATAATTTTCCATTGAATAGTCGATCACTTACAACATCCCGGTTCGCACTCTTGGCTTGAAGGTAATATTCAATCCGATCTGAATGCATCAATTGCACCTTGTTACAACCAATCTTCCAGTTGAAGGGAAATTGCAACGTGCAAGATCTGTCACTCTTGTTTAGCTGCAGGATGTACAGTTGCTAACTAGGAATGAACAGATCAGCTTTATTGGCTGAGTACCTATGCATTTTATTGCATAAACAAGTTCTTCTAGTCCAGGGACAGTATTATCAAGCAAGCCACTATATACATTTCGAAGCATTCCTTCTGTTTTATGGTTGTAGCTTGTAGGTTTTGAATCACTGATAGAAGCGCCAGGCAAGTACCACGTTTTTTTTTGAATAAGTGTAAATATACAGTTAGATGATAGGTACCTGTTTACTTACCGATCAAACATAGCGTCGCTAGTTCATCATGCATCTGACTCACCGATAGGCTATTTCAATATTTAACTATTTTCGTGAAACGAATTAGGAAACTATGTTAGTAGGTAGGTGCAAAGTTTTCATATGACATTCTTCCCGTGCATTGGCTTTCATAGCACGATACTACACCTTATGAACCTGTAGGTACACATTAAGGTGCCTACCTACCTATGTGAATGTGACCTATCTTACGATATACTATACCTTCTTACTCAAAAGGTGTTTTTCCTGTGTTATGCCTGCTTTTTACATCACCGTATATTCTGTAATATAACCTGAGATTGCCTTGAGTTGTGTATTCGGTAACGGTCCTTCGTCGAGAGGGCTACAGTAAAAGTAGCCGTAGTAATGCGTTGACTCTCAGTCTCATCAAGCAATCCAGTTGGAGCCGGTTCTGAGGCCGCAGGGCATGTCCATGCACTCAATTTGCAAGATAAAGCGCTGTACCGCGAAAGCCATCATGGAAATGTACTACCATACCACACAATATGACACATCACATAATTAAGTAATTATAGGTACATGATAAGGTATATGATGAGTGAGGACGTCATGGCATAACCCATAAAGCGTCTACTAAGGCAGACGTGAAAGAAAACTTAGTGAAAAGCTCTAGATTACGAATAATACTTAGGTACTAGGTTTTACCTAATATGAGGACTGTAAGTAGGTTAGCTTTGTTTAACAAAGAACCAATAGGTGGGTATACCTTATAATTTCGACTCGATATATATCGCTCAGAGGTGATTCTCTTAATGAAATAGCAGCCAAACATTGCCTAAAAATTGCTGCGTCGCCGCACGCTGCCAGCCATGCTGCCGGTACTGTAGGTAGGTTAGCTACACTAAGGTACAAACAAGCCCATGTCTGTTTTCCACAGAAATGAAGCCAACAAGCAGCGTAGCGTATACGCATCGTTAATAAATAATAATATATTACCCAAATGTTTGCCAAAAAAAAAACCCGTTCCTTGGAGTTGGTTCACACGGTAGCAGGACTTACATTCACGTGGTTTTTACCTTGTAAACAAGAGTTGGGTTCTCGACCCCAATGCGATGGTGCACGTGCACCATCATAAATATTTTTATAATAATGCATGCAAGTAAATTTAAGTAAGTTTTGCAAGTGGGTATGCTCGGATATCATTGAGTTATGTAATATAATGTCAGTAATGTGACTTAATTTTTATTTATAGTTCACTCTAAATAAACCTAGGTAGTACCTACTAGGTACATATAACGCGTAGTAGGTAAGTAAGCGTAACAAAAGAATGATTGTGTTGGTGTACTTAAGGTGTAGTTTAGCTTGAGGGATATGATGTTTAGAAAAACCACGATACGTGCGCTCTATTGTAGCTTTTATTTGCGACTGGTTAACGTACCTACCTACCATCATTTTAAAAATTAAAGAATGACGCAACATTCCGCCCACCAAAAGGACAACTAAGTCCTTTTCTACTTAAACATAACAATCATAAGTACCTAACCTAGATTACATTACTTAACATGAACATAATAGTCTAGGAAGGTAAGCACAACATAGTATAAACAGATTCTAAAACTTTGTAGGTAAGTAAACAGATTTCTAACAAACATAATCATCAATTTTATAGTTTTTGAAACATGAATAAAGTGCTTATGGCAAACATAAATGAAATACTAGAAACTTCTTACAAATTGAGGAATAAAATATTATGACGGCTTGTACTTAAGTAGGTACGATTCTTATCCTTAAAAGATTACCTAGGTAGGCATCAACTTAACATTAGGTATATTTCTACGTTACTTATTCGATTTAGAACTAGGTACATACTTATAACAAAAACAAGAAAAAACTTAATAAACTAACTTATGTACCTATTACACTTATTCTGTGTCAATTGGAAGAGGGCATAGCTTTGAAATTGATCGCTTGACTACATTGGTGCCACTCTTCACGCTGTATACTCTTGTGTGTGAATCATCTCCGGGGTGTTTATCTATAATTCGACCCATTGACCATTTTCCGGGGTGTAAACCATCAGTCTTTATCAATACTATGTCTCCAATTTTGAATTCTTCGATTTTTTTCAGCCAAATTGGACGTTGTTGTAGCCTGGAAAGATATTCTTGTTGCCAACGCCGCCAGAAGTCACCGAGCAATTTTTGCGTATATTGCCAACGGGATAAGTTATTGACCTTCACATCTTTGAAGTCAGGTGATGGGACGACTATAGGTGCTTCTCCTATCAAAAAGTGGCCTGGTGTGAGTGGTTCTATTGAATCTGGATCTGAGTCATCTATGGGGCTCAACGGCCTAGAGTTGAGACAAGCTTCGATTTGGCATAGTACAGTTGTCATTTCTTCGTATGTGAGATTGGTGGTTAGTATTCGTTTCAAATGGTGTTTGACAGACTTCACACCAGCTTCCCATAGTCCACCGAAGTTGGGTGAATAAGCTGGAATGAAATGCCATTGCGTGCCTTCCAACGCCAATTTGTTGAAAATTTCATTTTCAAAGACCAAGTTAGCTTCTGTCCATGCCGCTTTTAGTTCCTTATCTGCACCAACAAAGTTTCTTCCTTGGTCACTCCATATATTGCTACACTGTCCTCTTCTTGAAACGAAACGTTTGAATGCAGCAATGAACGCTTCTGACGTCAGATCTCCAACCAGTTCTAAGTGTATTGCTTTGGTTGACATGCATACAAATACTGAAATGTAAGCTTTCTGAGTTCTTACACCTCTCCCTTTTGACATGGTGATATGAAAGGGACCTGCAAAGTCTACTCCGCTATGTAGAAAGGCTCGTGTAGGAGTCACTCTTTCTTTGGGCAGATCACCCATTATCTGCGTTCTAGTATTTGCTCTTTGTCTTGCACATATCAAACATTTGTGTATGCACGATTTCACTAATCCTTTTGCCTTTATGATCCAGTACTTCGTACGTAAGTAGCACAGCATCATCTGAATTCCTCCGTGTAGTGTTTGAATGTGAGCATCTGCGACAATCATGGTGGTTAATTTGTTCTTATTCCCCATAATTATAGGATGTTTGGTGTGTTCATCGAGATTCGCGTGCCGCAGACGACCGCCCACCCTGAGGATACCGTCGTTGTCAAGGTAAGGGTTTAGTGTTTTGATATTACTATCTCCTTTCATTGGTTTGTTCCTTCTTATTCTCTCTATTTCTTCACTGTATTCTTCTTCTTGTACTAGCTTTACGCATGCCATCATTGTTTTTTCTAATTCTTCTGTAGTAAATTTTTGTTCTATGTCTTCAGATCTTCTCTTAAAATTCAAAAACCTTTTACAGTAAGCAATAACCTTTATCAATTCTTTCAGGTTTTCAAATTGATCAAATTGTGACGGTAAGTTTTCCATTACTTCTTTTTCATTTTGTATTTTTAGATTTGAGTGTATCTTTTCTTTCTTCCTTTCTAGGTCTGTAGGTTCTACTTCATTGTGTTTTAATGTTATTTCTTTTTCAGATAGCCACGCTGGGCCCTTCCACCACAACTTCGAGTCTTTCAGATCAGCAAGTAACATGCCCCTGGATGCGATATCTGCTGGGTTCTCTTCTGATGAGACATGATACCACCGGTTGTTGTGGATGTTTTCAATGATTTCTACGACCCGGTTTGCTACGAACGGTTTCCATCTGTGTGGCTCACCAGACAGCCATGCAATCACAATCGAAGAGTCGGTCCACGCATACATCTGACTTGTAGGTATCTTCATGGCTTGTTCTATTTGTTTTAACAGTTTTGATAGCAACAGCGCTCCTGACAGTTCCAGTCGTGGTAGAGAGACGGTACGTAAAGGCGCTACTCTGGTTCTTGAAGCTATTATTCTTGTTATGACCTCTCCTTTCTCAGTCTCTGTTCTAAGGTAAGCCACTGCTGCGTACGCTTGCATTGAGGCGTCACTGAATCCATGGATTTGTACTATTTTCATTTCAGTGCTTCTTGTGCCAAGCCATCGATCGATATGAATTTGGTCTACGTTTTCAAAATCTGTTCGTATTTTCTTCCATTCTTCTTCTATTTTGGTGCTCATCGGGTCATCCCAACCGATCTTCTCTAACCACAGCTTTTGTATTAGGATCTTCGCTGTGATCAGACTGGGGGAAATCCAACCTAAAGGGTCGAACAGTTTTTGAACCTCTGATAGGATTGTTCTCTTCGTTGTGCTCGTTGATGTTGTCGGTAGATTTAGTTTGTATTGAAATTGATCCGTTCCTAGATTCCATATTACTCCCAATGCTTTTATAGTCCCATCTAGTTTGAAAGTCAAGTGTGCATGAGTAGTTCTTTCGCTTGGTTCAATTGATCTTAGAAATTCAGGGTTGTTTGATGACCATTTCGAAAGAGTGTAGCCTCCTTTCTTCAAAATGTCAACTACTTCTTGGGCTATGGTTATAGCTTTTTCTGCAGTGTCTTCCCCAGATAGTAAATCGTCCATGTAGTAATCTTCTTTTATTATCTTTGCAGCCATCGGATGATTCTTTCCTTCGTCATCAGCGACTTGATGAAGAGTTCTTACAGCCAAGTATGGTGCAGACGCTGTGCCGAAGGTGACTCGGAGCATACGATACTCTTTGATGGTGTCTTCTTCATCTTCCCTCCATAAGATGCGCTGGTAGTTGTCTGCGTCCCCCTTTTCTACTAGAACCTGTCTGTACATCATTTGGATATCACTTGCATAACAGACGCGTTTTAATCTCCATCTCATAATTAGGTTCCTTAGATCATCTTGAAGCTGAGGGCCGACTAGTAGTTCATCATTCAGGGAAGTGTTGTTCGTGCCTTTCGCCGAAGCATCAAACACGACGCGTGTCTTCGAGGTTTCCTTGTCATCACGGACTACGGCATGGTGAGGTAAGTATACTGCTTTTTCTTTCTTTGTTTCATTTTCAGGTATTTCTTCCATATGCCCTAGTGTTAAATATTCTTTCATAACCCTTTTGTAATCTTCCTTTAGCTGTGGTGATCTTTTAAATCTTCTTTCTAACTGTAGTAGTCGTTTTCTTGCTATATCTTTGGTGTTTCCTTCAAGTGACTTTGGATTTTCAGTTTTGAAAGGTAACTTGACTATGTATTTTCCTTCTTCTGTTCTTGTATGTGTTTCTTCATAGATCTTTTCGCATAGTTTTTCTTCTTTTGTTAGTGTTCTTTTGTAGTCTGTGTCTATCTCCCATAGTGATTTTAGCATATCATCGATATCTACTTGTTGGTGAAGGACCAGAAATGAATTTTCTTCCAAGTTCGTCGAATTGATTTCTCCGAACAGAATCCATCCAAGGTTTGTTTTTTGCGCACACGGAGAACCTGGAGGACCCTTGATAAGTTGTTGCTGCACAATTTGTGCGTACTCCTTGACGCCTAAAAGCAAATCAATCGGCCCTGGTGTATGGTAGCTTGGATCTGCCAGATTGAGTGCTTCTAGGTGTGTCCAATGGTTGACAGTGACAGCTTTGGAGGGGAGCTGCGTGGTAAGTTGTTTGTTCATCACATAAGGTTTTAGTTCCATCTTGAAGCTTGGATCCCATCGGGAGCCAACCTGTAGCTGTACCACGTGATCGACGTTCGTTCTTGTGGAGCCCACTCCAATGATACTTCCTCTTGCTGACTGTTTGGTAAGATTGAGCATTTGAGTCGCCTTTTCGCTTATAAATGATGCCTGCGAACCTTGGTCTACTAGCGCGCGGAGAACAATGGTGTGGTTCTGCTCGTTTCTTGCGGTCACCATTGCCGTCGCTAGTAGTGCTATGCCTGTGCTCCATTTAGTACTGTGGTTTGACGCGATCAATGTATTTACTTGTATTTGTTCCTCTTGTTCTTCTACACTGTGATGTGATGACTTCGGTTGCGTAGTAGTTCCTGATGATTCCGAAGCATCCTGGTCCTGATTCCGGTGTAGAAGAGTATGATGGCGCCGTCTACATATACGACAGGATACTTGCAACCGGCACTGATAACCGGCGTGTCC
The DNA here is from genome assembly GCA_918843925.1 of Eulithis prunata. Classification (NCBI taxonomy): domain Eukaryota; kingdom Metazoa; phylum Arthropoda; class Insecta; order Lepidoptera; family Geometridae; genus Eulithis; species Eulithis prunata. Next base: position 11,725,870 of record OU974006.1, read on the forward strand.
TGGTACTAAACAGTTGTAGCACAAGTTGTTCTTCTTTACATATTCCTCTCGTTCGTTAGGTTGCAGTTTGGTAAAATCCTTACAATGACATAAAGTGTGGTTCTCCTTGCATAGAAAACATGTTTTGTTTAATGATGATGATGTATTTGACGTGGTGGTAGACGTAGTGGCTGTAGCGACGTGGTATGAGCGTTCCTTCACAGGTTTGTCACGGGGGTTTGCTGATGAAACGAGTTCCAGTGTTCGGTATTTTGATTGTAGAAACGCCTTCAAATCTGTCCAGGTAGGTAGTGATTCAGATTCATCCTTATAAGCACTCTCTTCCCAGTCCTTATGTGACTCAGAATCTAATTTTTGAACAACCAGAAATATGATGATAGGATCCCATGACTCGATATTTATTTTCAAGTTTTGCAGGTTATTTAGACAATCCATGGTGACGTCAAGAAGATTTTTGATCTGAGTAGGTGATTGGAAGGATATCTTCTTTTGGTTGAACAATTTCTTTAGAACTGAGTTGATAATCAATCTTTTATTTCCATACCTTGTTTTGAGAATGCCCCATGCTCGTTCGTAATTTTGTTGAGTTACCTGGACGTGTTTCAACAATGTTTGCGCTTCGCCAGTAACACTAGTCTTTAAATAATGTAACTTTTGCACGTCACTTATTGTTTTGTTTTCATGCACTAATGATATAAACAAGTCCTGGAATGTAGACCATTCTTCATAAATCCCACTAAACTTTGGTAGTTCTATCCTCGGCAGCCTTACGAGTTGGTTTTGGTTGATGTTCGTACTTGTATTCACGTTGTTACTATCCTGTGACACAGCGGCGGTATATACAGACGACGGTGTACTGAAAGACGCCAGCATGTCGCGTAGTTCTCCCAATACACATAGATACAAGTCTTCAAATGTATAAAAATCTTCGTTCACGAAATATGGTAGTACTGCTCGTTTTTCTCTAGGTGTTACCTTTGCCAAACTTTGATGTGCTGACGAAAAAGTTGACCAATATTCCTCGATAACTTTGATTCTTGTTTCTATGTAACCTTTTGTCAATCTTGTTTTTGGACATTTCTTGAGGTTTATCTGTGTTTTTTGCAGTAAAGCAGCTGTATCCTCCAAAAGATTGATTAATTCCGCTGAAGAAGTCATTTTTGTACGAAGTTATAATGTTCAAGTGCTTGCTTATCGCTCAGGAATGCGACGCTTATTGTTCTCACAGGCCAGCCGAAGCTCCGTAGCTCGATAGTGATCCGGTTCGATTGCGACCATATGTTGGTGTACTTAAGGTGTAGTTTAGCTTGAGGGATATGATGTTTAGAAAAACCACGATACGTGCGCTCTATTGTAGCTTTTATTTGCGACTGGTTAACGTACCTACCTACCATCATTTTAAAAATTAAAGAATGACGCAACAGATTGGAAATCATAATATATTATTTTGGCACCACTTTTCAGTAATATTTAGACAATAGTGCCTAGGTATAAAGTTTTAATTTATTATGAAGGTAGTGTAGGTACAAATTTTTACATCCGAATACGAAATTGCGCGGATCCTTTTAATAATAATAATTATGTAAATTAATAATCGGATAGAACATCACTTAGGTAAGTTCGTTTAACCCGAAAAAAATAATAATAAAAATAGTTTCCCCGCGCATTAAAAACATTTTGTAGGTTGATTTTGTGAAATGTGAGTGGCAATTTTTTTTATGAACAAAAATCGTTTGGTGAATCGAAAACTACGTTCCTCCATACAAAAATACGACTTTTCGGAAATCAATAAAGTGAAACTCAGACTCGCCGCTGTGGTTTTCAATTGGTTCTCACGCATCTAACCTAGGTAGCAGCACTGCTTGCGAGCATTAGGAGGATCCGCGCCACGACAGGAAGGACCACTCGGAGACGGCCCTCCAGACCGTCGTCGTCGTCGGTCGCAGACTGTATATCAGTTACTATTATAAGCCACCGGACATTGCGATTTTGCTAACTTTAGATTTAACGATGTAAGAAACTTGACCTATTTCACATATAGGCAGCAAGACAAATACTTATCTACAAAGCCCGTAGTTAGGAGTTCTGACTCCTCGCCTTGGCTCGCCCTCGAAACCGTGCTTTGTTAGTAACTAATTTTGACAAGTTTTATTTGTTGATTTTCAAAAAGTGAGTTATAATTTTTGTATGGACTTCGTATTGTGAAACGAAAACTCTACTTTTTTTCCATATAAACATGACATAACAAAATAAAACTTAGACTCCTGCCTGTGGCCCACCTCACTCAACCAGTAAGTCAAAGTTTGAGGTGAGGTGAAGTGAGTTGAGTAGTCAGCATAGTTATACCCATTGTTATACCTATATGATCTGTGGTATAGGTAATCTACCTTAGCTAGTTAGTACCTAGGTACCTACCTACTGTGTGAACCACAAGCAGAATAACATCAGACGTACAAAGTAGGTAAGTAAGTGGATCGTGACTATCCAATTCTCGAAAAACCAAAATTCCCGTGAAAAACTTCACATCTTGTTAATTTTCTGATTGGGTTTATTGTTCTATGAAGTAAACAGGCTCAAAACACACTCGTGGCCAGAATAAGCAAAAAAATACTTAGGTACCTACTTACCTAAATAAAATTTAAATGTATGATGGGCAACTTTGAACACGTTATTTGCATGACGAGAAAAATCGCAGTTGCAGTAGCCGCAGGCAGGACTGATTTTAGAATTCCAAGTCACGTTCATGCGAGCAATGCATGCTTTGCTGGAGTGGTCTATGAGGCTATGAACCACAAATTACGCACATCTATGAACCCCGCACCGTTTGCTTACGTGGCAAACGGTTCATCAGTCATCGATAGTCCTTTGTTTTCTTGGTAAATGCAAAGGAAGTCTGCAGTCCACACGTGCATTATCAGAAAACGTACAAGTATCCACCTAAATATGTACCTACTTAGTATGTCTTGGGAAAAATATAACAGATTAGCCGTCGCCCGCGGTGTTGCTCGCGTTCTAGACCCTGTAGAGTGGGACTTTTCTAAATTCCTTTCTTAGTGCACCCCTACACTACATAAGGATACTACCTTTCAAATTTCATACCTCTAGGACTTATGGTTTCGGCTGCGCGTTGATTATCAGTCAGCTTCAAAAGAGTTTTATATTATTGATATTGATGATTAGGATAGGATTTTGGAGTTGTTGTCGCGCACAATCAGAACTACGTAAACACGCAGACTACCAGTGATATTTAAGTATTATAACTAACCAAGCTCATTGTTCCAGGAGGCAGAAGAATGGGCGCGACGGCAGAGCGGACCCATGGTCAACCCCTCCTTCGAACCGGACGACTTTCTGCCACAAAGGTAGGTAATATGGATTAAACCAGTAGATCAGGAGAACCAAAAGCGGTCGTGGCGTCGCTTGCTAAGTTAATCTTCACCGATTATCTAAGGTAAGCGACGTTCTGCGCGGTCACTATTTGGATGGGTGACCGTTAGTGGCATTTACATCTGAGCGTTTCCGTGCTTCGGAGCGTTTTTTAGGCGGCCTAAAAACTCCGTCACCAGAGGTATTCGATTCAAGCACAGGGAATCATCTACCTACGTATCAGATCTATCACGTAGAAAAAGTATTTGGTATCTGACTTCAATGTACCTACCAAGTATTTTTCGTGCATTACATGTTTGTTTTCGCATCACGATTTTCATCATTGTTTCTAAATGAGCTAATTGAGTTCTAGTGTTCGGACTTAGTTCAATTGGTGATGTCTTATTAATAGAGATGACCTTGCTCCTAGGCTAAGTAGGTATGATGATGATGATGATGGTAATGATGATGTCCTAGCCGATTCGGCCATGGCGACTGTGTTTATCTGAACAAGCATTTAAATCGAGTTACCTAGGGCTTTGTTGTTGTGCCCTTTGATGAGCTTTACTGTGACTTGTGTACGTACTATGTACGCTCGCATTTGGGGCAAGTCAGTACTCCACTGACGTAGTACGTATAAACCTACCGCAGCTAGTGTCATTTTGAAAAGTTCAAATAGGTACTTTACTTATAATAGCCAGATCATAGCTTACGTACTTTGTAATCACCTATTGTTCCCTTCTACTATGATTAAGAGAGCAATTCACCATTGTCGTCACACAGCCCCGAATAAAGACATCAGTATCACAAGTTATCCACAGAAAAAAATAGATGTTACTTGTATTATTAGGCCTAGACACAGAAATATAGGACCTACGCCCTGCTTATGAAAATATGTTATTCCTCAGCTCATTTCCCTGGGTTCCTGAACTACAGTTTTCTGTCTAAGAGAGCTGTTACACGATACTCTTGAAGTTTAATGTATAAACTCTAAAACCAGCAAAATTCATTCCCCTATTCTTCCTTATAAAGTAAGGCTCCAATTAAGTGCCAGTTCCGACGACGACGTCTATTGCAGCTTGTGCAATATAAGAGCAAATCTCAGAATATTAAACCTCTGAGGAGCAAATGATGAAATGTAATGATATCAAGAACATAATCATGGAAAACATTATACAGAAATTCAAAAGCCCATCAGGGACACATCTGGCTTTATTTCCAACTCAAATATTTACGATCCATGCATCGAGTTGGCATGAGACCACGAAACTTCCCGTATTTGAATTAAACCAAGAACAGATGGGTCATTAAAGGGTTATAGCAAATCAATAGCCCGAGTCGGTTGCCTAGCAATAAACAAACAACCCCCAACTAACTACCCCCTCTTCAGTACTAGGTACTGTCCGTACTCAGTCGAGCAGCTAGACCATTGTGATAATGTAGTAGAGTATTCTATAAGCACTGAAGTCTAGTGTAGTAGGCACTGTATGATCACGCGAAAGAATGAGTCATAAGCTCATAGCTAAATAAAGGAAATACGAGTAGTTGAGCTTATTTTTAGTGTTCAAATATTTGTGCGTTGCGAGGTGTTGTGAATTATACCCAATATTTATTTAGGCAAATAAAAATTCTGCTAAATTCTTAGGTAGGTAGTTCTCATCTTCATAATATTTACGAGTACAATTCGCTGGGATGACCATAATTCTTTAATTCGGGTATGTTACCTTAGAAATTCGATATTGAATTCCCTTTACATGGATATTTCTAGAAGTAAAAAGGAAAATCTAGAAGTAAAATTATAAAGAAAGTTTTTTTACAATATTCGACTGTTAAATGCACAAAGTTCCATGCAAAACAGTTTATCCTGGAACATCCAGTTTGAGGTTAAGGAGTCTTATGGGCGATCAGGCTTCAGTTTCATCTTTGGTTACAGTAAGGTGAGACAGCGAAGATCTTAAATCTCATACACACAATACTTAGACACCTGTACCTATAACTCACAGATCGTTTTATTTAGTTCTTTGATGAAAATTCTTCTTAAAACCTGCACTTTATTAGAATCGTCCTATTAGTACTAAATTAAATGGGTAGGTAAGTAGACCTACCTAACTATAGAGAAAGACCTGGAAGCATAAGGCCCAAAACAAACAGCAGAGTTAGAGAGAGAAGGCTCTAGATCCAGCAGTAGGTCAAACGATGGCGATGACTTAGTGCTTAGGTACCTAAGCGAGTAGCAAACGCCAGCTGGTTCTAGCTCCGAATAAGCAGTAGCCTAGGGGCACATCAGTATTTTCTTATTTCTAGTTGCCTTTTGGATTCTACATCAGAGTCGACTTCTTTTCTATAATTTTTGAGGTTCATACCTAGTTCATAACTCACACAAAATTTATTTTTGTAGCTTATCACCGGTGAAGGATGAAAAGAAAAGGCCCGGAGATAAAGGCATTTTCCTCGTCAACATGAAGGAGAAGAACCTTACGGAGGTCGAGGAATATGAACCCTATGACAACCGAGCGGTGGACCATCCTACCACGTAAGTAACTACTATAGGTACCTAGTACACTGACTCTTCACACTGACTACATCTATTCACCATTACCTATAAGTACTCATTATATTTCGGATCCCGCATGAAAATTATCTAAAACGTGCGTATCAGTAGCACCAAAAAATCGAACAGCAGGCGGCCGTCATCATGGTAGACTAAAACTGTTCATGTAACCTCGCTGAGACTAACCTTCCTTTGGACCTTTGGACTTACTTAGCAGTCTGATTACCTTGTGTAGTGAAGTGGAACCGTTCATTACGGTTTTCAATCGAAACCACAACTATCAATCAGCTCCCGTTTGGCTCCTTCCTGGCACCAGTCCAACACTGGACTATTTCTCCTTTACAGATTTGAAAGCAGGTAAATAGTAAACATGACCTTGCTCTCATTTTGATTCATGGGGTAGGTATATTAGTATTCTGTAAGATGACAAGACAGTGATTCATCGACCTCTGTGCTACTTCCTATGGTTTCCTGCGAATTCGGACAATCATCATGGAAACGGCAAGGTTTTTTCCTGAAGTGAAGCGTGATTTGGTTCGAGGCGCTGGCGCTGAGATGAGAATCGTCTTGTACCTTGTATATACCTTGTAGCTCGCACATTTCAACATTTTTGAAGATAGGTATACTTCGGTACCTGAAAATATTGATTGGAGTCGATGAAAAATCGCAAGAATAACAATTGCAAAGGTTCAGCAAAAATATCATTTTGTTCTAAACAAATTTTCCGGCCAAAAAACTCTTTTGTTTTTTTTTTAATTTTCGTATATGGAAATCCAGGATCAAAATGATATTTTTGCTGAACCTGCTCTGGAACTTGAAGTTTGCAATTTTTCATAATAACATTCAATGTTTCGAAAAGTTTTTTGAAGGCCGCCGTCTAGAAATCTGTTAGTTTTCTTTATCTAAGTATGTAGGTAGTAGGTACCTCTAATTTGTTTATTATAGTTAGTCACTAGTTACCTAGGTAGTTAGTTACACCATCACGCACGCTGCGGTTTTATTTAACTTAGGTAAAATAAAACTTTGCACCTGTGAAAAGGGTAAACTCGGCTTAACAGTGGGGCTATATTTTAACATTTTATGTAGGTACCTATATACTACATCACCTTTCCAAAATATTACGATGTTTCATTTATTCTAAAAGATGGATAAGAAATAGTATGATGTCATCAGAAAACATCATTGTTATACATTTGTAATATAGATAATTACCTATGTTTATTATTTAGGTGGTTGGATGAGTAATATTTACTTATCTAGGTACCTATACTACCTAGAGTTTTACCTAGTTACAATTTTGTCAAGTGGAGATCGTTCCACGCTTACAGATTTACCTAGGTACATGAGAATAGAAGCACGTGTGATTGTGACACGTTTTTAAACTGCGATAATATATGTTAATGCTCATTGTATGAAGGTCGTGATTACCTACTCTCAGTAGCTAAATTACCTACCTACTGCTAAATGCTTAGAGATAGGTACGTAAGGAAAAACCAAAACCGACCAGCAAGGGCAGTTAGATTCTACAGCTGATGAATACATAAGCTAGACTGCGGTGTACCATATCCTGGTTCCGCCTCAAGTCTGTTGTACAAAATGTAGGTAATGAGACCACTCCCGAAAGATTCAGGGGTTAACCCAACAGTATGAAAAGCTTTAATAAACGAAGCTTTCAGGAGTGGTCTTTTAACACCCTATACGATACTCCTACAAAATACCACAACTATTTAGTTACCTACTGTGCTTTACCCGTTTCGCAGTTTAGAAAAACGGTCTACCTAATTGAGCCTAAATCAAAATAATTAAAAATTTCATAGAACATTCTATGATCTAGATTATTCTAGATCTATCTAGGGAGGGGTTAGTTAGGGCACAGATCATAATAATACCTACTATACTGTTAGTATAGGGGATTGAAACTGCTGCTATATAACGCACAAATCAGTCGTACAAAGTTGTAAACTTTGATTAGGTCCATACCATTGCCACAAATAAATGTGTTTTGTAGTTAATTAGGTAGGTACCTATATCTATGTAAAGAGCTTGTAATCTTATACAATACTAGCCGTCTCCCGCGGCGTTGCTCGCGTTAGAGTGTGACTTTTCAAAATTCCTTTCTTAGTGCGCCCCTACACTATATAAGGAACCTATATACCCTCCAAATTTCATACCTCTAGGACTTATAGTTAGGCTGTGCGTTGATTCTCTGTCAGCTTCAAAAGAGTTTTATATATATTGATGATGATGTATTTTACAGCAACACGGAAACACTCCTTCATCTCCTCAAAGGCAGTCTAGGCACGGGCATACTGGCGATGCCGAAAGCCTTCTCCAACTCCGGCTACGTGGTCGGCACCATCGGCACCATCGTGATCGGTGTGCTGTGCACATACTGCATCCACGTACTGTTGGATTCGTGCTATGTCCTGTGCAAGCGGCGGAAAGTCGCCAGTATGTCATACACAGCGGCGGCGGAGGCAGCGTTGGCAGAGGGACCGGACTGGTGCAAGGCGTGCGCTCCTTATGCTGCGTAAGTCATTCATCCGGCCAAGAGGCCAACAACGTTTTACTTGCAAAAGAGTTCCGAACCGTCAATGCAACGAAATGGACGAAGATTTTGTCTTCTCGACGGTAAAAGCAACCATTGTCTTGGGCGATGCGTGCGGATCCTAGACCACTCTCCCATGGCCGGAGAGAAATTAGGTAGTTACGACACAGTACCTACCTATGTTGTAAACATCAAAGTTCATTAGTCATTAAGAGCTATCACGGCGGCGGTACCTAGTGCCTTTGTCACCGAGCTAGATAGATAAGTCCTACAAATCTGTAGATGTGCATAGATGTTTAACGTAGGTATAACGTAGGTATACTAATCTATGCTATGACCTGCAAGGTAAGTAAAGTATAGGCACCTACCCACTTACTGTATACTTAGGAATATAATAACAGAATGTAAATAAGATGCCTGCTGTTACCTAGAGTGGTCAGTTGTCACTTCAATTCAGGGTGATCGTTGTCGCCACCTATATTTAAAGGCAGCTCAAGTGTCCATTAGATAAGATAAATTGTTTTTGTTTAGAAAATACCGATAATTTGTATTGAAACAGCACGTTTTGCAGCATAATAATATAAGTAGCTTACTTTGCACTTGATAAGATCTCGAAAACACTTGACAGTAATCCATTAATATGTAGGTAGGTCCATGTAGGTAGGTACTTTTAATGGATACCTAGTTTCTATAATAATATACTTCATATTCAATGCATGCAGAGTTAAGTGAGATCATGATACCTAGCTAGCGTTTTATAGGTACCTACCTACTTGGTACGTAACGTACCTATCTTCAGTTTTTTATTTTGACCTAGGTACTTAATTTTTTTACGACACAGGCTGAGGTAACCATAGCTACTCCATATGATAGTCCAAGTTCTTCTGTGACTTTAGACATTTATTTTACAGGCACGTGGTGAACGCGTTTCTTCTGGTCTACCAAATCGGAACGTGCTGTGTTTACGTGGTCTTCGTATCCGAGAACATAGACTTCGTTCTATCGAAACAGTTCAAAATAAACATCGGCGTGTTCCACGTTATGCTGTGCATCCTACTGCCTCTGATCCTGATTAACTGGGTCCGGGACTTGAAGTACTTGGCGCCGTTTTCCGCAATAGCCAATGCGGTGACGATTGTCAGCTTCGGGATCATCTGCTACTATATCTTCAGGGAGACGCCGACACTAAAAGGGAAAGTCCCGGCGGGGAAGCTGGCAAACTTCCCACTCTTCTTCGGCACGGTTCTGTTCGCATTAGAAGCTATTGGTGTGGTGAGTATTACCCACCCATGATACCTAATCGAAATACCTACCTACATTTACTGACTGGTGTCGAAAGCCAGCATTCATAATTATTTCATCATGTACCGGTAAGCTGTTAACCCTGGCTATAAGTGGTTTAGCTCGATAATGCACGCCTAATAAGATCATGGTTGCAGTCCTGGGAATTTCTACTAACCGGTTCGTTGTAAAAGATAAATAAAACCTGATTCTTGATTGGGATTTACGCGCTAATATAGTTATATTTTTCTTCCAATCATGTGTCGTCTAATGGCCTCCCCCAAAGACTTCCAATTCGTCCTATCCCAAACTACTAACCACCATCTTATTCAAACGATTCAAAGGCGTCTTTGAATTTAATAAAGTAAAACAACTCACCACATTTTTCCTCAGATCCTGCCATTGGAGAACGAAATGAAAACGCCCAAAGACTTCGTCGGCAAGTTCGGAGTACTGAACCGCGCAATGATTTCCATCATAATCCTGTATGTGGGCATGGGTCTGTTCGGTTACCTGCAGTACGGAAACAGCGCACTCGGCAGTATCACGTTAAATCTGCCTTCGGGTACTGAAGTGTGAGTCATTTATTCCATTTATTCTTCTGTTATACCTCTGCCTACATTTTTTCGTCCTAGATTTTGACGCGAAGCATTTGTTCCAGTCTCGCCGCTGTAGTACAAGGTCTGCTTGCGTTTGCGATCTTCATAACGCACGGCCTCGCATGCTATGTGGCCATCGACATCCTGTGGAGCGAGTACATCGGTAACCGTCTCCTCAACAGCAAGCATCGCACCCTCTGGGAGTACCTGCTGAGGACCACCATCGTTGCCCTCACTTGTAAGTCTCTGACATTATTCTGTTTGTAAAGGACCACTACCGTTGACCTCACTTTAAGTCTTTTCTATTGATACGCCTGACTAGGCGCCGGTGCATGGATTTACACAAGATGCATTTCTATTTGAGCTGTTACATAAAATACCCCTTCTAATTTTCAACAGCATTACAATACCAGAATTTAAAATAGTTTTTCTGTTTTCAGTCGGCATAGCAGCAGCGGTGCCCGAGTTAGACCTCTTCATCTCTCTGTTCGGTGCTCTCTGCTTGTCCGCCCTCGGCCTCGCCTTCCCCGCCATCATCCAAACCTGCACCTACTGGTACTACGTCTCCCGATCAGAACGTATTCGGATGATAATCAAAAACGCCATAGTGGTACTGTTCGGAGTCCTAGGCCTCATCGTAGGCACGTGGACGTCGCTCGAAGGCATCATCGAGAAATTTACCGCGAGTCACGAAGAAGCCGTTAACGCGACGATCGGAAATCTAACGGAGAGTATTTAGGAAGGAACGTGGTTGATGTTAGTGCCATTAGAAAGCCGGGCGAAGGAAGCAACTCAACAGCTCAACTGTTACAAGCACAGCACGCTACAACGTTACAAACGCAGTACATGCAGGGATTTATAACGAAAGCCGCTAGTGGTTTCGTGCGAGTAAATAGTTACAGAAACCGCGTCTGGGATTAGTAATAGTAATTAGTGAGCTTTCTATTAACCTGGCTTTAGAACCGTCTCATCGACGGAAGCAAATCCAGGTTCCCTGGTTCAAAATGCGGATTCGAATGAGTAGGTATAGTTTAAGTTTTAGCTCTTAAGTTTTCCATGCAACCGCTAAGTTAAGTAACGCCTCACGTTGCGCCTGGGATCGTCGCTCGTCCCAAGGCAGGCGTTAGTTCAGCTGTTAGATTAATATATTGACTATGTGACAGCTTTTATTAGTATTGTAATGAGACTATAGGATTGGATTGATAATGATAACTAACAGTATTAATTTATTTTTCGAACAAAACTAGATTCCTCTGCGTTTCTTTACTAACAACAGTCTTATTCACCAACGATGCTGAAATAAAATTATTTGCCGTTGATTATAAAATAGTCCTCGGCAACCATGATGCAAGCGAAATTATCACGCCTAGTGTATTTATCGATCGATAACTAGACCTCTATACATTTATAAGTGCAAGCTAAAACTCGTTTTCTCGTCTGTTTTTCTAAATCTAATATAGAAGATCATTCTACTGGACGTTTCTTCGCACTAGTTATGTCTTGCACTAGGCGCTCCGTGCTCGTAGTGTCGTTAGTGAATAAAGCTGCATAGAATACAACCAGTGGCCTTACCGCAGTTTAAAGTTAGGCTACAAAACAGTGAGATAATGTCAAGTAAAGCATGGCATTTCATTAGGTTAAGATTAACGTAAGTACAACTAGTTATAATGACGTCATATTGGTGAGATATTAGCGTAAGAACCTAACTGGGACACAAATTTGAGACTTCCGTTAGCAAAACGTTTATAAAGCAGTCAAGCATGAAAATAACATCAAATCGGTCCAAAATATTCAGAGTCAAAATTGGGTTTCAAACAATGGATTTTTTGGCACTTGTGAGTAACCTGTAAAAATATTGTGCTAGAATGTTGATTGGTTTGAGTATGTATCTTAAACTTTTAGTACCTATGTTAGGTGTGGCTGGCGCAGTCACGTGGTAACTTCTTTATAACATTCTAGGATACAAAGTAAATGCAATATGAGTTTTCAGATGTGAGTCCCTTCCACATTTAACTTGCCGATTACTACTCGTAAACTAGACTTCCTTAACTGTACATATTCCTAAATCATTTTATAATTTTCCATATATTAAAATAATTTTTATAATTTATAATTTTTTTACACTCGTTCCTAGATATTTTCTGAATGTTATTATTTGTATTCATTTTGGGACTATATAAAACTAAATTAACCAATGTCCAACAACTAAGTAGTAGAACTTAGTTTGCGAGTAAAACGGCTGTGACGTCGAACGTACATTACGGATTATAATACAAAGATCCCGTGTATGAACTACGGAACCCTAAATAGAGCTTGAAAATTAGTTATCAAAATCGATAGTCGAATAAAATATTATAAACTGTTATTATTGTTAGAGTGAAACTCTTTTTGAAAGTGATACAAGGTTGTTGCATGCATTGTTATCGATATCGATGTTGATAATTAATTTGTGTAGGATTTTTTTGTGTATTTTAATCGTGCTTTGGAACATCACAATTAACTATTTTTTATTACATTTACATCGAATTAATTTATTATAATTTTAAAATCAAATATTTTTTAATGTTATTATTACATGATTATTTAAGTTTTGACAATTAAAATAAAAACCTCAAAACACCGTTACCTACCGTCTAATGAACAAAAATGTACAAATCGAATGTTCCATATCGTTAAGTATATGTCACAAAGTATTGTATAAAAGCTTGGGCTACGTGTACCCTGGTCTCAACCCAGCCATGATCCGCTTCAGTGGATGCTGGCGTTAAAAAAGCATGCACATTCACGTGTTTCATTCAGCAGATCAATGACCGCAGGGTTACCGACCATGTACCAGTGTCTGTCGGGAAAACTTTTGGAACCATCATGGCAAAGTTTGGGTTTACTTAGGTAACGTATTAAGCGAGAAAATATAAGCGAACAGAATCATTCGTTTATCGTTCGCTCGCATTCGTTCGCTTGATCAGATTAAATTAAGAGGCTACTTTCTATCACAGATTATAAATAAATACCTGTACTACATTTTTTATTAACTACACACCTCTACTTTGCCTGTATACTCTGTGTAGCTATCCGATTACGGGCCATCCATTCGGCTGGCTCACTAACTACGTGTAGATCAATCGAGTTATGAATAAGATCGAGTGTTTTTGAATCCACCCGACAGACACGGGATATCTGTGATGTTGTGTTAGAACGTAACGTTTTTGCATCGTGATATTATGCTCAGAGCGATAGTTTATACCCGAGAGTAAACAATAAAATAAAATATTAATTTACTTGTTATTTTAATTTTACAACAAATCACATGATTAGAGTCAGAGGATAGATGGCTTAAAAATAAAATTTAATGGTTGATTTATTGCCACACTCGGAGACGTACGTCCACACGTTAAAATACCAACGCTTAGTCTATTGACATCTATTATCAAGGAGTAATAAAGAACAGAGACACAGCTAACTTTAAGTAAGTAATACTTATAAGTGACGTCTCTGAGTGTGATAATTAGTACGAGTTTTGATTTCATCTAAAATAGGTAAATACCGTCAAAGGTACAGTCAGCAAAATTCATTTATTAACAGACTTAAAAAAATAAAAATTGAAGTGCTTGGTTTTTTGTTCGAAACTACAAGAATCAATAGACTTTTGATGCTAACTGTACCAACTACGGTACCCCTTGAATCCAGTAAACATATGGAGCAGTCTGCTAATCGTAGCCTTGTATTTATCATCTACAATTACATACCAGAAATGAACACAATTTTCTAATATTAAAATCTGCATTTAAATGACAAAAGTTTCAGTTAGGTACTCATACATCAAAAAGTAAGTATCTAATTTCCAAAACAATGAATGTAAATAAGTACATCTTAATATAACAAGGCCGTCTGTTCCTCTTATTACAAAACAAACCATGATAAAACTTAGGCCGAGGGTAGAAGAGCGTCATATATATTTCACACATTTTAAAGATAACCACCTAATTATCTTAGGACAAAAACTTAACAACCACCAACAATTATTGTTCTACAATAAACCTAACAAAATAGTTTTGAGGGCCTAGTACGAGTTTTATGGTCTATCTTATAAAAAGTTAGAGTAGACATTATGTCTTGATTAACATACGTAAACAAGACATAATGTCTACTCTAACTTTTTATAAGATAGGGGGTATGTGTGTAAATCTGGTGTAAAATGTCATACGCCCAGCACTCTAGCTCAGTGTCTCCATACAAATCAGCGCACACTGTTGTGTTGGGTGCCAGACGTTTTACACCACATTTACACACCAAAACTCGTACGAGGCCCTCAGCTAGATACATAAGGCACTAATTTTACTGTACTTAGGTCTGAAGCCATTGACGTACTAACACAAGACCGTAAGCGCGCACACCAACGACAAAACTGCACGAACCAAACTGACGTCTCGATACGTAAACCTAACGTATTCGAGTCGTATTACGCGTCAACGCAACTTCGATCGCTGACCGTTGCAGCGTCACCGCGCAGTGAATCTCAGATACGCTAGCGTTACGATTGATTGTCACATAAATTCGCGCCGAGGCCTCAACAGTTTACTTGTAGACCGGTCATCACCGTTTTTAGGGTCAATTTGCACAAATATGGCGCGAGGTTAACGACACAAGACTTCAAGCTGTATTAGTATTTATAACAATAACGATAAAGTTTAAAATGCTGTATAACTGAAACTGTTCTGCCGGTTGGTGCCATCTTGGTGTGAAATGGCCCGATACATAGAATGACTATCATGATAAGTCATAGTTTGGTAGTACGTCCATGGTAATTATGTAATTTTAACTAAGTGGAATTTTTGTTTTTAAACCTAGTTCAACACCTTAAAATAAACTACAAAAATAAATTAATTGAAACGCATCTTGCCCTCGATAAGATGATATCCAGGCACGGTATACATTCTTAAATCTTATAGGGAGATCTAAGAAACATCGAATGTAAAAAAACCATCTCGGTTTCTTCGGTTCAACTCATTACAACTCACGTGCATGATTTAAATAATAAATAAATACAACAAAAATATTGACATGAAATAAAAAAATGTAACACTATTACCCTCCCCCCCAACTTAATTTTCGAAATGGTTGTACCAAGTTTAGTTGACGACGTCATGGATAGGGCGAAGTGGAGGAAGAATGTAAGGAAGGCTGACCCCACCACCATGTGGGACCAATAGTCGGGAAGAGAGAGAGAGAGTTGTACCAAGTTTAGTTAGAATATGGTTGAGAATCGGATGGATATCAGTTTTTTATCAATAAAAACAGCATTGAGAAGAGAATAAAGCTCGCTACTTACAACTAAAAACTATGATAAAATACTAATCGCTAACTTTGCCTGACTTGAGGTAGAGGTATTAAGACTAAACTATCATCCGATAGACATTGGTTATAAAGTATTGTTGATAACTTAGTTTTAGTTATGACAGTATTTATCTTCGACAATTTGCTAGAATTTTCAATATCTTTTTTTATTCTACTATTACTTGTCCATAAAAACGTAAAAATTACTTTTATTCGAGCAAATTTTTAATATATTGTGGTCTGTGTTTGTTTTGTTTTAAAATAATTCCTTTAAAATGAAACGTAAGATTTTATTTGTTAAGAAATTTAAATAAAAAGGAATTCAATTACGCGCATTTTTTCATACATAAAATTGACACGTTATAAGCCATTGTCATCAAACTATTACGCAGAGTTTCCTATGCTTAAAACATTAAAAAGACCAGCGATCCCTAGGGCACCAAAAACCATATTCTGTTTATGTTTTTATTGAGGAATGTACTAATAGATAACTTAAAACGAAATTAAGACTTTGAGCGCAATGCCTTGCCCGAAATAATTAGTTTGGTAAAATCAGTCAACAAATACTATAGATATTTCATCATGATTGCTATTATAAATGCAACTTTATTTTCACAATTCCATTTACTGATAAAAAGTGGGTGTAATGTACACGATATTTTAAGCCGGTCACTTCTTACCAGCGTCATAGCCTGCCATGATCTGTCGGAGTGCGGCCTTTAGCTGCCCATTTGGTTCCGGATCGTATTTGGAGAATATGTGCCGACAGCACGGACAGGTTTGGCTGCCGGTGGCCTTAAACGCTTGTTTTATGCATGCCTGAAATAATGAAAACTAACTTTTAACCTTTATATTGGTCGTCCTAACCACGCAGCAGAGGCAAACAGGACAATAGAGGGATGTACTATAAGGAGGCCACATACGACTAAAAACTTAATAAATAAATATTCTTGGACGTGTCACACAACGCCCTCTAGTCCGAAACTAAGCAGAGCTAGTACTATGTGAACTAAATTGCTGATAGAATACTTATATTTTTTTTTTTAGTAAGTACATACTTATTCTACATAGGCATCTATGTTTGTCACACACAAATGTTTATTCTTAGTGGGGATCGAACCCACGACCTACAGCACAGAAGGCAGACCTTATACCAACCGAGCTGTGACGCCTCTTCCGACGACGAGGGTGTTAACTCACCATAACATTACTTTCCACCACCAATCATGTTCCTTCGTGCTAAGGTCTAACAAAACGTGACATTGGCGAAATTGCGGGTAACACTGCAAAAGCCATAGACAAGATTTAATTGTACTCACCGTGCAGAAGTTATGTAGGCAGGGTGTCGTAGTCGGAGTGACGGCCACCTCCTGACAGATGATGCAGAGAAACACTTGGCTGACATGCTCCACAAACTCCTGAAATACAACAAGTTAGTTAACTTATGTCGAAAAAGAAATTGTAAGAAAACGGAGGAGGCAGTATGGTTTAAAACAAGAAAAACATCCTATTATAATAATCCTACTAATATTATAAATGTGAATGTAAGTTTGTTTGTTACGCTTTCACGCGAACTACTTAACCAATCATCATAAAACTTTGTACACATATTC
Organism: Eulithis prunata; assembly: GCA_918843925.1. NCBI lineage: Eukaryota > Metazoa > Arthropoda > Insecta > Lepidoptera > Geometridae > Eulithis > Eulithis prunata. Next base: position 11,743,162 of record OU974006.1, read on the forward strand.
TTGGAGGTATTAGAAGTAACATAGGATACTTTTTATCCCGGAAAATTAACAGGATCCAATGGGACGCGAACGAAGTCGCGGGCGGATGCTAGTACAAACATAAAATTAATTTTATAAAAAATGAAATCCCTGACCGGGCCACGCAAATCTCGTTGGATCCTCTTTATCATCATCAGACCTTCGAGTATGGGGTCCAGTTCCATCGAATCTAAATACATTGAGATGAACGAATTGTTTCAAAACTGCAATTGTTTATGATTTGATTCTAAGTCCACTTTTTTTTCCCATATGGCCCACCAGTGGGCCGGCCGGTGGGCTCGATGGGAATAAGCCTATCTGATATTAGAGCTGATGAATATCCTTATCGCCATCAACTTTGAAAACGCTGCACCAGTTTTTAATAGCCATGAAGATCAATATCAAATCAGATAAACAAGCTTTCGTAAAAAAAACTACAGTCAATTCGGAGCCCTACTTTCGGAGCTACGAGGCGAAGGCACAGACAAACAAAGACACAGCTCCGTCAAACTTGTAATACCCTTTTTGTTTTCGGTCGGTGGTTGAAAATAGCTTACCTTTTTGCCCTGTTTCTGACAGACATCCAAACACTCATCCCAAAGCTTTTTGTTCAATGTATCCGCCTTGATTATTTCTATCTCCTCGGTACTTAGCGCCGTCCCACTCGCACTTGTGGACTTTTCGCTCGCACCATTCTCACTTGCACTAGTAAGTTCCTTATTTCCACTCTTTGGAGATTTTGATTTGGGAGATTTGTTGAACATATCGATTATACTATTTTTGGTTTTCGGTGATTTTGGACTCTTCGCTGGGGACTTGTTTTTCCGAGCTGAAAAAAATAATAAAAATAACAATAATTGTCTTTCGGAGTGTCCACCGTACCTTGTTATAATTATTATAACTAGGTATGGTGGACATTTCTGAAGATCCCTTGGCAGGGACCAGCCAAAGGCCCAACTGGATGTTAAGTGGTAACCGCTGTATAGTATTATATGATCTGTGCCGCTGCCTATGACGATGACATTGTCCTACTGAGCACGTCCATTGAAGACGTGCCTAAAAGAGCCAAGAGCTTTGTATGAATGAAGCAGATTCAAGAATATCGTGATTTAAATGATATTCTAGCAGCGACAATGGACATGCTATTTAATGCAAAACATGTTTGAATGTGCCTTTGATTAGACGTCCTCTTAGATATCGTACTAGTTCACCGACAATTGCATGGTACTTACGTCGCCCTTTTCTCTTGGTCTTATCACTTTTAGGAGTTTCACTTTTCGGCGTAACACTTTCAGCTTTATGTTTATCACTTTTCTGTTTCTTAGCGGGCGGTGAGATTTCTTCGTCCGTGATGTGGTTGCTCTCTCTTAGGGCGCGTTTCTTGGGCTTAGTGCCTTTAGAACCCTTCGCCCCTTTACTGTTCTTCTCTTTTAGGGCCTTCTTTTCGGCTTCCGCTTCTAAGTAACCGTCGGGATACTGTGAAAGTATTTAATAAAATAATTTAAAAATGACAAAAGTTATTAAAATATTTATACAAATCAGTTAGAGAAAGACCAAAATTCTTTGGATAATCTAAGCCCGTAGTTTGAGTAGAATGAGTCGAATAATGGGTAGAATGGGGCCTTTTGCTAAGATCGGTAGAGATTTTACTATATTAGGGGATGACGTCACAATTACGTCGAAAGCATTTCACCACTGAGTGAATCGAGTTTTCAACCGAAATATGACATGGTCTCTATTAGCGTATAATCTCTGATAAACTGAGCACAAAGCCCCAGGTATGGACGTTATTGCGCCTGGCGTACCAGCAAGACCGCCGCGCGCCGGTCTATGAATATACTTACAATAATGTTGAATTGTTTCGCGTTAGGCTCCCACGGCGCAGGAGTAGGGTCGTCTCGCCTTAACAAGTACTTCCACACTCGGTAACCGGATATACCCTTCTCGGGGTAGTATTTTACTACTTTGTAGATGCCGTCGTATCTGGGGATATGACATATTGGTGAACATTTCATAGCGCCATCTAGTCAGTTAATTATGATTTACTACAGCGATATATGGAATATCACTGGAATAGTGATTTATTTAGTAAAATCTCAAGGATCATTTAGAATCGTCTTACACAAGATGTATTTTTGAGATGGGGCAGTAGGGGAAGCTACCTCAACTTGTTGTATCTATAGGAAAATGTCCTCAGGAAGTCTCCAAAATCTAAATACTTACCTATCTCCAAAATAAAGTAAAACATATCGTCTTTCATACAGCACAGACCATATAATACTATACTAGACAGACAGTAACAAGCCAATTGAAGTTAGATAACTCGTGCCAAATCCTCGCGACCACTAGAAGAACTGGGGGCCTAGTACGAGTTTTGATGTGTAAATTTGGTGTGAAACGTCTGACGCCCAGCACACCAGTGGGCGCTGATTTGTATGGAGACACTGAGCGGATTTTTTGAGAAGCTTGGTCTACACCAAGCCCGTACTCGCATGTCGAGCTTCTCAAAGAATCCGCTCAGTGTCTCCATACAAATCAGCGCCCACTGGTGTGCTGGGCGTCAGACGTTTCACACCCACACTATACACTGAAAACGCGTACTAGGCCCTCAGAGCAGAAAAAGACACTTAGGGCTTGGTTAGCATCGCTTTCGTGTCACCCATCAGCTCTTTGGCAACACATAATAAAAATGTTAAAGTGTAGAATGTAATTGTTCTGCAAGTACCTGATACCCTCCTTAGGCGCGTATTTGGGGAAATGCTTGATCATCTTATATGAGCGCACGACGCGCACCGGTCGTCCGTCGCGCCACGCGTCGCCCGCGTCGTCGCCCTCGTCGCAAACTCGCTTCACCGCGCAGTTTCGCGCTAGCGCCCTAGCAATACACATAGCTATAAGCATTCACGTACTACCAGGGCTTGCTACCGGCACTAAAGTGGCCAGCATTTTCAATGTGAATGGATCTCGAAACTCAGAAGATGTAAAATAACGCGAAACCCCGAGTTTTCAAACTCTCGCTAAGGCAATAAAGTACAATTTCATTCGCTCACTGCTTATTCACGTCAACCAATGAAAAAACCACTCTATTTACGCATCCTTTAGATTCAACTTAGTTTTACATTAGTTATTAGATAAGTAGAACATACTTGTTTTCCCTAGTAAGTGTCTGATCGCAAGATTGCTCCGCGGTTCGTTTATTTCCTGAAAGATCACGCCCACCGCTGCCGGTATACGTGAACTCGTAGCCGTAGTCCACGTCATCTTCATAACCACCTGATAAAGTCAAAATAAACATTCATTATCAATATATATATATATAAAACTCTTTTGAAGCTGACAGAGAATCAACGCACAGCCTAAACTATAAGTCCTAGAGGTATGAAATTTGGAGGGTAGGTTCCTTATATAGTATAGGGGCGCATTAAGAAAGAAATTTTGAAAAGTCACACTCTAACGCGAGCAACGCCGCGGGAGACGTCTAGTTTTTATATATTGATGTGCAGTTGTGAGTATGACTGAGTATTATACATAAAAAATGTAAAATTTGTAAAATGTAAATCACTTACAAGAAAGAAAAATGGTTGTGAATTGAGCTTGCAAGATCTTTGCGCAGTTGTGGAACGAAATAGAAACTGCACATTGTGGAAATGAATCGTAAATTTACCCATTAAAAACCAATTGCTAAAGTTATAAATAAGGCTGCAGCTACACTTACCACCAGGTGTGCTGGCAGCCAAATGCTTAGCTATAACTCATAAAAAAAAAGGTGGGTTTTGAGGGACTGTTCAAGATCACTCTTAGAATGTTATTGTTCAAGTGAGTTTAGTGATTAGTATCATAGTGCTAATGAAGTTATGGCTAATTTATATTTGGTCAGTACTCACCAGATAGAACTATACTGTAGGCCCCCTCCACATCTCTGCCGTGGATACCAGACACAGGAGGCCTATGTACTCCTGACTCTGAGAGCTGTAACCAAAATAATGCTCATAACTATAGTTCGACCATTTTCGGAAGACTCTGAAGATGATCTCTGAATTTATAGGCATTATTCTATCAATATTAGAAATGCGAAAGTTTACATGTTTGTGTTTCAATCACGCTGCATTGGCTGATCAGATTTGGATGAAACTTGGAATATATAATGTATAGTTCGTAACCTGGATCAATACATAGACGTTATATCCCGCAATATTATCAGGATCAAACGGGATGCGGACAAAGTCGCGGACGAAAGCTAGTAAAAGAATAAAACTCACTTGTATCCTAAACCTCCAACACATTCCAACTTCTATTCCGGGTATAGGACCAAAGTGGTTTGGAGGCATTGAGCACGTTTTCGTTTTGCCTGAAAAATAAAAAAATAAACGCATTTTATCTTGGACTAGCCGATGTCACCCGAGGATAGTGTATAGCTTCCCAACAGTAAAATAATTTTTCAAATCGGTCCAGTAGTTTCGTAGCCTATTCAAGGCAAACGAACTGGCGCCACTGAAAACCAGCGCCTGGGCATGATATTCACATATCCTGCCCTGGCACCATGCTGAGTGGTGGCCATTTTTGTTATTTTATTAATTTTAAGTTTCACTCACTATGTAAATTTTTAAAAATAACAAAATAAATATTTTTTCTTTCTTTCTTTTCTTTCTTTCAATCAAATCTTTCCTCTTTATAATATTAGTATAGAAGTATAGATACGCTACCGTTACGAATTTACGATATGTTTGAAAGGCTTCTGTACTCACCGACACAAGCCATGCCTCTCCCCCAATCCCGATTGCTTTTAGTCTGTCGTTTCTTCGTCTGCTTGGCGGCACCGGGAGCAATGACATCATTGGGATCTCGCTTACAGTCGGGGCAGTACCAGTCTTCTTCAGGGAGTTCTGTTATTGGCGGATCGAGACACGACATGTGGTAACCTTTGTTACATTCATCACAGAGGACTATCTGTAAAAATTATGTTTCTTTAGAGATGTCTAAGCGGGGTAGTCAAAGGGGGTACAGCTGCCTATACATTATACATACTTTTTCAGGGAATTCTTTGCCAGAACACAGGTAGCATCCACAGTCTTTACAAGGAGCATCTTCGTCGTCACGACACGTCAAGCAGTTTAGTGGACATGACCCTTGAAAAAAGGAAATTAAGTAAGAACCAGTTCCACATTGACAAAAAAAAACTGAAAGACTACTGCAAAATTTGCTTGTTTTTGTTTTACAAAAGTTCATCTAAAGTGCACCTATCTTTAATTCTAGGTACATAACATTTGTTAAAATGGCACATTCTATCATAATAGGTAAATTATAAGTTTAATAAGCCATTGAAAGATTCAAGCAATACATACTTTTCTCAGGCGGTGTTTTCATAAGCTGGTTATACTCCTCAGTCCTATCGGCCAATGGGACAACTTCTTCTATAGCAAAGATCTTGTCATGTAGCCCCACTTTAGTGTCGTTTTGTGGGACTGCATCAGGGCCCAGGTAGACTGTACCAATGAGCTCATACGTATTGCGAAGCTTTTTCACTATTTCACTCACTTTAAAGTCATACCTGAGAGAATTTAGAAGTCAGTTGCACAATGTATATAAAAACATAATTGGATCTAACAAAATTATACTTTTGCTGAACCTTTGTAATTTTTTACTAATAAAAATTTATTGTTTGTGATTTTTATTAGATTCAGTGATTTTGTATCATCAAAAATAATATAAATGTGTTCAAATGTGTGAGCGAGAATTTGATGGTTATCAGCGTTAATTCGTCCTTGTTGTCAGCGTAGTTCAAATAGTCTGTGATAAGTAATAGATGTAAGTAAAGCCGCAGGAAATGTAATAAATTACAATCATACCAATATCCTTTTTCATGGGGTTGCTCAGGATTGTAGTTAACCATCACCTTCCTTCCTATTTTCAGTTCCTTTACATCTATCACTGTTCTGGCTCGTGGCCTCAGCTCTTTTACTTTACAATATCTGTTTGCGTCATCTTCCCTGAAAACAAAAAGGAAACTGTGACATGTCTTTTGACGCGCCCCTGATTTCTCCTTTACAAAAATAAACAGCATGTATACAGATATCTGCAATTCATATACCAGCTTTAAGACATATCCCTCACTTGACTATTAATAGGGACTGTGAATTTTTTAATAACTAAAAGTAATACAACCTCATAGCCAACTCACAACAACAAGAGCTCTGCCTATACTGATACATCTTTGAAATATTTGATATATTCCAGAAATCCCTACCAGAGGGGATTTCGGAATTTTCCCAGATTCAGTGGGGATTTTTATTTTTTTTATTTATGTACATTTGATTACTTACTCGCCCTCGATTTGCACTTGATAAAGTAAGTTTACGACACTTTCTGGCTCCCAATTGTCACTCTCAGACTGTTTCCGCCGTTTGGGAGTTCTGAAGAACTTTGCAATGCCATTTATGTGTTTTTCTTCATTAATTTCTGGTTGTTTATTATCTGGGCTGTTTTCTTTATTTTGCGTGGATTCCTTGTCTGTGCTTGTGTTTTCTGGTGTGTCGGGGTCATGGACTATTCTGATGATCTTGCCCTCGAACCAAGCACCTTGTTCCTTGTCCCTCATGTCTATGAAGTCCCCGATAGCATACAACGTGCTTTCTGCATCTAAAAATGATGGAAATTCATAAGATTGTAATTTCAATAAAAGATTGTGACTAAGCTAGAATTCTGCTAAAAATCTATGTTTGCATTCGGATCAGTGCTCTAACAGTGAATGTGAATAAGTACCTAGGTACCATATAAAAAAACTTAGCAGGCTTAAGTCTTATCAGTCATGGTAGACCTCTCTGGCATATACATACATTAGAAGATTCATCATAAATTAATATGCTTATAATAAAATGGAACAAAAAAATATTTTTAGGTCAAGCTAGTGCTTGAAATAGTTTTTATACAAATATATGAGAATATGAGAATGAAAGTACCTTTATATTGTACTTTGTCATCTTTCTTCTCATCTTCGGTAACCTTTGCAGCATCCAACTTCTCCTTCTCAGGGCTGGCCTGAACTCGGACCATGAGCTGGATGACATCATTGAGCTTAATGTTGTAGTCGTGAAATGTGTAGCCATTTTCTAACTAAAACAAATAGGTGAGTACAATACTAATATCATAGTTTTATATATTAAAGTGCTCCCACTGTATATTAGTGAGCGGAGCATATGATGTGAATACTGAGTACAAAATATCACATCAGTGGTGGACCTGTCAATAGAAGATATTATAAGTTGAAGGCCAAGATGATGTTACTCCATTCCGTTCAACTATTTACAGGTCATTATCCTTTCACGGCAGAAGGCAGGCATTACATACCATCGTTTTGAGTATAAATAGGTCTTCAAAAGTAAGTAAGACGGTTTCATATTTGCCGCGGTTTTACCAAAGTTCTGTTCGCAGTAATAAGGGTTAGTGTTGCTTTACAAAACAGAAACAGAAAGACGTTGACCTAGTTAGAGGCTATCCATCAATGAGGGCTTGGACCTCATTTTTATGTAAATATAGTAGGTAGGTAGCTGTGAGCGTGGTTACATGACTGCAAAGCATATTCCAAGGAGAACACGATGCAGCCTACCGACTGAATTAGTAAAAATAAATTATTTACCAGTTTGCCTCCGTAAAACAGACGTTGCAGATTCTGCTTCACATCAAACTTGTCCTGAAGTATCTGACGAAACTTTTCTATTTTCGTCAATTTGGATTCCACAACCACTATCGCGTCGGGCTTGCCGAACATTCGCACGCGCACGTGCATTTTTTAAGTTCTTACTGCGTAAAATAGCCGCTTCGCAAGCAAAACACAAAGACAGCACGTCTTTTTCACAAAGTAAAAGTTCACAACAGTTCACAAAACCGAAATGACATACAAAATTGGCGCGAAATTTCGGCATGAAAAAGGGATGTGCCGCACCTACCTTATAACGACCCGAGTAGTTGGTCGTTTCTTTTTAGTCGATTAATCGAAAAATCGACTAAAATGAAACGAACTACTACTCGGGATACCTACTACAAAGTTTTGGAGATAATGATGTAGCTACTTTGAAAACTTGAGTAGTGCCGGCAGTGCCCCTATAGGGAAGTTTAAATAACTGATCTCAAGTATTGTGAGTAGAGATTCTCAACGTGTAATAGTACATTATGGTACTAGTGTGTATAGGTGTTTAATATTTCTTTCAACTAATGAAAAAAACGAATAAAAAAAAATAACAATAACATTTGTTAAAAAAAATGGCGGTGTTCGAATATTTTTAATAACACATGTTATTTCACTTCAACACAAGGTGAACGTATGTAGGTAATATTTTTATTATTCACTTTCTTTACTGCATTGAAATTTGAACCTACGCTTGCTAGATATAATTAATAATTTTATAACTCACCACGAAAATTATTCTTTCATTTTAATGCATTGAAATTTGAACCTACGGTTCCTAGATATAATGAGTAATTTTCATATTTTCATTAGAGTGACCGGCCTGAAGGTATTCTTTCATTTTAATGCATTGAAATTTGAACCTACGCTTCCTAGATATAATGAGTAATTTTCATATTTTCATTAGAGTGACCGGCCTGAAGGTAGTGCTATGTGCCGGGAAGCGGCCGTTTAATTTCATTTCCGGCTTCATCTGCATTTTTGACTGTGTACTCTATTATCTATGAGATAAAGCTCAATATAGAATGAACCACTACTTACGATAATTAAGTCGTTTAGTGTATATTTAACAACATTGATCTGCATTCAATTGTATGCTTTAAGTTGGTTAAAATAAAACACAATATAATTTTTATCCAAGGATCATGAATACAATTGTTATTTTTGGCAAATTGAATGAATGACAATGATTGAATGAATGAGACCTAAGAGACGAAAATTTATTTAGACTTGCGATTTGCATTTTTGCGCCATCGTTAGATGGAAGAAAGTGTTTGTTTCGAAGTCGTATTATGTGAAAAATGCCGAGAATAAGTTCGGATATATGGAACCATTTCGATCAATGTGCGCGCCGATGCGCCGGTACATTAGAATAGAATAATTTTTGGCAATAAAAATTATTCTATTCTATTCTATTCTAATGTACAGGCGCGGCGGCGGTGGCGTCGCAAAGTTGGCTACCTGCAAATACTGCAAGAAAAAGTTTTTATTTTATTGAAATATGAAAAGTAAACCTGTGTAGGATGCCCTTATATTTCTTATCTGTGGACCGTTCGTGTGAACGGTGAATGTTTTTGTCTATGAAAAATTGTCTGTGCTCGCTCTCTGCTAATATCAATCATTCACTCATGCGTATAAATAAATTTATCTAAGCGAGTTTATCGAATATTTATTCAAATAAAATTAATCATTAAAAATAACGATATATTTTTTTATCGTTATAACATTAACTAATAAAAAAAATTAACCGATTTTGACACCTCTACTAGTGTGGTACATTGGTGATTACCGCCGAGGTGCCATTGAGACCCGAGCCGTAGGCGAGGGTCTTAAGAGAGCCGAGGACGGTAATCATCAATACACACGTGTATCATACGACGTTTTTCAACACACTTGTGAATAAAATAACTATAATTTCAACAGTGAAAACGAGTGAAAAAAAAAAATGTTTCGCTATGGCGGGAAAAATTAATCATTTTTTTTTTTTTTTTTTTTTTGTTCGCTCCTCAGAGCAGGCAATAGTTTTGAAACCATACCGCCTAGTCTTACGTCGTTTTTTTTTCCTTGAATTAGTTTGTTTATGTGTTTGTCTTTCGTAAATATTCTTTTATGTAGAAATCGTATCAGTTACTGATACACATCTGAATGAGAACATACCAATAGCTGGTACACATCTGAATGGTTTTATTATTTTCTTCGTCTATTTTGACCTTTATGTACATACCTAATTAATATATTATTTACATTTTCTTTAATTACACAATAGTATTAATAATATTATTTACAACTAACGTTACGTTACAGAGACATAGTTATATCTCTGTTACTGTATTAATAACAAACTTGTACAAATGAATAAAATTTGACTCATCCTTGAGCAATTCCTGAATGCAACGCGGGACTAAATCAGGTTCACGATAAGTTTGAAGCAGTTCATCTATCAATACAAGGCGCTGAATATTGAAAGATGAACATTCGAAAATGATGTGATTTATAGATTGGATTTCTTGTGATTGGCAATAATCGCAATAAGGGGAATTTATCATTTTTAAACGATGGAGATGATAATTCAAACGACAATGACCAAATCGCAAGCGGCAAATAGTTGAGTAAAACTTTCTGTTCATGAAAATTTTACTCTTACAGAACCAAGGTACAGAATCAATCTGAACATCCAAAGCAGCATGCCAGGAACCCTTATTCTCGACCTGTGTACAATGATACGAATGTCTCCCCCATGATTGACACATTCGTTGTCTTAAAAGACTTACAACGTCTGTGTGTGGTAGAGCTACATCAGCATCACCGTTTTCAAGATTAGAATCTATAGTATCTGCTAATTTAACTATAGTGTTGGCTAGATAATCCGCCTTCTCATTACCCTCTACACCTTTATGCGAAGGGACCCACGCAAAACTTACATTAATATCAGAGTCAGCCAGCTCAACCCACAGCTGTTTTATAAGATAAATGATGTAATTAGTATTAGCATGCAATTTATTATTATTTAAATTTTTTAAAACACTCATGCTATCACTCACCACAACCCATTTTGCATGACCTAAATTACGATTTCTAATATGTTTTAAAGCACTCAGGATTGCAACAGCTTCCGCAGTAAAAATACTAGCGTTTTTATCAATTTTGTGACCGACTCCAATATTCAAAGACGGTTCAAATAAGGCAAAAGACACAGCGTTTTCATTTTTAGATCCATCGGTATAAACAAATTTGCAATCTATAAACTCGGAGAGCATCGCATATACTTCTTCTTTTGTTGACAAATCATTATTGATCACTATATTAATTGCTGGATATTTACTAATAAAAGAACCTTCGTAACAAGGTAACCTAAGGCTTGATTGATAGATGTTTAAATTTTGAAGATAATTTAGAAAGCATTGGAAACCCTCTAACATGTAAAATGGTTTTGAGCCAGGCTGAGCGCTGGACAGATTGGCCAGAAGAGTATTGCCAGAAACACTGAAAAGTTTTAAGACGAATCTTTCTTTTAGAAAGTTGAAACGAATAGGAATTGGCGGAAGCCTGCATTCGAGTTGCATTGCATTTACAGGAGTACTCCTAAATGCCCCTAGAATCAAACGCAGGCATTTGTTTTGAAAGACGTTTATACTATTTACAATTTTTACATCTGCAGCATAACAAAAGAAACCATATTCAAAATGGCTGCGAACTAAAGATTTATACAAGGTTAGTAGTATTTTTGGGTCTGCACCCCAATAGGATCCAGACAAAGACTTTAAAATATTGTAAGCTTTGTTAGCTTTGTTAATTATATGCTTAGTATAATTCATCCAGGATAAATTATGGGAGAATAATACTCCCAAAAATTTAACCTCTTGCGATACAGGCAAAGGCAAATTATTGTATTGGATAACTGGCATATCAATAATATGCCTTTTACCAAAGACAACAACTTTAGATTTCGATGGATTAACATTAAGATCTAGATAGGAAAAATATTTATTAAGCTTTGTTAATGCATCATTAACAATTTTAGCTACTTGAGCTAAATTTGTTCCCGATGCATAAACAACCAAATCATCTGCAAACTGTAAATTTTTGACTTGCGAACCCAATATTAAATTTAAACGACGTATGTACAATATAAATATTAAAGGTGACAAAATACCACCCTGGCATACACCTACCGAAGATAACCTCGGCCCATATAGATGTCTATTGTATTTTACGAAAACTTCTCTATTTCTTAAAAAAGCTTGAACCCAATTGACAATTTTTCCAGGAATTCCTATCGATAACAATTCTCGACAGAGTACATCAATATTGACACTATTAAAAGCGCCAGAAATGTCGAAGAAAACCGCCAATAAACGATTGTTTGTAGCCAAAGAATTATGAATATCAAGTTCTAATTGACAAATACTTTCACGAGCTGAATGATTTCTACGAAAACCAAATTGATTTGACGACAGAATTTTGTTGTGTTCTACATAAAATTCCAAGCGTTGTTTTAGCAGTTGTTCAAATATTTTACCGACACATGACGTAAGCGCTATAGGACGATAGGAATCAGGACATAGCTTGGGTTTATTAGGCTTTAAAATTGGTACCAAACAATCGATTTTCCAATCCGAAGGTATGTCGTTATTTGTCCAGAGTGAATTCAAAATCATTAGAAAAATTTCCAAACTATTACTACTCAGTTTCTTAAAAATAATGTACGGTATTCCGTCAAGACCAAAAGCTGTATCTCTTCTAGAATGAATCGCAGATATTAATTCATTAGTTGAGAATACATCGAGTAAAAAAGAATTGCTGGTATTTACACTAATTGAGTTAAATGCATCCTGTCTGGGTGACACAAAATCAGGAGTATACTTCATTAAAAAATCCAAAATCCACGTGTCATCTTCATTGTCGTAAGAAATGTATGTTTTATTAAATTTACGAATAAATTTCCATATTAAAGAAATTGGGGTACAACGATTAAATTTTTCACAAAGGGAAAACCAACTTTTTTGTCTTTCTAATTTTATGGTTAGTTTTTTAAGAGCCCGAAGTCTCTTGAATTCACAATAACTTTCTTCTGTTGGATTAGATCTAAAATGTAGATAAGCTTCTTTGGAATTCAAAACGGCATCAGAACATTTCTGATTCCACCATGGAAGGGATGGGGATGGTATTTCACCATTTTTAGGACGACATGACTGTTGACTGACATTATTGACAGTGACAATAGAAGAGCTTGCTAAATTATTTGAATCAAACCTTGGTTTTTTAAATTTCGTTCTGCCAGTAAGTCGACTACATCAACTATTTGTCGGCTCAGACTTGGACATGTCTGCACTCCGGTGTTTCTGGCCAAAATTCGGATTAGGGATCACGCTCTTTGTGAGTGTGGTCTAGATGAAGGGACAGTAGATCATATTTTTTTTAATTGTCAAAGGTTTAGCATGTCATTGTATCATATCATTCCCACGGAAATCCCTCGTCCATTTTCATTTAAATGTATTCTCGCCTTGGCATTTACCCCCTTTGTAAATATTTTGTGTAAGTATATTAGTAGGTTTCATATAAAACTTTAACACTTGATATAGGTAGCTTTATGTTAGTATGTTTAAGTTCTTCATTTTTGTGTTTTTCTTTTGTATTTTTAACTAGAATTGTGTTTTTTTGTTGATTTTTCTTATAATTTTGCTTGGATCCAAATTCTCCACCGATCATTACTTCTCTCCACCGGTCATTCTCCATCGTGCTAAGGTCTAATAAGACGTGACATTGGCGAAATTGCGGGCAACACTGCAAAGGCCATAGACAAGAATTGAATTGAATTGAATTATTGTTATGGATAGATTTCGCAACTGCTGTGCGTAAAATTTTACAAAATTCTTGATAGGAATCTTGAGGACATCGAGCGTCTATTTCAAAATCAACCAACAAGGTATCCATACAATCATTAAACACTTTCCAATCTACACGTTTAAAATTTGGGTAGATGGGCAAATGTTTATTATTACAATTATTATTAGCTGAATTATTACTATTATTGTTAAACAAGACTTTAATTATTACAGGAAGGTGATAACTAGTGCCCAAAGGACTATCATGAACGGACCATTCACATTGTAGTGACAAAGACGGCGAAACCACTGTCAAATCTAGTGCGTTTGGACGCCACGACAGCGAACCAATTGTCGTCGCTTGACCATCATTTAACAGAACCAAATTGTTTTCATCAATGACCTCCAAAACCTCTCTCCCACGAGGAGAGTCAGAGCCACAGCCCCAAGATGTATGATGGGCATTAAAGTCGCCTGCAAGTATTAATGGCCCAGTAATCGACTTTATTAGTGCATCAAATTTACTTTTGCTAAAAGCTGGATTACTATTTGTTGGACAATAAAAACTAAGAATACTTATCTCCTTTTTGTTAATAGTAACTCTGATACAAATATTTTGCAGCGAATTATCAAAGTAAGTAGTAATGTTAGAATAAGTTATACTATTATGAATTAAAATGGCTACTCCATTATGATTGTTACCACAATCATTACGTTCAATATTGTAATATTTTATTTTGAATTGTTGGTGAGGTTTAAACCATGTTTCTGAAATTATTGCTATATGAATATTATTTGTATAAAGAAAATTAGTAAATATTTGCTTATTACTGTTTAGACTTTGTGCATTCCATTGTATAATGTTTAAAAAATCCATTATACAGATGGAGGGAGCTTATTACTGAGAGTTTTTTTTAGGGTCTCTCTGATAGACCCAGAATTTATTGGAACATCTTTGTTGCTCATCATCTTTGTTATTGTTTCAATTAAGATGTTTATAAAAACTTCTGACTTCATTAAATTATTTACCTGTACATCAAGGGTTCTTGCAGATAGTTGTGGAAAGGATTTAGAATCGAAAAGATCCGAATAGGTTACAGTTCTAGACTTGATTTTGTTTTCTTCTACCTTCTGCTTTTTAAGAGGACACATTGATGATATGGCTATGTGGTTTCCATTACAATTTTTACATTTGGCATTTTTTGGGTCAACTTGACACTGGCGGAAATTGTGTTCCTCGGTGCAGATAGAGCACACTTCAACATTTTTACAAAACTTGGCAATGTGGCCATACCTCATGCATTTAAGGCACTGCTTCACAGGAGGTATGTACACTTTGACCTCATGTCTCCAGGAGTCTAGGTACACATGTTCCGGGAGAATGGTGGAAGCAAAGGTCACCGCAACTGCCTGTGTGGGTAGAAAGGCAGCGCCACCATCGCTTCTCACTCTGCGCATGAAGCGTCTCACCTGAATAACGTTCCTTGAACTGCCTATCAGTGAAAATATTTGTTTGTTAGACATCTCCACCGGAACCGAGGTAAGAACCCCAGTAACTTCGGTATCACCTGCTGGTATGGTAGCTTTAAGGGACAGCTGATCAAGAAGTTTTACATTTTGTAAGAACATGTTTGCGTTGTTAGGGAGATCAAATGTGATCCCTACCTTATATTTATTGATGGACCTGAGGTGCATAACACCTGAGACGCCATGATCTCTTAACCCTTTTGAAAGGGACATACGATCGCGATCAGTGAATGCTCTATCTTCGGTTTTATGAGTCAGAAAGACAATGAACTCATTTTTTTTAGAATCCTCGGGGTACTTACGCGAGTACCCAGAGACCTTAAATATAGCATACTTATCCGCTTGTTTATGGTTCTTGTTTTGTGATGAGCAGTCTACTGATACTACCGACTTCGCCTCTTCTGTATCCGAAGAATCAGAAGTGGATGCCTGTAGCGATTCATCAGGGGGAGGCGGTTCCTCCTTTCTCCTCCTTTTCTTCCCCATCCCGGACCACAACCGTGCACTTCCTGGTATAGCCACCTATTTACAAGTATTTCGGGCTATCCCCGAGGAAAATTTACCTAATTTTAATTAAATAAAGCAAAAATTTTCCAAAAGCGCGCCTTTTCACTTTTGTAGTTCCCGCCTTTTCTCCATCACCGAAAAATTAATCAGTTTTCCTATGCGCGCGCATAACAATCGGCCACAGACTAAAGGGATGAGGTTTTTTTTTTATTTATTTTCCGCGCTTAGGGTTTGCGCCTATTCTGCCACGTAAAAAATGGGGAATTGAAAGTTTTCTTTTATTACAGAGAAAACAAAAGTTATATTTGAGTGAAAGTTTTATTTATGAAACACGTACGAGTTAAAATTATATATTTAAATAAGAAGTTGCATGAAATGAGCAAGCAATAGGAACATTAATTTATTTGTTCTATTGAACACGATCTTTTTTTTGAATAAAAACTTTTTTAAGAACAAAGCAACTCAACCAAAAAAATTCAAAAAAAATATCTATAACTTACTAGTGAGTTATAGCAATGAAAAAGTCGCAGTTTGATTATGGGTGTCATTATGTGCCTAATTGCAGTGACCATAGAGCAACTTTATGTATAGCTAGGTAGTACCTACCTACCTATACATAAATAAAGTAACCCAGATATTGATTGCCAATTTACTATCTGGAATTGTTGTGGCCAATTAGGAAAATAATATACCTAATAGCTTTGATAACAGAAGTACGATTTTTGTTCATTTATTGTACCATTCTTGGTATACAATGGTTTTTTCTGTGACTTTATTTTTGTTTATTTTTAATTTATTTGTGAAAGATGGTAAATGTAAACTACCGTCGATGGTAAAGTGAATGTTTATTTTTATTTTACCTACCGTTATCAACATAGTTTAATCTGTTACTTTTTTTCTGAGTACCTAGAAATGAATTGGTATAACCGAATATCTAGGGAATATCTACCCGATGATATTTTAGGTAAAAGACTGTGTGTATGTACCTACTTATGATTTCAGCATCCTGTCTTGGTTGCTCGGTCATCGTTAGACTGGATGCCAAGTAGAGTGAACTCCCTTTATTCCGATGTTGGAGCTTGGAGTGGAAAATTTGTAAGAACGTTATTATTAGCTAGCTTATCTATCACCTGCTTATTTGTTATAAAGAATTCTATTACAATGCTCCTTACACCATTTAACTAGTAGTTCACTCCGAACTGAGACCTCGTGATGGATGGTCGCAAAAACAAAAACGGTTCCACTATCCCTATCTCATCATTTTAAATTGTGGTAGCACTAATATTACTCAGGTAGACCTACAACATTTTTAACAGTTCGAATGGGTGGTTTGAAATTGATGACCTAACAAATAACATGCAACCCGATTCGCCTAAGTTGACTGGCAGTAAGATATTTGTTTGCTTCGCTCATAAAACAGCGAAGTAGTATAATTTAGCGGTGCTACCCAAATAAGTTTAAAAGTATGCACTGGCAATAATATTACAGAGACCAGTGATGGATGAGATAGAATCAGACGAGGCACTCAGATTTTACCAATTTCTAAACTATCTTGATGGTGGAAGTTTTGGGACAGGTATGTGGTTCTAATATAAAACATGCTCCTGCAGGCTTTAAGCGTAAGTAATATTTAAATGCTACCTTATTCACCCTACTCTTTATTAAATTTTCTAGATGGTCATAAATTATTAAGTACCTACCTACCTCAATCATTCTCTTTTTGTAAATACCTACCTAAATGTACTTATTTAATGTGGATTTTAGGTCCGATTGATGAGTTTGTTGACGCAATGTATCGATTGGCAAATTATATGAAGCAACAAAACAGCAGAGAAACGCAAGCTAGGGGCATGCGTGAGCTAGATGCTATAAATGGAGAGAAAGGTAATGTGTTCTATGATATCAAAGATAATATACGGGGAGGTGGCACAACTTTACAGCATTTAAGTACATAGCAATAACTATCTTTATTTACCAACATAGCATGCTTTGTTGTAGGAAATAGTATTAAAACTGTCCTGGAACTGAGTACGGTTATTATGAGAAAAAAAAGAAAATTCTTCTGCACAAGTGAAGTCAAGGAACCCATTGTCAACAACAAAATCATATGCAAGGTTTGACTTATTCTGTATCATTTCTTTAAGGTTACCTAGGTAAGTACGTTAGTAATTAGGTACAAGCCTTCGTAAGCTGCCGCTGTAATAATCTTGATTAAATGCCAAAACAGGTTTATTTGCTATTTAATACCTACCTAATTAAATTATTATGTACTAACGTTTTTTTCAACACACTTGCTCATAAAGTGGCTCTATGGTCACTGCAATTAGGCACATAATGACACCCATAATCAAACTGTGACTTTTTCATTGCTATAACTCACTAGTGAGTTATAGATTTTTTTTTTGAATTTTTTTGGTTGAGTTGCTTTGTTTTTAAAAAAGTTTTTATTCAAAAAAAGATCGTGTTCAATAGAACAAATAAATTAATGTTCCTATTGCTTGCTCATTTCATGCAACTTCTTATTTAAATGGATAATTTTAACTCGTACGTGTTTAATAAATAAAACTTTCACTCAAATATAACTTTTGATTTCTCTGTAATAAAAGAAAACTTTAAATTCCTCATTTTGTACGTGGCAGAATATACGCAAACCCTATGCGCGGAAAATAAAAAAAAAACCTCATCCCTTTCTTTAGTCTGTGGCCGATCGCAATGCGCGCGTATAGGAAATTTTTCCCGCCATAGCGAAACATTTTTCACAACTCGTTTTCACTGTTGAAGTTATAGTTATTTTATTCACAAGTGTGTTGAAAAACGTCGTATGATACACGTGTGTATTGGTGATTACCGTCCTTGGCTCTCTTAAGACCCTCGCCTACGGCTCGGGTCTCAATGGCACCTCGACGGTAACCACCAATGTACCACACTAGTACCATAATGTACTATTTTAGGATCGAATTCTCCTACCTATCGCTGGAACCTCATGCAGAGATGCTATAATGTATTGGCATCCAGATCTCACTGAAGAACACTACTGCGTAGGAGCACTAGAATCTAGGACACCTGTCCATATTATGGACATTGAAGGTACCTATCTAATTTACATAAAAAAAGTAGAAGGTTATATAATTATGTGAATGAATTGGTGCTTACCTACATATTGTTTCCCAGGTGAAATGTTTTGCAGAGGAGACGACTATTCAAAGAGAGAATACTTATTGGCATGTGATTTTTACGAAGATCAGGAGTCACCCGTTGCAGATTTGCTGCAGTATTATCCTGACCCGGATCCAGAAATATCACCAAAACAGTTCTAAGATTTAATTTATGGAATTAAATAAATGAAAGGCACATTTAATTTTGAAATGAGGATTTATTTTTGTAGGCGTAATGGTAGCCGGAGCCTCTAATGGCATAATATTAAAGTGACAAAACACACGACTCAATAGAAACCTTCAAGTGGAATTTGAATGCATGTAGGTAGGTACATATAATAATGTATTCTTTATTCAAGTAAAGTAAGTAACTGAGCGCTTATGAACTACCTACATATAGGTACATTAAGTAGACATAGCTACATGAATTTGTAATAATTTTAAATAGGCACCTACCTACTTATGTTTAGACAGAATTGACTTTATAAAATAAAGGTACCTAGGTACCTAGTAAGCTTAAAAATAACCAAAGTAGAAAGCATAGAAGTGCGACGCGGCAGTGAAACTACGTGGCATTTTCCTTACAGAATAGATACCTTGTAGATAGGTACTTCACATTCATTATTAATAGCCTCTCCTCTATAGTACAGACAGTGCCGCTCAGTGCGTTCCACGGTTCTAGGTGGGTTTTATGTATATCTAATAATGTACATACGTTAGTCAAAGCATAAAACAGAAAAATGTAGTCGGTAGATTTACCAGAATGCTAGTTTATTCATTTATTCGATCGACTTAAAAATTGAGTTAAACCTATCCAAACTAAAATAATTTAGGCGATTATTTTGAAACAAACCGTACATTTCTATGGTTTATGGCTTTTGCGATTCTCACGTTTATGTCTCTGTCTTGTCTTTCTGGCTGTCGTTTTTATGCAATGTCACCGTCAAGAGTCAGTCACGACAGTCACAATGTTTTTGTTTGAGACACTAGCATTAGCGAACTCGACACTGGCAGAATTGTGACAACTAGCCACAAAAGCCACAAACCAAGAAGTTGAAGTTAGTTGAAACTATTGCCTGCTCTGAGAAGCAAACAAAAAAAAAAAAAAAAAAACAATGTTTTTGTTTTGGCTGGCCAATGGCCAAACTGACCATGTGAATTTAGATATTTATATACCTAATCATTCTTTTAGAGAAGAATAATTACTGATCTTCTCAATTAAAACACAAGCGTGTTTATCAATTCGGTCAATTAACAACAAGGACTTATAGTTATTAGTAATGTGAAAGGTTAATTTTTCCATCTTCGCGCATAGGTTAGGAACCATTAGTATTATATTACTCGCAGAGAAACTAGTCGCTATATCAAATCCTGAAAGAGCGAAGAAATAATTGAGTTTTTTAACGTAGCAAAAATGCCTGAAGATAAAGTGAAAATGCGCAAGCAACTGGGTCTGCTCGAAGGGGTAGCCATAATTCTCGGAATAATATTTGGCAGTGGGATTTTTATATCTCCGAAGGAAGTTTTAGAGAAAACCGGGTCTGTATGGGGTGCCCTAGTTGTTTGGGCTGCCTGCGGAGGCTTAGCCACTCTCGGTGCTTTGTCTTATGCAGAATTAGGTGAGTATTTCGAAACTGGGCCACATATCTAGGCACCTAGTAAACTTTCTTATAATTTACATACCTACCTAATTATGCAAATCTCTTGTCTGTGCTACTTCTAGGCACAACACTGGCTCAAAGCGGTGGAGACTACCACTACATAAATGAAGCTTTTGGACCATTGCCGGCATTTCTGTACCTATGGGATGCTAACTTGGTGTTTGTGTGAGTACTCAAATTTCATTTATGGTTGCTGTAAGCTGACAAACTAGATTATCATACAGTTGCTCATGTAATCATATCAGACAGGTAAATGTGAAGTGTGTGAACATTGATGGTCTTACTATAACTATTTTAAATGATGACTAACTTTTGATTAAGGCGTACAGTAAAGGCAGACAACCTTCTCGCTCGCACATTTCAACATTTCTGAAGATATAATATAACTAAATGTAATTATGTGAAATTGCAGTGCTTCAGGTTCAAGAGAATAACAATGCAAAGGTTCAGTAAAAATATCACATTGGGTTATGCCTGCAAAACCATGGTCTAGGCTAAACATTGATTTTGCGGGGCCATATCTGAACAAAACCTTTTTGATCATTGTCGATGCATACTCTAAGTGGCCTGAAGTGTTCATTGTAAATAATATGACTTCATCTACAGTAATTCGGCATTTACGAATGATTTTCGCTATACACGGATTGTGTGAGACCTTGGTTTCCGATAACGGTACGTCTTTCGTCTCCTCTGAGATGAAAGAATTTTTAGAAGCTAACTGTTGTATCTGTAGTGCAGGTACTTCTGTGCCCTAGTTTAAATAATAAAGCTAAGTTGTGGGTAGATATATTTTACTTCACTTGTTTGTTACATGTCTTGCTACAAAGCTCAATAAACAGATTTACTAAAATAAGATGTTTTTATGGACATAACAGTGGCGACTTGGATAAAAAGTGAACAATGGAGCGTAAATTAGTGAGGTTTCATGAGTTCAATGTAAAAACAGACAATTGGGACAACTACATAGTTCGACTCAGTTATTGTTTTGAAGCAAGTGGAATCAGTGATGATTCAGTCAGAAAGGCGAACTTTTTTGCGATTTGTGGTGCACAAACATTCGAAACTCTTCTTGCACTTATAACCCCAAAGAAATCAACCGAAGTGACGTTCGTGGAAGTAATTGCGATCCTAACCAAACATTACAGTCCGAAGCCGAACGAAATATCTGTCTCATACAAATTCTATAAGCGCGATCAAACAAAAGATGAAACGGCAGCAGAATATGTTGCTCAGCTTAGAAAAATCAGTACTGACTGTAATTTTCCAAATCTTGAACGCATGCTGCGGGACAGATTAGTGTGCGGAATGTTTGATCGCAAGTTGCAATACGAGTTGCTGAAAAAGGACAATCTGCAGTATAAGGATGTCGTGGACGCCATGGTCGCCGCCGTCGCCGCCGCCGCCACTGTTATGTCCATAAAAACATCTTATTTTAGTAAATCTGTTTATTGAGCTTTGTAGCAAGACATGTAACAAACAAGTGAAGTAAAATATATCTACCCACAACTTAGCTTTATTATTTAAACTAGGGCACAGAAGTACCTGCACTACAGATACAACATACCTTTCCCCCAAGTATGTTTACTAATACATAACTAAAAATAATACATATATGCACTTAATTAAAATAACTAAACAATAACATTTCTATCAATTAAGAGTTATCAACCTATATATTTAAAACATAAATTTGCAATTACGAGCCGGCCTAGTGTAGGGAGAACTACTGCGAGCAGGGACTTTATTTTTAATAACTTTCCCACCTGAAAACCCAGACTCTGGTTCTGGTATACCTAGCATTTCAGCCCATTTATCTTGACTCGGTATTTCTATAATTGCGTCACTATCCTGACTAGGAGGAACATTTTCTATCCCCGGATCTACTGATTCCCCAGGACTAAGGTTTCTTTCTTCCCTTTCCTCATTCCTATCCACTTGTTCCTGCTCTGGTTGTGTTTCTGTGTTAGGTGTCTGTTTTGTAAATAACTGATCGATGTGTCTATTTATTAAGGTTCCATCTCCAGTTGCAACTCGATAACTGGATGGACCCTCCTTGTCTATCACTTTTCCTGGTAACCAACGTGGTCCCCTACTAAAGTTTCTATACATTACATCTTTCCCTACGTCTGTCTGTCTGTTCTTTTTTTGACTGTTTCGTATAACCTGATCTTCTTTAGTTTGTCTTTGTTTATCATGTGGATTTATTGTGTCGAGTAATGTCCGAATACGCCTGTTGAATAAAAGTTCCGCTGGACTCTTTTTTGTAGCAGCACATGGTGTCGCTCGTAATCCTAAGAGCATATTTGGTATTTTGATATCCCAGGACATGCCGTCCATTTTACGAAGCTTGTCTTTTACAGTCTGTACCATGCGCTCTGCTAATCCATTGGTGGATGGATGGAAAGGTGCAGACCTAATATGCTTGATTTTGTTAGCTTCTAAAAATTCTTTCATCTCAGAGGAGACGAAAGACGTACCGTTATCGGAAACCAAGGTCTCACACAATCCGTGTATAGCGAAAATCATTCGTAAATGCCGAATTACTGTAGATGAAGTCATATTATTTACAATGAACACTTCAGGCCACTTAGAGTATGCATCGACAATAATCAAAAAGGTTTTGTTCAGATATGGCCCCGCAAAATCAATGTTTAGCCTAGACCATGGTTTTGCAGGCATAACCCACTCGTAACTAGTTCTTGGAGGCATATGTCGGTTTTCCAAGCACTTATTGCAGTTCTGTACTAACGTCTCAATGTCGTCATTTAACTGTGGCCACCAGACGTAGCTTCTGGCTAGTGCTTTTGTTTGAACGATGCCACTGTGTGCTTTGTGTAAAGCACGCAGAATAACTTCACGAAGTGATGGTGGCACCACCACACGACAGCCCAGGAGGATGCAATCTTCGTGCAACGACAGTTCAGTACGATGCAACCAGTATGGACGTAGCTGCTCGTCTGATTCCTTAGCTGGCCAGCCGCATAAAATGTGATGACTTACCCGATTCAGGATGTTGTCACGCTTTGTCGCGTATGCTATTTTGTCTACATCAATCGGAAAATCATCCGGAGCCTCGGCCATGAGCAATATGTCACAGAGTTGTGGCTCAAGTTGTTCTGGCACAGGTTCCGGCCAGCGGCTCAACCCATCGGCATGCCCTATCTGTGATCCTGGCTTGTATGTTATATTGTAGCTGTAAGAAGTAAGTATTAAAGCCATTCTGGTCAGACGTGGAGACAGTACATTAGGTATAGGTCTTTTTGGATCAAATATTCCCAATAAAGGTTTATGATCAGTGACTATAATAAAAGACCTGCCCATTAAGTAATTATGGAATTTAGTTACTCCAAACAAGATCGCCGTTGCTTCTTTGTCCAGTTGAGAGTAGCGTCGCTCGTGTGCGTGCAGTGTCCTAGAGCCCATAGCGATAGGACGCTCTTGCCCGTCGTCCATGACGTGTGACAGAACGGCCCCAGCTCCGTACTCTGAACTATCGCAGGTGAGTACCAGCGGCTTGTTTAGATCGTAGTGCACGAGCGTTAAGTCAGAGGACAATACACGTTTAGCAGTATCGAAACTACTTTGTTCTCTATCCGTCCATAGCCACTCTTGAGATTTGTCGAGCAATCTATGTAGAGGCTCGAGTATCGTCGCTTTATGATGTACGAACCTTTCATAAAAATTGTATAAGCCAAGAAACGCTTGTAGCTGTTGGACATTTTTAGGTTCCGGTGTGTTCAGTATCGACTCCACTTTACTTGGCGCCGGGTGAATACCGTCTGCGTCTATAATGAAACCCAAAAATTCCACCCGCTCCTTAGCAAACTTACATTTCTTTCCATTGAGTCGCAAACCTGCCTTCTCAATCCTTTTCAACACTTCGTCTAGGCGCGTTGTCATCTCCGCCATGGTGCGGCCGCTGATGATGACGTCATCGATCAGCACAGCGACGCCAGGCACGCCCGCCAGCAGTGCTGTCATCAGTCGCTGGAAAATTCCTGGACACGCCTTCACACCGAATGCTAATCTGTGTACAGTGTAGAGACCCTTACATGTGTTCAGTGTTAATAGACGCGCTGTCGCATCTGTAACAACCACTTGAGTGTAAGCTCTATCGAGATCTAGTGTTGTATAAAATTTCCCCCCAGAAATTGTTGCAAAAACCTCGCTAGCTGTAGGCATAGGGTATGTATCAGACTCTGTAGCCTGGTTTACAGTACTGCGATAATCACCGCATAAACGAATCGCACCGGTCTTTTTGACTATTGGTACTACTGGAGTGGCCCAATCAGAAAACGATACGGGACGCAGCACCTTTTCTTCTACCAAACGATCTATCTCTTTTTCTACCCTATCCTTGATAGCGTACGGTACCGGTCGCGCCTTCAAAAACCTAGGTACAGCGTTCGGTTTCAACTGAATCGTGACGGGGTCGCCCCGGTAGGTACCGAGTTCATTTTTGAAAACCTCCCTGTACTTACCTAATAACGCATCACTAACAAAATCAAGCATATTAGGTCTGCACCTTTCCATCCATCCACCAATGGATTAGCAGAACGCATGGTACAGACTGTAAAAGACAAGCTTCGTAAAATGGACGGTATGTCCTGGGATATCAAAATACCAAATATGCTCTTAGGATTACGAGCGACACCATGTGCTGCTACAAAAAAGAGTCCAGCGGAACTTTTATTCAACAGGCGTATTCGGACATTACTCGACACAATAAATCCACATGATAAACAAAGGCAAACTAAAGAAGATCAGGTTATACGAAACAGTCAAAAAAAGAACAGACAGACAGACGTAGGGAAAGATGTAATGTATAGAAACTTTAGTAGGGGACCACGTTGGTTACCAGGAAAAGTGATAGACAAAGAGGGTCCATCCAGTTATCGAGTTGCAACTGGAGATGGAACCTTAATAAATAGACACATCGATCAGTTATTTACAAAACAGACACCTAACACAGAAACACAACCAGAGCAGGAAGAAGTGGATAGGAATGAGGAAAGGGAAGAAAGAAACCTTAGTCCTGGGGAATCAGTAGATCCGGGGATAGAAAATGTTCCTCCTAGTCAGGATAGTGACGCAATTATAGAAATACCGAGTCAAGATAAATGGGCTGAAATGCTAGGTATACCAGAACCAGAGTCTGGGTTTTCAGGTGGGAAAGTTATTAAAAATAAAGTCCCTGCTCGCAGTAGTTCTCCCTACACTAGGCCGGCTCGTAATTGCAAATTTATGTTTTGAATATATAGGTTGATAACTCTTAATTGATAGAAATGTTATTGTTTAGTTATTTTAATTAAGTGCATATATGTATTATTTTTAGTTATGTATTAGTAAACATACTTGGGGGAAAGGTATGTTGTATCTGTAGTGCAGGTACTTCGGTGCCCTAGTTTAAATAATAAAGCTAAGTTGTGGGTAGACATATTTTACTGCACTAGTTTGTTACATATCTTTTGCTACAAAGCTCAATAAACTTATTTACTAAAATAAGATGTTTTAATGGACATAACAGATCCAAAACTTGTACCAATGCGATAAATTAAAGTGCACATTTTTTGGTTAGAAAACTTGTTTCGATCAATGTGATATTTTTACTGAACCTTTGCATTGTTATATCTTCAAAAATGTTGAAATGTGCGAGCGAGAAGGTTGTCTGCCTTTACCCTACACCTTAACTTTTATTAAAAGGCAATTAAGTTAGCCCATGAATTATACAAAAACAAAAATGATATAAAATATTAAGTGCTAACTTCCAAATCTGACTTGTCAGCATTATAGGCACGCAATAAAACCTTAGAATAACCAATCACTCAATGCACCATAAATGTTACCTGATACTTTTATTGCAGGCCCAGCACCAATGCAATAATGGCGTTGACATTTGCTAGTAATGTCTTGGATCCCATATTCCCGGACTGTCCAATAGATCCACTATGCAAGAAACTTATCGCTGCTGTTACTATTTGTAAGTTACAACAAAGCTACTTCACAACTTGTTACTTGCTAAGCTAAAAAATAATGGTACTAATTATTTCATAAGATTATGGCTTTGCTACACTCATTCATACACACTATAAATCATATAAAAGCCCATTCCATCCAAAGATTTTGCTAGACTCTGTTTAGCGATAAGACCTATGATACACTATAACCGAAACTGAATTAGGTATTTTGATGCAAAAAAATAAAGATTATTTGATATAGAAGAATAACCAGTGTTATAAAGCTCATAGTTTTGCTAAATCTTCTATCTAGATAAACACGGAAAGGTAGGTTGACTCCATTCTACTCCATAGACACTCTGTATTAGTATGTATTAGTAGGCTGAAAACAATGTTATTATTGCAGGTTTCCTGACGTTTATAAATGCTTACGACGTGCGTTTCACCACGAGGATACAGAATGTGTTCATGTTTACAAAGATAACTGCACTCATGATCATCATAGTTGGTGGCATTGTGTGGTTGGGACAAGGTATGGTGCAGACTTCCCTCATATTTCTTGATACCTAAGTTATGTTTAACTTGCAGCATAGAATACCTGCTAGTACTACACAAAATCTCTGACTGGTTATCCTCTTATACACCCACAAGGTACCTACAGTGCCTTGGGATAAAGTCGTGACTCTATTTAATTTTATTTCAAAGTCATAAGTTGCTTTATATTTCACAGTCAGCAAATTTTCATTTACCGAACTTTTGCGAATCTAGTCGTGCAATCTGAAGTTAAATGCAAAGCAAAACCGCGTATGGGCGTGATACGCTCGCGCAACGTGTCATTCTGACACCTGAAATTGTGGTCAAAAAGATTATTGAAAATTATACATTTGTACATTATTGTAGGCAAAGTGGAACACTTCCAAGATGGCTGGGCAGGCACTAAAACCTCAGTGAGCGACTGGTCCGTTGCATTCTACTCGGGCATCTTCTCCTACTCTGGTTGGTAAGTTAATAACTAATATCACTTTTCAATGTTTAAATTTCAGTTCTACGAAACATCTCGAGCCTATGATACAAATCGGGTTTTACAATAACAAAAGAAGATTAATGAAACTGTTGAATATTGCAGGAGTTACCTAAACTTCATGACTGAAGAGCTGCGCGATCCATTTGTGAATCTTCCACGAGCTATCTATGTTTCCCTGCCGATGGTGACAGCAATATACTTACTCGCAAACGTGTCATATCTAGCTGTTCTGGGGCCGAATGGCGTTTTGGCCACAGAGGCCATTGCTGTGGTAAGCATTTATGAACCTTATATTTATATTCTAAAACACTCTCGGTGAATGCAGCCAAAAATCGAGACATACTTGATCCACCAATGCCCATAAAAAAGGCAAAAACCTAATACAGACTCTGTCATTCAGGATTTCGCCGGGTCAGCTTTGGGCTGGCTTCGATGGGCGATGCCAACTCTCGTGGCGGTTGCCATTGTAGGAGGATTATCTGTGCACATAATGGCGTCTTCTAGAATGTGCTTTGCGGGGGCTAGGAACGGACATATGCCGGAACTACTCTCGCATATAAACACAAAATGCATGTCTCCACTACCTTCTCTGATTTTCCTGGTAAGATGTTTTTTGTATAATATTTTATAGTTTGTATTCAATGTCGTATAAGTAAGAAATAAAATGATAAATGAGTCCACTTGCACGGCATTCTCTCTTGGTACTCAGATAGTCCATGCTCCATTGTTTGAGCATTTTTAAGGAGGGTAGACAAAGTTAGGACATGCTCACATTTTTTTGGTCGTAAAAAAACATAGACGAAGCCATTGTTCATGTTCCGTTTTAACAAAATTGCGATTATTACG
Organism: Eulithis prunata; assembly: GCA_918843925.1. NCBI lineage: Eukaryota > Metazoa > Arthropoda > Insecta > Lepidoptera > Geometridae > Eulithis > Eulithis prunata. The sequence goes on from OU974006.1 coordinate 11,771,363, forward strand.
TAACCGGTACCAAAATAATGTCAAATAAGTTTCTTTATTATTTGAAGTCATACTTTAAATAATAAAGTTGAAGTTATGCCACAGATGCTGATCTCACTGGTGATGCTGATACCTTCAAACCTGACCTCGCTGATAACTTACTGCACGGTGGTGGAATCATTCTTCACAACGCTCAGCTGTTCCGCTGTTCTGTGGCTCCGGTACAAGAGACCTCATCTTGTTCGACCCATCAAGGTAAATTGTAGATTTTGTTCAAAGGAGGTAAATTATAGATTTGACCCTTTGTAGGGTGCAGCTTATGTTGCACAAAGAGGTAAGGGTTTGATAAAAGATCATCCCCCGTGACACTACTGCCTGGCACTACCAGTAGTACTATAGGAAAATTTTCTTTCCCCTGACACAACCGACTGCTTAGTATATGTTTTATGTAAATTAACTAAATCTGATAATTACCCAACCCATACAAGAGGTATTTAATAATTTAGATTACTGGGATTCTGTCAGATGGGACAAAAGTATCTGTTGTGTCACAAGGGTTATAATTTTAGGTTGTACTATAGGATGGTATTAAATAAATAAATAGGTTGTCTGGAAGAGATCGCTGATTAGCGATAAGACCGCCCATTGTACTATTAATTTAAGTTTAATAAAATTTTTATTGCGGGCAAGTTTAAGTTACAGTTGCATAGAGACATGTAATGTCCTGCAAACAGCGGTCTTATCGCATAATACGATTTATTCCAGTCACTTTACAGTAAAGGCTCGTTTTCGTTCACCAGGTGCAGACATGGATGCCGGTAGTTTTCGTTGGCGTGTCGATCGTTCTACTAGTGGTGCCTGTGGTGTCTGAGCCGACGGCTGTGCTGACCGGCGCACTTATGACCCTCGCTGGAGTACCCGTTTACTTTGCACTAGTGCGAGCACCTCCTAGTTGCCTACCACGAATTTCCGGTGAGTACTTGAAACGGCTGATGGTAATAAATGGAAAAGATATCATGTCTTCATTATATCATGATGATGATGAAATTCAGAGTATACCTAATAACTTTAGTAGTACAAATTGTAGTGAAGTTTGTAATCGCGATTTCGTACGCATAGACGTATTTTTTAGTTTTCCTGATATAGGTATTGCTTAGGGCCCTTTAGGATGCGAGTTGCCAAAACTTCTTTCTTAAATGTTTTAGGAGGTTGTATAAGGTGGAGAGATCATCAACTAACATGGAAACTTTTCTTTTTAGCTAAATTCACCCACTTATGTCAGAAGATGTTCCTCTCAGCAGTTGAAGACAAGGAGGAATGAACCTACGCTCTCTAGAATCTTGACTCTCTAACTAGAATCTCGACTAATCTGCACGACCTTGACTATCAACAATGTCGGCCATTTGTATGACTTCACTATTAGTATTTATAAGTTTGATTCGTGAATGTTTTGCTCTCTGCTTATCCTTTTTTAATTAGTTAGTGTAGATTTTTCTTGATTTCTACCTCGTTAAGTTTATCGTGTTCAGAGTTCAACAAAAAAACATGGTAGATGTAATCAATGTTTATTTTAATTTAATACATACTGAATCGGTGGCTGGATATTTTGTTGGTTCTAATGCTTCATAATTCTTTCTGAAGGTCGTAGTTATCACTTTAGATAGGTGCCCTTATCTTATGCGTTTAATGCGAAAAACCTATAAGAACCGAATACCTTTAAAAAGGGATTCGATCTGAAAATTTTTTAGGGTTCCGGTCAAATTTTCGAAATCCGGAACACTTACATCTTTCTCCTGTGTCTGTCTGTTTGTCTGTCTATCCGCCTGTACCTCCACCAGAACTGAACCAAAGAAGGTAGGAATTTGCTGCCAGCAACCCAAAGTCTTTCTCCGTTACTTTAAGGAGTTGGGCTGGGTGTGGTGAGGTCAGCAGGGGGACAATGGACAATACACCGCAACGCGGAACGTCATACAGATCTTATTCCCTCACTATTAATTAAAATTAGAACCTAGAAAGTGGAAAGTTGCAACCCAAGATTTTTAGTCGGTATATTGTGACTCTTTTTTAGTACGAAATCTTTTATTCCAGAAATTTTCAAACTACCTATGTATCTATAAAAATAAGTGATTCTTTTGGAAGCTTGTAACTCTATGATCTGTTGAAAGGAATGCTATAGGCGACTGTTAAATTAATTAAAAACTTATTATTATGCATCCAGTCGAGTATTCCTATGGCATTACGTTACAAAGGTTATTTCACTCGGAACACTACATGCGCAAGTAAAACTTTGCGCCGTGCTCAATTTATTTCACTTTATTGAATTTATGCTTGACATTACTTTGTTGTGGCTGATTTTGGAACTCGGATGAACCTGAACCCATCACAAAAAATATTATTTATGGTGTTTTAAATAAACGCTATGAAATCTAGTCTCTCGAAAAATTTAGTTGTGCTTTAAGCCGACTTAGTTAAAATCCAATGACTGTGCCTTAATTAACCCAAGGAAAAGAGGCTATTTATAAAATCTAGTGACTTCATCGTAATAATAAGACTTGTACAATATATTATAATTCCTTTTACATAAAGAAACTCAAAAAAAGTATTATCAGAGCATGACATTTTTTTAAATTTAGTTTGTTTTCGATGTATTTTCATATTTTATAAGACGATTAGATTATTGCTTTTTTACTTTACAAAAAATATATTGAAAAAAATGTTTTAAACGTGCCAATAATGCTTTGTATATTTGTAAATCGTGAATAAATAATGATATTTATTTATCAAAAAGACTTCTCTTTCTTAGATAATGCTGGATTGGGCTAGGTATTCATTAGATAGGTAAACAAGAAATTAATATTCACCCAGCAAAACCTTCTTAGACGAAAAAAATTGCGTGGGTATCTGCATAAAAAACTAATTATTCAAAATAACAGTCAAGTTATGGAGTATTTCACAAATTGTAATTAAGTTATGAACGATTTTAAAAACAGTTTGCAAGAAAAAAAAACAATAATTAAGCTAAAATAAATCTAAACGTTACAAAATGAAAATATTATTGCAATATACATCTTCTCGAAGAAAGTCGGAACATTGAGTTACAATTCCATTTTGTATTGCGAATTTAGGAGCCATGCGTTGACAACCAGAAGATATCAAGTGCCCTAAGAAAGGGTGCCCCTTTGAAGACGCCGCAACGAAATTTCCCTCGGCATCGATAGAAAGCAAATGAGCTACCTGGTTACGCTTCACATCTCTACCGCCACGACTTTTTAATGGTCCCGCTGATGGGCCGTCTGACGTAACCAAAGGTTCTGCAATAACATACGATGGTTCCACGTCGGAGACAATTTGAAAATCGTAAAACAGAACCACTTGAGATGGACTAGTAGCGTTATGCTTCGGATGGGTAGCATTCGGCAGGAAGTCAGTTATCAGCTCCAGACCAGGCGGAATCAGTATATCTGAATTGTTCTTTTGCACCACATCGTCTACCGACGAGTTCGAAACCTCTGGCAGATATGAAGTTGCAATAGAATTATTGGAAATATCGCGCTTGGCCCTATGGGTTCGGATCAGGACGTTAGGTTTCGGGTCCGCTGCTGGTGGTGGGTCAAACGTGAGAGTTCGGTTAAGGAATAAACGAGTTTCATTCAGGAAGTGGTTAGCCAATCTGATGAAGACTGCGAATAAAGGTATCTCTTCCTCCTTGTCTATTTTGTTTAGAGAGTTTGCGTAAGTCTCTGGGTTTATACCATCGTTGTGTTGCTTGAGGACGGTGGCTTTCCTTTTACTTGCAAGGTTGTCATCAATCGACATGCTCTGAAGGGCCAGGTCCATGCCGATACCTCCGTTCTCCCAAACAGAGTAAACCCGCGCGTAGAACGGTAAATAGTTCGTTGGGATCGTTCTCCACATGTACCGGAGCGGTGTCACAGACATGTACTTGCTCAGCGGCATAACGGTAACATTCACATTAAGAAATCTCCTCTGGAACTCCACCAAAGCTTGCTGGTAGTTCTCGTCCATTTTGTAGTTGTATGGTCCGTAGGGGTAGTACGGAATCAGTTTATTTATAAAACGGTTCTGTCTCGGTCCGCGTGCAGTGTAGGAGTCGTCGATTAGGAAGAAAACGTTGAAGTGGAGGTTAGGGTATTGTGCGGCCATGTTGGATAGGTACTCAGAGTGTCGAAGAAAGGGTACCTGTACAAATTACGTTATTCAAGCTTCTGAGCTCAGAGCTTTTAGACCTGCTATCATCTGCTATATGCTGGATGTTCTGCTTTACGTGTCGGTATATCTACTGAAGACCTAGCAATTTCCACGGCAAAAATATGATTATAAATCATGTATCGTTCAAATAATGAGCAATGTCTACCTGTTCTCCTCGCTGCATAATATGGTGGTAGAACACGTTGCTGGCCGGCCGTAACGAGTTGCACTTCACAAAGACGAATTGCTGGCGGCGATACGCGCCCATGCCCAGCGCGTAGAACACCAGAAATGATATGCCGAAGAGGATCATCGTCATCCAACACGCAGACATTAGTTCTACAACGACGATAAAGGGTTATCCACGAGGCGTATTGTCGGGTAATCACTGAATTTTATAGTCAGATTCTGAATTGTTTGTCTAGTCTAAAATAACTGCTTAATTTCAACAGTACTCCTAACTGTCGCTGAGATAAATGCCTCATTTGACGGACGCGCCCTTGCATTTGTAATTAATTTGTTGCAGTATTGAGTTTCCAGATTTACAAATAGGCAGTGTCAGACAGTTTGGTAGTCTGAGCAAATAGAAGAATCAAACCAACTAACCAGGCCAACGTGAGCACCAAGAATTCTTCCTGGGAACCTGCACTCCCCATCCCGGGGTGAGCATTGTCTGCATGGGAGGGCTATCACCGCCACCGTCGACCTTCAAGAGAGGATATTGCTCCTCAGGCTTTACTTCGGGACCACGGTCCCCCATTATGGTGAGTTTTAGATCTAAAAATGCATTGGTTTGGAAGTAAACAGTTTCGACATGTTGTCTACGGTAGGCAGGCATACACACACACCAAGTCTACGGATACGGATACTAACTTCTGTTTAGAAGTTACTTTATGATACTAACCCTTGTATTAGTTTTGTTGACTGTTTTTTTATAAATAATTTTCAATTTTATGAAAGCGAAGTAAGATATTCACCGACATTAGCAATAAATTTTGACATCATTCGAATTTCAAAACCATGTCATGTTTTTTACGCTTACCTACGAGCCTATTAGGAAAGTAGGTTTTGTAAAATAGATAGTTCGGTATCAAACAAATTGGTAATTGGTATTGGGTAGGCAAGAAAGCTTGCCCTTCTTTCGTCTTCCACGGAGACGAGGTATATTCTATACCCTTGACTGGCCAAACTGGCCATTATGTAATAATAATGGGCTTGTGTTGAAACCACTCCATAGTGGCCGGTCTAAGTAGGGGTTACCTCAGATTCATTCTTCTGAAGGTTATTCATGTTCTACTGGGATGGGAACCATAGGTGGGTGGGTCCTGTCTTAGATTTCGATATTTTGAGGATACTATATAAACAGAGGTGAACAATCACTAACCCCGCCTCTACGTTTATGAACAAAGAAAGAGGCTTTTAAATACGCATATCGTTAAATAAAGATTGGTTCCCGATAAATGGTCGATATGCCTTTTTATGTGCCTGCATGCATACAGTGGTCTACATAACTTCAGCTAACGATCAATCAACCAATATTTCTAATTGGCAATTCCGACAACCTTGTAATTCTACGTACCTACTAATCAGAATAGGTACCTAGTTTAGTGGCAGGTTTGCCCAGGCCCACTAAACATGGGACTAACTATTTTTGTGCTGATTACATTCTTATGGTTGGAAACGGTAAGCTTAATCGTAATTATTACTCTTCCCGAGTGATCTTCTATGCCTCTCCTAAGATACCTTCTAATTCTAATTCGTTGTGGGGGAATGAGATCTGCACTGACGTCCCGCGTAGAGGTGTATTGTGCATTCCTAAGATATCCTAAGATACCTTTTACTAGTATAGTATTATAATAATGATCTGTGGTCTAGTCTATGATGTTGGTTCTAACTCTTGACTACAGAATATCTCATGATGTTAGGACCTTGCCAGAGTACCTACCTAGGCAATTGTTAGTCTGAAACTTTGGACATCGCAAAAGGATTAGGTTCCTACTTGATGTTAACCGACCCTTTAGGTACGCAACACTATTTCTTAGGATAGTTTTACCATAGATTTTTTTCAATCAAGTCATAAGAACGTTGATTCAAATTATTTTACTATTTCGTACCTAAAGTACACGATTGTATCGTCCCAGGTATGGTGCAGCCGCGGGCACTTCAACAACATGTCTGCGCAAGAGTTTACGACCCCCGCAGATGAGATTGGCCCAGCGCTGCCGGATGAGGGTTTCCAGCAGTCCACAGTCATCGCCGGGCTCATGCCAGACTCCTTCGGCGAGATGTTCAACTTCCTAGATGGGGATAGTTTTGGCATTGGTGGGTAGAAACATCGATTCGACTAGATTCGATTGTACTCTTTTGACTACTGACTGCTTCTAAATCAATGACTGCTTTGGAACCCAATTCTGGTTGAGCACTTGGGCTTGATTGTCTAGTCTAGTAGACAGTTTTTTTTTATAGTATAAAATGGTTGCTATACCTATGCGCGCCCTAGCGTCACTTTACGGCAGCAGAGTTCAGTTAGGGTGATAATTGCGTGCACTCTTCACAACTATAGAAACTTTCTAGGACCAATGCATGAGTTCGTCTACGGCTGGCAAGCGATAGTGAACACTATGAGCATGAAGAATAACGTCGAGGTTCGCAAACGCGCTGGCTTACAGCGTTTCGCCTTGGCCGGTATCAACGGGATCACCCTGATATCACACATCGGCGTTACTGAGATAATGATCAATGGGACTAGGACCTATTGCTTTGGAGGTGTTTCACGGCCACCTGGCAGACGGAGCGTCATTTGTAAGGTAGACTATGAATACAGAATTAAGGTGCACACATTCTTAAATTTCGATTTACAGCTGTCTAGAGAGGTAGCCAAAGACCAGTCAGAGTTTTAGCAGTTGATACAGTGTGCATCTGAACGAAACCAATTGATGAAATGGTAATTTTTTTTACTTCTTACGTAGGTATTATACTTCGAATAACTTTTTCCAGGGTGCCATGTACCAAGAAGGCAGATTCTCCTGTAAGGTACCTTTCTTGAGGTACCCGACAGCGCTGGGCTACAGATACTGTATCGACAAGTATGCAGCGGTCAGCTCTCTCGATGGAACTTACAAAAGTAATGTCAGTTATAGTTTTTCAGACCATTACTTTGGCTCATTCTTCATTCTAGGTGGTGTAGCCCATAAACGCCATAATAATGTTAAATTTTTGGACAAAGGATCCCTCATTTCCAGACAGCATAATCGAATTATACCCTCGTTTATCGTAGACGCCCACCAAATCTCAAAACTTATCACACGAACTTAGACACTAGAAACTACTGAATGTACCTAAAATTGAACTTTGACGCAGAAACATTCTGCGCAAGAGGAGAATCAGTGCCAAAGTTCCATTACGACTACATCTGCGAGCGAAGAGATATCAAGATCAAGAGGATCAACTTGACTGATCCAAACGAACGATTCAATATTCGGAACCCGGTGGTGAGGCGGGCGGAGTACTACCGAGCACCTTATGATATCCTTAAAGCGTGTCCGGACTGGTGAGACATTCTCGTTATTATACCCACGCGGTACTCGTGAAATTACAGGCACGTGACAAGCCTTTTTATGCATAGAAAAAAAATACTTTTATGTCACAGCACTGTCGGTGGTGGACGGTCGATGGTGTGAGCATAGTGCATGCTTCAAGGCGCAAAACTACAGACCAAAAAGGACCGCCTCTAAACTATTTTTGTCAGCACAAGCATGATGGTGGTTGAAGTAACTTCTACAATCTTGTGATTCTAGGTATGGCTGCAACCTCAAACTCTCTCCGGACATGATCCATCAAGAGCTACCATCAGCGCTGATGGATGCCAACGACACTGCCTTCGTGGGTCATGGCGGGAAGTACTGGCTGGCGTTATACTACACTCAGGTATGTTAGTAGCTCTCTGGGAAAGAGCTCGCCCAGGAAACTACTACCAACCAATAATTTCTACATTCGTGGACATTTCATATAACGCCTTTTAGTCCCGAACTAAGCAAAGTTTGTACTATGGGAATTAGATTGCTGATAGAATACTTATATATATTTTTTGTAAATAGGTACTTATAAAAGTATTAATCAGCAATCTACAATACCTACTAACACCCAGACAACATACATCCATGTTTGCCACAAACAAATGTTTGTTCTTGGTGAAGATCGAACCCACGACCCCCAGAACGGAAGGCAGAGCTATAACCGACTGTGCTGTGACGCCTGTCATTGTTATTACAGCTGTCAACATACGCCATTTACTTCCAAGCGCATGGAGAGTATCCTTGGCAGTCCAACCGGCCTATTGTATCCATTGACAAAGGTTAGTAAGTCAATTAGCTACGTACAGTACGGTAAACGTGGGTAAACGGATCTTGGCAATCGTGAACTTAGCTGTATTCGCGCATCACAAATGACTAAGTTCACATCACCAGTTGATGCCCATAAAGATTTGGAAAATCCTTTCTAGAAAATGGGTCAGTAGAAAAGATGCAATGGTTCTTATAGATAGAAACTCATACAGTCGTTTTCATGATCAGCACTTCCTAATACTTGGACGTCTGGCAATGTATCAGCTTAAAAAAAGACCAGGGTACTTCAGTGGTTCTCAAACTTGTTTCTAAGACTTTTAAACTGAATTCGAAGTAAGCAAAATCAGACTACTCAGACCTCTGAGTATGTAAAGATACTCAGAGGTCTCAGCTTGTGACAAAAACAGTTTGATTTTCAGGTGGAATTTGGGAGCAGCTGTTGAAAGCAAACATTGGGCCGGATATGAACCTGCACTACAATCTGAACGGAATCTACAATCGTTTCTCTTCTGGAAACGTGTTTCCAGACCTCATACGGAATGACGGACAGGTAGAGATTTGAAAATCTTTTTTAACTATCTCACCTTTGACGCAACCCATAAACCGCCTTGGACGATAAACCGCTGTGAAAATTTTGAACACGCTTATAGCTAACTAATTCACCAAGAAAAAGGGGTTTTCTCTGTACTTCGCTATTTGGACCACCCTATATTTAGTTCGGTTGACAATACTTTGGAATCTTGGAGTTGATTTGATGATGAAGTCAAGTCAGAAGGCGGATAGTGGAACTCTTCAGTGGCTACTAGTCTTCTCGACTTTTGGGTCATATGATTCATTTTGATTAGTCTTGGTTTTGATTAGGCTTAATATATAACGTAAAAATGAGTTTTTAATTTTTTTTAAACACAATTATTCTGTATTTTCAGGTACAGCCCGCGAACTTCAGAACAGATGTACGTGACGGTGGAGGTGAAGACATTATTAGTCACGGCGGCATGGCTGGTGAAGGTGAATATCAAAAAACCCAGGAGCAACAAATCAATAGGTTTTATACTCTTATTAGGCATAAACATAGGCATTACATACATACCTATTGCCATCTATGGCATTGCATACATACCTATACATATTACATATTAGTTGTGTATGTTCACGGACATTTTCTAGTATATAACCTTATTTGTCGTTCACAAAATATGTTTTTTATTGTTGGCAACATTCATCTACCTAGTAAGTGTAGTGAGTGTTGTAGAAGGGAAAATCGCGATTGGCACGAACCCAGAATATGCTCGCATGAATATGATGAGGCCTCGCAATTGCAAATGGATTGGATAATACCCAGAAGATCCAATCCCTTGTATTTTTGCCAACAGGTGAAGGTGGCGCTGGATACCAAATGCTTCACGATTCTCAAGTCCAGGCGAATTTTGAGCACGGCAAAAACATGTGATGACAATTCTACGCGGTGGTTTACGCAGACCAGAGTTTTTTTAAAATAAATGAAACTGCCCATGATTGCCTTTCATTTTTAACCACAAAACCTTTAGGAAGGTAGGTATAGATAAGTTTTTCCGGTGCAATAATCCACCTCTAGGCCTTAGGTAGGTACCTATCTACCTAGTTACGAACTTATATTAATAATGCCTGTAGGTAAGGCTACCTAGTTAAAAGTACTTAAAGCTCATTTGAGCCAACAATAAACCTGCCCAAAAGAAAGAAATTACATAACTACCTACCTATAGATAGATAATATGGTATGGTATGATATGATAGGTAGAAAATCCTATTACCTACCTACAGTACAGAGTTTAGGTCTATGAAAATGATAGGTGGGTAGGTAGGTATGTACCAAAGTAAGTAGGTACCCGTGCACTTTTGTCATGGACTAGGTAACATTGGGCTAATCAGCTGACAGGCAATTTTATTGTTCTGTTGTCATTTGTTAGGTACGTCACTCAGTGGATTGCAGTCAATGTCATGTCTGTCACATATTAGGTGAGATTTTTTGGGTAGGTGTAGGTCGACACTGGCAGAATTGTGACAACTAGCCACAAACCAAGAAGTTGATTCGAATTTTGTCATTTTTTAAACAACACTAAAGCACTTTAATTTTCTTAGTTTTTCGTGTGTTATTGTTGTTTAATTTTGGTGGAGTTTTATAGAATAATACTTAGGTCATAACATAAAGAGTGAGCCATTGGATTAAATGTGTGTAAAGTGGTTTCTCTGAATGTGAAAAAACGTTTTAGGTTTTGAAGAGAAAATCCACCATTTTCTCTTTTTCTTCTTCTTCTTCTCTTCATTAATGGCCTCTGTCCGTCATTTCAACAGATAATTTTGCCAATGTCAAGTGATATAATTGTAATAATATAAGTCAAGTCAAGTCGTTTGTCAAGTCGGCTGTCGTTTGTTTTCGGCCATATAGGCTTAAGAAGAAAGTTGGTGTAGGCTTTAGTTAGTCATCGAAATAGCGGTTTATATGCTATTTCTATGGAAATACCCATCAAAGCAAGATAAAACCTGGCAGGATACTCGGAAGAATTACGCTTGTTATGGTTTTGGCATTTATATAATAGTTGCGAGTTGCTTGGGAGGTTTTGCTGCTTTATTTATTTATTTATTTAATACTTTATTGCACAAAATTATAAATTTGTTACAAAGGGTGGACATAATGCTACAAGCATTGTCTGCCAGCCAACCCAAACGTGGTGGTGTAATGAGGAGGTTGGCGTACTTTCGCGTTGCTTTCGGCTTACTCGAGCCTAAAAGTACCTATTTCGTTGTAAAAGTCCCTACTTTAGATTTATTTATGTATCATTTGTGTGGTTTTTACCCTAGTAGGGTATTTGGATATAAAGAGTGTTTTTGATGACTATAGTAATTTTTAGGGTAAAAAATTTTGTAAGGGTTTTGTTCAATAAGCTACTCGCTGTGTTTTAGAAGTACCTAAAACATTTATAACGTCATCTTTATGGTTACAAAAATCTTTGAACTTTTTTAAGGGGGAAACCGTGCAAAAACGGTCTAAACAAAAAGAGTATTTTTCACTGAGCACTGGGGAAAAGTGCAATTTCAAAGTTGGCAGCACTGGAAGTGAATGATCTTTCTGACATCTTTCTTTGTGCAATTTTTGTTGGGTCGCTCACGAAAATTCCCGTTATTTCGCTTTCGTAATTCCATATTATAACAAAGGTAGTTGTGCTAGAGTGTGACGGCAGCGATCGGTAGACCAACACCAGGAAACCGTCCAGAGCTCATTGCCATCGCGCCACCAAGTTATTTTCGACACAATATTATCGATTATCATCATCGTGCTGTAAATAATTGTTGTTTTCATGCTGTTTATTTATTAGTCACAACGGGTGACTGGTGTGCGAGCGAGAATTTTCGGGTCACTGTACAAGCCAAGGTACGTATCGGATCAGTGAGAGGACGACGGCGGCGGCACCACTCCGTGACGCACAAAGCTACGGCGCGGTGCCTTCGCGAAGCTCACTCGCTGGTGCACTGCCGCCTCCTGTTTGATTATCTATCTATCATGCGTGTCTATTTATAGCAAGCATTGGCGCCTAGTGTTGTGACAAGTGATGGATTCATTCCCAGTGCTGATACTCTGCTTCTTGCTGTCTTATGTGTCAGAACAGAACAGGTGGTTATATCATTGTGCTCGCCAAGTCTTTGTTTTATTTGCGAGAGCAGTGATACTCACTTGTTAATCAACAGAGATACAACAAGATATTGGCTGTTGTTATTGCAGCAGTCTTTGGCCAGCATTACATTGTTTCCTGATTGGTCAATGAAAAGACTTTCAATTGGTTTGAGACATGCCTATGTACTGCACTCAGGCTACTGTCTGGAGATGCAATCAAATTGACATTGAGAGGAACTTATTTATTGTCTATTACAACTTATAAGTAGGCACATTCTAATTGACTTTTGTACTGGAGTTTTTATCATATAAATGAAGTTGAATTGGTGATACCTATTTTACTGTTCCCATACACTGTTATGAAACTAGCACAGATTTATTTATACAATCCAAAGTCGGTTTATATAGTGGTAAACAACCTCTTTTGACCATTTTGCAGAATCTGAACAGATCACTTCTAAACTGACATAATACTTTATTGCGTGTGGTTTTGGTCACAGCTAATTAAAAGTTACATTATTCAGAGTCACAAATAAAATGATCCAGTCTATGTTTTATGATAAATACTTTCTCTAGATAATATTCAATGCAACTTATACATATAGAGGTATCTATATAAAATACACATGAAACAATTGAGCTATCTACAAACCATTGCCTATATACCTATAGTTGCAGTACATATAACTAACTGTCAACCACACCAGGGCGTTATCTGTGACTCAACTACTGAACCCAACTCTGTATAGCATGACAGTCCATAAAGGAATTTAATTTCATTTTGTTGCATCAGCAGTTCAGCATACCTGTACCTTTCCAATCAAACGTACATGAGTCATCACAATTTATTAAGATCACATTTTTGTTTGTATGCAGTGTGAGCCGTGTCTTGGGGGAAAAGTAACCCGGGCACTACGGTGGCCCCAGACACACCAGCCCCAGCGCCCCAGCCTCCGGGTAAGTCCTCATGTAGCACCATTGACTTTGACATCGAAATAAAATATTGTTTCCAATAACAAAAAAAATCTATTTCCAATGAAGCCTATAGACAACAATGTGCCTTCAAAAGTATAATGCCACTGATGGTCACCCATCTGAATAGTGATCGCGATGAAGGTTACTTGCGGTGATCACGGCAGTTACGCACGAGCAAGCAAGCTAGCTGCTTTTCGAGGATATCTTTAGACATGTTTATTTCCTCGTAATTATCTACTTTTTGATATATTGAATGTACGGATCTGGAAAAAAGTCTTAGTGCGAACTTGATGTAAATTGATTCTGAACTGGATATCGTGGAAACAGAAGGGCAATTCTAAAGTAACAGCTGAGAGTACTGTAACTTGAGTGTTGCAGTAATAGTATGAGTAGAACTGTCTATTAGCTATGTAAGTCAGCAACTTAGGTAGCTAAGTGCCATGCTATCTGCAATGTCCAATGTTCGTGTTCTCATTTCCACTCAATATAGTAAAATTGCTAATCAACTACAGTTGTTCATTGTCTAACACGTGCGTCTGCGCATTTCAAAGGATCTGGGGCAAATTGGATGGAGTCCGGTCCCACCTTTTATTTTATACTTGCAATGATGGAACTTTATTTGATAATGCCCTTACAATGTAGAATTTTAGAAAAGCAGCAAATTCATTAAAAAGCAGTCGGAATCTTGTTAATTAGACATCCAATTTGAAAAGAACCACTTTTTCAAGGTCGTTTACTTTGTTTACTCACAAAATAATTTCTTTATTCTGCGTTTTTGTGATTGCTACTGCATAACAGGTTTTGCTAACACCAACAATTACTTAATAGTAACAAAAATAATCAATCGCGATACTAATTTATGCTAGTCGGGACATACCCTATTAATACCATTTATTAGTCTAAGCAAAGGTCAAAAGGGCCTTTTACTTTTTTTAAAGGTGCTGTCGTAAATATAAAGTAAGTCTAAAGGTTTATTTCAATGTCTTTAGATGGATAGATAGTTTTAGATAGGCTTGCCCAGCATCTAAATCATCCTCAGAGTCTTAATAATTAAGTTACTATGTACTATATGTATGTATTTACAAAAAAAAATATAAGTATTATATCAGCAATCTAGTTCCCATAGTACAAGCTTTGCTTAGTTTGGGACTAGAGAGCGTTGTGTAATATGTCCAAGAATATTTATTTATTTATTTACGAGTATATTATTATGTGCAGTTTGTGCAGGGTTGACGCCTCGGGTTTCCTCATAATGAAAAAATCCATCCTGCAAGTAATTACTAGAACTAGAAAGACACGGGGTTGCTACTGGTACTACTACTAGACTAGCAATGTACTGTACACTATAATAATCTACTCGTAAGGCGATAAAGTAGAAGTGCAGTGTTATGGCACAGAATGAATAATAGTACAATTTATAATAGTAGAGAATTTACGAATTATCTGGTCTTCATATCGAAGGTATAATGCATTAGTTTACGTGTCGCAAACTAACCAGTAATTATCATTCAACAAAACTAAAGTTTATTGGCAGAGATTACTCAATCTCTTCTAATTGAGCACCGCCAACCAACAGGCGCGTCATACAGTGACGTCATCATGAGGTGTGAACTCGCCAGTGTCGCCAACTATGTCTGACCGTATCTCGTATCTATTTTTTATTTTACATTAAAAGTGGTTCTAGTATTCTCATTACAAGCAGCTTGTTTGTATTGTATTTAAATCAGTGTTTTATTGCTTAGTAACATTATGTTGATGCATCTAAATATACATATTTGTTGTACTTTTCCTATTAACGAATATAATTTCATGAATTAACTAAAATTATAAAGAACATTTTGAATCGTTTTGTAAAGGAATATGCCCACTTCTCGTCGTCTTTTATGTACTTTTAAATTATCATCTTCAGTTACAAAGAAAGAAACGTTCATGCACTCACTATGAGGGTGGTCGTTAATTGAGCTTAGAACAATA
Organism: Eulithis prunata; assembly: GCA_918843925.1. Lineage (NCBI taxonomy): Eukaryota > Metazoa > Arthropoda > Insecta > Lepidoptera > Geometridae > Eulithis > Eulithis prunata. Next base: position 11,786,492 of record OU974006.1, read on the forward strand.
ACGAATAATAAATACATATTCATCGGACATTATTTTCATACCCCTAGTCCTAAATAATACGTCTTCATTACCTACACCGGTGCTATCCACATGGAATAGTCGTTGAATCTAACCATGAGTACGGTAGGTGGCATCACTTACAGGCAATTGCGATAGGCCCGCTAATCAGACCTTCAGCAAACAACCATACTTTAGGCGCGAGGACTGAGGTCATGCGACTAGGACCCTTCTGATAAGTTATATTTCGTATAGCCCATATCAACTCGAAACCATACTAAGGCCAATCACGGCCACTCAATCTGGCCCTTCAACTGTTAGCCTTATCATAATTCAGCACGTTTGACTTCCGCTTTGCGTTTTACTGATAATATAGGTAATAATAATAAATAAAAATCTTGTCTTTATGCCATCACTCTCTTTGTTGCTTAGAGTCTAATGCACTGATTATCGGTTCTTTCGATAATGTGGCTTTCAATAGTTGTTACTAGCTGACATAGTCGCTAAGCGACTCAAAGTCCTTACAAAATAGTTGTTACTAACCTTGAAGACCGCAAAGCCTTCTTCACTGCTATCCAACTGATAGCTGCTTGTTAGTTCCGTTCCGTAGTACTGAAGTACTTCTGTGTACATGAACTTAGTGTTTGCGTTATGACGATGGTCATCAAAGCATGATGAATTTTCGTGGTTTTTATTAAGGTCACGGTAGATCTACTTCGGTTCGCTGAGAAGTAAGCATCAGATCCATGAGGTCACGATGAACGGAAACCGCAGCGGCGCCGTCATATTATACTACACGCCACTGCCCTACCTATACAGCTTACTCCAACTGTTCCAACATAGGTGAAGTTTTAGGCAGATCTAAGCTAGAGATAGAATTTCCACGTCTTATAGGTATCATGCCGACTAAATAACAGCATTTTGTTATAGGTCATGATAATTCATGCGACACGTGCGGATATATTGCTTTTTAAAAACAGTAGGCGCAATACCAACGAAACGAAAAATTATTCAATAAAAATGGCTTGTCTCAAACAATCCCATTGTTTAAGATTTATTTAAACAATCTCGCGCAAAGCGCCGTCCTAATTTTCCTCCATTCAAGGTCAGGGCTATTAAATCGTGTCGGTACCTGTACCTGTACAAGTAGGTTTGGTGACACGTAGGTTAGACAATACAAGCTGTCTTCTGTGACCTGTGAAAAGTGGAGACACACCGGGTGGACGACGGTCATGCTCCAGCGCTTCGGTATTTTGTGAACCTCGTGCTTTATTGTGTTCCCTGATCGTATTATACCTTCGCTGACGTAGTCGTAATATCAAAGACCTCTCCGACGACGTCGACATTCTAAAATTATTCTTTATTATTTCTTGTGTGTATCACACACAGCTAGGTATTCATTGGCACATGAGTGTAGATGCACTTTTAGTAGTAAGGTGTACCCGTGTGCGCGGTCCGCATCCGCCTCCGCTCGTCCCCAGCGAGCAAGGCCTTAGGTCAGCTCGTGCCGTGCAGTTACAACCGGGCATCGCTCACACAACGCGCTTTGTCAATCGCTCCTGCCCGCCGCCGCGCCAGCTGCGCGCCTTCTCGTAAAATATTGCTTTATTGTCCGCGCACGTAAACAGTACCATACAATATGATGTCATGCCTTTAAAAACCGCCAATTTCGAACAGTGCTGACCGATCGCTGACGTCATTTTCATAACGCTTAATCATCTACTGTTCTGGTTTTCAAAAATCTCCGCGGAAAAAATTGTCATGAATTAATGCGAGGACGGGAGCGACGCGACGTCCTCATGCGTCGTTCTGCGCCCGAGAAGCCCATTAATTTTATAGATAACTATATTGTGTGTGTGGATCCTTTCATCGCACTGATTTTATCGGCGTAGTTTAATATACAGCTAAAGCCGGGCGACTGTGAAAAGTCAACATAAGAAGAACTGGAATATCGCGACTGCAATAATAGATGAGGTCTAAAAATATGAGGTTCGAAGCCTAGTGGGATTGCAGTCGAACTTCACTGCGGCGAAGATTCTTATTTTAGCTTCGGCTGAATCGATAGCTGAGTAAGCTGCGATCTGTGCAGCCAGCTGATGGAGAAGCAGTAGGTACCGTGCTTGCGACACGCTGACTGCATCACAGAGTTACGCGCAAATTATAACTCGGTTTCATCACCGCATTCCGTAATGAGTGAGGGGACGTACCAAAAGTTTAAAAAGTGTTTTCCGAACTTCAAAAGGACAAGTACTGGTAATTGATCGTTTTATTTGTTGCACTGCGACCGTGAGAATCGGGTTTTATATCGCTACAGTCCCGGCACAATTGACTCTCTTACGGTATTTCGTTAGTTCTTTTCAGTTCCAGGAACGATGACGCTATATGCAAGCCAATACCTCTGCGTGAATCTTTGAAACAGTCAATGCCACACTTAATACCCTGTGTAAATGGACACATTAGTTAATTTCTAGTAGCATTTCAGAAGAGTTCTGTGAATGTACGCATGTAGCACAGTTACACTGAATGTATCTGAAACGAACCCTTATTCACCATTCCCATGAATAAAGGACAATGATAATTATAATAGCAGGGAACATTGAAGTGACTCTAGTCTAAATCAGTAACTTTAGGAAAAACATCACCTTGTGTAACTTGCCTCGTAGTTCAGATCAACTTACCTTGAATTAAATGTAAGCAGTATGACGCTAATCGTCAATATTTCAATGAAATTTGAATAAGCGAAGACCTCTGTGTTCGTATTTTGATCAGATGTTGAAAGGCCAGTTGCCCACAATAACGACCATTGTAGGTATAAAAAACTATGGCAAAGGAATTAGGTTTTCGGGGCAGGATCATCACTAGTAGAACAATTAAATAATTTTCATATTTTTTTATACCTACGGCGTGGGTATTTTTGGACTTAAAACTGCCCGCAGTGTGGTAAATGATAATCGACACCATTATAACCCAACATCGCTTTGCAAAATCAATGTAATTGGCTGGGGAATACCAAGAAAGTCATGGGGACTCCCTACTGCCTACTTATCAATATAACTGAAACATTGCGGGAGCCAATCGACAGGTTACCTATAAGACGAAAATATAAACGAACTAGCCGTCGCCCGCGGCGTTGCTCGCGTTCTACCCTTTAGAGTGTGACGTTTCAAAATTCCTTTCTTAGTGCACCCCTACACTATATAAGGATACTACCCTCCAAATTTCATACCTCTTGGACTTATAGTTTAGGCTGTGCGTTGATTCTCAGTCAGCTTCAAAAGAGTTTTATATATTTAGAAGATATAAGATACATTGAAACGTGGACACTTTTTGCCCGATTTCCGAAGGTCTTGTTTATCTATCGCGTAGATTTATGTATGGCATATAGGCGCATGTGCGAGCGTAGCGTAGGTATGCGTTACCTTGTATCACCCAACGGCTTGATGGATTTTAATGAATGAGGTATCGTTTTGCTCGTCGTGATTACGATATACTATTGGATGATTGATAACTTCTATATATGCAGAGTTAAGATGCGTATAAAACAAGTTTGATTACACTTTGCTATTGACGATGGAAGTTGTTTATTTATTATTTATACACATTGTGCAGTGTATTATTTAGTATAGGCATACCGGCTCTTGAAATATTTTTCACAGAGGCAATCTATAGCAAATTATACACAGTACCGTAACTTTACCAAGCATGACATTTGCAGTTGATTACTCCGGCGGCAGTAAACAGTTTAAGCAGTATTTCGATTTGATATACAGTAATTGGCAAAATGTAATCTGTGATGCCGTGACAGGGCGGGCTCGTCGCGCCCAGAAACAATAACACCACTGTTTTCGCGTGCTTTGTACAATGTCACAAAACGGCACTTTACGTTTACGAGCTTACTGTGTTGGCTTCAAATGGATGGTTTCAATGCTGAGACTTGAAACAGTGATATTTTTGTAATAAGGTTGTGGCGGCGAGCTGGTCGAAGGTCGAATATATAGGCAACCGAACACCTTGGTAAACACTGTGAACAGCATGTTGTTTGTTTAGTGTTTTTGTTTACTCTCAAATTAAAACCAAACCCTTTAGTATTTTTAAGTTTTTTGACATTATTTAAATTATATCCGTTGGCATAATGTTCATTTGAAATAGTCTAAACAGCGTGTTAAGAGTTTATATTTTACGGTGTATGGGCTTTGCAGAACCTTCAAGGTTGAGCTGGGACCGTGCAATCAAGACAGGTGTTCGGACCTAGCAAGCTGACTAAATACCAAAAGTAGACTCTATTGTCTTGCGCCATTTTCCTAAACAAGGTTGTTGATCATAGAATAGCGTGCTCTTGATCAGCGATGGAAATCTTCGTGAAGATTGAACCAAGACAAACAGATTTACGACATACACGAAACATAGCGTCTAACTTATTTATATAAATTAAATTAGCTCTCTGTTGTTATTACGTTCCTAGTTGACCAAGGTTCTAAAGGAAATAGTCAGAGGCACGTCTAAGCACTAAAGGGTGTGGTGCAAACTGGATGGAGTCTGAGACCCATCTTTTTTAAAAATTGCAACGTTGGAACTTTGTTACAATGCAGTTTATAGAAAAGTAACAACTTCATTAGAAAGCTGAAATCTAAGTTATTACGATCTGGACCCATCTCATCACCACTGCACGGCGGCGACGCGACGCCGCGGTGATGGGTACAAGCCCTTAGACATTCCAATTAAAAAAATGTCACTTCCAAGGTTCTCTATCTTATTTTACGTCAAAATAATAAAATTTATTCAGCTTTTTTTATATACCTAATAGATTTTGATAAAACCATCAAATACTTATAAATAACAAAAATAATGAATCGCGAATATCGCGATTATATTAAATGTATGCAAATCGGGATCTGAAATGGTGGAACGTCTTTAGCGCGCTGACACAAGAGCCGTTCAATAATAAGCTTGCACTTAAATCCGATTAATAATAATTCGCTAATATGAATAGAGGCACGTTCCGGTACACAACGTATTGTTTCGATCGATTGCAGCTATTCAAATAGTTTATGCCGCGCTCCTATTGTTTATTCTAAGATATTTGTATGATTTATTGTTTTTGATACGCCGCCGCCGCCGTTGCTTTGCTTATTTTACTGTACTGCGCCGGGGAGCTCGGTGCAATATTTTATAGTTTTGTATATTTACTTTTATTAATATTCAAATAAGCATTTTATATCTAGCTTAAACAGTTGCAGTCTAATATAACGTTTATGCACTCAAACTAAGGTTTCATTTATAATGTATGTTTGTATTTGTTTGCAGGGGTGCTGGAAATGACAGGGGCAGACAACATTCGGTTTAGCGGGCATACGCTCGACAAGGCCACCAAGGCGAAGGTCACGTTAGAGAACTTCTACACAAACCTCATAGCACAACACCTCGAAAGAAAGCAGAGGTGAGCAACATTTTTATATTCACTATAAAGTTTTTTCCATTAACTAAATATACCAATAAGAGTATTGGGGCACGTAATCGGTAAGCATATTCTTTGAAGTAATGCAATTGTAGAGGCAGATGTATTAAGTGAACATTTAGATGAATTACAACTCTATCTGGTTCTATTACGTTTATTTAAAAAAAGTCGAAATAAAGAAGGAAATCAATGAAATCTCAATGGTATCGTTTTACCTTTCAGGTTGGAAAAGTTAGAAGAGTCCCTCAAAGATGAGAGTCTCACGGAGGGGCAGAAGCAGGAAAAGAGACAGCAACATGCACAGAAAGAGACGGAGTTCCTCAGGCTCAAGCGATCGAGGCTTGGCGTAGAAGACTTCGAACCTCTCAAGGTAATAGATAGAAGTTCTCTCAGTTGGATGATACCCTATCCAAAATTTTGAATTACACCGGTTATTACGTCTTGTCGATTGGTTGGTTTTAGTTTTGCGAAATGTCTATATAAGCACATCTATGGACGACGTAATCGTGCGATAAAAAGACACGAAGAGTGAAATATGCAGTAGTAAGGTTCAAACTCCGAGATAACTTCATTTGCTCTATAAAATTCTCGATCGATTAGCGACAGCGCCATCTATATATTGCAGTTCTTATGTAGCGTGCTAAAGATGTTTTGACAGTACCCTTTATGAATTCCAGGTGATCGGCCGAGGGGCGTTCGGAGAGGTTCGACTCGTGCAGAAGAAAGATACGGGGCACGTGTACGCTATGAAAATACTTAGGAAGGCAGACATGCTTGAAAAAGAACAGGTAAGAGGGTTTTTTTTAAATGGTTCATAGTTTACAAGATATTATCAAAATCATAATGTATCACATTTATATTGTCGCGGCGGGCGTAAGCACCACGGCAGAGTGCGTGCTGTTTTGAACCTTATTCCAATGAACGTAGAACCGCAGTTTGATATCGCGCGCGCTTAAGTGCAAATTCTTAATGCGAAGCCCTCTTAAGTAAATAGTCTCTAGCACGCCCTGTGATTGCGACGCGCTCGCCGTGACATAATCGCGTTGATTATAGTACGTTCCGTGACCAGTAGCGTAACTGACAGTTAAGTAACCTTCAAACGACGGGCTATGAGCTTATTTCGTATCCTGTCCGCTTAGCATGAGCGCTCAAGACAACGTCCCACAAAAAGAAGTCGTAAACTTATCTGCCTACCTATAAAACAATATTCACAAGCATCGGTCATTCTGTCATAAAATCTGACCGGAAAACCCACTAGGGATTTTAAGATAGGGGTTTTTGTCGCTCGCGGGTGCAACGCCGGTCAAATTATTATGTACTTGGGGTTGGGGTGCTTAAATAGTTTAATCCCTGGCACAATAAAAATAAACCAAATGAGATATTCGGTCAAAGAGCACTCTTTGTTTAGCTAGAGCATCGGTGTGGATTGTAAAATTAGCACTTCGCTAGAGGTGGGCATTATACTGTGACATCTGACTGAAGGCTTGATTATAGCTGGTACTGTCAACGAATTTGACATGCTGACAGCATTGTCGTCGAGCATTACATGTGTGCCCTTGACTGTATTATTATCCGTTTTTAACGCTTTGTAAAAGCTACTTATATAGAATTTATTTCGCCGAGAGCTCATTTTCAAGTGTCGCTAAGCAAGGTGTGGGCTTAAGGCTTTTTGTGAAAGACCTTTTCCTAGGAAGTACATATTTCAGCCGCCGAGCAGTTATGCTCACATTGCTGTGTTCACGTTTGAAGAGTATAAGTGCTAGTGCAATTACATGCGACTTACGCTCTAGATAAATGGACGCAATGTGATGCCTGACAAGGCATTTTTTTGTTGACCTTTGCAAACTGTATCTATACTATTATAAAACTGTAAAAAAGCCAAAAACTAAAATTCAAGATATATTTATTATATTGAAATCAAAGACGTGGATCCTTAGAAACCAAAAGCAGCCTTTGGCATGAGGTTTATCGTATGCTGGTTGACAGATATTTTGGTGAAAAGTTTCGCTCGCGTACGAAGTCGCGGGTATCAGCTAGTTTGTTATATTAATACATTTGTGTTTGTTCCAGGTCGCTCACGTGAGAGCAGAGCGTGATATCCTGGTCGAGGCAGATCACCAGTGGGTCGTCAAGATGTACTACAGCTTTCAGGTAACCAAAAAGTTCTAAGGAACACATCATTTGGATCCTTCCACAACGTATTTGTACACATTTCTATCGAGATTAAAAAATTCTCGCGCGTTCGACCGATCTCTGTCGAATGCGCACGAATGTGGTATGTAAATTGATGTTTAGAGTCACCTAGTTAATGTTTTTTTTGATAAAACTGACTTTATAAGATGTTTCAAATAAGATTAAACAATGTTTTCATTCTCCAGGATCCAATGAACCTGTATCTTATAATGGAGTTCCTTCCCGGAGGAGATATGATGACACTACTCATGAAGAAAGATACACTGAGCGAGGAGTGTGCACAGTTCTACGTGGCGGAAACTGCACTGGCTATAGACAGCATACACAAACTAGGCTTTATACACAGGTAACATACCTCTGCCACTTTATAGGGGTCCCAATTACGAAATTCTCGGGACCCTATCATGTGTCGTCTACCATATCATCCGTCATATACCCTATCGACCGTCATCTACTCTATCATTCGTCATCTACCCTATAATACGGCATATACCCTATCATCTGTCATATACCCTATCGACCGTCATCTACTCTATAATTTGTCATCTACCTCATCCGTCATCTACCCTATCATTCGTCATCTACGTCATCATCTGTCATTTAATAACACTCGCTATAGTATTTACTTTATTTTTCAGAGACATAAAGCCAGATAACCTCCTGTTAGACGCTCGCGGCCACATAAAGCTGAGTGACTTCGGTCTCTGCACCGGGCTTAAGAAGAGTCATCGCACTGACTTCTACCGAGACCTTTCACGTGCAACGCCCTCCGATTTTAGTGAGTACGCTATTTCTGTTTACTAAAAAAATAAGTGAAACCTTCAAAAATTTTGGCTTCAAGATAATGAGACGAATGTAAAATTTCATCAGGTAGGTAGGTAAACGTACGCTATGCAATGCCGTAAGTAGGTAGGTAAGTAAAAATAAACATTCTACTTAAGTAGTCAATTGTGACTATACTTGAATCTGTGTCACTAGAAGCACCTCGGGAAGCTTGGAGGTACTAACTTTTAGATAATCTGTTACGCAAAATGTAAGTGTAATAGTAACTAGTAGCTCATCTGTAATCTGTTGCTTTTTCGTTTTCGTTTCATCGACTTTCAAATCACAACGATGCTGAAGAAGTTTTCACTTCAAAATGATTTTCATATCATCCTGCAGAAATGCTCTATAGATTTCCTGTCGGTTTATCTGTAGCTCTAAAAGCAGAGGTCCTATCTAGATGCCGTTTTCTTTGTAAGAAAGCTGGTTGGAATGGTTCTTAAGATATGCTCAATATGCTCATGTTTGATGCAGTCGTTTCCAAGTTATGATACAAGTTTATATTCATCAGTTTTGACGAATCACAGGCATTATTGCAGTTTGACACATTTGGTTCATCCCAAAGTATTCAGATCTGACGAACCGCAGTCCATACACTGAATTCTGAGGATCTAGGGAGATTTTTGTATATCAACTTGTTATTATAAAACCAATGATTGTACCTAAGAGCAGCACAACAGTAAAGCGAGAAGTTTTATACAACCTTTCAGTCTCCACTTCATCGTCAGCGATGGACTCGAAGCGGCGAGCCGAGTCTTGGAAACGTAACCGACGTGCGTTGGCATACTCCACTGTTGGCACGCCAGACTACATCGCGCCGGAAGTGTTTCTGCAGACCGGATACGGACCGCAAGCTGATTGGTGGAGCTTGGGCGTTATAATGTGAGCTACTTATTTATTACTAGCTTTTACCCGCGACGCGTGTACCGATTATATTTCGGAATATATCTACTAAAGTATTTTTTAAGCAACAATTTGCAGACGCAGGTCATTGAGCGCTTTTTTATAATTTTAGCAGTGACATCTAGTTTTTTTTTTTGATAAATCACAGTTTCCGCTTGAAGCAACTGACGCCCTCTCGTGTCGAAAAATGTGGCGCCACTAATCCCGTTTATTTATTTAAACCTGTAGGTCCTGTCTTGTTAATTTTTCGGGTTAAAAAGTAGCCTATGTGTTATGCCAGGTTACGAACTATATGTCTTCCAAGTTTCATCCCCACAAACATCCAAATATCCAAACATTTAAACTTTTGCATTTATAATATTAGTAGGATTATTTTATATTTATTGTAAGCGACTGGCAGTAGTAGTAGTAGGGCTCTTTGTATGAAAGTCACATAATAGACGAACGGAGTGCGATACTTACACGGCACGTCGTCAATGGAAGCACTTCTAAAAAAAGAAACTTAACAGCGGAAATAACTTTAGATGACGTCATCATTACTTTTATTTTAGTAGCGTATAAAACCAATCATTGCAAAAATAACTGCTATGAAGAAAGTATGCAATTTAAGCTAAGCGACATGCTCTTTATTTAGTTAGCTTACGCTATTTTGACCCGACTACGGCGAAGCAAAAAGGAGGGTATATGATTTTGACTGGTATGTATGTATGTTCATCTGTTCCCTCAACTCCAAAACTACTAATCAGAATCCTCTAAACAACACTATGTACATAACAATTTCAGATGAGAATATTTTCGTGTTTCATAAGTTTTAAGAGCGTGGTATTCACTAGTCGGGTTGTATTTTGTGAACCTAATTTTTATATAAGGCGGCTTGCTTAGCGATGCTGTGTCATTTTGTAAAATCTCGTTGCTTGGTATAGTTTAATTATTCTATGCCAATTTATCTGGCACCATCGAAATCACATATTTCCAGACTAGCTTCTGCCCGCGATTTCGTTTGCGTCCCGTTGGATCCCATTGATTCTCCGGGATAAAAAGTAGCCTATGTGTTAATCCAGGTCACGGACAATATATATTCCAAGTTTTATCCAAAATCGGATCAGTAGTTTTTTCGTGAAAGAGGAACCAACATCGATACATCCTTCCAAACTTTCGCGGTTATAATATTAATAGGATTAGCTAGCTTTGCTTTTTGATGTTTAGTTTATTAGAACACGCATTGCAACTTTTTAGTTATTTGTCCGCTTTCCAACTTTGTTATCTGTGCTCAGTATTCACAATGAATTGTCGCTTTGAAATCACTTCTGCGAATTTTATTTGCGCATGTAGTTGTAGTCTTGCATTTCACACAAGCATACTGATTTAATTAGCTGCTAAACGTATACCGGAAGGATGAATGATTAACGAGAAATAATGAATGACGACCACAAACTAAAAGATGAATGTGGGAAAATACAATCAACCGACAATCGAATATCGTAGAAAATCGCTAGGTGCAGCAATCTTCCGGGAAATCTGAAGGGGACGAGCAGTGGACCGATATAGGTTGATGATGATGACAGAATAGGAAGAATTACGCATGTTGTGCCGACGCAAAGTCGTACGGTCGTGGTAGCAGGAATATTTCACGGACGGTGTAACAAGAATCGAACACGTACCTCTTGGGTTTCACCTACAACTTAGATGTGATAGAAAATAGATAATCAAGAATAGAAAGCCATTTTATTTACAAGCTGCTCGCGCGCATTAAGCTCAATGCAAATTCTGTATCATATTATGTCTAAGGCGTTGGTTACATAATAACACGCCACGCAATAAATAAATATTAATGGATATTTCACACAACGCCTTCTAGTCCCAAATTAAGCAGAACTTGTACTATGGGAATTAGGAAGCTGATAGAATACTTCAATAGATACTTATTTTTGTAAATAGACATATTCATTTATTTAATGCCTGGCTCACAGCATGCAAAACATAATAGATAGGTAAATTATAATTATACTTGACTAAAGAAAAAAGAAAACAGTGAATTTAATAACCATGTTTGTTATCAAATGTTTGTTCTTGGTGGTAATCGAACCCACAGCCCACATCACAGAAGGCAGGCCTGATATATCAGTACTAGGGACACAAAATATCTTATATTTTTCTTCGCGAAATCGAACCTAATAGCCTCGCCACTCAGAGTAAATATTACTAATATTATTATTATTATTATTATTATTATTATTAATATTACTGTAAATATATTTAAGAATTTCATAAACAGTTTACTTACATGTAAAAGAACATTTGTATAAGCCAAAGTTATATTAAATTAGAAGTATTTTCGAAGAAATAAAGGCGAGTACTATCGATTGATTGATTATGTGTAATATCTATTATATTACTATAAAATAAGTACTACATAAAGTTTATTTGAACTTAATGAGTATTATTTGTCCAAAGGAAATATGTACATATACATATTTTAATTGAACATGAATGAAAACATGAATGAAATCTAAATTAAATCTAATCTAATCCGTGAGGAGTGGCACAAACAAAGGGAGGCCTATACTCAGCAGTGGGTGAAGTCGGGCTGTGGATGATGATGATGATGATGAAATCTAAATTTATAAAACTCTTTTGAAGCTGACTGACATTCAACGCACAGCCTAAACTATAAGTCCTAGAGCTATGAAATTTGGAGGGTATTATCCTTATATAGTGTAGGGGTGCAATAAGAGAGGGATCTTGAAAAGTCACACTCTAAGTGGTCTAGAACGCGAGCAACGCCGCGGGCGACGGCTAGTTTTCTTATATAAATAATGACAGTAACTTTAAATATGTAGGTAAGTAGAATAAATGTAATTTTTACTTTTGCGCAGTGACTGTTGTCAGTGACGATAGCGATACATCTCTTGCCTCAAGGTTACCGCTAATTTCTTCATCACGATTTATCACAATACATTACAAAATCTCATTGTTATCAGTAGATACATTGTTTGTCGGTGCGGTTTCCAGAACTTGTATTAGCATAATTCAAACCATGCCAAGTTAGAGTGGCCATCTAGCCCCAATCAAAGCAAAGCTGGTACTATGGGGCTCAGATAGCTGATTCACTAGGTAGAACTTCTTTAGTACCAAAAGGTCCTTTACATGGGTTTGTGGTCCAAACTGTCTTGCCCAGAAATTTGCAACCGCTATGTGGGTTTTCTGCTTGACGTATGATCCCGGTCTTTGGTTTATTTCATTCAATGCTTGCTACATTTGATGTCATCGTCCCAACTGGCCTTGTATTTGCAAAACTAAGCAGTTTACTAAATCATGATTATCTGCAGTAGGCTAACTTTCCCCGCATTTGGTATGAGGTCAGTTATAACATGTAAAGGATATGTTACAGGTACGAAATGCTGATTGGCTACCCTCCGTTCTGCTCCGAATCGCCGCAAGAAACGTATCGCAAGGTGATGTCTTGGCGGGAGTCATTGACCTTTCCTCCAGAAATACCTATCAGTGAAGAGGCCCGAGATACAATCCTTCGCTTCTGTTCCGAACCGGATCGCAGGTAACTTTTGTAACTGGAAACGAACTGTTCTAACACCTAATACATGTCTGGGTGCTAAATTCTGCGCGGTGAGAACCTACTCAGATTAGGTTCTCCGAACGGTACTTAGGTTCTCAGCCGCGCATTATGACGCATTTATAAATTGTGTTCTCAACAGTGCATTATGTTCCTTGTTACTTACAGTGGGTTCTCGTTTTTCTGTTTTAACTCGATTGCGTTCTCAGCACATTTCATATTGTTAATATTGGGTTCCTTTGTGATTCAGATTGGGTTCTCAGCGTGGTATAGACGACGTGAAATCAGTTCAGTTCTTCCGCGGCGTTGATTGGAGTCACGTGCGCGAACGTCCAGCTGCCATCTGTGTCGAAGTGCGCTCGATCGATGATACATCCAACTTTGACGACTTCCCCGATGTCAAGCTGGAGATCCGTGAGTATATTATTATGCATGAAGCTTAGGAAATTATCAAATAGCGATGATAAACTAAAATACAAAAGGACCGACACTATGGACCGACGAAATAGAGGCCTATCCGGCATTGAACTTCATATATTGACATGATGACATCGGCGAGACCACAAATTTAGTTAAAACGATTTAATTTTTCAACAAAAAATAATGTAATATACTTGATTTTCCAGCCGCGGCCCCAATAACACAGGACGGCGAGGTTGCATACAAGGACTGGGTATTCATAAACTACACGTTCAAACGGTTCGAAGGGCTCACACAACGCGGTACGCCCACAAAGAAGTGACGCCGTATCTCCGGTACTAACTCACTCGTTTGAATGAACTCTGTGAAAAGAATGCAAGAAATGCTTGAGAAATGCTATGTGCAAATGGTACAAAGATCTATATACAAATGTTTCTTAAACACACTCGCTTGTAATACCGACCCCAGACATTTTGATAACCATGCTGTTTGATACATTGAGCTGCTTTCTAGCTACTGTTTGAAATTCGCCTATGTTGACGTGTACAGGTTCCGGCACGGTTTTATAGCTCTGGCTTTGAATTGCGGGGAAGTGGAAGGGTGCTTAGCGCAGCGAAATAAATATAGGATAGAACGACATACAGATTTTCACCGGGAGCTATTAAACTGTGTCGGGGCCTATATCAAAAGTAATGTAAGTTAACTTTAAAAAAGAAATTATTTAAAAAAAATTGTATCATGTCTGGGAAGGATTAGGAACGGTATAACTGTCAAGAAAAGGGTGTCAATGGGTAACCTTTGAGCTATGCTTTTCATCAGATTACTCTTAGCAAGTTTACCATTGATTTTTTAGATAAAAAAAAAGACATTCACAACATTGTGAAGAACGACATGACATTTTAGCAAGCTTGTATAACACCTTTGTGGCGCTACCTACAATGGGGAGGCAAGCAAAGCTAATAGAAATAAAAATCTAATTAATTTAATTCGGACATCACAGTAAATATAAAGGCCCATATTATTATTATTACCACCAGATGACTGTAGATTAGTGTTTGGTCTAGTGCTAGCATTTTTAAATGGATACGCACGTTTTTCCAACAATTATATGCCAACTTTGGGTGTACCTTAAAGAAAATACAAAGAAACGACACGCCATTCGTACTGGAAGTAAGATAATAACATTTTGATACACAATTTTAATTTATTTATTGACATATTGTATGGACAGCCATGACTCTACCAAACGACAAGCGCCACCTATCGGGCTAACTAAGCACTGTGTATCCCCATTATAACCCCACATTAAATATAACTCTGATCTATTGCTCTGTGACATTCATATATGATACTTGGTAGGTATCATATCCTGGTGTCAAAAGTCTTATAGACCGACCAAGCCAGCTGTGGTTTGAAGGGTGTATTTACATCCGAATATCTTAATAATCCGAATACAAACAAGGTTTTCAACATTCATTTCACGGATTCTTTGGTCGGTATTTAGTATGTGTGCTACGCTTATGTCAAGCATCAGTGTTGTAGTTTCAAGCCAATAAAGAAAAATAAAATAAACTCAAATCATTAACAAAAATCTATAAATGGTTAAGTTACTGCAAAGTGATTTACACCATAGATATTTTGATTTTAGACTGAATACAGCGGTTTACTCCCGCTATCGTATTTAGCACTACACCATGTCAATTACTATGCTACTATGTACTTCCATTAAGTGTGATGGTAAACAATAGTTTTCCACAAATAAAACTTCTTTTCGTTCTTTCTTTTCACCATTTAGTCATTCGATACCAACTGGTTACTACTGGTAGGTAATTTTGAGAGCACATTTTAAAATAATATGAATAGAGGTAATTAGTTCTAGTAGAAATAGAAATTCAACGTTTAGGACTTTTGCGTCTCAAGGCTACTTCTGTGCCCCTGGTACCCTCTTTAATACTGTTTAGGTTTCAAACTCTCTCTCTCTCTCTCTCTCTTTCTCTCTCTTTCTACTAGTAGTGCTGTGTGGAATGAAGTATGTACAGTTTTTGATTTAATATTTATAAGGATTCAGACAATTGGTTCTTATAAGCTCGGTAGCATGGCTTAAAACCACCTAGTTTTAAGACGATGCAAAATGATTTTATTGATTTAACTCCTGTTATTGTTTGACCGCTGGGTCCTGTCCCTAAGCCATGTTAGTGCCTATATGGTTTAATACGTTAGATGTTACCATCATCATCATCAACCTATACTGGTCCACTGCTGGACGTATGTCTCTCCCAAGACGCGCCATTGCCTATCATTTTGGGAGGGTTTGCCTTAAACGCCACGCTGGGCATGCTGGTCGACGATCACAGAGAGCACTGTCTTTTGTACCGTTGAGGCTGCTGCCCGTCAGCGGCGAAGAGTTTGACTTTTTCAATTTAGGAAGGGCTAACGAAAGGCTAGGCCTCATTGGTTACCGCATGGTGTACCGCGTGCAGGTTGAGGTTGGGGCTAGAGTTCTTGTGAAGCTCTCTTACATCTGTTGTGTGGCTCGAAAATATGTAATGCAAATGAAAAATGTGCACTAAATGTATCCAGGCACTAGTTACTATTCTCGCTAAAAGCTCGACGATGGAATGCTGTCAATGTCTTCCTGCCTTGTCATGTCTGGATAACATCGGTTAGTTACCAGATATTTGTAACAAAACATTTGTGAAACGAAAGAAAAAGGTCTCAAGAAATCTATCTATTTATCTATTCAGCCTGTATGCACCCAATGCTGGGTATACGCCTCCTCTTTAGTATGCCAGTCTCTCCGGTCCTGCGCGAGTCTTCTCCACTCCACTCAAGAAATAATTATCTATTATTTCTCTGTCGCTGTCTTCTGCATTGATTTTAAGTAGAATCCAAATGATATTTAAATCGAGCAGTTGTTCCACCTTTATTTCATGGTTGAACAATGCAAATGTTCTTCCAAATAGAGTAACGAGCTAAAACATTATTGAGAATGATATCGTTCGTACAATGGTGCAAAGAGACAACTTCTGAAAAGTCGAACTAAGGCTTGGGCCTTGTATAAAAACGCAATATTAACTCTTCTTGTGTGTATGTACTTTCTATTAGTCACGTTCATGTAAAATGGTTTTATGAAATACTGTTGTGTGTGTTTGGGGAGTAATCGTTTTAATTCCTGTGTCGATATTGACTTAGTTATTATAGCTGCATTTTTAGGTAAGTCTAGAACTTCACTACTTGTCTATGTTACACAATTGCATAATACGTAGATTTCGTCGTGTACTCGCCTCTCTTAGCGGTCTACAGTCAATATTGCGCTAAATATTTATATAAATGACATTTTATATACAAATTATATTGAATCAATGCACATGTATTCGATGTGCTGAAATATATAATTTATTTACACATTATTGAATTTCAATTATAATGTTATTCTTGTCAATTTACTTATGATTTCTTAGTCTCTAATAAATCATAACCGATGTTATAACAAGCCAAATATTAAAATACAAAAGTATTCCGTCCAAAATTATGTTACCAAATGGCATATTAAATTATTTTAAAATCCTGGAGCTGCTTTAAAAAGCTGAAGCAAATAAAGTAAGCCCGTACTAATTCTTATGAGTATGTAGATGAAGTTATCAGTGAACGTCGTCGCCGGCAAGGGGGGCGAGTAGGTCTTGCTATTTATTTACGCGTCGTGTCGTGTCGTGTCGTGGTGCCAAATGCAGACTGCTTGTCCGCACCGTGTCACCTCTTAATGTTATTTGTAAAGTTCGCACTGATTATCTTTGAAATAATGTTATTTAATAATAAATTTAGTCAATCACATGCTTTCCCTTTAACAAATAAATCTTAATTTTGCTATATTATGAAATAGTTATTCTTACTCATCTATGTGAAAAATTTATGAAGATTTCTATTTTAGCGTAAGATCTCAAAATGGTAAGTTTTTGCTGTAATATGGCATAGACGTCCATCGCTTCAGTTCCTCAGTCGGTGCGACATGAGGTGAACTTGCAGAATGCATTGAACGTCTCCCGGCCACTAGTTACATCCTAATTTAGCTCGTGTTGGACTGCTTAAGGGGTAATCTTGCCGGTAGTTTAAGTACAAGAGCTGTCTTTGAGCCTTCGCGTATATTCTCGCAACGCTCACTGGTCTGTCGCCGCAGCCGTGTACCAGCTACTCATTCGATGCGTTCAAGAAATATATTTTTGAAATATAGAAAAGGGTGCAGTAACATTTGTGTGTCCTCGCGAATACTGCGCGGCGCGAATGTTGGATACGTAAAGTACCTATCGCGATACGTAAAAAGACGGATATTTCTGAATAATTATCACTGTAATGTTTGGAAATGTTAAAAATAATATTTTTGCACTATTTTAAGAAACACACTTACGTAACGACATGTACAAACTGATAAATTCTCTTTAACGTTAGTGAGTACATTAGATCGAGTACATCGCACGCTGTGTGCTCCGGTACTTTGAGTTTCTGTGTTGTATTATTTTGACTTTAGAGTTTTATTTAATATGTAGGTACTAAAACAATTTTAGTTAAATTATTTTGAATATTTTTGATGGCTGTATGTAGTGTTGACTCGATGCGCTTTGTTAGAGTGCCTCCATCGGTCCGCGCCTCAACTGAAAGTGTATTCGTATGTAACACATTACATACGGGCTCGTTACTCTTGGGTTAGGAGCGCCTTGTGATCACTATGGCATTATGTACCGAGTACGCACTCTCAAGCGCTAGTTTTTAATGTTTTGGCACGTTTTGTTGAGGTTTCTTTATTTTTGAATGTTATTCTTCGTTGCAAAACGGACATATCAGGTTACCTTGAAGGCAGATACTTGTAAAAACCGAAACTTGAACTTCAAACGTCGTCAGGTTTGTTTAGGAAAACAAAAAATTGTTCTTATTCTTAATAATACCTTTAATAATGAATAACATCCAAAAACAACCCACAAACCTGCCTTTATGTTAATGCTCATTGCATTGTACATTTTGTTTTGTAAAATGTTGATCGTAGTTAATTAATTGTGACGAGTGTTTGAAATTTAACGGCAGATGGCGCCGTGTGCAGTTACTACTAGTATTATTACGATGTAATATGAAAAACGTTGACCAAAGTTGTGCTGTATTTTAACAAGAGAGAATCGCTCTAATACCATAGTTCAAATTCGTAAACTACTAAGACAATGTATTTTGTAATAGTAGTATTAATTGCACAGGTGTCACCATGCATAAATCTTAGCTATGCTTTGTTATTGTTATTCAAAATAATAATAAATATTAATTATTTAATTTCTTTATCTATAAGTTTCATAAGTATTTTCTTTAATACTTTGTTTCTTCCATGTGATTAAGAAGTGGCAATATGATAAGCATTAAAGCGATATGAAATTGAAGAGTCTTTCTAATCTTATCTCTGTGTTAGTAGATTCAATTCCGAGATTTCACGAGTTGTCAGAGCTCATCGCAGGATCTCTGTAACATTTCTAACTCATGTTAATGATCTATATGTCCTACGCCAAACAAAGAAAGGTGTGTCACCGCTATAAGAGTATATAGTTAAACTTACTAAACTCACTCTGTGAACTTATTTAAATGAAACACAATTTAACTTTTTCTTTTATTGATTATTATCATGCAATGTTCGACTTACAGATTCGACTACAAACTATTACACTACGAAGTAAACATTTGATCTGAAATATTGATAGACTGATAACTTTAAGTAGGTATAGGTATTGATTACTCTGTTAAAATACTTTAAATAGGTTCCAATAATGAATATTTTATAAACTACCACAAATTACAAAAATAGTGCCCTTCATTGTCTACTTTGTCCAGTTACAGCTTAAGAAAACATAAAATATTACCTAGTAACTAAATGCATAATAAATCACAAAAATCATGTACTAACATCCGAATAGCCCTAGTGGCAGGATTGAACTTATACAATACAGATAATTTTAAATCAGTGCGATCATGCACAGGTATCCGCTTATGGTGCAATACAAGTACCTCGGTGCAGCCGTCAAACTTCTAAACAAGGATGCAATAAACTATTTTATAACTTCAAAAATACTTACGGATCATCACATAATCACATAAGTATTGTTCCGTCATGCACCTATTGTAACAGAATACAAAAACACAATACAAACTTGTGCAATAACATAAAACTAAAACTAATTATAAAACTATTTTGATCAGACTACTATGATGGACCTACATTACTTTAACTTTTTAAAATAACTTATTCTATAAATATGTAGTTAATTTATTCTTGGCATAAAAATAAAGAAAAAACGCAAAAATACATTGGAACATACAAAATAAAATATAACACTTCAGGAACAAGAAACAGTCTTAAAACAATTTGAAATTTAAATAATAACTAACCTAAAGAAAATACAAACAATGCTATATAAAATGCTTGATTAACAACATCTAGCCAGCAGTGGCATGATGCGATAACCAATATGCGTATAGGTAAAGTTTAAAAAAATACTTAACAAAATACAGACATGGATTTATTTCCACGATTAAGGTACTGGACTCTGATATTTAATCATAATCATACAGCGTCATACCAGGCCCTAGAGCTCTGCAGGGGCGGTACTGAGTCAGTTCTTAGAGCTCACTAAGGGTCAAGATATACGGCTAGTTGCATAAAAAACTAAATTCATAAAAAGGAATCGGACATTTACGGGCAAACATTGAATTCTACTTGCGGCGAACCGCGGGCACGCGAAGGGCACGGTAGGCTGTTTAAAAGCGGGGGTGGTAGTCGTTGAGCGGCTCGGGTTCGGCCGTCGCCGACGCCGCCGTCTCCCGGGCTTCCTCTTCCGACTTGGGAATGTCGAAGATCTCCGTGAACAGCGCCGGAAGAGTGAGGCGTTGCCAGTTGGCGCGGCACCAGGACAGTGCTTGCGGATGATTTGCGCCGAGTACGCGCGCGCGCCCGGCGAGCTCCGCCATCGTCTGCAGGCGGGGCTCCACCAGTGCAGGGTTGATGGCGCGCTCGATGACAGCCACGCGCAAGGCGTCGCCGAGCGCGCGGTGGATATCGGCCACAGCTTCTGGCGCACTCAGAGCCGAGCGCACGGGCGAAGTCAACAGCAGCCCGGTGAACGCGCCCAACTCGGAATCATCCATCTGCAGCTGCCATAGCGACCACATGTAATGCAGGATTCCAGCCGCGAAGTCCGACTAAAATAAACATTTATACATTTCATAACTTGATACACTGCACCGCGTGAAATGGAACGTGCCATATAATACCACTTAAAACTACTAGTATTGTATTACATGATCTGTGACTTAACTAACTAAGCAAAATGTTATTGATGAGATTTGTATTACTCACATTGTAGATGAGGCTGAGATGCGCCTGGGAGACGATAGAGCCGTCGTCCAGGAGCAGGTATTCAGGCGAGCAAGCACGGTGTGCGCGAGTTATGAACACCTCAAAGAACCCAAGCTGGACAGACAATACGTTACAATATAAATATTAAATAATACTAGTAGTTCGCCCCGAACTGAGATCGTCAAGACGTTGTAAAGACATGAGAGTCCAAACGGAATAAAAAAATATTTAACAAAATTGTTGTAAAATTTATCATTTGTCGGCCTTGAAAGACTTGGGATTATTTCAGAACGCTACCATGCGGCCCTAATCGTTGCATAGGAATAGAACAGGGGTACCTACGTATCACACACATGCTTTATTTCCCAAGGCTAATTTGCAATAACGAGTAAAGCATTACAGGCTTTATCCGTGGCATGTGGCATGGTACGAAACTATAAATGTGACTACCTTATAACTCACGTGTCCAGTGCGCATATGAAACAAAATACACGGTCTTCGTAGCAAGTGGTGTTGTTATACTGCCGCACTCGGAAACATTACTCAAACGTAAGTTGCCTTAGTTCGTAACAAGTTTTACGAATTAAAAGTGGAATATAAGCTAAAAACGCAAAAAAATCATTAGACGGAAAACTTGTTTGAATCAAAATGATATTTGTGCTGAATATTGTTTTTTAGATTTTTCATATTCAATTTCAGTGATTTGATATCTTCAGAAATGTTTATATGTATTCTGCCTTGTTTACACTTTTTTAAGTATCAAGCGCGAGTGACTAGTACAAGTGGTAAGCGATAAGTAAATTCAGCGTGTAAACGCATACGCTGTTAAGTGACGAGTCACTTATCACTTCGCACTTGCACTTAACAAAGTGTAAATCAGCTATTAGCGAGATTTTGTTTGACGGTTGTCAGTCACTAAAGTAAAGCATTGATTATTTTTAAACGTACATCTTAGAGTGCGGCTGTATGACACAGTTTTTAACCAATAACGAATACCCGATGGTGTAAGATTAATGCTTGCTTGCGCTAATGACCTACCCGAGCAACTGCACTTTAATAATTTAGAGGGTTACGGAGTAAGCAATTATTTTATATCGATGGAATCAATACAAGGTTCTATTCACCTAGACGTATAACTCAACGTCCGCTAGGGAAGTACTACCTACCTACCACCGCTGCACCGTACCGATTTCTGCCGGCAAGCAAAGATACCGGTTCGACGTCTGTGTGATAAGACGCTGTGTGATGCCTCGCAATCACAAGGCACGCCCTGGCAATTCGTTGTTATAGACAGAGGTTACCACTTAACATCAGGTGGGCCATTCGCTGGCTCTATTAGTCCTGTACATAAGCCCACTCCATCTAAACATTGTCCCGTTAAGTGTAGGCATAGGTTACCTCCTGTCGCTGTATAAATAATCTCCAATTAGATGTAAAGGCCTATATATTATTCCTGTCGAATGTCAAACCTATTTAGTAAGTAGGTACCTTGATCAGAATTAACTGGTCATCCTGCGGCAAGCTGGTGAAACCGGGCAGACGCTTAGCGAACTCCACGACATGTTGCACGCTGGGCGTCAGGCGGATCGACAACGCCGTCCACATGAGAGAACGCGCGTCGGTTAGGCGATCCGTCGTAGAACTCGCCCCCTCTTCGCCACCCGATACTGGTAAGAAAAAAATAAAAATATTCGAACAACAAAGATAAAGACCTTAAGGTGGGGTCACACTAAGCTGCAGTCGGCAGGGAATTAAGTATGAGCATAGTCTAAACACCATAATACCTCTGTCTGCACCTTAAAGAATAAAGGCAATGTTGCTGTGGCAATAAGCCCGGAAGTAATGCCGGCAGTGGCATGAGCTGAGTGTGAACGCGGTATTAAAGACTAAGTAACATAAGTACATACTAAAAAATACTTACCTAAGTATGTTAAACTTATACTGAAAGGTAGTTAGGTACCTACTACGCGACAGGATATGTGTTCTGTGTACGCCACACTATTTGGTTTGCGTCACAAAGCTGATGACGCACGCGCGGGGTCGGTATCAGAGTTCCGCGGAATTAGAAAAGATGAATGCCCCGAATGTAGGTATATACCTACCTCTTATTTCAACATGTTTTGAATACCCCAAGTCCCTCTTTTCTTTGACCTAACAAACATTTCAACGACCCCAGCTAGTTTCAAATGTATATTCGGGTAATCATCTTGGTCTGACAATATTTTCACAGAATAAGACTTTTCATTAAAGTATTAGCACCTCTTAAACATTAGGAAGTGCGCTCGATAGCCTGTGTCCTGTGTACGAGATTCTTAACTGCTCTGCGCATATCCTGTCGGTTTGCTCGGGTCCATTCCTCAATTCAAATCAATTAATCCAATTATATTAGGACCATGCTAATGGTGCTGTTCAAACTATATAAACAAATTTGTAACTTAATCGACCCTGTTGAACTAATCCTAAGAAGTTGTAGAAAAGTTTTATCCAGCTAGGTACCAATCTTATAATAATTTCGCTAGGTACCTATTTATTTTTCGAAAAACTTAACTAAACTTGTGTCCTAATTATACGCAGACATAGAATTCCTCGCAGTAATACCCGCAGGCCCGTGCGAATAAGAAATTGCCTTTCTCAATCAAATAACATGGGTTGGGTAGCCGGCCATGGTACCTACCTACAAGGAGAGTTCACTTGCATATTCTGCTTCTAGCATATACTTTGATGAGGATGTCTAAGATTTTTTTTTTAAATTTAATAACGAATCCACATGCAACGAACCATTAGATTATTCACCAGGTTGTGGTGTGAAATGTAATAAAACATAGTACATACCATCGTAGTCGAAGTGATGCAACTGCACCAGTACTCCGTTCGCTTTTCCGCGCAGCTCCTCGTTGTAGGTGCATGTGATGTCGTGCATCTTGCCCACCAGCATGCATAGCTCCCGCGCACTCGACAGCCGTGGCTCGTCCACCTCCAGCTCATACATCGTCGGCAGTGGTATCGGCAGGCCCATCGACGGCGGCAGCGCGGCGGCGACCTCGGCCATCGGAACAGGAGAAGGCTCGGCGGCATCCGCCACATCCCCTCGCTGCTCCGGCGGCGGCGGCGTCAGGTTCCTGTTCACTTCAGCCATATTGTTGTCGTTACATGATTCCCGGGACCTCTTCGGCACACGGCCATACCTCACGGCTGGAATGTGAGCCATATTACAACGGACGCAGGTAGAGCACACACGAACGAGGCCGATGCACTTGCGGAACTGCGTTTCGTACACGCTGCGCGTGCGCCAATTGGAAAATGGCCGATCGTGCGTTGCTCCATCTGCGCCTGCCTGGGAGGGATGTTGGTGCTACTAGATTTATGTTAGATACCATTCTCACGGCCGCAATACACGCCCATGATACAATAGCTGCTGTACCCATACTACCCATATCTACTACCCGCGACTTCGTCCGCCGTAACCGCTAAAACATGTTTACACCTAAGCACTGATCATCCTAAGTAAGCTATCTTTCCCAGTTACAGTTTTATAGTAAAAAAAATCTCAAAAAAAATCTACATGAATTAGGACAATGAAGATGCGCTAGTGAACTAACTATGTAATTATGTACTAAAGCCATTTTTCGGTCGGGACGCTTCCTCGAGCTTCAACCCCGTGCGAATGACTTTAGAGTTGAGCCCACTGTTTTAAAGAACAAAGTTCAAAATAGATTCACAGTTATGCACCACGGGCTTGGGCGAACACAAGTTGACGAGCGACGGTTAAATACAAAAAATACTTTCATATTTCTTCGCAAATAGTTCATAATGGAGATTATTTTAATTATTATTAAACATGGGATTGGGAGGGATTCAAGGTCACCAGAAACTAAGACAGCTTTGTCCCCGAGGATAATAATCTACTTTTCACACAAACTACAAGATAACATCGATTGGCAAGTTCAAAAACGTAATAAAACAAAGACTTATTTCAAAAGCATACTATAAAATATCAGATTATTTAGAAGACAAACAAGCTTGGGACGAACTAGCTCCAACTCATCCAATAAAAAAAAAAAAATTGTAATCATACCTAATCATACAAAACGTAATGACGATTCAAAGTGATCAGTGAGATTTTATTGAATAAAAGCTTTTTGACTTTGACTTTGACTTTGAACAAAAAGTTTAGCAAGTTCAAAAACGTACCTAAACATAATAAAATAACTGATTATTTAGAAGCTAAACTAGCTTGTGACGAACTAGCTCAAACTCATTCAATAAAACAATGTAATCATACAACAAAACCTTATGACGATTCAAAGTGATCAATGAGATTTTATTGAATAAGTAAAAGCATTTTAACTTGGACTTTGAGTACCTAGTTACCCAGTGGCGGATTTGCCCTAAGGCCCAGTAGGCCCGGGCCTAGGGCGGCCAGATATTAGGGGCGGCCAATCGTGACAAAAAATAACTGATGATAGCAAGAAATAAATCAAATGCAAAGTAGGTACCTAAATATTTAAAAGGCTGCGCATATTATGGCGGGCCGCTCTGTACCGCAACGTATAGCAATAATCTTCCTAATATGCATTACTAGCCGTCGCCCGCAGCGTTGCTCGCGTTCTAGACCCTTTAGAGTGTGACTTTTCAAAATTCCTTTCTTAGTGCACCCCTATACTATATAAGGATACTACCCTCCAAATTTCATACCTCTAGGACTTATGGTTTAGGCTGTGCGTTGATTCTCTGTCAGCTTCAAAAGAGTTTTATATATATTGATGATAATATTGATTGATGTACCTAGTCTATACGATGGGTGCTGAGAAAGGGGCGGCACATGGCGTGGGGCCTAGAGCGGCCAAGACTGCAAATCCGCCACTGTAGTTACCAACGAACAATGAACCAATAACCATAAATGATTAATTGCAAATATTTAGGTACCCAGTTCAAACATTGCTAAAATAATTCGTATTCTTGCGCATGGTATTGGGAATAGTATCAAATTACATGAAGACCGTTGCGCAAAACTGCTGAAATTAGGAAAAGCGCGAGCGGATGTGCATTTATTGCTTACAATGTGCAAACGCAAGTACGCTGCGTATTCGATTCCTTGAACACTTGTCCTGTTTCAGATATTGTTACCATAAAAACCTACGATAAAGTATTTCATTGATAGGTATACATACATCATCATCATCAATATATATAAAACTCTTTTGAAGCTGACATAGAATCAACGCACAGCCTAAACTACAAGTCCTAGAGGTATGAAATTTGGAGTGTAGTATCCTTATATAGTGTAGGGGTGCACTAAGAAATTAATTTTGAAACGTCACACTATAAAGGGTAGAACGCGAGCAACGCCGCGGGCGACGGCTAGTACATACATATATCTATAAGATCTTTATTAATAAGTACCTACCTAGAATAATGAATAAGAAAATATAAGTAATAGATACTTTTTTAGAATTTCAAAATTGTGTACAAGCTCTAGTGATATTTTTTTTATATAAATAAGTAACACTTTTATGATAGAGTTAGGTTCTTATTTGTAGTAGGAAAGAGAAAATGAAGTTCCTAGTTTTAAGTCATAAAATATTTTTATAATATGTATGGTCTCATCATTGTTACTAATGATGCTGACTGTACCCATCAACTGCAATGCCGCCAAGATTTTAAACACTAGTTAAAATACTTTAAAATTGACAGGCATCACAGCTCAGTGGGTAGTAACTCTGCCTTCCGTGCTGTGGGTCGTGGGTTCGATCCCCACCAAGAACAAATAATTGTATGTGGCAAACATAGGTAGATGTTTGTTCTATGATTGGGTGTTACTATAAATTATAAGTGTCTATTTATTTAAAAAAAATATTATCCATGTATAAGTATTCTATCAGCAATCTAGTTCCCATAGTACAGGCTTTGCTTAGTTTGGGACTAGAAGGCGTTATGTGATATGTCCAAGAATATTTATTTATGAATCAAAATATTTTTTATTAATGATAATTGAATACTTACAGTCGCGCGACATTCCGACAGCTATGCACTTCTTGAATCGGCAAAATTGGCAGCGGTTTCTGTTGAGTCGGATAACCAGGCACTTCCCGTCGCGGAGGCAGCGGTACTCGATCTGCTTCTGGATGCTCCGTCGGAAGAAGCCCTGTAAGTGACGGTGTTGGAGCTGTTACCAGGATACTCGCGCCAGCGGTCACGCGCTCCCGCTGTTTCCTACCTATCACACGTGATTGTTTTCTATTGTTTCCTCGTACAATAAAAAGGGTACTTTCCACCCGTTTGCCGCGTGTTTCAGAAGTTTCTGGCTTGCGGTTGAGTTTTATGACTTTTAAGTGGTTTCGCTGATGAGTCATTTTTGCCAAAAAAAAACAAAACTTAGCAATGAAAGTCCTAGTAAAGACTAACGCTACACGCTGTCGGTAACGGATACACCGTAAACTGTAAAATGCATGTAGATACAGACTACAGTGGATTACTTATGCCTTGGATACCACGGACCGTGAATCGGGATATGAAAATATAATATACTAGCTTCCGCCCGCGACTTCGTTCGCGTCCCGTTGGATCCCGTTGATTTTCCGGGATAAAAAGTACCCTATGTTACTTCTAATACCTCCAAGAATATGTGTACAAAGTTTCATGATGATCGGTTAAGTAGTTTTCGCGTGAAAGCGTAACAAACCAACTTACATTCACATTTATAATATTATTATGATGTAGATCTTTTCAAGGTTCAATAATGTACACTACCTACTCAATCTCATCTTTTATGGAATTACTTACAGCGATACAAAATTATAGTCATACTTATTTATCATTATTTATATGTAACTTGACTGAAGTTAGATGAAAGGAAAAACATTTTAAAATGATCGTCCCCTTATCTCCGAAGTAATTGTTACCTGTGCAAAAGTCACTGACCTTGCAGCCTTCGCAGGAGGTCACCCCGTAGTGGTACCCTGAGGCTTTGTCTCCGCAGACTTTGCAGGGAGCTGCTGCTTTCCCACCGCCGACGCCGCTCGCACTGTCCGCAGCGTATTGTTGGTCTGTGGACAATATCACTAATATGGATTCCGACTTATATTGAGTATAAAAAAATTTGTTCAAAAACTAAATTCAGACTACGCTCTAAGAAGTATGAAACAAAAAAATATTATCGAAATTGTTATGTAGATAGTGGTGTTTAGAAGATAGCCGGGTCGTATGCCACACTGCCATAACCACAGATCATTATAACACTATACAAAGCATACTACTTACATACCGGTCAAAATCATATACCCTCCTTTTGCTTCGCCGTAGTCGGGTAAAAATGATTATTTTAACGACAAACAAAAAAAAGGTACATCATTTTGATTTTCCATTGATTATCTGTTTTCTCACATCTGTATTGAAAAACGTCGTAATGTATGAATGTATGATACTCGTCTCGTAGGGTTATTGTAAGCTCGTAAATCTTACAAAGTCAATTCGTTTGCAATAACCAATCTACTACGACGCTATCATTATGTATTTTTTTGTATAAATGTAGGCTTTAGAAAACTTTGGTACAAAAGCTCGCCATAATGCTATCTACAAAAGAAAACTTTGGAGTGCGAATTGAAAGTTAATGTATAAGCTAGATCGACAATATTCGCCCACGGTGGCATTGACAATAGACTAAAACTCGCTAAAGTAGCATTGCATTGCAGCAGAGCATAAACTAAATAACTACTAATAGGGACTTAGGTAGACATTTGCCACATTGTATTCGATTTCGATGGAGAACTAATCACGAAATAGAAATGTCTAAAGAATAGAACACAAAAAAATAAAAAATTATTAGTACAGCAGATTGTTAGCATAGGAAGCACAGAAAATAAGACAGGTTCAGTTCAATTTAGGTGTTCAAAACCATACCTCTGTTAGGCTTAGGATACACCAGCGCCCGAAACAGTATCGGAAAAAGTATGGCGAGTCGCAACATGATAAGCAGATCGTCACCTACTCGTAAAAACAGACAAAGTCGCGAGTATTAATTATTTTTAAAATATTTTATTTTTATAGGTTGAGTATTAATGTAATCGTATTAATGAAGGAGTTTGTTTTGAAACTTGTAGCAAATGGGAAGCCGGTTTGTCGCCAGAAGAGCTGGCGTGAGACTGAAGGAAGGGTCGTTTGTAACGTAAATAGCTCTATTGTTCCATGTGTATTTTGTAAATATTGTAAATACTGTATTTCTCGGTATTTTTTTGTGAACAAAGCTTATTTCACGAAGGAAACTTTTCTTTTAAAAAGACAAAACTAAGTAAATTATTTAAAAAATTAACTGCTAATAATTACCGTCAAGTTTAAGTATTTCAAAAGTTACTTAGGTATTTAAAAAACAAATACCCGACCAACTGAAAAATTACACTCAGAAGTACACCACGGCCTTGCTAACGTCAACTCGTTTGCAATTACCTACCAATCTATGACGCTTGTATCAATATAATGTACTCAGATTACCAAAACATTATGTAGGCAATGTAGGTAATTTTTTGCTACTAGGTATGTAAAGATGCGTAAATAAATAAATGGGCATAGCGCAAACAAGTAACTAGCTCATCTGCTTAGAGGAGCTTTCTTAAAAACCCCTTTTTCGGCTAAAAGTCATTGTTCAAGATACAAAGTTCCATCTCGTTTTGTTTAGATAGATAGTGATGAAGAATCTTAACGACTATATGTAACCGGGGGTGAATTCAAGAAATAAAGATTTAATTCACCAGTTTTTGGATGAGTTAGTCACCGATTCTGGTGGCGGAGTTTTTAGGCCGCCTTAAGGCCTCCGTCGTGGCTTAACGACTGCTAGAGCCGGGACCGACAGTTTAACGTGCCCGGTGGTTACTGAATGGTTGACTGACCGGTTAAGCAGTGTATAAGTTGAGAGGTGATTCTAAATAAGAGCAGCAAGTAAGCATTCCAAACGAAAGAATTTCTGTGATGAGGGGTGAAAAAATTGCTATACCTACTTAAAACGTGCTCTTTACTTTCAAATGAACCAATGTAACATGTAACATTTGTAATATTTTTCGCAAGGTAAAGTAAAGAAGGTTTAGGCAAGGATACGGTTCAGTTTGAGCGGATTCTTATTGAATTTTTCGAGTCTATATAGTGCCTTCTGGTAAGATCGGCGTAAGTGGAAGTCCGGAGAAATCACGTAACTAAGCAATTATCATCTAAAAATATCGCAGAATTGCTTGGCATCCGGACTTCCACTTCCGCCGATCTTATCAGAAGGCACCTTAGTTCTTAGAAGTTGCCTATAATTTTATTTTCATAAAACCATAAATAGAGGTTTTCTGAAATAAAAATTTGTATTTTAGTTTAGACGGATACTTTACGAGAAATCTATCTGGATTCAAATATTACGCACTTACAATTTTTTTTACTGGTTTTTTCCCCTATTAAAAATGTATCATTTAATTTTCATATCTTGCTTGCCACCTCTTTCTTGTCCTTAATTTTCAGAATAATTATTGTTTTTATGTACGTACTGACTAACAGTTTTCGGTTATAAACAATTAAGATCGTTGGTGATGATAACATAAAATAAACAAAATTAAATAAAAACTAAAAAAAGCCTTATATTCCTACTAGGTTACTATTAATATATTGAATTTAAATATTTAAATATATAAAAACTACGTTTTAAATTAGTTACGACCCCTCTTGGGTATAGACCTCCTCCAGTTTTCTCCAGCTGTCTCGGTCCAGAGCATGCTCTTTATTTGGTATTGCTATTAGGTACCTATTAGGTATAGGTTTAGTAAGTATTAGGTATTGCTATTAGGTATATATAGGTGGTATTTGCACCCTTTTGTATATCTAGTGTTTGGTCCACCTGGTCTTCTCGTTCCTGTGGGACCTTTCCATTTTGTTACTATTTTTGTCCATCTGTCGTTGTGCGTCCGGGCCACATGCATCCTGATGATAACATACTATTCCTCAACTTTAGCTGTAACTAGCTATAGTGACGGACAGACAGACTAGACACCAGAGTGAGACGATCGCCAGCAGCCGGAACGTGTGAAATTAAAAGGCACAGTGTTCCATTTTTCCATAACTGGACTGGAACACTAAAAATCGATATAACCGTCTTCAGTAGTTTAGATATCATTAGAATGATTCCGATTTTGGACACCGGGTCAAATGGGTTTCGTTTCGCTTGATACAACAGCTGCACTCAGAGATTTCCCTACGTCAAAAGACAATCAATGCATAGTTTATTGATATCAATCAGCATTGACGAATACAGAGTGCGGTAGTTAGTGCGCATTTGTAAGTTTTTGTTGAGCCCTTCGCAACTTCTGGTGAATTCACAAATCAACCTTAGTTTCTATACTTAGGATGGCTGGAATGTGCGTAGGCGTGCCTCTGGCTACACCATATTCTCAGATCTCTCTCGGAGGGA
The DNA here is from genome assembly GCA_918843925.1 of Eulithis prunata. Lineage (NCBI taxonomy): Eukaryota > Metazoa > Arthropoda > Insecta > Lepidoptera > Geometridae > Eulithis > Eulithis prunata. The sequence goes on from OU974006.1 coordinate 11,817,666, forward strand.
TTTTTTACAATTCAATTTCGAAATATCTTTATTTGTATATAAAAAGCTTAGGTTGTATAAGTTTCAGTGTAAATTTTATCCTAGAATGACAGCTTAGGTACCTACGCTTATCAACACTTATAAAGATTAAAAACTAAGGTACTTATTAACAATTAGTCCTCTATGATTACTACATAAATAGTTATTTTTTCTTTTATAAATAAGAGATTATATTTTAAGAGGTACACATTTTTTACCACAAAACGTAAAAAAAGCCTAATTCGTGAAGAAAATCTTACGATCTTCGGATTATCTTCGGTATCTACGTGTATTAAAAAACTATCTATTTTAGGAGATTATGCTCGCACGAATTACTCATAATAAAAGCATGACAGGGTAAATAAATCTTTTGTCCAAGTAAATAATGTAACATTAGAATATTATGGTATGTACTTTAGACTTTAGTAAATAAGTAGAACACGAACGAAATGTACCATAATTTAATCTGATATTTATGTTATTGGAATTGTATATTTAACATTTTGATGTGTGCAAAATTTTTACCTGTGTTTTTTGTTTAAAGTAGTTTGTCATCTGTATAGTTTAATTATGTTTTAGCTTTTAGGACAAATTCACATACCTATACGATTTGTAAAAAAATTGCTATCGAATAAATTAAATAAAATGAAGTGATTTCACAGTGTTCAGTCGAATGGAGAGTTCAATCGACTTATTCCCTGGAATCTTAGAGTGCACCCTTTAGGGTTTCCAGTTTCCACACTAAGTAATAATATTAAAAGCATCTTATCTAGATGACATAGATGGCGTAAGGGCCACTTTTTACTCATGCCCCGATGAAAGGGGCGCTGCAGTGCCTTGGGACATTTTAAGATGGCCTAGGCTCGGCACCTTTTTTTTTTTTTTTATGCCATCCTCTCAGCCTAGTCGGTCTTATGCACGGGAAAGACAAGGTCAATACGTGTGGAGCTGACTAAGCCGCAGGTTTCGTCGCGATGTTTTTCTTCACTATTTGAGAGCCAAAGGAAATGCGTACAAAATTTTTCGCATACAAAAATCCATTGGTTCACGATCGGGTTCGGACCCAAGACTTTCGGATTGGAAGGCGGAGTTGTTACCACTAGAACACCGGTGCTCTAATGTGGTGGTTTCACACTACCACCGACTCAACACCTACACGGTTTCGTCGGAAGCTAATCTCATACATTTAGTAGGTACTAGTCGCTTTCACATTGTTCCGTCAACGACAATAATATGCTATTTCAAGCACCAGATATGTGTCATGCTGGCTGGTATCGTGTGTAGATGTTGTGCCACTGTGCTAACGCTCTTAGGCTGCAAACGTACTGTAAACGTAACTTAATAAAGTATGGGTTTATATGGAACTATAAATATTTTTATAATTAAGTAAAAAAAAATTTTAAAACCTTTTTTATCTAGCTCCATCTTCAGTACTGAATATCAGCCACGATCATAGGCCTTGCCAAGATAAATCGAACAAACCCAGACGCGATGGAGTTGGGTTGTTTTGCTACTGAGTTCCCATGGCTACCCTCCAGCTCTATCATTAGATCACCTGACTGTCACCTTACATTGTAACTGAAGACTAAAATTATGAATGAGTGCCTATCTATACCTCAACAAATTGCTGTGCCCTAACAGGGTTTATGTTTGCTACACTACCTTTTGTACAAAATCTATAAGACAACATAAGTTCAATAAACGATTTGAATTTGAATAGGTAATTTGATTTGTACTTGACTAATACGCATATGCCCAATCTAAATCGGACATCGGGAAGTGGGTCAAATTTAACTTGTAAGATTTGACCCTAGCTAAACGAACATACACAAATATTGCAAGTTTAATAAAAGGTTGTAAATATATGAATCCTTTTTTACACAGGCGCTAGTGCCTGCCGTAAGCCTCATTCGAAAGCCATCTATTATAGCGAAGAGAAGACCAATTAAATTCTTCCGTAGGTATAGAAATAGATGCGCTATCTAGGGCACATGATGAATGATCATACTACGCATGCAAGTACCTTGATATCGATAGCAACATCGTAGTTCCTTACGAAGTTAAAGAGCAACCAGACAGACAATTAATACCTAATTATTTTTATTTGTAAGGTGAGAGGTGTTGTTTATAAGCATCCAATTAGCATTGCACAGCGTGCGATTTGTACGTGCAAATAACAATGTCGAATTTTTTTTTTACAGAATCACGTTTTGTAGAGATCGCTTACGAATACCGCAAGATGGGAAATATAAAAACGAAGTTTTTATTAAATAAATCCACCACTTCGAAGATTCCTAAGCTCCAAAAAATATTCTGATTCAAACGTGACTCGAGTAGACAAAATTTTCACTTGTTGAACGCCCACCGTGGTATTAAGTATTATCATGATATCAGCCTGTCCACAGCTGGGCAAAGGGCCTCTCTATGTCAACTAACCTCTACTACTATTTATTTAAGTAATTAGGTACAACGTACAGTTCACACATAAAAATGGAAGGAATGTGTAAGTCACATTCCTATTATTACAATACAGCACACACACCTACGCGCAAAACGTTCTCACTTTTAATTAATAAAAAATACTCGAGCCTTTTAGCTTTTTGCATAAGATAAGATGTAAAAAAACACTATCGAAAAATGAAGGTGCACGTCACGCACGACAAAATGGCTTTCGAATGAGGCTTATTTTTATGAAGGTTCTATTCTAATAGGTCGTGCGGTGCCTGCGATAATTTATACATCACTTTTGAAAGTCTGAAACTCGGTCTCACGATCACGTTTTTGCTTTGCTAATGTTATTTCCTGTTTATGACACCGGTACATTTATACCTACTCTTACACGGATAGTAAGTAACAAGGGATAACGACACAAAAACGATTGAGCAGAAATTACGAAAATAGGGCAGATTTACCTTATTCTTAACAGTTTCCGCTTACTCAGCCACGCGTAGTCATCCGACAAACTATACTCTGTATACTAGCTAGGGGAATGTTCTAAGTAGGTTAGAAATAAGTCTCTGTAGAAATATTATAAGTTTTGAAATAGGTACTCAGTTGTAATATTCTTTTCGAAATAAATGTATCTAAAATGTTTAAAATGAAAACTTCTCACCGAATTATTCCGAAGGTTTTAGTCTCACTGACCGGCGCGATTCAAATTCAAAATTTCACATTCAAGAAAAGGTATACTTTATTTAAATACGGAGCGGTTTTCGCGGTCGCGAGTCTTGGACTCACCTGAGGTAGTGGTGCACCTTGCAGCATTGGATGCAAGAGAGCGATTGCCGCGACCATCGTCGGTTGCGCAGATAGTCGGCGCGCGACACATTTTTACCATAAACACTTCAAAACAACTCGCAGAGTACAATTCGTTTTATGACGATGATATTAGATTCGTATTACATGCACGCATGTCCGAAAGGTTTTAGTCTTCCGAAACGAGTGAACGGAACCCGTTCATTTTCTCATACAAGGTAAGTAGGTACATGAATCATAAGGTAAGTATACTTAGTTATGTACATTGTTATTAGTTAGAGTTAGTTGGTACAGTACACCTATGATTTCGCAGACTTCGTATGTGAGTACTGGCACAGATGTGCACCTATGCGTTTGTAGACAGCTCGAGAAAATATTATTCTGATATAATAGATTCCAAGGCTTAGCGAAGCAAACGGTAAGAAAATGGCGTGCACACGAGTAACAAGATTAGAATTTGAAATCGTAACGACATTATATACTTCTGATGCTGACTGACCATACATGGATGGATTTTAATAACACTTCAAAGTCCGTGGGGATATCGTTGTGTTATGAAAACCTGTCAGGTTTAAGCCTGGCAGGTTTTCTGAACTGTTTTCATACTAAATCATTGGTATTCTGTGACCAAATAGTGACATTAGCGAGTTTCAGCGCGTTTTTTGATGTCAAAAGCTTCTTGTTATCGTATATCTGTAGCCACGTCACTTGACATTATGCTGGGCAGCGAACGCAGTTCAGAGCTTGCGATACGGGGGCTGACAGAAAAATATTAGGTTAAAGCGTTCAGTGTTCAAGCTTATGGAATTGGCTAGCTATTTTAGCATATCTAAAATTAGTAGTGGCAATATTCTGTCCTATTATGCAGTTGATTCCACAGTGTGGGATCTAAAGGGGCCTGGCACATCCACATCTAATCAGGACATCAGATGCACGCGGGCCGCCACTCATTTAATCGTCCCAATCGACACCTTCCTCTAAAGTGCATTACGCAATGTGAACGCACACGGAACCTAGGTATCTAGGTCTACGCACACGGAACCTAAATATCTAGGTTACCTACAATACAAGATGAGTAAATTGAGTAATAGGGTTCCAAAGTCCGGCTTGGATTTTTTCCCTATGTCCCTCTGTATGTTTATAAATATTGGGTACGCTCCAGCCTAAGTAAAGTGTCAAACATTGTTCTTACACTAGTAGTTCGCCCCGAACTGAAATCTCGTGATGGTCGGAGGTTAATAAAACCCAAACAAGTTTTATTGACCAATGGTTGTAATAAACTTTGCAAATCGCCGTCTAGCTATGTACCAGTTTTACACGAACTACAAAATCATTTAAACTCCAAGAAATGGTAGCTCACGTTGTACTGGGTTTGCCAATTTTATAATTTTTACACCAACTCAAAAACCTTTACACCTAGAATCAAAATAAAAACGATTTTGGAATGTCTAAACAAAACCCTATCATATGACACCTCACTTGATATTATTGTACGACTTTTTTTTAACTTCTTTTGGACCCTTATAACTTCACGACCCCTTGATCGATTTACTTCATTTAACAAACCAGTAAAACTTAAGAGTACTATCCGTATACCTACCGAATTTTATGAAGATCGGATGAGCGGGTTAGAAGACCTCGTCGAACAAACATACAAATATACAACGCTTTTTTGTCCAAGTTGTCACTAAGATCTCGTTCGCTTCGCTCACTCGATCAAATATTCTGAGAAATTTTAAATTCACATGGCGGTGTCGCTGTAGTGGGCGGACGGAAATGTCTATAATACTGTAAAAGGGGAATGGCAAGCATGTCAAAGGTATTCTTACAATGGATTTTTTCACAATGGAAGCTAATAGACTACTATATTCAAAGAAACATCTAGATCACTTAAGTATCTGTCTAATGTACTTGTATTTAAATATATCAGGTTCGATGTTACCATGAAGCTCACCTAATAGGCCCATGGTCCCATTGTTATCTAATAGCTGTAATTAACTAGCTATGGACTGCGTAATCTGCACTTTTATGTATAATTGAATTCGGAGCGCTCGCGAATATTACATTAGCACCACGGCGTAGCGGAATTATTGCTAGAAGCGGCGTACCGGGCCTAAAAGTAGAAGTTTTTTACCAACCGCTATTGCCTGCTATTTATTTATCGGTCTCCAACAATATATCATTACCTTTGCTATCTTTGACATGGCGTGCAAGCGTTTTAGTTCAATTGAACAACTAGAACGGGGTCACTCAGTACCGGTCAATCATCTATGTATTGAAACTTCACAAATTGTGGTTGTCCGGTCCGGATGGTCAATTGCACGTTCATTTTGTGCTCATCAGAGGACCAGGCCTGGAAATGCGTGTGACTACGATACCGTCAGATAGTAATAGACAACGCACGCGACGCAAAATGACAAAGATGGTGTTCTATTTGAGGATAAACGGCTTCGGAAGTTATTTTTGCTAAACCGTGGTACCTACTGGGTGTACAACAAGGCTTGAAAAAACTATTACACCGTGTGTAAAGCGGATTTTTTACAAGTTAATATTAATATACATAGTAATTGAAACATTGGTTTTAAAAATTGGCTTATTCTATTATCATTTGGCTTCGTAGTAAGGTTGGTCGACACTAGTAGCAGTAGTGCTACGCGGCCGCCCGGCGTAGCGCCTCCGTGTCCGCCCATAAAAGACTTCAACGGGCTCGCGTAGCGCATGCTACGCCGAAGAACATACCGCTACGCATAATTAAAAATAACAATGTGATCCTTGCGAGTTTACACAATGAAACTATATTAGTTTTTTTAATCTTTTATTGTAGGTAGGTAGATTAGGTGATCTGTAGATGACAGGGGTATTTAAAACGTGCAATCCTAGTGTGATTGAATGACTGCTTGAACTAACTATTCTAAGAATTAGCACGTCGTCGTCGGCGCGTGTGATTCCAAACTGTGGCCATAAAATAGTCGGATTAAGATTCGAGAGGGCTGCGACATTCAAAATGTATGAAAAAGCAGTTTTATGATAATCATTTAAAATACGGATGTAGGTGTTTCAAACAATTGTTATTTATTACCTGTAATTTTCAACCTAATATTTTGCGCCGTCGTCAAATCCAATTAAGAACTCAGATCCTGTTATTAATAAATTCGATGTAAGCTTGTAATATCACAAAATAGTTACACAGTGTTTTGTTTTTCGCATTGACATTCAATTTGATCGAAAGAGTCCGTAGTTACACCGTGTTTTACGATGGAAGCTTGGAATAGTTATTCCAAGCTTCCATCGCGTTTATTAATTACAAAGAGTAAGATTAGATGTAACTTTAAGACTTTTTATGGAGAAATATATCTCTACTGCGTTTCTGGATTAGGACAGGCCTTGGGTGAATTCTCTGCAATTGTTGTTATTTTGGTGGATGGCACAAACTTAGGGAGGCCTATGCCCAGCAGTGGTAAGGTCGGGCTGTGGATGATGATGATGATGATGTTGTTATTTTTAGTGTATTACTTGTATTTACGATTAAAAAGCAACAAAGTCGTTGCGATTTTCACAGTATACGCACTGCTACTTACAACGAATTTGACTGAATAAAATATTAATATTTAGATCTGCCTTAATTTTATAATTAAGTATAATCTGAATCATTAACGATACAAACCATAATTCTGCTGCGTGTCCCATATCTAGTATGCCATCTCGAAGGGTAGCTTCTCGAGCATTCCCGACCAATTAAATCATTTCATTAGGTATTATTTCATATGTAATACGTTCAATATCGGGATTTTTTATCATTCTTCCAAGTTTTTTCTTCTTTTTTTTATTACAATTTAAGTCGTTCCGTGACATCTTGTCTAAAAACTCTGACATTTTATTGAATGACACTCTGCTTTCGAGAGTGTCATTCAATAAAATGCGAATAATATGGGGATTTTGCTTGGACGAATGATCCTTTGACCTGAATTAATAAAGTACATAAACAATATTTCAAAAAAGTTCCTAATATTATTAACTAGGCAATGTATTCACACCCACACTAGTGTAAACTTTACACTCAACTCAGTCGGTGTCTAATAACAATAAAATACGTATTAAATTGACAATCGTGCAAGTATAGTCGGTGATTGCTGATAAAGTAACCAGTTACGTAACTAGCCAAGCTTTCTTCCGCGAATATTATGTCTTGCTCTTTATGTACGGGCTAGAAAGAGATATGCGCGCTCACCCGGAGACTGTACAATAGGGCTGTCACACATAATTTGTGTAGCATAATACAAAATGTGAATAGTATGTAAGTGTTCTAGTTACGGTTATAGGTTCGCTAACAATTTCGTATATAAATATCTTCCAGTGCTTCTTTAAAAAAAAATTGGTTATGGCCTAAGTAGGTAGTTTGTAATTGAATGACATTAGTGTAAGTAAGTAGGTATATTTTGTTTAAAACTTAGGTAATTTACTTATCTACCTACTTATTAGTGATGATAGGTGATTTCGTGGTTTACTAGATTAGGTTTTTGCTTTGTGATAAGTATTAGACAGTCAGCTAATTACGAGTGGATATATGTCTCATGCATGAGCGACGATCGATATTTTAAACATAAACACTGATTACGTAAGTGCGATGCCAACCCTAACCATTTTCCAAAGCAATGATTGCAGTTCAACAAACTGCGCGTGAGTCGATCGTTGAACCTCAACGAAGCAAAACCCGTCCCTTTCCCGCGCGTCAGCCTGTACCATCGCGCTCTTCCCGCGTTGCCATATACCGCTCTCGAAGGTAACCATCGCAGGCATACTTATAGGGGAAATGATGAGCGGTGAAGCATCCGCGCAATGTACCGCGAAATCTAACAGCGACGACGGAGCGATAAACAAAGTGACGTGCAAGAGTTCACTCGACCATTCTCTTTTACTTTCATGTATTAAACATATGTTTTTCTCGGAGTATAAAAACAAACGTACATAGGAATAATTTTCTTATTCGATGGAATTACTTTTTACTCGATTGCATTCTGACTTTACGGAAGAGGCGGAAAAAAGCGCTATCAAAGCTTTCCAAGCACGCGCAGACAAAAGAATACAAAAAAAAATTGTGCCAAGAAGGAAACGCAAAGTCAACTTCCTATATAAATATAACGGCGCAGTCGAATCAATCAATGGAATCGCATGACGTCTCTGTCATTTCAAAAAGTCAAATGTTTTCAGGAGACGCAATAGCATTTTTATTTTAATAGTTTTTCTTGTGTCATTGTGAGTATTATTGTTTAATTTTGGTGGAATTTTAACCATAAATACTTAGGTCGTAACATAAAGTGTGAGCTATTCGAAAGAATGTGTGTAAAGTGGTTTTACTGAATGTAAAAATCGTTTCCGGTTTTGAAGAGAAAATCCACCATTTTCTGTTCTTCTCTTCATTAATAGCCTGTGTCCGTCATTTCGACACACAATTTTGCAAATGTCAAGTGTTAAAATTGTAATAAACAAGTCAAGTCAAGTCATTTGTCAAGTCGGCTGTCGTTTGAAAAGGTTCTTCACTTTTGTGTTTTTCTTTTGTATTTTTAACTAGAATTGTTTTTTTGTTGATTTTTCTTATAATTTTGCTTGGATCCAAATTCTTCACCGATCATTACTTCTCACCACCGGTCATTCTCCATCGTGCTAAGGTCTAATAAAACGTGACATTGGCGAAATTGCGGGCAACACTGCAAAGGCCATAGACAAGAATTGAATTCTTCTTCTTCTCTTCAATAATGGCCTGTGTCCGTCATTTCGACAGACAATTTTGCTAATGTCAAGTGTTAAAATTGAAATAAATAAGTCAAGTCAAGTCATTTGTCAAGTCGGCTGTCGTTTGTTTTGAAAAGAAAATGGTGGATTTTCTCTTCAAAACCTAACACGAATTTTCACATTTAGAAAAACCACTTTACACACATTTATTCCAATGGCTCACACTTTATGTTGCGACCTAAGTATTATTGGTTAAAAATCCACCAAAATTAAACAACAATACTCACAATAACACAAGAAAAACTATTAAAATAAAAGTGCTATGTGTCGTTTCAAAAAATGTCAAAACTCGTGTCCTGTCCAAGAATTGAGTTGAATTGAACCAACGACAGCCGACTTGACGAAGACTTGACTTGACTTATATTATTTAAAATTCACCACTTGACGCTGGCAAAATTGTCTGCGGAAATGACGGACACGGCCGTAAAGGTTTAAAAGAAGAAGACCAAAAATAATCTTGAGTGCTTTTCAGCATCGAGCAGGTTTTCAGAATACACCCTAAGTTATTATTAATTCTAAGTAACATACTTTATTAAAATATCAGTAATAGCTTTGGTGATTTTATTGAATATTATTTAAATTACGAAGGAAATGAAAGAAAAACTTCAAGTGCAATTGCATTGCAACTTCAAACGGAATTGGAATACGATACTAACTTAGGTACTCAGGAATATTATTATCCCTAGTTGACACAGTTCAATCTTCACGCAACTAAGTACGTCAAAGGAAAACAGCTACGAGTAAATTGGCACTTCTGTATCAAAGTAGTTGAGAGATAAGTAGTTCTAAAGGCTGCTAGCGAGAATCAGGACATTTCGTTCCTAATTGTACCTATCTTATCTAGGTAGTTTGGTACCCTCCTGTCTGCTACTTCTTTTGCATTTCTCCGACCTCATCATCATCATCATCATCATCATCATTATCAACCTATATCGGTCCACTGCTGGACGTAGGTCTCTCCCAAGACGCGCCACTGAGCCCGGTCTTCGGCTCTTCTCATCCAGTTTTTGCCAGCTACATGTCTCAGATCGTCACCCCCCCTAGCCGGAGGGCGTCCTACACTACGCTTGCCTTCTCCGACCTGATTTACAAATATTTCAGTTACATACTATAAACCTATATCATAATTAAACAAAGCCAATGGCAACCTGTAACGGTGAAGTTACTTAAAGCTACCCGGCTTCACCTTTTTGTTAAACTTTTTGCTTGTTGCTAAACGTGACAATATTGTAAGAAAAAGTACCACCCTAAAAATTTGCGTAGGTGGGTTATTGTAGGCAATAGGTACTCCGTTGTACGCGTGACTAAGAAGCTGTATAAACAAAAATTTAACCATTATAACTTTTCGCATTTATAAAAGTAGCTGCCGCCCGTGACTTCGTTCGCGTCCCATTGGATCCCGTTAATTTTCCGCGATAAAAAGTATCCTATGTTACTTCTAATACCTCCAAGAATATGTGTAAATACAAAGTTTCATGATTATCGGTTATGTTGTTTTCGCGTGAAAGCGTAACAAACAAACTTACATTAACATTTATAATATTAGTAGTATTTCTAATGGAAAATAATATAAAAGAAAACCGTACAAAGTCGAAAATAATCAAGGTTTGTAAAATTGTTCACCACTCTAAGAAACGGTCACTGTATTTTGATGGTGATAACTATGATAAGTGTGTAGTGTTTTGTAAGCTTTGGGAAGTATTCGTTCTAAAAATGTGACGACTGAGTATGCGAGATACACTGATACAGATGCGAGATACACTGATACATATTTTACGCAGCTAATAATTTGTGTGAACCGACAATCATGAATCAAATCCACAATATCAATCTGCGATGCCGACATTCCGACCGCAATAAACTGGCGGAGCTTTTAATTAACTAGAATGTTACATAAAGCGCAAAATTACGCAGTCAGTATAAATTAAAATTAAAGGAAAATTTCCTCGATTGTGGAAAATATTCTCGAACATTCCAATCCAACCATCGCAATAAGAAACTAGAATAACTAACTCTAATTAATACAATGTTACCTTTCCATGCCTCAGCTAGCTGCCGTTGACAGTACATAGATAACATTTGTGTGTTGAAAACATAGATGTTTGTTCTGTGTCTGGGTGTTTCTATGTATTACAAGTATGTATTTACAAAAAAAAAATATATATATGTATTCTATCAGTTATCTAGTTTCCATCGTACAAGCTTTGCTTAGTTGAAACTGAAAACCAGCGCCAGGCACCATGCTGAGTGGTGGCCATTTTTGTTATTTTATTTTATTTTAAGATTCACTTTTATAACATTGTCGATTTTAAATATAACAAAATAAATATTTTTCTTTCTTTCTAGTTTTGGACTAGAAGGCGTTGTGTTAAGTGTCCGCGAATATTTATTTATTTAAAATGACGTGTATTTTTGTAAATATCGTAAATACTGTATTAGTCGCATCGAGGTATGTAAACACAGTAAATCAATGATTACATAGCCGTAATTTTATTTGTGCATATCGGTCAAATTTATATTTGTTACATAAAAGTAAATTGTGCCAGAACTTTTCCCTCTGAGATGAGTGAGTTGAAAACTGAATAGTCACATCATTAGTTTGTAGGGTCTACCTCCCAACGGCGCCACTGTGACATACTTAATTTTAAGTGGGTGCAGAAAAATAGAACCTGCGACCTATTTAGCAAATATAGAACTTCCCTCTGTATCCGGGACTCAGCACCACTTAACACAATTAAAAGTTATTCTAAACCAAGGATTCATTAACTCATTAATTCATTCATTCATTTAATTAATTAATTCATTTCTAACTCATTAGTGGGCGATATAAATATAACTTACAAAAGGTGGATAATAAATGAATACCCATTCAATAAGTAAGCAAGGGGGAGAAAGGGGACAATTGAGCCATCGGTACGTGTGTTAGAAATGTTACAATAAGTTTTATCGATTTTGTAAGGATCATCCAAAAAACTCCCTATCACTACAGCCAAGTTGAAATTTTAAAGTCATTATCAGATTAGTTAGGTCTGTTTTAGAAGACCAATATGAATAAGTATAGATACCCCTTAGAATTTCGATAAAACGCATGGAGTAGCAACAAGAATATATATAATAAATAAATATTCACGAACACTTAACACAACGCCTTCTAGTCCCAAACTAAGCAAAGCTTGTACGATGGAAACTAGATGGCTGATAGAATACATACATACATTTTTTAATTTTTTTTAAATACATACTTATAATACATATAAACACCCAGACACAGAACAAACATCTATGTTTACAACACACAAATGTTTGTTCTCGGTGGGGATCGAACCCACGACCCACAGCACGGAAGGCAGAGCTACTACCGACTGAGCCATGACGCCTGATATGTGTAGTGTAAGCTGCAGAGATGACGCAGTGACGTATCTGGAGTCCTTAGATATACATCTATAAAATAATGGGATTCCACACGGTAAATAAACATCCACTCGCGCAGCAAACTTTACAAACCCCGTATTGCATTGTAGCCATCAAAACTAATACACAAGTCACTTTGCATTGGACAAATTACAAGAATGCTGTGAAAGTAAGTAGGTGCTCACTTTACTTACAAATAAGAAAATGTTTATTAGGTGCTTAGTTTAACATCAAAATAATAAATCATGTGTATTTTGTAAATATTATAAATACTGTATAGTTGTAGTTTTCTTTGTGAATAAAAATAGGTTACTAAATAATATCATCCACGATAACTTTCTAAACCACTTAGTCTTCATAGAGAACAAATGTGAGGCAAAAGTAAATATTTCGTTAAAAAATATATTTCAATGAAGCTTTAATAAGTAAAACTAATTTCAGTTACTTCTCTCGAGCTAGACTACAAATAAAAGAAATGACTACTACCTTATCTGTTGTTACCTGTCGAAAACACCTTGTTAGTAATAAATAAAAAAGGAAAAATATGTTTCTTTGTGCTCGGTATTAACAATAGAAAAAAAATTATGTGTGGTTATTATTTTGTTGTAACAAGATACTTAACCCTTCCGGCTTCCTGGGTAGAATAGAGATACATTAAAATGAATCATTCCTGCAGAAATAAGGTCCATTTTGGCGTGTGATCAGGAAAAACTAGTTACAATTTGACAACTACTACCCTTCGCGGTTACATTACGAGTGGCTACGACTATGTAAGTTCCCCAGTTCACTGCTTCCTTTCATAATTCGAAAATATAATTTACTTAATTTTTCATACGTATTCAAGTCTTTATAGACGTGGTACGTGACGCCATGATACGAAACTACGTCATTACAAGCTTTTGATATAAATAAATGGATTCGTCATTACGAGTTCTTGATGTGAATGTACTGAAGGGACTTGAAGATTAGGACGAGAACAACGTCATGATGATTCTTCGATACCACGTTGTGTAAATGATGTTTTAGGCGACTGGTTTTCACGCACGGGTAATCCGAGTATGGTAATATAAATAAATAAATTAATTAATTTTCACGGACACTTAACACAACGCCTTCTAGTCCCAAACTAAGCAAAGCTTGTACGATGGAAACTAGATGGCTGATAGAATACATACATACAGTTTTTTTTTGTAAATACATACTTATAATACATAGAAACACCCGTAATTAGAATATACACGTAATTACTAAGTACGTATCTACCTTTGTTAACTTTGGTTACCACTTGTGTACTTACTTCAAGCAAAATAAGTAGGTACCTCTACATTTCTTTAGTAAAATTTCTGTGCGATTTGGTTGGGAAATAAAAGTTACAAAATGACGGCCAAAGTATTTTTTTTAATCATGCCGCCGTGTTGGATACATAATGTACTATCAAATTATGTAAGGGCGGCATATGACCACAGCGTATAGTATTATAACGATCTGTGCCACAGCTATTCTCTAATATTATTATGTATTATAACCTGAAAGATCAAAAGACTTCAACGGGAAGCGGACGAAGTCGCGAGTGAAAGCTACTTTTATAAAGATCGATTTAATATCGGGCCACATATTGGTATCGACCTACGTCGCTGATATACGTTGGTGATGATGATCGGTATCGGCCAGTGTGCAAGTCTATTATAGACATGGTACCTAGGTAGGTATACTGTCCGTTTCGTGATCTCATCTCAGACTCAAGTCTGACTAATTACCAACATCCTGAGGGGATAGAAGGTTTCGTAGGACTTATCTACCCATCTCTGCAACGTATAATATACCTTGGCTTCCTTCTACTTATTACTTCTCTGCCTATGGTTAGGCTTGCAATGCAATTTCTAATGGAACATTTCATAATATAAAGTCAAAATGCTTTTATTATTCAATAAAATCTCACTGATCACTTTGAATCGTCATTACGTTTTATATGATTACAATGAGTTGGAGAGAGTTCGTCCCAAGCTTTTTGTCTTCTAAATAATCAGGTGTTTTACAGTAGGTTAGGTATGCTTTTAAAGGTATGCTAATTACGTACTTAGGCGGTAGGATCGAAATCCTTGCAGTCCTCGAGGATATCTCGTAAGAGCATGCGAGTCTGCGACATGGGAGAATAATTCCTAACCTACGCTAATACTCGCTTCGTACCGGTCCGGTTGTCATCGCCACAGAGACAGCAATAGTTGTGATCACGGCGGTTTTATCACGTTGCATAACGCGCGGTCAGTGACCCCGCGCTTGCGCCGATGCTGGACCATTGCACTGAATTTGCAATAGCTTCCGAGCTGAGTTCTTACAAAACTATAGGTCTAGCTAGAGTCCAGACTCGACTCTGGAGTTTTAAAATATACCTACCTACATTATTAACAACATTGGGTAGGTAGTAGATAGGTTTTTTTTTCTGTGTTCCTCAGACATGGTGGTCCGAAATTTTATTGATCGAGTGAGCGAAGCGCAACGAAGATCTTAGTGACAACTTGGGCAAAAATGCTTTGTATGTTTGTTTTGTTCGTCGAGATCTTTTGAACCGCTTATCCGATCTTCACAGAATTTGGTAGGTATACGGATAGTACTCTTAAGTTTGGTTACTGGTTACTGGTTTGAAAAATAAAGTAAATCGGTTAAGGGGTTGGAAAGTTATGAGGTTCCAAAGGGAGTAAAAAAAAATAAAGTCGTACCAAAATATCAAGTGGGGTGTCATAATGATAGGGCTTTGCTTAGACATTCTAAAACTCTAAAACTATTTCACCTAGAATAAAAATTATAACAGTTTTGGAATGTCTAAAAGCAAAGCCTTATCATGACACCGCATGTGATATTTTTATAAAAGAAAATACCTACTAGGTACTAGGTAGGTTAGGCACCTTCAGGTACCTAGTTGTTTGCTTGTCTCCACGTGCCTGTTTATAACATCCCGTCTCTACAGAAACATGATTGGTTGGTATTTTGGACAAAAAGATCGTTCTAGAATCGACGAATAATGATGCGTAATGATGCTTCGCAAAATTACCTAGACAGGTACTTACTAGGCATAAGTGGAATAAGTAGGTTAAAAGGTAAGTTACCTTCAACCAAATTGATTTGTTTATTAGAGACTTTTGTCAAGTAATTGATGTGCCGCGCCGGGGGGTCGGGACTCGGGGCGAACGTCTGAGGGTCGTAAATTATATAAATATATTTTTCATATTCGTAAGCAAGCAATCTCTTATGAGTTAGCGGCCAACTCTGGTGACGGAGTTTTTAGGCCGCCTTAAGGCCCCCGTCGTAGCTTAACGACTGCTAGATCCGGGACCGACAGTTTTAACGTGCTTATTGGTGTAGATAGATAGATAGAAAATACTTTATTGCACACCTTAACCTAGGGATTACAAGAAAATAAAAAACAAAACTTAAATTAATTGCCCGATGGGCGGTCTTATCGATACAGCAATCTCTTCCAGACAACCTTGGACGGAATGGACTGCAAGGTATAATACAAGGAGTGCTGTATAAAAATGTGTTGCATGGTGTATGTGTACTTATTGACAATCTTAGTGACAACTTGGACAAAAATGCTTTGTATGTTTGTTCGACGAGATCTTTTAAACCGCGCATCCGATCTTCATAAAATTTGGTAGGATAGTACTCTTAAGTTTGGTTTGTTAAATGAAGTAAATCAGTCAAGGGGTCGTGGAGTCATGAGGGTCCAAAGGTATTAAAAAAAAGTCGTACAATAATATCAAGTGGGGTGTCATATGATAGGGTTTTGTTTAAACATTCCAAATCCGTTTTTATTTTGATTCTAGGTCTAATAGTTTTTGAGTTGTTGTAAAAATTATAAAATTGACAAATCTAGTATAACGTGAGCTACCATTTCTTGGAGTTTCAATGATTTTGTAGTTCAAGTAAGACTGGTAGTACATAGCTAGACGGCGATTTCGAAGCGATTTGCAAAGTTTATTACAACCATTGGTCAATAAAAATTGTTTGGGTTTTATTAACCTCCGACCATCACGAGATCTCAGTTCGGGGCGAACTACTAGATAAATAAGTAGGTACTTTAACTGCGCAGAATGCGAATAGGTATAAACGTGAACAATATTTAAGCTCTACCTTTGATTCTTTGTTACAACAAGAATAGAAAAATACACTAAGTAGTAAGTAGGTTATAGACCTTTCTTTTGTAAAGTAAAATAAGTTTCATCGATATCTACATAAAATTCTGTCTCGTGTCTCTAATCAATATTTCCTTAGAGCTGTCGTTATTTTTAGGAGAACTGTTAGGTAGGTATCTTACGCAAAGTAATTTTGTAAAACTTGTACGCTTCATCGCATCATGTATAATGTATATACCTATGTAGTTATAGGTAGGTGTAAAAAAACTCTTCGTTACGTATGTATCTTTATCTTTACAGTTTAGGGGCTAATAACGTCTATAAGATATCCGCATTTCTGAAAACCAGTGCTTGAGTGTGAATGAATATATAATATTATCACATGTTAAAATATTAGGTGTACAGAGAAGTACTTGCCCAGTCTGCCCACTACCAGATTACTGTGGTTCAAATTGGATTGGAGCCCGACTTGCGATAACTGAAGGCTGGAGAAGCAGGTCAGGCGGTAGTAGGCATCGGTTCATGTAATATATCTAACTACCTACACCAGCGGATCCGGCCGCAGCCTCGTCGGCGGAGATGGAATATTTACTATTCCTATATAACCCGCCCTATTTATGAAGGCTGAAATATATTTTTATTATGTATACGTAGAAGTAGGTACCTAGAATCCCAGCTTTAGAGAGACTTTAATATACCGGAAAATGCTGTGATAATAAATGGTGCCTATACGCGCTGTGAAAACTTCTGGTAATACTACTAAATGAAGATGAACATTAGCTCTCCGACGATATCGTGTTGGTGGCAGTGAAAACATCCATTTCTCATCTCTGCTTTATCCAATAAACTATTTAGCCAATCCAATTTGCAGGTGAAGCAATAATTGACAGTTGTTAGGAAATTCAAAGGTAAAGCCTTATTCCATCGTCTCCACTCGATCTGAAGAATTAGTTCAAAAGCAATCTTCGTTTCTTTTTCTAGTTTTCATGTTTTCAAGCAGCTGCCAGGACGATTATAAAACTAATTCAAAACACAGATAGAAAACCAATTTATTCTCATAGGATTAAAAAATGAACGTTTTGAACAAAAATGTTTCATAAAATAATGTACCTACCTAGGTATTCGCATTTAGGTACCTACTTAGCACTAATCCGAACTCAAACATAGATCTTTGACAGTTTTTTTTTGAGAATCTATGCTAGAGTGACGATTCCTTTATCAGACTACCCCACGGCCCAGACAGACGTATTGTGACTTGATGTTTTTGTTTTAAAGATAATCTAAACAGATCTAAATCGATAGAGTTCATTGACCTTATGTTGTAGAACATGTTTTTCTTTTCCGTAAAATAACATTACAATTTCTTATGCAACAAGAAGCAATGCCACGCTTCCTTTCACATTTCTAGCAGTAAAAGGCAGATTTCCTTTACGCGTATCTGAAAACGCGAAGATCTATGTAAAGTACCTTGCTTGGGCTGCGGCGGCGGGTTATCTTTGGCTTCGTAGAAGCCGATGGCAATGTCGTCGACGCCGTCCAGCGTCAGCGGCGGCGGGTGCGCCGTGGGTTCGCTCCACACGTCCATACTCCACGCATGTCCGCGAGTCCGTGTAAGACTCGACCGCTCGCGTCCGCTCCGCGCCGCGCACTGAGCTTTCTAAAGCTGCCAGAACCGCCCCGGATATGCGCGGGCGCCTCCGTTATCGGAAACATAGTTTTTTGCTCATGTTGAAGTTAGGTAGATAATTATAGGTCATCATAATGATGTTGGTGCTTCTAATTCGGATCCCAGAATCTATTTCTTCTAATTCAACCATTCATGACTGTTGGTATGATCTTGAGTCTTGATCGACGACGGCCGCCGAACGAATTGAACAGCAGTGCAGTGCTGGCTGAATAGGCCCTGCCTGAGCCCATACACTGACGCTGTAGCTTAGAACCGTCGACCGTGGAAATAGGTGAACCAGTTCTTGGCACTGGTTGGAACGATAGTTGTTCTTGACCGATTTAGGAAAAGAATACGATACTTAGCTAGTGAGAGGCTATCAGAGCCCCCTTACTCACTCGTAACTTTGCCATTGTTGGAGGAAGTGGCGCGATCGCATCTTATCATATTTACTCATAGCTTTTCTTATGCAGCACTTTTGTAACTCAGTGCTGTAAAGTATTGGCCACTGAGAATCTGAGAAATATATGAACTTGAATTGACTGTAAGTAGGTATATTGGTTTGTTAACCAGTTAACAACTCGAATATTTGAGTCAGTTTCATCCGTTTGAGTCGGATTTTCCTACCTGAAAAAACGACTAACGATGACACTAAATTTAATTTAATCCAAAACTTCTAGGCGGGTAGGTGTAGGTATCCCCCGGGTACCTCGTACCTACTTAAAGACAGTTGTTTTGAAGCTGAACGACACGACGCGACGCGACGCGAGCCAGTAGACTAGACACGATTTGTGTAGCTGGGTATGGGTAGGTCCAACGACATGGGTATAGGTCATTAGAATTTCAATAAGTAGTTTGACTTGAATTCATTTACAATTTTGTACGTCTCGGTTTCCTTCTACCGGCTTCATTCAGGATCGATGGTTATTATTTTAAACCGTTATTGTATGTACACGCATTTAATTGAATGTACCAACCCCTAGAGAATATAAAAGCGTAAGTAAACTAAAAACTATTTCACTGTTCTAATTTTAGAACTACTCCACTTTTCGATTGGTGCGCAAAGTGGAAGGCCTCCTCGCAACGCAGTCTGCTCAGGGAACTCGTTGTCAGTCATGCGTGTTCCATACTAAACTATCTTTATCGACAGTACTGATACTACATTCGAACGAAATTTGATAATGAGGATCACGCTTTTTTGTGGACAATTTAACCCTATACTTGGCAGGATATTTTTTTTAATTTACTTACCTATTTGAGAATTGACTAATGCGTAGGTTAGGTAACATACCCACCATAAAGATCAATAACTTTTTACACAGTATAGAAGATCATTGACTAACATAAACACATAATATCTGTAGGAAAATTCTTCTAGGTACTAAGACCTTGTCTTCTTAGTACCTAGAGCAGTTTCTCTTGATGATGGTGGAAGGTATCTTTGGAAACCAAAGCATAAAATGCTACAAAAGCTGCAAACACAATTTCCATCGACACAGGCGTAAGCGAACCTTCGCAGGTCACTGAACCGAGCTTAGCTGTTAGAAACCATTAACATTCTAAAAGTAACTCTAACCAAACACAGCAACGCCTCATTTGCAACAGCATCCCAACTTGTAACATCTAATCAAACGTGTTTTGCACACATGTGGAACAAAAACTAATCTTATATCGACTCTAGACGGTTGCTTTTGCAAGTCATAAAACAGAGATTTGTAAAGCTGTGCTATTAGCGAACTGACCAGGCTGTCTCATGAGATTCACTGATAGATAAAGGTAACTTAGAATTACTAAGTATGAACTAAGTATGAGTGATCAACACTTGGACGTAGAAAACTAGTATAAAGTCAATTAAACGAAATGAAGCTTATTATGACATGGTCTGCAGGTCACAGAGCTTCAGGGTAAAATTGGTGACCAACCCGGAAAAGAATGGGCCTGTAGTGCTTTGCGAGAAGAAAAGGTTACAAAGACAAACAGAATTGTGCAGTTATTACTTTCTTACCTATATTATTTTTTTATACAACTGAATGATGGAACGACCCTATGGCCATCCGTGGTACCTAACCACCATCACTGAGGACGTGAACTGTGCTGTGATGCATTGCACTGCGCCCATCACTCCGAGACAAAGGTGTTAAGTTTAGTCTCATGTGCCTTTAAAGAAGGCGGAGGAAAATTCCAGTGGAAATCATTCGCGTCGTCAAAAATCCTTGGGAAATGTTTCAAGTTCAACCAGAGATCATATAATACTGGTTCAACCAACATAGCCGTCCAACGAAAGAGGTTTTAATGTTGACATACAGGGTGTAATAAGACCACTCCCGAAAACTTCAGGGAATTAAAGTGCCCATCAATAACAATAACTTCTTTTTTGAGACCAAACCGTTCGATTGTGATAGAGAAATCAGCGGTTCCATGCAATTTCTACTGAGAAGCAAAACTTAATTTACTTTAATATGCCTACATACTCCTTTTTTATTTATTTTTATTTACAAACACAGACGCTCTATTTATGCAAAATTTCTAGCTATGTACCTACATGGCAAAAACTGTAACCAGCAGTTGATTTTTTGCTCACATAGAAATAGTTGTCCATATTGATGGGAGAGATACGATCGCAGTACGTTGGACTAATAGCCCATGGTACTACTAATCCCCCGAAGTTTTTGGGCGTGGACTTATCACACCCATTCGTCCGAACGCTTTATATTCGATTATCAATGAATCGGCTAGCATGATATTCATTCCTATTCTGAAATTCAAAACGAAACCCTTGACCCTTGATGTGATGCACCTTGGATGCAATGAGCTGAATAAATCAGCGAAGAAGGATTAAGTACCTACCCATGAATAAATAATAATAAGTAAATAAATAAATACATTTCATAAAACGAGTCAAATTATGATGTGCTAGAGTGGACGGCAGACGTTTATCTTTATCATCATAAGGTCCGTAATGTCGATACAGAAGTTGTTACTCAAGCATAAGCATAGATTTGAGTATATATTTTCATACAAAAATCTATGCTTGAGTTCCAATCTGCTTGAGCAGTATACGCATACGGGCCTTATAACTCCGAAACCACTTTCAAAATCATCGACAATCTCCCCCACCCAAGATCCTTTTATAGGTACTTTAGTTATAAACAAGTATGACCTAACCTTTAGGTATTTATAGCCTTATTATTTACTAGCCGTCTCCCGCGGCGTTGCTCGCGTTCGAGTGTGACTTTTCAAAATTCCTTTCTTAGTGCACCCCTACACTATATAAGAATACTACCCTCCAAATTTCATACCTCTAGGACTTATAGTTTAGGCTGTGCGTTGATTCTCTGTCAGCTTCAAAAGAGTTTTATATTGTAACTAGCCGTCGCCCGCGGCGTTGCTCGCGTTCTAGTGTGACTTTTCAAAATTCCTTTCTAAGTGCACCCCTACACTATATAAGGATATTACCCTCCAAATTTCATACCTCTAGGACTTATAGTTTAGGCTGTGCGTTGATTCTCTGTCAGCTTCAAAAGAGTTTTATATATATTGATATTGATATTGATTGATGATTGATACACAGCCTTTATTTATACAAACTTACGTATTACGTAGGTAGGTGCAGCAGATTGTCGCCCCTTAAAGCTAATTAAACTAGACTAGTTCTGTTGAGTGTAATGGGGTTGAGATTCTACTTACACTTCTATTATACTTTACCTATCTAGCAAAAACAAAGCCACGTAAAGTAGGTAAGTAAGATATTAATTTTCTGATTCATCTCGTTACCTCGATACTTTTACCCCATGTCTGTTAAAACAATGCATGGAATAGTTCGCCCGATCCAACCCCCCGGAAGAAACTTCCGGCTCAGTGGCAGCGATGGCGGCCGCCTTTGTTGGAATAGTTGACTGCCTGAAGCTCCGCTTATTGTTTTTTCTATTCTAGCTAAGTACCTACGTGTTTATATTTACTTACCTACTTACTAAGTACATAGTTTCATAAACCATTTTTCAAGAGAAGTGACAACTCTTGTTCGGGAATAAAAATTGCTAAGTTCACGATCATGCAAAATTAATAACACAATACATTATAATACGAGTCCGGTCAAGTGCGAATGGACTCGCCCACCGAGGCTTCCAATCCGTTAGCTCGCTATTTTTGACTTATGATGTAAAAAGTTTTAAAAATGACCTTGCCCCCCCCCCCCCCCCCCCTCTATCTCCGAAGGTTATGGAGCGAAAGATTTAAAATCATTACCTATACGTTATAGAAGAGTTCCTGAACTTGCCACGAAAAAAGCGAAGTTTCTAACTTGCATAGTTTTTGAAAAACAGTAAAAAAAATAGAAACCTGGGTATTTACCTATTACAGTTTTGGTTCGGAGCTTGTTTTTGACATTTTGAAAATGAACATTAAAAAACAAATAACATTTCTCACGGCATGTTGACAAATAAGATCTATTTCTATTCCAAATTTCAAGTCAATAGCTCTAATCGTTTCTGAGATAGTACGGTTTGTGACAGACGGACCAAGTCACATCACACCATAAAGGTTTCGAAATCCTACGGGATCATAACCCTAATTATGACGTTGTCGTCGGCCACGCAAGAGGGTGAGATATTGTGTAAACCCGCCCTGAAAACAGGTCTAAAAATAAAGACACATTTACATACATGGCGAGTCGGCGGCGGCGACGGCGGAGGCGGGCGAGCTCGGCTCCTCTTTAAACCTGGAAAAACACATACTCATTAGTGATAGAGAAGACAATAACTAAGTAGGTAATTAGGTACTGACTTTTGGCTGCCAACGTAACAACACTACCTACACGATATCGTCGGATCGGAGAGCAAATCGGATTCGAGTTTTGTCATTGTTTGAAACAACGTTGGCACTTTTATTTTAATAGTTTTTTTGTGTTATTGTGAGTATTGTTGTTTAATTTTAACTAATAGGTAATACTTAAGGTCGTACTTAAACACAAAGTGTGAGACATTGGAATAACTGCGTGTAAAGTGGTTTCCTTGAATAGGTAATACAATTCGTTTCCAACTTTTTAAGGGAAAATGCTATAGCTGCTACTATACTCGTAAGCCAGTACCGCCTACATTTAATTACACGTTGCGAAACTCCAAGAACTAGGAGTAAATATGGATACTAAAATATTGTTTGATGAACATCTTAATACTTAACGTACTTAGTTAAAAATGCATACCGAGCTCTTGGTTTGTCTTACAAATGTCATCCTTTAAAATGTTGTATTGTGCATACTTAGTATGCAGTCACCTGGAGAGATACAGAGTTGAATCAAAGTCTAGCTCTGTCACTGTTTGACATTACCTGTTAGTAGGTGACAGCAATAATTTAAACAGCTGAATAAAGTTATGCAGCGATCGTAAGTAAGGAGGTCAATGTTTATAACTATTACTATTCAATTCAACTCTCTAGCTTCTACGGTTCAGCCGTGGTGGAGGGTGGAGGTGACAGACAGTCGGACAGACATACAGCGGTGTGAGACGATAAGGGTTCCGTTTTTTCAAATCTGTAGGTACCGGAACATTAATAGTTTAGCAATGTTGCAATACGCGGACTATATAAGGAGCCGAATAAATAAATACAAGAAAAATAAATGACCAACGTCCTCGGATCCGTAGAGTCGATAACTACCTAACCTACGTGCCCTGGTGAAACCCTGAACAGTAGGAGCGATGGAGCCTACGCGTGGAAGCAGACCGCCACTTATCACTCAATCACGGTCACTGGGTTAGTGGGAAGTCAGACAACATCAAGGACATCGGCTTTTTATTAGACTTTTTGTACAACCAGCCTGGGCGAGACCGGGGACCGATACAGAAACATTAGAATTGCAAAACGAATTGACCAAAATCACTTACTTACTTACATAATATGCATTATACCTACGCTACGGCAGAGTCGGCAGCCGCGGGCTACTCAATTATATTTACAAATTCAACCGAAGCAAATAAAAAGCTTGTTGGAATAAAAATGTGAAAACGGCGAGTGACGATGTCGAATATATTTTATATATTTGAGATTAAAATATCATGTAAATAATCTGTTGTCAACAGCTCAAATACATAATCACAATCTATAACTTCAACCAAAAATATGATAATCGATCCGTTTTATTTATATCAATGTACCTAGGTAATTGACCTTTCAAGTTAAATTTAGCAAGGAAAACTGACTTTTTACGAATCCATGAACTAGAAAAAACCGACCATCAATGCAAAAGTTGTCGTTTTAGGTTTCCTGTTCGTCTATCAGCTACCAGCACTACTTCATTACCATTAGGTATGTAAGTAACCTATCTCTACGGACGCTTGTGCAGTTGTGCATTCAACGGAATACTTAGCTACATAGAGAAGCGTTAGGTACGTTCCCACGAAGCGAATCCAGTGGTAAATTTCTAGGGTTACGATCCCGTAGAGTTTCGAAACCCTTATGGTGCGACTTTGTCCGTCCGTCCGTCTGTCACTAACTTTATTATCTCAGAAACTATTAGAGCTATTAACTTCAAATTTGGAATAGATATAGTAGGTAGATCGTATTTGTCAGCATGTGAACGTGAGATTTCTGTTAGGACTAGGAACTGAGACGTAGTCGCTAAGTAACTATTTATAGGTTACTTTGAACATATAATATTATTATGGTTTCATAAACGGGGGAGAGAGCTTTAGGAGTTTCACTGCGCGACAGAATCCGAAATGAGGAACTCCGAAGAAGAACCAAGGTCACTGACAGTTGAAGTGGCAGTGGATTGGCCACATAGGTACCTTCTAATTCTAATTCGTCGTGATGGAATGAGATCTGCATTGACGACGTCCCGCGTTGGGGTGTATTTTGCATTGTCCCTCTGCTGACCTCACCCCAACCATAGGTACCTTATAGGTTCTCGGTTGTCGACTACGAACCGGAAAGCGAGTGTAGTACGGCGACCCACCCAATGTCGATGGATGGAAATGGTCGGAAATCAGTACCTACCTATATTTTACAAGTTTCATCCAAATCGGATCAGTAGTTTTGAAAGAGTAACAAACAGCCATACATTCTTACAAACTTTCGCATTTATAAGCCAAATGGAGTACCTAGGTACTATTAGTAGGAAGACGTAAGATCGACATTTGGCTGGCTGCTGTTCCGTTGGATTTGGATTAGTGTTATACCTAGTCAGGAGCTACATGACCTTATTCGCGAGTCAAGTCCAAGGTCACCATCGATTTTTTTGCCCACCCCCATAAAAGCTTGATAAACCGGTACCGGGTTGCTTAGCTAACATTACATTGACTATATTCTCTAATGTAGGGTAGGTAGGTGTATCTTCCCTATAGGTGTACCTACCTTACCTACCTAGGTACTATTAAAAATGCTCTTCATAAAATAAAAATAAAAAAAATCTTTTTCATACCTAGCCTTGCAAACGTTTTGAGGGAATCACTCATCACACCCCTTCTTAATAAATATTACTAGGTACCTACTACCTACACACACCTATTTCCCTGGTCGGAGTTCCCGGATGCTCAGGGACGCGAGTCAAGGCCACCACCTCAGCTGTTTATCGATTCACCATCATCTCTAGTATGTCTAATAGGTAGGTCTAAGTACCCTAGTGGGTAAGCTGACTTGACTACCTAGCTTATTATGTAGGGTAACTACTTCATAATAAAAATATCAACTTACGTGTACAGATCATCATCAGTTGATGAGCTGGTCGCTTCCACTATCACCGAACAGTGCATAAATTTTCGAATCTTCATAATTAATTTTTTCTCACTTTTTTGTCTAATAAGTAGGTACCTAGGTACCTACCTAACTATTTCCACTTTTATAGTAGGTAAACATTTTAAGTAACTAATAATAAATATATATAGTTCCGTGTTTTAGTGAAGATCCCGACAGCGACCTTAACCTTAGTAGACAGGTAGGTAGGTACTTCGCGGGTTTTAGTTGAAAAGTAGAAATCTGTGTTAGGCCTTCAGTGGGGCCCAACGAAAGTCTGGATGATATAACATAAAAGTGTTGTGTTCTTATGTAGTGTGTGCCAAACATGGATGTTTGTTCTGTGTCTGGGTGTTACTATGTGTTATGGGTAGATACATAGAATATTTACTTTATTTGACATTGTTATACTACCTACGCACAGAAAACACAGAACGGAAGAAAATATACCAAACACTAGCCGTCGCCCGCGGCGTTGCTCGCGTTCTACCCTTTAGAGTGTGACGTTTCAAATTCCTTTCTTAGTGCACCCCTACACTATATAAGGATACTACCCTCCAAATTTCATACCTCTAGGACTTATGGTTTAGGCTGTGCGTTGATTCTCTGTCAGCTTCAAAAGTTTTATATATTATATTGAATATTGATGACAATGGAACCTGCAAGAAACAACAAACAAAGTAATAACTGAGTACTTAATAGCTAGGTATCCCAACTATTATAAGTAGGTACGTAGCTACCTACCTGTGTTTACAAAAAAATATTATTCTATTGGATGAAGAGAATAACACATAATTAATAATTTTATAGGTACTGAGATAATTTTAGAACACGTACAATGACAAGCTAATGTTGTAATTATTTTTAAGCTGTTATCAGCCAAGAACTCAGAAATACTGTATTAGGTTTGTTCGACAAGCATTTTTTTTCAATTTAAACTTGAACTTTAGACACGAAACTTCCAACATAGACTTAGGAACCTTGTTGTATATATACGACCAGCCATAAAAATAGCGTGCCCTCTGGTAAGATCGGCGTAATATTAAGTCCGGATAAATCACGTAACTAAGCAACTATGATTTAAAAATATCGCCGAATTGCTTGGCATCCGGACTTACTATTACACCGATCTTACCAGAAGGCACTGTAACACTTTTGCTGCAAAGAGCGGTTTTGTTACTACGAGGGAAAGAAATTTTATTGTTGTGATGACGTTTACTGATACGTTTTACTAAAAGGTCCTTAATAGATTTTACAAATGTAGCAGTTCATAAATGTAAAGGCTGGGTAGCGTCAATATTTTTAGCTCAATAAAAAATGGTCTATAACTATCAGTTTTCAGAATTTTACATTGCTCTAATGTATTTTTTTTTACTGATAAATATTTTGATCTTTTAGCGTGGAGTTACCCCAAAATATGATCCCGTATCTCAAAACAGATTCAGCATTTCCATATTAGGCAGTAGTTACGGCCGACACATTAACAACTTACCAAGCATGTACAATGTGTATGATCTGCGTGAGCTTTCCAATTTAAATTACAGACAAGACTTAATCCTAGAAACTTGGTATAGTCAACATTATTAATTGTATGACGTTCACCAAAGGGTGAACACAGTCGAAATCTTTGGTTAGGTCCATAAACAGGGCACAAACTTTTTTTTTGTTTTTTAATGTTTGTTACATCAGAACGTTTGTTACATTTATGAACAGATTTTTAAATTTCTTTTTTATCTGTAAGGGATTTTTGTATCTTTTTTATTTCCAGATTGGTCCCATAATTTTTTATCCAAATCAGTTCAGTAGTTTGGCAGTTAAATAGGTAAGAATAACTCAAAAAAACACGTCATATTACACGTACACGACATTGCGTATTTTGCTTTCCTATGGTCAATAGAACAGTCCCAATAAACTTTTATTATCTATCATCATCATTTGATGATGAAGGTGTATCAAATTGAAGTCGGTTTATCCCGTTATTTTTAACTTATAAATTACTAGCCGTCGCCCGCGGCGTTGCTCGCGTTGTAGACCCTTTAGTGTGACTTTTCAAAATTCCTTTCTTAGTGCACCTCTACACTATATAAGGATACTACGCTCCAAATTTCATACCTCTAGGACTTATAGTTTAGGCTGTGCGTTGATTCTCTGTCAGCTTCAAAAGAGTTTTATATATATTGATTGATTGATTATGATTATGGTCTAGATTAGGTAGGTATACATTATAGTCTGAAGGAACTTAAATATGGCTAATGGCGCATTTCAGGTCCCAATTTGCATACATTTGGTTAATTTTTAGAATTATTTTGTTAATTATAACTTTTGTTGGTTTTATCATAATACATCATGCAGTAGCAGTCACGAAAACGCAAAATATACTAATTATTTTGACGTAAACACCTGTAAATACGACAAACATTGAAAAAGACACATTTTTCGAAGTAAAATGTCTAATAACTAATGATTCTCGCTGTTTTATAATGACATTGTTACATCTTCAAAAACTGCATTGCAAGTGTATTATAACAAACAAAGTTCCATCATAGCAAGTTTAAAAAAAATGTAGAACCTGGGCTCCATCCAATTTGCCCCAGACCCTTTCAGTTCAGTTCATTGC
Organism: Eulithis prunata; assembly: GCA_918843925.1. NCBI lineage: Eukaryota > Metazoa > Arthropoda > Insecta > Lepidoptera > Geometridae > Eulithis > Eulithis prunata. Next base: position 11,846,281 of record OU974006.1, read on the forward strand.
AGTTTCGCGTTTAGAAAATGTAGGTACAGGTTCTTCAATAATCTGATTTTCAAACTATTTGTAGTTCACTGAACAATAGATCAAAAGCCTCAATACAATGTTACACCACACGGCAGGGTTGCGAATGGTGACAGCGCACGCGTCACTTTGGCCTTGAGGGAGCTTCCTGGTTCACGGGCAAACCACCTACCTACACTATTAAATAGGTCAACGTAATCTTTTATACGTAGACGTCAACTGATGACGATCGCAAAGAAGGCTTTACGAACGCATTCTCAAGCCATAGGTACTTACACTCTTAGATCTTACACTCGCCCCGAACTGAGATCTCGCGATGTAGTGACATCGAGAGTTAGGTCCTAAAGAATAGAGTTGAAAATTGCTACACAGTCATGCACGCGGGACGGTTAGATAGATATCCACTGTTTATTAATGAAAAATTCTACTTTCACTACCTATTTCTTCGCAAATCAAATGATTTTTTTTTAAATTAAATTATCTATCCATTGGTGTAAGTCAAAAAAACAATACCTACTTAGGGGTCAGCAACTTTAGAAGGATATGAAGATATATTTTTATTTTAGTGATGTTTTCTTTGATTTTTTATCTAGTAGGATAGGTAATAGGTAACGACTTTTAATAAACATTTGAAATGACGTTTTTTACAATATAGGCAACCGTTTGACCACGTTTGCAACGGTTTTAGATAGCTCAACTGTTTCATGTGTATTTTGTAAATTATATTGTGAATATTGTAAATACTATATTAGGTATAGTGCCTTCTGGTAAGATCGGCGTAAGTGGAAGTCCGGATAAATCACGTAACTAAGCAATTATCATATAAAAATATCGCAGAATTGCTTGGCATCCGGACGGACTTCCACTTACGCTGATCTTACCAGAAGGCACCTTAGTTGTAATTTTCTTTGTGAATAAAATCATTAAATAAAACCTTGTAGGTAGGTATACAGGGTGTTACCAGACCACTTCCGAAAACGAAAGGGGGAGCTACAGCACACCAAACCCCAACCAAAAAAAAAAACAGTTATCCTGAAAAATAATTATAGCCGGAGAAAACAATGTTTAAAGATTTGTATTTATTTCGCCAGCCCGCAATGTACGCATTCACGTAGGTAAGGTCGAGGCGTAGTACTATTATTTATTCTGTGTCGTAAGTGCCTACTAACGTAGGTAGGTACCTACTATGTTTATTTATACCTAATTGGAATAGTACCTACTTACCTAATTACGCTGTAGCCTCGGTCAAACTAGAAATGGCTCTAACTGAGCTCCTCCTCGTTCATGGCACAGTTGAGCTCGCCTGATTGTTGCCTGATGAACGCGATCCAGGAATAAAGGATCCTCGGCACTTCTCGCATTAAGGTCTGAGAATACTAATCTAATACGGCTTCTCATTTCTTCAGCCGTATCGCACCCATATTCCCTCGCACGAAACATAGTAACTAACACTCACTGTTCTATCTAAAATCTTAACAAAAGTATCCACCTACTCTAAAAGTAACTCTAAATTAACACATAAATTAATAAAAAAACACACACTCATAAACGAACTAAGTACCTAATTAACTTAAGTAGGTAATTAATGAAATAAAACATAAAAAAACAACTCTTTCACGCAAGGTATGCAATTTGTATGCACCGCGCACAAGTGTCCAGTACGAATATCAAACACGAACTAGGTAAAAATAAATCAAAAATAAGCAAAATGATAGAGAGTAGGTAAATTGCGCCAAAACAGCCCTTTGAAAGATGCCGACAGAGAAAAAATAAGCGCCAGCGCAAGCTCGGTCATCAATCTGTTTTGTGTTCTAAATGAGTAATTTTAAGGTTCAGACTTCTATTTCGCTACATTTTCTTTTGACTAAGTGCCGACCTGCCTATTTGTAGATAGGTACCTACTAATTATTTAATGAAAGTAGGTAAGTAAGTAAACTAAGTAGGTATTAGGTATCTGATGTAATGTTTACGATTATTTATGTTTATGACACAATGATTTAGTGCTCTGTCATCTAAGTCCTTCCCAAAACCAAAGTACCTAAGTACTTTAATAGGTACCTACTTAAGTAATTAATAACGTATAGCGCCTAGTGTTGCCCCTCTGCTCCTCCATCCCCTCTACGCTGCCGTCCCTCCGCGCGGGTAGCTGAACGCCTGGCTCACGCCATTCGCGGGGCGCCCCACTAGTGACAAAACAGTCTCTGAGCGGAACGGTCGCTCGCGCGCGCGCCGGCAAGGTAGCAAAGTTCCGACGATGTATTTCTATGTGCAAAGACGAAAAGTAACGATATCAGTTTTCTATTCCAATTCTTATACATCAACCTATAAACGTAGAGAAAAAAAGGTAGTAGGTACTACTAAAGGTGGTAGGTAAGTACCCTTTATAAGAAGTGGGTTGTTTTTATTATGAAATCATGAAATTATTACAAAGCTACGATTTCGATTCTCTTTGATTGTAAATACTTAGTAAAGTGTTTGCGTATGTGTTTACTCAGATGCACGCTTCATCCAGGTAGAGCCTAAACAACCTATTGGTGCATAAGTTCTTTCCATTATGTACCTGCCTAGATTAGGTACTTGCAATTTGTTTCAACTTTGTGTTTTTGCGGTATCTAAGATTCTGTAGTTTGTAGAAATAAGGCAGGCTGGCTGCCTAGGTAGGCTACCTAAGTAGACGCAGACGCGGGCACTAGGTAGGTATAATACCTACCGTTTGTAGTCGCGCTTATTATTTTCTATGCATGCGTGACGCGACCGCGCGATAAAGACGGGCGTCTCTTGTCTCGCTCGCACGTCGCGTACTTGAATGACCCGCGGTGAACTCTCAGCTGTTCATGCTGTAGTAGAGTGGGCGTAATCTGCGTGCTGCGTGTATATTGCTGCTTTATTTATTTTATTTGTTTTTTTGCTTTTTTAAATGAGATAATTAGGTAGATATGTCTTATTATGTTGTACTGTGTGTATGTAACTAGAAAAAAAATTAAAAGGAGATAGTCAAGTCAATTTTTTTTTTCGCGATTTTTTTCGCTTAATGTTTTCAGTTTCATGGTCTGATTGGAACCTCCAAGTTTTCGGAAGTGGTCTGGTAACACCCTGTATAGTATTGAGGAAAACATTGTAGGATATATTGTGTCCTCCTACGAAAAAGGAAGATCTTCCACGCCGAGCGACCTTAGGTAGTAGGTATTACTTATGTTCAAACTCCGTGATAAGTTCGTTTGCGCGATCTAGGATAGTTCTCATGTAGCGAGATAGATGGCGCTACAGTATCATAAAAACTTTTCAGTTACATAGGTAGGTACCTTCCTACTTTCTACTTGCTGTAGGTAGTTATCGAAATTATAGCACGTTACCTAAGTCCTAAATCATGTTATCATAGGAAAAAATAAAAAACAGCTCCGTTCATCGAGCTAAGATCCTATCTCGATGCTCCGTTCGCGCAAAACCCCCATAAGTAATAAGTAGGTAGGAACCTACCTAGGTATATATAGGCGACCAAGGAATTGGTTTACCACTTTTGATGACATCTCCCAGTAACATAATTATTCGCTAAGGAAAAAATAAACAGGAATGACAGATTCTGACGTAGCAGTTATTAATCTGTCAAGCGAAAATAGCCCTTGATGTTTTGTACGTGCAAATGATATTCAGCCTTAAGAGTGGTAAACCAATTTCTTGGTCGCCTATACATTGAGATTAACTACATTTTTCGAACTGCAATTATGTCCAATACATGATCCAAGATAAATAATTTTTCTTACCTACCTACGAACGCAGTCAAACTTATAACATTTCCGTTTTACGGGTTGCGGTAAGTAAACCACCCAGTCCGCCCGGGATGGAGGCGGCGGGGGGGTTGCTGTTTACAGTGGCCCTGCGCTGCCTGCCCCGAGAGGGGGCGAGTGGTAGCCCCTGCCATACAGGAGCCTTTTCGGGTCTGCGATCGGCCGGAGTTCGGGCTCCGGTCGGTCAGTATGCAGATCTCGGGAGGGCGGCGACACTTGTGGCTGGTGTCGCCGTGAGCACGGGGGTGTCAATGGATGGCATTCCCGGGATGTGCTCAGGCAAACTGCGAGGGGGGCACCGGCGTTGGTCTTTAGAGGTCCCGGAGCCCCCTGACAGGCAGAGAGGCCGGCCACCGGGGTGGTTTAGTGGGTCGGTTCGCCATCCCCACACTACCTTGCCGCATCCCTGAAATGCGGTATTGGTGTCTGTGTGCAGATTCCCCCCGTCAACAAAAGAAAAAAAAAAAAAAACTAAACCACCCAGTTACGTATTTAAACTTACGTAGATACCTACCACCATCTAGCTAAGTAGGCAGGTACCAATCTAACTTGAACTTTCAAATCTAAAGCTCTAACAAATTTAATGACAGCTAACGTTATAGGTACGAGTACAATTACAACAATATTTACAAAATACACATCACAGTTGAGCTATCTACAAACCTTTGCAAACGATTTATAGATAGCTCAACTGGTCCAAATCAGTACCTAGTTAGTGTATTCGAGTTATATTGCGCGCCAATGCCAGCTCGACTGCCAACCGTTGTAGTGTCACCGCGCAGTGTATCTCGGATACGCTAGCGTTACGAAACGTTTGCGATTGTCACATTTATTCCATAACAAGGCACTGTTCATGTACGGGATAAAAAGTAGCCTCTGAACACAGAGGCTACCCTACGGCCTGATTGAAACACAAATATCCAAATACCTACCTATTTATTTATTTATTTATTTTAATACTTTATTGCACAAAATTATAAATTTGTTACAAAGGGTGGACTTAATGCTGAAAGCATTGTCTGCCAGCCAACCCAAACGTGGTGGTGTAATGAGGAGGTTGGCGTGCGACATTACAAAGAATAATATCTAGGTACTACTTAGCTAAACTTTCGCAATTTTTCTGTACCTATCTAGGTACTAGCTTTCGCCCGCGTCCCGTTTGATTCTGTTGATTTTCCGGGACCAAAAGCAAGTTACTTACTGTAGGTTTCACTCAAAAACATTCACAATAAAACATGCACAAATCTGTGAAGATATCGATTTGCGTTTCCACTGGCAAACCTTGTGCATGTTTGACATTTTGAATCTTGTTTGTATTGTTTTAAGGACTTTCTTAATTGTAAAACCAAATCGTTTGTAAGGATTGTTGTGAAAATTTTCTTGTGAATGTTTTTAGTGGAAACCTAGTAGGTACCTACAGTTACGACGACGAGCCAGAAGTAGTGGTATCGATTCTCTTTGTTGCATTTTTCTAAACACCTAATTTGACTAAAATTTTTGCTGTCCCTTTCTTTTTTAACTGAAACGACAGACGTGTATCTATACTGTATGAGCTGTCAATTTTTTTTTTCTTTTATAGCTAAGCATTTGCCTGCTAGCACACCGGTGGTAAGTGTAGCTGCAGCCTAAGGTGGAGCGCGCTTAGCTATAATCCACCTATACACTCTTTTCTTGAAAATTCCTATGTTATAATATCTTTCAGGAAATACTGATGATGGCAGAGATAAATTATAGGTTAGTTTCAAAAAATGCAACAAGACAATTGATACCTAGATAGGTACCTACCTATTCCAAGTTTCATCGTAATCAGACCGGTTCTGTTAGGTAGCAAAACTACTGAGGTTTTCTCCCATTAGGTAGTTCTGTTCACGTAGGTACAAGGTAAGTACATAATTAATAGGTACGTTCCCATAGCAGAACAGAAGGGAATAGTTGAGATTGAAGGCAGGTGTAAAACATTATGGTCGAATACTCAAACGCCACTTAAATTAAGTTCACGCGTAAATTATTGCCATCTCTTACAAATGAGTAATGTCAAGCAGAGGCAGAGCAATTTTAAGTGGTGGTGCTTAAATTTGAGTGACGTTTTAGTATTCCGGCCATAGGTAGTCTTTAAAATCACAGAACTAGTGGGTTTTTTTTACATTAGTTCTGCCGACAGAACTACGTGGCAGAACATAGACGCTGGTTTCTATATGCATGGAATGTCATAATCATAGGGACCCTCGGGGTCTTCCTGGCAGCAAAAGAAATGCTTCGGTCCACAGCACCAGCAACTGGCGCAGGCACTGCAAACGAACTGGCACAACTCATATTCATAACTGATAGGTAGCGCAGCACTCATGAACGCACTGAGCAGATCTGTCACAAGGTCAGAATCCATTGCAGCATGCCATAATGCACTTCAAAATCTATCTGGTATACATACTGTCAAGATAAGATGAACAAAAAGCCACGGCTCATGTTCAGGCAACAATAAGGCAGACTCATTAGCAAGAGAAGGCGCCAAACAAACGCCAACTGCAGAAAACACAAGTCTCTGCAGAGATAAGAAATAGACTGAACATATACTACAAGAAGGAACATCAGAAACAATGGGAGCGCAGATCAGACTGCAAACACACGAAAATAATGCTTCCAGCAACGGACGGGCACATCACAAAGAAATAGACTGAACATATATTACAAAAAGGAACATCAGAAACAATGGGAGCGCAGATCAGACTGCAAACACACGAAAATAATGTTCCAGCAACGGACGGGCACATCACAACGACGCTGCTAAAGTTAAGACGTGAAGACTTGAGGATGATGGTGGGTATAATCACGGGCCACTGTAATCAGAACCACCATCTCCTCAAGATCGAAGCAACAGACAGCGACCACTGTCGTGGCTGTCTTCAGGGAAAAGAAACAGTAGAGCATGTCTTGCTGCATGCTCTGCCACAACCGAAGCCAGATCCAAAACGGGACTGCAGAAGCTGATCGGGTCTCACTCCTTGGTATCGGCAACAACATCGGGGATGCTGGAACACTGCTATCATCAACCCAAAGTCCTTCTCCGTTACTTTAAGGAGTTGGGCTAGTTGGGGCGAGGTCAACAGGGGGAAAATGCACAATGCGGGGTGTCTTGTGCATTGTCCCCCTGTTGACCCTGTTGAACTCGGTGCATCAGTGCAGATCTCATTTCTCCACAACGAATTAGAATTAGATAGGGCTCTGAATAATTGAATAGACAAAATATATTCTTTATTTAATTTTATTGAGATCATAAACAGACAAATGACTAGTAGCAGCAGTAATAGTTATATTCTTAAGTCTAAGGTAAACCACTAAACAATAGTTGATAATTAACTTTGGGGACATAAGCAACTTCTCTAGTAGTAGTACCTATCCTAAATGATGATGATTTCGCGATGAAATGCACCGAATACTAACTAAGAACATTCAGAAACATTTTACTTTCTACGAAACATTTAGAACAAATATTTTTCTTTCTACGAAACACTTAGAACAAATTTTCTTTCTACGAAACATTTAGAACAAATATTTTTCTTTCTACGAAACATTTAGAACAAATATTTTTCTTTCTACGAAACATTTAGAACAAATATTTTTCTTTCTACTCAACAATCTCATCAAAGATCATTGTTTCTACCAATATGAATGCAATAAAGTACTTAAACTTACCTATAAGTTTGTTTATCGTATATTTTAAGTAGACAAATAGATTGTTCAAACTATTCTTAAGATAAGATCTTGTACACAGTTCTACAATAATAATTAATGTTTCTTATTTTTATTCTAGGGTTCTAGACAAATTTTTACTTTATGCAGTAATTAGGTACCTCCTCATGAACTAATACAACATAAATCAAGAATTTTAGTACTATTTTGTAATATAAAAGCATCATAATTCAATACTAAAGATTTTTATACAGATAAAGTCAAAGTGAAAAAGCTTTTCTTCAAAAAGATCATTGTTCAATACACATACACCTTTGATTTTTTACATTTATAAGTTTGATAGGTATCATAAAATGTTTTATGTATCCTTTTCTTGCAAATAATGAACAAGTTATACAGGTTAGTAATTACCTGTACCTACTATTGAGGGATGGACTATTGTTAATGTAGTAAGGTAAGCTAACACAACTAGCACACATAACGATACACTAACACATACTAAATGCAGGTAATGTCAAATCAAAACAAATCAGTGAATACAGTGATCTCAAGAGAACCCAAGATTTACAATCTCAGCTGAGTAACGCTGCTGAGCGCTGTCCATCTCAGTGCTGTAGGTGAAAATAATCACTTGCTTTTGCATAGACACCACAATTTTGAAGCCTCCTTTTATTTGAACCACTTCAATACCATTTACAAGCCTATTGATTTGATCAGAAAATGGATGGAGAGATCCTGCACTTATCCCAACACTTAGGTCATATACCCTTACAGGACAAAATTTATTCAAAACCAACTCTCCGTTAATAAAAGGTTTGTAGTAAATTTTAATGTTAGCTGTGCCTTCTGTTCCAACAAAGACTGTATCTTCTCTGTGGAACCTCATGAAACTGATATACTGCATTACTTGAGGGTTATATTGCCCATCTCCAACTAACAGGTAATATTGTTCCCAATCCATGTTTTCCAGCATACTATGTTGGTAAAAACAATCCATCATATTAGCAACATTACTCATATTAAATTTCAGATAAACTGTACCATTGGCATACATGTACATGTTCCCTGTCATTGTCATGAAGTATAAGCAGCCATCTTTGTAACCCCAAGCACACATTGGAGGATTTGCTTCCATCCCCTCCGGCATAACAATGCGGTGTCCGGTGTTCTCCTGACTGAACAAGTCATTGTCCAAGTCCACTGCAAACAATTCCTCGGTGTGCGTGAAGCAGAAAAGGGTCCTGCCTCCTACCATGAAACGCTTTACATCTTCGAAACTTTTGGCATCCTTTTGACCTAAGTAGACATCGAGGTCAGAAGACCAGTTGGCCTGAGGTTTTTTCAATATATAAAGTGTGCCTGGAAACTGAAGCATAATTACGATATCCTCCAATTCCTCGAACGACTCAAAATTTCCACACAACTGTTTTCGGTTAGCATAGTCCAGGGTTAAAATGTCATAGAAGTTAACTGCTTCCTCCTTGTGGACCATAATAACTCCATTTTCTTGTATGGCTATGCTTTGTATATCTTCATCCATGTTTCCACTTGTGCAGAATATTTTAACGGTAGGATGAGTTTTCAGCATGTCTGGCCAGACAGTCAGGCTTTTATACATTTCAAACCATGTGGTAATGTTTGGAGACTTCCACATCTCCTTTGGTCCAATATTGTACTCTTTCTTACACATATTGATCCATGGGTTAGCATCGTTTTGTATAACGTTGATAATGTCTCTCCACCGCGTACAAACTTGTCGGCACCTAGTCATGTCCCTCGGCGATAGGAGCCTGAACAAAATCATCAGAATTTCCGTTGGTATCATATTGATACCACTGATCTGATTCTCATCATCGTATTCCATTATGATGCGTTGATTTTCTAACAAGCCGAGAACTCGGTGGTGGCTAACACGGACGCGGAGCGCTTTTCGGTCCCTCCCTGCTTCACTTATCGATCGAAAGATGAGAGCGCGATATTATTCTTTGGTAGTAGGTAGGTATCTATCTCTTACTAGTCTGTGGGCGGTTGCAGGTACGAGGCAGGTAGTATGTTTATAGATTGATAGCTAGCTTAGAAAAAAATACTCTCTAGCAAGAGGTAGGTAGGTAGTGTAAGTACTCGAAAACTCTCTTCTATTGCGCGAAGGACGCCGGGCCGGGGGACAAGCTAGGCACCACACACAAGGATACACACACTCTACTCTATGTATGGCCCAGAGGCATAATTCAGGCCATTTTAATTAATACAACAATATTCAACTTCAATCCCCCAGTATTACTCTATGAAATTAAATGGCGAGTGCTATACGAACATTACGAATGATTACGAACTTACAAAATGGCGGACACCAATGTTGCGTTTTATGTATGTATGTATACATGCTTTTGTGTGCGTGAGTGAACACATTTCAAGGATATAGCTGCTTGATAATCTATGAGCTGCTTCTTTAATCTATGAGCTGCTTGCTTGTGATTGCAATTTCTCACTTACATAGTCGTATCTAAGCGTCAAACTACATCAGAAGACAAGACGTCGCGCGTCGCGTCGTGTAGTTAGGGAGAGAAAATAAATATTTTTTGAAAAATAAGTTTTTTTATGAGCTTTTTCGATACAATATGCTTTTTCTTAAAAGCTATTTCAGTTATAACTAAAGCAAAACGGTATAAAAGTTACAAACGAAAACAGCTTATGAAGATAAAAAATAACGAAAACCCTCCTTTGACAGCATGCTTTTCAAAAGAATATTTATTTTCATGTCACTACGGACACGACAACGACGTCTTGTCGTCAGCAGGAAAAAAACTGAACTCATACACTTGATTTCTAAATTCTGCCCGTCAGTCATTGCCGTCTCGGAGACATGGCTCAAGCCTGAGATTCGTTTCTGGATTTCAGGTTACTCTTGCCTTCGAGATGACAGGATTGACGGGTATGCTGGAAGTGCCCTGCTTATCAGGCGCTCCCTTCCCTTTTCACAAGTTCCTATTCCTTCTCACTCTTCTGATATAAATGTAGTAGCTGTTCGCACTCTTGACATTACCTTCTTATCTTTATATATTGCACATCCCCATTCATCTCTTATTCCAGACATACTAGTAATTATTGCATCCGTTCCTTCTCCTATTATTTTAATGGGGGATTTTAATGCTCATCATCGCTCATGGGGTGCCAGCTTTGATGACTTATTTGGCTTATCCCTTCTAGAAATTTTTGATGAAGCTAATTTGTGCGTCTTAAATGATGGTTCTCCGACTCGGCGGGTATATCCCAATCAAAATCCTAAATCAGCTGTTGACTTGACTATTTGTTCTCCATCAATATCCTCTATTGCTTCGTGGAACATTCTCAACTCAACATATGGTAGTGATCATTATCCCATTGTAGTAAATATTTCTCGTAGAGCTTCTCCTTCACTAAATTTTTGTCCTTCCCTTAAATATAGACTGTCAGACGTTGTTTGGTCTTCTTTTTCTTCTAGCCTTGAGTTGAAAACTGATAATCTTATTCCTCCTAATCCTACGAATGTTTTTGAGTGTTATTCCAAATTAGTTGATGCTATAATATCTTCTGCAGATGATAATTTTCCTATTAAAAAGCCGTATAAATTTAAAGTATCCACTCCTTGGTGGGACGCAGAGTGCTCTGCTGTTATCAAAGAAAGAAAGGATGCGGAAAAGCAGTATAATGTGAATATGACTCTGGAAAACTTTTTGGTGTACCAAAGAAGTGCTGCTAAAGCGAAAAGACTATTGTCAACCAAAAAAAGATTGGGCTGGTCCAATTACTGTGAAGGTTTATCTCCTAGAACTCCTGCCTCTAGTGTATGGAAGCAAATTAAACGATATAGAGGCTCATGCAACATTGTCAATGTGACTGTAAATGATCCATCATCATGGCTTGAGGCTTTTTCTGACAAATTATCCCCTTGTATTGTGCCTAATAAAGATGTACTACCTTCTCCTTCCTTCCCTCTTTCTTCTCAAGATGGTCTTAATGCAAATTTTTCATTTAGCGAACTGCAAACGGCTTTAGATGGACTTATCGATTCATCTCCTGGAAAAGACGGAATTCCTTACTCATTTTTAAAAAATGCTCCTGATAATGCAAAAAAATACTATTTGCAAGTAGTTAATTGTTTTTATGAATATGGTGCAGTCCCAGAATCATGGAAAACTCAGGTTATCATTCCTATACTTAAACCTGGTAAGAGCCCGTCTGATCCAAACAGCCGAAGGCCCATTGCTTTGTCCTCAGTGTTGGTCAAAGTTATGGAGCATATGATTAAGCATCGGTTGGAGTGGTTTATGGAGTCTGAAGGTATATTGGCTAAATCGCAATATGGATTTAGAAAAGGCATGAGCACCTACGACAGTCTCAGTATTTTAACCTCTGATATTCGCTTGTCTTTTTTAAATAAAATGTATTTGGTCGGTGTTTTCTTGGATATCGAGGCGGCATATGACAATGTTCAGCTTCCGCTTCTCAGGGAGAAACTCATGCATGTAAAAGTCCCCTTAAAGATGGCTAGATTTATATGTAATCTTTTACTAGAGAGAACTATCCTCATTAAAAATTTGAATTTGTTTTCTTCTCCTAGATATGTATGGAAGGGGCTACCTCAAGGCTCGGTACTGAGTCCTTTATTATTTAGTTTGTATACCTACGATCTTGAACAATGTGTAGAACCTTTTTGTTCAATTTTACAGTATGCTGATGATCTAGCCCTCTATGTGTGTGAAAAGTCTATGGTAGTTGCTTCGAGTCGTTTGAACTCTGCTTTGAGTTATCTTTCTGATTGGCTTTCTAACCATGGGCTTTCATTATCTGTCCCTAAGAGTAGTGCAGTTATTTTCACTAAAAAGCGATTCATTCCTCTTGTGCGGTTGCATGTTAATAATGAAGTTATTCCCATTGTAAAAGAAGTCAAATTTTTAGGCATGTTATTAGATTATAGATTGACCGGTATGGCTCATTTTAGTTACATAGCACAAAAATGTGAAAAAAATATTAACATTCTTAGATCGTTGTCAGGGGTATGGTGGGGTGCCCACCCCTTCACTCAAAAATTATTATATAATGCCATAATACGGAGTCATATGGATTATGGCTCTTTCTTGTTAGATCCTTGTAATAAAGCTGCTCTCAAGTTAATTGAAAAGATTCAATCTAAATGCTTACGAATTATTATTGGTGCTATGAAATCTTCCCCTATCAACGCAATGCAGGTCGAGTGCGTTGAGGCCCCTCTTAAGCTGCGGAGGCAATATCTGTCAGACAAATTTATGTACAAGCTTCTTCAAAACTCCAGTCATCCTCTAATTTCCAAACTTATCCTACTATCAAATGTCTTTGACTCCATTGGTTACAGATCGATTGAAGACCTTCCATGTATTTTACATAGTTATTTAAAATTTACTCGTCTTCCGCATCCTGTCGCACAATTTCCATGTAATCCTCTTTATTCAACTCCTTATAATGCCCTTGTTTATAAACCATGTGTGATCACAGATTTTGGTATTGACAAAAACACTGTTGAGGCTGGTAGAGTGTTTTTTGAAAAAGTTAACTTAGATTTTGATGGTTGGTTACACGTTTTTACAGACGCCTCTAAATCATCAGACAGTTGCCCTGTGGGCGCTGCAGTCTGGATTCCTAAGTTCAAAATTATATTAAGTTTTAAATGTCCTTCGATTAGTTCAGTTTTCACTGGGGAATCAATTGCTATTTTAGAAGCCATTCTGTATTCTAAGTCGCATAGCCTGGATAAAACTATTATATTTACGGACTCCAAAAGTTGCCTCCAGAGTATTTTATCCAATCCCTTTAGGGATAAATCGCGATTTCCTATAGTATTAAGAATTAGAGAAGCCTTATTTCAATGCAGTCAGATTGGAATTCAAATTGTTCTTGCTTGGATTCCTGGCCACTCAGGGATATCGGGGAATGAAAATGCTGACGCATGTGCTAAACAAGCTACTCAAGTAGGTTCTTTAGAATATTTCAAAATTTTTTGTCATGACCTTCTTCCTGTTTCAAAGTCTGATCTTTTAAGGTCTTGGACTAAGACTTGGGAGATTTCAAAAACTATAAAAGGAAAATATTATGGCGGAATCCAACCAGATATTCCTATCAAACCTTGGTTTTTTAAATTTCGTTCTGCCAGTAAGTCGACTACATCAACTATTTGTCGGCTCAGACTTGGACATGTCTGCACTCCGGTGTTCCTGGCCAAAATTCGGATTAGGGATCACGCTCTTTGTGAGTGTGGTCTAGATGAAGGGACAGTAGATCATATTTTTTTTAATTGTCAAAGGTTTAGCATGTCATTGTATCATATCATTCCCACGGAAATCCCTCGTCCATTTTCATTTAAATGTATTCTCGCCTTGGCATTTACCCCCTTTGTAAATATTTTGTGTAAGTATATTAGTAGGTTTCATATAAAACTTTAACACTTGATATAGGTAGCTTTATGTTAGTATGTTTAAGTTCTTCATTTTTGTGTTTTTCTTTTGTATTTTTAACTAGAATTGTGTTTTTTTGTTGATTTTTCTTATAATTTTGCTTGGATCCAAATTCTCCACCGATCATTACTTCTCACCACCGGTCATTCTCCATCGTGCTAAGGTCTAATAAGACGTGACATTGGCGAAATTGCGGGCAACACTGCAAAGGCCATAGACAAGAATTGAATTGAATTGTCTTGTCGTCAGGTGTGCGTGCGTCAACGCTAAATCATGATCACCCTACCCTAAGCCCTACCCCGTAGATTTCAGCATTCGGAGAAAAAATTTTTGCTAATGTGGTTTGCTAACATCATAGACTAAAGTTTTTTTTTTAATATTATAAAACTTTTTATTTTTTAATCCAAAAAATGTTGTTCGATATAGCAGCGCCGAAATGAAATGGCTAAATAATAACTTCTTGGCTTATGTTTTCTCTGTGAAACATCCACCCACAGATTAGTAAGGATCATTATATCATTTTGTGATGTTTATTTTTTTGCGTAATTTTTATTTGACTTAATTATTTTATTATAATTATATTCTTTAATTAATTGATCGAGTGAGCGAAGCGAACGAGATCTTAGTGACAACTTGGACAAAAATGCTTTGTATGTTTGTAGGTTTGTATGATAGGGTTTTGTTTAGACATTCCAAAACCATTTTTATTTTGATTCTAGGTCTAATAGTTTTTGAGTTGTTGTAAAAATTAGAAAATTGGCAAACCCAGTATAACGTGAGCTACCATTTCTTGGAGTTTCAATGATTTTGTAGTTCAAGTAAGACTGGTACATAGCTAGACGGCGATTTCGAAGCGATTTGCAAAGTTTTTTAGGTACAACCATTGGTCAATAAAAACTGTTTGGGTTTTATTAACCTCCGACCATCACGAGATCTCAGTTCGGGGCGAACTACTAGTAATAGGTTATGCGTTTTAATTAAAAAAAAAAGATTGTTTCATGTTTGCAGTACAAATTGAACGTTTGTTTGCGTGAACCGTGAACATCCAAATCTGACAGTTTCTATGTCAAAGTTCTCTAGCACTAGAGTGTCAAAAGCGGATATAGCTGCTTGCTTCTGATTGCTATGCTAAAACGAATGAGTTCCGCTGGTGTCCGCCATTAAGTAAGTACATATAATGCTGGCCAGTTTTTTTCTGTGCTCTCGAATAAATTCAATTATTTATGTGTAGGCAAGGCAGGTGTAGGTTATGTGTAATGTGTAGTGTACCACAGAAATAACAGTTATTATTATACCTAGATAGGTACATTCCGTACTTGTTAGAGGGTATTTTTTTTCAATGTTCCGTACCTACATCCTGGTAGTCATAAATTAATTACTGTCTTCCGTACTTACCTATGTAGTACCTACCTTTTAAAGTAGGTAGGTACCTACTTTACCTCTTCGTCTTGAGTGTAATTTTTTACAGTAGGTACCTACGTATGTACCTACCTAATGTGGCGATAGTCCAGGTCAAATGAAAGTGCCAAGACTGCTATTCGACTCGGATGCGAAGTATGTGGAGAATCTAAGTTCAATAGTTGTTTCTGGTGTGGAGTCTGGCAGCGGGATGGAGACCAGGTACTACGAAGGCTGCGGGCGAGAGGGTCCCATTCGGTGCATCTTCCTAGGAGAGTTTCACCCGGTTGCTGGCCCTAAGATTTCATGCCAGGTGAGTAATTGTCAGCGTCATCGTAACGCCGTTTGCCGTGTTTATTTCGTGAGATAATACTACCTAATTATAAAATAACTTTGTTTCAGTTTCCTGAAGATTACATATCTAAGGACCTGTTTGATTCTATCAGTGCTTACATTATACCAAAACCACAAATTCAGCATTGTACGATGACTATGTAAGTATCTACAGTAACCTAGCTACTTTCATTACTAAAATAATAATATGCTTTAAATGCCTGTTGAGTAGTGCACAAAGAGATGGCTTGTACTACTACCCTTTTAACATTACATTTCACTAGTAGGTATGTTGAATGTTTAAAGAAAGAGCCCAGTCAACAGCTCTTTAATTATTACAGAAATGCCCTTGGTCACAAGATAGTCGGCTACCCAATCCGCATAGACAACTCTCGGTATGAACGCAATGTGTACTTATTCAACCTCTGCTTTGTCTGCGACAGCTGGTCCAAGACAGTGCAGTATGAACCTGTTGTCAAAAAACTGGGAGAGCATCTTGTAAGTATCTTCTTTGTTGTGTCAATTATAACAAAAACTAATTAACAATAATTTTAAATGTTTACTCCCATATTCCTCAATCTGTATCATTTTTGGTGACATAGGTACAGTTTAGTACATACAACCAAGGTGCAGGGTTAGGCCGATTACAAACTGGTCCAGTTTGACTGCTGATGTGACACTGGCAACTTAGTACTGATTTAGAGGTGTTCATTCTGTTTTAGCTAAACTAAACATATTTGACAGCAATAAAAATATGGCCAAAAAATTAAGTTGTTTTAGTTTATGAGAAAGGAATGGCAAAAAATAAAATTTATTTGCTGTCAACTACTAGGATGCTATAACAGAACCAACACCAGTGTAGATGGCATGAATTTAAGTAGAGTAAGTCCTTTACCATCCTCTAAGCCTAGTCGGAATAAACAAAAAAGTCATGGTCCATTATGTACAGAGCTGATTAAGCTAGGAGTTGACAAAGTTTTCCTACTCCTGCATTTGCTAGAACGATAACATTACCTCTGAAACATAGTTCAATGTTTGAAACGTCTGTTTCATAGCTCAATGTTTGATACATAACTCAATGTTGGAAATACTCTGAGTTACAGACGATAATGGAGGAAGAAACAGGTTTTGTGTCAGGAGGATCAAGCAAACTGCCAACTCTACTAGCCCATCTGCTCCACGATTTGAACACACATCGGAAAGCCACTCTAGTTGGTAAGTACTGATTATAATATTAGCCATGAATTTATACAAAGAGCTCTACTAGTCTTCAGTTATTACACAAGTACTATAATGCTATTTTTTGTTACTATTTGTACTATTGGCAAATAGTAACAAAAAAAAGTGACAAAGAAGTGACATAATGACCAACAACAACAAGTTTCAAAAGTATGGCCTTTGAAACTTGTTGTTGTTGAACTTCTCTCTTGCACATTTCAACATTATTGAAGATATAAAATCACTGATTAATAGGATAACAATTTAATCATATTGAATTTGACTATCATATTGATAATAACAAGTTCACGATGTCTCTACAGAGGGCGACACAGTGATGCACCTCAAAGTACTAGAAGTACGTAAAGATCCATTACCAGTGGATGACTATGATGTGCCCGTACTGGTGTCGTCAGTCGGTTTGCCTAGGCCTGGCAAGCCCCAGGCACCAGCGCCCTCTGAAGGTGATGAGGTACAAAGCCAAGAGCATCTGGATTTGGATGATGATGAACCGTTCGAGATTGATTTCGACGCCGACTGGGATCTCACTACACGACAAGTTAGTAACTCTACTGATGATTTCACCCTTCTACTCAGTAATGTAATGCCTAAAACAACAAAATAAATAAACCTAATGAACAACTCGTATGATTGGACTTACATATTGGACTTAATAACACATTTTTAACCAAGTTGCTAGTTTATATGATCTGTGCCCGAGCTTTTCTGGTACTTTCATAGAACAGCTACTCATATAGGCTACCAGGGGAGTCTTTTCTTTTTATGAAAAATGTGATGGGTCACGCAGAAGTGGTTACCTCTGCCTATAACAATGCATGGACATACCCTGTGAGGCAATGCACTACTACACTGCGTCCATCACTTTAAGACGCGGGGTTTAGAACACACGCAAGTGTGACGTAACACATGGTAGTACCTTCTTTTTTATCTACATAGGCCCGTCGCTGCTGAAATCGTTACTCAAGCATAGATTTGAGTAGTGATTTTAATACAAATACCTATGCTTGAGTCTGGGTTAGAGCTTTAGCAGTGAATCAACATACATGCCTTAGAACGGAGTTTCTATTTTGTGTATTCATATTAGTTTTCTTTCAGCTATTACCGTTCATCAACGGGTACAACCACGTCTCTAAAATAGCGTCTGACACAAACGTTGAGAAAACACTTGTGAAGTCCTGTATCCAAAACCTGGTGTACTACGGTGTGGTGTGTGCCATGTTTTACTTTATTCTTCTATTTATGTATTGCCGATTCCGTTTTCACTCTTTCGATTAGATGCAAATGACCAAACAAGGTATAACTATATACCGAAATGATTTATTGGTAACAGCATAAGAATTGATTTAGCTTGGTAGACTAGGGTAACAAAAAATAGCTTATCGCACTAAATACAGTAATACATATTCTGTGGTAATACTGACGCTAACATATATCTTGTAAATGTATTGTATTTTAATTTGATTATAATTATAGGTAACGCTGATTCCGTTGTTGAAATTCAGCAATATGTACCGCGCCACTCCCAATTTGAACAGATTGTTTGGCGATCATGAGTTGCAACGTGCTTGCTTAGCGTACATTAGCCGGGGAGCTGAAAACAAGGAAAAGGTACATATAACATGAAGGTATTATCTTGTAAAGAAAAAGTCGATTGTATTTTTCACATACTTTTTCTGCGCGTTGCCTAAATCTAAAAGATCTTTCGGGATATGAAGCCTAAAGTAAAATGTCTTGGATCTAAAAGAAGTTACGGCCTGTGATTATTTGGGATTCTTATTTAGACAACTTTCTTAATGCCACCCCTGGTTTCAACTTCCAAAATACTGCCACATAAACCTCTAAGGGTCTGACTCTGGATTGGATCTGGGCAAATTGGATGGAGCCCAAAACTCACCTTGTTTTTGAAACTTGCAATGGTGGAACTTTATTTGTTACAATGCATTTTTTAGAAAGTATTAATTTCATTAAAAACAGTAGGAATCATTAGTTATTGAATCAATCGTGATATTAGATGTATGCAAGTCAACACCTTTGCATCTTTGTAGCTTGACGGTCAGCATTCACACATGACAGATAACAGGCGTCACAGCTCAGTCGGTAGTCGCTCTGCCTCCCGTGCTGTGGGTCGTGGGTTCGATCCCCACCGAGAACAAATATTTGTGTGTGGCAAAGATGTTTGTTCTATGTCTGGGTGTTACTATGCATTATAAGTATGTATTTACAAAAAAAAAGTATGTAAGTATTACATCAGGAATCTAGTTCCCATAGTACAAGCTCTGCTTAGTTTGGGACTAGAGGGTGTGTTGGGTGTAATGTCCAAGAATATTGATTGATTGACTCGCTTCGAGTTCTTCTTGCATAGTATATGTTTTACGTTACAGCCTCACCTGTCGTCAGTGCTAGAGGCTCTATGCTCGTTGCAACAAGGGTCATCTTTGCGTGCTGTGTGCGAGCGTCACTCAACTGCCACTCCGCCTTCGTTCGATATCCGTCGGCTGGTCGTGTTCGCACAAGTACATGACCTCATCAAGTGCCTTAAACGGTGAGTTATTCACTTTAGTACTTGACTCTATGTTCGTTGCGCTCTATACCACGCAACGTAAACAGGGTGAGCTCGCCCTAATCTATACTGAGCTATATGTATAGAAGAGATTGTAAGTAGTAGCAAGAACAAAATAAAAAAAAAACCTCTGTGTGGGGCTTTAGATTTTTGATTAAAAAAACTTTAATGAAGAAAAATTATATTTAGTGCAAAATATTTCATTCCTTACGAATTTCTCCTAAAGTAACCGTCAAAAATTGGTGATTTTTTAGAAAACCTGTATCATTATTAGGCTGGACGCAAAATAATTTCCTTTAATGAGAAAGGAAAGAACTTTTTTAGGGTTAAGCTCACCTTTGTACATGACCTTTATTTAAGTTCCCGTTAGTCATTACTTTTTGTGTACAATAAAGAATAAAGAAAGAATAAAGAAGAAAGGAAATTATTTAGCGTCCAGCCTAACTTGAACCGTATCGTCATTAAGAACCTACCAATTAGATTACCATAGTTCTTCTCCCGTTTCCAGTTATCCGGTGTACATCCGTAATCCAGGCCGTCCGAACGGCTTCACCGGCCTAGTGGAGCCAGCACTCGGTATTCGCCGTCTTTTCACTGGCCGCCACTGCGCTGATGAGATCTGCTGTTTAGCGCGTGTGGATCTACCTACCCTAGACCAGATCATTGAGGACGATCCCAATGTTGCCATCATTTGGAGGTAGACCGTCCTATCCAATAATTATATTCAAACTCCGTGATAACTTTGTATGCTCGATTTAATAATTTTGGTATCGATTAGCGATATATCTGGCGCAGTACTGATCAGTCCGTATGTAACTAAGTAGCTGGTGCTTTAAACCTAAACTGGATTCGGACCTGTTAAAAACCCTCATAACGTTTTAGAAATCAGTGCAGCCGTCTACCAAACATAGCCAAAACAATCATCTTTCCTACACAAGAAAACCGCGTTGAAGTGCTTTGTTTGATCAAGCGAGCGAAGATTGTAGTTTCAATTGGGAGAATAGGAGTTGTATGTTAGGTAGAGCATCACTTTCGAGCTGCTTATCCGATGTGCATAGAATTTGGCCGACAGATAGTACTGCCATAGTTTACTGGTAGGATTATGAACTGAATCGGTCATGGGGTTGTAAAGTTATTAAAGTCATAAAGGAAGAAAAAAATCAAGTGTGTTGTCATACGATAGCGCTTCCTTTAGACATTCCAAAACCAGTGTTTACTTTTGTTCCAAGTTAAATAGACTTTGAGCTATAGTTAAAATTGTAAAGCGAAAAAAAATCAGTAAAACGTGAGCTTCCATTTCTTACAGTTGCAATGGTTTGATATGTATGTAGTTAGGTAAGGCTGGTGACCAGCTAGATCGCGGTATAATTTTCGAGATCTCAGTTCGGTCGGAGCGAACTACTAGTGTACAAAAGTGGTAAAAATAGTGAGAATAACATTTTAACGGTATACTTAATTGTGTTTTTGGTAGGTTTACGATTCGATGACTGTTTTAATCCACTTCGGAATTTCTCAACATTGAGTTTTTAATATTTAATCAGAATGGAATTTAATTTCAAACAAAAAAACAGTGAACAATATTATTATTAAGAAGTATTTTTTAGATAATTTGTAATGTAATGTTAATTTCTTTAAAAAAAAAAATCGAGTGTGCAAGCGTATACATTAAAATGTAAATTCCTATTCTTAGAATAGAATGGTACTTAAACGTAGTGGTCTTAAATAGTCCTAATAATGTAAAATCCTAATACAATATCCTTTAAGTATTCTTTTACAAATAAAAGTGGTGAGGATGATGGGATTGTATTATCCCATCATCCTCACAGTTATAGTTTCAGGCATTATTTATAACTTAATTAAAAGTTAATTCTAAACAGGAAACCGTTTACTGAAAAATCATGCTCTGGAAAGTATGCAATACAAGAAAATATCAGTATTCTCATCTGAAATTGCTATGTACCTACATAGTGATGTTCAGATGATAGCCGTGCTTATATGCCACTTTGCCCTAATAGGACAGGATGCCGCTATACAACGACCTTCACCGAGCTGGTTAATTGATGAAAACTATTTTATTATCAATTAAATATGTCAATAAATATATTGCAAATGGGTTGTCTAAAAAAAATTTCAGTCCAGAATATAAATTAAAAAATATATATATTTAAATGCTTTGTTTAATAGACAAATTCCATACCAATCGAAAGTATGAAGCCCATAGAATATGCAAACGTTAGGTTGACTTTATTGTAAGGATAGGTTATATAAGGATTTGGGGTTCAATCAAAATCTATATTATAATATAAGATGAATAGCTTCAAAAAAAATGTCTTTAAAGTCCTTCAGGTTAGGCAACGCGCCTACCATGCTCAGAGTGTTGTCGGTGTTTCTAGGCGACGGTGACAGCTTACCATCAGGTGTGCCGTACGCCTGTTTATCTACTACTTACATTAAAAAAAGATTTACTGCTCGTACGCAGTGTAAGCAGAACAGCGGATTTGTTAAGAAAAATTGTGTACAGAATAGTAATAATTTTATCAAGAGGTGAGGTTCAATACCAGGGTTAGGCATAATTCAAACAGTTACTAACTTTCCAAATAGTGTAGGTTACTGTGTTTTGTGTTTTGATAGTTACAAAATTAATAAGTGCTTCAAATGGTTTGCTTAGGTTAAAGTAAAAAATAGGGTTTGTAATTGCACAGCCAATTGGTAGCTGCTCCTACTCCCCCGTTTCAAAAGTCCACCCTGTATAGCACTACTGCCTTTTTATCTCTAATATAGTGTTACGTCTTGAAATGCCTGATATCTTATGAACTTTGTTCGCTGTAATGATGAATGATGATGAATATAAAACTTTTTTGAAGCTGACTTAGAATCAACGCACAGCCTAAACTATAAGTCCTAGAGGTATGAAATTTAGAGGGTAGTATCCTTATATAGTGTAGGGGTGCATTAAGAAAGGAATTTTGAAACGTCACACTCTAAAGGGTAAAACGCGAGCAACGCCGCGGGTGACGGCTAGTTAAATTATATAATGCTAAATTATATAGAGCTTTGTAGAATCGCTTGAGCTATAATTAAATAGTGATTTTTACATAAGTATTTTCTTGTAAATAATTCTAGATTGGGCAGTATCTACCGTACAGTCGGGTACTTATTGCACTAGTTACTTAATATTATAAGTATTTTAAAAAAAAACCGCGTGTGTTTAATAGTCTCTGACCACGCTGTGCGCACTTAAAAGCATAATGTCAGTATTTGAAAATTTATTATGTATTTGTTGGCACCGTCTGCGTAAACAATTTGATAACCTATGTGTCACGAAAATTACTGAAGTACAATGTATAATAAGCAAGCAAGCTCGTATGAGTTAGTGGCCAACTCTGGTGACGATATGATACCAGAGTTGTATAATGATACCATGTTCAAGTCTGTTTGAGGTTGGCCATTTATTCCATTGCAGACTAAGCTTGGTCAGACTCTACCAGTGATAGCGCAGTACGATATATAATAAGTTGTGTAATTCCGGTATTCGCCAGCATTCAGAATATGTAAGTACCTATACCAAAAGGCCTTGTTCTTGTTGAACTTGAAAGATATTCTAGTACACCTTGTATTAAATAGAGCCTCTACAAAACGGCCTTTAGGGCTTAGTGAAATTAACAGTATTACTTTTATGAAATTAGGTTTATGGTTTGATATGAAGTATGTTTCACTTTGTTTTTATTTGTTTTATTTTATGCTTTTATGTTTCATTTTAGTCTACTTAGTTTAACAATTCAATTTACTTTTATACAATTAACTTTACTGCCTATAAGCGTTGGCGCACACCTGACGACAAGACGTCGTTGTCGTGTCCGTAGTAACATGAAAATAAATATTCTTTTAAAAAGAATGCTGTCAAAAGAGGGTTTTCGTTATTTTTTTCTTCAATAAGCTGTTTTCGTTTGTAACTTTTATACGTTTTGCTTTAGTTATAACTGAAATAGCTTTATAAAGTTGCTTTTCAAAAAAATATTTATTTTCTCTCCCTAACTACACGACGCGACGTCTTGTCTTCGATGTAGTTTGACGCTAAGTATTTCGTCTTACGCCCATATCTTTATTTGTTCTCGTTTCGACCTCGAAATTGTGCTTTGGCTAGTTTTAGGGTGCTCTTTCACGAGAGCTAAGCTACATTGCTGAGGATGTGTTTGAAATCCACCAATACGGATAATTTGTTTGCAAATTAATTCGATTCCTATTGGTGGGTGTCAAACACATCTCAACGTAGCTTATAGCTTAGCTCTGGTGGAAAAGCACCCTTAGTTGTCAAAATGACTAACAAAATCTGAATACGAAGTCGAGTCGAGGCGTGGATTATTTGAGGTGATATGAGGGGGGTTTGTATCCACAATGTTCTTTTCTAATTTTAATCTTTTTATGCTCTGTGATCATTAACTACTAATTGATTACATTCCTTATTATAATGCTTATCAGTTTTATTCACAAATTAATTATTATTTTCCAGTTAACTATCAAACTTTTCCAAGTACCTATTAAACAAACTCAACATATTTTTATAAGATACTAATACATTATTGGCTGTAAAATATTTTTTAGTTTTGATTTTAAAACGACACTGACGTGCATAGAAATAAGGCCACTCGATTAAACTAGTAGTTTATTTTCCAATGACGAAGTTAAAAACACATGGGTGGCCTAATTTTTATGCACGCCAGTATATTTATTGCATTGATGTGTTGATAGAATTTTTTAGTAGTGTTTGTGACTCTTATGTAATTATAATTCAATATAGTTCCTTTATATTTTATAAATTAAAAACAATGGTTGTTTTGTTTTAGAGAATGTGAACGCAAATTGTACTAAAACCCGGTAATGTTTTTAAGTTAATATGCAGATGGTGACGTCATACTGATTTTACGTCGTATTTATTAAACAAATGTACTAGTTTAAGATCACATGTCGCTACAATAACGCACGCAATATGTGTGGGGTCTTCAATAATAGTAGTGTAGCTTACTACTATTACTAGCTACTGCTACTGACGTCAGTAGAACTAGTAGTTTGAAGAAACTGGGCCCAGAGACTTCCCTCTGCATAGTTCTGAAATAACCAAACAATGAAGTTGGCTTATTACTTATTCTTAGAAGTTAGTGTTCAAAATATAGTGTTTTAACGTAGAATTCGCAATTTTTACGATTAGGAACCTTATCGCCAAGTGGCATAGTAATGGAAACCAAAAACTAAATCTATTTTTTCCAACTTGACGAGTTAAAACCAGCGGGTAGAAATTATTATTTATCTCAATTTTAAATTATTCGGGTAATGCTAAGGTTGTAAAAAATGATGTCTAAAGTTTTTGATTATCACTTGGCGAGAAGGCTGCTGATTTGGTTGGCATTTTAAATTTGAATCCCCATTTAATTTTGTATTTTTCGATTTGTCTATTTTATCATGTAATATTTGAATTAATATGAAATAAATACAATTTTTGAACTCTTATCGCTGTACTATTTTTATCTCACCTGTTTATGACCATTATTATACACTTTCTGTCAGGGTATATTAAACCTACTTACTCAAGGTTTTGTCGAGTCTGGGTTTTTTATGTATGAGTTTTAGCCGTCCCATTTCAGTTTTTTTTTAAATTGATGATAAAAGTAATGGAACAAGCTAATAGCTCACCTGATGTTAAGTAGTAACATCTGCCTATAACAATGCATTACCTCGCAAAGCAAGTCCAATGAGGACGTGCCCTGTAAGTCAATGCACTGCGTCCATCACTCTGAGACGTAAAGATCTTGAAGTCTCATGTACCTGTAATACACCGGCGCCCTTACACTTCAAACCGGAACACAGCAATGCGAGCATCGCTGCTTGGCGGCACACTAATTATGCATTAATTTGACTTGACCGTTATTCGAAGCTTATTTAATTATATTGAGAGTAGCGCTTACTTGATTTCCCGTCTTCCGGTTCAAATTCCTATCCTGTTCATGACTTTTACCTTAGCTACGTCACTTCCGCCTGGTAGGTGGGGGAACTTTAGCTTTTGAGTTTCGCCACTTAATGATTTCATTGGCGTCTTGTTTCCCGCAGTGTTCGGACGTTACCAACACTTCAACAAGACTTAAGAATTAACTTGTAACAAGTTAAAAGTTAAATGTACAAAGTGGAAATAAAATAGTGAACGAATTCAGGTTAAAAAGTGTAAGTGCAAACTCTCCATGTAAGTACAACCTCGTTTACACCTATTTTATTCCTAAGCAATTTTCCTGTTCTATTTAATTTTTATATAACTTATTTTGGGATATTCATTAAAAAACCGTTGTTAACGGTCGTTTATAAATATATATTATTTTTAAAAATCTCATTGTTTCATAAAATGGTTTTTTGCAGACTACCCTCTATTGGGTAGGTATACCAGTTTTCGGTTTTCAATGTATATTTTAAGATAAACCCAACAGAAGAAGTGATAGCTCGAGTAGTAGGCTCTCTAAGCCACAAACATCGTCACTGAGCTCGTAGACACAGCAGTCTGCGCTTCTCAGGTGAGTGTTAATTTTATTTCACTTATGTCTGGTGTCAGCGAATCGATGGTTGAGCAATGTCATGCGTCACCATGAGCTTGAAACCTTTTGAAAAAGCCTTCAATCTCGAAGACTTCTGAGTACTATTTAAAGTAACTTTATCAATGATTGAAAACAACTGTATAACTGCATGCTTAGGCTTTACAGATGTTGTTATGAAAAGTTAAGGCGTAGCTTTTGCCTTTTTGACAATGTGTGAAATGAGTTCCAGCAAAAAGCCCTGAGAGACTGTGTGTCCTGGGCAGACGGGCTCTCTAGATTATGAGGGTTTGAAATGTTAATGATATTTTTCCACAGGAGATTTTCGTAAGACCTCATCAGATTTATTACAGATGACATCGTTTTTGAAATATTATAAGAATCCTCTGATTACTAGCCT
Organism: Eulithis prunata; assembly: GCA_918843925.1. Taxonomy (NCBI): domain Eukaryota; kingdom Metazoa; phylum Arthropoda; class Insecta; order Lepidoptera; family Geometridae; genus Eulithis; species Eulithis prunata. The sequence continues at coordinate 11,872,740 of OU974006.1, forward strand.
TGAGAAGATTCCACCGAAGCATAGTTACTGCAGCTGCTAAAAGTGGCATACGAAAATGCTTTTGGCCAGTACCAAAATCGAATAATTCCAGCTCACAGGTGTATCTTAAAAAGTCCCGTGGCCATTCGCAAGAGTCGACTTCGTTCCCAAGTTCCCAAGGCGAGCAATCGTCATTATGCGCATGCTCATTGGTCTAGCGCTGATCGACCTCCGCAAGGAGGTTATGCACTCCCGCAAGGCGGCTACGCACCTCCGCAAGGTGGCTACGCACCTCCGCAAGGAGGCTACGCACCTCCGCAAGGAAGCTACGCACCTCCGCAAGGAGGCTACGCACCTCCGCAAGGAGACTACACACCTCCGCAAGGAGGTTACGCACGTCCATAAGGAGGCTACCCACATCCGCAAGGAGGTTATACACTTCCACAAGGAGGCTACGCCCCTCCGCAAGGAGGCTACGCACCTTCGCAAGGAAGCTACGCACCTCCGCAAGGAGGCTACACACCTTCGCAAGGAAGCTACGCACCTCTGCAAGGAGGCTACGCACCTCCACAAGGAGGTTACGCACCGCCGTAAGAAGGTTGCAGTCGCTCTGAATAATGGTAGACACCAAAATAGACTTCGGGAAATGCCTACCGGTCTAATGCAAGGCAACAAATTCAGACGAACAATGGACGCAAACGCACTTCGTCCCCATCTCGTCAGAAATAATAAATGACGTAAGTATTAACTCAGTTCCGTTCAGTACTGGTTGTCTCTCACAGGTTTTGAGATCAGTGGGAACAAATGGAAGACCTTGTGTGCATTCTGGAAAACTGCATCTCTTTTCCTTCACTTTGCTTCTCGACGCGATCGGCAGCGTCTCGCATGTGCCAGAGTCTGCTCAAATGGCATCGTATCTTATACTATTAATACGAGCTTGTATGTATGAATGGTTGTTTCTCTTTCACGCAAATCTACTGAAACTTAAAATAGCTATATATTGTTTGTGACCTGGATTAACATAGGCTACCCTTTTTCCCGGAAAATCAATGGGATCTAACGGGACGCGAACGAAGTCACAGCCGGAAGCTAGTCAGTAATAAACAAAATGAAAGTTCAAGGAGTTCTAGAACATGCTACCGCATCTCCAACTTTTATTTCACTGATGTTTCTTGTTCGCAAAAGCGACTGCTCTGTCTGTACGTCCAATATTCAACCTGAAGGCATTGCTTTTTACAACCAACAGATTGGTTGAGCAAAATCGACCTTTCAGAAGCTTATTTTATCCTTCCAGTAACCCGCAGCCACAGAAAGTTTCTGTGCCTAATCTATCGCAAGAGACTGTTAGAAATGACCTGTTTAAGCCCAAAAACTATTACGACTCTCACAAATTAGGTAGCACTTATTGCCCAGGCAAAAAGATAGTAGTTTACAGCACTGCATCTAGGTAATTCTATTAAAAGCTCTAGTGTTGTTGGGAACCTATTGGGATCCTTAGGCAAAAGCCTTCCGGAAGAGAAAATGTCCGTGCTCTTAGGTAATATAAATCAGCTTCTGCAGAGGAGGTGTGCAACACCCAAAGAGCGTCAAAGCGTCGTCGGTCCTTTCAATTTTTGCCAGCTTTTCAGTTCTAGAAGGCAGGCATCGTGCTCTTTTGAATATTCTCAACGAATCTGTAGACTTGCACATGAAAGTGTTCCTTAAGGTAAACATTTGATATGGTGGTTCAGAAATTGAAGGTTACGACGGATGCGTCAGATATTGCGTAAGGAGCTCGACTGAACAACCTGTTGTTGACAGGCCTGAGGCCATAAGCCGAAAGGAACTTTCATTCTAATCAAAAATCGACATCATTTTTGGCTCCTGAGTAGTCCTGAGTCACAGTACCTCTACTCTGCTAATATAAATCGACAACAGATCGGTTATAGCATGTTTCAGACACGAAGGAGGAACCAAATCAGCTGCACTCATGGTCTTGACATACCTACAGCTTTTTCAAATTTTAGACGATCATCAGTTCCATGTAAATATCTTCCACGTTCCAGGAATTTACAACAGTCACACCAATCACCTGTCGAGACTGCGCGTGGCTCCGGAATGGCATCTATCTCCGTCAGGAATGCACTCACAGAGGCTTCTCAAAATGAGGTCCTCCTAGAATCTGCTTGTTCGCTTCCAGTTCGCCAATTGTTCGACTTATCAATCGATCGATCGATCGCCTTGTTCAAGCTCATGTGGTAAGCAATTACGTATCACTGGAATCACAACTTGCATGGGTTGTTTCCATCTCCGCACCTAATACTTAAGAGTATTGGGTTACCTAAACCAGGCCTGGGGGATGTATTTGATAGTAGGCCCACGCTGGGAGCGCGTTTTTTAGCGCATGGACTTCAAATGTCGCGGCTTAGCAGCCCCATTCACCCTTCATCACCTAGACCGAGTTCTGATCGACACCGCGACAGAAGTATCACCTCCGAACGTCCTCGAAATGACTCTGGAGGTATGGAAATCTGGGGGTGGTCTAGGCTACTAGGAGGCAGCCTAATCTCCCAAAGAGGTCGTGGCAGCCTGCAACTCGTAAGTTCTAGTGTTGCTACAAGATTAATTCTAGAAGTACAACCGGAAGCGATCTTGCTAGGTTTTTATAGGACTTATATTTTTAGTCACAATCTTGCATACAACACAATATTACCGTATAAATCGGTAGTGTCAACTTTATGTAATCCAGAAATTTCTGGCCAGTTAAGTTTACATGTTCTTGTAAAACATATTTAAAAATATCCTTTCAGTTTGCGATACAAAGTCCCCCGTTTGGATCATTGATGAACAGAAAAGTTCTATTGCTAAAATTAATACTTTTCAGGTACAAAGACATTCAATTGTCTTATTGCTCCTGTGTTCTGGGAGGAGAATTCACGATTTGATTTCTGATAATTGTTCGTTATCTCTGCCAAACTCATTAGTTTTATGGCCTGCATTCGCTACAAAAACAGATTCAGTTATTCCAGACAGTCTGGTTGGTGAATATTTTTTAATCCAGAAAATGCAACGTTAGAGCCCTGTTTTTCGTTGTTAAGAGTATCGTAGAGCTGCTGTTAACTCTAAACATTTATTTATAAACATTAATAGTGGACCCAAACCTGCATCGCGGACAATGTTAGCAGGTTGGATTAGGGCCTTACTGTAATGCACTGGCATAAAAGCCACTCCTGGGAGCACAAGGTCAGCTGTGGCCTTAAAAAATTGGTTAAATAATTACCCTATCGAAGAGATGTTCTGCTTACGTTGCCCGTTGCCCCGTTCTTACCTAATCGAAATGCTTGTGTCCACCCAAGGGTTGTCTGGAAGAGATCGCTTATGGCGATGGGACCGCCCATCGTACCTCATACTTAAAACTTATTCTCTTTTATTGTTTTTCTTCTTTTCTTGGTGTGCAATGAAGAATATACCTATCTATCTTCTTACTAGAGGAAACTGGCGTTCGCTGAACACCTTTTGTAAATTTATAAACGCATGGTCATACTCTCTTGTAATTCGTTATCACTCATCAGTGACTATACTATTTACTCCGATTGTTTGAAACATAGACTGTTCTGTGACTTTGTATCCGGATTTATCAATGAAAGTGATGTCTGATGGGAGAATATGGTACCTATTTAGCTGCAATTTATCAATTGCTTTATCTACAGTCTGAACGCAACTTTACTTCATATGTAGGTATACTCTTCACTTGAAAGTATGTACCTACTTTATTACTCTACCTACTTAGATGTATATTTAATAGGTAGAGATTTACATTATTCTTTTAGAATGATCACATTGGCGTCTACGTCCCTTCCACCAGGCGATATCAAACACGTCTCAATATAATTAAATAAGCTTCGAATAACGGTCAAGTCAAATTAATAGCAGCGTTTTACCTACCAATAAAACGCATATTAATTTACTTACCTTATTCGAAGCTTATGACTAATCTCTGCCTGGTTAAGACTCAATGAAATCATAAAGTGGCGAAACTCAAAAGCTAAAGTTCCCCCACCTACCAGGCGGAAGTGACGTAGCTAAGGTAAAAGTCATGAACAGGATAGGAATTTGAACCGGAAGACGGGAAATCAAGTAAGCGCTACTCTCAATATAATTAAATAAGCTTCGAATAAGGTAAGTAAATTAATATGCGTTTTATTGGTAGGTAAAACGCTGCTATTAAATGGCATATTTTAAAATGAACATTTCTTACGTGGATGCTGGAAACATGCACACGAATTTGTTTACATTTGCAAACAAAAACGAAACACACAACTTTAATTTTTTATTTTATTAAAACTCATACTTAACCATACCTTATTTACCTACTAAATAGTTTGATGTTTCACATCAGAAAAATACACTTACAAACTAGTAGCGACCATATATTATGTACGATTTTAAAATTAGGTGATGTCTGATAGCCAGGGCTGGGGTGCATAATAAAGTTGATAATCGTACCCTGTAATATTTATAAAAGTTAATTGGTTTTATTATTTTTAATTTATTGCAAAACCCGACCCTGGAATTCTGTGCCTAACTAAAGTTTTAGTGCTTTTCGTAGTCAGCATACCTTACTAGATTTGTACATGTTGTAAACATTTTATTAGACCATTATACCTTATAAGTTAGGTACGACTGGTACAAAAAAATTAAATACGGTCCCTGGTGCACAAAAAGGGAAAATAGCTTTACGTCGAACGACGCTAGTCAAAGTATAGTTTTATAAAACAGCGTCTTTTATACTATAGGTAATTGTCACAAATGTGCCGGTTTCACGCGACCAAGAATTTAAACTCTCTTGTATCAGTAACAGACAGGCTCGGGCGGGCCTCTACCTTGTACTAATATCAGCTAATCTGTGCCTCTACTCAGAGCACAGGCTATTACTTTCTTGGTAGTCATGATTGTGTTACACTGCGCAGTGACGCAAGAACACACGATACGGCCGCGCAGTGTAACACAAACGTCACCGATTCTCCGGAGTAGAGACCAAGATAATCAATATAGAACATAAACATACACCATACTTGTCAGCCTTGTAGTTTATTGCTACTAGCTGCAGGTAACGAAAACGGAGAGTTTATTGAAACCGGCCAAAGGCGTCTGACGTCACTCAATCTCTCATCAACCACATAATGTCTGTTACATAATACCATAACAATTACAGAACAATTTACTCAGTCTATAAAGTAATCTTTTACCAGGTACATTACATACCATTTACAATATTTCTGTTACTTAGTTGAAAGTTATAGCCATTTGTAGCGATTGGTGATCTAATATATTGTAACAGACGTCACTTACAAGTCTTGCAACAATTTGATCGTCGCTTAAAAAACCATTTACCTTAATAAAAGACAAAGAGCTACCCAGTTTACCTTGTCCTCGTCAGGAATTGACTCACATTTCAAACGTAGTTTCAGGGTTTTTTCGCTTACAAATCGATCATTCACATTACCTATACCTATCACACACTCTACTATATTATTACCCTTATTCTCTAAACGCACGAACGATAGAAGCAATACTTTCATATGTCCCAGTGACGAATACAAACATGCCAAGGAGAATAATAACCAGGTCTTTGACCAGCATAGGAATGGAAATTGTTCCCCGTTGCGAAGCCAACACTAACTCAATGACTGGTGGGAAGACTAGTGCTAATGCTGTACTGCTGACGGCTCCTACCAGCGAAATGAACAGGCCCAGCTGTGGGATGCTCTCCGCTAAAGCGACTGTAAAAATAAGTTCAAAAAATCATTAATTGTCGTTTTAGCCATTTTAACAACAAGAAATGCGATTGTTTCGGCGATTATTTTAAAAAATGTTTTCTTCATTGCTTATGTCCTAATAGACAAATTATTGTAGACGACAGTCTACCTATGTATATTTTAACTTACAGAATGGAGACTTACAAGTAACAATGACCAGTAAAGCCCTGAACATGAGCTCTTTGACGACTGGCGAGGTGGTTGCTAGCTTCTGCTGTAAGGGCGGCCACATGAGGGAGACTGGCACATAGAACTGCAGTGGATATGTGAAGAGAATGGCTAGTGCTATCAGCGACTGAACTACGTTGCTCATACTATAATCAAAATTACATATTTAGTCAACTTCAAGGAACACCACACTGGGGGTTCGTACTCGTAGCTTCAAGTCAATTTAAATTTACTCCAAAGTTTTTTTACAAACTGATGTTACGCTAGGACGTGCTCTATTATGATACAATTAATATACATTCGATCGTTCGTCACTTCCCGACAGAATGGTGGCTCTACCTTCAATATTCTGAGGGCTCTACCTAGTATCTCAGTACCTACATTCGATTGAATTGCCTATACCTGTGGAGCTTCGAGGAATACCTCGAGCAGATTAAGTGAAGAATATCGTTTTAGGCTCATTAAACTATTAAACTAAAAGAATAACAAAGTCATCTTACATTCCTGGTTTCAAGTTCAAAGTGAGACTGCCCATGACTTCGTCCCCCCACTTCAAGTATCCACAGAATCCAACTGTAATGAATATGCCTCCGACAAAGAACATGCCCACATTGAGCACTCCCAGTGGCGCCTGGAATAACTCTGGTTTCTTCATCTCATTTTTCAATGGCAGAACCTAAAATTATACAAAAAAAACGAGTCCATTCATTGGAAATCTTTATTTACCTATTTATGTTAAATGGTCATTCATTGGTGATGCTTCTTATCTTAATGTACTATCGAGCTTACCAATCCAATGCCCTCAAAAGCATAAACAGCGGTGCCAAAGTACAGCGGTAACTGGTTCCAGGACGCGAGGTATTCTCTAGAGCTGACCGCAGGCAAGTCCTGAGTCGCTTCGTACACCACGGCACTGACGCCCACTGCCATCATGATATTGGCCACTGTGGAGAAGGGCGTCAAGTACTTGAGGTTTCGCACCATACAAGCCAGAAGTACGGGGACGATGACGAAAATCATGTGGACAGACAACTCCATGTGGATGTTATACTGGTCGCAAATCTGAAAAGTCAAAGTTAAAACCAACTCAATTATTTCAGTAAACTCACAATACAGCTTAGAATCGTCTACGCAAATAAGTTAGTTTGCGATGGCTTACGTTCATGGTCCATAAGAGATATATTTCAGTATAATAAAATGGCATTATAAATTATAATAAGATTTGTTTAAGCAATACGATTTCGCCAAGGCCGAAACGCGTTACGTAAGTAAATAAAATATATTATGCTTATTGCGTACATATGTAGGTAGAGTAGTATATGGTACAAAATTTTATATCTTGCAATGCAAAAACCGGCATATCACACATGCGTATGAAATAGGTAGGTACAAGTTTCATGGAAATAATCTAGAAAACACCAGGTTTCATGATAAAGTTTGCTTGTTATTCAATTCATTTATTATTATGTACGCAGGTAATCTTCATATAACTACCTGGCGAAATACTTCATATAGCGAGCAAATATAGGTTAATATAATAGGTTAGTAGGCAGATACCGTTAAAATATTAAATTCTTCATAGGTACCTTCCTAACGGTTTTAGTTTGCTCAAGTGTTTCACAGGCACAAATTGCTTAGATAAACAGGGGACCTATCTACCTAATAAAATTAACCATCACAAAATAGTATCGAACTAAAGTTTTAAACACGTGGCAGCATGCCAATACTCGGCTGCTGTTCCGCATTGGTTATCCAAATAAAATATTGACAAGTAATCAGCCGGGCCACTTTACATCTGGGGGGTTGCACGAATTTTGACAATCGTAAACATATCAGAGCTATACACTTCGCGGTGACGAAGCGAGGCTCTACGGTTGAGATATCATTGCTGCGCAGTGTACTCTACCGTAACGATGTGATTGTCACATCGTTCGTGCATTATATGTCAATACCATTTTTCACCATCTATACGTTCGAGTCGCATTATTTGCGCTATGCTAGAAGGCACTTGCGTAATAATGACAGATAAACCCAAAAAAGTCTTAACTACCGCATAACAAGGTCACATCATTCAAGTAGGCAGTCGCATCTACTTAGGATTTTCCTTATTATTACCTTCAGAATATTTTGGTATTCGGAGTTATTACCATACTAATCACCTAAGCAAACTATTTGACTTATAATATACGTAGGTACAGGGTGTTAAAATACTGCCCTCGTAAACTGCAGCGTTAACAGCGTTAATCCTACGGGACCCTGTATTATAAGGTAAGAATCTATCTGTTTATATTTATAGTCATACCCCTATTTTATTACGCGTCATTTGGCGTTGCCGCTAGCAAAAAGCATTCCAGAACTCTCCACTGCTACACCGTAGCATGCTACGAGGCTACGACGTAGCCAGTAGGGATTTCTGAAATAAAACGTTCCAAATCCAATTGGTAGCAGCCTTTTTACTTGCTCTTTTACTTATGACTGTGTGTTAAACCCACTATATATTTTTATACCTAATTATAGTTTACTGTGTGACTTTATCTTTTTTGGCATAAACATTATCTTAACTCACCAGCTTAATATTGTTGGCTATAAAGACGATGTAGACACAACAGAAGCCGAGCTGTGTGATGCACAGGAAGCAGTTGACCAGCACCTTCATAAGGGTTGCGAGAGGGCGCAGACGGACGGGCCCGCTGGCAAACACCAGTTGCACCGTCTCAGCGAATCCAGGGGCTTTCTCCCGCTTGCTCTGTCGGTGCATCTCTTCTGAGCAATTGAGCTGGAAACCAGTCACAAAGACCATTCAAGTAGGTACGTATAAGTTGAGTAACATAGGTACCTACTGCAATTTATCCCCGGTTTCCTTGCAACTTGTATGAGTTTGAAGCTAACTGGGTATTCTTGCTCGAAAGCCGATGCGTTGGCCTGGCTTCCTAACGTACGATTCCAGGAAGATGCGCTCAGATGAATATGGCATTAGCAGTCTCTGTCACCTAATCTAGATGCGTTACGAACACAGAAGAGAGACTACTATTTCTCTCTTCTGAGGTTGCGAAGCATTGGATTGGACTGCTTGAAAAGCATGTGCAATAAAATTAACCTAAAGTCCTTGTGCGGGGTGATGTTAGCAGGAGCATATATGTATAGATTATGCACAATAATGACAACGCGAGACGTAAGATGCCGACCTTGAATTTGAATAAGAACGTGCACGTGGAACTTGAAGAAATATATATAGAATGTAGTAACCAGTAAGTGCTGTGCATGTACGCATATGACGCCGAGCAGCGCCGTCATGATAGGCGAGAACAGCAACCCGCCGTTCTTGAAAGCATCACCCATCGCCAGCAGTCCACTGCCGATGTTGCCGCGAAATAAATGCAGCATTGTATCTCCATATCTGTAAAAAACAAACCGCAATACCTTAATAGTCCGGTCGGAGTCGCAAAGGTCTTGTTACTACCTACTGTTTAGAGTTGTGGCACAGAATAGATATGGTTGTGGTTTCCAGAAGAGGTTTTAGAGCTACGTAGGTATACATAGTAGTAGCTGCTGCTTGAAACCTGTATAATACATAAGGGTCAAAAGAAAGCGCATTCACTTATTTTGTTGGGCTTATCCACTTACATCTTACCATCTTACTTACACGTTACAAGTAACGTTTGAAATTATAAAGATTGATCAAATAAAAAAAGACTGTAAAATCAAAATCTAAAATCTTTTATTCAGTAAGTCTATAAAACGATTCCTCAGAACGGACAAGAAAATAAGGCGTGGTTCCTTGGGCGTTTTGTATGATCCTTCTTACAAAGAAATATACAATTCCAAGTTGAAATTCTATATATCTACCTACAAATACATGAATACTTGAATACACTCACGAGGTAGGGTGTGTGACTTGATGCGGTACATGCTCAGCTGAAGCCTTTCCTTGTTCTGCCTCGTGCTGGCCCTTGATGATCTGCTCCTGCGACTGGAACCTGCCGTTACCTTCAGATACGCTGCAACCAGGCAAATAGCTTTCACCATTGGAAACCCATGAACTCATGAACAGATTACACAATATTGTTTTTCATAGCTAGATATTTTTTATAATACGTTTTTAGTTTGATTTACCTAAATTTTTCTGCTATACAAGTATGTAAGTACTTAGGTAGGTACGTCTAAAAAAAAATTCAAATGAAACAACTTTATAGAAAAATCATATTATATTTTCTTACAGTAAATATAATAATTATTATAATAAATAGTAATGTTCATGTTTCCACATGAAAAATATTTTCCAGTTCTATGTAGGTACGGCAGTCGATTGAGTGTTCCTAAGTACCTAACGCATCTATTGGATGATATGGATTTATCTAACCAGCTACAATAATCTACCTTCTTTAATATTTATCTCTGTGAAGTGCTCAAGAGTGTCCGCGACACAAATGATATGCCCTAGTAAAATCACGTAGACCTACTTAGTGCTGTCTAGTTATTACGTGCAGTCAGTGTTCATATCATAGATCATGATTAGGATATGCATGACGAAATGGGATTGAAGTTTGCCGTACAAATACACATACTCGTAGGTACCAACCAACATAAATGACTGTGTGCCTAAATACACTATTTTGTCTATTTTAACGTAGATTGCACCGGGAGCCGTCTTTCTCCCTTTTTAAACACATCTAAGTATTTCACCGTTACTTGTAATTATTTTCACTTTATTACTCCATGGCAGCAATGTTGCTGAGTTGTCGATGTTGTCACTGCTGTCCTACAAGGACTTGAGATTTTAAAACAATCTGTAAAACGGTCGGAGAATCTGGTTGATTTGTCTCTGTGCTTTCCTCGGGCGAGTGATGTAATTCGCCAGCGCGGTTCCGAATCCTGACGCAGCCGCTGAAACGGCACTCTGAACAGGTCTGTTCTGGGAGACATAACCTTGGTTGTAGTCCTGCTGGGGATAGCTGTTGAAACCTCCGAACTGCTGGCCGTTGAAACCTTGGTTTCCGTGATTATCGTAACCTCCGTGGCTACCGTGCCCTCCGTGGTTACCATGTCCTCCATGACTACCATGTCCTCCATGACTACCGTGGCCTCCATGGCTACCGTGGCCACCATGCCCGTGTTGTTGATATTGTTGTTGTGGAGCATATTGCGGACCTCCTCCGCATCCAATGTAATAGTTATTGACTGGGGCGTTTATATAAGTGTAGTCTGGTTGTCCAAAAAGCTTGTCTCCGAAGCCGAAGGTTCGTCCGTAGCCGCAGGGGCTGTACTGCTGTTGTTGTTGTTTCTTTCGCTTTTTGTGTTTATGCTTTCTCTCTAGGTCACCGTCATCGATGTCTAGATCCAAGTCTCTGGTTTCGCCCTCCTGTGCTGCCACAAGCAATGCAGAGCATTGAAGAAGTAGAAGAACGGTTGATGCTTTCTGAAATAAAAAATATCATTGGTAATTGTTAGCATTGTTTGATAACTTTATATAATTGCCTATACATATTATATTGACAAGCAATCCTGTGTAAGTAATTTATTTGAATCATTAGTAATTAACATTAGGTAGTAGGTAATCATAATAATTTCCATTATGTTATAACCAAATGCTCTGACCATAAACTAAATTACTTAAAGTAAATTAAATAATTAAGAAAACAAAGTTTACTTACCATTGTGCTGCTTCTTAAAAACAACAGTGTTCCGGCTGGTAGACCTTGTGGTCTGCAAGATACTGGCGCCTCCTTGTTGCTAGTGTTTCGACCCAAAAGTGAAAGTATTAACATAATGTTACAATATAGCCTCAGCGCAACCTACGCTGTGACTTGACTCTTGGGGCAATCCTTATGCCGTAATCTAGCCTAATTGAAATAGGTAATAGTAGGTACCTATCTAATTGCAACTATTATGTACTGGATCAGAATAGCGAGAATTACAAAATCCTGTTATGATGACAATTCTTAAAACATTGAAAACGTTATCTAAACAAGGTACCTACCTAAGTACCTATAACATCTTTAAAAAGGTACCACCGCTAGTAGTTAAACGACGAGTTTTTGTTTTTATTTTATTGATCGGATGCGTCTGTCGATCATATCGTATAACCTAGGTAAGGTAGGTAAAAATAGATTTAGGCATCTTATCTCAATGCATATCTTCCTAACAATACCGGCCTAACTAGTTAGTTAAGTAGGTATACGTTTACCTACTCAAAAAACTTGAATTTACTGTTATTGAAGTGAAACTTGAAGTAACCAAGGACGTATTGGCAAATATCATGTGTTATAGAATGGAAATCCAACTTGATTTGGTCAATCAGTACCTACCTAACCTACTCAACCTAACCTAGGAACGCCTTACTTGGTATCATGGTATAGTCGCTATTTTGCAAATGAAGCACCCACGCGCACGGCACGTGTTTGACGTGCGACTTCTCACGGATTAGCGTTCAACATTATTTTGACGGGAAGTTACTAACCTAATGCTATGGTTTAGTAGATACTGCTTTTCTGCACTTAAATTTGTACTTACCTATCTACTAAGTATTGTTTAGAGGAGGGGTATGGTATAAGCACAGAATACAAGGCTCAATAAACTTACCTGTCATCTTGAGTGAAGGAAACCACGCTGCCGCTGATATGGCTTATTTGCACTTTTTCATTTGTTTTCATTTTACCTGAAACAATGTGAACTTCATTATTGTGCTGTAATTCGATAGGTACCTATAGTTAGGAAGAGAGTGCCTCTGTCCAGCGGACAAGCCGGTTGTTTCCAAACGATGGTGATTACCTAGTTCTCGTCTAGTTTAATTTACCTACTTACATCTAGAACTATAGATAGATACCTACTAAAAATCAGTGAAGAAAAATATATATTAGGTAGGTAGTGTAGGTACCTACCTAAGTTTTTTAAATTATAATTATTAGCGTAGCCGCACCTCCCATGACGCCAAATATTTTAGGAGTCATTAACATTTTTACAAGTCTTGGCAAATCCGGGTTGATTACAGGTCATCATTGTCATCATCAACCTATTAGTAGAGTTACTATCGACCTCCGTTCCAATCGGATACATAGATTTTGACAGAAATCCTGTCAGTAACAAAATGACACAATTTGTGTGAAAATCCGGATCTAGTTAGGAACGGTGGTGGTGTGTCAAGTCAAGAGGCCCTACAGGCCACAGGGCCACTGCAAAACGGTATATTTTACTTATGTCTGAGAGGGCATCTTGGGTATCCAGCATTAAAGAGGCGCTACTGAGCTCAGTCTTGGTTCTTCTCATTCAGTGTTTGCTAGCTGCATTCCACAGATCTTTGTGGTGGCCACTTACTGGTGGTTCCTTGCAGATATAATATAATTACGTGAGGAATGTAAGATTATTGTTCCTCTGTTCTTGGCGCAAGAAACTTTATACATTTGCAAAGTCTTGGTAGCGTATGCGGGTCCATTCCGGATATACGGCTCCGGTCTCACACGAATGACTTCCCACGTGCGACTGATGAGTTGATGAGATAATGTACTTATATTGTTAAATAGCCTAATTTCACAGTTAGCAAGTCCGACGCTCATTTTGGAATTACCTGCGATGATAATCTCCTTTATCGCACACATTTTGAATAACGACCCTGTTGAACGAATGGGAATGAATGAATGTAAAAACTTAACTACCAACGGCTCAAAAGTCTACCCTGTACCTAGGTACAGTCAGAGTCAAATTGATATGAGCGTCTAGAGTAGTCAAAATGATCTGAAAAACATAAAAGAAATTCGATATACGCAGTTCGAATCATCATATTACTGTAAGCACACAAGGTGTTAAAAATATCTTAATATTAATTGTTTCATATTTATATGAGCAGTCAGGTGTTCAAAATTATCTTAGCTATCAAACCTCTCATTGACATTTCAAGTATTCACTCAAAACAGTTTGCATACTACCTCTGAAAGCTTTGTTAGCTAAGATAATTTTGAACACCCTGACTGTTCATATAAATATGAAACAGTAAGTAGTAAGATATTTTAAACACCTTGTTTGCTTACAGTTACAGCACTATGACGATTCGAACTGCGTATATTAAATTGCTTTTATGTTTTTCAGATCATTTTGACTACTCTAGACGCTCATATGAATTTGACGCTGACTGTACCTCATAATAATAATAATAATAATAATATAGGTATATCATTTTGCGTATTTGCCTTCGGTCTTCAGACGTGGTCTTTTTACGCCTTGTACCCACTTGGATTTCCGTTAGCTCTTGCAATGTAGACTAGGCACATATTGTCTATATTGAGAATATGTTTCAGAGATGTACCTACCTAACCTACCCAGACCCACACTCGTGTTTTTGGGTGCAGAAATCTTGCAAACGTATCGATGCTGTGAGATCTCAGCGGTCACCGAGTGATTGACCTACGAGTAACATTAATACCGGTACGGTTAACTACCGGAGAATGGCATAAAAGGATAACACATTACCTACCTAGTAGTACCTTACTTACCATTAATATTCTCGTATGGTTTTATGCGGGCACTGCGTTTACTAATTTAAGACAGGCGGCGGCCCAGCGATTTTAAAAATATCAAACCAAGGTTTTTTTTTACTAGGTACATACAATTTAGGTAGGTTAGGTACCTACTTACAGACAGCAGATTTTATAGGTAAATCTCTACTTTCTTTCAGCGAACAATTCAAGGCTAAAGTTTTTTTTTTCTGTATTCTACCTGGCTCATTTTATTAATGTTTTCACTTCGATGTTTGTAATCTCATTACTCCGTCAATAAACCGATTTGTTTTTTTGCGTACTTTGCTTTCCTGTGACTATTCAGTGATTTTTTACTATCATAAAACAGTCCCAATGAACTGCCATCATCTGCTGATGAAGTCTGTGATGAAGCTGTAGCAAGTTGAGCAGGTCAGTTTTCAAGTTATCTAGCAGTTAAACAAGTTGAATTCTTATTGGTAGGTAGGTACCTACTCTAGGTGGTTTACATGAAATGAACACGATAAGGATTCTGCAATTTGTAAACGTTAGGAATGTTTATGTAACTACGTATGCAAGTAGGTACCTACATAGGTAATCGAACATTCGGTAAATTTATGAAGAAAATGAATTTTGTTGTAAAAGGCACATTATTCATGGACGCAGTGCATTAGCTGAGCACGTCCCTAATGTCCTTATTGGAGATGCTCGAGTTATCCTCGAGTAACATCATCTTTCACATTCTATTTTTGTACTTTTTATAATAAAAAAAAACAACTTAGGTAATGTGGTAAAACTGTACCTAAACAGTTTGTATAATTTTTGTAAAACTGCGGAACGAGAAAATTTTTAGCTAACCTATAGGTACCTACCTTACATCCGTTTTTAGCATGGTCAAGGAGGATGGGAACTGGAAAAGCGCTGCTGCCTTGGGTTGGGGTTGAAAACTTGCGTGTCTGGTCTGGTTGGTTGAGTTGAGAGAACCCTGAAGGCACTTTTTTAAATCTGTATCCAGCACAGAGAGATTCTGTATTCCGTGGTATCCAAGGTCTAAAGACGCTCAAAAAGTCAGACATTTTCGTATTTATACATTGGATAAATGTGATCATTGTGACGGAATGAGAGGTTCCACTAGCGATGCGTAGGTACTGAAAAATGTGCGGACAATTTCCCGATTGTAGCGCAGCGTTAGCCTTGGGCACGATGGGCACTTGCGTCACCTGGTCTCTTTGGATACTACGAGACCTCTAGTTGACTTCTATCCTACCTGACATTGGCGCATGAATTGTGTTCTATTGTCGACTCTTGCGGCCACTTGCACGCATTGCACACGACGAGAGTTGGTTATAAGTAAAACCGGAGTGAGATCACATTTTCGTTAATTGATAAGTACCGTTCAGTAGAAAGAAATAAAGAACAAAGGCTCATTTCATTTTTTTTATTTCGCGATACGGAATATTAGCCCACCTCGGTTAAAAATAGGTGATACCTATGATATCTAACAGATTATGCATTTCTTAATATATCATGTACAATTTATAGGTAAACCTACAGTGAGATCTACAGCTTTTCTGGTTGGTGTAGGTATATTTACCAATATGCGCAAACATTTCTTTTACAGATTAAAGAGATCATACGCATCAGTGCTATGTTCCCACAAAATGATACCATATCTCAACCAGGAGTGTGCGTAGGCATAATATTATAACAGATAGTGCAGCATCATAATTTGTATTTGTTTTTAGTACACCTAATGTCCTAATTGTGATTTTATTTAAGCGACATTATCTTTCCAATTTAAATGTGTAAGTATCCTCGTTAATTTTTCCTGGACTACGCATTTTCTGAGTCTTTATATCTGATTTTCTATATATGTATTTCTTTTGTACCTACCTATATCCTCCAAATCCTATATCCTTAGTCAGCTCCGCACGTATTGACTTTGTCTTTCCTGTGGATATGGCTGACTAGGCTGAGAGGATGGTATAGGTGCTGAGCCAGCCTACTCCATCTAAACATTGTCCCAGGCACTACAGTGTCCCGTTAAGTGTAGGCATAGGTTGCCTCCTGACGCTGTATATATCATCTTCAATAGATGTAAAGGCCTATGAATATCCTCCAAAGTAAACGCTTGGTCGCTCATCCCTGAAATAACATTTTTTATCTGTGTCCTCTGGGTGAAGCAACTCTTTCCAATGTGCCACCTTTTAGATGGTAAGTGGCTCGTCATACTTTCCTACTGGTTTTAAGTGTCATTGATGAATACTTTTCGAACATGGACGAAACGTGTTTGAAATGGCACCCATGTACCTACTTAGTACGTATATGTATAATCCCTCTGGGCGTAGGTAGCCTTCGAACTCCTAAACCAGTATTGAAAGCTGTTCACCTCAAACGCATTTTACTTAAATGATTATGTTAAGTTAGTACTAAAGGTACCTACGTTACGTACAGCCTGCAATTTTATTATTTTGGTGAGGAAACCTAAGTAGGTACGCCATTCGGAATGTAGGAGAATCAAAATGTACTTTAGACTTAGGTACTGTGTGTGTGTAACTTTTTAAGCGTGGTCCGTGTTCGACACGCGCTTGGCCGACAAGCGTCTAACAACATCTCGTTTACACATTTTTTAAGATAATATAGGGACCTAGGTAGGTACCTACTTAATCACTGATTTAATTCTGAAAAATGGCAAACAAGAATAACAATAGAAAGGTACAGCAAAAGAAACAAGATTTTATTCGAATAAGGTTTCGAGGGAAATACAACGACAAGATCATGGCTCGCTTCTCTCACTAGAATCCTTTATCTCATGTTTTACGATTTGTTATCACATTTTTGTTATTCAATTTGTACTAGGTAGATAAACATTTACTACATTAATCAAACTGTTTAATACAAGTTAAACATACCTACGAGTAGGTACATGGCCGCTGCTTGCGTCTCGCACAGTTGGTTCTACTAAGTACTACCTAGGTAGGTACCTAGGTATCAACTGTATCAACATCTTTTGTTGACTATAGTCGGTAATAATAAATGTTAGTCAATGATGTTAGATTATCCAATCAATAAATTCAATCATACACCCATGTAGGTACGAGTATGCCGATGTCTAAGAGTAATTTATATTTTTTTCCTGTCATTTAAGAAACTACAGTCCTACCAAAAATATTCTACCTAGTGCCCTCTCTAGAAGACTACACGAGCATGATATAAGTAGTGTAGATACACATAGGAAGGCATGGTATTAGGTACTTACTTACACATAGGAAGGTTATTCACCTACCTAATGTGTCTGCCATTGTCCTTTATTGCCAATGTGAGTTAGTTTTAGAAGTATTTTTCTACCGATAAGGAAAAACAGAAAATCATGGTCAAACATTATTAAGCCAAGGTTAGCCGTCAACCTCGTCCGCGGTGGTGGCGTGCACACCACCACACAGTGTAGCGAATGTATCTACCTATACTACCTAAGTACAAAGGCCTTGCAGCTCTGCATGTATGTACAGTACACACACCAGCGGTCACTGCTGCCGTCGCTGTTGGCGCATCCTGTCCAAGAATGAAGAAAGTCTAGTGGGTCATAAGTTGATTATAATTACTTACTCAAATCCTTTCTGTGTACGTTAGGTACTCTAGGTAGCTGTGCTGTACTAGATTAGCTTAAAATAAAGTGGCGGAGCGTCGTCGTTCACTTATTCGGTTCCTTTGATTATTACAAACGTGTCTTGACAGAACTGGTTATCATGGCTGCGGCTTGCGGGTGCCGAATGTGCTGATATTGATGGAATTAATTCTTGTTATAACTGTTTTGTTACGACAGCAGCGTATTTTATTGTATTTTAATGATGCTATTAGTTTGAAATTGAGGACAGTTGGGATAAGCCAGCTAAAACGTTTTTGCAAGGTTCTCTAGTTTTCTAACGCTAACTTTTGCATTTTATTGTATTGTATTGTCACTACGACCAAGACATTAGTAAGTTATGCCCTTACCGCCCAAACCAACATCAGTGGGGCCACAAGTGGGCAAGGGGAAGTGCAGCGGGCTTGTAAGTAAAATATATAAAAGAAATAGACTTACCTAATTAAAAAAAAGGCACTGCAGCGTCATTGGGCGGGGGCAAAAAATGGCCGCTGACACATTTAATAATATCATCTGCATAAGATGCAAAGGCCTACCTTGTTATGTCCCAAAGTATGGCTATCCGAGCTAAGGTGTTAGATTTGTTGATTTCTTACCTAGGATGGTGGGTGCGGAATATACAGAGATCGCGCACGCTGATGTCATTTCATTCAAAATCAAAACACAGGCTTGGTGGTTGTACCGTACTTATTGTAGTGCTGAAGTATGCGATAGTATACCTATATAGCCAGACGTACAAGTGTTTTATTTAGACAATCGCTCAATATACTCCGTGCCAAACCGTTTATTTCATACCTGAGAGACAATTCTCTTAATAAAATCTGGTAAAACATAATTGTTTTTTTTTTGGTGGGGATGTTAAAAATAAAAATCACAGAAGAACGGATAGTACTCTTAAGTTTTACTGGTTTGTTAAATGAAGTAAATCGGTCAAGGGGTCGTGAAGTTATAGGGGTCCATAGGGAGTAAAAAAAAAAGTCGCACAATAAAATCAAGTGGGGTGTCATATGATAGGGTTTTGTTTAGACATTCCAAAATCGTTTTTATTTTGATTCTAGGTCTAATAGTTTTTGAGTTGTTGTAAAAATTATTAAATTGGCAAACCCAGTATAATGTGAGCTATCATTTCTTGAAGTTTCAATTATTTTGTAGTTCAAGTAAGACTGGTAGTACATAGCTAGACGGCGATTTCGAAGCGATTTGCAAAGTTTATTACAACCATTGGTCAATAAAAATTGTTTGGGTTTTATTAACCTCCGACCATCACGAGATCTCAGTTCGGGGCGAACTACTAGTTATTAAGTTTTATTAACAGAACTACCCCTCTAGTTCAATGTATTATTCACGATTTCGTGGTGATCATAATGGTTGGCTCTCGGTAGGTAATCTAGGTACTATTATCTACTGGCCACACACCTGCAAGCATACGCCTGGGTATAGTCTGAAAACTAATGTATAGGCGACCAAGAAATTGGTTTACCACTCTAAGGCTGAATATCATTTGCACGTACAAAACATCAAGGGCTATTTTCGCTTGACAGATAAATAACTGCTACGTCAGAATCTGTCATTCCTGTTTATTTTTTCCTTAGCGAATAATTATGTTACTGGGAGATGTCATCAAAAGTGGTAAACCAATTTCTTGGTCGCCTATACATAAGTAGGTACACTATATTATATAGATAGGTACATAATACATTATTTTCTAACCGTTAAGTCACGTGACCCACGACGTCTTCGCTCCGATAGAGCCTTAGCGAAGTAGCATCGATAAAAATATTAAGTAGGTACTACGCTTTAGGATGCCAATTGGAACCTGCCTCGGCATATAATATATGTAGGTACCTTTGTGCCCTATGCTCTATATAAAATTGCATTTTTGTCTTAAATAAAAAATTAATTTAACAGTAGTAGGTTAGGTACTTAGGCATAGGTAAGGTAGGACTGCAAAAGAAGCAAAGTTGGCTATCCAATAAAAAATAATCTGTATGCTACCTAGGTAGATTTTTGAAACATAATCATCAATGTTATATTTTTTTTTTTTTGTCTTATTATAATGTACCTACCTACTTACCTATTCATAAAATCTTACTCCGGCCATGTACACTTTTGTGTGAATAAATGTTTTTGTATTTGTATTTGTATTTGTATATAATATCAAAAATTCTGTGCAAAAGCCTTGATTCTGATTACTTAGTAGTTCTACCTAAATGCCGACTGAGCCATAGGCTGGTTCCACCATTTAGTTGTTTAAATTTTTTTTACTAAATATATTACATATAGCATCAACCAAACACTTAGCTATGAGACCTAGATAATCATTCTAGCAACTAGTTTTTACTGTGACCGCTTTGCGATTTATCTATACATGTACAGCTAGGTACTTAAAATAAGTTAACTAATAGGTAAGTATCTCTTTATTTTACGAATACGAAATACTTACTTTGCCACTGTGGACATTATCGCATACACCTGGATGTGCTACAGAAGATGGGTCTAACATTTAAACTCTATTTGAGAATAGTAAAAAAAACATACCGGGTTGTTTGGCAACGATCGTGAGCGCGCGTACTAATATCCGCTAAGGCACGCCACACATGCGCACCAGCCGCGGTGCGTGCAGTTTCGCAACTAACTCAGAGACCGTGCGCCCGCGCCGAAAATACGATACCAAGCATAGGCAAGGCACCTAGGTAAGTATTAGCTCGCGACGCGACAATAAAAATGATGGTCGATTCACGAGCAATGATGCATGTCGCGGGTTCGATCTCTGCATCACGCAAACAGCCTTACCCTTATAGGTATAAGAATACCAAACTAATCCGACAGCCACTGTATACGGACCGAAGACGGCCATCAGGCGGCCCCCAATACGATGAACCGATGATGAAGATTTTGTAACGATTATTCTTGAGCTAAAAATATAGGCTTCTTGAGTTTTGGTCTTTTTAGTTTATACAGCAACCATTTTAGTGCTGTAAGATAACTTTTCAATTTTTACAAATTAGTAGGTACCTAAAGTACTACCTATTTATCCCAAAAAATTAACAGGGTCGCGAGCGCATACTTAGGGAGTATCCATGCAGCGCCTAACTACGAATTACCGAACACCTACGAATTGACTGTCATCAATATTCAATGATTTTCTCCAGAACTTTAGCGACGTCATAAAAACCCAAGCTTATTTAATTAGATAGCCCCCCTTAGGATCGCTGCATAACTTTAATCAGCTGTTTAAATTATTGCTGTCACCTACTAACAGGTAATGTCAAACAGTGACCGAGCTAGACTTTGATTCAACTGTTTAACTATTCGTCTGTAAGGTAAGTAAGGTCCTAAAATTCCTCCAAGCTAAAAATATTTGGGAAGAATACAAACATGTTCTGTCTTGGAAGAAAAATAAAACATTTGTCTTTCCGTCACTTTTTGCGACTGGCAACTCACTTGTCAATATTGCTTTTATATTTTTGTCAGTGTCAAAAATGACGTACGTTCGTCGTAGGGTGTTCGTTTCGTTCCGTCTCTTGGATTTTGTCTACTTCGTTCGATTCGACTAAATTTTATTAGAAACTTGTTTTCTGCGAAGACAGCCTACACCTACACTCGTGCCGCGCGTTATAATACCTCTAACACAGGTCTTAAAAATCACAGAAGTAACTTTATTGTGTGTGTATTAATTAGCCAGACGATGCCGGAAGCCCACTAGGTTGGTTTGTAATTTTAACAAATTTATTCCTTTCTAACGATTCGAGCCGTGGTTTTTCATCATAGCCGTGGTTTTTCGAGCTCGAAATAACATAACTTTCATTTTTAGTTGCATTCATTTAAAGGGATGGCTCTGCAGCTAGTAGGCTGGTTAGAGTTTATTTAAAAAGAAGGGGCGGAAAAATATGTAGGTATGCTACCCAACCCAAGTCGCACAGAATGTCAACACAATCTTCAGCTCTAAACTCAAGGTTAGAGGTTCTTATTTTGTTTAGTTCAAGTTGACGCTGGGCACTACAAGGAACTAATAATTAACAACTAGTAGGTACATAATATAATATTATCTAGATTTACATCAATGGGATAAATAAGAAAAACAATATTAGGTACTTTACTAAGTAGGTATTACTTAGGCATTATGAATTTATAACTACATAATAATAATAATAATGTAAAATAAAGCAATTAGCTTTTATACTGAACTAGTCTAAGTGGAATATGGCTTCTCCGGGGAGTATATTAGAGTGAAAATTAGAAGAGAAGCTAAGAAATGGTGGTTCAAGTAGTAGCTCTCCATCTCCAATAATCAGAGCCATCACGAGATCATTTGATCACAATGGAGTGTGTGAGCGGTGTCAGGTCAGCGGTCAGGAATCAAGCAAGTATTTTTAAATTTTAATTAATAAATACCAATTAATTCCAGATCATAATGGAACGGTTCCCGCTTAAGTCTTCAGTAGTCAAAGCAGCTTCTACATACCAGTCAGTTTATAAAAAGGTAAACAAATGTCCCACATAACTACACATGACTTAAAACATACATAATAATGATTATCACAGTGAATGTGATCGGGGAGCCAAGGCATTGTTGTAAGCAGAGTTGCCTAACATTAGGTGAGCCATTCGGTTGTTCCTGCATTAGGTTATTGGATATATCTACAAGCATATCAAGAGCACAGTAGACAGTGGTTTGTATATGAAACAGAAGACTATTTAATTTTCTAGTATTCTCTATATCTAATTTTTTCCGCTAAACACGACCATGACTTGCCCATACACACGTAATACCAAAACACCAACGTTATACCGCGTGCACACTATGCCCATGCCGCTGCCGGCATTAATGCCGGTTAGTGAGAATAAAGGCGATGTTGCTGTGGCAATAAGTCCGCGGCATTGATGCCGCCATACATTCCGGCAGCGGCATGGGCATAGTGTGCACGCGGTATAACACTTTTCCAGTGTTACCCGCAATTTCGCCAATGTCAAGTTTAAAACAATAATATCTAATAGCGCGTGCACACTATGCCCGGCATGAATGCCGCGATTAATTCCGGAATTATTGCCACAGCAACATCGCCTTTATTCTCACCAAAGAGCTAGGGCATGAACTTGGCGATGTTGCTGTGGCAATAATTCCGGAATTAATCGCGGCAATAATTCGGGCAGCGGCATGGGCATGTGTGAACGCGGTGTAGGAATAAAGGCGATGTTGCTGTGGCAATCATTCCGGAATTAATCGCGGCATTCATGCCGGCTGCGGCAATGGCATAGTGTGAACGCGGTATAACGTTTGACACTCAGATTACCAAGATAATTCTGAGGTTTCAGGTTTTACCTCATAACAATGTGAAAAGCACAACAAGTTTTTGTTCATTATTTTTGTTATTACGAAACACGAAATTTACATAAAATGAAATTCTGGCGTAGTTAGCTGAGTACCCTAAACTAAACTAACGAGCGTGTATGAAAAATTATGACAATAATAAAGCAGGGTCATGTCTCGGTCTAAGCTTATGTGAAGCCGCGTTGTTTTTTTGTCCATTGAGGGCGTGCCCATCACACTACGTCTATTGAGACGTAGGTAAACTGCACCGGCACTCATACCTTCAAACCAAAACACAGCAATTCGATGGATTTGAAATCAATTCACGACCTTCGTTGGTATCTAAAAACTAATAACAAGAAAGATGTTTTATAAACATAGCTGGAATAATGTTATGACTCAAATATGACTGAAATCGTATAATACCAAATACCACTCGTTTGTAGCTTAGGGGAACATATTAGATAGCTCATCGTTTACAAGTAATATCCTTAGTTTTCTCTTGATTCCGTGCTTCGGGGGCTCCACTGCAGTTGCACAGCAGATCTTACTTCAGCATTCAAAAACAGAAGCTTAGCAGTCCGCAAAACCGTCAAACGCTTTTGAATCCAACACCAGACGAGCTAACATCGTTTATGAATTCGAGGATTCGTCGCCTTTGGATAACTCGGTCTCTATTACCCAGTTAACCCAGATAATACGCCTCCCTCGCGAATGCTGCACAATAGGATCAAAATATAACAATAGGTGTAGATAGTTAGATACCTAACCTATGTCACCCTACGTGCAGTTATGAGTGCGCAAATTGACCGGTCAATGAAGCACAGCGTAGGCACTCTTGCATTCAATATTCAATTTGAATTGGCATATAGTTTTGTATGTATAAGTATGATTCTTTTTACATGTTTGGTACATTATTACAATGATTGACAGGACCAGGTAGGTACCATTAAAGAGGTAGTGTCTAAAACACTAATTTGTGAGGCATGTTTTTCCATGCACCTGACGTACTAATTGGATGAAAAATGAATCTGATTTGGAAGCAGTGCACCGCTCAGTGGTATTCGTTCTCAGTAGTCGATCAATGGCAGTCTCACAACTGCAAAGTCACTGTAGTTTATCGTCTTTTTTCCCTTTCGCCGTGGCTTTTCTTGAAGCGAGAAAGCGCGTGTCGTAAAATACTTACATTGTAAAATAAATTATGACTCATTTCGTTTTAAGCAATAATTGTAGGTATATCTTGAGCGAATGCAGCTAGTGCATTTACAAAATAGTTTCAGTTTCGGGAAGTAACTAAGTAGGTGACAGATTACTTTTTGTAGAAATACAATAGTAGTGTTTAAGTAAAAGTCTGGTAGTTCATTATTATGATCATCAGCCCTTATAAGAAGTCCATTGCTAGACATAAAAATTCTTTGTAGATTTACAGGACCAATAATCTTAGCTTAATAATCCACCAACTTCTAGCGCTAAACTACATTAGTACATTTTGGTACTAGTGTGGTACATTGGTGATTACCGCCGAGGTGCCATTGAGACCCGAGCCGTAGGCGAGGGTCTTAAGATAGCCGAGAACGGTAATCAGCAATACACACGTGTATCATACGACGTTTTTCAACACACTTGTGAATAAAATAACAATAATTTCAACAGTGAAAACGCGTTGTGAAAAATGTTTCGCTATGGCGGGAAAAATTAATCAGTTTTCCTATGCGCGCGCATTGCGATCGGCCACAGACTAAAGCGATGAGGTTTTTTTTTATTTATTTTCCGCGCTTAGGGCTTGCGCCTATTCTGCCACGTAAAAAATGGGGAATTTAAAGTTTTCTTTTATTACAGAGAAAACAAAAGTTATATTTGAGTGAAAGTTTTATTTATTAAACACGTACGAGTTAAAATTATCTATTTAAATAAGAAGTTGCATGAAATGAGCAAGCAATAGGAACATTCATTTATTTGTTCTATTGAACACGATCTTTTTTTTGAATAAAAACTTTTTTAGTAACAAAGCTACTCAACCAATAAAATTTTTAAAAAAAATCTATAACTCACTAGTGAGTTATAGCAATGAAAAAGTCACAGTTTGATTATGGGTATCATTATGTGCCTAATTGCGGTGACCATAGAGCCACTTTATGAGCAAGTGTGTTGAAAAAAATATTATAAACCTGTTCGATAAATAAGTTGGACGTAACTCGATCAACACTTAGTAAAATTCTTAATCTTAATTTCACCATTCACACTATTTGGTGTAGGGTGGAAACGCAACAAATGGACGAGGTAATGGCATCCATGCGTCTGGCGAGGAAGATCTGATAGACATCACACCGGGGCTGCAGCAAGCATCAGACTCCTCGACCACGCCCACCAACCACGGCACCTTTCAGCTCTACGACCACGGCAGAAACTCTACAGCCAGCGCCAATTGTACGTCCAAAGACCTAAAGTATATTACCGTTTTACTAGTGTGTCAGAGTTAGGAGTACGGAACACTTCCAAAAGTCCTGTTACAAAAAGGGACTGAAAAATTTAATAAAAACCAAATACGTAAAAAAAAAAAATTACTTACTAATAATGCAACAAACAGAAATGATACCGGCTGATTGGCTGGGAATAAGCCATTCCAAGCATCTTGTCCGAGACGCCACAATTGCCTGTCGTTTGTCCAGGATGTCCTTCACGTCATTGAGAGCCGTGCGAATTGTTAAGTGCGGCTCAGATTGCTGATTGCAGTGAATGACCGCAGCTAGGGACTAATAGGATTACAATAGGCATTACTTGAATCTGCATTCGTCCAATTCTAAGACTACTCTCTGATTCTGTTTCACTTTGGCATCGACATCAGCTACTGACGCGCGTGTTATTTACGATGGCGTTCCGCACGCGCTTGTGGCGGTGTAAGTACTTACCTACATTATATAAACTACTAGGATCTTCTAAATTATTTTAATTTAATTAACCCTGCTTGGCAAAGAATTTCCCCGAATTTTTTTAATAATCTTGCGGTGTTTGTCGAAGCCCCATTACTTTTGCACAGAGTGAAGAAAATGCAGTTCATAATATAAAACAACATATTTGTTTCAAGAGTCATAAACTCACTCGAATCAAAATACTAATTTCTAATAACAAGATTTTCTTTAATATTCCGCAGGACTATTATAATATTAGAGGCCACGAGTTACTGTTTAATAAATACTTAGATAACTGTTATGTGTTGGGGATTAAATCTAAAAAGAGAGCTCAATAATACATAATAGGTACGGCCAAATACCTATTGCATAAATTAACTAACATACTTATTTTTTTTTAATTCAAGCTGACATCGCGCAGTACTTCAGTTCTTCTGTTGGTAAGCGAGTGTCTTAATACAATTCATAGTTGCATCATCTCATTGACAGGCATTGGGTTTATTAAAAAAATATGTTAAAAAAAGTCTGTAAATCTGTTAATACTAATCATTGTAGTGGTACCTAGTGAGATTACTAGATAGGCACAAGTTTACGCACATTTTCGATATATTTGACCTAAATATTTAGTAACTTTATCCGTCGAATTTCTACTTGTATAATTAATATACTAGTATTAATATATAACGATAAATTGCGCGAGTTCGTTGACCGGATACAATTTCAGGCATGTAAATAAATACTTACCTACATCTAGATGTTTGGATAAAAACCCTATCGATTCATTTTCTGATAAGCTAATCGTGTAACTATACCAACTGACTCAACCGGTTAGTACAGTTTCGGAAGCGTGTGTAAATAGTGCCTGCGCCAATGGATCACGTCGAGATAAATCCAGGAGATACAGAACCCCTCATTCGTGATGATGTAGGTAAAAACAGTTTTTCATTATTAAATATACAAAATCGATCTTTTAAAATGTGATTCAGTAGAAAGTGAAATGCCCAATCGAAGCACGTGATCGCGGCCGCGTCACCAAAACTCAGTGCTTTTGTTGCTCTCAAGTGTCAAGGTTGCTTGTTTAATGACTCGAACTATATTTGGTTAAGTTAAAAAACTATATTTTAAAAATCATTTAACAAAATGATTTTAAAGAAGGCATGTAAATGCAGTTGCAAAATGTTATAATAAAATTCTAGGTATGTACCTACCTAAACTCTTGCAAAAGTTACAAAACAAATACCTAAGTTGTTAAAAGCACCTTAGACAATCCTAAACTGTTAATCAACTTATGTTGCTTATGTACTCAAAGGAGTTTACTGTAGAATGTCCACAAAATAATAAAATAATTTTATGGTAAACTAGCTGATACCCGCGACTTCGTACGCGTGCGAAACTTTCCACCAAAATATCTGTCAACCAGCATACGATGAACCTCGCGCCAAAGGCTGCTTTTGGTTTAGAGAGGTCAAGCTGTATCTCAGAATCCACGTCTTTGCTTTCAATAAAATATAGCCTATGTTTCAATCCGGAAAAAGGGCTTCCGAATGGTATAAGTTTTATTGAAATTGGTCCAGTAGTTTAAGCGTGATCCGCGAACAACC
Organism: Eulithis prunata; assembly: GCA_918843925.1. Classification (NCBI taxonomy): domain Eukaryota; kingdom Metazoa; phylum Arthropoda; class Insecta; order Lepidoptera; family Geometridae; genus Eulithis; species Eulithis prunata. The sequence goes on from OU974006.1 coordinate 11,900,614, forward strand.
AAACAGATAAACAGTCAAACTCGATTTTCGGAATCAGAATCGTTTATTTAGTAGATCTGCATATTTAGTAATAATCTAAATATCTTTAATTTTACTCTTTGGCATTTTTACAGTTTTAGATGTAAAAAAAATCTAGACATGGCAACCCTGACCTGAGTTTGACGTTTTTGATTTTGACACCTGACTGACGTTTCGTTCGTCCGTGTTGGTTGGCGTTATATAGAATAGCTATGTAGGTAGGTACCTCCGATCCGATCATCATTTGTTTGGAGATCTGTAGAATTTTATGGTTCTTTTGTTTAGATTACGTGTTTTTCCATTACTAAAAATACAAAAGTATTTTGTTTAAAAGTTCCACGTAGCAAAAAGTACTACGGCCTGCAAAAGACCGCTAGCATTAGTGATAATGTGAAACAGACCGCAAGGGGAGCTAGTTTACAACTACATTTTTCTTAAATTAGTGGAATTTTGTTTCAGGGGACACAATCATGTTCTCAGGAATGCAAGGTTGGTGCATTTTGTCACACAATTATCTGTACTTAGCTGATTTTATTGCCCGTACTTATGTAGTGATTAGACAGTGAAGAAAATTATGTGAAGTGTAAAACACCTAACATACTCCTGTCACGTGAATAAATGCGAAAAGTGAGCATACATATGCCTAAATAAATATCTAGATGTGCCTACTTCCCTGACATATCCTTACCTATACTTATCTGTAGGTATGATTTCCAATATCATTGATGTCAATGAACTATTATATTGTTTTGTTAGTATAAATAAAATTAATGGGTTCCACCAACTCCAAATAACACTATTCGTCAGATAAAATACTAATTTGGTTATTTTGTCTAGTAAAGATTAATTATTGTTATTTAGCAGATGATGATATCCCTGGCATTGGCCAATATGAGGACTTCCACACAATTGATTGGCAGCGAGACATTGCTAGGGATCGGATGAGACACAGATACATTGTCAAGAAACGACAAGACTCATGTTGGGATCTCGTAAAGGTAATATATTATATAAATATCTAAAATTGTTGTACTTCCTGGTTCATCAGTCTGGATCTCTATTTATTCATTTGGTCCAAAATCATAATTCACAAAAGAGTGTGTTAAAATTGTAGAGTTTTGTTGTACCATTAGGTTGGGTATATTATGTTTTGCAGTACTGCTTTGTATGAGACCATCCACCCAATCTTTCTACTCAGCCTGTATGCGCCCATCAGCCTGTAGGCCTCCTCTTTATTACCTACACCGGTCTCTCCGGTCCCGCACGAGTCTTCCCAATGCTGGCCAACTACAGCCACAATATCATTGGACCATCGGTCCATTGTTTTTCCGTGGGGGGTTAAAAAGTATACAAAGCAGTACAATCTTTGAAGTTTTGAAGAGAATATTTTCCAAGTACTAACAGTGTCTGTCCCTTACCTTCAGTTTTTGAAATTATTACTTACAAATTAAAAGAGTTATTTTTAGGTCAGTACACACGGGGTGGGTCGTTTGTTGCTTTGCCGAACTTGGCTGGCGCACTCTAGTGAGTCTAGATATTATTATGAGTTGCAGCACACTGTACACCAATGTGTGAACCCTACCAATTGTAAATCTATTTGAGTATGTCCCTTTGTTTAGTAATCTAATTATTTTATGTTAGGGAGCACACGACGCATGGTCGGGCTGGGTCTGCGTCCTTCTAGTCGGTGTCTGTACCGGCATAGTCGCCGGGGTCATTGACATCGGTGCCTCCTGGATGACGGACCTCAAGTTCGGCATCTGCCAAGCTTTCTGGCTCAACCGCGAGCAATGCTGCTGGTCCGATATAAACAATACAAACTTCGAACCGGGGAACTGCTCGCAGGTAAATATAATCTTGGAAAGGCTAAAGTGCTTTACGAAAAAGAACTTATTTGCCCCCGTTTCACTTGGCAGGGGTCTGCTTTGTCACTAGATGGGGTACTATGAACTATTGTCCTAGTATGTAAAATGTCTACACTTTCAACTTAAGTGCTGCAAGAGAACTCTTATTAGGGTTAAGCTCGCCTATGTATATACATGTTTAAAGGTTAAGTTTCTGTAATAATAATTTATCTAACTTGTACTATGAATAAATAATGACAATGGGCTTTTTATTATATTTGTAAGGTATTTAATCAGCCATATGTCTATTTTCTGCAGTACAAGCATTTGATTAGTACGGGGAAGGATGACTGTAAATAAATCACTAATAATTGATGTATTTGTATGACAGTGGTCGACATGGCCGCAAGTATTCGGCGATCGCGCGGAGGGCGCAGGAGCTTACATAATAAGCTACCTGTTCTACATCGCGTGGGCGTTGCTTTTTGCAGCGCTTTCCGCTTCACTCGTGAGGATGTTCGCGCCTTACGCCTGTGGATCTGGTATGTGGCACAACATTATGTACTATTGTTTTTAAACAGTTTATTTCACAATAGGTGTTGGTCTGTATTGGGACAATATATTAGATGCTTCAAAACGATAATTAGCTTGATTTTATTCAGAACAGTGCTTCAGAATAAAATTGTATTAAGTTATTTCTATGTATTGAATAAAAAAATTGAAATTGTAAAGATGTGTAACATGGCAACTAATTGCTGGTAAATCATAGGTTCCCGAATGGCGACTATGAAACGAAAAGCGAAGGCTCGTATCCGCTGGACGGACGACATTGTTCGGATCCCGGGAAGTCGATGGATAGACAATGACGTGTTTTAAGGATCTTCGCTATAGACAGACAATACATCTTTCGAAGCTCCTAAGAAGCTTCTGTGCTTCTGGTAGGAATTCAGGTGAAGCACAGAAGCTTGCCAAACCCAGCTAGATCTCTTTAGATTGTAAATATGGTTACGGAAGGCCAGTACAATGATACATGATCATTATAATATTGCAGGTATTCCGGAAATCAAGACCATCCTCAGCGGTTTCATCATTCGTGGGTACCTGGGCAAGTGGACGCTGATCATCAAGGTGGTCGGTCTGATCCTCTCCGTGTCTTCAGGCCTTTCGCTAGGCAAGGAAGGTCCTATGGTCCACATCGCTTGCTGCTTAGGTAAGTTACCCGTACTTTGTCAGCATACTGGTTATTTGCACCATTGTTCTCGCAGAAGATTTTCTACATTTCTATATTAGTCTATTGTATTCATCTACTTATTGGATATCAAGGAGTGTTTGCTGTTGTAACCATGAGCTCTTCAGAAACGCCTAGTAGATTTCGCATGGCAAATAGCACTTTTAATCCTGCGCAGACAAAATCGCGGGCATCAGCTAGTTTATAATATTAGTAGGAGATGGTTAATAAACATTGTCTGTTGTTGTGCAGGTAACATTCTATCGTACCTGTTCCCCAAGTACGGCCGTAATGAAGCCAAGAAGCGTGAGATTCTGTCTGCCGCCGCGGCCGCTGGCGTCTCCGTGGCTTTTGGCGCGCCAATAGGTGGCGTGCTCTTCAGTTTAGAAGAGGTTAGTGTCCAACTCTGTCGTGTATCAATATGACGCTACTGTAGCAATGTAAATCAGCCTTTAAAACTGTTTATGCAGAGCTGGCGGTACTGTATATATAAATTGTGTGCGCAGCTGTGTATACTCGATAATGCCCATACAAATATAAAATAAATAGTTTCATACATTGACTCCCAAGCAACCAACTGTGCGGACTAGGCTACTAGGCTACTTTTTAAGGTAATATACTTCTATATTCTCTTAAATGATGTCATACTTTTCTATTTACCAATATATTGCCATGACTAATGTCTAATTTACAGTCATTAGAGTTAACAGATAGCTTAGGGTCGATATACAGGGTGAATTTTCTAGTCTTCTTTATAGCAGATCTACCCATAGCAAAAAGTTTGGCTAATTTAGAGGTTTGACTCTTTTACCGAAATAAATGGGAAAAGTTTTTTTTGCGATTTCTGACATTTCTAGTACTCAAACCTCAGTCGGTCCTTATAGGAAACTTTTGATCCTTATAAGAAACCGGATCGATTGGCATCAAAAAAAGTTTTTGTGTAAAATTACCATTTTCTTGCTGACTGTAAATTTTTTCCAAAATCTGTAAATGCAGTTCAGAATATATCAAAAATTTATGGATAGTCTCCTAAAAGCGTTTTCCTGTAACTATAACGAAAAAGGTACCTGTTCTTACTGTCCCGTCTCAAAAATTCACCCTGTATATACAACTATCGGTAGTCAGCAAACAGCATGCTTCTTAGTCAGTTCGTTCTACGTGTACTACAAAGTTGACGTAAACTATATTTTTGTATAGAGATTAAGCAGCGCCCCTAGCGAGAAGTTTACAAAACTGATGATTCTCCATACATAATTACAGTTTACGTGACTTTACAGTAAACGTCAAACGCATGCAGTAGGATTGCAACATTTGCAACACTGTTTAAGTTTTTTGACAAATAAACAAAGTTCCTATGGTGTACTAGGTACGTCATAAAGCTAATTTGAATGTGATATGGCATGGGTTAGTTCATGGCATCTTTAATTGCAGGTGTCGTACTACTTTCCTTTGAAAACGCTATGGCGCTCGTTTTTCTGCGCGTTGATTGCTGCGTTTATTCTGCGCTCCATAAACCCGTTCGGCAACGAACATTCCGTGTTGTTCTTCGTCGAGTACAACAAGCCTTGGATATTCTTTGAGCTCATCCCCTTTGTAGGACTTGGCATCATTGGGGTAAGTACTAAACATTATTAGCCCTCTAGTTACAATACAAGGTCTGCTTAGTTTGGGACTAGAGGGCGTTGTGTGACATGTCCAAAGATATTTATATTATCGAAAAAGCATTTCTCAGAAGTACCAAATACACAAAATTATACTATCAATTGACTGGAACGAAAATCAAATACACGAAATGAAACAAATGGTAAATCACTAATGTGTAAAAGTGTGACGCCCTTCTAATAGAAGCACTATTTCCAGGGTTGCATCGCAACAATATTCATAAAGGCAAACATCTATTGGTGCCGTTACCGCAAGCACTCCAAGCTCGGCCAGTACCCTGTCACCGAGGTCCTGGTAGTGACAGTTGTAACCGCCGTCATCGCCTACCCGAACCCTTACACGCGGATGAACACGAGCGAACTGATCTACTTGCTTTTCAACCAGTGTGGGATCTCCTCCACTGATCCACTGTGGTATGTGCAAAAATACATGCTTTATGACGTAAACACGATTAAACTTTTTACCTTCGCCTTTACTGAGAGCCTAGTACGAGTTTTGGTGTGTAAGACGTCTGACGCCCAGCACACCGGTGAGCGCTGATTTGTATGGAGACACTGAGCGGATTTTTTGAGAAGCTTGGTCTACACCATGCCAACACTCACACTATACACTGAAAACTCGTACTAGGCCCTCTGTTGGAATGTCTGGTTGGGACGTGATTTACATTGAAATATGGATTTTCGTACAATGTAGCAGGAATATCATTTAAAACTGCACAAATCATAGTTGATATTGCATTAAGTTTTAAGGTTTGAGGAACTTTACAAAAGAGACGAAAATATGATTATAAATAAAAGAACGATTGCAATATCAACGACGCTAACTCTTATAAAATATAGGTGTAATATATTGCAAAAATCATTTGAATATGCAAAGGGCTGTTCAATGTAATGTGTATGTTTCCAGTGACTACAGCCGTAACTTCACGGACGTGAGTGCGGCTATTGAGAACGCTCCGGCCGGTCCGGGCGTGTACCGCGCCATGTGGCTTCTGATACTAGCTCTGATTGTGAAGTTGGCTATGACGGTGTTTACGTTCGGCATGAAGGTGCCTTGCGGTCTCTTCATCCCTTCTCTTGCTCTGGGTGCCATTGCGGGCAGAATCGTCGGCATAGGTACCTAATAACTAACCTATCTAATTCATTAAACTACTGTCGAGTCTACTTCAAGGAATCTTCTAACAGAGCCATGTCTGAGTGAAAAAAAAAAGTAAAATTGTAACTGATAAATTAGAGATCGTTTTAGTCTTTACACTGACAGTCGAGCCGTTATTAACTGAGAATTGACAATGGTTTTGTAAAAAAGTTAAACTTTTCTTCCTACTATCGAGAAATAGAAGGAAATAGATGATGATTTCACCGCTGTACTAAGCGATCCGATGAGTTGTAACGAAAGAAACTTCCGCTCTAGACAGCAGAGTAAAAATAGATAATTTGTAGGTGTGGAGCTACTTGCGTACCAGTACCCGAAGATATGGATGTTCAGCGGCGAGTGTTCCTCTGGGAAAGTGTGCATCACTCCGGGACTGTACGCTATGGTCGGCGCTGCGGCGGTCTTAGGAGGTGTCACTAGGATGACAGGTAAGTAAGCCTAAGCTTAATCAACCGTGACTGTCAGTACGGGTATGCTAGTTATATTTTGTCTTGACATTAGAATACAATAAAATAATACCTAATTGTATTTACAACTTATGTATCTACTAGTTTTAAACAAAAAAATCTTATAAAAACTATAGTGGTAACTATTCTCATACTCTATTCGGTAGTCGCCTCCTTGGCATAGGCTGCCCCCACTTCGCTACATAATTTTCTTGCTCGCTTTGTTCCTTCGTATCCACTCTGTTATTCGTTTTGTCCGTCTACAATTTTCCATTCTGCACATTTCCACTTTTTAATTGACCGATAAGTACCAATAAATAGAGCAATATGAACATTTCAGTGTCCCTGGTGGTGATAATGTTCGAGCTTACCGGCGGAGTTCGTTACATCGTGCCTCTAATGGCCGCTGCGATGGCATCTAAATGGGTCGGCGACGCGCTGGGCAGGCAAGGCATATACGACGCGCATATTGCACTCAATGGCTACCCATTCCTGGATTCTAAAGACGAGTTTCAACACACGAGCTTAGCAGCTGATGTTATGCAGCCCAAGTAAGTAAACTTTACGAAGAATTGCTTTGCGTTGTTTTGTATGTGTACATGGGCTGAGTCAGTGATGCATAGATTTGAATGGCTACCCCTGCATGGATTATACGAGTTTCAACACATGAGCTTAGGATATTAGTAGTATTTTGTTGTTTCATTTTCTTGAACTAATTGGACAGCACTAAAATGATTGCCGTCCCTCTCTCATTAAATAAAACTTCACGCAGCACTACGACGAGTTGTAGTTAGTTATTGATACTTATACGCACTGCAAAGGTTTGTAACTATGTCCTCATTTTATGTATTTGTGAAATTATTTTTGGTTTATTCATTTAAATGCCCATTTACATGATGCAATTTTCTTGTTTGCAAGTGATTTATTGCTTCAATTTAATAAAATTTATCCACAAAGAAAATGAAGACTAATACAGCATTTACAATATTCAACATTCAATTTAATTGTATGTAACAGGCAAGAAACTTGTATTATGTAAATCCTAAACATTACCTTCGTTTGCAAAGGAGTTTTGGTTTCTCTTGATGTCTGCAATTTTTTGGCTGTAAGCAATATGACAATAGAGAAAATATATGAAGACTAGCCGTCGCCCGCGGCGTTGCTCGCGTTCTAAATGGACCCTTTAAGAGTGTGACTTTTCAAAATTCCTTTCTTAGTTCACCCCTACACCATATCCTTATATAGGCTGTGCATTGATTATCAGTCAGCTTCAAAAGAGTTTTATATATATTGATGATGGCAATGTGGAACGAGCAGCTGTGAAATGTTGCTAGCGAACTAGATGTGAAGAGCTGAATACGTGTGTTCAGATGCTCACAAGATGCTCTTCTAATATTAATGAAAAGATAAAGATAAATAATGTTTATTTGCTAAAAAAATGTCTACATAAAGGTGGTATGTTTTCGTAGATGTAACACAAAAATGTCTTACCGGTTAATTGATGGATTGCAAAATGTACATATATTTTAGAACCACCTCTTACTTCTTTCTACTACCCTAGTACTTTTATTAAAATTTCCTCCAAATCCATCCTGATCTTTATTATTAAAAATGCTAGTTAGGAACATTCTATGTTCCGTAACTACATGCACCACTAATACTGCAAAAATCCTATCCTACTAATATTATAAACGCGAAAGTTGGTGAGAATTTATGGATGTTTGTTACTCTTTCATGTAAAAAGGTTCAGTATAAATATTTTTTGATTCAACAAGTTTTCCGACAAAAAAATGATTTTTTAGTGTTTTCACTACTTTTTACTTTTCGTTTAGAAAACTTGTTCGGATCAAAATGATATTTATACTGAACTTTGTGCAATGCTATTACAGTCAACACTGTTGCTTGCGATTTTTTATAATTAACTTCAATGATTTTGAATCTTGATAAATCTTGAAATGTGCGAGCGAGAACTTTATGGACGGATGGCCCACCGCTTGTTAGCTGAACTACTTCGTATCCTGTTCAAAATCATGAGCTATGTTTACTCAAAGTAACATCTAAACAAGTCTAGCCGTGTAGCGTGGTTGTGTTGCAAATACCCGCTAACTAGTCGAAATGGCTTTATTTTAAAACATTATATGTACTGGCGAGTGTTGTAATAAGCTAGAACATTTAGCGCATGTTTTTTTTTTTTCGAGCTTGATTTCTTTATTTGCATTTGTAGCGAGTTTGTCACGTTCATTCTAACCCTGCAAATTTGATTGCTAATTTAACAGCAATATATAGCTAATAAGTTTGCTTAATATAAATAAATAAAAAATAAGCCGTTAATGCGGTTTTTTTTTAATTTCTTCTTGTACCTATCTAACTTATTGCCTAAATTACTAACTATATTTAGTTAAGATAAGAATAAGTTTTATTTGATAACTGATATCTGTTGAACTTTATCGAATAAATAAAATTTCTTTATTGATATTTAATTCATTAGTTTTGTAGACACAACATTTTTCAGAATGCCAAGAAAATTTCTATCTGAATGTCCTAGGCTGTTGTCGGTGTTCTTTTCCGTGTAGTTTATGCATTACTGCTTCTGTCAACGCTCATACTGATAAAGTGCCTCATGCATATGCTTGAGGTATCAGTGCTTGAGAAATTAATGGCGAATACGAACCTGAGACACATAAACACCACTCAATATTTTTGCTGCGATAAGATGGGCCTGTGATCGCATGTGTCGCTACTGTTCGGGCCGTTTAAAGTTTATCAATAAACCCTGTTAGAAAACTGAAGAATTTTCTTAAAGTTGCGGTTTCTCAGCTCGTAATTACACGGAAGTTTTTATTTTCAGGCGTAACGAAACACTGTCCGTGATAACGCAAGACTCGATGGCTGTAGATGATTTGGAAACCCTTCTGAAGGAGACGGAGCATAACGGATATCCTGTGGTGGTATCCCGCGAGTCGCAGTATCTAGTCGGATTTGTACTGCGTCGCGATCTCAATCTCGCTATAGGTAATGTATACTCAGCTATGAGTTGAGTCAATATGAATTATTAATTAAACTTACGAATTGTAAATACATGATCTTTTCTTGAAATAATTTTTGTCCAAATATGCAAAGCTTCAAGCGAAATAAAAAAATCTAAGTAAAAATAAAAGAATTACTAAGAATTGGGTTTTCCAGTAAATGTTACGATAATGGTTGATATACGTCAGCATTTTAAATTAAAAAAAAAAAACATTTTCGGGTTTTTGCCATTAGAACTTAATACATGCTAGGTTTTACTAGAGACGGCTGGTAAAAGTTAAATAAAAAGTAACAACATAAGTACTTTTTCTTAATTGCCACGAGCTCACCCATTATTTCATAAAATCTATGTTTTCACTGATTTTGATTCAAAATAAACACAAGCCGCATTCATACGTGTCAAACGGTTGACTGAGGCGTTATCTTGTTCAACATTTTGCCGTCTGAGGGAAGAATGGTGGTAGGTATATGTTCTAAATGAACCATGATCACAGAAGTATTGTAAATCATACATTTTACTGGAAAGTTTAAGATTTACGGTAGTTCAAGATTTATTCCTGAATTATCTTAGCCAAAGTACGTTACACTTGGGAAAGTAGGGACATTTCTTCAAATCCTTTGTATACTCAAAAACCTTGTTTATGTGTACTTAGAACCACAGCGAAAATGTAAAATAAAACACTTGAGAGCATTGACATGCATTAATTGATAAGACATATGCTACAAGAATTACAGTCAATCTTTAATTTGGTAAATTGGTGGATGAATTCAACCAGCGTCATCTGGCTCCAAACTAAGAAATGTCGGCAGGCAACCAACATTATAAGTGTAATATCTGATTTGTTGCGGTCTTTCGACTGATTAAATAAGCGAGCGTAGACTGTAATATACGGGACAGCCTGTGAGCCGCCGTTCGGCATGTAGTACTTACTTATTTCTATTATAATCTCAAAGTATAGTTCTAGTGGATCATACCATTGGTAATTTTTAATCTATCATCAACATCCACGGCCCGACGTCACGCACTGCTGGATAATACCGCAACATTAGAAATTCGTGAAAAATGTGTGACTTATTTAATCAATAAACAATAATACATTACTTACCAGTTTCATTGATTTCTTGGCCAATCGGTTCCCACAATTTTTATAAGCATTAACATTCGTATTATACAAACATGTTTCCGAACCAATTCTATTAGTTTTTCACTCATAATGTAATATTTAACACACGTGTAGTAAGATGCTACAATTAAATTCTTTAAAAAATTACAACGGCTGGCGTCAAAGCGTCCTACGCGACAAAGCGTTGCGTACTGCCAGCGCCACGCCGCAGCCGGCGCTCTGTGTGACAGTAGACTACCGCCGCCATAGTACAACACAATTCGGCGCTATAACGCGGCGTCAACTTAGCGCTCTGACGAAGCGGCGTAAGTACGCCTTCTGTTTGGCAAAGCCTGAAGCATCCACTACGATCCTGAATTAATATGTTACATGACGGTAGTGTAAATATCGGGTTGGTATAATGTATGCATTTGTGTAGGTAACGCACGTCGTACAATGGAAGGTGTGTCGGGTCAGACCGTGGTGGTGTTCGCTGGTCCTCCCTCTTCTGCGGCACCGCCTGGCCCCGCCAGCCTCAACCTCACGCGTATCCTGGACATGGCTCCCATCACAGTCACCGACCAGACGCCGATGGAGACTGTCGTCGACATGTTCCGTAAACTCGGCCTGAGGCAGACCCTTGTTACGCATAATGGGTGAGTTTGCACGACAACAACCTCCCAAAATTAAATCAAAATTACAAGGTACACTTAGAAAATATTAGCTAGATGAAAGTGAGACAACACCAGCATCATTGAAAGAAATCACAAGACATAACTTGAATATGAAATCTAACAGTAAATGATAATGGCACCTCTGATGAGACAATGCTATTTTTATAAACAGAGGTAACCACTCAGCATTAGCCACGGAAAATCTATGTGTTGACTCTCACCGTTACCTTGCATCATTTGTTGAATTGACACTATAACGACGTTCCAGGCGTCTTCTTGGAGTAATTACAAAGAAGGATGTCCTCCGTCACGTCAAGCAGATGGACAACGAAGACCCGAGCTCCGTGCTTTTCAACTGAACGACCTTGTGCCGACCAACTAATTCACGCAGAAACCGTCTTCTTACATCTGTTATGGCACGAGTTTACAAAGATAATATAATTGCCTCGCTATCGATATGAAACAAGGTATTACTTTCCAAATTCTTAGAGTAATTTGATCGTTCAGATCGACCAAGTTATGAAACTATCATTAAGGCTGGGTTAAAAGTCACAGTGGTGCTCATACCTGCTATAGCGGCCTAGAATCTTGGTCGGCAGACTTGGTCACTAGCTGATACAAACACACTCGACAGCGTTGTTTATTTATGAGTCAACGTTGCCGGGTTCTCGGTAGCTAAGATATTTATTATTGCTATACGTAGGTCATTTTTATTCTAAGTGTGTAATAGGTTTTTGTAATGTATTCCGTGATTGGATGTTTGTTTGAGACTGCAAATGATCTTTGCAATGACTTTGTAATACAATTAGGCATAGGACGCTCACGTAAAGCGTTTGCAATCAATATTTTCTTATATTTATATAAAAAAATTGGCAAGAAGTGTGTTACTGTGTCTCTACATTTTATGTTATTATCTACAAATATATCGGCCTTGCAATATACATATGATAGGGTGTTGTTACTATGTATTTACAATTACATATTCTATCTAGTTGGCTCAGTACAAGCTTTGCTTAGTTTGGGACTAGAGAACATGAATATTTATTTATTTAAAATATTATCTAAAGTATGCCAGCTCTCATTCCTTATTCCAAGTAAAGCGTTCTAGACACAGATCAAGCGATGCCCGCAGCTGTTTTGTTTTACGCTTAGAAGGTTCATTCAATTATTTTTCTTGGCAAATAGCAAAAAAATATACTTACCGATATCACATTATCATGTAGAAAATTTGTATACTTAAGTATAATTATATAGTTCTACGTAATATTGGGTGTTTGTTGTTTACGTGTTTACGATGTATTTTCAATATACCTCTATTATTATTAATTTATAATATTTATATCATTTTATAATATAAAACGAGATTGATTTTTGTAAACATCTTGCATGTACCTATGTATCTATAGGTAGAGTTAGACAATCAGTGAATATATTTGCATTCAATTCTTGTAAAATATTTTGTGTAAGTACATAATCGAATCTTATTTTATTTTGTATTGTTTTACTTTGCATAATATTTTTAAATATTGTATCTCATTTTGTGTAGATTAGCGTCTATTTTAAGAACAATTTAATTCCCAAAGTGTTGTTCATGTTGTACATAACATAGTGATGTGTCGCCTATCGCAAAATTAAACTTTTTTAAATCCTACTAATATTGTAAATGTCAAAGATTGGATGTTTGTATATTTAGATGTTTGTGTTTCAAACACGCTACAACCACTGGTCCGATTTGGATGAAACTTGGAATAAATACATATTATACTTTGTAACCCTACTATTTGTCTCGGGAAATAAACAGGATAGAAAGGAACGCGGATGAAGGCGTCTGCGAAAGTTAGTAATGTATAATTTATGAAAATCATGTTATAAACCCAATTATTGCAAAACCTAGTGACCTGTTATGAAAAAAATTGTTATAAATGGTGTAGTAGAATATTGTAAGTACCAGGCGCTTTAGTACAATCATTTTATAATACCAATGATATAGTAGATACGACCGCGGAGGTCGCAGTACTCGCGCTGGGAGCGCTCACGTATGTAAATATCTAACTATAATTATTATTGTACATAGAATCGTAACTGTGCAATTACTTATTGACAAGTAGTTTTGAAGAGTTTCATACATAATTATTGTACACTATGTATTGTTATACCAACAAAATGAAGATTATAAAAAATGCTCGACTTTTATGTTCTCATCTAATAGACGTGATTAACTTTTTTCCAAGTCAGAGTAAGAAGCGATGATATCTGCTAGTTTGAGAGGGTCTTGCAATTATCCATACTTATATTATAAATGCGGAAGTAACTCTATCTGTCTCGTTTTCACGCCAAAACTACTGAACCGATTTGAATGAAATTTGGTACACAGATAGTGTAGAGCCTGAGAAAGGACATAGGCTACTTTAAATGCGAAAAAAGGGTTGTAAGGGCTTGAAAGGGGGAGGTGAAAGTTCCTTAACCTTTTCTTCTTCTTCTTCTTCTCTTCATTAATGGCCTCTGTCCGTCATTTCGACAGACAATTTTGCCAATGTCAAGTGATATAATTGTAATAATATAAGTCAAGTCATTTTTCAAGTCGGCTGTCGTTTGTTTTGAAAAGAAAATGGTGGATTTTCTCTTCAAAACCTAACACGAATTTTCACATTCAGAAAAACCACTTTACACACATTTATTCTAATGGCTCACACTTTATATTACGACCTAAGTATTATTGGTTAAAATTCCACCAAAATTAAACAACAATACTCACAATAACACAAGAAAAACGATTAAAATAAAAGTGCTATGTGTCGTTTCAAAAAATGTCAAAACTCGTGTCCCCTTAACCTTTTCCATAAGTCAGATTTGAAATCACACTGTCAGTGGTTTGACAGTAAGAGTTTGAATGACAGGACAACGTCTGTTGGATCAGCTAGTATTATATAAATCGTTATATTTTACAATAACTTTATCTTCGTTGCATATTTAAGAGTATAAAGGTACAAGTTGGTAACGGGCGACATGAGGCAGCAGCGGACGACGTTGAATTCTAACTACGGAGGGAATTTCACCCTCCGTAGTTAGCGACACGAAGCTAGCGACGCGTCGTCGGGCGGCAGACTTCTCGCCCGACCGCGGATCGTAGTGCCGCTGACGCCGGAGCAACGACACCAGTCTGGTGCAACTAAATCATAATCTATATCTGTTTACATCCCAAACCGTAAAAAAAGTATTTATTTAAAAAATACAAGCTTCTTAAACTTTCAATACGAAAGTTATGACGAGGTAAATTGATATCATCCTTAGCTTTGGTTGGTCAACGTCAAACAGTGGAGTAGTTACCCTTCCACGTTTGTATAGAAAGGTGCGCGACTAGTTCCACCTTAAATTTTATTTGTGGAAAACATTTTCGCGACAAAGATTTAAAAAAAAACCAGTGTAAGAAAACTTCAATACCATGTATAAGGCTGTCTGCAGTCGGGTTCGAAATCATGACTGCAGCGACAGGACGTAACGACGTGTCGTCCGCTGCTGCCTCATGTCGACCGCTACCAACTTGTACGTTAAAGTAAATAAATAATAGAAAATAGTCAATGCAACGAAACGAATTGTTTTATAATAGCACCTACCTAAGTATTGTCAACATCATACGTTCGTTCCTTTCCGAGAAAACGTAAATATAAATCTTTGCCATTCTAACCCCCAAATGTTTAAACAGGTTAAACAGTTCGGCAAACCGTTTCAACCGGCATTCTCATACCTACATCATTTATGATTTTAGTTTATATTACTGGTAACATCCAAATACGATTTGTAAAAAAGGTATTAACTGTTAAATATTTTGCTCGGGGTAAAACCTTCTGGTCTGAGGCGCTCATTGTGTTCTGTAACCTCCTGCACTAGATGAATTCTTGTTTACTAATTATACCTACAGACTAAGAAAAATATATACAAAGGAAATGTGGCTTGGTTTGTTTCATTTTAATCTCGCTAATCCTCTTAGATACTTGTTATTTTATTTGCGTCCCGTTAACCTTGTCCTACCTTTATTTTCCATCGACAAATCGACATCGCTAATAGTCGGTGGTGTTGAACGGAATAGTGATTCCAAACGACACCACCGGTGGTGAACCCTCCTTTCATCTAACTGATGGTTCTACATAAGTACAGACTTTAGGAAAGTAGGCAATTCACCTAAGCACTATAATAAATTGGAACATAATAATATCCCTCATTCGCATAATTTTTGCAACATTGTATACCTATTTAGGCATAATTCGTGTGCTAAAACGTGTTTAATTATTTGTGTTTTATTTTTAAGTTTGTGTTATCTAATAATTTTTTCACACTTATAGAGAAACTCCGTTTTTGATAAATGCACTTTATTAAAAACTACATACAATACACGTACGTACATCGAAATGTAGATATTACGGTAGTTACGTGATTACATAGGTACAAATATTGAAAAACATATTAACTTATGCTTAGTAGGTAATTAGTAATGTTCCTTATCTTAGATGGTAGGACGAAATAGTCATTCTTAATAATGTCAGACTTAAGATTATAGGTAAAACCTATTTTGTGTATTGGGTATATATATGTAGGTATGTACTTTACGTAGGTACTGAGTTGGCCAAGAAATGTACGCTACTACGAGTACACGAGTTCAGAAATTCGGTCATCTAGAGTCTAGATTACATTTGTTGCTTATTCTAAATAATACGACAATCACATTAGGTATACTTATTACATACAACAACTTAAATAATGTATTATACCACAGAAGACGGAAAAAAATATTTGAAAAAAATTCTGTCTTCTGCGTATATACCTACACTTCCTGAAATAAACCAAAACTTACCTAGTTAGGCAGGCAGGCATACCTACCTATGTCATAGACACAAATATACATACAAATAAGATACATTTAAGATACAAATATCAATAAAAACCGTAATACTATGTAAGACATGGTACCTACTCCTAGGTAATTACGTCACTAACAAATGATTATTTTGATGTACTTACTAGGTAAGTAACCTACCTGTAGAATAGATTTTACATTAGGATAGGTACCGTTCTTACTTAAAGTCGTATTCACTCACACCACCGGTGGTCTAGTGGTAGCAACGGCCGATGTCATGGGTTTCAAACCCATTGCATTTTCTATTCGGAAAAAAATATGTGCGCAATGGCGGTGAAGGTAAACATCGTGAGGAAACCCACTGCTTAGTCAACTCTGCACGTCTTAGGGTATGAGTGAAAAGTGGTCCCTGACGCTGTATAAATCATCAAGATTAGATTTAGAGACCGGCTTATTGTTATTATCTCACATGGGATCAAATATACCCTAGAAGGTATTTATCGGTTTTCGAAGTAGGTACTTAGTTATCTATAGAACCTTGCATGATGATGCTAATGGTGTGTGGAAAACGACTGACTGGACAGACAGACGCACGATATGGTGAATACCTACCGCGCCTATAATCGACCAGTAAATATCTTTAGCGACGACTACTGGCGCTGCTGCTGCTGCTGCTGCTGCTGCCTTTTAAAATTGTTCCGAATCACATGGATCTGGTTTAAGATCCCATCTGGGTTCGTGTTTGTCAGAAAATGCAACAAGTCGCGATTGAAGCTAAGGGCTGGAGTTTGCATAACCATACGAATGTTACAGAAATTGTCGATTGCTGCCTTCAGCACGTGACTGATATATTCCGCTTCTTCGGGACTGTCCGTTTGAATGGCGTAGTCTGGGAACTCGCGCGACCCAAACTGTAAAGCGTACATTCGAGAAGGTCTGCGAGTGGGCACGTTTAATGTCACGTGGACGTAACGGTTGCTAGTAAACACAATGATATTAGGAAAATATCTGCGCTTATGTTCAGGCCTAAAAGTTGACTCGTTCTGAAGGAATAGTGGGTTTAAGGGCCCCGGTGCGCGCATTTCGATATCTTCTTCATCCGATGAGTCCGGATAGAGTGGTGGTGGATGTTCTCCCCTGAGTAAAGCATAGCAATGCGCGATGAGCCGCTCGTCCTCTATCATCATTCGTCTTTCAAACTCGTCTTCGGAATCGGACGATTCTTCACGTCTCGGGCGTGGTGGCGGTGTCGGTGGTTTTGGTGGCCTTGGTGGCCTTGCTAAGATTTCGGCTATATCCTCGCACATGTACCTATAAATCCTCTCATCGTAGGTCTCGTCTCTAAGAGGCGAACTCGATCTATATGTGTCTGAACCCGATGGGCCTGCACCCGATGAGCCTGCAACCGATGTGCCTGCACCCGATGGGCCTGCACACGATGGGCCTGCAACCGATGTGCCTGCACCCGATGGGCCTGCACCCGATGGGCCTGCAACCGATGTGCCTGCACCCGATGGGCCTGCACACGATGGGCCTGCAACCGATGTGCCTGCACCCGATGGGCCTGCACCCGATGGGCCTGCAACCGATGTGCCTGCACCCGATGGGCCTGCAACCGATGTGCCTGCACCCGATTTGCCTGCACGCGATGTGCCTGCACGCAATATGCCTGCACGCGATGTGCCTGCCCCCGATGTGCTTGCTCGTGATGTGCCTGTCCCCGATGTGCTTGCCCCTGATGTGCCTGCCCACGATGTGCTTGCACGCGATGTGCCTGCCCACGATGTGCTTGCACGCGATGTGCCTGCACGCAATATGCCTGCACGCGATGTGCTTGCTCGCGATGTGCCTGTCCCCGATGTGCTTGCCCCTGATGTGCCTGCCCACGATGTGCTTGCACGCGATGTGCCTGCACCCGATTTGCCTGCACGCGATGTGCCTGCACGCATTATGCCTGCACGCGATGTGGTTGCACGCGATGTGCCTGCCCACGATGTGCTTGCACGCGATGTACCTGCCCCCGATGTGCCTGCCTCCGACGAGCCTGCCCCCGATGTGCCTGCCCACGATGTGCTTGCACGCGATGTGCCTGCCCCCGATGGGCCTGCCCCCGATGTGCCTGCCCACGATGTGCTTGCACGCGATGTGCCTGCCCCCGATGGGCCTGCCCCCGATGTGCCTGCCCCCGATGTGCCTGCCCACGATGTGCTTGCACGCGATGTGCCTGCCCCCGATGTGCCTGCCCACGATGGGCCTGCCCCCGATGTGCTTGCCCTCGATGGGCCTGCCGCCGATGTGCTTGCACCTGATGAGCCTGCAAACGATGTGCCTGCCCCCGATGGGCTTGCTCCCGATGTGCCTGCCCATGATGTGCTTGCACGCAATGTGCCTGCCCCCGATGTGCTTGCCCCCGATGGGCCTGCCTCCGATGTGCTTGCACATGATGTGCCTGCCCCCGATGTGCTTACCCCCGATGGGCCTGTACTCGATGTGCTTGCACCAGATGTGCTTACTCCCGATGGGCCTGCCCTCGATGTGCTTGCACCTGATGTGCCTGCCCCCGATGTGCTTGCACCTGATGTGCCTGCCCCCGATGAGCTTGCACGCGATGTGCCTGCCCCCAAAGTGCTTGCACGCGATGTGCTTGCACACGATGTGCCTGCCTGACCTGACGTATCGTCACGTGATGCAACTTCACCGGATTTGCCATCTCCCCAACCCGTACCAAACCTAAACACACCCGGTGTCATCTCAGCCAATGTCCCTTGCCGAAATCTCCACTTCATCCCCGACGTTCCCTCACCAGATGTTCCCTCACGCGATGATTCTGCACCAAATTTCCACACACCTGATGTACCTTCACCTGTAGCGACCTCACCCGATATTTCCTTTTTTGTTACCCCTTCAGTCGACGCCCCTGCACCTGATGTCTCCGTAGTCGATGCCCCCTCATCTGGTACTCCCCTATATAATGTTCTCTCACCAGATGCTTCCTCTGATATACCCTTATCGGATACCCTTTCGTCAGAAGTTCTCCTATCTGATGCGCCTTCACACGAAGCCTCCTCATTTGATGTCTCTTCACCTGAAGTCTCCTCATTCGATGTCTCTGCACCTGACGCCTCCTCATTCGATGTCTCAGCACCTGACGCCTCCTCATGTGATGTCTCTTCACCTGAAGTCTCCTCATTCGATGTCTCTGCACCTGACGCCTCCTCATTAGATGTCTCTTCACCTGAAGTCTCCTCATTCGATGTTTCTGCACCTGACGCCTCCTCATTTGATGTCCCTTCACCTGAAGCCTCCTCATTCGAAGTCTCTTCACCTGAAGCCCCCTCACAGGATGTTCCCTTAGTTGATGCCTTCTCAGCGAATGTTCTCTCGGCTTCAGCCTTTATGAGCTCTATATGTTTGGCTACAAAAATAGGCTGTTGTTCACCCGAAGCGACATCAGTTTCTGTGTTGTTGACGGTGGCAACAACGGCAGTATCAACGTTTGGAGCTATCAACAACAGTGGATGGTTGCTTTCCGTTGCAGAACACTCTTCACCCGAACCTTTCTCCAGCTCCATAGTGTGGGCATTAGCAGTAATAGAAGACTCCTCATCGGGAACCTCCATTGGCTTGCCTTAAATTGTCTTCTTTAATCTCGGTGGTATTAGGAACCTCCCCACCAATGGCCAAGCATGAATAGGATACCTGTGCAAAGAGAAATTATACTTATATAGGTAAATGTATTTAGGTAACTAGGTAGGTACGGAATGTACGGATGGCATAAACGTATTCTTATCAAAACGAAACACAGCCAAAAAACCTAGCTAAATATTAGGTACCATTTATACAGGGCGTCCCACGGCTATGCCACATGCAGGGAAAGTATCTTAAATAATGTAGATAGAACATTTTACGGAAAAAAGACTTCATTTGGATTTTAAAAACAATTTAAACTGCATTCAAAGAATTTTGAATAATCGCCTGTCCGAACCGGGAATCGAACCCACCAAATTGTAAAAACTTAACACCCGTTATTTTATGATACCAATTAAAAGGCTCAATCATAAGGATTATTCTTTTCTATGTAACATAGCATCTTAAACAAAAGGAAGTCCATGAAATTTTACATTTATAATTTAAAGAAAATTAGCCTTTCCTTTTACTTTGCCGTGTAGAGTTGCATAGTGCATGCAACTCTTTACAATTTATTTAATTTATTAATCACATTTTTATTTTATTATGCTCTTTAATATTGATAATATGTAGTAGGTATTGTATTTTTTATTTTTGTATGCCATAGCTGGCGGACGAGCAGGCGGGCCACCTGATGGAAAGTAGTCACCGCCGCTCATGGACACCTGCAACACCAGAGGTGATGCTAGTGCGCTGCCGGCCTTTTAAGAGTAGATAAACTCGCCTTTTGAAGGACCCTATCTCAAAACTCCGTGGGAAAACCGCATGTATCAAGTGGGTAGGTACTTATTAGTAATACTTTAAAATGATAAAATCGGTTGTTACACGGCAAAGTAAAAGGAAAGGCAAATTTTCTTTAAATTACCATAAGTAAAATTCCATGGACTTCCTTTTATATAAGATGCTATGTTACATAGAAAAGAATAATCCTTATGATTGAGCCTTTTAATTGGTATCATAGAATAACGGGTGTTAAGTTTTTACAATTTGGTGGGTTCGATTCCCGGTTCAGACAGCCGATTATTCAAAATTTTTGAAGGCAGTTTAAATTGTTTTTAAAATTATAATTAAGTCTTCTGTCAGTAAAATGTTCTATCTACATTATTTAGGATACTTTCCCTCCATGTGGCATGGGACACACTGTACAGTAGGTACCTACCTATGTCTGCTACGAGTAGTCGGGTCAAAAATAAATCCTGTTTTATTTACCTAACTAGTACTCTAGCTGACGGGGTTGAACGAACAGTAAGGTTGCGAAAATATATAAAACCTAGGTAGGTACCTACTTAGGTATAGGTACCTACTTGCTTCATTATTTAAAATTGAAGGACATGTTGCTTAGCAGTAGCACAGCAGTAGGTACCTAGGTACTCAAGAAATATGACTATTTCACTCAATTTTTATTAACAAACAGCACATTGCTTACCTTTATCCGTAAAGTTCCCCAGCCAAGAGTCCTCAAAGCACTACCTCTAGCTTTTACTTTAGCGGTACCACAGTGTAGCTTCTACTGGCGAATGTGATCGCGAATAATAGAGCAGATAGGGTGCGCGGCGCAGGGTTCGATCGATCGCCAGGGCCCGGGGCGGCGGCGCAAAGGGTGGCGAGGGGCGACGCACGACGTGGCGACCGCCGGCCGTCTACGTCTGTCACAGTCCCCTTCACACAACACACTAAAATAAATAAGTAGCTAATATTGCATTGCCAGATCCCTTATTCGTTTTCTACCGAGCTACAAACTTTGGCTACGAAGTTCTGACTGGCATTGTAGACAGAGGCTCGTAGAGTCGACATTATATTTTTCATGTCTTCTACGCGGATTGGGGCTATTTTCACCGTTCCATAATACAAGCAGTAAACTAAGAACTAGGTCTTGGTACAAATGAACAATGGCATCGTTTGTTAAACCAGGTATTCTAGGTACCTATAATGGCAACTTTTTGTCAAACTCAATGGATGGAATGTAACCGTCTCATTAAAATGTACTTGCCGTGAGATAGCGATATTATTATGCAAGAAAGTATTTTTTTTATCTCGGACTCACATTTATGATTCAGTTTTGTAGGTACTTCCTTAGTTTGTTCTGTAGGTTGGGTACTTAGGTACCCAATTCATTCCCAATTCACATAAATTCATATCAGTAACGGCCAAACATGTAGACAGGTATCTAAGGTAGGTACGTATTATAGTTAAGTTACGTAGGTACTATTCATACATAATGCTTGTGTCTAGGATGTTTTAGTACGTATACAGGGTGTTACCAGACCACTTCCGAAAACTTGGAGGTTCCAATCAGACCATGATACTGAAAACATTAAGCGAAAAAAATCGCGGAAAAAAATTTTTACTTGACTATCTCTTTTTAATTTTTTTTCTAGTTACATACACACAGTACAACATAATAAGACATATCTACCTAATTATCTCATTTAAAAAAGCAAAAAAAAACAAATAAAATAAATAAAGCAGTAATGTACACGCAGAACGCAGATTACGTCTACTACAGCATGAACAGCTGAGAGTTCATCGCGGGTCATTCAAGTACGCGACGTGCGAGCGACCTACGTTAGTAGGCACTTACGACACAGAATAAATAATAGTACTACGCCTCGACCTTACCTACGTGAATGCGTACATTGCGGGCTGGCGATATAAATACAAATCTTTAAACATTGTTTTCTCCGGCTATAATTATTTTTCAGGATAACTGATTTTTTTTGGTTGGGTGTTGGTTTGCTGTAGCTCCCCCTTTCGTTTTTGGAAGTGGTCTGGTAACACCCTGTATATGCTGCCGTGACATCCTTTACCCATTGCCATTCTAATTTTGTACCTTGGTTGGATGTCCTAAATTACTCAAAAGTATCACGTAGCCTATCTATTCAATAGTTGACCCATTCCAAGTTTTATCTTATAATCAGTCCAGTGTATGGAAGCTATGGAAATCTATATCTAGTGCATTTATAGGTTGAAGTAGTTGTACCTAACAGAAATATGCGATACGCACACCGAAATAAAAGAAGTAGACGCATCATTAGGTTCGTTTATTTTATAGTATTCGTAGTTTTGTAGGTACATTAGTTAGATAAATACATACTCGTACAAGTTATTACAAACATCAGTGTTTACACTACTAGTGGTAAGAAGGCAATTTGTTTTTATCTATTTTTTTTTTCTAACATTTTTTATCTACTAGCAAATGTTACCACGTACGCACACCATAGCCGAGATGTTTTACCTATAATGTAACTTAACGAGGCGACGTCTCGGAGTATGATAAATCGTACTAACTGTAGTCTCGTCGTTGGTGTGCGCACTTGCTTACATGGACAACTAAAGACTGATATTAAGAAATAATCCTATTGGCTACGCCAGAAACCTAGTTAGGTATACATATTTTATCTGGTTGCTGTACGAATATACAAAAAAATGCAATTAGAACATCATATCAAACAAAATAAAACTTAAATTAGAAAATAAATATTGTCATAGTAAACATAAAATATTAAAATTTCAATTTGAGTAGAACATTACGCGGCAGGAGCACACAGTTTTATTAGTACAACGAACCAACCAATCGGCACAATTGAAAGGCTGCCACTATGGATGTTATCAAAGAAATAATTATAAATATACTGTAGGTATCTGACAGCAAAGCAAAATAAAATATTATGCTAATAATCCTCTAATCTAATATTTTGTTAATTTTCCGTAGAATAAAGTGTTTTTGGTTTAGTTATTGTTCTTACTATTTAAACTTGAAGAAACAACTATAGTGCTTTGTAAAAGTTGTACCTACATCGTTTTACCTTTATATAGGTACATAATTGTTTGATTTGGTTTCATTGGATCCAGTTTGGACCTCTCGTCAAAATAACTTTTAGTCAAAATGTACTTTTAGTTTTGTTCAACCGAGCCTAGTCAGCTCTGGTATTGATTGCCAGACATATCAAACTATTTATAATTAACTGCCGGGACAACTTTGACTGTTTATTTTTTCAAATGTACAAGTAATGAACGTAAATTCTTTCAAATCATTGAAGGCATCTCATTGTACGGGTAGGGCTGAGCGATGTATCGATTTGAGATAAAAATAGGTAAGAGGCAGAAATAATTATTACTACGCGTCAAACAGCTTTGCCCCACCCTCATTCTAAATTCGATATTATCTATGTACGCGTACATCAACTTTTTATATAAAATAATCAGAGCGATACAGCAGGTCCATAACGCGGTGCGATGGATAGGTAATTTTTGAAAAGGGCCGCTAATCGAGCACAACAAGCACAAGAACGTTGCTCTGAGTTAACATAATAAGCACACCAGGTATATTTTTAAATTTACTTTTATTTTAAATTAATAGATTTTAGAGGTTTTAAGAGTTTATTGCTCTAATCTAAAGAATTGAAAGTTTTAGATAAGAAATATCAACACAAATATTACTTGTTTTTCGTTTATTAGTGATCCCGGAAAGAGGTTTAGGAACAAGCTAGCGGTAAGGTTCGTACAATGAACATAACACGAGCTACTAAGTATAAAAAGTATGAACAGAGTGCATACGAACTGGTGGAAAATTGCACATTTAAAACGAATAATGTAAAAAAAAACTCAAAACATTGTACGAATACTACATTTGAATCAATCTTTATAATCATAACATGTCCCTCCCGACAAATAATAGCGACTTCTTTTTAACATTTAATTGCAATTTATTTAGGAATAAATATACTTAAAGTAAAAATGAATACAATTTTGGTATAAATTATTCAGCTATTTAAATTAAATTCATATTAAATAATTATCTCTGAGGCAAAAATAAGCATGAGGATCTTAAAATATATAAATATAACAACTTATTAGTACCTAAGTATGTCTACTGAGTCTGTATAGGTATAGTGTACACCATGCCTGAGTCATGTCTATTGTAAGCATATCAAATAAAGCTTTATAACAACGTGTTATGGCAGATAATTAGTGCCGCCGATTATATTTTTATTTACTTAGTAAAACCAAGCCGTATTTGGTGTCAGTTTTCGTGTAGAACTGACTTACATTCTAATTAATAATGATTCAAAGTGATGTGTTTTTCTGCTTTTAAGCATCGTCAAACGTTAACTTCCTAACGTACAGTTAAACTAAAACTAGATAGGGTAGAATATAAGCGTGTGTTATGTGAAACTAGGCTCTATGTTATGGTAATTCATCCTCCATCGTGTCGCTGCAAGGCCACGGAAACCTTGTAGAGGCTCTCCATCATGAAGGATAGGTTCTGGGACAGTTCGTGGACAGGTCGAGTGATCGCCACCATATCTGAAAATCATTCTGTTTGTAATATAAACTAACTAAGGAGGACAACCAACTTCCATACAATATGGCTAACCAGCCAAAGCTCAAGACCACAATCAAAGATAAATATCGAAAAACGGAAGAGGTGTTAGCGAGTTTTACAAAAGTTTTAACGGCCGACCATGACAATCTCATTGGATCCTCAAGATACCGGCGAAGTAAATTTTTTTACATTCAAATGTTTAAAATAGAGGGTTTCGGTTCTTCTCCATCCACCGTTCACCCGCGATGTCCATTTCGTCTCATTAGGTCGTCCAAGGACCTTGATTTCCCATCTATTGCCAGTTGATGTTTGATATTAGACAAACCTTTTTTGAGAGAAAATAAATAGTTAATAATGTTTGTGAGGATGGTTGCATAGCATAGTGTAGTTACCTGGATGCGCCTGCGCCAGTCCTCGGCAGTACACGTGCAGTAGAGTTGACACGTCGTCGTCGGGCAGCTCGCCGCGCTCCAGGATGCGCTCAGCGTTGCGCGCGCGCGCCTGTGCTAATGCAGCCCCCCATCTAAACCAACAAATGAATAATCACTATAGCATACAGCTACATAAAGAGCTTCCGCTTCTACCTTTTATGGCCTAAATTTTTTCCAGTGTCAAGTAGATTATATTTTATACTAGCTTTCGCTCGCGACTTTGTTCGCGTCCCGTTGGATCCCATTGATTTTCCGCGATAAAAAGTATCCTATGTTACTTCTAATACCGCCAAGAATATGCGTAGGTACAAAGTTTCATGATGATCGGTTAAGTAGTTTTCACGTGAAAGCGTAACAAACAAACTTACATTCACATTTATAATATTAGTATGATTAGGTATAAATATTATGTAATTGAAATAGCTTTTAGTCAAGCCGTCAAGTCGGCTGTCATTTGTTTTAAAGGCAACAAAATTTGGCAACGAATACACATTTATTCTAAAAAAAAGTCTAAACAACATAAAACCAAGAAAACACCATAAAATAAAAGTGCTACGTTTTTCGAAATGAATTCGACAAATACAGCGAAGACCAATCACTTTGTGTTATAACTTGAAAAGAGCATTGTATAGAGCTCAACGGAAGAGTTTTGAAAGACAGAACAGTGCCTTGATCACGAATAAATGTGACAATCGCAAACGTATCGTAATGCGAGCGTATCCGAAATACACTGCGCGGAGACACTACAACGGTTGGCAGTCGAGCTGGCATTGACGCGCAATATAACTCGAATACGTTAACGCGGCGACTGTCAGATTTATTCGTGATCAAGGCACAGAAAGACACTATGGATGTGGCACCAGCGACAAAAGCGAGACGGTGTCTATTGAAAATATTTATGTAAAACGTGGATATACCTTTAACAACCAAATTGTCTTTTTATAACCCAATCAATACCTATTTAAGAATGTGCTAATTACCCAATGTTTTCTACTAATAAAACGGAAGTAGGATTAAAACATTCTAGTAGGAAGGAAAAAACTGATTCTGTTGATAAATTATTCGTTCATATTTTATCGAATATTTTCTTCTTTATATAAATAGTATAATAATAGCTTATTTATTCGTGCGAAATATAATCTCTCTAAGAAATGGTTGCCGAGGTGATATCAGGAACCAATACCTACCTATCCCCTGGTAACTGGTGGCCTTGTAACACTTCCTAGTATGAAATTGTCCTGTCGAAAATAATTCGATCATTTTTCGTCTATGGAGAGGATCCACGCATGATCAAAATTAAGTTATAGCCTTCATTGGTTCTGAAATTAAAAGGAGGATCTGATGGTGAGATATAAGATTATTTAAGAATTCTTATTCTTCAAACTCAGTCGATTTTTATAAAACTATTGCAAACTATTTGACGCTTCGGAAGTGGAAGCACCACAGACCTCCGAGAACGATCCTTATTTATAGTGATTGCTTTAAAGAGTACCTAACTTGTGTCACAAATTGAATTTTGCCTAAATGTAACGGACGGGCTGCTCGCAGGATCCCACAACACAAACAAATATGCAATGCATGCTACATCTTAGGTCCCGGAGATTAATTCCCCCTCACGCACGAACTCGGCGTTCGATAATGCAAACTGTATACTGTATCTACTAGCGCAGAGTTCAAATCCGCTCGCTTAAAAGGATTCTGTATATAGTTCGATGTTTACTATGTTTAATCCTTTTGAGTGATCATGCATCGATGTGTACGTGGATTGAAACTGCCTATATGTACCCAATACAGCCTTCAAACAAGATGGCCACCTGGAAGTACCTACCTTTGTTATGATTTCGCAAAGAGGACTGATGTTAAATGTTACATTAGTTTTTTCGTCCTGTTTAAAGTAACATTTTATCAAGTACCTATATACAGTGACCAATATACCTAACGATCTAGTGTAACGTAACGTGTTGTTAGTAAGGAAAAGTATTGGATAAGTAAAAGTTAACCATCATAGGAAGTCCACTGCTGAACATAGGCCCCATAGATTTGTAGGAGAAACTATTTTGAGACTTCTCCATCATTCAAGAACCTTTGTTTCTCATTGGTGGTCAGTTCTGCAAGCTACTTACAAATGTATGGATTGTCTCCTAAAAGCGTTTTCCTGTAACTATAACGAATAAGGTACCTGCCCTTACTGACCCGTCTCAAAAATTCACCCTGTATACAACAATCGGTGAGCTTGGGAAGGCAACACAGACTTGACAAAAGAAGAACTTGACACAAGCCGAACATAATACCAATGTTTGTGTATGTAGGTATGTTACCTCTGTCGATGCATGAGATGCAGGAGTGCGGCGTCGTCGTGTTGCGCGGGCGCAGGCTCCGCCCACGCGTCGGCTGCGCACGCCGCTAGAGCGCCGCGAACTGCACACACAGCGCCACTCATCTCCACACCCTGTAATATACGACACTACTCAAACATTCTATACATATCCAAGAAAAACATTTATAAATATCACTACAGCAAACGGATATTGACAGAATTGTGACATTTACGGTTGCATTTAACGCTGATTTTTCATAAAAACGCTGCAGGACGATTATTCCAATGTTTGATTATATTATTATCTAAACTTAAACGAATAAGTAGTTATACGCTCAACGCTTTTTAACGGCAATCGCCGGTTCACTTTTAAGTTTCGTTTACAAGCTTCAATTAGTTAATAAATATTAATATTAATCGCGTATTTTCAGCGTTGAATATGTTTAACTATCGAATTCATTTGAACTCGAAATCGTGCTTTTGTAGTAATTATCCATAGCACGATATCGAAGTCGAGTAAAGTCGAGTCGAGGCGAGGATTATTAGAGGTATCAACTCAACTAAAAATTGGAATGTTTGTGGAAAATATAATGAAATCGCGGCAAGTAGAGTGTGATTGAGATGATATCGATTGAACGCTGTGCTAGATTCGAGGGCAAGGTCGCGCGGTCGATGCCTTGTCATAAATCTGGAATAACATTTTATAACAATATTAATGCTAACTGTTTCATGTGTATTTCGTAAATATTGTGAATATTGTAAATATTGTATTAGTTGTAATTTTCTTTATGAATAAGTAGTGCTAACTTAAAAACAAACATTTTAAATTATTCATATTTTTCTAAAAAAAGAACCTTTTCTCGTAGCACTAGAGAAGTCTTACTTAACACATCATAATTTTTTTGTGATCATAATTGCCATGGTTCTATACTAAACCATTTGAAATTACATGAAGTAGCGATACATTAGATACAAGATTATGTATTTTTTATGAGAAAAAGTAGTGGAACAAGCTGGTGGCGAAACGAATGTTAAGCAGTAACCTCTGCCTATAAAAATGCTCAAACAAACCTCACGGAGCAAGTCGATTGAGGACGTGCTCTGTGATGCATTGCACTGCGCCTATCACTCTGAGACTTTTAGGTGTTAACTTCAATAACAAAAACTTTTATACAAATAAAGATGTTTAAAATATAAATGTCTAATTTTTTTGTACTAAGCGGGACGTGAACTCCCGTCCCTAACCTCTATCTAAACCTAATAAATTTCTTAGTTAATATTCTGATACCAATAACACGCAGCATTTTATGTAGCTATAGAATGCGAGATCAACTCTATAACACCCCCAGTCCGGCACCCCTGCCCGTTGACATGGTAACTGGGGAGCGATGTAGCCACCCTATCGACAAATAAATAGGTACCTAACTAATAATACTAGTAACGGTGAGGAGTGCGCTCCCTCTCCGTCCTTCCCCGCTTGTCTCCGCTATCGATGGTGACACGGGACCCTCGCCACGAGAGCTATGATTTATGATTTGTTTTAGTAACACAAATCTGGCTACATAGCTACGTAATGGCAGCCACGCGTGTTCCAATAAAATTGCGCAAAACAAATTCAGGTTTGCAATTATGTGGAAAATTGTGAATAGATTTATAGACTTTTTATAGCCACTTTGCACAAGTCTAGATTTGTGCAAATCTTCAGGAAAACTTTCAAACTAAAGGTTTTGAACTAAATCTAGGTACAAAAATACTCTTCTTTGCTCTAGCGATTCATTTCAAATAGATTATAAATTTTCTTCAGATAATACCTACTAAAAACCAATGATCTCGTAATTTTTGCAATTACGCATTTGCTGCCACACACGTGCCCGCCCTTACGGATTTTAGTATAGATCTGTCTTTTAAAACCTTTATGAAACTAGCACGCTGGTTAATTGATTAATTAATAAACAGTACGGCTGAATCCTTTCATAGTTAACATAGTGAAGCAGCATACAAGCTAAGTTTTCAGAAAATAATATGAACTCGCCCTCGCGGTGCCTAGAAAAATGTTCTGAAATTTTACTGTAAATTTGAATGCCAAACCTTTTTCTCATGACAAAAATTGTCTTTGAATGACCACCGACTTACTCCTAGTTGCATAGTTTAGTGAGTCGTGATAATATTGGAAAAGTTGGTGTCCTTGTTGGAAAGCACTAAATGGAAGGGGAATAATAATAATAATAATTATTTATTTCAATTCAAGCACAATAGGTAGAATAATAAAAAATTAAATTAATTTAAAAACGTAAGTAATTAGATATTTGTTATGTTAGGTTACATAATAACTAGTTTTGTTTTTACTCAATAAGTACATCGGCTTGTTTTATGATTATTGTAAGCATAAACAGGATCTGCACTAAGTAGCAGAGACTTTGTGTTGTAGACCCTGCTGTCTACAGAAATACATTTTCGTTTAGTGAAACAAAATCAGCTAGGTAGTTAGTATTATTTCATCGAAATACCAAACCGTACGATTTATTATAATATATACCGTACGATTCCTGATTGTCAAATCTGGTTTCCTGGCACACACGTTTCTAAAAGTCATGAATTTGGATTTCTCTACGTTTATTAATGTTATTAGATTATGCTGTAGTCACTTTATTACAGCTTTGAGACCAGCTTCTGCATGAGCCATAGCCTCCCATGTTTTACCTTCAAAGATGCATGCTATATAAGGTTAGAGATTATTTATTCCTCAAAAATAAATTTACATTTCACTTATATGAGAACTTATCTAAAAAGGTATGTTTAATAGGCACTTCGAACCGTACATATTATTATATAAGAAAAACATAGTGACAGTATATCATCGGCATACGAAAAAATTTACACAAATCATTTACGTACACTAGGAAGAGAGTAGGGCCCAAAACACTTCCTTGTGAGAAGAGTGTAGAAGTGTATGTGCTTGTGCACTCACCCGGTTGTCGAGCGCTGCGTGGTACACCGCCACCACCATCTTATTATTGGTCTCCAGAAGCAGCAGCAGTTGGAAGATCAGCTTGTAAAGATAACGTGTGGTTTCTTCCCCGGCCATGCCTCCACGGGCGCCATCCAACGACTGAAAATGTTTCTATGGTAAACAAAAAAATTGGATCAAAATCACGTTCGGTAGTCACAGTATTGTGTTAGTAGGACCGCCAGTTACCCGAACATTAGCTGGTTTACTTAGATCAATAAACTCACGTTTTCTATGTACCAATAAAATTTGATAATCATTTTAAAGTTTTTTTTGTAATTATTGTGTTAGTAACTTTCACCTCTCCTATACTTACCTAATAACATCTAAAAAGAATCAAGCAACTGGAAGAGATTCATGCATGATAGTGTATATTCAACTCTAACCCGCAATATTTTGGGGAAGTGTAAGTATGCAGGAGAGGCCTCGTTGGCAAACCACGTGGGGAAGATACTAACAACTAGACATCGCTGAATTGAATAGGGGGCTCGCCTTAGACCATGACCTACATTCTTAAGAACCCCTAAAAGGTCACGGCTCATCTGTTGCCTTTGTTTGGGTGTCAGTCCCGACCGCTTTCGCACTCGTAAGTACGAAAGCGTTTGTCGAACTTAGCCGAAAGCTTACTTTAGAAAGGCTGAAAATGTCGAATTTATACAGTTGTCGGTGCCCTGGCTTCACGCAAGAGGGATCGAATGTACATCAAGTCACTTTTAAGATACGACAGTTTGAAGTTTTGAAGTTTAAAAAAACTCACAAAATAATCCTTAGTATATGTACTGTGTAGTGTAATGTGCCGATCGCGAAACACATGCATATGGGAGGTGTCACACATCTTAAACGATATATCTTATATATCTTATCTTATAAATTTGGGTTGGCTGGCAGACAATGCTTTCAGCATTAAGTCCACCCTTTGTAACAAATTTATAATTTTGTGCAATAAAGTATTAAATAAATAAATAATAAACCAAATAAATGTATTACACTTATTTTTTGTGCCCGAGCCTTTTATACTCAATATAAATGTAGACTTTAGGAACATACTCTGAAATAGAGTTATTTAACTTTTAACTAAAGTGCGGATTGGATTCTTTTTGCATAACTACGTCCAATTGTGCCGCGCGAAGGGAGAGCCAATCTCGACCGGGCGACAGTTGGCGCTATGTACTTTGCCTGCTTGTGTGCCGGTGTGTGCGTCCTCAGTCGACCACGTTGTATCATGCAGATACTATGTCAGGCTCAGTCAGGGAATAACGTTTCATTTACTTTGTACTTATAAATACTTCAATTGTGTTAATAGATTTTCAAAACGTACTAGGTAGATATATTTATATTGCTGTGCTTGATGTTCCTTTAAATGAGTGATGTGACGTACTAGTGGACTTCCATACAAAATGCTACTATTGGTGGGTACCTAACTCAGTTTTGAATAAAGAATAGGTACCCCCCGTTGTGCTTGTGTCTCGTTTATTGAAACTGTATTATGTGCGTGCCGTGAGATTGGAACACAATGGGGGATACTTTAGCAGAGGTCGAAGTTTGAGGTTTGGGAACGCGAGCCAGTGTTATATTTCATATTTCATTTATTTATTGCGTGCATGAACATTTATAATGCTTAGGTGTAATATAAATGGAGTAAGTAGGTAAATGCACCCTGCGAAGACATTACAATGCAACATATTTCAATTCAGTCATATACTTATTTAGATAAGATACTTAACAGATAATTAATTAGAACCAATGTCATGTAGATGTTAACAAAGTAACATTATAGGTAGGTAGTAGAATGGTGGGTATATTAAATAGATTGATAAATACAAGATAGCACATAAATACTTTATTGCAAAACTTAGGGTTTGCTTCCACCCTAATAGTTGTGGATAGTTGTGAATATTATTAATACTGTATGTATCTGTCGTAATTCTTTTTGTGACCTAATTAATTGTACATATCAGCTGGCATAAGCTAGGTTCCTCGCGAAATGATACTCACGTAATTAAGACTCATTGGGGATATCGCTATATGCGAGCAGTTTTATGCGCGAAATGAAGAGACAATAATACTTAATTAGTTTATAGTCAATTTTAGTATCTTCCTTTATCCCTTTCAACACGAGTTTTTTTATTATTTCAACCACTTTTGCCGCGCTGCTGAGCAAATGTCTTATCTATAGTTGTTTTTAATTAAATTAATTTCTATGAACTGATGTATCAAGAAAATCTTTTGTCCCTGTTATAACTAATTACTAGATCATCTAGACGTGCGTAGCAACACAGTTCATCTCCACAGAGTATTTGTCTCTTTGCGGGGGGATGCAGTCGAATTATTGATCCGACGCTATTCGCCCCAGCACTACTATTCGCATACCTACAGTAATACCTAGGTAGCCACACCCTGTATTCGCGCTTAGTTTTACCGAAGTACAGGCAGCCTCATGTAGCAAAAGGCCTGTTATATATTTTGGCATTATTTGTTGCTACCATGTTTTTCCGATTGGTATCGAGGAGCGTAGCGATGACTATGAGCGAACAAACCACGAGCGAAGCATGTCGCGGCAGCAACCAGTAACTGCTAGATTTATCTTAGATAAATATTATTATAGCGTATATTGTGCTTACTAACTATAACTAATATTATTTGTATGTACTACTAGTTATGGTGAAGTTAGTGGTAACCGGTATAAAACTATCTGAAAGCTTAGGAAGCCACATTACGACCGTGATTTTTAATTAAATGTCCATCTTGATTTCTTCCATCTTCTTTCTTCTTCTTCTCTTCAGTAATGGCCTGTGTCCGTCATTTCGACAGACAATTTTGCTAATGTCAAGTGTTAAAATTGTAATAAATAAGTCAAGTCAAGTCATTTGTCAAGTCTGCTGTCGTTTGTTTTGAAAAGAAAATGGTGGATTTTCTCTTCAAAACCTAACACGAATTTTCACATTCAGAAAAACCACTTTACACACATTTATTCCAATGGCTCACACTTTATGTTACGACCTAAGTATTATTGGTTAAAATTCCACCAAAATTAAACAACAATACTCACAATAACACAAGAAAAACTATTAAAATAAAAGTGCTATGTGTCGTTTCAAAAAATGACAAAACTCGTGTCTCCATCTTCTTTGATGTTCTGTTCTTATTCAGAGCAATTGAAACTGTCAATTTTGACGTATTGTATGGAGGAGAATAGTTATTAGTACCTTTAGTTCATAGCCGCCTCGCTTTTCGCAATATTTTCTTATATAATGTCATACAATTTCGAAGTAAGTTTTTAATAATATTCGCGAAGGCATTTTTTCAAGCTTATGGACTACTTCACTATGTTTTTATGAGTTAGGGGCCAATCTTTGTAAGTTTTTAGGCCGCGTTAAGGCCTACGTCGTGGCTTAACGACTGCTGGAGCCGGGACCACCTAAAATGACGAAACTTACTTCTAGAAAAATTGAGTTGCAATTTAGTTACAAGCATAGTTTTTGTTCGTCGAGTGTAATGCGGGCCGGTACTCCCGGTAGTCCCGCCTTCTCACGCCCCTCTACTCTCCCTCACCGCAGACCCCACACGGCACCTCCTTTAAAAAGCTGAAATCCCCGAGTTTGCGGCAGATACGTTCGTGAATCCTGTGCAACTGGTCAACTCTTAGTCAACGATGCAGTTACAATACATTACAATGGGAGATCTGGCGGACCAGATTCCGTCGGGCCTGAACCCAGTGAAATTGTTCTACTACAAGAGGTTGGTGGCCGAACTGTCGGTCCATTATCCGGTAGTTTGGAGGAGCTGGTTGCTGCGGCGCGTTCCCGCGGATCGAGTCCTCACGCAGCACGTGAAGGTGGAGGAGATCCTGCTGGCGTTTCCGATGGAGTCGATGGCGCGGGTCTTCGGTGGAGACGTAGCAGCGCTGGGCGTATACCAGCTGCGAGTGCTCCACTCGCTATTATTGACCTGGGAGTTGGGGCGCGCCCTTGTTGTGTACCCTCGCCTGATGTACCGTGACATTCACGTGAATGACGATTATCGGGGGTGGCTGGTGAACCCGCTGACGTTAAGGGCAGCGAACCAGGAGACGTTGTGCACGAACCTGCACGAGTACTGCGGGCCAGGGATCGTGCTGCGCCACGGGCCGTGGGCGGCGGGCCCGATGCACTCCGTGTGGGACAGACTCACTCTACACGAGGCCGTCTGCGGCGTCTCGGGACTCTTCCACAAGTGCGATCTCTTCCCCGGCTTCTAAATCCTTCACTACGATTGCTCTCCATTTAATATCATACCGCTCTCAGCATTATAATCATTTAAGTTTTAAACAATTCGGCTCTTAATGTAATTATAATTTAAGATTGTGTTGTGTCAGTGTAGTGCAAACTTCTTTAATTATAATTAGTAGGTACCTAAATAAATTCTATTTATATTATTTATTGTTAGCAGTTATTGCATTAGTTATTAAGTTAGTTATTTAAATTATGCTACTTATACTTAATATATTTATTCTGGTCTTCGAATTTCAACATTTTGTGATAATTTTATATTTCAATTTACTTTAAAATTAAGTTATGACTTAAAATATTTTGTAAAATACTGTATTAGTTGTAATTTTCATTATATTAAATGCATGATTTTTTAGTAAAGTTCAGCTAATTAGTAATGACTTTCTATTAATTCCTATGCCTATAATTACTATTGTTTTTACCCCGTCTAGTAACTTAGAGCACAAAAAAACCGCGTAGTAAAAGTTTATATCGATCGAGATTCAAAGGGTTCCGAAACAAGTCCGTGTTTCGGAATCTGTTAAATCTCGACCAGACTTACAATATTACTTCGTAAAACTTCGCCAATTTCAATCTTGCCAATAGGAACATTATAAGTAAATAATGTACTCTTAACATAATGCACAACTAGGTACCTCCTACATACTGAAAAGCAATTAGGTGGTTGAAAGTGACCAGTCTCTTGGTTAGTTAGTATAGCTAGTTTAGGATATACGCTACCTAAAATTGTTAGTTAACGCAGCACGTATTAATAAAATTATTAATGTATTAATGTAGGTAGATACTAGATAGGTACCTATTTAAACAACGTATCAAGAAAGTATGTAAATACTTTAATAAACAAAAATGAATAGAAAATAGAAAATAAAAACTCGCCTAAGCTCTAACAAAGTATGTAAAGTACCGAAATGAACCGCATAATGTTATTTTTAGCACAAAATGTTACGTTTTTGTTAGTGAAATGTGCAAAACGTTGGTCGTAATGTTACCTCGAGTGCATGTTCCCGCCTGTCGAAGTAAGTCTCTAGATGTTCCGTGATCTCGAGCGCGGCGTATCTCACGGCGTCGCGCACACGAGGACAGTCAGCGGCCGATGCACCCGCCCATAGGAGCGGCGGCTCTTTACAAACATAACATTTATTTATTTTATTAGCTTCCAATATAACTATATAACGAACAGAAAATACAAGCGTGCGGCTTTTATAATTAATATTGTAGGTAATTATAGTCCAAGGTTTGCTTAGTTCGAGACTAGAGGGTGTTTGTGTGAAATATTCATGAAAATGTATTATTTTATTATTAAAATAGAGTCAATAGCAGACCAGTTAAAACTGTGCGACACTACTTTATTAATTAAAAGATTTTTTTCTATTTTATTATCTTATTTACTTAAAATAAAGTGGGCCAC
This sequence comes from Eulithis prunata, assembly GCA_918843925.1. Taxonomy (NCBI): domain Eukaryota; kingdom Metazoa; phylum Arthropoda; class Insecta; order Lepidoptera; family Geometridae; genus Eulithis; species Eulithis prunata. The sequence goes on from OU974006.1 coordinate 11,937,064, forward strand.
TGGCTTGTTCTATCATAAAAGTAGTGGAAAGTATGATTTCTTAAGTGAACAAGGGTACTTTTTTTTTACCTGAGAATATAAAGTTTTATAGATAGATAATACGTTTATTTGTCACTGAAACACACATTACAGTTCACAGCATAAACAGGAAGCAATACTTAAGCTTAAGTAATAGCTAAAACTAAAAGAAACCACAAAACCATACAAAAACACTAGCTGAATGTTCTATACAAAAGTATTTCGCGCCAGCAAGTTTATTTCCAACGAACTTCCGGCCGCGGTCCAACGGGACGCGGACAAACGATATAAAAGAAATTCGTGTTAGTTACACTATTTATAACTCAAGAACGGCTGAACTGACTTGCCTGAAAATTGGTAGGGAGGTAACTTACAACCAGGAGACGGACATAGGATACTTTTTATCCCGTTTCCGGGGGGGAAAAAAAGTGGTATAACCAAACAGGGGGTGGGGGTCTTAGTAAGGCGACTTTTTGTTTATTTAGATAGATAGGTAGATAACACTCTATTGTACACAAGAACACAATGTAAGTACAAAACTAACATAACAATGTACAACGGGCGGTCTTTTCGCTATAAGCGATCTCTTCCAGACAACCTTTGGATGGACAGAAGCATGTCGATTAGTTAAGAACGGGGCGCACATAAAAGTAAAATACTTACGTAAAAAATGTTTATAATTTATCAGTAATATATACCTATATAATATACATAAATATTATTTGACGTATTAACATACAAAAACATACAGGGTGTTACCAGACCACTTCCGAAAACGAAAGGGGGAGCTACAGCACACCAAAACCCAACCAAAAAAAAATCAGTTATCCTGAAAAATAATTATAGCCGGAGAAAACAATGTTTAAAGATTTGTATTTATTTCGCCAGGCCGCAATGTACGCATTCACGTAGGTAAGGTCGAGGCGTAGTACTATTATTTATTCTGTGTCGTAAGTGCCTACTAACGTAGGTAGGTACTAACGTAGGTCGCTCGCACGTCGCGTACTTGAATGACCCGCGATGAACTCTCAGCTGTTCATGCTGTAGTAGACGTAATCTGCGTGCTTCGTGTACATTGCTGCTTTATTTATTTTATTTATTTTTTTGCTTTTTTAAATGAGATAATTAGGTAGATATGTCTTATTATGTTGTACTGTGTGTATGTAACTAGAAAAAAAATTAAAAAGAGATGGTCAAATAAATTTTTTTTTTCGCGATTTTTTTCGTTTAATGTTTTCAGTATCATGGTCTGATTGGAACCTCCAAGTTTTCGGAAGTGGTCTGGTAACACCCTGTATAAGTATGTTTAGTGCGATATAGATGGAGTACTTGTGCAATGCCCGTACCTTCTGTCCCTAGTCTGTCGAGCACGAGGGCGAGGTCTCCGCACGGGCCGCCGGCCGCCTCACTGCACAGCGACACGGTCTTCGATGTCACCTCCTGGACAACACACCTTTTATGTACAGTGCCTTCTGGTAAGATCGGCGTAATAGTAAGTCCGGATGCCAAGCAATTCAGCGATATTTTTATATGATAATTGCTTAGTTACGTGATTTATCCGGACTTAATAATAGGCCGATCTTCCCAGAAGGCACCCTACATTTATTCAAGTGAAAACTTCTTTAGTACCCTTGTGATTTGAAGGTCGATGAAACGAAAAAAGCGACAGATAACAGATGAGCAGCTACCTACGATAGTTACTATTACACTTACATTTTGCGTAACAGATTATCTAAAAGTTAGTACCTACAAGCTTCCCGAGGTGCTTCTAGTGATCCAGATTCAAGTATAGTCACAATTGAGTAAGTACCTAAGTAGAATGTTTATTTTTACTTACAAGATACTTACCTACCTACTTACGGCATTGCATAGCGTACGTTTACCTACCTACCTGATGAAATTTTACATTCGTCTCATTATCTTGAAGTCAAAATTTTTGAAGGTTTCACTTCTACCACGTGTGAATTGCACACATGTTTTTTTTTTATTTATTTTATTAGGTTCGCCAACAATTTGTGCACAAAACTTTTTTAAATAAGAGCTAAGTCTTACGCCGTTTGTCCACTGACGCCGGCACTGGCACGGCACCGATAGTGAGATCCTAATAACTCGGGACAAAATATTCTCCATATAAATACTCCAATATGTGATAGATAAGTTTTCGAGTTTCGTCATATGTTCATTATTGTTATATAGTTACCTTGAGTACGGTATGCACGGTGTGTAGTAGCGCAAGAGGTTGTTGATGCGCGGCATGCCGCAGCAGCGCCGTGACAGACGAGCGCCACGCGTCGCGCGACACGCCGCTGCAGCTCGCTTGCGGCACCGGCGTTACGTCGCCACGATCACCTACACACACACACACACACACAAAACACACATGTATGTTTAAGTTCAATCAACTACTGTTATGTTTAAGTGCCAACCAATGCAAAATATGATTATCAGTCAAAACTTGGACGTTCCTCTGTCTATCCCCCATAGCCATCATGAATCATACAATAAATTGAAGTAATAAAAAGAGAATGCATTACCATCAGGCTCTCCGCTGGACGCGCTGGAAAAGGAGAGAGTGCGTACGCGCAGGGCGAGCTCGTGTGCGTCGCCCTCCCCGCGGCCAACACCCTCCTCCCAACCACCCTCCTCATCAGACGAGTCCTCGTGACCACTCTGTATAAACATTACATTTATTATAAATATATAAATAAATATCCTTTGACATTTATTATTTGGGGATCGAACCCACGACCCACAGCACGGATTATTTTATTATATTCAGCCCGTTTTGTCCCACTGCTGAGTAAAGGCCTCCCCCCATTCTTTCCACACTCCGATCTTGGGCTACACTTTGCCAGTTGGTCAAAAAATAATCTAATATAAACTAAATGAACAAGAGAATAGAAACAAAAATAAAACAAACAAAACTATGTTATCTGTCGGATGGAATACTAGGTAGGTAGTAGTTTATAGGTTATGTACCGGTTTGGCGAGGTCCTGCGCCGGTGCTAGATGCGTGGTGACACGTTCCTTGGCTCGCTCGCCGCGCTCCTCGCTGGGAAGGCGACGTCGAACGCCCCAGTTGAAGTTATCCGAACTCTCGCCCTGGAAAACACGTTGTCGCTATTACGATAATGCCACTTTTTATAAACACACAAAAGATCATTTAGAATGGCCGCAGGATAAAAGATGCTCTCAATAAAAAAGGAAGGTTGAATTAAAATGGTTAAAATGTGATTTCATTCAACCTTATTCAATAAACTCGTTGCTGGATCTATTTTGCGAAATTACGCTTTGTGATGGATAGGTATTTTTTTAACAAGAACTGGATTCAATATAAAAGGGTCAGAATAAAGAAGCTTCATATATAATGATCCATAATACAAAAGTTTATTCATGAGAGCCAGTGTGCCTATAATACTGGCCACTTTATACTGTTTACTACAAAAAAGTACATACCTACTAGTTAGCGTTTACTGTAATTTGTATAACAAGTTATCTTACGTAAAAAGTATAGTGAACGTAAGCGCTGTTCCTGATGTTACCTCTATACTCTCGCTCTCGTATTCCAAAAAGTCAAAGTCCTTGAAGACGCCGAAGTGGTCAGTCGGCGGCGCGCCACAGGACGGCTCGTTTCCGGGAGTTCCAGAAACTTCCTCAAGCGAGGACGCCATTGACGACTCGCGCTCCAGCAGCTCAGAGCTTTGGCTGAATATCACCTGCAAACGCACACCCTTTCACATTTCTAATCTTTCTTAAAAAGTACCAATAGGATGTACCATTGCTGTAGTCCTTAGTAAGATAAGTTATATAGGAGGCCGAGGGAAGTCGCAGGCGAAGAATAGCTAGTAGCTTTTTATAACATGCCTTGTGCCTACGAAGGTGTCGCCAGTTGTCATGCTATTAAACAAAACCACCTTTCTGTAGAGTGTTCAATTCCGTAGATGCGAGTGCAGGCAATATTGCTATACCTAGTAATAGTTCCGATGAGTATACCGTCATATCAATGCGTTTCAATCACAATACAATGTAAGGGTAGAATTACACCAGACAATTTCAGAATATCCAAATACTCGTCTGGCTGGGAGATTAGAACCGGCTCGTGTGAACCCGGCCACACGGTGACCACGAGCTGTAAGTAAATTTCAAAGGAGATTTCCAACTCGATATCTGAGCTCTCCGTCGCGTTGTTCCGATACCGATCCGACCAGGCTTTCCGCATGAAACACAATAGCCTATTCTGTTTGCAAATTCCAATTCTAATTCTTTATTTCAGAAATAACTGAGATGAGAACACTTACAACTAGGTAGGTACAGATACGTAGATTTAAGAGGGACCTAAAATCAACGTAAACAACATTTTGTAGGTAATAGGTAGGTAGGTAGGTACTTATTCCTATTCCTATTCCCGTAACTTACGGAGATAGGGAGATTCCAATTAGACATAACTTGATAGATCGAGTACGGCAGGTACCTGCGTAGGAACGAATACCTACCTGATTCGGTTAGTTAGGGGATCGAAAGTTTAACGACCCAGACGGTACAAACTCAGTTATTGAGTGTTCAACGGAATGTCGATATTCAGCTACTATGTTCGTATAAATAAAGTTCAATTTCGACTGTCGACTCGGTCAATGTCCGGTACCGGCGCGGTGTAGCGAAATTAAGGCTGTACTAGGACAAAATGCAATTACTTCCCTCGTCGAAGTAAATTCCGTTTAAAAATATTTTAATACAACTCAGAGAAAAGAAGAAGATTGGTGGGGGGCCATAAATACATACATACAGTACATGCAAGCGACATGCAGGTCGCGTCAGTGTGAACAGCACACATGCTTATTTACAGTTAGGCAGGAGGATATCCAAGCTACCACCTCATCCTATTTCCTCAGAGTTATTTTTCACCTGTTTTACAATTTCACTATTAATTGATATAACTGAGCGAATACACTGAATAGTTGAGTTCCAAATGTGTAATATCCAGGCCACATTTTGCAAACTGCCGACAAATGCATTGCGAGAAATATTTCATTAAATGTAGGTAGATAGTTGTTTGTCGTGACATTGTGAGCGCTTCTAACAATGGTCTATGTTCTGCTACAACCCTGTGCCATATGAGGGTGTATAAACAATTTTGACTGTGAAATAGTATAATAGTTAAAAAATCATTATTTCTAGGTAGATTATAAACTTATATCTATTCTGTGCCGTATATAGAACCAGAATAAGTTTCTGCGAGTTACAATAACATTTATACTCTACACCCGATTACTTATGTGCTTAATATAGTGTTTTGTTCAAAAAGTAATGTGTCTCGTGTAAACGATAAATTCAGAAATCGGGCGGTATAGGGTTAGTAAATATCGCTCGTGATATGCAAATAATAAATATGCGAAATTAATAAAAATCTGACACTGAAGTTCATTGTTTACTCGGTTTGCTAGGTTAATATAAGATTAAATTGTAACTCCCACGTGTAATCCCATCTTATTGATAAAAGAAACACGTGACTTTTGTTTTTATATGAAAGCTTGATAATGGTTTACTCGTAATATACGCATATGAAGCAGCTAGTGATTTTACACGATAGAAGATAAACATATAAATGTACATTTATATGTACATTATGTAAATATAGTACAACTTGTGTACATAGATTGTATTTATATTTTTGGTAGCCCGATGCAAAATGTTTACGAACTTTTACGACAGAATTGACGTACTTTTTAGATAAGCCATGTTATAACAACTGACATCTGATAACATGTATGATGAAAATGCATTGAAAAATATATATAAAGTTTGATGTTTGCACAAAATTAACAAGCAACCTGTATATGATATCGGTGAGTTCTTGAACACTCTGTATGTATGTATAGGTACAGGACACACGTCATAGCGTAGTGAGAGCAAAGCGTCGTGACATTATACAGTATGTATACATATACTTTATGTATATACAGTTGGATGCGTTACCTTAGAACATAAAGTGGTTAATAAGTCATCCTATACGCAGCGATGGGTAAAAACATTTGTTATTGTACAGTGTATTTATAAAATGTTACATCTATCGGTTATGCGCTTTTTGACACACTGCCTGTCCTATTCAAATTAGGAATCGATTGTTGTTCTTATTCGGGAATCGAACCCGTACAAGTTTTTCTGATTTTATTCTTTCATAATTTCAGATTAAGTTGACAATTCGAAGCAGAAGTTTACCGCATTTAGACGATAGCGATTAAATCCTGCTCTGAATTGTTTAGATTAGTTCTATTTAAACATGTACACAGTTGTTTTATCAGTCTGTTTCATAGGAAAGGTACTTACAGATGGGCTTTTTGGTAGACCGACCCGTTGGCCACACGTGGTCAGTAGATTAACTAAGCATTCTCGCACGCGACTCTGTAAAAATATAATTGTGTTGCATTTTGCCTACACTGTTTTACGAATACAAATAGTGATGGCTGTTATAGTGTAGGTAACGACATATTTTATAAAACTTTTTTTTATGAAACTATTAAAAATTTGCTGAATTCGAGAAATTAAATAAAACCTGCAACTATTAATGCGTCCGGGTTAACCTCATCCACATCTTCATTAACAATTCTACAAGTGGGAGGTCATGTTACACTGGCTGAAGGCTTCTCAGAACACTACATGCGCATGTAAACTTGCACCTTGTTCAATTTATTTTAGGTTAAAGTAACTATTTGCTTTAGCTTAATTAACATTATTTCCATGCTGTGGTATCGAGTTTCCCTAATTACGCGTTCTCTGCTATCGAACAGAGAGTTATTAAATCAATTAGTCTGTATTGTATGTAATGTATGTTGTGATGATTGGTGTTACCTGAGACATCCAGGGTCGCTTCCAGCCCGCGGCGAGCGCGTCCGCGGGCGACAGCGAGAGGGATCGGCGGGGGGATGCGGCACTCGCGGGGGGAGGTACTGGCCCCGCCCCCTCGCAGCCCACCAACACTGTCGACGTAGACGCACACGAGCCTGCAAACGAACACAATACTAACACAACTACTCCCTACAATTTGTAGCTAGTTCAAACGGTCTGGTGGGATACTCTCGAACACAGTTCCAATCTGGGTCCATAGATTTTGGCAGAAGTCCTGTCATTTTTCAGTACAAAATGACACAAAATCTGTCAAATTCCGGATCCAATTTGGAACGGCGGGAGTCAAGAGTAGCCCTACTGGTCTGGACAGATGGAGCCGGGTGAAATTATACGATTTTATTTTTGGCTGGACATGTTTTTTATTTTTTTGCACACACAACCATAATGCAGAATACAAGGGAAGAGATCGTTTTTTTTTCTTTACTTATTAATTAATTTACAGATTTGCATTCCGAATGCCAACAGCTTTATATCGTGTTACATTTCATTGCAGTTATATTTACTTACTTCCGAGATTTTACTACATTCCTGTACGTATCTATTTATTTATTTATTAGATCACCAACACAGTGTACACTAATCCTAAGATAAATGATCTATCTAAGTATTTAGTACGTATTTAGTACCTCTACTTCACATGAATTCATCAATAAATTTAATTGAGTTGGCTTTCAATTTGCAGCAACACCCCGACATACACAAAACATTTATATTTTCCACAATTTTTTTTATTCTCAGTGGGAATCGAATCTCAGCACAAAAGAGCGTTTCTACCTACAATTAGAATTCAATTGTCCAAATACCCAATTGCATTTTTTATATTCTTTTGTTCACGAAGCACATTGCTCACAGGGGATAAATGCTTTGTTTTTCACTGATAAATAGCCTTGGCTGGAATTTCCTACTTCATAATTATATACGCAAAAATTCGGATGTATGGATGTTTGTTACACTTTCACGCAAGAACTACTGATCCAATTTGGATGAAACCTATATATTGTCCTTGGGCTGGATACTTTTTATCCCGGAAAATCAACGGGATCCAACGCGACGCGAACGAAGTCGCGGGCAGAAGTGTGCAATATGGAAAAAGAATGTTAGGGTACCTTTATCATTAGGGGTAGTACTCGAGGCAGTGGAAAGCGAGTTAGGTCCGGTTGCGGGGTTAGAGCCACTCTTTGGTAAGTACTTGCGCCCTATCACAGGCGTCTGTGAGAGATCAAACGTGAAGTCCATTGTGCGGCCCGGAAGCTCCTGGAAACAATACATTACATTTTTATGATCCTTGTGGTTTTACAGTCAACTGGTATAGTAATCTCTGACAATCAATGTTAGCTACTCCATATGTTTATTATATATATAGATTGTACACAAAGACAAAGAAATTATTAAAGCTAGCCAAAGTCAAGAGCTTAAGTCAATCTGATTTATCTGTTTAACCTTACTGATGGTAGTTAAGACCACAAAATACTTTTGAAGCTAGTATGTATTCGTTGTTGATGTAAATACAGACAATTGAGTCACAGATCATATAATACTAGGTTGAGTATTACTCGTGTGTCGGCCCTAAGTTGATGTCACATTTTAGTTCTTTGTAGTCCAATCTACTACATGTAGAGAAATGTTCAATAGTATATTATGCAATTAGTGAATAAAAGACGAATTTAAAGCGAGGGCCCTAGATGAATCACGTGCAAGTGAATGATATTCAAGTGTTAGAATCCTGAAAGACGCGAGTGATTCATGGTACTCGATATAAATCCGTTTTATTCAAGAGTTGCATACTATACTTTATACCATGACTACGAGAAAAAGAAAGATTTAAGTTTTATTCTAATGCTAAACTCCTTATAGTAAATGTCGACCAATCAAATTTAGAAGAGTTATTTGCACAAGGAGTTTGTATGTCGAGCATTCTTTGCAAAAAAAGTTTATATCGATAATTTTTTTGCACAAGGAGGTTGTATTGCATTGAGATGTAGGTTGAATATATTAATGTGTTCTAAATTCAAAAGTGAGTAAAAGTGCTTTTTACTCACTGTTTTCAGTGAATTAGATAACCTTTTTAGAGGGGGAATGGTATAAATAAACTAATATCAGTTGACTTGTCTAACCGTAACAAATATTTACTAAGTTTATTATCTTAATTACTGTTTTGTAGTTTGAGTGAGTGAGATTAATGAGGTACCTTCTTGCCGTGAAGGTCAGTGTCGAGTAGTGAGGAGGCATGCGTGTCCCAGTGTGGAGGCACCACCAGTGTCGAACACCGGGTCACAACTAGCTTTAGAATCTTCATCGCTTCTTTGTAGTTATTGCCGTCCTATAACAATTCATCATTCTATTTATTAGATATTTCATTTATTAACCAATTTGCTACATTACATAGTCATTTACTTAATTAAATCTTAGCATACGTAATTTTAACTCAGTATCTACTAGTACCTATTTATATAATTCTATCAGCAATCTAGTTACCATACAGGCTCGTAGACGCGCTCGCTCTAACAACGTATAACTTCCATGTAGACGCGAGGGATGATCTATCAGTTTGATTTGATATTTTAATTTTAATTCGAGTGTAATTGCCCCGCGTGCTTGGTTTGCCGGCAGAGCAATTACACTCGGACTGGAAACATGAACCACTGCGTTTATCTGAGCCATGTACTTGTAATTGCCCCAGTCGGAGAGTACCTACCAACCGGAACACAGTAATATGAGCATCACTGTCCAACCCCGAAATAATTACGGTGCTAGTACCTACTTCGAGTTTTTTAACGAACAACTTAAAACTTGAAAATGTTGTGTGTATAGAAAACTCACGTCGATGAACTTAGCGACGGCTCGCAGTAAGTCCGCGTTGACCGGCTGCGCGTTCAACTCCACGTAGTACAGCATGCAGTGCAGGATCGACAGTACAGCTGGTTGCAGGTTCGATGCTCCCTGGCATCACACACACAAACATAAGTACATATACAAGAACAGTTAACGATCTTTCTACATCGTTCCGCATTTTTGTAACTAGTATTTACAGTAAACATTTTGTTTGTTTTATTAACCTATATCGTCCCACTGCTGGGCAAAGGTCTCCCCCAAAGACTTCCAATTTTTCCGAGCTTCCTCCTACCATCCTCTTTCGAAGGCGTCTAAAAGTGCAAAATGTGTAGAGCAATAAATTAGAGCATCGGTATCATCAAACAATCCCACCCCACTTTCCACTAATCCCACTAAAATTATATAAGTATGTCAAAGTTTAGATTTTTGTGTTTTAATAACGCTGCCTGTGTATGTGTACAATGTGAGTAACAACTTTCACGTGAGTGTACACTTATCACAATAATCAAATCAATCAGATAATATTACAAATGTATCACGTAACACACACTAGCAGACTGAATGTGGTAACATTATTACGAGTTATGACATTAGCGCATTGTCAAGCTTTGATACAAAATTAGTTGTTAGAGTACCTATAGAAGCACGCGGGTAAGAAACTAACGTCTTACCCGTTTATTCATATTCAACTGTTATTTTAGCGCGGCTTTAATAAATACTCTATCATTGTCACTTGCATGACAACGAAAAGAGATGACAACAGATTTAGCAATCATGTTAGTTAGCTCAGCTTTGGAAGACCAACATAAATATATAACCCTTACTTCGTTTTATGTATCTTAAGAGCAGTAATAATATTCACCTTCTCCAAGACCTCGACGAGAAAGGCCAGCATCTGCAGCGAGAGATGCGAGTAGGTGTCCCATAGATACTTGACGACGCACTTGGTCCACTGAAAGCTTTCCTTGCTGAAGGTGCGACGCGAGTACAGCGTCATCACTGTGCCGAGATTCTCCAGTTTCTTACTCTTCTCTGCCGTGAACTATATAAATACAAGATAATTAAGAGTACGAAGCGCTCGTGGCTAGGCTTGCTTAGTCAATCTTCACTGATTATTTAAGTTAAGCTACCTTCTGCGCGGTCACTATTTGGATAGGTGACCGTTAGTGGCATTTACATCTGACCGCTTCCGTGCTTCGGAGGGCACTTTAAACTGTTGGTCCCGGCTCGGAGGCCTTAAGGCGGCCTAAAACCTCCATCACCAGAGTTGGCCACTAACTCATACGAACTTGCTTGCTTATTAAAACTACGTAGATAGTGGTCAATAAAGAGTTAATCTGCCTATCTAATTAATACTGCGTATTAATGTATAAAAATGATAGATTTTTATTGATTATGTTGGGTATATCATGATCAATACGAATATAACTTATTCCTGATTTAAAAAAAAACCTAGCAATTGTATAGACAACAGAGAATAAACGGTTCTTTCCAAGCGTTCGTTCAAGAAGTCCTTCAGAATAAGCAACGCATCGATAGTGTTCCTAGTGTAGTCGGTGTTTCTAAGCGACGGTGACCGCTTACCAGCAGGTGGGCTGTATGCCTGTTTGTCTACTACTTACATAAAGAAATGGTTTACGTATATTTATTCCGTCACTGTAGGCTCTCTCATAGTCCCAGAGAGGATTATCTTAGTTTAGAATTCTAATGCTCGTATTCTGGTAAAAAAAACTCATACAAGGCCTCCACCAGAGGATCCAGAACTCACGGTTTTATAATACAAGTGTATTATTTGAAATACCACGTAAACAGACGATAACTTTTAAATTAAAGACCATACATACGATTTTCTTGTTGTCGCTGAAAAATATATAGGTATATCACGTATGTATAGGTATAGTGTTTACAGACCTGTGCTATATGACACGCGGCTCGAACACAAAGCTCGTTGGCGTCTTCGTAATGTAGCAGCATGTATGGCAGTAGAGCTACCACCGTCATCGGGAAGGCCAGGGATTGAGTGGGGTCAATGACCGGCAACTCCAGCAGTGGGATCATATCGCCTAGTACACCCACTACAGGCTCGTAGGTATTGGGGTGTGTGCATCCCTGTAAACGTACGTAATGTTAGGAAAATCCGGCTAATATTATGAACGCGAAAGTTTGTATGAATGTATGGATGTTTGTTACCCTTTCACGCAAAAACTACTGATCCAATTTGGATGAAGCTTGGAATATATATTGTGCGTGACCTGGATGAACACATAGGCTACTTTTTATCCCCGAAAATCAACGGGATCCAATGGGACGCGAACGAAGTCGTGGGCGGAAGCTAGTTCCACTATAAAGGGGCTTTCACCTTTGCATACGTAACGTACCCATAGCTCTATAGAAAGACAACATAGAACTTAAAGCAGTGCATGTTACGAATGACCCTACAAGTCTGCATCGTACCATGTTGTCCTGGTATACTCGTACAATCGGAAACCCATAATAATTAATTTAATTATTCTTGATATTGTTTAGATAGTTATGGTGTCCCCCCCTCGCCCCTCTGCCTTACCATAAGATAGATTATAGTATTTTGCTGCATCTTCAATGCATTTCGTAGAATAAGATTGTTTTAGTTGATTTTTCTGACTAGCCGTCTAGACGAGACTGGCTTCATCCGCTTATGTTATTTTTCTCATTCATTAATTAAACCACCTCCAAATCGTTGCTCTCTCATAGTTTTATTTTAATTAAATAATTTTAAATTTTTAAAAAGCTTTTATTACGCTCCCAAATCAACAGTAGATGCATGCAATTATTATTAGATACTTATTATGTTGTTGCGTTTGCTATTTAATGAATTCTATATTGTATTCTATAATAATTACCACTTATATTTTATTTTTTGATTTTTATAATGTAAAATTATCAAGATACTTAATGGCGTAACTGTAATTCCTTGGAAGATTCGCAGAACCTACAGCACAAGTCTTACGACTTAGTGTAGGTTTTGTATTAAAATATATAGATATCAAGCCGTTAACTTTAAGATACCTATATATTGTACTAGCCGTCGCGCGCGGCGTTGCTCGCGTTCTAGACCCTTTAGGGGTGCGACTTTTCAAAATTACTTCCTTAGTGCACCCCTACACTATATAAGGAACCTACCCTCCAAATTTCATACCTCTAGGACTTATAGTTTAGGCTGTGCGTTGATTCTAAGTCAGCTTCAAAAGAGTTTTATATATATTGATGATGATGATGATGATGATACATGATACATGTAATATAAGAGTGTGCTTTACTGAAATAAATGAAATTATCTTATAACCATCTCACCTTGAGCAGTAGGGAATGCAGGGACGGCGACGTATGTGCCTGAGTCCGGTCAAGTCTCTCCCTAACATCGGGCCGGTCGAGCGGCAGCCGCGCCATCACTCGCGACAACAGCCTCACTCCGAGCAGAAACTCGTGCTCGTAATCGGACTCGAGCAAAGATGCTCCCACCCAGAATAGCGTCGCGAGAATCGTAAGCTTGTCGTCCTGTGGAAAACTTATCCTGAGGGCCTGGTACTAATTTTCAGTGTATAGTGTGGGAGTGAAACGTCTGAAATATCAAACTCATGCTTTGCAACGTAGGTTAGCTTTGCCTGGCGGAAAAGCACCCTAGAGCTTTAAGGAAACGGTCAAACAAATTTGACAAACTTTCCGTGTTTGTCAAATTATTTGGCAGTTTGCAATTGCGTTTGAGGATTGAGGTGTTTGACAAACCACCAACTATTCATATCAATATAATTAGTACCTATATTATGAATTAATCATTATTGTAATCGATGTTTTCCTTCACCGTTTAACACCGGTGTACCTGAATCCCTTTGCTGATGTTTAATCATTCACCAGCACACATGGGACATTGACAAAACCGAGCCAGAAACATTAAAATTAGTGCACACAATACATTCACAACGAATATGGCGGTGGTGATCTACTAAGTGTTCCAAAATATGTATGTATGTAAGAAGTGTAAGATATTTAATATTATATGAATTAATCTCATTTCCAATTCATTAACTTTCACTTTTTACACCGTGTCTTCAGTGGACGTGCCCAGTAAGGGAATACCTTGTGGCAGAGGTTACCACTCAATATTACGTGGGTCATCTGGTTACTCCAGTACTTAATGTTACAAAATAACTTTCACCCGAATATTTTGACAACGTTAAAATCAACAATGGTACTTTCGGTTTCAACTTAGCGGCTGATTTTAGGGTTGTAAAACTATATGCCTTTATATTCAACCTTTTTTCGTAAACAATACATATTATGAAACATCTTGTATTTCAAAACAATTCAATGCAAGTCAAATGCCGAAATATGCTAAAAAAATCATTATTAACCCCCAACCGGAAACTGAAAGGCGTTGTGTGTCTGTATGTAAGTATGTCTGTTTGCCTGTGGTCACGTAGTTCCACAAGTAGTTTCTTTGCTGGTTGATCTAGGATGGTTCTTAGCGATGTTTCGTGAAAATTGGTGCAATCGTTTCCATGTTATGAGGATATTTATAGCTCTACAAATCAGTTCTGAGAAATCTTAGGCATAATACGGTTTGAAACCTTTACTTCATCTCGATTTGAGATTCTATGACCTGGAGTCTATAGTCCAAGTTATGATGATGAGCAGCAATGATGAAGAGGATCTAAAGACTTTTTCATGGCCAAGTGTTTTTAAACTGTTGAATAATTAACTTGTTCTAATTAATTGAATTGTTTTGAGTTGTTGTTCTAAGTGAACCCTATTAGTAGATCGCGAATAAAGCTAAAACGCACCTTATTGTAACCAGCCTGCGAAAAAAAAAACATGTGTTTGAGAAAACATAAAACACACCCTTTACCACTAACTAAAATAAAATACACGGCTATTGGTAGACAAGTTATAAAAACATTTCTTAGAAATTTATTTCTTTTGATTTTGCGTTATTCGGAAGCATGTTCGAGAATTCGTGAAAGTCTGAACCTAAATGTAGAAAAGCTTTGAAATGTCTAACCTTTGAAGTTTAATCTGTTATACTTACGGCCGAATACTTAAACGCCACTTAAATTAAATTCACGCTTAAAGTATTGCCATCTCTTACGAATAAGTAATGTTAAACAGAGGCAGAGCATTTTTAAGTGGTGCTCAAATTTGAGTGACTTTTCAGTAATCCGGCCTTCGTGTATAAATATTTTTTGTGACGTAGATTATCTAAATGCAAAAGTTTTCCTCGAGTGGACTTAGGTACTATGTCGGTAATCTGAAAGTGTGTACATAATATGAATCTGAACATAGTTAATATTTACCTGCGTAGCTGAATCTCCAAGTAGTTTGAGCGATTGAGCGGAGCGCGACCGACACAGATTCGAACACGCACCTTTAGCTGCCTCGCTGCACGCTCGTGAACGCTCTATATTATATCAAATAAATTATTTCCGTAGTATGTAGATATATAAATATAGGGCCATACTTATTAAAAGCTAAATAGTCAAACAGTTGATTTAACTCTAGCTCTGTCACCGATTAATGAATGAAAACGCTTTATTGTACATAAATAACACCGAAACACATTCTTATGATATAAAACAAAACAGGTTGTATTAGATGTACAATGGGCGGCCTTATCGCTCAATAGCGGTCTCTTCAAGGCCGATATTACCTGTTAGTAAGAGAGAAGCAGAAATTGAAACAGCTGAAGTTATGCAATGATTATAAGTACTAGGGGGACATACCAAGTTGTTGTTTGTCAACCACAGAGGGCGGTGCATTGCTCTTGCGTACGCAATAAGACACGGAGTAACTCGTACTCCGCGTGTGGTTAGACACGCAGCCGACGCACACGCCCGGCGAACGTTTACCTATATTATACATACAATACATTAACATCATACAAAATTATAAACTAGTAGTTCGCCCCGAACTGAGATCTCGTGAGGGAATGTCTATGTACTTCCTCGTACTAAAAATAAAACCCTAAATTTTGCAAATCGCATCAATACCGCCATTCAGCAAAGTACCAGTCTTACTTGAACTACAAAACCATTGAAAGTCTAAGAAATGGTAGCTCGCGTTATACTGGTTTTGCCAACTGTATAATTTTTACAATAACTCAAAAACTATTTAACCTAGAATAAAAATAAAAACGGTTTTGAAATATTTAAACAAAACCCTATCATATGAGACCCCACTTAATATTTTGGTACGACTTTTTTTTTTACTGTCTTTGTACCCACTTAACTTCACGACCCCCTTGACCCATTTACTTCACTTCATTTAACAAACCAGTAAAACTTAAGAGTACTATCCGTATACCTGCCAAATTCTGTGAAGATCGAATAAGCGGTTCAAAAGATCTCGTCGAACAAACATACAAAGCATTTTTGTCCAAGTTGTCACTAAGATCTCGTTCGCTTCGCTCACTCGATCAATAACCATTCTTGAACAACTCACACAACGCTTGCTAGTCCCTAAGCTTGTTTTATGGGAACTCGAGTGCTGTTAGAATACATACATATTTTTTTTGGTAAATACTTATAATTACATACTAACACCCAAAAACAAAAACATCCATACCTAGTTGTAAAAGTAGGTATACATAGACATTTTTGAATTTTCGTAAGTTTTACCCATAAATCTTACAAAAGATCATGAAGATTTTTCCTGTCTTGGCGTTGTATCGAGAAATGTACTTTTTCTTATTTTCAAATGAAAACACTAGTTTCAATAAAAAATACTCTTAAAGTTACTCACAAAAGAGATGTAACTAACTTGATGAAAAAGCTATTTGGTGGTGAGAACTGAAGTGTTCATTCGGAGCCCTACTTTCGGAGCTACGAGGCGAGGGTACAGACAAACAGACAAACAACAACGCCGTCAAACTTGAGGTGTAAATTTGTTCAGTTTTTCGGTCGGGGCTTAAAAACAACATGACTGTTACATTAGTTGTGTGACTCGTTGCAAACTCGCATAAGTTTTTGATTGAATATGTTAGTACAGTTACCGGCGGAGTATGCGGCGCCGTTGCTCTGCGTGCCGCCATCTTTGTTGTTCAAATTAGGCGTAGACTTGAAGATATCTCGCATGTAGTCGAGCGGCCTGAAGTTAGACTCGAGGGAGTCTACTGCGGCCTCCAGGGTCAGAAGTAGCTCTGTCACGTAACCCTGGGTGAAGTTAAACGTTCTCGTCAACTAATGTTTTAGGGCCTACTTACTAATCTGAGTGATGCTATCCGTCAGTTAAAACTTGAAAAACCGACTGAAAACACAATGAACTGCTTTCATCATCAAATGATGATGATGAAAGCAGTTCATTGGGACTGTTCTACTGACCATAAACACCACAGAAAGATGCAGAAAAGCAAACGACGCAATGTTGTGTACGTTAATGAAGTGTTTTCATTGGCATGGCACAAGTATTACCTGCATATCCTCTCCCTGTTCAGCGACTGTCTCCACCAACCGCGACAGGATGTCGGACACCATGCGACCGGTCATCGCCACGCCTATACACCGGAACACCTGATAAACAACGCATACTATTCCTTTATTTTGTACGTCATTCTGCAGTGAACGTGACAGCGGCCAATCACTGGCCGTTTCACAATCTGACAGGCGATCTGTTAGTGAAAACGCACGTTGGTTCTACTAATTAATAAAATACCTACCATAAGTGTGATTTGACAATGACGACAGTGCGACACGGCCTACTGTAAGCATTGAATGTGTGATGTGGACGTGGATATGACACTGTAACGGGCGCATCCAATATTCAACCCAACGCAGCGATTGGCATCAAAGCCACACATATAGGCACTTTTATATAACCTAGATTATCCCTTTCTTTAATGCATATGCATACTTTGGCATGCGGTCGCTGTTACCTACTATTTTCAAAATTCAACTGTCACTTTAGTTCGAACATAGAGTGAAAACCGGGGTAAACTACAGAGATGATAATGGTCCAGGTATATAAATACCTGGAGTGATCTGCCGGCGTAGTGTCGCGATGGACAGGCGAGGCCGAGCTGCAGTGCAGTCTGCGCCCAGCGCTCCGAGACCAGCGCCAGCGGCAGCGACTCGCGGAACACGCGCAGCACCGGACGCAGCAGCGCCGACATCTGCTGGCAGCTGCGCAGCGACCAGACTGACCACAGGGGACCACAACTACGCTTAAAGCACCATTCCACGTCCAGTCGCGCTTACTGCACTGGACAGGGAATGGACGCTTGATGCCTACGGGTTAAATAGCAGAAAAATCAGGGCGGAACTCCGCGCCGCTTTAGTAAGGGAATAAGACATTGTGTATGGCGTGTGTTGTCGAGCATTTGTAATATTGTAGAGGCAATGTTTCCGCTAGGCTTGTCACTTTAATGAATAGTTACGAAGTTATGATTACGAAGACGGCGCCCATTCTTCGCGCCGTCTACGAAAGTCAGTGGACTCGCGCGTAAAACGCCCCAACTGGACAGGCTCTTAGGTTGAAAATGTTGACACATTTTAAATGCCGCGTTGTTACTGTATTAAAATTATTGTAGGTAGAGATTAAATACCTACTTTAGTTATCAAGTCCCAAATTACATCTTTTTTGCCTGATTTGTTTGTTTAGAATTAAAACTTATTATCGATCAGGCCTTCGCTTCTTAATGTTTTGGCAATCACACATTCGAGGTCCTCACAATTATACATAAGTACCTAAATAACTAAAATAAACTCTATCACAATAGCATAAAAAAATAAAAAATACAGCTGTAAAAATGAGGTTCAATCTATTGTGCTTTTTCAGTGTGAAAACCTCGGTTGAAAAATTCGTTAGCTCGAAATATCCCGTATTCAGGTAAACAAAACAGTTTACGGCCGTGCTCACTTTGGATACGATTTCATCCGAATTTGATTCGTGCGTAAACGTACGACTACGCACGAATGATCCCGACTATGGGAGCGCTCACACTGCATGCGATCAGTCGTACGTATACGTACGTTTACTTACGACGTCCGAATACAATCCGAACTTGTTGGGATTTATCACGCAGTCGTGCGTTCAGTTTTACATAAAAAATTAACACTGCCTATTTGACGCAGAAAAACGTATATATTCAGTGTGAGCACTCAATTCGTACGAACAGTACTCGCACGTTTACGTACGAACAAATTCGTGTCCAAATTGAGCACGGCCTAATGGGTCATAGATCAGATTGGGGGACACAGTAACCTACATTCGACAGCAGCGCCATCTGTGACGCTTCAAAGTACACAGTACACAGTGCACAGTGGAACGGAACTTTGCTACATTGACATGCCACATTCTAAAATGACATTCGAATTCGATTTGTTATCTTTCGAACAGAAGCAGAAATCAGACAATGCTTCAGCTTCAGCATTAAGTCTACCCCTTGTATAAAATTTATTTTTCTTCTAAACTTTTAACACATACCCTCATTTAGATGGAAACGTGCGTTTACAGAGGAGGTTGCATGTTAGGGTATTGTTTTCATGATTTTAGGAGGCGTTTGTTTTTAAGTTCGTCACATTTGTTATCTTAAATGCTGCTGTTAACCTTGACACCGGAAAAATTATGTAGTGTTTAATATAGACTTGTACCCGATCGCAAATTATAATACAAGTAATTAACTTGACTGACCTTTAGCAGTGATATCCTCGTACTGCCAGAGAGGTGTGTGCGTGGGCCTGTTAGCGAGGAAGTGGATGAGGGATTTAATGAGGTCTGCTACGGGGAGGTCAGCGGGCCGGGCAACTGGAATGACGGCGGACAACGGCTCGCTGTCCGTCACGATCACAGGGAGCGACGGATAGTCACCACCATCACCTGCAAATATATCTATTACAGATATCTAGGAAAAAACTACACCAGAAGTATTCATTATCCGATAGTGAAAGCAAATAAAACGCCAAAGTTAAAAAATAGGTACTACTTGTTTATTAAGAGTAACATTATGTGTTACACTCGCATTAGTAACATAAGTATATAGGTGATATTGACATCCGATACTAGCTGACAAACAAAACTCGGATACCAGCTATTAGAAAGTTGTCATTCAAAATTGGGCCGTTGTTGGGACTGTTCGAACGAGCAGTATAGTTGGATTACCTTCAGGCGTGACTTGCGGATCGGAAGATAGCGAGCGTACGTGGGAACGCGGCGAGTGCTCGCATGTCGGATGGGGGTCCGCTTTTTCTTCGGGCTCTGAAAAACTATACACTGTAACTTGGTCGCCCGCTGCAACATTCCTAACTTACATATTGTACTAAATCATGATATTTCTGCCACAAAGACTGCCATCTACCATAGTGGTGGAACCCCCTAGCATTTCCGAATAGCAATCCACCAGTTGTATCATTCAGAAGAATGACCTGCAAAGTTTCAAAGGATGAGCAGAAGTAAAGTAACCTTTAGCAACTGGCTACTGACGTTAATTATTTTTAATTTATATAAATTTGTATTGACTTAGTAGAAGTTGTATCCTAGCGATATAAAGAATAAGTTTTCAATAATATTATGTATAAGTATCAAAATTAATCATTTTTGTTAACGACCCGTAAACGAATTCCACCAATAAATATTTATGACTTATGTGGGTTGTATCTAAATAAGGTGAGAGTGACCTGTAAAGTTTCTGAGATGCAGCGGTTGGCTGTGCGGCGCGAGGCCGAGGTGCGCTGACCGGCTGGCGAGCAGGGTGCGCGCCACCGTCAAGTGGTCGTGGTGAGCAGCCACCGCTACCAACAGATTCAACAGCAGCTGCCGGCAATGCTGGTGCACTATCCATCTGCATACACAATCATACAAACAATCACGTACATACTAACTTTGATGTGTGTTTTAGTGACAAATAAACGTATTATCTATCTATCTAGATCTACATAATCACCCGCCACGGAACCCACGCTTTTGTGACATTGCATGCCCGAAAAAATACTAGTTAAACCATCTGATATAAATAATTTTCATCTCACAGTAATTAACCGCTAAAACGCCACATTTGACTAACGAAAGTTAAATGTAGAAGTTGTCGGGGAAGAGGGATAATTGCTAAGATTAGGTATATATATATTTGCGTAGTAAAGGAATGAGACAGTGACGATGGTTATGTACCTAGTATGATCCATGGCTAGGAACACGATATGCAGCATGAGCGGCACATGGATGGACCAGTCCAGCTCCACACCGTCCAGCACCACGTCACAGAGCAGCATCACAGCCACGTTGCATCTGCGAACCGCAATCCTCTGTATCTTTGGACGTTTGTAAACATGTATTTTGATCGAGAGCTTTTGAGTTTGTCGCGAAAAAAAATTACACTGTAGATATTCGTCGTTATTACTTTCACTTTTTTATACCATTATCTACAGTAAAGAAGGTTGAATGAAGGGTTGCATATCCTCTTTTGGTTTAATTTCATAAGCAAAACAAGTTATCTTGATCATTTCTATTGAAGATATTGCTGTTTTCAAAGGTAACCCCTTTTTTTTTTCGAGCAAGTGTAGTTTGTGTTTGAATAAATCGAGGTTGAAAGTTCACTTATTTTCATCATTTCACGAAATGCGTGTTACAAATTATTTTTTTTCTAGGCTATATGATGTCTTACTTAAACAATTTTTCCTACATATAATTAACGAATAATCACACCTTAAACTTAGTAAAACTAGAGTTCAAAAACGGACTAAATCGTCAAAAATCAAAATACAATCAGAGACATTGCTAATTTTAGACGGTGAGTAGCATTTAAGTATTCAGGTGCATGAAACCGAATAAGGATTCAAAAAAAACAATATCCCTCTTTTACTCGTATAATATTAAGACCGAGGCTGGCAACGGCTTCGGCAGACAAGCCACGAATGTTTAGCTATCTCCGAAATAATTCCAAACTTTTTTGAAGTTATAAAGTAAAGTCAAGTTGGATACAATTTAATTGCACGATCACAAAGTCGCAAATCTACAAACATAGTTTTTTGTGAAACACTAAGTACACAGTTTACAAACAAACAAAGACTTGTGTGTTGTTTAAAGCGTTATTGAAATCAAGGACGAGGATTCTTAGATACGGCTTGAACTCTCTAAACCAAAATCGGTAATTTGCTGCGAGGTTCATCGTAAGCTGGATGACAGATATTTTGGTGGAAAGTTTCGCACGCGAACGAAGTCGCGGGTATCAGTTAGTCAGCTATATTACCGTTCACAGTATATAAGACGATTCTATTCTAAATGATGCTTGTAGTTCTAATGCATTTTACTTTGATTCACCAACGTTTTAACAATATTCAAAAGTAAGTGGAATATCGTAGCGTTCAAGACTTGTAATGAGCACCCGCTCATCTCACTGTTAAGTACGAGTGAGTTGAGGGGGTAGGTTTACCTGTGGAAGCCGGATATGGGCTGGCTGCTGTCGGGCAGGAATTCAGTAAGGAGTGCGAAGAAGCCGCCGTATTCAGGCATCGGCAGCGGGCGAGGCTGCGGCTCAGCACGGGCCTCAGGTGGAGCCGGCGGCGGCGGCGCCGTCGGTGTCGGCGTCGCACCCAGCTCGCCACCCAAACCCGTCTGAAAACCACACACCTTACAACATATTTTGTACAAACCTCAGTGCATAAGGCCTAACGCAACGAAGAAAGGAGATTTTACCCTCTGTATGGTTCTAAATACACTACTGTTAAATTAAATGTATACATAACATCACACCCGTTTCCAATAGGAGTGGTCAGAAGTCACAGCATTTCACTTGCATACCTCTCTATTTCCTTTTGCGTAGCTCTCATAACACTCTGTTGGTCATAGGTGGTCTAATTTCTAAACGATCCTACTTGAACAAAATCAACGAAGTCTTCAAACAGGTGTAGGTATCAGGCACCCTCGACTGATGCACCTATTTGAAGAATCCTCTTTTATCCATCCTCTCCACATCCCCAAAATATGTTGCTAGTAGGTAATCCAATAATATTATTTCAACAAGATCTCTGATACGAATGAAAGTTATTTTTACCATTAATTAAAAAATATACTCAGCATTGATATTAATTGCGTATGTGAATTGCGAGTAGGTACCTACATAATATTTTTGTATGCACCACATTGTCTGTGTAAAATTGATCACCGGATTCCGATATCCTGATTTGACGCCTCAACGGCGCTGTAAAGTTTTGGCAGCGTTCAAATCTTTGAATATGTTAAAGTGTGGTCGCTGATGCTGCGGTAACTGATTTTTTTGCAATGCTTGTGATCTCGATGTGGTCGTACCTACCTACTAAGAGTTGCGTGGAAATACTTTGAATAAGCTTGAGCGTGGTTGCAGGGATCTGCGGTCGCCAAAACACACCATAGAGTATAGTTGCAGATGCTACTGTTTCACGATGTTTTTTAAGACGTAGTCTTGCACAAAGAGTTTGTATCGAGTATTTTTTGCGCAAGGTTTTATATTGAGATGGAGGTCGAATATAATGGTGTGTTCTAAATTAAAACACAAACTGTATTTTTTTTCACCGTGGTATACTGAAAACATTGATGCTTGCATTGCTGGTTACTTATTAGCGACTGATTTTAACTTATTAAGTTGTACACACTGTAGATTTTAAGAATATTGTAAAAGTGGCAACTAATGATTTGATTCCCATCGCAGTTTTGCTTCGCGGTAGGGGTGTTGCACTCTTTCCCCTTTCAATTCCGTTCATTCATTAATGTACGTCTTAATATATTAGCAGTAAATGGCTCATTCCAGAAATAAATCCTCTGCGAGTTGACTTTGCGAAGAGAATTTCTAGAATTTTTGTTCAAAAATCCCTTAAGCGTAATTACTTTAATATACCTACTTAACTTTTCTAATAATTACGTTGATATATAATAATAACTTTTCGAGATAAAAAAAATAATTATGTGTCAATCCACATTACAAACATTATGTTCGTAATCTGGATTGACATATTTTATGTGACACATAATTATGTATGTAAGTACCTACTCGTATATTTTAGAATGATATACCTATACCCGTACCTATATATTCCAAGATTCTTGATTGAAATACAAATATTATTTCACATTTATAATACTAGTAGAATAAAATAACAAAATAAATATTTTCTATTTCTATTCCTAGAATAGTATGATCAAGGATAATAAAGCTTCAGTTCCAATAATCAGAGCCTTAGTGGTGCTAAATCTAGTTCTGTTTACGAGAAACTCTATTTTTAATATTGAAGCAAAACAACAGCAACTCTTATTTTGCTGGCTTGTTTTGATGATACGGATTATTTTCAGTTAATTATTTTTCATATTTTCTTCTATAAAGCCTATTTTACATGTCGCCTGTAGTCGCATCCTTACCAACTTTACAAAATAAATTTTAGATTTCATGCTCAATCACCGCACGGCATTGATTTGACAAAAACAATTGCCTCCTGTGAGGATTGAACTCACGACCCCTGGTTTACGAGACCAGTGCTCTACCGCTGAGCTAAAGAGGCGATAGGGGTGAGAGCGAATGTAGCACTCTCATTCAGCGCTAAATGTAAAGGCCGACGCGGTACTTCCTCGAATCAGCCACCCCAGGGGCGAATAAACTTACGATAGGTACTTCATTTAGTGCACTGACTATACATACGTGTAGATACGTCTAATTATTAAACCACGACATGTGTCTGCCTATCATAACGTGAGTTTCTGCTTGAATAAATTGAAATTGATAATAATAAGAGTACCTACCTAACCAAGATTTCTTTCTGAGAAATCTGTTCGAGAAAATAAGTACTAAGTATAAAATATCATCCCAGGTCTACCTACCGTACCGAGAGATGAGCTCAATATCTTGTTGTTTAGTCACAGAATAGATATAGTAACTTCATACAGAACGGACACGCTCCCCACATACCTACCAACTCACGAACGTGTGACAGACGTACAAAGGGATGCCGCTATGAGCCACGCATAATAAAATCAATGCAGGAAGTTTAGTCACAAATATAAATGCATCAAGAATCAAGAGCCACATTATCAGTGACATCTGTTAATCTTCAAAGTGCTCTAACTGGGAAACTAATCATCCTCGACTACTCGTTCTGAAACTATGGCCGGCTTGCACCACAATCGCTAAACGCGAGTTGTCAAGTCATATAAATGCCTCAGATCTGTATATAATCAGCTCTTAAAGTCATTTAGCAATTTTAGTGCAAGCTGACCTAAATAAAAGGTGGATAAAAGGTATGATTAAAAGATCAAATCTATATTTTTGATGACAGGGGTCAAATCTTTTACATTCCAATTTGCAGCCCTCTGAACTTACGCGCACATCTGTCGCGTCACGTGGCGTCCGCATCATCAATTGTTTACATGTATTGTAGTAGGTAGTACTTAGTTATAATAGTTATTTGTTATACAAGAGTGCAAAGTTGCTTTTTAACCGAGTGTTCAATTTTGATGACCGAGCAATCGAAGGATTCTAAAATTGAATCACGAGCGCAGCGAGTGATTCAAAGTTAGAATCCTGAGTGTTAGCGAGGGAATCAAAAGAGCACGAGGTGAAAAATCTTTGCACTCGAGTGCAACACGTAACTTTTCATTCCACCTCAGCGAGGAAATGACTAAATGCAAAAAAAGCAAATTGAAAAAAGAACACCAAGAAGGTTCCGAGTCTGAGTTTTTAACAAATTAAAAAAAAGTTGTATGATATATTCGGCACCATAGAGGTAGCTGTAAATAGGTTTAATGTTTTTTTTAATTCACAAACTTAGTGCACACGATGTTCTAAATTCAATTTACTTTTATCCTCTAGAGAATAAAAACGGCTTTTCCACTCAGATATTGAAGATAAAAAATACTCTTTCCGAGATGGTGGGATGAAAATGTATTTTTGTACGGCATGTCCGGGGTGTGGTTTAGTTTAACTCACCGGTGTGGCGTCTCCGTCGGAAAGCGGCGGGAGTTCTTCATCGGCTGGTGGTGTGGAGCAGGCCGGGACGGAAGCGCGCTTCGAGCTCGGTGTATCTGGACCTTTGCTGCCACTGTAACAAAAACCCGCTATTCAACTCTGAAGCGAGATCAACAAACATAACCAGTTGATCATACTTGACTTGAATTAATTCTATATTACAGCATTACTACAGTGGCTATCGTAATTAGTGATTCATTTCCGATAAATTAGTGCCTTAGTGCAGTGACTAAGTACATTGTTCTCATGTTACTATTGAGCTTTCAAAGCGAACGAGCTTAACAAGTTGTAGGTGTGCGTGCGTATGCATAATATGCACCTGCCGAATATTACAAGCGTACAAATTAAACATGTTTCAATTAATAAATGTTTGTTTATGTAATGAAATATGTATTATAATAATATGAGTAACTCAGTTGCAAAACAGGTTAGTTATTCATTTGGAAAACATTACACAGAAAATCTCATCTCTTTCGGTGAATCGGGAAAACTGTGAATTTTGAACTAAACTACGAGCAGGAACAAAAAGAGGCCCAGATGCAGAATTTAGTATGTGACATAGCAACGTTTGCAAGAGTAATCAGAACAAGCAACTTCTAGTAGAAGTAGCAAATTTTGCAGATGGACTCAGTTTTTGATGCTAAGTACGTAAACTAATCACTTTAGAAGGTCTTTTGATTTCCGTCACCAACTCACATCCGATCAAAAATGGATATAGCAACATTTGCAAATAGACTAACTCATATACGGTTAACGGTATCAGTCATGATGCCATGAGCCATCACAATGATGTCTCCTAATTCTAGGATTATCAGATCCAACACTATGGAACAAGATGGGTAGTGCATGATTTATTATTAAATCGTACCTTAAGTTGGTCCATCTTTGAACAGAAAAATAGAATTCAATTCATTTATTTCTCCGATGTCTAGTTTATTCATACTTTGTGAGTATAAATTCACGGTAGCTAAATGTCAAAAGGTTTGTATAATTTTATTATTGTACTCAGGTATTGCGACTATTCAGTAAACATTTTATCTGATACTCAAACGAACATTGCAAGTTAAATAAGATTTTATAAAGACTTATGCATTATCATGTTCCTTTTAGTAGAATGTTTGTAGAAGTTATAACATTTTTACAGGGCAAGTATTTGACGCACTCCACGATTTTTATTTAATTTGTAAGGTATCTTGTTACTCGGGTGAAACTTTTATACGTTGAGAAGTTCATATTAGTGCAAGTTTGTTGTACGGATTACTGCCATAGCTTGTCGTCTTGTTCGATAACCCCACATAGAAACACCTTACATAGAAGCCATAGTTGTTTGTAAGTTTCAGAGTAGTATGTCTCAGCAACTAATATTGGGTATTCCAAAACTAGAACAGCAAGTTTAAATATTATACGACTTTTGGAAGTTTATCTGCAGTTTACATAAGGTCTTACGCTAACAGGTACTGTCAAACAGTGACAGAGGTAGATTTTGGCTCATTCCTAACTACGCAGCATTTATAACACTAGCCCTTAATATTGGTCAGTCAACAAATCTGTAGCTATTATAAATAATAAATAAATAAATAAATATAAAACTCTTTTGAAGCTGACAGAGAATCAACGCACAGCCTAAACTATAAATCCTAGAGGTATGAAATTTCGAGGGTAGTATCCTTATATAGTGTAGGGGTGCACTAAGAAATGAATTTTGAAACGTCACACTCTAAAGGGTAGAACGCGAGCAACGCCGCGGGCGACGGCTAGTAAATAAATAAATATTCTTGGATATAATTATTACACAACGCTCTCTTGTTCTAAACTAAGCAAAGTTTGTACTATGGAAACTAGATTGCTGATATAATACTTATATACCCTGTGTCGTGAGTAGTTTGCCAATTCCAAAAGTAAGTTAGTAAAGTAAGTTTCATGAGAACCGACGTAATTATTGCCCGATGCAAAATGAACAAACTGAATTCAATTGAATTACAATCTTATTATTTTCCGTCTTTACGAGTAGGTACGACTATTGATGACCTACGCGGAAAAACCGACAGCTCTAACTAATACCACCTACAACTTTACAAAGCTATAGCGATCTTTTTGGTGATTGGAACTTTTTCTAACAATATCCACATTCCAAATTCAAATCACTTTTAGTCCCTGCGGATTAGAATGTTATTTTTCAACACACTTGCTCATAAAGTGGCTCTATGGTCACCGCAATTAGGCACATAATGACACCCATAATCAAACTGTGACTTTTTCATTGCTATAACTCACAAGTGAGTTATAGATTTTTTTTTAAATTTTATTGGTTGAGTAGCTTTGTTACTAAAAAAGTTTTTATTCAAAAAAAAGATCGTGTTCAATAGAACAAATAAATGAATGTTCCTATTGCTTGCTCATTTCATGCAACTTCTTATTTAAATAGATAATTTTAACTCGTACGTGTTTAATAAATAAAACTTTCACTCAAATATAACTTTTGTTTTCTCTGTAATAAAAGAAAACTTTAAATTCCCCATTTTTACGTGGCAGAATAGGCGCAAACCCTAAGCGCGGAAAATAAATAAAAAAAAACCTCATCCCTTTAGTCTGTGGCCGATCGCAATGCGCGCGCATAGGAAAACTGATTATTTTTTCCCGCCATAGCGAAACATTTTTCACAACGCGTTTTCACTGTTGAAATTATTGTTATTTTATTCACAAGTGTGTTGAAAAACGTCGTATGATACACGTGTGTATTGGTGATTACCGTTCTCGGCTTTCTTAAGACCCTCGCCTACGGCTCGGGTCTCAATGGCACCTCGGCGGTAATCACCAATGTACCACACTTGTACCATAATGTACTAATTTGCACTGTCTCTGTTCGTCATTGGTAAGAGATAATAATTATATTTAATCCCATTTTGCCTCGTAAAATTTTAATCAAACAGTTTAAAATACATGTATTCCTAATTATAAATAAGCTAAATTAACGCATCACGCACGGTACAGATACCTACGTTATTCATCAATTTTCTTTTTTGATTTTAAAATAATGTAAGCCGCTGCGACATGTGTGATTTCGTCAGCCATTGTTGCCGATCTGTGTAGCCCGTTTAAGAGTCTGCATCATGGGCCACCCTATATCCGACATATCGCAACACATGGCCCGGATGTCCGAGCAATATTTTTGTAATGGCCGGGCAGTTAGTTGCCAATAGTGCAGCCACAAATTGCAGAAAAGTGTAGCCCGTTTAGAAGCGCCAGAAGGTAAATCTAGTTGACATGGAAGACAATAATAATAATGTGGTTCACAAAGTAAAAGCTTTGCTTCCTTTGTGCACAGAATAAAAAAAAAGTTCTGCGGTTGGAGGCTAGATGGAGCTGTGTGTAGCGCCAAACAGTATTCTACATTATTTCTAACGCGTGAAGAACCAGGGGAGATTTGGCGTTCAATTGTTTTGTTTATGGATTGTCTGATCTTCCCCCAATCGCATCTCTTTGTTTTGATTTTAAAAAGAACTTTTGAGCATACTTTGAACTGATTGAATCCTGTCGTATCTAAGTTAGATCCACTATCATGTATGCTCAAAGTACTCGGATTCAAGCGTGACACTAGCTTCGGTTCCAATTGCATTAACTTTTTTGGCTGAAGTTTCGCTTAATAAATTTATTATGACTTGAACATAGCTTCGGAATACAGTCCTCACATTTTAGAGTTAGAGTTTTCTAAAACTGAATCCGAAAATAAACATTATTAAAAGATTCGCTAAAATCCCAAAGTTTTCGAAAAGAAATATGATATCTGAATGTTATTCATTAATATTTCTTCCGAGTGCCCAACACGCAGGGATGAAGGATAGGGAGTTTCCTCCCCCTGATAAACCCCACCACCACCTCACCGCTTACTAAGCTGTGTTACTAACTTGTTGAGCATTTACATATATTTAGATTCATCGGTTCGCAGATAGCACAACTATTTCACGAGTATTTTGTAAATATGTACTGTATTTTGTGAATAAATTTTATTCAGAAACATCATACCAAGCTATTTACGAATTTCATGTAAGGAGAGTTTTGCTCTTGAGAATCATATTTGCAAATATTGCAACCGATTTAGTGAACCATGAAATATCAACATTTTTCGATACATCTTACATCATACTTTATCACGAAGTTTAAACTTTATGTAGAATATAGAGATAGAATTTCTCGAAGAGCCGGTGGCACGAATAAGCTTGACATTAGGTAGTACTGTACCTACCTACGAAGTTAATGTAGGTGGTCGTGACGTGCTCGTCACATGCTCAGTGAGGCAATTTATCGTTATAGGCAGGGACATCGGCTGCTTTCAACCTTAAGTTGGATAAAAAATAGTATAGCATGCAATTAGTGAATAGAGGACGGATTTAAAGCGAGGGTTATAGATGAATGTAAGTGAAGTTCACCATTATTCATTATGCTCGTGATTCAAGTGTTAGAATCCTGAGCGACGTGAAGCTTTGACAAGGGCGGCGCACTGCCTCCCAGTGTATACCTAGCTCGAAAGATAATACGTAACTTGCATTCGTATTGACTAGTGCTACGGGCGCTGGTCGCGCGGCACTGTACCTATTATCAAATCGTACCATAAAGATGCAGATTTCATCTTTAAAAATATCACATCAATTTTGTTTTGTACCAAAGAAATGTTGGTTATTTTTTTATGTTCTGTTTTAGGAACTTGGAATTTGACCTGAAACTTTATGAAACAAAACGAGATACTGATCTAACGATTGATTAGCAAAAAATGTGCAAAAAACTAATATAGAAGCACATTTTTGGGTCAGATAACTCGTTTGGATCAAAATGATAATTATGTTGCTGAACCTTTGCATTGATATTTGCTAGAGCGTGAAGCGCTCGTGGCGTAGCTTGCTTAGTCAATCTTCACCGATTATCTAAGCTAAGCGACCTTCTGCACGGTCACTATTTGGATGGGTGACCGTTACTGACATTTATAGCTTCCGTGTTTCGGAGGGCACGTTTAACTGTCGGTTTCGACTCTAGTATTAGTAATTTTTGAAAACCATTTATCAATTTTTTTCAAGTTTTGAAGGGAAAATTTACCATGTTGCCTTCAAAACAGCCGACAGCCGACTTATTCGCACTTCCACAAACAGGCACTCAGCCGGTTTGTGGAAGTTCGAATAAGCAAAATCGAATCAATCATATTTTCTAGGTCTGAGATTTGATTTCTACAAATGCGCTAGGCGGCCAAGGTGAGCGATAAAAAGAAATCTGTTTTGATAGATTCAAGGATATTCGTCATCGTGGTGAGTATACCTACACGCAGTGTATGACTTTATTATTAGTTTATGATTATTAAATTTATGTTATACTCTAACAACTAGGTAATTCGATTCAATGTTTGACAGTTCGTCAATGTCAAAACTCGTAATAATGTTAATACCATATTCGCTCTACTAGTGATGTTACGTTTCTTCTTCTTCTTCTTCTTCAGATTGATTTTGTTATTTTCATGTAAACGTTCGTACTTAGTTTGCATTGTACACAGGGATGCTTAGCCAAGCTCATATCGGCGTTCTACGTGTCCAAATCCACTTGAGGGGGAAAACTTGAAGGGCATTTTGAGACTAACCCATTCGATCATACACTTGTACAGTCAGCGTCAAATTGATATGAGCGTCTAGAGTAGTCAAAAGCTAAGATGCTAAGATAATTTTGAATACCTGACTGCTCATATATATATGAAACAATTAATAGTAAGATACTATTAACACCTTGTGTGCTTACAGTAATATGATGATTCGAACTGCGTATATCAAATTTCTTTTATGTTTTTCAGATCATTTTGACTACTCTAGACGCTCATATCAATTTGACTCTGACTGTACCTATGCTATAAAAATTGATGTACCTAAATATGAAGAACTTCAGAAATTAATTATTGCTCCCGGGCACAGCACTGTCAGGCAAAACGCATGTGAAACCAAACCTATATTGATTACTTTTTATGAAACACCACCGGAGGCATTCATCTGAAAAGCAGTAATTTCATTCCAATCAACTTGTTTGAATAAAAAAATAAACGAATAAATGGCAAAATCTTGGCATTTCAATCAATTTCAATGGCGTTTTAAATTGAGTCTGGAGCGAATCTACTTAGGGCAGTTCAATCACCTGCCGTGGATGTCATCTCATTGAACGTAGTTCACATTTTTATTGAAAACGTTTGGCTTCGCATGTGGTGGCAACTGGAAGCCACCGTGTAATATCTTCTTTTATACTTATATTGAGTTTTGAGTGCTGCGAGGGAACTGGCAGTGGAAAGTAATAAAGCTACAGCTCACCGGAGGACTCTCTTGTAGCGCTATCACTATTGTTTTATAAGTATTTCTCATTTGTTACATACCTACGATATTACATTAAGGCGTTCATACCTAGGTACATATTCAGCTGTTATTTACTATATGTATGTAGTAAAAGTAACAATTAAATACACCACATACAATTATAAAGTTTATTCTAACGACAAACAAAAACAAAGTTAGTTCATTTATTCAAAACATTCATATTTATTCATAACACACTTTCTAAGTTTCAACAGTACGAACCTGTGCTAGAGTATATGAAAGCTTTCATGTAAGATTTTAATTTATATGGAGCCATAGTTACTACAGTCTAACTCTTAGACTGCTTTTCCAACAGAGATGTGCTACGTCGCTAAGCGGTAAACGGCCGTTTCCTGACATGTCGGTGCGGCATCGGTGTGCTCGGTATACGCGGTCCAGAAAGCTCACCGAGCGTCTATATTTCAATGAGCGTTTCCTGATTCGCGCGGTATGTGCGGGAGCGGGGAGGGATCGGTTCGGTTTACCGCGTCTCGGCACGCTCGTCCAGTCGCCGCCGCAAGGGATTTACAACAGAGCATTCCCTAAATCCTGTATTTTGCTTTGTTATTGCAGGAGCAATATGATTCGAAAGCTTCTGATATGTTTCTTTTGACATTCTATACATAGATAAAAAATTTGTATCATCAAGCGAAAGTTCTTTAGCCGCAACAAATAGCCGACAGTAAATATTATTTTCAATATAAGTATGCCGCCAGTACATAGCGCTTTCTTTTTTTACGTGAACGGAGATACACATAACATGCTAAAATATCATCATCACTCGAAGACGACATTATCTCGCGACGATACAAGCTGTACTGCAGGATTTCATACCGGGAATATACCGATAGGTTCGTAGATGAAAGCGATGCAGTATCGTTTTGTACCGATGCCGCGCCGCTACCGCACCGACAAGTCAGGAAACGGACTTAGTCAAGCTACGAAACTATGTTACCGGTTCCACCAAAGCTAAGCTAAGCTATACACAGTGTTATATTTTGCGTTCGTTGCGGACGCCCCTCGTTTTATGTATTATTTCAATATGTTTTTTGAAACGTACTTTACTACAAATGTATTTTACCTATTGGTAATTCCTGAAATATGTAAAATACTTGTCTTCCTTGTACAAAATACTAATTGACTCGGTAACAAACACCACGCATACCTAGCTTACATTCCTAGCACAGAGGAAGGTAAATGAGGTCTCCCTTTCGAAGGATTTTCAATATAGTAAAATTGTGTTATTATGATCGTTATTTATCACACATGTACCTATCAAGGTACATTTACTTGATATGTAAGTACTACTGGTTGGAACACATCCATAGCAACGTAGCGTAGCTCTGGTGGAACAGCATCCTAAAGTGTCAGCGACTAGAACCTTTCATCTCCTAGTTTTATTTTATAGATAGGTACGACATAGGTATACTAAAATACACAATGATAGAATGAAACTTTCCATTGTGTTTATTGAACGTGAAAATAAAATAAAATAAAATGAAGCAAGAAAAGGCGAGGAGTTGTTGAAAGCATTAGATTCAGTTTATGTTTTATTGTGGATGTATGCATGTAAGCGTTCGGTAAAATTATATTAAGAAATATTAAACTGATCTTGTTAGAAAATATACAATTATAGGTATGTTTCTCCATTTTAATGGTGGGCTTGGACTAATTCAATGGTTATCGGTGGCATACGGGATATTACGTTTGACATCATCTTCGAACACTTAACATGATACATAATAATATCAATATGTTTTCCGTTTTAGTAGTATATTTAGATTTATTCAATGCGATTGTCGGTGGCATACGATTACGCTTGACCCCATCTTTTGTAACGACATTAGTCGAACACTTTTAAGATAAGACCCCGGTGTTGTAAGGTTTTGCTACGAGGCGAAAAGTGACCAAAACATTAATATAAAATGAAATATGCTTTTAAGAAATTTCAGTTTGATGGCCGTCAATTTATTATCTCGCTCAATAAAATTATGGTTCTTTTCAAACTGTTTCCAACCACAAACTAGTTTAGTAAGTAGGCACTGACACGAACAGATGAATTTGTTGATTTTTGGTAGTTTGGGAGTTCATTCATTTGTTTTAATATTAAATTGATTCTATTATTAGAAAATGCGATGAGTTTCAACGATGTGATCCACCCCACTGACTCCCACGCTCGGAACACAATTGATAAGACATATTTGCAATTATGCGCCTTTTACATGTATGTTTATATAATTATATACACGTGCCAATTGTAGTAATTGTAAACACGTGACAAGAGTAATGAAGAATCGAAATCGGCTGTTAGAATGAAACAGAGAAATAATACTTAAATGTAATGTCGAACCCACTGAGGCTAGGATGATGGTTATTGTACGAAATAAGGATTGTTTACACGAATGTCGCTCACCTGGATTTAGCAGGATCTTCGCCGCTGTGCCGCTTCGTGTGGATGGTGCCCTTCTCGACCGGCGCCAGCTCACCCGTACGTCCTGGCCCGTCCTAAGATAACATTATATATAGGGTTACGTATATTTCGCAACTAAAAAACTGAAATTTCGCATAAATATAGGTAAATTAAAAATCCAAAATTTCGCATATATTCGTATAAAAAACGAAAAATATTTAAAAACTCGTATTTATTACCGTAATCATTAAAATAACAAAATATTTATTGCAGAACAGTTAGTTAAAAGTTAACATCGTGGTTCTCTCTATATTTTCTTGCTTAAGCCTTTGCCTTCGGTCATTTATTACGACATTGTAGATACTGAAATAACTTTCAGTACCGTTCTACACAGCACGCAGCAACACGCGGCGCGCGGCGTAAAGTTCAAATAAGGTCATTCATATAAACGCGGGCGGTGCGCGTTCGCAACGTGAAAATTCACGTGTTTATTTCGTATAAAAATGTTTTTCTTCGAAATTTCGTCGAAAAAGTATTAAAAATTAAGTAAATACACAAAATAATATATTTCGCATTTATCGCATCTATTTCGTAAAAACGAAAATTACGTATCTCTAATTATATACCTACCTTTACTATTTTTCAACATCGTCTGATGCGATATCGTCCGTCATTCGTTAACTAATCAACTGAGCTATGCGACATTTATTTGTTTGTTGCATTATCTAAACGCTTCTCTGCCTTGAAGAGAGTTTAAAGATGACATTCGTGGTTGTAAAACCTTAGAATTTAAGGGAAAATGCTTAATTCGCATTTCGTCACATGTACAACTTATATAGCGAATAATAGCAACGCCCTCAGCCTAGCTACCTAATTAGGTAAGTATAGTATAGAAACGGAATAAATAAATTGTAAGAGTACAGCAGGCTCATTTCCTGAATACATCATAATAGATAGTTACGCAATCAAATATATATTATTTAATTTGCATAGCAATTCAATAAGGTAAATTAAATATGGATTCCTTATGTGGTGTCCAATTTGCATTCCTTACGTAACGCGGCGACTGTCTGATTAGTTCGTGATTTTGAATTACCTGAGAGCCGGTGCCAGGTCCGTCGCTGTGTCCCGAAGTGGCCTTCCGCATGGATGTGAGTCTGTAGAAAGGTGGTGTCTCCGTGCGCTCGATGAGGCAGTTGAGGGTCTCTACCGTCTGCAGTTCCGTCATCATCTCGTCCAGCAGACGCTCTGGTCGTGACCGCGCCAGATATAAAACCACACGTTTTGCCTGTTCAAACATTTTAGAGCTTAGTGATAAAGTGGAATGCTTATTGCACTAACGAGTTTTTCTAGTTTCGGACTACCGGTATCTCGTCCCATTGGGACGAAACAATAACTTTCAATTTAATTAATATTTCTATTACTGTTTTGCCTGACTGTGGAAATGTGAAATTCATAACACAGCAAAATGAAACGGTGGCTAATTGGAGGCTATACCAAAATTCTCCCCTAGATGATATTAAACATACATCTAAACACCCTGTTTGTGTTTAAAGACACCCTCACACACACATACCAAGAACAGTTGGAAACAGTAAAAAATAAAAAAGATATTTCAAACGAAGACAATAAGTACTCGAATTCTGACCTAACTAAGAATTTGGTTGGTACTTATACCTACTTAACATTACTAGTTACGAATGAATAAACCAAAGAAATCATTATTTAAAGGTTCTGCCACATAAAATTCAATAGTAATTCAAAGTAATACCAAAAATGACGAATGAATACTTGTGTTTTGTACATTGTGATGTCAACAATACGAAAGATTTCGTTGCTTTTAATATGAATCAAACTAGATGAAAACATGTCTGTCCTATTTTGCATTTCAAAATGAACGAAATTCAATTTCCTTTCATTTGATTTCAAGGTACCTGTAATGTATTTTAAAACCAAATACGGCTAGCAACATCGAAATGATTATATAATATTGAAGAATTAATATAATTTATAAAAAAGTGATCTTATTACGTTTGTATGTCTTCCGAAGCTCTCTAAGGTAATTTCAATCAAGGGCCCTTTATTATTATCAAATGATACTTGAGATTTTAATGATTAATTTTTTTGAATGCTTCGATACAGGCCTTGATCAAACATACGCGATATTCGGTGCCGCTGTGGGTAGAGAAAACCGAGTGGGTGGATATGCGGTAATATTACCGCGCCGCGTCGACTGGCGAAACCCGTGCTGTATCTATGCACTTCTACCCACAGCGGCAGCGAATACCGCTCAGAGCCCGAAGTCTCACTTTTGTTTTGATGATTTGTTGAAACGCATATCGAAATGCCGCTTGCGAAATATTTTGTATGAAAAGCCGATAAGCGTCTCTAGCGGGAGATTCGCAAATTATTTTTCATCCCACCATCTCGGAAAGAGTATTTTTAATCTTCAATATCTGAGTGGAAAAGCCGTTTTTATTCTCTAGAGGATAAAGTAAATTGAATTTAGAACATCGTGTGCACTAAGTTTGTGAATTAAAAAAAACATTAAACCTATTTACTGCTACCTCTATGGTGCCGAATATATCATACAATTTTTTTTTAATTTGTTAAAAACTCAGACTCGGAACCTTCTTGGTGTTCTTTTTTCAATTTGCTTTTTTTGCATTTAGTCATTTCCTCGCTGAGGTGGAATGAAAAGTTACGTGTTGCACTCGAGTGCAAAGATTTTTCACCTCGTGCTCTTTTGATTCCCTCGCTAACACTCAGGATTCTAATTTTGAATCACTCGCTGCGCTCGTGATTCAATTTCAGAATCCTTCGATTGCTCGGTCATCAAAATTGAACACGCGGTTAAAAAGCAACTTTGCACTCTTGTATAACAAATAACTATTTCTTCATACAATGCGAGTTTCTCGATTCTCGTTTGTCGCAAATCAACGTAACAAAACTCAGAGTACGGGTTCCGGTCGCTGTAGCCGCGAGAGCCTAAGCGAAATCCGCGTAGGTTTGAATAGGCCTTAATAAATACTTATGTATACTTAATAAATACTTACTAATTTGTTATGTATCGATCGGGACAAAATACATTATAAGCACTAGGTACTTAAAACCGAAGAACTTATATTAAACGATCAACGATGTTGAAAGAAGAATCAAATAGATTCATAAGATTCCTTTTAATATATTTTTTTATTAATTTATGATCATCAACAGAATTGACGTTTACAATAGCTATTCTTAAAAATACGAGGAACATGTATAAACCATTAACCAAGCAGCTCAGCGCAGCTTTCATGAAAAGGGCTAGCAAAACGAGTTATTTGTACTAACTAAACAAGGTGTGCGAGGCATTTTCAATCGCACACTTTACTACAAAGAGGTACGAAGTACATCTCTGGTGGAAGAAAAATAAGTTCCAAAACTAAAATCTGACTACTGAAAAATCACGCTCTAAAAACTATAAAACAAGAAAAAATTCTCATTTAAAATTGTACATAGTGATGTTTAGGGGGTAGCCGTGATCAAGATGGGACTAGATGGGGCTCACGTTACCAAACAAACAAACCACGAATTTCAGTAAGTCGTTTAAGCACGAGTTTCAAAAGGCACAGTAAAATACTGCATTACAAATGTGGAAAGTTCAAATTCAATGTAACCGAAAATGTGCGGATGAGGCGTTCTTTAGAAAACATAAAGCAGTGAAATGAGAGGCAACCCCTTTAGTTCCAACCCTTTGAAGTCCAGCTCAATATCAAACTTCGATGGACAAGCCAATTTGTTTTCAAATTATAACTACTCGTCTGGAATGCGACAAATGACACGTGACTGTTCATACAAGACGTGTAATAGCAAGTACGTTTCATGAACAAGTTAATTTTACAATAACTTAAAAACCTACTAATCCGCTTAGTGTTTTTAAACATTCAACTCGGACGTTCTATAAATGTATCTCATACAACCAGTACATACAATACATCACGACACTTTTTGCGTCCTATAGTGTTTTATAATTTATTTCCCATTTCTTTTGGAGATAGATTTTCGTCTCTGTTGTCACGCGTCATACTGTGCGTGCTTGCGTCATATCGTCTTAAGTTTTAATTAAACTGTTTAATTTAGTACTTTTATTGTCATGGGGTCATGGGGTCATGCGTAGAGACGAGATCGTCTACGCATGAAAATGTTCATTTAGATATTATTATGTTAGATATTTTTATATATCCTTATTGTTTGAGCTCCGTAACCGGAATCGGGTTACTCATTTATATTTGCATACAGTTCTGACAGTTACACGAAGGAGATTTGAGTGAAACTGATACTCGTTACAGCTGCAGGTAATAGGGCCCCAGGTATTTAGTTAATAGTCTGGCGTACTAGTTAGCGTAACTAATTAGCGTGATAACATTTTGCTTCTAGGTTTAGGAGTTTTGTTTCCATTTTTCTAAACTCGCGTTTATGTTTGCGGTAACGATTCGAGAACCCTTGTTAGTCTTGTAGATATAATTAGTTGCAGAAAAAAATTGTTAGTGACAAGCTCAATTTTGATAAATACAATAACTGAATTCAAAAAATGTAGTTTATATTCCAAGAAATTAAATAGATTTTTTGCATATTTAAAAATAAACCAAAAATATAAATACATATTTTTAAATGCAGTTCTTATTTTTACGAAAATCGAACCCATGACTTTAAAAAAAGTTCCGTAACTATAGCCCCGTTTAGATGATCCCTGAAAGAGCGATCAAGTGAACTCATCCTGTATAAAAAGTATCTACTCTCTATAAGGTGTCTGAATTCTTCGCTACGTCCAAATTCCAGGAAACTGTTCACATTATATTGAACATTCTATCGCACTGTGAATATCGTCAATGTCGTCTCGCAAGTTGAAATCAAGCATGGGATGCGCATTGTTGATACACACGACTCCACTATCCGGAATCTTATACAGCCGTTAGGTTGGCAAAAAAAATTTCAATTTCAAAATGAAATAAGCACGATGAAAGGCAATAACATCTGCACGACAATGAGGGGTTTCCTATTCTTGTGGAATCCTTAGAGTAAGTACATGCATGTCGGCGGCCTGATTTAAAAATCTCCTTCGCCAAGTTTGCCAAAGACGCACCACCGTGCTTATATTTACGTATATGAACCAATGCGCTTCTTTTGACATACCCACCATTTTCTCGGGGCAAGTAACTAGCTTCGTTTTCTTGATCATCTTAATAGAGGTAGGTACAAATATATGTGTGCGTTTTACGTGTGTTTAACATAAATACATTTAAAATGTCATAATACATACAGGATTTGACATGATATTATTTGGATATATTTATTGTTTAATCCACTACGCAGCCAGAATATACATCTTGATAAATGTCACTGGAGTTAGAGCTGACGAAAAATTAAGACAGGAGCATATAAAATCGATTAATATCTTAATTCGGTATATAATTTCTATTTGAAGTTACTTAGTAAACATCAGATAACCAAAACTAATAGTAAACCTACACACGACCAACACAGTAATAAGTTACAGTAATGACGACACAATCACACTCCTTTCATATAATTGTGAATGTAACAGTATTTCACTGTTAGTAATGCTTTAATAGAATGTGTGGTACTTACATAAGGCAGCAGCTCGTTAGGCGCCATCCCGGAGACGATGATGAGGTATCGGATAATGACCTTCAGGTTGTTGGGCCAGCAGGCGCACAGTGTCGACCACAACTCTTCGATCTCCTTCGGGTGCTGGTCAGAGAACTGCCGACAACAGAACAAAGTCAAACGACATCGCAAAAACATAATTATGATTTTAGAATAGTGTAAACGAAATACATATTATTACAATAAGTATATTTATAAAGCAAGAATATACGTCGAATAGTTATTTTACATATATGTATTTTAGTAGCATTAGTGCTATTCCTAGAAATCATGTCCATTTTATTCACCAATTCTGTACGTAATTTTGAATAAAATATTTGTCTTGCAATAATAAATGCTTAACTTAGCTAATTTATTTAGTTATTTTAACCTTACTTGCATCAAACAGTGAAAGCCCAGTGTATTAAATTACTAACCGGAAGGCACATAATAATACTAGTAGTTCGCCCCGAACTGAGATCTCGTGATGGTCGGAGGTTAATAAAACCCAAACAATTTCTATTGACCAATGGTTGTGATAAACTTTGCAAATCGCTTCGAAATCGCCGTTTAGCTATGTACCAGTCTTACTTAAACTACAAAATCATTGAAACTCGAAGAAATGGTAGCTCACGTTATACTGGGTTTGCCAATTTTATAGTTTTTACAACAACTCAAAAACTATTAGACCTAGAATCAAAATAAAAACGGTTTCGGAATGTCTAAACAAAACCCTATCATATGACACCCCACTTGATATTATTGTACGACTTTTTTTTTACTCCCTTTGGACCCCCATAACTTCACGACCCCTTGACCGATTTACTTCATTTAACAAACCAGTAAAACTTAAGAGTACTATCCGTATATTTACCAAATTCTGTGAAGATCGGATAAGCGGTTCAAAAGATCTCGTCGAACAAACATACAAACATACAAAGCATTTTGGTCCAAGTTGTCACTAAGATCTCGTTCGCTTCGCTCACTCGATCAATGACGTACAGTGCGTCTGACACGAGGTCGGTCGATGGAACTCGACCGCAAATTTAATTACATTGTATTAGTAGCTCCTGCAATATGAACCAAATTAACATCGGATATGCAGTGCCACAGCTTGCAACAATACTAAGTATGCAGTATAAAATGCCTATCATGAAATAATTTAAATTCTGTACTGAAATCCACCCCGCGTATCGCTCTGATCATAATTGGCAGCAGAATGTATATTACAGTGTTCGGTACATGGGCGGAATGCAAGCGTGTTTTCATTGCTAGGATTCGTCAGTCATCATTGCGGAGTTCATCATTGTCTACCTTTAGTTTTAGTTTAGAAATAAATACGGACTAACGAGTGGATAAGCCTTCATGGGTGTAGCTTGAAATAGTTTCTCGTCGCTTGATCGTACGTAAAACTATTTAACTGGATCAAAGGAGACTGGACAAATCTTTAAGAAATGTGGTTAGTCCACATTTCTGGTTAGTAAGAAATGTGGTTGTTAGGAAATGTGTAATTATAATACACGCAATAAAAACAAAATAATTGTTCCGTCTCGCAGACTGGCTAAAGTAGATAAAAGCTTGCTGTGTAAAAGCATTACTTTCTATAATAAATTGACATTGGACATTCGAA
Source organism: Eulithis prunata (assembly GCA_918843925.1). NCBI lineage: Eukaryota > Metazoa > Arthropoda > Insecta > Lepidoptera > Geometridae > Eulithis > Eulithis prunata. The sequence goes on from OU974006.1 coordinate 11,978,829, forward strand.
ATCTGGATTTTCTTTTGTTAAAATCGTACTATAATATTGACGAAGCTATGGCTGATGACTTTACTATGTAAAATCTATGCATTAAGTAGTGTGTACTTTAAATGTATGTACCTTCCTTTTTTATTATTTTGTAAAACGTGACTTTTCCCAGTGTACAAATTGTACCTATCAAAAGGAATAAATGATTTTGAATTGAATTGAATTGAATTGGTCTAGGTATGAACCAATTTGTAGTGAAATCTGAACAGAAAGTTTAGAGTGCCCTTGTTGCACCTAGCAGTCAGTATGGCTTATTATTTTCTATAATACTATGATAAAGCAAGCTGAATAATGGACTAGATACGCACAACATTATTCCTCTTTTCGATTTGAATAATATAAAAAAAAGTATAGTAGGTATTACTTGTATAATCCGTATTACTTATAAGTACACAAACAATCAATCAAGAAACCTTTCATTTTTTAATAGCTACCAACATAGGTAATGTACCGCGGGAAACTTCTATAAGCAATTTTATGTCTAGACGGAAATATGAGCATTCTATGAACGTCTCCAAGATATTTTTTTCTTTTCACAAAGGTTTTTAGTTCATTTTTACGATCATAATTGGAATCGTTCGCTGGTGAGTCAACAAAGACAACCGTTAGGGACGCGAGAAAATAATAACCTAAGAGGGCTAAGAACCTGCAATTACAGAGCAGTGATCGCAAATACACCTTTTCGTACGCTATTTCACAAAGGGCGCTGATTAGATTTTTAAGGTTAGTACTTCTAGTTTGTGGAACGGTTTTATTTAAAATTAAAAATGTTTCTACCACGAGAACCTACAGCAAACTACGTAAATGATCGGACCACTACAACGTGGGCTCAATAGTCCGATTATCTGTAACATCGGACTACTGAGACGAAAAAGTATCATCAGCCGATCATGCAACTAAATAATCGGACTACTGAGTCAGTTTTTACTGTCGTGGTCTTACCAGTTTCAATAGATGCGGGTTTACCTAGTACTTCAGTGAGGGTGTTTTAAAATTCGTCTAATGTCTCGTGTCGTATTGCAATCGTTTACTGGGTATGGGTACGTAACCGCTGACTATTGGGGGTGGGCCATACGTTTGACTGAACGTACAATAAATTGGGCACGGCGCAAGTATTATTTCAGCATGTAGTGTTCCGAGCAATCTTCTACACTTTCTACAGCGTAAAAAAAAAACATTAATTCCCTGTGAAATAACCTTTGTGAGTAAAGGTTATTATTATTCGGCTTTATTTATTTAATTAATTAATTAGGAAGGTCAAGTTACTATTGTGATTGTAATTTGTCAGATTCTAATGGTATCACAGTTAGAGAAACCGGTGGCTGGTGGAGGTGACAGACGAACGGACGGACAGACGGATATACAAATGCTAAAATGAGAGTTTCGCTTTTCCATAACCGGAGCGGAGCACTAAGGCTGGAATACTGAAACGTCATTCAAATTTGAGCACCACTTAAAATTGCTTTGCCTCTGTTTGACATTACTCATTAGTAAGAGATGGCAATAATTTAAGCGTGACTTAAATTGAGTGGGGTTTGAGTGGCGTCAGAGTATTCGACCATAAGACGACTTAACGTAGTTAGATATGGGCAAGGACACGCGTGAGCGATAGGTTGCAAATAAGGGAGCGGCGCGCAATCCAGAGCCCAAACAGCGCACCCCTCGTGGCCTTGTATTGTAACCCTATCGACGCAACGCAACGACCGGCCGGTACAGTTACAAGGCCGTCATGTGCAACCAAAAATAATCGATACAGCACACATTAATCCGAATCATTTGAAAACGAAGTTCATATTACACAGATAGATTTCCAATTAACAGACTGCATCATCAGAACCTAGTCTGATGTGCATGTAACTTCGGTAGACAGATAGTAGGTACTACCATAGTTTACTGGTAGGATTATAATATGTGCTGAATTGGACAAGGGGTTGTTAAGTTATAAGGATCCAAAATGGAAAAAAAATTAAGACGTCGCTCAGACATTACAAAACAGTTTTTATTATTGTTCAAAGTTAAATAAATTTTAGGTTATCCTATAGTGAAAATTATAAAGTTGGTAAACCAGTGTAGCGTGAGCTACCATTTCTAAGAGTTTCAATGACTTTGTAGTTCAGGTTAGACGGGTAACCAGCGGTATCGATTCGATATGCAAAGTTAATCTCAAACATTGTTAAAAAAACGGAGTGGGTATTATGAGTTTGACGGGGTTGTGTGTCTGTCTGTGCCTTCGTAGCTCTGAAAGTAGGCCCCGACTTGAATGCAAGAAACGCGAGATCTTAATCCGGAGCGAACTACTTGTTTTATAGGTTCAACTAAAACTGATTGGTAATTATTTTTTACTATCATATCAGAATACTTTACAATTAAAACTGTTTCATTGACACGGTTTTTGTCCAAACCATTTTTGAGATGGAAAATGCCATTTGATTCCATAGAGCGCCGCTATCTACCGATCGCCAATGCTGATGTAGTTGCTTATGTAAACCTTATTGTAAAAACAAATAAATAAATTGTCCTATACTAAATAAACATTTATATTTATCGCATCTTCAACAGGACAGGTGTGTACCTTTTGAAGTATCAATGTATATTTCATTATTTATTTAAAAGCCGTATATTAATTCCTGGTTGAGATAGAAGCTTCCGAACCCAGGGGGTTGGCTAGACCCTGCGTCAAATATTTGCTTATTCATAACTCAAAGAGTCCTACAGGCATGGTAGCAGTTATGAGACATGCATAATTACATACTTGTACCTTGTACGTCCACACGTTGCTGCTCAGCCAAGTATGGTTGTTGGTCAACGCGCAAATATCTCACTTGTTTTATCAATGTTTTAACATGGAACATGAAACCTTATACAGACGATTTGCGTATTTGCTTATTGCACACTTGCCTAGCTTGTGCAGTGCAAATTAAACAGGTAAATGTCCATTGTGCACAGAGAACGTTTGCATTGTTCAAAAAAAGACAAAAGTGCAAAGGGCTTCTGTGGTTTAGTTAAATACTAGCATAAACAAATAATACTGCACTTGTATGGTGGCATATGTTTTATACTACAATTAATGGTTTGCCCCGAAACTGAGATCTCGCAAATGTTCCCAAAATATGTAACTAAGAAATTGTAATAAGTGCCGATACGTTTTAATAGCTCTGACCGTGAATCGAGGGAAAATGGGAGGGTGCTTTACGTAGCGAAAAATATATTAGGATAGAAAGGGATATTAATATTACCCTCCACTTTCGCTTTCGCGCGTTATTAAACCGTGTCGGGCCCTGTAGCTGACGTTATAGGTAGGTACTGGTTTTACCAACTTTATAGTTTTTACTATAGCTCAAAATCCATTTGTGCAACAACAGAAATAATAAAAACGGGTTTGGAATGTTTATACAAAGCCCTGTGTGTGACGCCACACTACTTTGTACGGCTTTGTTTTTTTACTCCCGTTTGGACCCTTATTACTATACGATAGACAACCCCTTGACTGTATTATCTCGTAATTTTACCAGTAAACCCGTACCTACAAAATTCTATGAAGATCGGATAACCGGTTCAAAACTTGGGCAAATCGGCGTTATCTTTTTACAAGAAACATACAACTCCCATTTGCCCACTCAATAAAACAGTTTAAAGCTGTGTAAGCATTTTCTCAGCACATCAAAATTGCTTGAGGACACGATTCGTTAAGTACAGTATGCGAACACTATTGTTTTTTCTTCTTGTATATTTAGGACTATATTATAAAAGCTGTGTAGTCAAACACTTGATTAAAATCTAGCTCTATCACTGTTTGACAGTACCTGTTAGTAAGAGACAGAAATAATTAAACCAGCTGAATGAAGTTATGCATCGATTATAAGTAAGCAGGCAAATAAGCGAACAGAAACTACAATATCATCAGTCCGCTGTCAAACAATACAATACAATTTAGATACATAATATGCGGTTTGTTATAACATAAACCGCAGGCTGAGATAAAATTAAGAAATCCATTAAGTACTTACAAATAAAAATATATGAAATAGAATTTTGATTGAAATGTCAGATGTTTCAGACGCGCCAAAGATATCAAGAAAATATAAAACAAACAACAGAAAGCGTCTGGAAAGCTAAAGTACTTACAGCACGAGGGCGGATATTTTATACGAACCAACAAAACAAAGCTTTTGAAACTTCATTCAAACTCGTACGTACGCTAGTATACAATTTATTATAAGGTTTCTGTTGAGTTGAGATTAAACTAGATAAATTACTTATAAGATTAAAGATAAAGGGTAAAAACCGACTTCAGTTTGACTACCATCCGGTTTCGTCATCATCAGATGATGATGATAGCAGTTTATTGATATTGTTTTAGTGACCATAAACACCACTGATAAATCACAGGAAAGCAAAATACGCCATTTCGTGTACCTACTGATAACATATTTTTTCCAGTAACTCATTGATTGAGCGAGATAAGTTGTAGTGTCAATTTGGGCGAATCGGCATTGTATATTTGTGTGAATGTTTGTTCGAGTAGGTACCTATAGCTTTCGAACCGCTTATCCCAACACTTACTCCAAACCATACCTATTAATAATACAATGTGAAATCTTGTATGACGTAGAGGCCAATAGTACTTTTCAACGCACGTGTTCTGGAAAGTCTACACTGTGGAAGGATTTATCGTGACGTAGCAAAATATTCGCCATTGGAAGTACTTTCTGGAAATCTATAGGAGAGGTCTACCAGCCATCTGGACTTCTATAGGCTGATATGATGATGAGGCAAATATCGATTGTCGAGGTGCAACGTTATATAATGATACAATAAGATAAGGACAGTGTGCTGTGCTGATGCAGGCTTACCTTGGCGGTGATGTAGAACAGGTTGTTGAGTACCATCTCCGTGGCCTCCGCCGAACCGAGCCCCTCCCGTCGGCCGCTCCTCCCCGACTCCGCCGTGTAGTACTGGCAACAAACAATTCTAATTAAATTATATTATTTTATATCTATACAATATTCATATATACTATTATTAAAGTTTAAAGAAGCCAAATATTAAAATTAATAGATATGGAAAAAATTTATCGAGTTTATATGTTTGTTTGTTAGATGTACACACTTTAACTACTTGACCAATTTCATTGAAACATACAATTTAGAAGCTCATTTTTCGGATCATAACATAGGCTATGATTTTTTTTTAATTCAAGCATGTCAGATTTGTGATTCAGCGTCAACTTTCTGAACCAAAGGCCGCCGTACGCCATATAGATAACTAGCTGGCTACAGCTAGTTATCTGTATAGCGTACGGCGGCCTACGTTATTACTGAGTATTGCCCGCGTGGTACTCAGTAATAAAGCACCATACAAAGTATGCTTCCCGTTAACTTTATAGCGAGACCTTAAGTAGGTACCTACAACCTACCTACTTCTTTAAATGTGACTTCAGAGGTTGGTATTTTTTACCTACGCTATCTCCCTACCTACCTACACCTTTCATTATTTTATTTTTTGTATTTTAAGAACATGCTAAGCTTGAAACAGACCGATTTTGGTATTTATAACTTCAAGGAATACGATTTTGCAAACTAACGTTTAGGCCCAGTTTGACCCACTTAGGGGTTCAATTTCTTAAAATCCCGTCTAGTGGGTGCTTGTGTCATGTAAGGAAAGTACATTCCAAATTTCAGCTCTCTAGCTTTTGCGGTCTGGCCTGGAGCGTGATAGGTAAGTCAGGTTAAATTTACCCTCTTCTTTTATATTAGATTAAATAAATCATTAGCAAACATATCGTTAATGGAAAATCCAAAAAAATACAGATTTCTAAATCTTTGGATGATTGCTGTTCTTTATTTATTTGAAAGCCTAACAAAGTACTTACTAATTTATTTGGTGACATGGCCCAATCACGCTAAAGTTCAGCTTATATTTTAGTATGTTTACAACATGTATGGACACAAAAAGACATGCGATCGTGTGTCTTCCAACGGGTAACTCTGCCAAGTTCGGCAAAGCAACGCCGCGCCGCCGGAGCAACAATGCCCCGTGTATAAACTTACACGAAACAATTCAAGCTATATTTTGACACCCCCTCCTATTAACGCCTCAGCGGCTGCTGGACCTACCTATATGACGGCTAGATTTACATGAAACTTGAAGGCACTTAGATAATTTTAGATCTCGATTAGGAATAACACAATGACATATTATGTATAATATGTGAATATTTATTTATTTATATGCAATATCATCATTATCAGCCAAATGAAGTCCATTGCTGAAAATATTCCACATGAAACGTCTCTATCCGCATATCCACGCAGACTTCCTGCGATCTTTACGACGTCATCGGTCCATAGTTTGGAGGGCAGGTCTACACTTCGTAGATGTTAGTTCAATATCAATGAACATAACGTAACAAACGTACGATGATTTAAGGAACTGCTTTGCAACGTGGCACTCATTCTGATCCCATTTCTATTATCGGCGACGCTATACACCCTGACCTCATTTAACTATTTTTAACATTAATTAATGTTTTGGACGGGCATGTGACTCTCATTTCACATTTTGTTTAATTGTTCTAGTTTCAAAGTTTCATAACTTTCTTGTTGTTTTTTTACTAGGATTCTCAGAAAGCCTTTTGTAACGTGAATGAACGTGCGTCATGGGAGCTGTTATTGTACAGTTAAGTACCTGCTATTAATTAAATGAATGCTGAAAGATATTGGTCCAAGTTTTGCTCAGACTCCGCGGGCAAAATACGAACACAATACTTAGCTGCTGGGCTCTTATTCCGCAAACTTTAATCTCAATATACATAGGTAGTATACGGAAGCATAGTCTACAGATAGAGAATTATAGAACAAGCCGATGGTCCAAGTGTTACAGTTAAGTATTCAGTTGTAGTCGCAAAATACAAAGACCCTTGTTGTCTGAGAAACAATGATCCTGGGTTCCATTGTGTTCATAGAACGAAACTAATTGAGACAAAGTGCCTACTGCTCCCGACCTGCCTCTTCATAACTTACTGAAACTGAGTTCCTTTCAAAATGTTTAATAATACCCGGTAGTGCCATGGGTGTCATTTCATATGGCATAACTAGCCTTGTAGTAGTGTCACGGCAAAAGCCAATTTACGCGTGACATACTATAGGTAGTGTTCCGCTCTAGTTTTGGAAAAACGGAACACTTATGGTCTCAATCCGGTGTCTATCTGTCCGTCTGTTTGTTACCTCCACCAGAGCTGAACCTAGAGTTGAAATTCGGCATGAAAATAGTTGGTTACAACCCATGGAGTTTGTAAGTATATGAAAACAATATTCTAATTCCTCAATGAGCGGGGTATCTAATAAAAAGCTTGGCAAAAAGAGCCTCATACTTAGAGTTCTTATTAAAAAATGAGGTTGAAGAAAAAAAATATTTAGTGTGGCATATAATATCATTCCAGACGGATTTCTCATAAAGTACCCGTCAAAATGGGTGATTTTTTCAGAAAACCTGTATCCTTATCGTTAGAGGAAAATAAAACTATAGACAACTTCTAAAAATTTACTAAATTTGAGAAATTAAACTATAACCTGAACTATATCTTCATGAAAAATCATACAAATGGGAGCTCATGTTACATTGGCTTTTGGACAGTGAAGAGCTGATTATAAAACAAATTTTTAACCTAACACCACAAAGGTTCTTTCACAAGGAACACTCCATGCACATGTGCAAATAAAACTTAAACTTGCGCCTTGGCAATTATTTATAACATGTATAAATTATTATTATTTATATTTATAACATTATTTTAAAATGGTATTCTAATCTAACTCGATATTCCCATGGCGAAACCGCATTTAAAGTATAGAGGTAGGTACGTAAACGCACCCCTATTCAATAGGTAATATAAAGCTTCAGCTAATTATCAATTTATTTCATTCTTAAGCACGAGATCGAGTATCGAGAATCTTATCTTTTGCGAAACAAATACCTCGTTTTTCAAGTTCATTTAAGAAAAATAGCAGCTCGAGTGTCTATTTCGTTATTGCAAAGTATCATAATTCTAGTTTCTTTGTTTACTTGATAAATACCTACAACGTCGAGTAAAAGAAAGGCCAATTAATCGAAGCAGACGACTCGACATCCTACGAGTATTATCGTTTGTTAGCGTTTCCTTCCGCTGCACGGGGTATTCGTCGCTAAGCAACGCTTCGATGGAGGATTTATAATTTTCACATTTTACGCACCTACGCTATTCCACTTTTGAGCACAAATCAATTTTTATTTAGGTGCCCAAAAGTTAAATAATTTTAATATTGAAAATGATGTTACCATTTTGTTTATTTTGAACCACCAACCAGGTTCTTAGACATGTTTGGTGGAAATTGGTGGAGTCGCTTCCAAGTTATAAGGACGTTCATCAGCTCCGAAAACAGTACACGCGGACGGAGTCGCGGGTAACAGCTAGTACTGAATAAAACATAATTAACTTTGCCTTTGACTAACTTGAACACGGTAAACTGAGATCTTGCAATCTTTAGTTCACTTTACAACACGGGAAAATATAAATATCTTGGCAAATAAAACATTGATTTTACATCAGAGATGTGCTACGTTGCTAAGCATAGTTGCGTAGTTTGAATATTTATTTTTTAATACAGTTGCTCAAAAAGTGGCGTATTGCAGGGACGTATAGCGTTCGGGATGTGGGCTATTACATACTCGTGCTTTTATTTTACTTTTACCGAACTCGTGCGTTCTCTTTCCCAACTGTCAAAATAATGTCAATTAAAAAGAAAAACCCACCATGAAGTTTTTACTAAAAAAAATCATAGAACTTTTTATGATTCATGCAAATAAGTATATTTCTAAAAAGAAGCTACTAATTTGTTTCAATATCAGATTTAATGATTTGATTGAATGAGTTAGGTTAGGTTTCATTTCATTTCATCTCATTAAATTTCATTTTCATTTCATATCAATAAAAAAATTCTACTGAAAACTTAGCTGTATGGGCATGATTCCCTTTGCCTACTAGAATGGGTGAAGAAAAAAAAAATCTTTGCTTATATTCTACGGTTTGCGCCATTTTTCAGAAATTGTCTTAGTTGAGTTTATTGTGTTTTATTATTTTATTAAATTGCTTCATTTTTTCGCAACTGTATTAAAAATAGTCGTTCAGTACACGTGCGGAACCGTCATTGCAACTTGTTCCGACTGTCAACCCTCGCCTTCGGCGGCGCCTCGGCTCGGGTAGACATTTGTCGGAACTCTTTGCAATGACGGCCTTTCCGCACTTGTAATGAAATATACTATATTTATTTATTTCCACAATTGCTAAGTCCAGCTGGAAAGATGTGCTGTGAAACCGCGCAAGTTACTTGTAGTGATGACCGACGATAGTGAACACCCTCTAAGAAGATTAAGTTTTGAAATTTTCATAGGAATGTTGCGAGGTTTCAGTTCGTCGTGAGCTTCTAGATACCTATGAACTGTTGCATCCACTTTACACTTTACAGTATTGGTCCCCTTTACAGTACAGCGACACCCTGGAACTAACTTTCCCGAAGGACGGATCCGAAACGCTTAGGGCGAACCGTCTGCTTCCGATTGATACTGACATTATAATAATAAAGGGATCTTTCCAGATTGTTAGTAAAACTTGCAATATCCGGCTCCCTGTTTTCAACAGACAAGTAGTTTCGTGTTACTGTCTGCATGGCTGCTACATTTTATAATAGAACTGTATAGTCACATAATATACATAATAACATTTATACTTAGGTATAGCTGTATTGTATACTATATATAGTGCTTGTAGAGTTTTTAGATCTCGCCGGAAATTGTAAGTAGTTTTCGAAAGCTATTTATATGCCGATATAGCCGTTCAATCAGCATCCTTACAAATCTATATGAAATCATCGTTACGAGAAGGATTTTTAGACTATCCCGCTTTACATATTCCGGAGATGTGTAACTACCCCCCGTATGATCGCATCAACACTAATATACTGATGAATGCACCACAGTCGTATTGGTTTTAAGCGTGCCTGAATGAGGTTTAACCTCGCAATTCTATTCTTAGGCAATTTTTGCATTTAAACAAGTCGTGCGGGTCAGTGACGGTCATCTGCATTGTGAGATTGCATTAGTGCGTCGTTCTTGCAGCTGCCGAGCATCGGACGCCATTCACGCGATGTAATACAGTAGGAATAATGCAGACCGACTGACCCCTCATCTCACAGCTTAATTTGGAAAACCGGTCAAAACCAAAGCAGGGGTAGCACATTTATAGATGCACAAGCATTTTAAACTGTAATGTAATTGACATAGTAACAAGTATCACTTGAGCTTTGAGTTGCCAGAGAGCCCTCGGCGGGGCGCGTGTCCTCGGTACTTTTCAAACAGTTTTATGCATTTTAACAATAAGGGTATTAAGTAGGTAATCATACTTTATAAAATGTTTTCGATCAGTCTTTCACAAATACCAGTATAACATTAAAAATATTCGAGGAGTTTTAGTGAAACAAAAATCTAATCATTTTGGCCACGACAACCTAATATAAATCCAACTACCGGTAGCTCTCGCGGCAGTCTTTTATCAAGGCGGTGGAGTTTTATTGTACGCAATCAAGACTCCCAAGGAGCTCAAATGTTACGCATTGCGATGATGCTAATAACGTGTAATGCAGTCATTTCAGTTCCGTCTCATTATGAAATTAGATTTATTCTGCGGAACTATAGAAACATCTGTCTATAACTCGTGTTTTGTGATAAGCCACGCTTTTTCATATTATAAAACAAGTTTTAGCACCTTCACCTAGGTTTCTCTATCGCGTTTTGCTAAACCTACCATACCCCTAACTGTCTAACTTGAAATTTGACATTAATATTGGCTTGGTGACTCCTGTCCCTAGGTTATTTTTCTGAACTTTTACAAAACGTGAAAAACTATTACTTTTGTGGTATTTGTAAGAGATCTATAATTACTTTTTATTAGTGTAACGCTTGCCAATTTGTAATCCCAAAACTTTGATATCGCCGTGTCATATATTCGTTTCAATCATAATAATTCTCAGCTCTATGTAAACCCTGTGTAAAACTAACTAATAGTATTGCATTATAAGTCAGCAAATACCTACTAAGTACTTAGTAGTAGTAGAGCTCTTTGTGAGAGCTCGTCCGGGGAAGTACTACCACCGTACCTATTTCTGCCGCCAAGCAGCGATGCTCGCATTGCTGTGTTCCGGTTTGAAGGGTAAGGACGCCGGTGTAATTACAGGCACATGAGACTTCAAGATCTTTACGTCTCAGAGTGATGGACGCAGTGCATTGCCTTACACGGCACGTCCTCATTGTACTTGCTCTGTGAGGTAATGCATTGTTATAGGCCGAAGTTATTACTTAACATTAGGTGAGCTATCAGCTTGTTCCATTACTTTTATCATATAAAAAAAAAACTACTAGTTTAAAGCTTCAATCTGAGAATATTGGCAGGCTTCAATAAACTTAGGAGGAACCAGGTTGATACTTAGTAGTAATATTTTACATATTGGGTTTAAATCGTAGGCCAAACCTAGCTAGTCCGCGTTTAGACCCTAGTTTAGAACCCGTGTCATAATCAGACCGAGTCTTTACATAACAAAAAGTTTGCGAAATAAATAGCGATTGTTTCGTAACTAGATCAAAAAATTCAAATACTCGTACACGTTTCCGTAACACTAATTTGCATACATAGCGAGTGCATGGACAAAAGTCAAGTTTTCGTTGACTGGTGTGTGAAACTTTGGATTAAAAATGTTTTTGTGTACCTTTGTTCGGTGTAAAACCACTCCAACGTAGTAAAAGTTTAATTAAAAACGCGAATTAAATTAACGAAAACCCTGCACGCAGGCACTTCTTATGCAGAACAATTTTTCAACAATCTACTCGTAGCTTGGAGCACTAACGCAAACGAAATCCTTGATTTCAGTATTAGTACATTACTGCAGCGGCCCGCAACAGAGGCAATGAGAGTCGAAGACGAGGCACACATACGTGAGTCCATCATTGCCTAGTTGTGGCCAAGGCTTGTATAGTACTTTTCTCAAATAATGCGCGGAAATTAAAACTAAGTACCTAGGCAAAACTATTTAGTTGAAAATATAATTTTCTCAAACATGCTTGGAAATTAAAGCATTATTTTAACAACCTTCTTCGAGATAAATCGAAAATGCAGTACTGGCCAAATACATGCGAGCAGCGGCCGGCAATAAATGTATGAAAATCCATTGCCGGCGTGTTTAGCGGCCAAATAAATTACATACAAAACTCTGTCGTGTAATTTAAAAATGGAACGATCTTTTACTCCATAACATAACATAAATCCAATAACGAACAACAAAGTTACAGTGTTCATTTGTTTTTTTTTTCAATAATTAGCTTTCTATTTGAAAGCCTTATCGAAATTTTAATAAAACCTTTGATAAGTTACCTCCTTGGTTGCCATGTTATGGAGTAAAAAATCGTTCCATTTTTAAATTACATGACAGATAAGAGTTTTGTATGTGATTTATTTGGCCGCTAAACACGCCAGCAATGGATTTTCATACAATTTTATCTGGCCGCTGCTCGCATGTATTTTGGCCAGTACTGCATACTTGGACAAAAATGCTTTGTATGTTTGTTCGACGAGATCTTTTAAACCGCGCATCCGATCTTTATAAAATTTGGTAGGTATACGGATAGTACTCTTAAGTTTTACTGGTTTGTTAAATGAAGTAAATCGGTCAAGGGGTCGTGAAGTTATGAGGGTCCAAAGGGAGTAAAAAAAAGTCGTACAATAATATCAAGTGGGGTGTCATATGATAGGGTTTTGTTTAGACATTCCAAATCCGTTTTTGTTTTGAATCTAGGTCTAATAGTTTTTGAGTTGTTGTAAAAATTATAAAATTGACAAATCCAGTATAACGTGAGCTACCATTTCTAGAAGTTTCAATGATTTTGTAGTTCAAGTAAGACTGGTACATAGCTAAACGGCGATTTCAAAGCGATTTGCAAAGTTTATTACAACCATTAGTCAATAAAAATTGTTTGGGTTTTATTAACCTCCGACCATCACGAGATCTCAGTTCCGGGCGAACGTTAAGAAGGGTTGTATGGTCTATCTGAATTTACTACGGGTAATTTGATGGCAGCTTACAAGTTGTGGAGCTGTTCATAGGCATTAACATTGACATCTTGTCTTCTTATACTCTTGTGTGAATGTATAAATACCTGTATGTATGAGAGTGGGTTGGCAGGCGGCACGTTCGGGTCCACCAGCTCGATGTTGACGAGCCAAGGCAACAAGTATTGGAGCAACAGCTGACGTACTTCCGTGCGAGCTGTCTGAAACCGCGCGGTGATCTCTGCGAAACAATAACAAGTCAGCAAACATGTAATTGAGCTATCACTTCTAACACAAACCTACGAGGCATGCTACGGAAAGCCCCGATTTAATGAGCAACTAGCACCAGAAAGCTTACTAGGCCGCTTCCTTGAAAGAATGCAGCAGAGCCTCTGACATATTTCATGTCACGGCAGACATCAGCAACGATATCAATGAGAACGTAGTAAAGAGGTAGGTAGAATAGAAAATAAAATACGGGCTTATATCAGTAGTTTTGTAAAGAAAGAGCTTTCAAAGGCGAGTTGGCTCGAGTCGCCTCTACGAAAAGCTACGTCTACGAGCAGCTACGGCTACGAACAGCTACGGCTACGACCAGCTACGACGTAGTTAAGTGCTACGCGCACTTTAATTTTATAAACTGGTACAGAAGGCGCGTAGTCTTTTGCATAAAAATACCGCAAAAAAAGTAAACTGTTTACAAAAGTCTGCTTTGATATTATAATATTGTGAGTATCACAATAGTTTTACAACTCTAGACCTAAAGTAGCTGTTATGAATTTTTGATTACTCTGAAGGTAAGTTGGACGGAAAGTGGACCGGAGGCAGACGGTTTGGTAAATTGGTGCAGCCGTTTCGAAGTTATGAGAATATTTGCTCTGTAAATCAGGTATTAAGGAATCTCAAGCATCATCATTTCCCTGCCCTTATCCCACGCTAGGTGGGGTCGGCACAACATGTTTTCTTCTTCCACTCACTCCTATCATTCGTCGATTCTGAATCTACTGCTCTCACATTCATATCCTCTTTCACACAATCCAACTACTTCTTCTTCGGCCTTCCTCTACTTGCACACCCAGCCACACTCATATTCATAACTCTTTTCGTAATATGACTTTCATCCCTCCTCATTACGTGTCCATACCATGCTAATCTACCACTCCTCACCTTTTCAATAACAGGCGCCACTTTCACACTTCCCCTGATATACTCATTCCTTATTTTATCCAACCTCGTCACCCCACACATCCATCTTAACATTCGCATTTCAGTAGCATGCACTCTCTTTTCATCCGTCTTCTTCGTTGCCCAACACTCTGAATCTCTGATTAAGGAATCTCAAGCATAATTGCAATTTCAAACATTAATTTCGTCTCCATTTATTCAGATTTGATGAACTGGCTTCAATGCTCCAAAGCCTGATTATGCCAGCAATGATGAAGAGGTTCCAACGAGCATTTCATTGTCATTGAGGTTTAAACTAACTTGTTTTAGGTACTGAGATTTTAAAATACATGAGATTCAAGAGTATAGAGTGAATAGGTATCTCCTAGGTAAGCGTAGCTCAATAAAACTTTGCCAAGATGACATTTTCCCGTCATCTTGGCAAGTTTTATTGAGCTACGAAGATAGATTAATACCTTTTTGGGCTCTCTACTCTTGTGGATCGTAGACGTATGCTAGATGCCGTATTTCTTCATAAACTAGTGAATGGCATTCTTGACGCTCCTGATCTCTTAGCTCTTGTTTCTTTTTGTGCTCCTTACAAGCTGCCCAGAGCATCTAGGTTTAACCTGTTTTTTGTTGACGGAGCTAAGTCCAACTTGGGCTATCACGCGCCACTATCAAGAATTGCTAGGCGGTATAATGCATGTTCAAAATCAAATGAAATGGATGTGTTCTCTGAAAATGTGATGAAACTGAAAACTTATTTCAAGCGTGACAACTCATTTTGTCAATTAATTGGTGACCCTTAACTACGATTTTAACATTTTTAATTGATTTATTATGATTATTTTTTATTGTAAATATTATTTCTAACTATTATTATCTTGTAAAGTAATTACACTATATTATTTTTTAATACTTGTTTTGTATAATTATTGTTATTTAATGCTTTTGTATGTTTTATTAATTTGATTAAGCATTATTATTCCATATTCTCTTTGTTACTCGATCAATTTATTTTTTAAACCAAGCTGTCTTCGCCTGTAATTGTGGTGGCATTTGATCTGATACCTTTTTAACTTTATCTTTTTTATTGTAATGATGTACTCGTACACTATGTTGGTGATCAATAAATAAATAAATAAAGCGTGCTACATCGTCGACCACATCATCGCTTAGCATCAGGTGAGATTGTGGTTATATTGTATACTACTTATATTGTAAACGTTTCAAAATTCCTTTCTTAGTGCACCCCTACACTATATAAGGATACTACCCTCCAAAGTTCATACCTCTAGAACTTATAGTTTAGGCTGTGCGTTGATTCTAAGTCAGCTTCAAAAGAATTTTATCTAATTATTTAGATTGTATAAAAAACCCTAAGTGTGGGTGTTGCCATAGTTTAGAATCGGTCCAGTAGTTCTGAAGATTACTCCCAATGAGCCTACAACAAAACAAGACCGGTCAAGTGCGAATGGACTCGAAGTTTCAGAACCAAAACTGTATACCTAACTGGTTCAGGCATTCTTTTATAACACATAATTATTTCAAAGTTTTTGCTCTATAAACCTCTGAAATAAGGGCCCATGCTTGTTTTTGGACTGTTTTCATCATAAGTAAAAAACTGCATTTTAGCAAAAAAAATTAAATCGACTTAGAATGTGCAACACAAGTCTTAAAATTCAGGCATTCTTCTATAACATACAAATACAGTGAAACCTGGGTAAGTGAGAACTGGATAAGTGAGAAAACTCTATAAGTGAGAGTAATAGCCAGGACCCGTCATTTTAAGCTTCCAAAACCTCTATTAGCGAGAAACAGAAACCTTTGTAAGAGAGTCGTTTTTCCCTCATGGACCTCCGTAAGTGAGACTGCTACTTATCTATACCCCTATAAGCGACAGTCGAGCTTTATTTATTTATATTATTTAGGAGGAACAAATGACAAAACAAATTACAAATTTAACATCTGCTATTTTATGCCTCATTCTTAACTTTCGTGGAACTTCCTACCATTGTTTTTGTATTGTTTTCTCGTCAATATTGTACCTATTCTATTTCGTGGAACTAAATAACACGTGTCCACGTGTGCCTGTGTACCGTCCTGTTTGTCGGACTTACTCAGTTTAAATACAAAAACAGAAACCCAAACGAAATTGACGGATTTGTTTAAGTGTAAATAAGCTCTAAATAAAATATAATTACATAGTGCATGAATGTACCTGCATTAGCGAGAAACTCGGGTTAGTGAGAAACCTCTATAAGCGAGAATGAGATTGTGCTCTCTTGAACTCTCGCTTATCCAGGTTTGACTAATTTCAAATTTATCGCTCCATACCCTGCGAGATAAGAGCATGCCATTTTTGAGACTGTAAAACATTATATAACAACACCTTTCAAATGAGACCCCAACTCAATTCGGTGGTATCACTTTGAAATTTTTACCTCCTCTATTTTTGACATTTTGATAATGAATATATTTTTTTAATTATGTTTCACACTTTCAATATGTACTTGCTATCATATTCTATTTTATGTGCAATAACATGATGCGCTTGCAGTAATAAAGTTAGGTAGGTAATTCAATGAAGAGAGTCCGCGAAGAGTCGCTCTGTGACCCCGCTTTACAGGCTTTGAGTCACTAAACGGTACTACTTACTTGTTACCATTATATCTAAACCTTAACGTGCTTTTAATTGTACCAGCAACAGATTTTCGCAAATAAAGAATTTTTACTTTTATGTATTTTTATATCACAAATCAAAAGCTTTTAGGTTGTTTCTGAGATAATAAGGTTTGTGAGAGAAAGACGGACAAAGTAGCACCATAAGGGTTGCGGTACCCTGCGGTACAGCTACAAAGCTAAGAATTCCAGATAAATCACTTTTCTTACAAAAAAATCCGCATTCAAATCAGAACCCTACTTTCAGAGCTACGAGGGCACAGACAAAAACCAACACCCGACACACAACATACTCAATGTGGGTGGTTAATAATGAAATAGACCGTCGACTACCTTCCCCACTGCAGGCATCGAACACTCCCTTTGATATAGTAGAGCTGTGAGTTTAATGATTGTAATCGAATATATGGCACGGCGACATCAAAGGTTTGGGATTACAAATTTGCAAGCGCACGTAGTTGTATATTGATAGCCTTATACAGTGATTGCATTCGGCCCTACCGTGGGATGTTTGATGCCATAATTGTTTCTCGATAGCCTATAGCACCCCTCTGTAAATATACTACTATGTAACTAGTCCTCTATTCTATTACACTCTGACCACGCTAAGATTGCAATGGAATAAATGGACAACCTAATAGAGATCTCAACATGATATCAGCTTACGTCATAAACTGTCGTGCTTCGAGTACCTACATAAGTTGTAAAATTATTTTTGAATTACAAAAAGTGCTGTCAAATCTAATTATTATTATTATTTTCAGCCTGCATCTTCTCACTGCAGGACAAATGCCTCCCTACCCCCCTTCTAACTAAAGTTTTTCAAAATCTGCGACGTTTTACGAGTACCTAGATGTTGCAGATGTAAATGGTCCGAAAAATGTTAGCCGAACTTTATGCGAACCCATCCATAAATAGTAGTATGAATTAATGAGGTTTGTTTTTATGATTTGTTTGTTAGGTTTGATTCGTAATTAAACAGTAAACACGTCACGCTTCATTTTGGTAATCGTTTAACAGTGGTTAAGGTTTACATTTGCTGATTGCCAATATATGTAATTACATATTTAAAATACAATTAGTGAAGCATCCACTCGCTTTCACTATTATGATTTTTTCGGCAACTCTTTGCTAGAACGACGAATTGCGTACTTTTAAAATAGTAGATAAGTAGGTACTTCACAACCTTCTACAGCTGAAACTGTTAGCGCGTGAAAATTCACTTGGCGCGTTAGTACTGTCAATGGGCATCTCAAGGCGTCTATTTAGGTTTATGTAGAAGCAATAGTCCCGCGGCGTTGTGTTGCGTCACAGGGTACTACGGCATAAATATATTTGTGTTGCAGCCGAGGCGAGGGCTTTCACAGTAATTAAAGAAATGGGTTTGAGATAATCCCTTACCAAAGTAACGTGACGTGTTCAAAAAATGTTTGAGGAGGCAATTTTGAAATTGCACTGTGTTGCTCTGCTGTCACAGCTAATCGCATTACCATATTAGATCCCTGCAGACGGAGTTGCGGGCAGGTGAGTTAGGCCGCTTATCATCATCAATATATATAAAACTCTTTTGAAGCTGACAGAGAATCAACGCACAGCCTAAACTAAAGTCCTAGAGGTATGAAATTTGGAGGGTAGTATCCTTATATAGTGTAGGGGTGCACTAAGAAAGGAATTTTGAAACGTCACACTCTAAAGGGTAGAACGCGAGCAACGCCGCGGGCGACGGCTAGTTAAACATAAAAGACAGCCCTCGCAAATTAACTGAAAGAACATGCACACATTCCCTTTACTATATGTAGACAAAACGGTTTTATCTCTAAGGATATTGTGACGTGTGTGTGACAGATGGTTTTACTATTTTTTTATACTTCTTTTGGTAAAAAAATATTACCGAATATAGTACAATATTACATTTACAGAAACTGCGGTGTGATCTTTTTCTTCTTCCTGCCCTTATCCCAGTGATACCAGTATTTAAATAATAATAGTTATCTTCTAGTAATTTGCATAGCAAATGTGAAGTAGGCAAACGCGCCTATATTTTCTGTAATATTAGAACCCACTTTTTCGATATTCACAATACTTTGCGAATCTCTATTTAGGCATACTTTGACATTAAATAAACGTACTATAAAATATGGTACTCTAACACTGGTAGAAATCATTACTCTGTTCAGTAGAATGAAAGTTAACTTTGCTGGGGCTGCGCTTGTGGCTTAGTCCACGCTATCGCATAAGTGACACATGCACTGCACACTAAGTATACAAGGCTCCGGCCGCAATCAAGATCAAAGACCGCCTCCACCCTTTCATCGTTATTGCAAAAGAGGAACGTCTGGAAGAGATCGCTCATAGCGATAAGGCCGCCCATTGTACTTCACATAAGAATAATGAACTCTGTGTTTATTTTATAATTTCTGTAAATGTGGTGTACAATAAAGAGTTTTCTATCTATCTATCTATTGCGTATGATCCATTGGCATCAATACACTATAACCAAGTCCCGATTTTGGGAATTGATGCAATGTCCATTATTATTACTTTTGCTGCATAAATGATTTTTACATGTAATCAACGGGACCAAAAGGTTACGATTAATACCCTCCGAAATCAATTTCATCGCGGCCACGGCTGAACAGCCTCGTTCTGCCGGTGGCATGGATATTAACGCAACTTTCATCCAGGTTTTTACGCCAATCACTATGACCGGTTTATACCTCCGGGCATATTGAGCGCGTACCTACCTATAGAGTTGTATTTTAATTGCGTTCCGGACTCTCGCCTCTCGGTAAGAATTATACTCGTATTGGCTAGAAGCACTTTAAAATGAAAACTAAAACTTATCGAACTGCTCTACGTGCAGCAGTTCTAAAAGTTTCAGTATTCGAACTGACAAGTAAACGACCAACAAACTCTCAGTAGGCAGCTAGTACGGTTTCTTTTGTAATATATATATGTATAGACAGGGAATATTGGAAGTCTTTGGAAGAGAACTTTTCCCAGCAGTGGGGAAAGTTAGGTTAACAAAAAAAACGTTCTGTAACTTACAATACTTAGCTGTAAGATTAAAATTATCATTTCCATTTACAATTTGTGTCGAGATTCGCTTAGTTTTCAAGTAACGTCATGTCTCGGTGGGAACTGACTCTAGTCTTGGCTCACTCGATCTTATTATTTTTTTGGGCTTGACTGTTTAAATCGTATCCATATATTTAATTTTTTTATTTAGCGTTCCTAACATAAGTCCTGCTAGCACTATCTGTTTGTGTCAAATTATAAAATATATTAATAACAGAGTAGCTCATAATAATGGCTTAACAAAGCTAAATTATAGTAACTGTAAGCTTTACTTACGCCTTTGTAGACAGTTATTTGTTTGAAAACAGTGTAACTTTAGCTGCTCTGCAAATAGGTATAATATATACAGGGTGTTACCAGACCACTTCCGAAAACGAAAGGGGGAGCTACAGCACACCAAAACCCAACCTTAAAAAATCAGTTATCCTGAAAAATAATTATAGCCGGAGAAAACAATGTTTAAAGATTTGTATTTATTTCGCCAGCCCGCAATGTACGCATTCACGTAGGTAAGGTCGAGGCGTAGTACTATTATTTATTCTGTGTCGTAAGTGCCTACTAACGTAGGTAGGTACTAACGTAGGTCGCTCGCACGTCGCGTACTTGAATGACCCGCGATGAACTCTCAGCTGTTCATGCTGTAGTAGATGTAATCTGCGTGCTGCGTGTACATTGCTGCTTTATTTGTTTTATTTGTTTTTTTGCTTTTTTAAATGAGATAATTAGGTAGATATGTCTTATTATGTTGTACTGTGTGTATGTAACTAGAAAAAAAATTAAAAAGAGATAGTCAAGTCAATTTTTTTTTTCGCGATTTTTTTCGCTTAATGTTTTCAGTATCATGGTCTGATTGGAACCTCCAAGTTTTCGGAAGTGGTCTGGTAACACCCTGTATATATATTATATATATATATATATATATATATGTGTATATATACCTAACAAGTCACAAAACAGAAACAGACATACCGGATCGGACGGCCGTTCGCCTCCCTACAGTTACGAGTATGTGGAGTAAGTCAATAACTGAGAACACACAGTCAATACTTCTTGTTCTTTTTAGCAAAATGAAAAGGATCTAACTCGTTGCATATTTTTTGTGTACACAGAATCACTTTTGAATGACTATTTGCTGTTGTGCAGTTGTTAAAAGTTGTGTAAATTGCAAACCCTTTGACAAAATGGCCAGTCGACAACTTTGTACAGTAAATACAGCCATATTGTGTATGTGACGGCTGAATATTGTTCATAATATGAGCAAGACCGGTCAATTGTAAATTGACTCGCCTGCCGAGGGTTCCGAACCAAAACTTCTTACGAGTATTTGGTGTTATAGTTTTTTTTAATCTATGCAATTAGAGACTTCGTTTTACTTTTCCTGTAAATTTCATATAATACGGTTGTATCGCATAATTATAATTAAGTATTACAAAAAACTAAAGGTAGTATTTAATACTGAATGTCTCGGGTACAAACTATCGATACAGTTACTAAGCTCATTAGATATTACTCAATTCGAATAATCGATAGTAATCCAAACACCATCTAATTATCATCAATAAATAGTAGATATTCTGCATTGTTAATATAGCTATTACCATGTCCTGTATTATCTTACTAAGTGGAATCACCACAATATAGGTAATCCCATCCTATCCTACCACTATGTATGTATAAATGTAACATGTTTGTGTTTCAACTACTGGTTCCATTTGGATGAAACTTAGAACATCTTTAAATAGTTCGTAACCTGAATTGACACACGGTACTTTTTATCCCGAAAAATTAACAGGACGCACGGGACGCAGACAAAGTCGGGGACGGAAGCTAGTATAACATATATCGTGTTGAGTCCAATAGTACGACGCGTACTGAACCAACATACGCGTAATGTGCGGTTAGGAACGTCGACTGTATATGGACGAATAGGGTTGCCATATTTTCCTGACATGTATACGAGAGACTTTTGCCCCGAGCTTTGCAAAATCAAACCTATGCACACCAACATAACCAAAAGTGGCATCATGCATATGCATAATCGCATAATTATTTTAGGATTGTTATTCATGAGTATTTATGCTAATTTATCCAAAACTAGCTGACCTGCTCGCATTTCGTCGATTAACTCCTAAAGGACTTTGAATAAATGTTTGCAAATGGTGATATAAACTGATATAATTTCACAATTTCGAAAATACGGGACGCGTGGCAATACGAGACATCACAGTCAAATACGGGACATGTCCCGTATTACGGGACGTTTGGCAACCCTAGCTATAGGATTATGTTTTAGCACTACGTTTGTTTACGGATCCTGCAACACAGTTTTTGAAGCTCCAAAGTATCAAAAATTGTAAGTTTGTAGTTGGAGCGACGCACAAAGGATAGAACTTCATAGTCTTTATCAAAGTTTTACTTATACCGGAATTGAACAAAGCAAAGAACAAGATAGACGGGTCTATCTAAAGCAATATACAGCTATTCATTTTGTTTTGCTGTCACTAACAAAATGCAAAGTTCGAAGATGAAATGGAGGAATGCGATTTATGTTAGTCTTTTAATAATTATTTACATTCATAAAATAATTAAAATGAAAAAAAAAAAAGCTCGGGAACCGACTTTGATATGACTACCTTCCAGCTTCATCAAGATGATGAAGCCGGCGATGTTAAGAGTTCATTGGGATTATAGTCTTCTTATCTCAAAATCAGCAAATCTTGTATTATGGAACTAGATTGCTGATAAAATACTTAAATACATTCGTATAATACACATTAACACCCAGCATGGAACAAACAGCTATGTAACCAAGTCAATGGGTTAATGACGAAGACTTACAATTGACGATTGAAGTCAAATGTACTTTAACCCAACTTTGTTTTTAAGGGCTTTGTATTCTCTTCAGTGAAAAAACCAAGCTCGTATGAGTTAGCGGCCAACTCTGGTGACGGAGTTTTTAGGCCGTCTTAAGGCCCCGTCGCGGCTTAACGACTGCTTGAGCCGGGAGCGACAGTTTAACGTGCGCTCCGTAGCACGGAAGCGCTCAGATGTACATTATTGCCACAAATGGTCACCCATGCAAATAGTGACCGCGCAGAACGTCGCTTAACTTAGATAATCGGTGAAGATTGACTAAGCAAGCTACGCCACTAGCGCTTCCTCCTCAGTATAACCTTTGTAAGATGAAGAGAGGATGGTACCTGAGAACATGGGCATGGTGAGTTCAGGATGCAGCTGGCTGAGCTGACGGGACAGGTAGAGCTGCGAGCGGCAGTACGTGGTGCAAAGCAGGGCGTCCAGCGTGCCGCGACCTTTCTCCGAACCTGACGACAAACAAACAAACATTGGCAACTATCGGTCAGCAAATAATGGACGGTTTTCTACAACTAAGTGGTAGTTGGAAAACGGAACAAATTGTCATATCCGTTCAAAAGTTGGTCACAGGATTTTGTAGGTCTGGTAGGTAGGTCTAGGAAAACCTTTGTAAAAAATCTTTAGCGCCTGATACAATTTTCTCTACGATTTTGCATAGTTATGTAATCCAGTGATTTTACATTTTTTTAAATGTTTTTTAAATGTGCGAACGAGAATTTGTTTGACAGTAACCGTCGCCTGCCACAATGAGAGCGTTTTGACTTTATCCAATGCTAATATAATAAAATAATTATTTATAGTTATATAAAGCTACATTACCACTCACTCACTGACTCATTGACATGCCCTGAGAGACAGAAGGAGTGGAGCTACACCACAATAATGTTCTACGAAAATGTGTATAAACACCAAACGAGTAGAGGAAAATTATAGCGGTTCTCGAAATCCAAGATGGCGCCGGTGTTGATTTGCGCGTTCGCAAACTATGACAGATAGAGGGCGTCCGAGCGGTTCATCCGACTGATTGTAGGCTGGGATTTGAGGAATTGGTGAAAAAAAAAAAAAAAACAAGATGGCGGCCGCGCTATTTCGATTTGAATTTTTCGACTTTTTAGGGTTGTCTTTGGCGGATTACTTTGTTTTACGAAACTCGCAAGTTGGCAATACTGAGTATAGGGGTGGGTAGCCTATATCCTTGAGATTTAGGAAAAATTATGACTTTACAAAAATCCAAGATGGCGGAGGCTGTGGCGGCCATTTTGTAAAAGTCATGGTTTTTACACTTTTTTCCAATCCATTTTTAGGGTAGATGGCAACATTTTATGGGGTCGAGTTGTACCGAGCGGTTGTGTGATTCAATGAGGAGTGTTGCTTGGTTTAGAAATTTTCCCCATTTTTAGGGTAATTTCCGAGATTTTCCCCAAAAACATGAAAAGTAGAAATAATGACATTTTGAATAGAGACTTGAGCTGCATAGGAGCGTTGGCCTCCCCCAAATGACATTTGACCATTTTCGTAACTTTTGGTTGGCAACCCCGAGAGACTTGCAACTTTTTAGTTTTTGGGACTTTTTGACTTTGGCGGATTAATTTGTTCTACGAAACTCAAAAGCTGGCAACACCGATTATGCAGAACGATAGCCTATATCCTTGAGATTTCAGAAAAATTATGACTTTTTAAAAATCCAAGATGGCGGACGGCGTGGCGGCCATTTTGTAAAAAAGTTGTGATTTTCGAAAAAATCACGATTTTCAAACCGAAATATCGGGTAGTTGGCAACCCCCTACCTGGATGAATTGTATGGACCGTTTGTGCAGTTGGTAGAGGAGTGTTGCCTGGTTGAAAATTTTTCCCCATTTTTAGGGTAGTTTCCCCGCTATCTCTCGGGAACGTGAAAAGTAGAAATAACGACATTTTGAATTAAAATTTCCACTAGCTGGTAAGATTGGGCCCACCCAAATGACATTTGATCATTTTCGTTCCCCGCAGTTGGCAGCCCCGCATGCTATAGGAGTTTGAATTTTTCAGTCAGACCCGACTTTGGCGACTTACTTTGTTCTACCAAGTTTAAGGTATGACTACCGTTCTTTCACTGACAGGTAGCTTGTATCCTGTATATTTCAGAAAAATTATGACATTTCAGAAATTCAAAATGGCCGCCGTGTCATTTCCGGTTTTCAAAACTTTAACCGATTGACTTCGTTTCAACGGGGTATCCGAAGAAGATTGAGGGGTTTGAATGGAATTTTCCTTTTTTTTTAATTTTAAATGCGTTTTTACTGCAATAAAAGGTTGGTCTTCCAAGATGGCGGCCATGTAAATTTTTTTTGCGAAACTTTAACCGATTGACTTCGTTCCAACGGGGTATCCGAATGAGATTGAGGGGTTTTTGATAAAAATACGGTATAAAAAAAAGACGCGAGCTGCTTGCAGCTCGCGCGCAACGCAACCACTAGTTATAATATAAATATAGTACCTAGTGTCACATTTAATTTTAGTATGTTGTAATTTGTGAATTCGTTAATATTAAAATAGATCAGCGTTCGTTAATATTTGAGATTTACGTACAATTCAGCATGTTTACTGCTTAGTGTGTTTGTTTTAAGTATATACTGCAAAGTTCACGTATATTTTTGTGTAGATATTAAGCAGCGCCTTTAACAAGAAGCTTACAATACTGATGATTCTCCATATTAAATTATAGTTTACGTGACTCTGCAGTAAACATCAAACCAGTACACACTTAGCATGCAGAAGATCAGATGATAATATTTAAAAAACTACAATTGTGAGTGAAGTCGATATAATTTCAAAATGAGCCTCCCGATCCGGTTCTAATCGTGATAATATGCACTCTAGGCTAAAACATTTGTGACGGGTGACGCGACGGGCAACTCGACCGGCGGCGGCGGGTTCCATTGCATCGTTTCCCTATCTATACAATATTAGATTCTCACAAACGAAGTTGCAGGTAGGGTCAGCTAGTATAAAATTAAATAATTAAGTCTACTTTGGATGGATTTAATTATAGTTTACTATAGCGTTATTTTTTACACCTTGAGTTACATTATTGAAGTTATAGTAAGGTTACCTAATTTAAAAAAATATAATATAGCCTATGTCATCCGGGGATAGCGTATAGCTTCGCAACGGTGAAAGAATTTTTCAAATTGGTCCAGTAGTTTCGGAGCCTATTCAATGTAAACCAACAAACAATCAAACCTTTCCTCTTTATAATATTAGTAAGATATAAAAACTTCAAAGTAAAAATCCAAGTATATTTATTTGCAGAATGACATGTGTATGTATGTATGTATGTATGTATGTATGTATGTATGTGCGTAGCGTATTGTGGAGGTCTTATAGTACTGTAGCATCGAATCACTTGTATTTAACTTGTATCTCTAAGGTTGTAAACTGGTTTAATGGCTAAACGAAAAGAAAACGAAATGTATTCGGTTTATTCTACCAAACGTCAAACAAATAAATCCTAATGTAAAAATCAAGGAAGTTAATATAGATCTCGTGGACACCACAGTATTTTTAGGCATAACTCTAGATAATAAACTTCAATGGGGCCCACACATAGATATATTGTCGAAGAGACTTAGTTCTGCAGCAACGCAGTCAAAAAGATCCGCTTCCTTACAGATGTGGAAACCGCAAGACTAGTCTATTTCAGCTACTTTCATAGCATTATGTCGTACGGCATTTTGTTGTGGGGGAGTGCTGCAGATATAAACACCATATGTATTTGTGTTGCAGAAGAGGGCTATTCGTGCAATTTGAAAGAAAGAAAGAAAGAAAAGAAAGAAAATACATTTATTTCGGACACACTATACTATACATACATAACAGCACAACAAAAAGAAAACAACATATAGGTAGAACTTAATACATAACTTAATACTTAAACAAGTGCGAGGTAGGTATATGTATTATATACCTACCTGTCTAGGCGCAAATCCGATGTCGTGCTGGTGCATGCGTGAGCCAAAACGGCCAATTTATAACATGGGTCCCAGAGAATCACTAAGAAATAAGTTTAAAGAAATAAATACAATGACAGTACCTTGCCAGTACATTTATGAAAACTTATTGTATGTTCAAAAAAATATAAATCTATTCAACAAAAAAAGTGATAATCATAATGTTAACACTAGAAACAAAGACAAACTCGCTGTTCCCACCACTAGGCTCTCAAAAATTAGTAAATCTTTCAAAAGGCAATGTGTACGCTTCTTTAACAAAATCCCAAGTGATGTGTCTCAATTGTCGATTGGCAAGTTCAAAAACGTAATAAAACAAAGATTTATTTTAAAAGCATACTATAAAATATCTGATTATTTAGAAGACAAACAAGCTTGGGACGAACTAGATCCAACTCATCCAATAAAAAAATAAAAATATTGTAGTCATATATACCTAATCATACAAAACGTAATGACGATTCAAAGTGATCAGTGAGATTTTATTGAATAAAAGCTTTTTGACTTTGACTTTATGCAAATAAATTACAGAGGTTAGTTAGTAGGTACTTTTTTTTAGGCTTTGGTGTCGATTCTGTTTTTTCATTTTCCTCAACTAGCCTGGTGTTAAGTTACACCATTGCAAATGTTGCCATCCCTTTCTCATCAGCTGAAACAACAGAACGAGAAGCAAGTTTAGGAGAATGCAACGACAGAGTCGACACTTCAGCACCATTGTTCTTAGTAGTTGCATAGTAGGCGGAGAGTGCGGACGGAAGGGGCGTGTGGGTGTGTGCGGGGAGCGGCACGGTGCGGGGGGAGTGCACCGCGCTTCGCCGGCAGCAGCGAGCGGAGCGGACGGCAGTTACTAAATCCCGTCGAGCCACAGCAGGCACGGCGCGACAAGCTCTTGCGCGCCGCACTCTGATATGTCGTACCGTAACAACGAGTCGAGTTCAACTACTAATGAATTTAATTTTACAAACTTACTTGGTGATTTTGCAAACGAAACTGGCAATGATAATTTTAACATGACTTT
This sequence comes from Eulithis prunata, assembly GCA_918843925.1. NCBI lineage: Eukaryota > Metazoa > Arthropoda > Insecta > Lepidoptera > Geometridae > Eulithis > Eulithis prunata. The sequence goes on from OU974006.1 coordinate 12,006,808, forward strand.
TACCGACATATTTACGGAAGAACTTGCTTTTATGGTGGACGTTTATTGTACGCCGCCGTTAGTTATCATGGGTACCGTGGGGAACGTTCTTTCGGTTCTAGTGTTCTTCAAAAGCAGGTTGCGGTTGCAGTCGACATCGCAGTACTTGTCGGCGCTAGCCATATCGGACACTATCTTCCTTCTCCAACTGATCCCTCCGTGGCTGAAGGCGGTCGGTTGGTCGCGCGTGCTTGTACGAGAAGGATTCTGCCAATGTTTTGTATATCTAACATACGTGAGCAGTTCGAGCAGCGCGTGGCTGGTGGTATCGTTTACTATCGAGCGGTTCGTAGCGGTGCTGTACCCGCTGAGGCGCACTCGCATGTGCACGGTGCGTCGCGCGCGTGCACTCATCCTATCTATAACAGTTTCCTGTTTGGTCATCAACACGCCTGTTCTTAAGCTGGCTGTACCTAAAGACAACGACTGCAACATCGACAACGAGCTGATGGAACACGCAGCCCGCTTCAACGTAGTGGATACAATATTCTCGTTCCAGCTGCCGCTGACGATTATCACGGTGTTGAATATTTGTATAACAATTGGAGTGTGCAAGTTGAGCCGAGCTCGCGGTCGCTTGGTAACGGAAGATGAAACGCAGTTGCGGCGCCGCACCAGCTCCCGCTCCTCGCAGCAACGTATTACCAAAATGCTACTCATCGTCTCTTCGGTGTTCGTGCTGCTCAACTTGCCGGCATATTCCATGAGAATTGTCGCATATGCGCACAATATGGTGAGTTACTATCTACTGTATTTATTCAGTTCTAAATTAGTATAACCTTAGAAGAATATTTTTATAAATTACTTTAAGTACCTAGTAGGTAGGTATCTGTTTATCAAAATGCGTGAAGGTTGTTAGGCCAGCCGTCGCCGCCGCCGCCGCCGCCGCCGCCGCTATTGCGACGCGCCGTCCAACCAGCTAAGCCACAATTTAATTTTTTCAGCGTTCGATCAAGTTCAGGAAAATCGTTTGTTGTGTCTGGTGGTATTTGTTGTCTCTAATAATCTAATATTCTTGATAAGGGTTTATATTACACTGTACCCAGTAGGTATATAAAAAAAAAATAGTCATTGGATCCGTACTATTAGTGCGTTTTTATATTAAAAAAAAAAATTTGAATAATAGCTCTCTTTTTATTTGTCGTTTCAGTTCATGAGCAAGGGATGACAACAATTTGACTGCTGTCAAATTAGGTGTTAGTTTAGGAAAATTAAGGAACAGAATCTGAGCCATTTTGGCTTAATTACATCTAGCTAAACCATGTCACTAAACTTTTAACAGACTTAAAAAAGGAAACGTTCTTAAAAGGCATGTTATGTATTAGTTTTGTATGTATGTTCAGCGATATCTCCGCCAATTGTTAACCGATTTGGATGGTTCTATCACGAATTCACGATGAGTACAAGACGAACTTGATATTATCGCGTTGCAATGAACACTTTAATACGGGGATCTCTTTGGGTCCCATGGTTTTTTATTTTTAATGCGCAATCCTTTTCACCCTGGATTTCGTACACGTGTACCGAGTTTTCTCGGAATACATCGAGTTTGGTTTAAATCTTTTTTGTCAACAAAGATTTCGTTCATTTGCAAACGCACGTCATTAGGCTACGTGCGTTTTCGTCAGCACGATTTAGCTCGTGTATCATTTTAGCAGTTACATCTAGTTATAGTTTTTATCCAGGTTGGATCCAGTAGCCCACTTTTGCCCCTTTTTTTGGAAAGTACTCCTTTCAATCAAAAATCTTCAGCGACAATAATACCAAGTTTCATCCAGTAGCCTAATCACGAACAAACTTGATATAACGTGATTCAAACACTTTACCTTGATATCCTGTGCTTTGACGAATTATATACGGAATACCTACTAATGTTTTATCGATAGACAAACGATACTAACAGACGTGTATTACTAATGTAAATAGGGATGTTCGGAAACTGAGTTTTCCCGATAACGACAATGCCGGATTTACTAGGATAGGTGGCGTCTTTCAAATTTTTAGTTTTTTTTAGAGGCCATCAACCGAACCTACCTTTAAAGCAGAGAATAGTGTAAGAAACGAAATGTATTGACATGCATGTCTCTAACTTCAGTCCGGACTGAGATATAAGACTTAGAAGTTTCTTTCTTTTTTTTTTCATTTTTCTCGAGGCCTTGAACCAAACCTAGTTTTTATAGTAAAGAACGATGTAACAAACGAAACGTATTGACACACACATGTCCCTAACTTTAGTCCGGACTTAGACGGTTCTTCGTTTTTTTACTCTTTCTTTAAGCCCTGACCAAACCTAGTTTTTATAGTAAAAAACAGTGTAACAAAAAAAATACATTGACATACATGTCTTTACCTTCAGTCCGGACTGAGATATAAGACAGAAGGTTCTTATTTTTAAAAGGATCGTGGTATTAATGCGATTTTCAAATTTAAAGGCAATAAAAAAAAACAGCTATTGATGAAAAAAGCTCTGCGTTTTATTTTTCTTTTTGAGAAGATCGTGAGATTTCTGTTCTGAGCAAAGTAATAGCTAAGAGTAGCGATCTGTATTTTTATAAAAATAATATCAATTAAGAAGTTTGCAGTTTAATTGGATACGTTACGTAAAACATATTACAAATTCTTCTATTTAAATGTTGTTTTAATATTTAGATTTCTAGCTGTTTTATGCATAACGAACGAATTAGCGGACCAACCTAAGCTCACTAGAGGATTCTTTCACTACTCAATACTCACAAAAACACAAGAAAAACTATTACCTATACGAAACTACAACAAAACAACTAAAGACGAAACTAAAACTAAAGTGGTAGGTGTTGTTTCAAAAAATGTAAACACTCGAATCCATTTTTCCTTCAAAACAAACGACAGCCGACTTGACGAATGACTTGACTTGACTGATATGACTTGGCTGATAACCGCGACTACGTACCTACGCGTTCCAAACTTTCCACAAAATATCTGTCACCAGCATAGAAACACGTAGCAAATGGCTGCTTTTGGTTTAGAGCGTTCAAGCTGTATCTAAGAATCCACGTCTTTGATTTCAATAAATATAGCCTATATTTCAATCCGGAAAAAGGGCTTCCCAATGGTATAAGTTTCGTTGAAATTGGTCCAGTAGTTAAGGCGTGATCCGCGAACAAACCAACAGATAAACAGACAAACTCGATTTTCGGAATCAGAATCGTTTATTTAGTAGATCTGCATATTTTAGTATAGGATCCCGCTATACAACGACCTTCACCGAGCTGGTTAATGGATGAAATCTATTTTATTATCTTGTAATTCTTGTAATTCTTTATTGTACACTAAAATAACACATAAACAGAAGACAGAAATAGATAACATGTACAAAGGCGAGCTTCACCCTAAAATGAGTTTTCTTACAGCAAACCTTTGAGGCTAGAGAGAGGTGACTGAGTTAAATTAATCATATTCTGGACTGAAGTTTTATAGACAACCCATTTGCAATATATTTATTGACATATTTAATTGATAATATAATTTATAAGTTTAAAAAAACTGAAAAAACCGACTTCAATTTGATACGCCTTCATCATCAAATGATAATGATGATGATGGCAGTTCATTGAGACTGTTCTATTGATTGTACACACCACAGAAAAGCAAGATACGCAATGTCGTGTACGTGGATGACGTGTTTTTTCTAGTTACTCTTATTTAACTGCCAAACTACTGAAAAGAAATACATATAACCAAATTGAGAACCTCCTCCTTTTTGGAAGTCGGTTAACTTATAACAAGAATCATTTCACTAAACCCGAACCCGGCTTGATTAATGCCGGTTGGTAAACTACGGACTGTCGGTGCCTACCTTCCGGTTTTACCATCAGATGATGATGATAAGATGCATTGGGAATTGTCATGAAATGTATAGGAACTGACTTCAATTTGATACGCCTTAATTAGTAATTTACCCTAATTTCTCGCTTTGCGAATGCTTTTGCATAAGCTATAAGTCAAAAAAAATTCAGAGACTCGGGGATCTGTGCCTTGACCACGAATAAATGTGACAATCGCAAACGTATCGTAACGCTAGCGTATCCGAGATACACTGCGCGGTGTCACTAAACGGTCGGCAGTCGAGCTGGCATTGACGCGCAATATAACTCGAATACGCTAACGCGGCGACTGTCAGATTTGTTTGTGAAAGAGGTAGTTCTATTGATCGTAAACGTCACAGAAAAGCAAAATATGCAATGTCGTGTACGTGTATGACGTGTTTTTTCCAGTTATTCTTATTTAACTGTTTAATTACTGAACCGATTATGATAAAAAATTTATGGGACCAATCTGGAAGCATACCCTTTCAGATAAAAAAAGAATTTTTCAAATCGGTTCATAAATGACGGAGTTCTATGGTATCAAACATAAAAAAAATTCAACCGAATTGAGAACCTTTTCCTTTTTTGAAGTTTGTTAAAAATTGTTTTCATCCATTAACCAGCTCGGTGAAGGTCGTTGTGTAGCGGGATCTTAGGCTATTTAGTTTATCCATATCTTTAATTTCAATTTTTGGCTTTTTTACAGTTTTATAACAGTACCAGCTGTCGCCCGCGGCTTTGCTCGCGTTGTAGCAGCAAACGCTTTATTTGGTTAAAATCTTTGATCCTACATTTAGACCCTTTATGGAGGGAAAGTATCTTAAATAATGTAGATAGAACATTTTACTGAAAGAAGACTTTATTTTGATTTTCAAAACAATTTAAACTGCATTAAAAGAATTTTGAATAATCGTCTGTCTGAACCGGGAATCGAACCCACCAAATTGTTAAACAAAACACAAACGTTATTTTATGATACCGATCGAAAGGCTCAATCGTAATGTCTATTTTTTTCCAAACAAGATAGCATCTTAAATAAAAAGAACTCCATGATATTTTACATTTATTAATAACTAGCTGTGCTCCGCGACTTCATCCGCGTGGAATAGTGTCTGTTAATTATGGGGAAGGGAAATTGGCCAAGTAAATTAAATAAAGTTATTTTACTTTGAAAACCAAATCTATTTTCTCCTCTGTCACATGACTCAATAAAACTTTTACACCACCATCCGTCACTCGCCTACCGAGGAGGTTTGCATCGTCTAGTGTCTTTGGGTAGCATAGGGTAAAACTTATACAAATTTTGAATGTCATATTTATTTATATCGAATCAACAACCTAAAATATAAGTTTCAAGCTCTAAAAATTACAATACTTCCATACAACTTTCATCCCCCCATTTCAACAACGTACAACCCTTTTTTAGTAGCATTAAAAAGTAGCCTATGTCCTTTCTTAGGCTCTAGACTATCTGTGTACCAAATTTCATTCAAATCGGTTCAGTAGTTTTGGCGTGAAAGAGTAATAAACATCCTCACAAACTTTCGCGTTTATAATATTAGTAGGATTAATACTCTCCAAATGTCATACCTCTAGAACTTATAGTTGAGGCTGTGCGTTGATTCTAAGTCAGCTTCAAAAGAGTTTTATAAATTTACTAGCCGTCGCCCGCGACGTTGCTCGGGTTCTAAATAGACCCTTTAGAGTGTGACTTTTCAAAATTCCTTTCTTAGTGCACCCCTACACTATATGAGGAATGAGGATACTACCCTCCAAATTTCCTACCTATAGGACTTATGGTTTAGGCTGTGGGTTGATTATCAGTCAGCTTCAAAAGAGTTTTATATATATATTGATGATATATAAGAAGAAGAAGATAGAAAGATAGATATTTCACTCGAAACTGACAAAATTGTCTGTCGAAATGACGGAAAGAGGCCATATCGACAGCCGACTTGACAAATGACTTGACTTGACTTATATTATTACAATTATATCACTTGACATTGGCAAAATTGTCTGTCGAAATGACGGACAGAGGTCATTATTGAAGAGAAGAAGAAGAAGTGAAGAAGAGACTAAACCTGGACGGATACATGAAATGTGTTGACGTGCATACGCATAAAAAATCGAGTACATTATGCCGGGCCGCAGAGCGCAAAAATCCACACAAATAGCTTGAATACAGTTTGTAATTGAATTATCGCACACTGTATCAGGCCGCAGCGGCTCGCATTATTGCGAGGCGGATTTGTGTCCGTGCGATCCGGCCCTTCCCGCCCCGCTGCGCTCCGTCAACAGTGTCCTATAGTAAGCGGATTGGTTATATCGCGGACCTATTCATAATGTACAGTTGCACGCACATTCTGGTAGTACCTACACAATACTCAAAATCTGTCAATGCACTGCGACCCGGCCCGTTACTAAGCGCTGCGGCCCGACTTAATCTGCTCGAACCTTAACACTCGGCACCGCCGCAAGCTGATGCAGGTCTCACGTTCTCCGTCTAAGTTGTCTAAACACATAATCGACAGTCCGTAACAAACCAATTCTTGGACGCTGTAACAGAAGCTTCGAGCATGCATTGATTTAAAGCGTGGTTAAAGCAGTGGCATATTGAGCATAGTTATGAGGAGTTCATAGTTTATAAGCCTGGACCGTAGTAGTGTTTTACTCTATATGTGGTGTTATTTATCAATTGTTAGAAATTTTTGTATTTGATATTATTGTTTTATGATTTAATTCTATGATTTATAATTGCAATTTATAAATTGTTATAAGAAACGACAGTGTACAAATTGTACAGCTCACTTAGTATGACGTAATTATAATGTATAATTACTTATTATAAATCTATCTATCTATACAATTATAAAACTGTAAAAAAGACGAAAACTAAAATGGAAGAGGGATAAACGAAATACCTATGTAGATTTACTAAATAAACGATTCTGATTCCGATAATCGAGTTTGTCTGTTTGTTTGTTCGCGGATCACGCCTTAACTACTGGACCAATTTTTTAATGAAACTTATACCATTCAGCAGGCTTACCCCCGACACCACTTTCCAACTCGACCGCTTTCTAATCGCAATCCGGAACCAGTTTCAATATTCAAAATATTTTATTGAAATATTAATTTGACTATATTTTAGGACAGGTAAAGCAACACCATGTTTAGTGTTGCCATACACGTCGGAACTAAAACTACCATTACTCAATATTCAAGAATATACGTGCAACGTTTTAAAATCACAATAAATATGAATAAATTCTTAAAACAAATTATTTTCCATAATTTTTTGTCATATTAAAGTAAGTTAAAGCGTTCGCTTACCTCTAAATTACATTGTGGTTGCATAAATGAATAAATGCTTTTGACTAAAAACGGCCGCAAACGTGAATTGATTCTTTGAAAAAAAAAACACCCAGCGATTCCCGGCAACGGAAAACCTCTCGGAAAAAAGACTCTTGCTTTCGAAACACGAACAATGTATGAAACGGGGATTAAAATTTGAATCACGTTTCATACAAAACGATATTTTCAGTGTGTAATTTTGGTAGAATGGGAGTCCCAATTAAGTATTATTTTTTGTGCCTACTGTTGATTTTGATAAAATATGATTTCATTCTTGAAAAAAAAAAGCAGCAACTGATTTCCGTCAATGTAAAAACGTATGAAGTCTTTCATTTTAAAGCTTTTGAACGATTTCTTACCTTCTGAGACTGCAAATCAAATCAATACCTATAGGTACCTGCCTACCAAACCTACGCTCCTCATAGTTACCTACGAGTATCTTTGGAGTGGGTAGACAAAGCTACAAAAGTCGTCCTTTAGTATTTTTCTGTTAATTAGATGAAATCATTTAAGATTTGCTATGTTGTTTCGTACCGGAGATAGATCTACCCGTACCCATAGAAGAAACCTAGTGGAAACTAAGGAATTAGGGAAGAAGTCTAAAATATCACATCAGTAGGTAGGTAGCCAAATATAGCTCTACATCTCTTATAATGTACTTTATACTTTGATTTTATCATTTTTATATCCCACTCGATCGCAAAAAAGTTAGTATTTTGAAACTGTGTAGGTCCAGCGAAGAACTTGGTTCGAAGTCCGATTGCTAATTTCAAAATCGTGTCAAGAGTACCAAAAAACTCACGAGGAGGAAATAGTCGCTTTCAATCAGTCAAAACGGTTTGGGATTGGATTGAAATTTTTTCACCCAATCTAGTTTCAAACCTTGTTGGTACTGGATTCAAGAGTACCGAATGACATGATTTCTGTCAAATTCCGTGAAAGACCGGATTAAAACTGGTGTCGGGGGTAAGCCTGCAGAAGCCTTTTTCCGGATTAAAACATAGGCTACATATTTTCGCAGACATATTTTGCAAATTGAAACTAGGTGGCGCTAAGCAAACGAAGGATCTATAAGAGTGCTTGAACATACAATCCTTGTCGAATTAGCTCTACTAACTATTTTTCTGCTTGTTCTTTGTGAAATGTAAAGCTCCAGAGGTTTTCAATATAATGTAAACATTATATGGTTACCAGTGTATTTTAGTTTGCCGAGGTTTAGCCGACTAATGAATACAAAAAGTTAGCAATCGTTGTCTAAGCTTTTCGAACGTTTTAGGTATGTAGTTCATTGCGGAACCTCCGCCTGTGATTTAATTATGACGGACACACACCTTCAAGTAGCGGCAAGCCTGGCTTGTTCCAGGTTTGCGTGACGCCCACACCACTCACATCACACATGGTTCTTAAAACGGTTTTAGTTTGCATCGCAGCAGTAAGTTATCACTTTTAATCTCAGCAACTGCACATATAACGATGTGTTTTTTTCCTTCGGGATCAATCATAAGTTTAAAACATAACGTGTAGTTGGGTTAAAAAGACATAACTGTGTAAGTGTGTAAATGGTGGTAGAAAGGAGGGAGGGTGTATTATAGTGGTATAGTTTCGTCCCACCCTACCCCCAGGGGTATGGCCGGGCTATGGTGGGTCCGAAGTGCTTTTTGTTATTTTTCACACTTGCTGCTCGACAACAACGGCCGATTAGGTACATGTCATTCATACAAACCTAGCCGAAAGCAAATCTTTCTTTCCCGCTATACGGACTAGGAAAATTGTCATTTCTTTGAAAAACTCTAGAGATTTTTTTACCATAGAGGCTTAAGGCGCTTCTAAACAGGCTACACTTCTCTGCAATTTGTGGCTGCACTATTGGCAACTAACTGCCCGGTCATTACAAAAATATTGCTCGGACACTAAAGGCGCTTCTAAACGGGCTACACTTTTCTGCAATTTGTGGCTACACTATTGGCAACTAACTGCTCGGCCATTACAAAAATATTGCTCGGACACTAATGTCCGAGCAATCTATGGCCGGGTCATGTGTTGCGATATGTCGGCTATAGGGTGGCTCATGATGCGACTAAGTAAACGGGCTACACAAATCGGCAACAATGGCTGACGAAATCACACTTGTCGCAGCGGCTTAGGTACATTATTTAAAAAAAAAAGAAAAAAAAAGAGGGATTGTGGATTCGACCTTACCTTTCAGGCGTGAAACTTTAGACAATTTAAGTCTGGAAATAAGCCTCGATGAAAAAGTATTTACAAACTTTAAAAACGCTTTTTTTTAGCTTTAAAAACATTTAAAAAAAACAACAAAGCACAGAACATAGCAATTAGTCAAACCATCACTTTTATGAATCTTCATGTCGGTAGAAAAAGATGCACTACGCCATTACAATAGGGAGCGACTGAAACAACAATAGAACTGGCTGGGCAATATTGCAGCTAAATCGATCGGTCAGCGATCGCCCGGCCATCTATCAAACAATATCGGCCATACATGGCCACACCTGAAATTTTTGGCAATTATTGCCGGGCCATTCCTGCAATATTAAGGCGACTCACCCTTGACCTTTTTGTATAAAATATTTTTTTGCATGAAATGTTATATTTTTTTATGGATTCGGATGCGGAATGACATTTTGAGCAACATTATATAGTTCAAATACCAACCCCCTAAAATCAACCAAAAAAAATAAAAAAAGAGGGGTAAAAGGGGGGTTCTCGTAGATTTTTTCCATTGTGACCTCCATCCCTCAAATAGATTCTCGGAAAAAGTTTTTTCAAAATATGAGCGCAAGTGGGAGAACGACGCACCTTCAGCTACCTTAAATGCTTGTCTGGCGAGGGGTTGCCCCGATGATAAGTGTCTGGCAATGAATGACGTGATTTTTTATCATATTTTGAAGGAAATATCAAAAAATCAGCTATGATAAAATGACGAAAGTAAGGTGGTATTTTCCACACCTTTAAACTTATCCCTTAAACTTATCAAAAAGTGAACTACAAAGACATACTGAATTCAGAGGTAGAATCAACTCTTAAATGGCTAGAACGCAATAAACTTCGTGTGAATCTATCTAAAACTAAATTTATTCATTTCCGTAATTATAATAATTAATTCAATTTAAATTTAACTCTGACATGCCGTAGTTAAATTATAAAGAAAGTAGACGAAATAAAGTTTTTAGGTTTATTGGACAAACATTGTAATTGGAAATCGCATATTGACTTTTCAGTCAAAAGATTACGTCAGATATCGGTCAAAGAATAGCATTAACTGCGTATCACGGTTATGTTGCTTCAGTTTTGAGATACGGTCTTCTTTTTTGGGGAAACTCCACTGACATAAATAGGGCTTTTATTGTTCAAAAAAAGTGTATTCGAGCTTTAAGTGGTGTTGGCCCTCTCACATCACGTAAACCACTTTTAAAAAACTAAAACTGTTAAAGCTCGCAGGCCTTTACATTTTTCAAATTGGCTGTTTTGTTGGAGACCATGAGGTCATATTTGATAAATATGCAGATAAACTGCATTCACGTCTTAAACAGAGAGACCCAACAAGACTTATGCTGCCAAGCTATAAGACTGCAATGACTCATAGGAATAGCTACATGATGACAATTAAGATATATAATGAAATCCCTAGAGACATTAGAGAGGTACCAATAAAGCAGTTCAAGACAAAGCTTTACTTGTGGCTAGTAGATAAATGTTTTTATTGTATTAAAGATCTTCAATTATGAATTAAATTAATTTAATGATTTTAATCTATTGAATTTATTTTGACATTTGTATTTTATTCTTCTAACCTGTAATCTATTTTGTTCTTTTAATGTGTTTCTCTTTTATTTTATACTAGCCGTGGCGCGCGGCGTTGCTGCCGTTCTAGACCTTTTAGAGTGTGACGTTTCAAAATTCCTTTCTTAGTCCACCACTGCACTATATAAGGATTCCAAATTTCATACCTCTAGGACTTATAGTTTACCTAGGCTGTGCGTTGATTCTGAGTCAAAAGAGTTTTATATATTTAGAAGATATTAGTCTTGTTTTTAAACATTTTGCAGGTCGGTCTCCGCTGAAGTATGTGACACTAACTTAAAATTATTAACAACTTATAATCTCACCATTCTTCTTGCGAATAAATACATTTAATTTCATTTCATTTCAAATATTGCTGGTCATCATCAGACCTTGGAGTGTGGACTCCAGTTCATAAAAATGTTTCAAACTGCAATTATGCCTGAAATTCCTCCAAACTGGTGCTCGTAACTTGGAAGCCGCTCCACTAATTTTCACGAAAGACTCCAAATAAGTCAACTTTCTTAAAAAAAACACATTTAAATCGGAGCCCTACTTCGACCTAGGAGGTCACAGGCAGACAGACAAGACACGCAGCGTGGTCAAATTCTATAAAGATTGGATAAGCGGTTCAAAAGTTATGCTGCGACAAACATACAACGCCGATGCGCCTAAAGTTGACACTAAGATTTCCGCTCGCTTTGTTCTTCCATTATTCGGAGTAGAGGACCTGAGTGGCGACTAATACGAAAATAGACATTCAAAGGTTCATCGTTTTGTTTTGGGTTACACTGCGCGGTGACACTCACTTCGCAAAAGCCCACGCGACCCTGATTCTTAAGCTCAATCTTAAGAAAGTTGTACAATCCTGAGTTTAGGTTCGTCAACTAACGCCTGCTTTAAAACGTGGTTTAAGTAAAACGGCTTCGTCATACTCTGCTTGCAGAGGTCGGTTTTAACATTTAAAGCACCTGTGGATCTGCTACATAACGTGTATTCTTTCCTTCTCGTTGGTAGCGTCTCCGTAGGTCCCGCTCTCACTTACCGAAACCTCTTATAAGATAAATCCGGGAGGTGTCACTACACTGGAACATACTGATATGTGTAAGAAAATGCCACAAAAATAATGTCACCAACTGAAGGAACCGTCACAAAAATGGACTCTATACAAAAATAAATCGCAGCAAGTGTGGAGATGATTCTAGCATTTATAAAACCTCCCTACCAATTTTTAGCCAAATCGGTTCAGCCGTTCTTGAGTTATAAGTGGTGTAACTAACACGACTTTCTTTTATATATATAGATAGATAGACAAAGTTTGCTACTATTCCACGCATTATTGTACTAGTAGTTCGCCCCGAACTGAGATCTCGTGATGGTCGGAGGTTAATAAAACCCAAACCATTTTTATTGACCAATGGTTGTAATAAACTTTGCAAATCGCTTCGAAATCGCCGTCTAGCTATGTACCAGTCTTACTTGAACTACAAAATCATTGTAACTCCAAGAAATGGTAGCTCACGTTATACTGGGTTTGCCAATTTTATAATTTTTACAACAACTCAAAAACTATTAGACCTAGAATCAAAATAACAACGGTTTTGGAATGTCTAAACAAAACCTTCTCATATGACACCCCCCTTGATATTATTGTACGACTTTTTTTTTTACTCCCTTTGGACCCTCATAACTTCACGACCCCTTGACCGATTTACTTCATTTAACAAACCAGTAAAACTTAAGAGTACTATCCGTATACCTACCAAATTCTGTGAAGATCGGATAAGCGGTTCAAAAGATCTCGTCGAACAAACATACAAACATACAAAGCATTTTCGTCCAAGTTGTCACTAAGATCTCGTTCGCTTCGCTCACTCGATTAATAAATAAATATTAAATAGACCTCTACCGTCCTTTTATGCAAACATTAAAGTTTGAAAGGACCGTGAATAGCGCTATCTTAACTATCTTAACTAGCGTTTTCCCAGTGCCAAGCTGAGTAGCCCGCAGAGAAGCCCGAGTTAGGGCGATCGCGTTGCGTTGTATGAGATGAGGTTGTGGTTTAGAAAAAAGATAAGATTTCCTCAATCAAAAGGTTTTGACCTTCTACAGTATTATATTTGTATAGATGAAAGATAAATAAAGCACCAAATGCCAATATTGGTGACATTTATTTAATTTGATGACTCTAACTACCTAATCTTCAAGTACCAAGATTAGTTAGGTTATGTAAAAAATCAAGCGTAAAGCGACTGCGCCCTCTGTTCGTTGTAGTGTGAAGGCTCAGATATCGAAATTTGAGCTTTGATGTAGTGTGATAGGCCTCTTAATCCTTGTCATTATGTTGTCAGATTTATCTTGGATTTATCAAAAAACCGCGTCTCTAACTCAGGTTTTTTTTCATATTACGTAACATATTTAGCACCTTCACTGAGGTCTAACTATTAGACTTTCGCTAAACCGACCCCACCCCAGGTTTAACTCGGGTCTAACTTCAGATTTGTCATGAAAATCAATTTGGTGACTGTTTTTTCTCAATTATTTTATATTATTTACTACTTTACATTGATAAAATCATTAACCGTAGGTACCTACCTACCCCTTGTTTTGCCGCTAAATTCTTTTTTGACTTCATTTACTGATCAGTTTTGAGTGAATGAATGAAAAATTTCATAATAGGACGGGTTTTTCTAAAACTTCGTTAAATGTCTTACACAATCACGTCTCAGTTTTAACTCGAGCCTAACTTTAGGCCGAGCCTAGCTAGGCCGGGTCTAAACCCCCGAAAAATCCAAGATAAATCCAGAAACATAATTAGACCGAATGCGATTGGCTTGAAACTTGGCGTGAACATCAAGAACATAAAATAAAGAAACCCATTTTTTTTTTCTTTTTTGATATTAACCCTTCAACGGCTGAAAATTAATAAAGTAAGTCCTCCGTTTAAGGGTCTGGAATCAACGCACAGCCAAAACGGCTAAAGCCAGAAAGCTGAAATTTGGAATGTAGTTTCGTTACAGGACACAAGCCCCCACTAAGACGAGATTTCAAGAAATTTAACTCCTAAGTGGGTCAAACTGGGCCTAAACGTTAGTATGCAAAATCGTATTCTTTGAAGTTATAAATACCCCAAAATTGGCATGTATATATTCATCAAACTAAATAAATGAGAACTGCATTTAAAAAACTAACTTAACACTAATTTGCGGTTCTATTAGCTGTCAAACTTTGTATAGAAAAATCAGTTTGTTCCAAACTTAGCATGTCCTTAAAATAAAAAAATATGAAAGATGAAGGTATGTAGGGAGATAGCGTAGGTAAAAAATACCAACCTCTGAAGTCACATTTAAAGAAGTAGGTAGGTTGTAGGTACCTACTTCAGATCTCGCCTATAAAGTTAACGGGAAGCATACTTCGTATGGTGCTTTATTACTGAGTACCATGCGGGCAAAGCCGCGGGCGCTACAGCTATATTACGGCTATATTACGTCACATTAAATTGAATATGGCGCCTTCTAGCTAGATGACTTGGAAGTCATGAAGTAAAAATATAAATATAGATTAATCATGATGGGTAACAAATGAAAGAGCTCAACAAGTACATTTATAAATCATCAATCATCATCATCAATATATATAAAACTCTTTTGAAGCTGACAGAGAATCAACGCACAGCCTAAACTATAAGTCCTAGAGGTATGAAATTTGGAGGGTAGTATCCTTATATAGTGTAGGGGCGCACTAAGAAAGGAATTTTGAAAAGTCACACTCTTACGCGAGCGACGCCGCGGGAGACGGCTAGTATATATATAAAACTCTTTTGAAGCTGACTTAGATCAACGCACAGCCTAAACCATAAGTCCTAGAGGTATGACATTTGGAGGGTAGTATCCTTATATAGTGTAGGGGTGCACTAAGAAAGGAATTTTGAAACGTCACACTCTAAAGGGTAGAACGCGAGCAACGCCGCGGGCGATGGCTAGTATATTATATATATGTTAGCGATTGCTTACGTCTTTGCTTGCATTAATCCTCAAAATAATATTAAATTATTTAATCATGCCGTGTTAGGTATGAAAGGATGGAACGGGCTTATATACTTATCACATTCCAAAGAAATATAGACTCTCCCAAGCTCTAAAAGTATGAAACAATAAAATATTCTCATCTGAAAGTGTTCTGTACCAAGTGATGTTTAGTTAGAAGATAGCCATGGTCGTATGCCACCACAAACGACTATTTCGAAAAAAAGAATCTAAAGTTTTAAAATAAAATAAATTTAAAATTAGAATTCTTAGCCAAACAAATTCTTGTAATTCTTTATTATACACTAAAACAACACATAAACAGAAGACAGAAGTAGATAACATGTACAAAGGCGAGCTTAACCCTAAAAAGAGTTTTCTTACAGCAAACCTTTGAGGCTAGAGAGAGGTGACTATAGAGGTAGGTCCGTGTACATACATAAAGTTATGATCGAATAAAATACTAACTGAACTATGTTAAAATATATATAATAATCATAGAATACATATACCCACATATAAATACTAAAAATAATACATAAAGAAACTACATACCTAATTAAATAATACAAACAAACATTATTTTGATATGAAATAGCCAGTACTGGAGAACAGCAATTTCATGGGTGAAAGCCAATAATCATAGGAATAAACGTTAGCAATAGTCCTGTAATAAACATACGAGTACACAGGGTGCATTCAGAACAGAATTAATTATTGCAGCTCTGTGGGAGTGTGGAGCGGGTCCCTCAATCTGGATTCAAATTTCCACCTCGTTGATAAATAAGGTATTTCAACCCCTTGTAACACAATCTCTAATTGTAGGGATTTAATTTGGTCTAGCTCGCGTTTGAACAATTAACCTCTAGCAAGCCTGAATGCCAGAGACAATAGAATATCTATTATGTATCTATTATTATGATTCGCGTGGATCTGCGTTCCGGCATACCAAAGTTTATAATAAGCGTACGTAGGTAGGTATGGTACGCTTATTGATTGAATTAAATCATAACTCACAAATGAAACTATTAGAGCCTATAATATTTTCGTTTTCGTATCTTTTCAATCCATAACAAGTAACTATACTAAAAGCGACTAAGGTATGAGCGTATGTTATTAAAAAAAATGAAACATAGCGAAACTAAGGCTGCTATGATGATGACGAATAAACTAATATGTAGTTATAAAAATAATAATATGGTTCTTCAATGTAAAAACATTATGAAGAGAAAGGTGGGACGTCCTGCAGCGAGATGGGCCAACAGTACTCGAACTTGCGGGCCGTAATTACGAGATGTTGGCCCAGGATCGTAGTGAAGAGCACAAACATAGGGAAGCCTATCCCGGCCCAGCCCAGCAGTGTACGAAGTACGGCTGTGGGTGGTGTTAATAAGTTAGACAATGTTGACCATTGGATACGCTATCATAGTCTAAGTTTCCATGTCCGCCAGAGTGCTCTGCTCACGGCTATGGACATCGCCAACTAAATAAACATAATTTTCAAAAGTAACGCAGACCGAGTTTTCCCTCGACGTGCGGAGAACAATTCATCAATTATAACGCGACCGGCAAGCGTTGATGAAATGCACAATATAGTAAATATACTAAGGGGTATGTTCATATTGGTCTTCTAAAGCTGTGCTAGCTAAAGTGGCTGCTAAATGTATTGTCGTCTTTTTCTTCTCTTCATTAATGGCCTCTGTCCGTCATTTCGACAGACAATTTTGCCAATGTCAAGTGATATAATTGTAATAATATAAGTTAAGTCATTTGTCGAGTCGGCTGTCGTTTGTTTTGAAAAGAAAATGGTGGATTTTCTCTTCAAAACCTAACACGAATTATCACATTCAGAAAAACCACTTTACACACATTTATTCCAATGGCTCACACTTTATGTTACGACCTAAGTATTATTGGTTAAAATTCCACCAAAATTAAACAACATGTATTGTCATCTCTTTTCGTTGTCATGCATGTGACAATGACAGAGATTTTGTAAAATAAACAGTTTAATATTTTTCGACATATTTTGTGGTTTTATTTTGTACTAGCTGTCACGCCCGCGGCTTTGCCCGCGTGGTAGGTACGTACTCAAGTAATAAAGCAACATACAAACTATACTTCCCGTTGACTTCAGCGAGATCTTAAGTAGATGCCTATACTTTCTTACCCACCTACTTCTCTAAACTGCTGGTATATTAACTATTTAGCTTATACCTAGGCTATTTCCCTACATGCCTTTCGTATTTGTTCTTTTGTATTTTAAGGACATTTACTAAGCTTGCAGAAAACCGATTTTCCCATACGAACTTTGACATCTGTCCACACACGAGCTTTCCAATAAAACCCGGGCCAGTGTAACCCGAAAATACTCGGTTTGATCGATTTAAAATAATACAGTAATTTGTGCTTGTGCTCGTCTACGATGCTGTCTGTGTGGACCTGAGCAGGGAGGAGGACCTATGTTCTAGCGTTTAGAATTGTAATTTGCTATGCGAAGTTTTCTAGGCGTTGTGAAGAGCTTGTTCAGGCCGGGGCAATAACCGATTGAGCGCATGTGTATGGTTAAGTAATGATTTTTTCTAAACGCAGTTGTTATTTGTTTTATTAGGCAAATAAATATGACAGTTTTGGTGTTTGTAACTTCAAGGAATACGATTTTCCATACAAACGGTTAGGCCCAGTATGACCCACTTAGGGGCTTTATTTCTTAAAATCCCGTCTTAGTGGGTGCTTGTGTCATGTAACGAAACTACATTCCAAATTTCCGCACTCTAGCTTTAGCGGTGTGGCCTGGAGCGTGATAGGTAAGTCAGGTCCCTCTTCTTTGATATATATATATATATATATATATAGATAAGTGACTGTACTTTACAGGTGCGCGCGAGTTGACGACAGAAAAAATAGGTAAAATCGGACGGTGCCAACTCGCACGCACTCGCAAGTTTCACGCTCGCGAGTTGACGAATAACTCATCCGAAGCCGCGCTAAACTGACAGGCGAATATGAATAACGGGGTAAAAGTATAACACCCGAATACTTAAACGTCACTCAAAACCTATACACCACCACTTAAAATATCCTTGTCTTTTACCCAATAATAATAATAAGAGATGACAATAATTTAAGCATGAACTGAGTCCAAGTAGTGTTTCATTATTTGGGCGTAAGAGTCATTAGTAATTTAGTATTTATTAACAAAGAAATAATAACTCTACATACCTACTTACACATTTACAATTATTAAAAAATTACACACGAAACAATTGAGCTCATCGCTAAAGTCATTTAATTTATGCAATCAATATATTTGCTTTCACCGTCGCATGTCGGCGGCGGCGGCGGCTGTACCGGTTTAATCTACTAAATCCATTCTACTGGGCCCATTACACGATGACATTCTGGATCCAATACGATTGTGGTAAGATGACTGCTTTGTACAGGTCACCTTGATAGCTATTAGACAATCCCGGCTTTGAAGCTACCTACACTGTATAGACTCTGCGGCTTTGTTGAGGCTGGACATTACGCAGTGGCTGCGTTATAAATAGATTTGCTTGGTTTGATCTATAAGAGCGAATTGGATCTTATTTATCACTTTAGAAAGAACTGACGCAAATTGTGGTTGAAAGGCAGTATTATTATTTTTGCATTATACTACGACTGCGATGCGACTTATGAATGAATTGAATAGATTTTAAATTTAATAATCTGTCTTTTAAGGGAGCTATTTGACTTTGCCACTAAAGCTGAAGCTAATATTAGAGAGATGATGAGTAAAGCGAAGCTCTTAGTACCAACTATTAGGCGAATCGTTGTTGTATGTTTGCAGGTATATACGTTTTTTAGGTGAACGTATTCGAAAATGAACGCAGACTATAAAATATTAATTAAAAGCGAGATGAACACAAAGCCAGCCCACCTGCGGCTCTCCAATAATTTTTTACATCAGTGTAGTATGGAGTATGCGATCGTTCATTTACCGACCAAATCGAGTACGCAAGTAACAATAGAGCGCATCACAGGCCAGAACAACCAAGCACTATATGTATATTTATAACTCGAGTTAAACACTCCTGTGTGTAAAGAACAAAGGGCGGAAACGTAATCGCGTCGCGTCCGCGCCGCGTCTCTTCTGTATGTTTCGCGTCGCAACGCTTCTATACATTTTGTATGAAAGGGACGCGGAAGAGACACAATGTCTGTCCCGCGCCTAAGGGGGGTCACAGGTAGTCTAAATCCAAAATGGCGACCAAATTCCTGACCGACCGCCATCTTGAATTTAAGGGGTTTTTGCTTAATATCTCGGTCATTTTCAACTTTTCAACAAAAATGGTTAGGAGGTATCTAAGAATCTACGTCTTTGATTTCATTAAAATATAGCCTATGTTTCAATCCGGCAAAAGGGCTTCCTAATGGTATAAGTTTCATTGAAATTGGTCCAGTAGTTTAGGCGTGATCCGCGAACAAACAAACAGACAAACAGATGAACAGAAAAACAGACAGACCAACTCAATTTTCGGAATTAGAATCGTTTATTTAGTAGATTTGCATATTTCGTTTATCCATATCTTTAATTTTAGTTTTTGGCTTTTTTACAGTTGTATAATAGTACTAGCTGTAGCGCCCGCGGCTTTGCCCGCGTGGTACTCAGTAATAAAGCAACATACAAACCATGCTTCTCGTTGACTTTATAGCGAGGTCTTAAGTAGGTACCTACAACCTAATTACTTACCTACCCACTTCTATATATGTGGCTTCAGAGGCTGGTACTTTTTACCTACCTACACCTTTCGTTTTAAATTTTTTTGTATTTTAAGGACATGCTAAGCTTGAAACAAACCTGCATAGGCTGTGCGTTGATTCCAAACCCATGAAACGGAGGACTTACTTTTTTATTTTCTGCCGTTTAAGGGTTAATATCTAAAAAGAAAAAAATACGGGTTTCTTTATTTTACGTTCTTAATATTCACACCAAGTTGCAAGCCAGTCGCATCAAGTTTTGATTTTTCCATACAAACTTTGCCCGCTAATAGCATCGCAGTTTAGGGTTAAGTTTTTATTTTAATGCAGTTCTTATTTATTTTGATTGAAGAATAAACACGCCAATTTTGGTGTTTGTACCTAACTTCAAGGAATACGATTTTGCATAAAAACGTTTTGGCCCAGTTTGACCCACTTTGGGTTTAAATTTCTCAAAATCCCGTCTTAGTGGGTGCCTATGCCATGTAAGGAAAGTACATTCCAAATTTCAGCTCTCTAGCTTTTGCGGTCTGGCCTGGAGAGTGATAGGTGAGTCAGACTAAATGTACCCTCTTCTTTTATATACAGCATGTTTCTACAATGGCGACAAAAAATTTACACACGGGTAGAGAGCTACTTATTAGTATTCATAAAAAAATAATTAAAGTACAGACAGCTGCACTAGAATGTGTACGATTCTTAACTTTCAAACTAGTGTCACCGTATTGCAATAGACATTTACAGGATAAAAACTAAAAAATTATAAACACAGTTGATAATTTTACTTATTTATTTAGTATTGGGACCGTCAAAGTCCATAACAATGCTGCGGCCCTACATTGAAAATTACGAATTGTACACATTCTAGTGCAGCTGAATGTACTTTAATTATTTTTTTATGAATACTAATAAGAAGCTCTACCCGTGTGTCAATTTTTTGTCGCCATTGTAGATACATGCTGTATATATAGATAGATGTACATGAACAAAGTTGTTGAGAATTAAATTTCCTAAAATTTTGATCTCTACTACTTTTTTCCTAGAACCAATATTAAGGGTTAGCAGGTAGTTAAAGATAATATGTAGGTTAAGCTTCGCAGTAAATTTTGAAACAATGATAATGTCGAGTATCTTAATCTACTGGGGACACCACGTAAAATAAAACGCGCCTTGAACTCTACCCCTGTCGTGGTGCGGAAAGGAGTTCACGAGATATAATTTTTACATTGCTACAACATTGTTCATGTACATTTATGTCATAAAGTTAATAATAATGGAGATAATTTGATAACTATACTTTACCACTTTTTTCGCGTATAACTCGAAAAAACTTGCAACGAATAAATTGTAGAGATTCATATTTACAACATTAGTCCTTACCATTTTTGTTGAAAAGTTGAAAATGACCGAGATATTAAGCAAAAACCATTCCCCCTTAAATTCAAGATGGCGGCTAACGCACCGGCGGAATTTGGTCGCCATTTTGGATTTAGACTACCTGTGACCCTCCGTAAAGGTTGCAGCAAAAAAATTGCTGCCGGGAATTATTATAATTTCAGGCCCTTTTTTTGACTAAACCGACTGGACTATACAGGGCGTCCCACGGCTATGCCACATGGAGGGAAAGTATCTTAATTAATGTAGATAGAACATTTTACTGAGAGAAGACTTTATTTTGATTTTAGAAACAATTTAAACTGCATTCAAAGAATTTTGAATAATCGCCTGTCTGAACCGGGAATCGAACCCAACGAATTGTTAAACAAAACACAAACGTTATTTTATGATACCGATCGAAAGGCTCAATCGTAATGATTATTTTTTTCCAAGTAACATAGCATCATAATAATATTATAAATGTGAATGTAAGTTCGTTTGTTACGCTTTCACGCGAAAACTACTTGACCGATCATCATGAAACTTTGTACACATATTCTTGGAGGTATTAGAAGTAACATAGGATACTTTTTATCCCGGAAAATCAACGGGATCCAACGGGACGCGAACGAAGTCGCGGGCGGAAGCTAGTCTTAAATAAAAGGCAAATTAAAAGGAAAGGCTAATTTTCTTTAAATTATAAATGTAAAATTTCATGGACTTCCTTCTATTTAAGATGCTATGTTACATGGAAAAAAAAATCCTTATGATTGAGCCTTTTAATTGGTATCATAAAATAACGGGTTATGATTTTACAATTTGGTGGGTTCGATTCCCCGTTTAGACAGGCGATTATTCAAAATTCTTTGAATGCAGTTTAAATTGTTTGTATAATCAAAATAAAGTCTTCTTTCAGTAAAATGTTCTATCTACATTATTTAAGATACTTTCCCTCTATGTGGCATGGCCGTGGGACACCCTGTATGACCAGCGGACGACCGAGACGCGTAGGTACAACGATACGTCATTATGTCAAATTTTGATAAGTAGTTATGAATGAAGGAACAGATGAACATACATATCACACTCATAAAGCCTCCTTTCTGCTTCGCATTATTCGAGTATAGGTAAATATTGAATTGAAATAAAGTCTCTCTACACGCACAGGCTAGATTTAGGCAGTTAAAAAGTGACGAAATCTTTTTTTTGTCTACAGAGCAGTTTCGAGTACAGAGGCAAGTGGGCGGCGCTACAGCAGATCTGCCTGCTGGTTTTCCACATAAACTTCGGCATCAACTTCTTCTTGTACTGCATGACCGGGCAGAACTTCCGGCAAGCTCTGTGCCACACGGCGGGAGACGGCGCGCGCGCATGGCGCTTACTCAAACAGGTGTGCTGCACTCAGCGCAACCGCGCTCCGCCTCAGTCGCCGTCGCCGCCGCTGCCGACGCCGCCGCCGCCGCCTCGCCCGCGCCCTCGTCCGAGTGTTCCAAGTAATCACTACGTCTACTCTTATGCTTTATGATGATTGACAATAACAACATTAGCGAAACAATCTAGTAGTACCTAATTTATTGAATCAGAATAAGTGGAATCTGTAACAATGTTAGTAAACAAATTTAACATTAATTTACAGATATGTATACATACTTAATATTTATATGCAGTTAACAACCTTAAAAAACTAAATTTTATTATATGTATGTAACAAAATGATCAATATACAGGGTGTTACCAGACCACTTCCGAAAACGAAAGGGGGAGCTACAGCACACCAAAACCCAACCAAAAAAAATCAGTTATCCTGAAAAATAATTATAGCCGGAGAAAACAATGTTTAAAGATTTGTATTTATTTCGCCAGCCCGCAAAGTACGCATTCACGTAGGTAAGGTCGAGGCGTAGTACTATTATTTACTCTGTGTCGTAAGTGCCTACTAACGTAGGTAGGTACTAACGTAGGTCGCTCGCACGTCGCGTACTTGAATGACCCGCGATGAACTCTCAGCTGTTCATGCTGTAGTAGACGTAATCTGCGTGCTGCGTGTACATTGCTGCTTTATTTATTTTATTTGTTTTTTTGCTTTTTTAAATGAGATAATTAGGTAGATATGTCTTATTATGTTGTACTGTGTGTATGTAACTAGAAAAAAAATTAAAAAGAGATAGTCAAGTCAATTTTTATTTTCGCGATTTTTTTCGCTTAATGTTTTCAGTATCATGGTCTGATTAGAACCTCCAAGTTTTCGGAAGTGGTCTGGTAACACCCTGTATATAAAACTCTTTTGAAGCTGACTTAGAATCAACGCACAGCCTAAACTATAAGTCCTAGAGGTATGACATTTCGAGGGTAGTATCCTTATCTAGTGTAGGGGTGCACTAAGAAAGGAATTTTGAAACGTCACACTCTAAAGGGTAGAACGCGAGCAACGCCGCGGGCGACGGCTAGTTATATAATAAATGAAATATCTGAAGTGCATACGCATTTGTCACCTTTTTTTAATAAAAATTGCAAAGTATGGGTTGTTTTATTAGGTACCTTTTATTTCACGGTTTTAACATATAGGTATTTTTGTTAACAGACTTTCTCTTCATCAGCAGCGAGGCATCAACTAATGCTGGGATGTCCAGCGTAAACGACAACCAAAATAAAAATGGCGAAACAGGAACCGGCAGCGGCAGTTACTTGAAACTCTGGGCTTTTAAGCCGTGTGAAGTGCATTACGAACTGCAAGCGTATCCCGTCCATGCTATCCGGCTCCAAGGCGGGCAACCCGAGCGGCCCGTGCCGCGATGGCCTGACAACTCATCGACCTTAAATCCACCCACAGCCGCCCATAACCCAGCTCCGCCAAGTGTTATAACTCCACATATGTTTCGACCCATTCCGTACAGCCTCGTACCGGGACAGAGAGCACCACTTGAAAATGTTTGTCCCACGCCTCATTCGCCCGACTTCGAATCCCCAGTGCCATTATTTGCAGAAACGACGCTATCAGCATCCACACAACGGAGAGCATCGACGTTGTTAACAGCGTCAACTTATGCACCGCTGTCGGCATCATCACCGCCATCAGTCTGTGCATCTACGTCAGAATTTGCACCGCCATCGGACGCCAGGCCGTTGTCTGCTTACTTCCCGGTAGCATCCGCAGAGGCATCAGGTTTTGCGATCGCGCCAGACTCTCCATCCTCAGCAGAACTTTTCGAAAACTTTATATGGCCGGCCGACCAATGTCCTTCGCCACTTTTACGCGTCCAACCAGCTCGACGTTTTTCACTGCCCGCGCGTCAGTGGCACGGTCTTGAGCGTTCAGACACGCTACCCGGAGGGATACCACCGCGTTGCGCGTCACCGCCGCCGCGCGCAGCTGCACCGCTGCTGGTACGAGAGCTGGCACCCGACGCTCGCCCGCCGAACCTGCCTGCTCCGGCACCTGCCTGCTCATGACAGAGAGAGCCCGACGCGACGGAAGCTCTGAGTCCATCCCACTCACCTCAGCCGCGGCGATCTGCATTCGTTTGGTATAAACGTATCTAACCAAAGAAAAAATTTGGTAACTTCTAATCTAATCATAATAACTAATCATACGACCTACTTGAACTTAGTACATCGAACCTTGCTCTTATTAAGGTTCCGATTCATGGGGTATTAATGAAACCCGTTGTCCTTTCCTGGAAATATACCGTCTATAATCCCACTACTAAACTACTAGGTACTGTAACTGTAGACATTCCATACATAATGGTTTCTTTTAGTCTATCTCACACATAAACGTAGGAGTATGTGTATATATGATCTGAGCTCTCATTTATCCTTTGAATTTTAAAATCACGATATTTTATCTACTTATATTTATATATTTTTTAAAAACGTAAATAAATATTCATGGTCATATTACCTACGTGAATTATAATTATTAACAAGACAGATGAGGCTGGCATACCTAACATGAAGGAGGCCTATACTATGCCTAGGTATGGGTGATACCGAGCTGAGATGATGATGATGATTTATATTTATTTTATTAATCTCAATTTTGGTTTTTGTTAGTGTAACAAACAAAACGTATCTTTACCGTACGGGGTGCACGATATATTCCCGGATTTTCTTTTAAAAGAATAATATGAAAAGTTTGGTACATTTTGATCAGTGCTTTGCTTTGCTCACAGCAATCATAGATTTGTACGATAATCTTCAATGACATGAAGAAAATAATAATTTTTATCGGCTTCATCCCGGACCGACACGGCTTCGGACGAACACGGTTTAAAAATACTTAAAAAAAAGTTTCGCTGAACTCTATTTTTTAATATGTACTTGTCAGAAACACTATTAAGAACCGTCACTGTTTAAAAGAAAATGTTCAATAGTCAGGAAGTTTCAGTAGTATGATTATCATCATCAAATACAAATTTCCCTTCGGGCCCACTGGCAGTAAAATGCCTGTACTATTGTGGGAGAGGTCAATAAAATAAATGCTATCTCTTACTTAGCTCTGCTCCTTGTATTAAAATTTTCTTGGACTTAATAACTCTTAATTAACTTTAGTACATACCTTTCTATAATATTCATATTGTTATCATAATCGCACTGCCTAATTAAACAGACTCCAGCGGAACTATTTGCTAGTTATTTTTAAAATCATGTTCGTCTGAAGCTATGACGGTCCGGGATGGAGCCTTTAATCTACCGCAAGGCTTCAGACCCTCGGCATAAGGAAATATGAATAAGAAATTGGATTTTCTTGAATTTAATTTAAAACTGAATGAAGTTATTCCTTTAGAAAACTAGGTAAGCTACATTAAATAGAAAAGTGAAATAAATTTTTTCAGTATTTTTTATATTCTATAAAGCATCTTTTCAGCGATGATGAAGTCAAAAAGCCAGTTTTCTTAAAGTACACTAACTCGTAACATGTGGAATGTTCATTTAGATTGCCACATACCTAATCATAGATAACACGGAATAGCTTTGGATCGCATATTTATTTAGTTCCAAATGTAGGTACTCTAGCAAAGTGAATCAAGTAAAACTTATGTGATACTAGCTGTAGCGGTACCTACCTACCTACTTCTTTAAATGTGGCTTCAGAGGCTGGTACTTTTTACCTACGCTATCTCCCTACCTACCTAAACCTTTCATATTTTTTTTTGTATTTTAAGGACATGCTATGCTTGAAACAAACCGATTTTATTATTATTGGTATTTATAACTTCAAGGAATACGATTTTGCATACAAACGTTTAGGCCCAGTTTGACCCACTTAGGGGTTCAATTTCTTAAAATCCCGTCTAGTGGGGGCTTGTGTCACGTAACGAAACTACATTCCAAATTTCAGCTTTCTGGCTTCGGACCACCTACTTTATTTATTTTCAGCCGTTTAAGGGTTAATATCGAAAAAAAAATAGGTTTCCTTTTTTTACGTTCTTAATATTCACACCAAGTTGCAAGCCAGTCGCATCAAGTTTTGGTTTTTCCATACAAACTTCGCCCGCTAATAGCATCGCAGTTTAGGGTTAAGTTTTTATTTTAATGCAGTTCTTATTTATTTTGTTTGAAGAATAAACACGCCAATTTTGGTGTTTGTACCTAACTTCAAGGAATACGATTTTTCATACAAACGTTTTGGGCCAGTTTGACCCACTTTGGGTTTAAATTTCTCAAAATCCCGTCTTAGCGGGTGCCTATGCCATGTAAGGAAAGTATATTCCAAATTTCAGCTCTCTAGCTTTTGCGGTCTGGCCTGGAGCGTGATAGGTGAGTCAGGTTAAATTTACCCTCTTCTTTTATATATTACTAGCCGTCGCTCGCGGCGATGCTCGCGTTCTACCCTTTAGAGAGTGACGTTTCAAAATTCCTTCCTTTCTTAGTGCACCCCTACACTATATAAGGATACTGCCCTCCAAATTTTATACCTCTAGGACTTATAGTTCCGGCTGTGCGTTGTTTTTAAGTCAGCTTCAAAAGAGTTTTATATATATTGATTACTATTCCATTGAAGCGCTCGTGGCGTAGCTTGCTCAGTAAATCTTCATCGATTTTAGGGTTGGCTCAACTTAGGGTTGCACTTTAGGTTTTTTTTTCATACAAACGCTGCAGGGTTGTTTCTCCACTGTTTAAAAACGTATATATCCAAAGTTAAACATGATATTGAATTGTCTCGTCGTTATCTACCCTGGCTCTAGAGTCATATTTTTTAGATATAATATAATTTGAAAGACATGAGCCTCAAAAAGTTCGTATTCAACGCAATTTTGGTCATAAATAAATAACATAAAGAACATGAAGTCGCAGAGCTAAATCTAACGTAGGGCAGCTTATTTATTCAAGATTACAAACTTTAGTTGTCATTTTCTCAGAATACTCTTCCCCTAGAGGCTTATTCGTGAATGTTTAGACGTTCAACGCTTTTTAGCGGCAATTAGCTTCGGTATCTGTACTGGAGTGTTTTATTTGTACTTCGTACTGCTCCGCTCATTACTGACTCTACCCCACTATTTGGAGAAATTAGAAATAGAATGCGAATTGGCCGCGCGCATCGATGACTTGGACCAAGGTTGGAGCGCGTTACAAGTATGCTCTTAAACGTCGTTATGCACGATCACTATTCGGATGGGTGACCATTACATTTTACATTTTTGAGAAGATTTGAACTTTTGAGATGCATAACGTTATTGGATAGACATCATTTAGTCGGCTAAGACATATTTGAAATAAATCTCAAGTCCCTATTATTTGTTGAAGCTAAAATGCTAGTAGGTAATCTTATTTATATTTTAACTAAACTACATCGTAATAAATATAAATCATTGGTTTTAGTTACTATTTTAAGTGGCATATCAACCAGAGATGTGCGAGGTAACTGAGAAGTGCTCCACGAATAAATGCACCAATAGTATCACTTCATTATATTCATCTCATGAAGCCACATCTTTGGTATATACGCTGCTTAAAGCTTGGTAGATAGGTATTAGGTTGTGGGAAGGAGAAGTAAAGACCGACAATCTTACATTCAGCTTTGTAAATAGCAAATCAAAGCATATATTCAACTCTAGTTTGAGTCCGTGGTTGCAACCGTGTAGTACCCGCTTCCAAATAAACACATAATAAATAAATACTCGACATTTCACAGAACGCCCTCTAGTCCCAAGCTAAGCAAAGCTTGTACTATGGGAATTAGTATGCTGATAGAATACTTATACACATTTTTTTTCTAAATACATACTTATAATACATATTAGTACATAATTATGCTATAAAATAAGTAGGTAAGTAACCGTAAAAATAGGTATATCATATTTTCAGTTGTCACGGATTTGTGTCAAATTAGTTTGGTTTAGAATAATTGATGGAATCGGGGGCATTATCCATGCATTAGTATTTATGTTATTCATTAGTACGTACTAAGAACTTAGTTTAAGGTTCACCTGAGCAAAGTACAAAAGCTTGTAAGGTATAATGAAATTGCTTGCTTAATGTATAAAGCTTTTTTTTAAATCTTCCATCCTGTATCGACTTTACGGAGGTGAAACCTGTCTTTTAATAACCCTCGGTGTGGGGGAAAATGAGGGTTGGCCATTTTATTTAGGGCCCGAATCATGCAAATGATGCGGTTTCGCTATTTCAAACACATTTCTTTATTTTCTTAACAGTAGTATATCGGCTTAGTCTTAACTTAGTTGGCTCCGCGTGAAGGCTGAATAGGTGCTGTACTGAGCAAGCATTTTCCATGTCTAAGAAGTCCCAGGATCGTCTCTTAAGGGTACGCATTTCACACGCTCCAAAAAATCGGTCGGCACAACCAGTTCGCATGTTTTTTCACAGAGTTGCTTGACTCAGTGATGAGCAGTACGAAGTACACATAACACAACCTCGTAAGAAAACTGGCGCTAATTGCCGCTAAAAAGCGTGGAGCGTCTAAATATTCACGAATAGGCCCCTAGGGGAAGTATTTTGGGAAAAAAAGTAATAGATGTATTGATGCAAAATTAAGTTATAAACGTGAATAAGTAAGCTACCCCGCTTTAGCTTTAGTTTTTAGATCGAATACTTTTTATGCTATTTATTTACGACCAAAATTGCGTTGAAATACGGATCTTTCGACAATTAACTTTCAAACTATATTTTATTAAAAAAATATGGATCTGAGCCACGGTAGATAATAACGAGATAATTCCATGTCATGCTTAACTTGGGATATACGTTTTCGTTCGCGGTTTGGTATATTATGCTTTAGTTTACCGTGCACCAAGTAGGTATTACTAATAAAATAGAACGCGTCGATTTCTAATTGAGCTCTCGTTCTCACAACAAGCATGTGCAATTACAGTACCTACAACATGCTATTTTTCAGTATTTCTCTTGAAGTTTTATGCCAGCTTAAATCTGGATCTGACTCGATATTTACTGTGGAAATATTTTTTTTGTAAATAAGATTTTTTTATACGGTTAAGCCATATTTATGATAGTGAGGTAAGCGTCAAGCAATTGACACAATTGTTTTGCTTTTATTAGTATCAGTGCTTTGTAATTATAATGGCTTTCGATTCCAATATACTAATAATAGATTATATAACTGCTATTCGAGGCTAGCTTTTTATTCTTATCTTAACTTTAAACCTAACCTCTAACTTGGACGATATTATATGAATTAGAAGGAGCAAAATGATATATTAGTAGTTTATATTATTAATATATAATTTAGATAACTAAGAAAAAGCCAAACTAAATGTAATGCTTATAATTGCAGACAATTTGTCTTTTATCTGTATTGGACATAGGAGATAGAAAATCTAGATCTAAAAATGTCGACGGCTATTTCGTAAACAACAATGAGCAAAAAGCTTTGATGTCCAACTTTATCGACTTATGATATTATTATTTTTAATTTATATTTTTAGAAGCCGGCACAGTCGCAAAATTAATCATAAATGTTATCATAAATTTAAGAAATAAGAACGTGTAGGTATCTACCGCTGTCGTTAGAATAGTAATATTAGTAAACTGGTTATTTTATAAAAATAAAATATTAGATTAGTTTTAAAATTATGTTGCATTATTCAAAAATATTAATTAAAATCGATTATAAAACCTTAGAAGGAAATAATTTGTAACTTTTGCGCCTGATCTATTAACTTAATTTCAACTATTTTATGTCGTTTCAAATAAATCGAAAATATGCACAAAGTATGCATAATAATATGTACGTAGTTATATAAAACAATTATTAATCCTACGTATCAGTATTGACGTAATAAACGATATCTACGTAAATGTTGTCAGCTTATTGCAGTAGAAGATAAATATCTGGTTTCTCTAGTAGGTACTAAAATTGTAACGTACTTTATTTATACTTCTCAGGTTAAACGTCTAATTTCCATCTTGTATAAATTTAGGAAATAAGAACGTGTATCTACCGCTTTCTTTTAGAATAGTAATATTAGTAAACTGGTTATTTTATAAAAATAAAATATTAGATTAGTTTTAAAATTCTGTTGCATTATTAAAAAATATTAATTAAAATCGATTATAAAACCTTAGAAGGAAATAATTTGTAACCTTTTAAGCGCCTGATCTATTTATTTAATTTTAGCTATTTTATGTCATTTCAAATTAATCGAAAATATGCACAAAGTATGCATAATAATATGTACGTAGTTATATAAAACCATTATTAATCCTACGGTATCAGTATTGACGTAATAAACGATATCTACGTAAATGTTGTCAGCTTATTGCAGTAGAAGATAAATATCTGGTTTCTCTAGTAGGTACTAAAATTGTAACGTACTTTATTTATACTTCTCAGGTTAAACGTCTAAGTTCTATCTTGTATTGTATTTAATCTGTTTACTTAATATTATTCAGAACTGTATTCATTGGAAGCCTAATAAAGATTCGAATATAATGTTCTATTGATTTAATACCTTTCCAGTCTCCATTAGCATCTGCCTGCAGGGTATGTTTAATGAAACTTACTTGGGGAAAGATAACGAGGGGAGTCTTGGATAATGAAACCATTGCGTTGAATAACATTATTTTTGAAATAGAAATATAAACTATTTATTTTACGCAAAAACACATACAAAGATACAATGAAATAAACATTAAATTATAGAGACAGATGCGTAAAAAGGGTAAAAGCCTAGAATGAAGTGGCGTACAGCCTCTGCGACACGCGCTCCGTTTTACAACAAACTTAATCTAATAGCTTAAAATATTATGTACCTAATCTAATATACAATTTATAATACTGGCATTAATCAAATCAAAACTTCCCTTTTTAAAAACATAAATCGAACAAAAACAAAACAAAACAGAAAACACAATTAGATACAACTAGAGAAAACACCAATAACACATTCCAAATACAAAATCTATAAAATAACAAGTTAAAACTAACATGAACGACCACTTATTGAGCAGTTATTTGTAAATCTAACAGGTATTTTTTGAGAAAGCTTTTTAATGAATAAACTGAATCTTTATTTCTAATTGGGGGAGGTATATTGTTCCAGCATTTCGTAGCAGCATACCGAAAGCTGCCACGAAATGCGGTCGTTCGATGCCGCGGACAAATCAAGTGAATGGCTAAACGGACATTACGGGCAGAGAAGTCAAGTTTCTCATACAGGTACTTTGGTACTTGGCCTTTTATTAGGTATACCAAACAAAAGAGTTGCAAAATGAAAAGCGCGGCGTGATTTCATGTTTAAAAGACTGTGACTACTGATATATGGAGAAATGTGGGCTCTTGGCGGGATCGGAAAACAAAAACGAACGCACGCATTTTGCACACGCTGAACCAGTTTCCTTGAACGGGCTAACAAGCATTCGCCAAACACATTGTTCGCAATTCAGTGTTGAGGTATTCGCGTACTCGGTACAAAACTGATAATCTATAAAAACAATTACGAGCGGTTTGAAGTACAGAGTTTTCAAAGTATAGTGAGCCATCCATTATCAGTCCCAGATTACGGACCTCTGTAACCCGCTCTACGACAATTCCATTGATTTGCACCTTTGGATCAGCCAGAATGATTTTACTAATTTGATGTTTCGATCCTAATACAAGTGGTTTTGTCGTGGTAGGATTTAGAACTTAGCTGTTTGAATCGCACCACGTGACCAGTCTGGCTAAATCCTGGTTTAACGAATTAACAGCTTCACTTACGTTACAAGGCTTGCAAGATACGTATAACTGTATCATCAGCGTAAAGGTGAAAATTACATTTTTAATTTTAAGTATAATATCTGCACTGTACAGGATAAAAAGAATTGGTCCCAATATACAGGGTGTTACCAGACCACTTCCGAAAACGAAAGGGGGAGCTACAGCACACCAAAACCCAACCAAAAAAAAATCAGTTATCCTGAAAAATAATTATAGCCGGAGAAAACAATGTTTAAAGATTTGTATTTATTTCGCCAGCCCGCAATGTACGCATTCACGTAGGTAAGGTCGAGGCGTAGTACTATTATTTATTCTGTGTCGTAAGTGCCTACTAACGTAGGTAGGTACTAACGTAGGTCGCTCGCACGTCGCGTACTTGAATGACCCGCGATGAACTCTCAGCTGTTCATGCTGTAGTAGACGTAATCTGCGTGCTGCGTGTACATTGCTGCTTTATTTATTTTATTTGTTTTTTTGCTTTTTTAAATGAGATAATTAGGTAGATATGTCTTATTATGTTGTACTGTGTGTATGTAACTAGAAAAAAAATTAAAAAGAGATAGTTAAGTCAATTTTTTTTTTCGCGATTTTTTTCGTTTAATGTTTTCAGTATCATGGTCTGATTGGAACCTCCAAGTTTTCGGAAGTGGTCTGGTAACACCCTGTAGAACCATGAGGAACCCCACGCGTTACAGGCGCCCTGGTGGACTCTAGGACTGAACCATCTGGTTTACGAATTTGGACTAATTGGGAACGCCCAGTAAGGTAGCTGGAGAACCATTTAATTGTAGCGCTGTCAAAACCATATTATGGGAGTTTGCATAACAAGAGCGTAGTATTAATGGTGTCAAACGCTCTTGACAAGTCTAGTAGTGTCAGTATAGTTCCCTCTCCCATATCTTGAGCAGTCAGTGCATCATCCACTACGTCCTTTAGCGTCTAACTACGTCTAAATACGTCTACCCTAGATGAATGAAAATAATGTGAATGATCCTTGTGTGATTTCCTGCGGGGCTAGGATGCACGCTCGAGATATTTTTTCTTCTCGTTCTGTCAAAATGAAGGCATTTGGCACCAGTTTTAGAACTATTGCTCTATCTGTGGTAGTCTTGTCGATAAAACGCGCCTTCTTATTGTATACTTTTGACACTTTTTACTCGTCGTACTTCTCTGAGGACGAGATAATAGTCAGAAATGTCAAGTTTAAGATTCATAGATTTGACAAATGACTTGACTTGACTTATATTATTACAATTATATCACTTGACACTGGCAAAATTGTCTGTCGAAATGACGGACAGAGGCCATTAATGAAGAGAAGAAGAAGAAGATTCAAAGGCGCGTTTTCTTGACAGCATTACGACAGATAATGCAGTAGTTCAAAAACTGATGCAAAATGCTTACATTTTGACAGAACGAGTAGACAAATATCTCGCGTGCATATCCTACCTAGGCCCGCTGAATAAAACACAATTGACTTTGAATAGGGCAGAGAGAAGCATGCGTTCCGGATGTCAGTTCTCTGAGGATAGCACCACAAGTGGTGCAGCAATTTGAAAATTATCAATACATCACCACCACGTCAAATTACAAGTTCATGTATCTGATTTAATATAAGATTTACGATAAAGTAAATAATATGGAGGTTATAGTTAATCCAGAGATTTTATTCACAATAACTACAATTTAACTATGGATGTTTTAAATAAATATGTACGCAATCATTTCAAAACATATTTTTATTTGTATTTCTACGCATTATACAAATACTCAAAAAAATACTATCACAATAGGCCTTTCAGGCCGCAGTGATATTACAGTCGCAAAAACCAATTTTTTTTTAAATACTTAATTACCTATAAAACGACAATTTTTACATGTTAAAAACTACACAGTATATACATGAGACTACACAATATATACATGTAAATACACAGTATATACAACTAAATCGGTACGACTAGTATCTTATATTTCGCCAGCGTCATAAGATTATTACGAATGTAATATTTAAAGGCAAATACTATAAAACCATAGTGCGGACGATGAGTACAAAGTAAATAATGTTATTTTAATGGCTTCATAGTGAGTTCGATATCGTGTAACACAAGTACATAATCTGGATTCGCCTTCAGACTAGATTGGCGAGCGCAACTGTTTAAATATACTTAGGTACGTTAAGGGCAATTGATCTCTGATATGTAAATAGTAGATCAATGCGATTTTTCTGTCGGCGTCCGATCCCTAGGGACCCTCCGCCATCGGGCGAACCACTAGACATGATGTTTGCATTACATTGATTGCTTTCAAGCTGCACCTAACCAGCTTCGTTTACCTAAACCCAGGCGTCTACTTCCAATATAGAGTATGGCCACGCTACGTCTGCAATGTTATTAATCGACAACCCCCAAAACAATTTTATTTCTGTTACATTAGCTGTCATATTATGTTGTCAAATCGTGTTTAGCAGTAGAATGTGTGATTTCAATCATAGAATTCCAAATTCTAGCATGTTTTATTTGCTGCCTACTTAGCGTGATCGACTCTATAAAAATAACAAATCCAAAAAACTGCGAGCCGTATATTTATTGAATGCACCGCTTTAATACATACATACGTAGTTTTGTAAAGTAACATTTCAGCGAAATCACAATTTACTGTAAACGTAACCAATTATTAACTAGTAGTTCGCTCGAACTGAGATCTCGTGATGGTCGGAGGTTAATGAAACCCAAACAATTTTTATTGACTAATGGTTGTAATAAACTTTGCAAATCGCTGCAAAATCGCCGTCTAGCTATGTACCAGACTTACTTGAACTACAAAATCATTGAAACTCCAAGAAATGGTAGCTCACGTTATACTGGGTTTGCCAATTTTATAATTTTTACAACAACTCAAAACTATTAGACCTAGAATCAAAATAAAAACGGTTTTGGAATGTCTAAACAAAACCCTATCATATGACACCCCACTTGATATTATTGTACGACTTTTTTTACACCCTTTGGACCCTCATAACTTCACGACCCCTTGACCGATTTACTTCATTTAACAAACCAGTAAAACTTAAGAGTACTATCCGTATACCTACAAAACTCTGAGATCTCGTCGAACAAACATACAAACACAAACATACAAACATACAAAGCATTTTTGTCCAAGTTGTCACTAAGATCTCGTTCGCTTCGCCCACTCGATCAATAAACATCATACAGGTACAAACATGACAAATTCAAATTAAATATCCAATAGATCGTAAACAAACATAATATTTTGAACGACGGCACTTTGGCAAATGAAAAGCTTAGTGCGGCCGAGCCGTCAGACTTCTACTGAGCATTAATTTTAATGTTTAAACACGATTACGTCGAAAGAAGATAGCAATTTTCCCCTTTAATTACAGTTTAATATACGTAGTTTGTAAACATTTTGAAACATGTATACTCGGTTTCTGAAACGGTGATCAAACAAAAAATAAACACATTTTATGTCAAATCTCTGGTTATCTGGAAAATGGGATGCATAAACGACTCAACAAAATCATTTTTAACCCTCATTAGTTAACACTGATCGGAGATGAAATTAATTATTTTGGTGTTTCAGTGATTGGTCTTCCTGAAACGCAATTAGATAATCCTGTTAACCTGACGGGCTGACAAGAGGCTTGGCCAGTGTACTGACCGCTAAAATAAAAATTTCTAACAATTACAAATGCAATCCACTCGGAGAAAATCTGTTTTCGAGTGCTACCGGCAGGGTGGGGGTGGACGTGTTACCGACATTGCTTAGTAAGAAGGGTGCTGCAGTCGCAATTAGGGACGAAGTAATGAAGCGAGGGCGTCCTGCTATGATTTATAATCACTACGACGCATGGAGGACGGCTTCGGCGCGGGCTCTGTATGATAATCCCATCTTCAGACTAGATATACATAACAAGAGAACATGTATAATACGAGTATTTACGAAATGGCTCACTAATTTCTGATTCACGAAAGAGCGTATAACTGCATAAATCTTGAAATAACAACAAAGCTCTGATATCCGTGAAACATAACTGAAACTGAATGCTAACACTAACTTTACATCGATTACCTGCCGCCCAAGAGACCTCACGACCGTGGTTTTCTTAATTATATGTCCATCTTTGGCGTTCTTATTCAAAAATACTGAAACTTTCGTCAATTTTGACTTATTGTAATCTGGTGAATACTTATTACTCTATGCAGAAATTTCCACCTCGGTGGCACCCTCGCAGCGGCCATAATTTGCAAAATCCACCGCGCTACGCACAACTCCCCTCTTATCATACTTACTTAAAATCTCTAGTTTGTAAGACAGAAGTTTTTATTTAAATCAATGTAGGTACCAAACCTCCCGAGTTATCATTAGGTACTTACTATCAACAATGGGTACCTATATACAATTTGAGATTGTATAACTTTAGACTAGACTAATGTTTAGACGTCTAGGAACATGTCACACTTGTGCTAATTTGCCTGTCCTTACGTAACTGTAACTTGTACCCGTCCTCAATAAAGTTTTAATTTATTTATTTATTTAAAATACTGACTGAGTGGAACGAAACGATGGAAAGCTTTAAAATTGTCAAGCGTAAAAACATTTCTGTGTTAGTTTAAAAATCAAAACCCCGTCCCCAATTTGCGAGTTGTAACGAGTTAGTACGCAGAGTTTACCGCTGTCGGATTCCATGCCCGCGCAACCCTCCGGCGTACGAAAATGATAAAAAATTAAAAAGTAGACGCGTGTAACAATGTTACGCCTCCGCTCCTACTACAGGAAACCCATTTGATCCAATTAGTCTTCAACTCACCCTTAACCTGCGCCATTTATGAGAGTAGCAACGAACGTAAATAAATAATGCTACAGTACAATGTTCTGCCTGTTTAAACTAAGTTAAATCCTATAGTATCTAATAAACAATTCGTGGTACTTTAATTTGACCAAAGTGAATTATTTATTACTTATTGCGTTATTATTTTTTATTATTAATTATACTTTTTACTTTTGCCCAGCAGCGGGACAGTATGAATTAACAAAAAAAAATCTTTTTACTATTTGAACCTATTTTTGCGATTGACTTTTATTAATTCAATTAATATAACTGTACTCGTCAAGTTCGCAGTACTTAAGCGAACTTGACGAGATACTTTACAAATATTCAAAGTTTACTTACCACTTTTCACAATGTATCAGAAACCATTATTTACCGAAGTGCATTGAAAAATGCACTTAAAATGCACAGAATCGATATAATTAACACACTTTTTCGTCGTAGTTATAAATAAGAATCTCCAAGTGTACCTACCGTAGGTAGTAGTGACAAACGACGCATCTCAGTGGGACACTTACCCGCCAAGACTCCACCGTTACAGAGTAGTCAGCGGAAGAGATGTAGGACGAGCTGCAAGTACACTTACCGGTGTCGTCTTCGGCTGCCGGTAGAGGGCCCACCGTGCCGAAGAACCTCTTGTCCAAGAGTTGGAGTAGCTGCAAGGCACTCTCGTGTACAAGCGCGCGAGGGCATCCGGTACACATGAGTGTCACATTTATTATCGCCGTGTAGTGGTCGCAAGGATACTCCCTGTGGACCAAAAACATAACATAAATCCAGAGTTGTTATTAAAGGAAGGGCATGTGTGTTAACAAGTCTTAATACAACTCTAAACTGCTATTATGTGCAGCTTAAGCGCTACAAGCAGGATCGTCGAAAGCTGTACGTTAATAGGCTTACAAAACTTCGTAGAGGAATAGTTCCCCTGTTTCTCGAGGGAATGACGGCCTAATCACAAGATTAGCGATTTCATCCACACTTCGACCATGTTCTATGAATTATGAAATTATGTAGGCACCTAATTTTGCAAAAATTATGTTATGTAATAAGGACACATAAAAGATGGTACTCATTTAGGATTAAAAACGATTTTTGAATATCCAAGCAAAGCCCTTATTATGTGACACCCCATCTTACGCCTAA
This sequence comes from Eulithis prunata, assembly GCA_918843925.1. Lineage (NCBI taxonomy): Eukaryota > Metazoa > Arthropoda > Insecta > Lepidoptera > Geometridae > Eulithis > Eulithis prunata. The sequence continues at coordinate 12,045,169 of OU974006.1, forward strand.
TTTTTTTTTCGCTTTTAGACCCTTATAAGTTTTAACTTTACAAACCCCGTGTCAGATTCAGCTCATAATTCTACCAGTAAACTATTATCTGTCGACATATAAAATGTTATGCAGATCGGATAAGCGGTTCAAAAGTTATGCTCTAACAAACATAAAACGCCGATTCACACAAAACGACACTAAGATCTTCGTTCATTGCTCGCTCCATCAATAATAAAATTATCAGAATACTCGGTAATTTCATTACTGTTCAGAAAAAAATATTTTTGATTAAATTCATCTATCGTATGATAAATTCATCAATCTTATAAGACTTCTTCAATAGCAATGTTTTCATCTTCCTTTGAAACATCAGACATGCCAGTTCTTTGAGGGATTGTGGGATTGCGGATCATCAAATTATGTCTTCTAAGTATTTAGAAAAAAGGCTGTTTAAAAATATAAACATATATATGCTAGAAAAAAGGAAATGACCATTACTTTTGGATGCGCAAATTAGTATTACTTTAATACTACCGAACGAGTGAGCGAAGCGAACACAGATCTTATAGTTAACTTGGGTGAATCGGCGTTGTATGGTAAGTAATAATTAAAAACATTTTATCAGTAGGTATGAAAATGCGTTATAAACTAGTTTTACAAAAATAGGTCTAATATGAGTATTACAAAACCTTACGGTGGCTTTAAGAGAAACTGTAAAGATTTTTTTAATTCTTCTTTACTTTGTAACTGTTTAAACTGAGTGCATAGGTATGTTTGTAAATAAAGCACTTAAATAATTATGAAGCTTTAAGGGAACTCCACTGCCGCTGCCGCTGCCGCTGCGCGCCGCCCTTATTTTACATCCCAACTAGCCAGCCACCCCTTAAGTTAATTAAGCTCGGAAAACAATCGCCAACATGATGAAGCCTAATAATTGTTGGGCAATTAAGCGGTGGTTTTGGGATGGAGTTTCAATTTAGAGGGTAAAAAGCGATGCAGCGGGACTATAACCAAATTAATATGAGACTGACCGTGCACCTCATGTGATCGTACTAACGTGAACATACTCTGTTACTAATAAGCTCCATGTAAGCTTGGAATAGTTACACCGCGTTACGTCGAAATAGACTACAGACAGAACACGGTGTAACTACTGCAAACTTACATCAAGTTTATTAATAATTGAATGACTTGACTTGAACACTGACTTGACATTGAATTCGTATTTGCTTTTTTAGTACATATATTTATTAATCTTTCTATTAACTGGACTATTAACTATTGAATTTATTGTTTACATTTTGTGCAATAGTAGACATTGCATATAATAAAATAAAATAAATTTATATATTACATGTAGGTAATATATAAATTTATTTTTGTGTTTCGGATTTTGACATTCTATACCTTCACAAATTTTAATTTTAATAATTGTACATTGAATTTCCTTGGAGTTAGAGTTCCGGTCCATGAGTCTGTCATCCATGGGACATTTGTATACCTAAAGATTGTATGCAGGTGGTTATAGGAGTGGGCCGGCTTCACCCGCTTCCATCCCCCTGCTGGCTAAACAATAAAACGACGACACCCTTCGTGCTTGTGTAGCATACGATTCAAACAGTACTCAGTTTTCACCCTTGGCGTACACTACAGACCTATAAGGCAAAGTAATGATCGCAAAAACAGGGGATACCATTTTAATTGAATTGGTTATCTTAATGTTATGCACTATTTTATTAGTTGGACCAGCACAGCTTAAAGCTCCACAGCGGGATAATTAGTGAGCAATGAGAAAGATTAGAGCACGCTCTCTGGACACGTGGTGCTTAAGGGCGCGTGTATTATCCGTAAATACAAGTAATAAATCAAAAATACTAATAGGTAAAGAAGTTCATTATATGCAATTCAGAGATTTACTCAAATTAAAAAAACGATATAATGTTGCTTATTTTCACAACACGATATTAACACAATACACGCGCTCGCGGTGTAACAGAACATTGTCCGCATTCAACACTAACAAATTTAATTAAGCCTCCGACAAAATAATCCTAAATTAAGCCTCCATTTCATAAATTACAACCTCAACGCGAGGTACACGGACTTATATTCACATACAGTGTATTAAATCCTTGGGCATTATTGAAAATTCAGTCGCTAGTTTGAAATATCTCCCCTAAAATACATCGACACCCATTCGTCGGCGAGCCCATCGTCGATATTGCACAAAACCGTCCCCAAATAAACCCCTTTGACACTAAGCTGGCACGTGCAAATAGAGAGGACCACATGTTTCATTGGAAGGTGCATTCATTTCGAAGCACACAAAACACCACAGATGTATATTGCCAAATAATCACTTTATATGTTGCGGAGAACTAACAGCTATTCATTCCCATAGAAACCTAATTGGTCGACTTAGTGGGTGAATGTTGACTTGGGCGAATGCGCGGCGTTGTAAGTTTGTACGTATGTGTATTAGAGCTTAACTTTTGAACCACTAATCCGACCTGCATAAAATAAGAAAACCATAGGTAACTGTTAGGATTAGGAGCTAACTGGGCTAAGCGGTTGTTAAGTTATAGAGTATAGTAAACATAAAAATAAATCAAGTGAGTGTGTCATGTGATTGGGCTTCGCTAGGACATTCCAAACCCGTTTTTTACTTTAGTTCTAGGAGAATAGATTTTTAGCAATAGTAAAAATTGTAAAGTTGGGAAAACCAGTACAACGAGCTTCTATTTCTTAATGTTTAAATGGTTTTGTAGTTCTAAGGCTGGTAACTTGCTAGAACACGGTATCGATGCGAATTTAATCTCAGCCATAGGTAAAAATGTTTATTTGCGTTTTTTTTTTTTTCATTATTTGGTAACATCGCCAGATCTCCATTCAGGGTGAACTAGTAGTAAATAAATAAAGCTTCGCAGATAGATATGTCGCTCAAATAACACCTAGCGATTGGGACGCTGGCGCTTTTAGTTAACATAAGTTTAACGACACTACCTAATATCTTTGACGATTCTGCTCGCTTGCATCATAAATGGATTTAGCATATAGGTCGGTAAAACTAGGGGGATCTGTCCAAAGATCACGTTAATGGTAAGCAGAATCTATCACACATTTTGTATGCAATGGGCATCGCATTCGTGGGTAACGACAGGGGGACTATTAGAAAACTAAGCGAACCATTATCCTACTAATAAACGCGAAACTTTGTGAGTATGGATGGATCTTTGTTACTATTTCACGTAAAAACTACTGATCCGATTTGGATGAAACTTGGAATATATATTGTCCGTGACCTGGATTAACACATAGGCTACTTTTTATTCCGGAAAATTAACGGGATCCAACGGGACCCAAACGAAGTCGCGGGCGGCACCTAGTGAATCATAAATATAAGATTTATTAGGGCTTCTGTTTGATTCAAAATGTATTTTTGTAAGGAGTTAAGTTCGGCGGTACCGACAAAACCAAGGTAAAGCTATTATATTATTTTCTTTTCATAAGATGTTTAAACTTTAAAAGCTGCATGTATTCAATAAGAACAACATGCTCTACTTATTCCGATTGAAAAGTAGTTATAAAAGCGAATATACGCCATCAAAAGGTACAAACTCAAGGACCACTTTTATTTACACAATATTGCTACCTACAGTTTTATCGTAAGGCCTCAAACGCACTAGCGGTTAACCGCGGGGCGGCTAATCACGCGTTTCCAGTTAATATGCAACCGCTGCGTACAATCACAAGCGGTTGACAAGCGGTTGCATATTAAACTGGAAACGCGTGGTTACCGGCCCCGCGGTTAACCGCTAGTGCGTTTGAGGCCTAAGAGTGTAAATGGAATATGCCTGGTTGTAAACTATTTGTAAACATACTGGCACATTACACAAGTGTTAATAAAGCGACCGGTCCGTGTCTAGGGCAATAGCGGAGGGATCACCCTGTACCCCTCCAGCGGTAGGGGAAGGCAGTACAAGCATCATTACTTATAGCAAGCGTTGATTGTATACTGAAGACTTAACCGATTAGCACAGGGTTGTCAATATATTAAGATTTCATGCCGTTGGTTGCGTTTACTGTTGTACGGGTTTCAGGGAGGCTAATTTATACACACTTTTATTTTGTCCTTTTCCGAAAGTTAAAAGTTTGTGGAATTATATTCCTGCTGAAGTTTTCCGTAGTGACTATGAAATGAAATGAATATGACTACAATAATACAGCGCTCTTCAAACAGGGTGTTTCAAAATTCTTCAAAGGTCGTCCTAGGATGGAATTGACTTCGCGCGATTTTTTAGGTAATACGAAGGCACTTCATTTTTCATTTGATTTTCATCTACGTACCTACTTGTATCAATTTATACAACCAAACTAATATTGATCATTGAGTTATCAACCAAAAAGTTATTTTTTTTAAAGCAATGGACCCTTAATGAGTTGGAGGCAAACCAGACTTTATTAATTAAGTGACTCGCCCATGTCCCATAACCACATTATACTTTCAACCGTTTTGGAGTTAAAAGCCGCCTAACCGCATTTTGCTTTGCTTTTATCGGCCTTTTAACGGCTACTATGTAGCCGTTAAAAGGTCATAACATCATTTTTGCTAGAGCGAGCTGAAGCAATTATAAGGACTCAATATTTCAATTTTAAAATATGCATATTTGTATATAAAAAGCTTCCAGTGTAAATTTTATTCTAGAACGTAGCTATCGATGATTTAAACGTTAACCAAGCTTAAATGCGCATCTCAAAGACCGCAATCACTCGAAAGTAATAACTAAACATTGAAGGTCTTTTCGCTATACTTTTTATTCCTTAAGGAACTAAGACAGAGTGTTGCTAGCGCGCCAGCCGGTTCAAAATATACTAACAAGCCCCTCTGCCAATAAATTTATAGCACATCATCAAAGCGGAAGGTCATGACATCCTGCAATCTCGCCATCCGCCACAACTGAATGGATGGTCAGCAGTTAGCACGCGCTCGTGAACGTTGACACATGAACACACACAACAGCGACACCTCAACGCACTTCTCCTACCGAATTAGTTACAGAATTAGACATTTTTGCGGACATGTGACTAGATTTGAAAAAATTATACTTAGCTCACTACTTAGTACCACGGAAAATAGTAAGGGTATCTGTGCAGTGTGCAATCATAGAAGGTGTCCTATACCTATAGTCCACTTTTTACACTCATGCTGGTATTTAAATTTGTCTTTGTGTATTGAGTCTATTTATAATTATGATTACTTAGTTTTAAAGAGTTTTCTTATCTAAATACCTACCTGCACATAAGTATACGTTAAGTACCTATTATATGTGGTTTTTTTTAGAAATTAATTTTTATGTAAGTACTATCATGTACCTACTATTAGTAGTTTGGCAGGCACCCCATTTTTGTATTTATGACGTCGGTCGGTACAGTATTTTAGAGAGTAAGCATCGAACGGGGTCATTCCCAGTTGTCACCAAGGCACACGCGCTCTCGATGAAACCTATGCCAAACAGCACACCAGGGCCATCACTCAAACATGTCACCATTAGTCGATTAGTGGACGCGCCTAGCAAATATCTAGGCCAGCAGGGGACGCGGTCGCGACGCTCACACACTCTTTTATCAATGCATTTGAATAGATCTGGCACTCTCAGTTTCAATAAATAGTTGCACGTCTATGCGGAATATCCCTTTCTTCGGGATCTGAGGTCATGCGTGTGAATCGACGTCACCCAATGTTAAATGATAAATGTCGCGTTGCCGTTAAAAAAAACAAAAATGCATAAGCTCACCTGGTTCTACGCATTTCATATTTTTATTTATGTACAGTTTTTTTTACTTCAGCGTGTACGTAGTGGTAGATAAAATTAGGTATATATAAACATGGCATTTTCCTTTCAGTCTTTCGGTCGGGGGTCAATAAAACGTAAAGATTTTTTTAACAATGGTTGAATATAACTTATCAAATAGCAACGATACCGCAATCTAGCTAGTTCCCAGTCTTACTTGAACTGAAAAAAGAAATGGTAGCTCATGCCAACCGATATAATGTTCACTATATAAATATATAGCTCAGAAACTATTTAGTCTAGAACTTAAATAATATTGCTTTGGAATTTTTAAAGGAACTTGTCCGATAGTAGGCATCTTGCTACTAAATCGTCCTACTTTGTTGTTTTTTTTTTAACTTTACAACCTCTTAACTGATTTACCTCTTAATCATACTTCGAGTGCCTACTATCCGTATATCTATCAAATATTATGAAGATTGTACTAGATAACATCTTGTTCATTATTGTAGAGCATTTGGAATATTTAACGTTATCCCTGTTATTAATAAACTTCACGTAAGTTTCGAATAATTACACCATGTTTTGTATCATTTGATCGAGTTTGAATCTGCTTGTCAATGCGAAAGACAAACACGGTGTAACCATTATATCAAGTTTATTAATAACAGGGCATACGTATAAACTCACTTTAGTAACTTGATCAAACAACCTCGCTTAGAAAACATCGAGGTAGAGTCACAAACATCACAGACTCAATAATGAATGGAGTGAATGAAAAAGCCGTCGACAGGCGAGGGTTTATCGAGATCATTGTTGAGGAAAATGTACAGAATGAATGGGTCCCCGAAGTTTGGGGCGCTTTCCAAGGGCAGGGGTGCGTAATGCTAAGGTCACGGGCGCCAACGGCACCGTAGCTGTAGCGCTCTCGACAATTGCCTCGTGTGATTCTGAACTAAGAGGGGGCTTTTGTGCTACGCATCGTAATTATGAGATTTGGACAACATAATGGCCACTTGGGGTAATAACAGAGCAATATTGAATTTAAGCTTAAGATCAAAAGGGACCGACCTTTTACAGATCAATATCAAAACAAGTTATAATACAGTAGGTACCACCAGTAGTACTACAGAGTACTAAAGATTGAGCAGTACGATAAGGGCTTTGTTAGAGTAATAAAAAATAAAGGTATTTAAAACTTTATATGACTTTATATAACTTTTCATTTCAACAGCTATAAAGAAGCTTTGTCGAATCGAAAATGAAATAAATATTACCAACTATTTTTGAATACCAGTTTCTCGAAAAGAGTACTTACGAAGCCGAGGTAAGCATCATTAAGGTATGCATCTCCACTAAGTAATCGAGCGTGTGTAATATGCAACATACCGCACGCCGTGCGATTTCTTAACAAAATTATGTTAGAAAAATAAAGTAATCTGAACTTTTTGGTCTTTTACTATAGGTACTTGGCGCGACTCGCACTTGACCTGTTAATTTTACATATTTTACGTAAAGTTGTTTTTTGATTATTTTAACCAACTTTTTGGAATAGCCGATTGCCAACCAAGGTTATCAAACCAAAATGAAATACTCAATATAATATAATAGTGTATTTTACTCAAAGCTCCCGGGTCTGATGTGGATGCCTCTTTGCACAAAGAACCAACTGAGGTATCCCAGCCAAAATAAAATCATATTAGTATCGCTAATGCTTCAAAGACCAGTTTCCATAGAGATTTTCCCAATCTCTTCTTGTATAAGGATCCCTCCCTCACTAGGCAACGGTCGTTTTCGACTTTATCGCAGGGGTGTACTCAATAATAGGAACTATTTATCAATAATTTAAATAATTGGTATAATAGGCTTTTACACGTAGTAACTGGAAGGACTCTCAAGATTTCATAGTTGATAATATGTCCCCAATAAATTAATTATTCCCGATGCAGAACTGTGCCACGTGATACGAGTACGAGGCGGTCAACGGCATTCCACTACCATAAAAACATCTTAGTATAATAACAGCAGCGACCCGTGACTATAAATTAATAAAGCTCACGAGGCTATGGAACTGATAGGAAGACAGACAGGTGCAATGAAGCAGTGGTTACGGCTGAGTTTCTGTGCCACTCGGATCGAAACATTCCAATTCAACAATTTATTTATATTATGTTGCGGGTTTGCTTCAGACCTTCAGTGAGATTTTGAAACGAAATATCAAATAACATCTGCTCGAGTATCGTAGACATCGCGACATCGCATTTTCGTAGCTCTATGAAGCGAGCTCATGTTCCATGCGTGATTTTCGGCGGGCGGTGGTGGGGGTTTTTGTGTACTGTCGGATTTTGTACAAAGATGTTGTTTTGTTATTGTTTATTGCTTGTAATTCTAGTCCAAAGGATCTATATACAGGGGACCCCGAAATTAGCATGTTAAGCCTCCACATGAACAGGAAGATTCAGACAGTGAAAATAAATAGACCAGTAAAATTTTCTTACTTTTTTGCATTTTTTACTTTTAGGCACCTACTTTTTATAAATACCTAAACAAGATTGACAACCCTAATTTGATAACACATGCGTCCTTCTTACAATACGGAAGCCTACCAATTTGAAAACCCCTAGAACCAAATTTACTGTACATTTCTTCTATGAAAATCATGGAGTTCACAGAAGTCGTAAAACATTTTAACAAAATGTTCCAGATCTCATAGGTATCGGGAATCACCTCGCCTCGGCATAACACACTAGTTCCGGCACACCCATTAAGTACTTACAGGATGCCGTTTGAGGTGATACTTTATTTTTTGTAAAAAGGCTTTAGTCTACTAGTTTTTTTTATAAAACTACTAGCCGTCGCCCGCGGCGTTGCTCGCGTTTTACCCTTTAGAGTGTGACGTTTCAAAATTCCTTTCTTAGTGCACCCCTACACTATATAAGGATACTACCGGTTCCGTAAGCCATACAGATATCGAACGACACTGCTCTATAAAGACGCTGGTGTATTAACTGTGCGCCAACTTTTTGTCCTTAAAACAACTCTTTCAGTCCACAAAACAGTCATTTCTTCTTCAGATTATGCTAGCATGTTGAGGCGCAGAGTTTTTAAATTAATAACCCCCTCCGTTAATACCCGGTTTGCTCAACGTATTGGTGGTTTCATGCGGGTGCATATTTATAATGAGATTGTTACTCACTGCGACATAAAAATCAAAAGCATAACTGAAGCAAAGCGAATAGTAGCTAAGTGGCTGGCAGGTTTATCATATGATGAAACAGAAAATATTTTATATTTTGTTTGTTAGTAAGATTTTAAATATTTTAGTTCTTTCCCATTAGTATTAGAGTAACTTTTTATTTTATTTTTATTATTAGTAGTGTTTTTGTTTATTTAATTTTTTTCTCTTTTCTTTTAAATGTAATAATATATTAGAAAGGTAGTGTAGATACCTACGAATGTACACTTAAATTGCAATAGTTAACAGGTTTCCTACTGCTTACCACTACACTATGACCGAAGCAATGTACCACTACCTTATGAATGTCGTTATAAAGCCTCCTCGATACAGGCTTAGCCTAGTGAGGAGACTGACAGGTACTCTCAGTCCTTATGTTTTTTTTTTTTTTTTGTCTGAGAAATTTGTTTTATGTCCAATTAATAATTCTAGTTTTTTTCGTACTGTTTAGTTAAAAAATTTATGGATGTAATTATTTTTCTCTGTAATAAACTTTTTTTACTTACTTTACTTTACTACCCTCCAAATTTCATACCTCTAAGACGTTTAGAAAAGTCTTAGAAGTTTAGGCTGTGCGTTGATTCTAAGTCAGCTTCAAAAGAGTTTTATATATATTGATTTAATGACCCTCGTGTATTCTTTGGAGGATGTATTGAAGTACCTACTTACATTCCCTCCAACGGATACACGAGTGCCATTGTGTTATGTTTTATAAATCCTTACGCTAAGGCAATACTAACATTATTAGCTAGGGTCACAAGGAAGGCTAAACCTAGGTGTAGTCCTGACTGCAAGATTACTAGCTGTTACCCACGACTTCGTACGCATGTATTCTTTTTTAGCTGCCGAACTATTCAACGGATTTAAAAAAAAGGTTAGGTACAATAAAACACATTTGAAGCACTCTTACTCATCTAAACACTTATATTCATTTTCTGAAGAAACTGGAATGCTTTAGCGAAACGAAGGCATTGTCATGACAGTCAACAATGTCTTATCTATAAAATATTATACATGCATCCATGTATAGGCCATAGGAATTTGATGAATTTGACGACGACGGTAGATTTGCCGCGCCCTCTGTGATATGTTTAATAATTCGTGACGTTGATTGAACAAATGAAGGTAACAAGGAATAAGCGCGGGTCCTGTAGGTTCACCAAACCAGCTGTATGAAATACGTTTAGTTTTTCAAAGAAAATACTAGAGGGCGTAACGCCAGCTATTTCATATTACCGAACTAGAGGGCGTTACGAACATGAGCAAATTTGTAGAACGCGCTATCGTTGCGTTTTGGCAAAATATACTCGACATTCTTGATTCTAGATCTCGATACTTTGGCAGTTCCTTACTAATTTTTTTAAAAAGCCAGCTTTTGCTGGTTTTGAAATATAATGACATCGAAGGATCAGACTGGAATCGGAGGAACGGTCCTACTTACATAAACAGGTGACGGCACGGTTTACTGAAGCTTTCGCCGAGTGCTATTAACTCGTGAGGGGCTCTGATACAGCTTCATAAAAAAACGAATTAAAGATTGCGTGAGAAATATTTAGTTTTAGGGAAGCCTGTCTTAGTTTTGCTTAGTTTGTAAGTTGACTGACCTGGCACTGAATATGGTGGCTAACGCCATGAAGCAGCCGTCTGCGAGTCGCGGCGCGCCTGTGTAGCACTTGTCCACGCACCAGTCCAGCAGTGGGCCGATGTCTGGGTTGCATTCCAGTAGTAGCACTATCGTTTCGCGCGCCAGAGAGTATATCTGCAATATATCTTAGAAATGTAACGGGGAAGTAACTAATTGTAGTTATTCTTTGTGAATAAATTATTTAGCTTCTCAATTAAACGAGAACTAACGCCTGCTGATAATGATTGAATAATATATAACACTATGGGCTAGTTATGGTGAACATAGCTATAAATAAAAGAAATAATGCTATCCGTCAAATAAAGTGTAAACTTATCACAATAACAAAATCATTCAGATCATATTACAATACTGTCACGTAACATACATTATTACGAGTTTTGACATTAGCGCATTGTCAAGCCTTGAATCGAATTAGTTGTTAGAGTATAGGTATCTTTATTTTTGACAAGCCTCAAGTAGAGCTGGTTATATTTATTATGTAATGGTTAGCGTGACTATGAGATGGTGAAATGGGTTATCAAGCAGTTGTATAACATGAGCTTACTTTGTCATTGGTAGAGCTGAGCATGTCGTGGAGCCAAGGGTATAACGAGCCATCTTCAGCTAAAGCGGCGGGCGCGAAGCAAGGGCCGCAGCACACCAGAGCGCTCATTGCCTGTCGAACACAAACAAGGTAAGGAATCGCAAGTAATTCTGATGATTAAGTAATTTTAATTGTTTTTATTTACATAGATGTTTGTTCTGTGTCTGGGTGTTTCTATGTATTATAAGTAAGTATTTACAAAAAAAAATATGTATGTATGTATTCTATCAGCCATCTAGTTTCCATCGTACAAGCTTTGCTTAGTTTGGGACTAGTAGGCGTTGTGTTAAGTGTCCGTGAATATTTATTATTTATTTATAGGAAACTTTTTTCAAAAGTTTATGGGTAGGGGGAAATTTTAAGGAGGTTACAAACAGATAATCGCCATCAAAGTAATAACACGTCTTAGTGTTAGGTACCAGTCGGTTGGTTATAATGAAGAGGTTACCCTGAGTGCCGCCAGAGTGAGCCTGTCGTCAGCGTCCACGGGCGGCGGCGTCGGCGGCGCGACCAGCTGCGGCGCCAACGAGCCGCACCACGCGCCGAACAGAGAGAACAGAGACCGGACCAGCTCCTTCTTCACCAGCGAATGATATGTCTCCACTAAAAACCACAACACATTATGCAACGCACAATCATAATTCTATGTAGTTTATTAGTTGTCGTCCGCGGTTTTGCTCGCGTGGTAGCAGCATACGCATTATTTGGTTAAAATCTTTGATCCTAATTTTAGACCGTTTAGGATGCGACTTTTTAAAATTCCTTTTTAGTGCACCCCTACACTATATAAGGATACTAACCTCCAAATTTCATACCTCTAGGACTTATAGTTTAGTTTAGGCTGTGCGCTGATTGTCAGTCAGCTTCAAAAGAGTTTTATATATTAAGATTGTATCACTTATTGCAAAAACACATCATCAATATATATAAAACTCTTCTGAAGCTGACTGATAATCAACGCACAGCCTAAACCATGAGTCCTAAAGGTATGAAATTTGGAGGGTAGTATCCTTATATAGTGTAGGGGTGCACTAAGAAAGGAATTTTGAAAAGTCACACTCTAAACGGAACGCGAGCAACGCCGCGGGCGACGACCAGTTATGTATATTCAAGCAACATAACAAAGTCAACAGAAAAAAAGTATGCTAGAAGCAAAGCGTTAAATGAAAGATAGTCTTACAAGGAAAGCTGTTGATGAGTTCAGTGACGAAGTCAGCGAAGGTCAGGCGTTGTTCCCGCGCGGCTGGCGCGTCCTTGTCCGCTTCACCTTCCAGGCTGAGTCGCACTCCTTCTAGGTACTCCGCGAGTGAAGGGTGTAGGGTACCGCCTTCAACCGCGAACACACTGTCAACATACAAGTAGCTTGTTAACAACAACTTTTCTGGCCTAAAAACAATGGACTCTATATTATTTGCGCCGTGTTTAAGACGTTTGCAAGAGCCGTAGATGCAAGGATTCAAATAGATTGTACGTAGGTAAATGGTTTTTTTTAAGGCGTAGGGTACACGCAGACAACCTTCTCGCTCGCACATTTCAACATTTTTGAAGATATAATATAACTAAATGTAGTTATGTGAAATTTCAGAGCTTCAGGGTCGAGAGAATAACAAATGCAAAGGTTCAGTAAAAATATCACATTGATCCAAACAAGTTTTCTAACCAAAAAATGTGCACTTTAATTTATCGCATTGCTACAAGTTTTTTGGTCGGAAAACTGGTTTGGATGAATGTGATATTTTTACTGAACCTTTGCATTGTTCCTTTGCGAGAAGGTTGTCTGGCTTTACGCTTCGCCTTAAGTACATATTTATTCATTATTTGGAACACAATATAAAACATTTTACTTTATCGGCTGTACATACATAGACCTTGTAACATCATTAAATTTATTATTTACCAGACTTGCGGCCGAATACTCAAACGCCACTTAAATTAAGTACACGCTTAAATTATTGCCACCTCTTACAAATGAGTTATTTCAAACAGAGGCAGAGAAGTTTTAAGCGGTGCTTAAATTTGAGTGACGTTTCAGTATTCCGGCCTTGGTGTCGTATTTTATTTGCTATTTTGATATGGCCAAACACCAGAGAGAAAGGAATTCGGTATTATACCAGACAAATATGGGGCTAAGGAGATTAAGTTGGTCCTCAGTACCTGTTAGCGAAGGTCTTTTTCTGCGCAATGAGCAACAGCATCTTGTTGAGATTGAGCCTGAGTGCATCCCGTCGCCTGCGCCGGCGCATGTTCTCCTGTTTCCTGTCCACTGCTTCCCGCAGGAGTGGCACAAGCTCTTCCATCAGATCTCTGGAGAATACACCCATCCATTTACTGCTCATATACCAATAGACAATATAAAAAAAATATCCTTAGACATTACACACAACGCCCTCTAGTCCCAAACTAAGCAGAGCTTGTACTATGGGAACTATATTGTTGATATATATATGCATGATACTTATGTATGATATATATATGATACTTAAACGCATTTTTTCGTAAATACATACATACATCAATATGTATAAAACTCTTTTGAAGCTGACTTAGAATCAACGCACAGCCTAAACTATAAGTCTTAGAGGTATGAAATTTGGAGGGTAGTATCCTTATATAGTGTAGGGGTGCACTAAGAAAATAATTTTCAAACGTCACATTCTAAAGGGTAGAACGCGAGCAACGCCGCGGGCGACGGCTAGTCATTATACACAGTGTGCGATGTACATTTTGCAGGTGTTACGAGCTAATTGTACAAAACTGCTCAGCTGTTAAGAAACTAAAGAATGAAAGTGAAAGAATGAAAGAAATGAAGTAAAATGAATGAATTCTTAGTGGATGTGGTACTCACTTGAGTGCCTCGGGATTGATGTTACCGCAGGCGAGGATGGCTGCGTCCCGTACTTCAGGCACCTCGCAGCGCGCCAGAGGCACGGCCAGCTTGTGCAGCGAGCCGGGCGCCGCGACCGCGCCGCGCGACTCGCCGCCGCTGCGCTCGCTCAGCGAGTCCGGCGACGAGCTGCACCATTTCACATGTTACAGATAATAGTCCGGAAGGAAACACGCCGTGTGCGTATATCGATCAGTTTTTCGCCCTATTTGTCCATAGCACAGTGAACAACTCTGTCAAGGCGTAGATAGGCGCGTACTTTCAATACATCAGTATATAGCGCTTAGGGTAGTGAAAGAGTAGTTAAGACTTTGTTTTGCGTGTTTTAAGAACGAAAATTTTTAACCACAACGCGCTCTGAGCCTTTATCTACAGGTTTTTAAAATGCATGGGTTTTCAAATGACAAAATAATGAAAATCAAGAACGGACTCAAAAACTGGTGAGCTAACTTGGCCATGACAGTCCTTTGCAAGTCATTTCTGGTTCAAATGTGCTTTACGAACAAATATGCAAAAGTATTATTTTACAATCAAAAACAGTTCCTTCTAAATTGAGGATACTTACTATTAGATTCTACATTTAAAGCTTGCGCAAGCTCAATAGCAAAACTTTACCAAAGGATTTTTAGCAAACTAGTTTTTACTAGCCAAATCTGAAATGATCCGCGCTTTGGAAGAAGTCACACTGAAAGTTTATCATAATTTAAAAAGTACTGTTTTTTAAGTTATTTCATAACAATAGAAACTTTTAGTACAAGTAACTACAGCTTTGTTTCCCAAATTATCAATGAAAAAACCAGCGATGTTTATACTCTTGTATAAACTATTTTAGTAAAGCCAGCCGAAGCTACCTGTACATCTATACCTAGAACACTGAAAGCTTAGTACTAGCAACGTTATTGAAAGCCTACAGGTTGTACAAAATACATTCACAAGCTTCAAAATGCAACACAAACATTGAATGCCTCCAGTATGCGCAACATAGGTTATACAACACTTCAATGATTTTAATGAATATCTGTGGTTACCATTTCGTATGAATCTACCGAATGAATGAGCCCATCTCGTGATACGATAAAATAATATTAGCAGATTTTGTTTACAAAATTATATCCTAAAAACTTTCATATAACCAACCTTTATACTAATACTTTGAAATGTATTAGAATAGAATTGTATTTATCACGTTCATAAATACAAAACTTAATATTCAAAGAAAGGGTAGTCCGAGGTAAGTCGAGAGGTACACATTTGACATAATCCTACTTTTAAAACCAAAGAAGTTCGGGATGTTTGAAATCTAAAGCACACACAATCAAATTATTGATTGTTGTCAGTCTAATTACAAATACTCACTTTCAGGTAATATAAAGTGAATTTTAAAGAAGTGTTCCAAATGAAACAAGTTACAATGTAAGTATACCTAGTTTAATCAAGTTCTTGGAGCAGTAACACAGAGCAAAGGAATGTAGACCTCTAGCAGGCGCTTTACAACATCAAACGAAACTATAATTCATTTTACAAACATATTATCTACTTATCTAATTGCTACTTAGTGAACGCGGAATACGATCAACAGCTAAGAACATTTACAAACGGTTATCTAAAAAATGTGGAAAAGAGCTCATAAAATCAGAATTCACTTATAACTGGTTCTGTAAATAATATCCTGAATTATTTATAAGCAGTTCCTGAGATTCAAAGTTTGAAATATGTTACTATTTTCTCACAAATGACTTCGAACGTTGAAAACTCATAACTACGCTATTTTCGAGCAAGTAAGATAATGATAGCTGTTAGTTTTCCCAAAATTCTTAAAATAAAATAAAATATAATGTTCGTTTGGCTCTAGCTGCCCTTTTACGCATATAAAATAAACCGCAATAACTTTGGGAGTATCTTGAGATTCTTTTTAGTTAGTATCAAAATTGTAAATGAGCATGTAGCCTATACAACAATCCACTAGGTTCTACATTCCGAGACTACGTGTGTGGTGCATACCCCCACAGAGTGTCCGGGCAGGCCGATAGGAAGAGTGCACTGTCCGGCCAAAACAAAACGTATGTACACTTTATACTGTGTGCTTTGTGTAGTGATTTTGTAGCTTTGTTATAACCAGTTTCAATCGGTTTCGGTATAAACCATTTCCTTACAGGTATCATTCTATTTTTGTATATTATTATTTTATTTATGTAGTGTTCAAATAGAAATCGATTGAAATACTTGCTATAAAGTCTAATACTCGGAGGTTAATCACTTATCAATCAATATATAAAAAATAAACTTAGTTGTGACATCCGGCATGATTTAAAATGTTCGTGTTTTAAGTGTTAAATAAATATAGGCTTAACTAACACTACTATCCTATACTCTGGTCCGCTTTGGATGAAACTTGGAGAAGGTACAACCTGGATAAACATATAGGCTACTTTCAATCCCGAAATATTAAAAGGACGAACGAGACGCGGGCAGAAGGTAATAGTAAATCTATAAACAAGTATTAAATAACTACATATAATTGTATTTAGATTTCAAAGTACCGTGCTTCATCGTCGACCACGTCATTGCTTAACATCAGGTGAGATTGTGGTCAAACGGTTGCCTATATTGTATTAAAAAAAGAAAAAAAAAAAAACCCTGCGTGTCCATAAGGCAATCCATATCATTCACGAAAATCATGAAATAAGATTGTAGTGCTTATTCACTCCTCGTTATCAGAGAGAGAGGAACTTGATTTTACAGCAACCATGCATTATAGATACGAAGGTATGAACCAACTAATCATTTCGTCTGTCAGTGTCCGAAGTTAAAAACGAAACATAAATAATGAACATAAAAGGCGCTATGTAACATCACAATGGTATGTATGAGTGTCGGCCTATCGTGAGAATGGAGAGATTACAACGAGGAGAGTGTAAGCGGCCCTGTGTTCTAGGGGTTAGGTACGAACAATCGGACAATCGCTGCGTTACGTAAACCGAATGTTACACTGACATTACATTTGAGTGCAGTGTGAAGGGGACGCTAGGTTCTGGTAGCGCGGCGATTGCGAGATAGATTGGCGGCGTCCCGGCGGTGAGTTAGGTTCGCGCGTACAGAGACGATGGCGATGGTGCTTAGCGCGAGGTGATCGTGAGCGAGCGAGCTACATGGCACGATGGCACCGAGTGTCGCGGGTCGGGGCCGAACCTCGTTCGTTTGTGTTGTCGGTGTGCGCGCGCGTACGACAGCGGCAACGTGAAGAATGCGGCTGGCGCGCTCAGGCTCTCACTCGACGAACTCAGCGCGCCGCCGGTCTCGCCGGCCGGTTCCACGCTACACACACAGCACGCAACGCGTCACAACGCACCACACTCGACGGATACATATTGTATACAGCTATACCTACAGACACTCAGCTCACAACTTGTTACAATAACATACTATACAAAGTGTCTTATTGAACAATCAAGTATTATAAAAACGTCTCATCATAATTACCATTCTCCTATGAAATATTGCGGGAACTAAAACTCATTAAACTGTATAAAAAAGTGTGTATATAAAATAAACATGTGTAGTCCAATGGTTAGGGGCAAATAGTAAGCATGCCAGAAACTGGTATTCTCGTTTATAGGTACATCAAAATGCAAGTTAACTTGAGCTTCTAGAGAGAAATGTGCCAAGGAAGTATTTTAATATATAGAACACAAACCATTCAAGAAACTCCAGTTATGTAATAAAGAGACAAGTCATATAAAAAAATAACAGACTCACTGGTTACAGATGTTACGTTTATAAACGTTGATCAACGAAATTATCATGTTTTTAAACATTTTGTTATTACATACCCATAAGCGATGCGCTCACGTGCACATACAATGCGCGTACATTCACGTACGTAAGCAAGATTTGATCAACGTCCATAAATTAAAGAGCAAATAAACGGTTATATTATTATCAGCGCATACTAGACATTTGACTTTACTTAGATATCAAACTTTACTGCCAATAAATAAATAGATAAATAAATTTAGAATAAGCCTCTACGGTTCTAATAAGAGAAAGTTCATTAGGTTTTGGAATGTTTTCTCAAACATTCTGCAGATGGTGGAGACTAAACGATCCCTACATTGAAAAAAAAACTTCTTAGATCAATTACATTTCCAAAACTATTATTCAGAAATGGCAACAAACAAATTGTAAAATCCATGTAATTGAAGGAAGTTGAATCTCCACAATCTCTCGATGCAGTGCGGTGTTACATGTTGTTGCATACCTCAAACTGAGATCGGGACTGGCGCAGCGAATGACCGGACTTGGCACTGCCGGTACCACGAGGTACGCCATCATCATGTAGTACTTCCACACCTGAAGATGCAAGTTACGTATTTTAACTCACAAACAACGCTCGAAGAAACGCGACAGTCGAACGGTAGCGTATCAGAGTTACACTGCGCTATAATGACAGCTCAACCGCAGAGCACTGCCATGTCACCGCGCAATGTGAATCGAATACGTTACCGTATCGATACTTTTGTGATGGTCATATTTTCTCGTGCTGATTTCCATAGCTCTGAAGTAATGTAACATATTCTCTTGTTAATTATTCTTATTGAATTACTAAGAGCATTACATTTTTAAGTTATGTAATTTTTTTATTTTCTATGTATGTGACTTATTGGAATTATCTCTTTAAGAAATGTAATTGGTATAACCGTGTTAGTTAAGGTAAAATAAATAAGAGCACAAAACTGTACACGTTTTAAATGTAGGCTCATGTCGATGCCTTTATAGCGAACTTATTCTTCACACACTGGCAGTAATGGATACTTACTTGCATATACCCATCCCGCTCCTTCTCAGGTTTTCTCGGTAATGCTGGACTTCTTGATAAAAGAGACGCGCGGTTATCATTTGGTGGTCTGAAAAATATGAAGGTTAGGTTGAAAGATTTAGCCTTTTTTTTTAAACGTTTTTATTGAGTTTCAACTCTCGTAGCTAAATGAAGCGCTCGTGGCTAGACTTGCTTAATCAATCTTCACCGATTATCTAAGTTAAGCTACCTTCTGCGGGGTCACTATTTGGATGGGCGACCGTTAGTAGCAATTACATCTGAGCGCTTCCGTGCTTCGGAGGACAGGTTAAGCTGTCAGCCCCGGCTCTAGCAGTCGTTACGTCATGACGGAGGCCTTAAGGCGGTCTAAAACGCCGTCAGCAAAGTTGTCCAACTAAGTCCAAGGAGCTTGCTTGCTAGTAGTGATGTTTACTCACGTAGGCTCGATGATGGTGAAGAGAGCGTGGATCCTCGCGTGTAGGAACGGCCACGCTTGCAGCACGGTGGCCGGGCAGCGAGCCGGCACACGACCTCGCTCCAATAGACCGAACAGTATCACCTACACAAACATACCCACTATAGTAGTAGGAGAGCTCGTCTTGTGCTCAACTCGTAATTATATTTCTTTTATAATAATAAATAAATAATAATAAATATTCTCGGACACTTAACACAACGCCTTCTAGTCCCAAACTAAGCAAAGCTTGTACTATGGAAACTAGATGGCTGATAGAATACATACATACATTTTTTTTTGTAAATACATACTTAGAATACATAGAAACACCCAGACACAGAACAAACATCTATGTTTACAACACACAAATGTTTGTTCTCGGTGGGGATCGAACCCACGACCCACAGCACGGAAGGCAGAGCTACTACCGACTGAGCCATGACGCCTGTCAATTTTAATTGAATAACCTTAATTTTTCAACATTTTTTACAATAAATCTTCCGTATATACCTACTATTGAAATATCTAGAACACACAATTAGTAAAAAATTACAAAAAAAAATTATTCATTCATTCAAGTCGTAAGAGACTTGTTATTTACGGTAGACAAAGTTCTAAATTTTTCTTGTGATTCTAGCGATAAATAATTTTCTAATTCTGTTAAATGTACTACTAAAATATTTCAGAAGTACCAAGGTATGAATTTATCATAAATCGTATAAAATTTGTACTTTAACAGAAGCACATTCATTGTTATTACCTCCCAGGGGTCAGCGCCGTTGGAAGCGCTCCCGCTCCAGCTGTTCTTAGATGAGGTTTCATCGTGTTGAAGTCCTGCAAACATAAAGTAACTTTAGTAATCATTTGAAACTGGCACCTAGAATCATATAAGATGATGATAGAGAGTGCTCTAAGGATATGAATGTGAGAGGAGTAGATTGAGTTGACGAATGATAGAAGAAGAAAACACGTTGTGCCGACCACACCTAGCGTGGGATAAGAGCATTGAAATGATGATGATGGTGGTGAGTACCTGCGGTCCAGACAGGGTGCGTCCTCTCGGCCAGCCAGGCTAGGTCCGGTGTGGCGGCGGCCAGCAACGCCTGCTTCTCGGCCGGCGGCAGTAGCGGCAGGCAGCGCTCCGTCAGCAGGGGGATGTGAGCGTCGATCGCGTCCACCAGCGCCGGCTCCGAACGGCTCAGCTGCAACTTCTCTAGGAGGAGCTTCGACTCTCTAAAACAAAGGCATTAGTATTACAATTAGAACATCTCATATATTTAAAAAAAATTATCTCTTCCAGACATAACCCTCCAGAGAGTATAGTATTAATAAGTGTAAGTCATAAGTATTTATTGGTAAAATTAGTTTACGGGTCATATACAAATGATTAAATTTGATACTTATACTAAGACAATATTATTATTGAAGCTTATTCTTATATCGCTAGGATACAATACAAAATGTCATTAAATTAAAAAAGATTTATGTCAGTAGGTAAATACAATTTGTATTACAACAATCGATGAATTATGTATAGATAGGTAAATAAAACTACCAGCTAAACTATATTACCTGAGTACGTGATGCGCCAGCCGGCGCGGGTATGCGCGGCACTGGCATAGCATTACAAGCGCGAGCGCCTCAGCGTCGCGGATCACGTGGGCGAGCGGCTCGCTGCGAGCCTCGGCGCCGCCCGGCTCGCCGTTACGCCAACTAGTCACCAGCTGCAGCAACATACGGAGACCGTTCTCTACCAGCTGGGGAGACGTGTCCTACAAATTCAAACACAATTCATAAGTCATAAGCATTTATTAGTATAATTAGTGATTCAACGAACTAGTGAAGTTCTATCATAATTATACGAGTGCTTCGTCTGAAGATTAGTAACCTGAATGATAAATGATTAGAAATCAGTACATATTGTAGTTACGCCTACGCGCCACCACTCTATTGCACTATATTCATTTCTTTTTATAGACGAATCACGATGTATAATACACTTTAGAGGTCAAACCGTAGCCCTACAAAATCTATACTACTTATAAAAATGTAAAGAGCCAAAAACTAAAATTAAAGATTATGGATAAACTAAATATGAAGTTCTACTAAATCAACGATTCTGATTCAGAAAATCGAGTCTGTCTGTTTAGCTGTTTATCTCTTTGTCTGTTTGTTCGTCGATCACTCCTTAACCAATGGAACAATTTCAATGAAACTTATACCATGCAGAAGCCCTTTATAGTATTGAAACATCGCCATATTTTATTGAAATCAAAGACGTGGATTCTTGGATACAGATTGAACTTTCTAAACCAAAAGCAGCCATTTGTTGCGAGGTTTATCGTATGCTGGTGACAGGTATTTAGCTGGAAAGTTTCGCACACATACGTATGTCACGGGTATTAGCTAATAAATAAATAAGATAGAAAAATGGATCTATTAAATAAGATAGATACCTGTACTTCCTTAGCGAGGAAGTGCGTAAATCCGGCGAGGACGTCCTGCCTCCATTCGGGAAAGTCCACGATAAGCGTCTGCAGCGATTGAAACGAGAGACCGCGTAGTTCCTCATCCATGTGGACTGTCAGCCGGCAAAGTAGTTCCACTAACTCGCTGGAGCTCATGCCTTCCGGGATCAACCTGGAATCGAAACAATACTTATTACGATACAGAAGAATTTTATTATTACCTAACACAAAGAAGATGCCTATGATTATATGAAATAAAAATTTAGATCTATAGAGTAAGCTATGGAAGTACCAACCTCGGTATAGCAGCGACACAGGTCCGGAACAGATCGATCCTCGGCTTCCGTTCTCCCGTATTGATCTCCTGTTCCTTTGTCACGTTCTGTGTGTTCGTCAGCATCAGGGGCCGGCCGTAGTGTGCGTCTAGCGCGCGAAGTATTTCCACTAGAACGCGACGGACAAACGGAAAGTACGCGCTCATTCCGATCGAACGCGCGGTTTCATCCGTCAGCATCTTGTTCAGAAAGGTCTTCTTGACCCGCAGCGTGTTTCCAGAAGGTAATGTTCCTGATGTCCGGGGCATGGGGGGCTCACCCTCCTTTTGCTGCAAGCTATCGGCGACAACTAAAAACGCTCGTAATCCAATCGACATTCGCTCCGGGGTGAGTATTATCTTGATCGGCCGGCCGACCATCAGCAGGTCGAACACTATCTCCCGCATGGCGAAGTCGAGCCGCTCCTGCGCGATGAATTGAATGATTTTGACGAAGATGTTCAGAGGCGTGTCTCGGGGAACTACGCCCTTCGAGCCTTTAGGAAAGAGCGAGTTGACGATGCTCTGCAGACGGGATTGCGTGGCCGAGTTCGATTCGCACTTGATACGGATCATGTACACCCAGAGGAGACGGTACAGCGACTCTGGAAATAAGCTCAATGATAACTGAAAAACACGAACTCGGACGCGTAAGTATTACATATTCTGTATTGTTACGCAGTCCAACAAATAGCTGTATGTCGTTATATTATTATTCAGATATCACTCTGTAGCGCCATCTAGCACGCTACATGAGAACTACTAGGAAGTACGCTCTGTGACTGTCACTAATCGACACAGACAAATCGTAGATCGCGCCATACCATCTATGCTATACCGAATACCATCCATTGGTCCTCGTACCCCAAGTCAAAGGTAGCTTAGCAATAATACTAATTAATACTACATTATTATTTCTTCATTGTCTCAATAAAGTAACTTTCAATGCCTACTGAGCTACCATACTAGGTAAATCTAATCTTATTCCGAGTTCCATTTTAATCAGACAAGCCATTACGCTTGAAACTCACATTCGACTCGCATGAAAAGTATTAGATCTATGGTTTACCTAGCGCGACCCTGCACATCTTAGGGTCGCGGTTTTTCAGATGCGACAGACACATGGCGAGAAAGCAATGCCAGTTCGCGAGGAAGAACTGCTTCTGTGAGACGCAGAGCAGACACGTCACGAGGGGAAACAACGCAAGGCGATGTTTTGACTTGGTGCTCGCGTCCAGCGTGTGGCTGTACAGCATCTCTACGAAATTCTTGAGGCAGGGTACGTTCACTTCGTTCTTCACGGTCTGGAGATAGTACAATATACATTACTAGCCTGTTTCCCACACCGGAACATACATAAACATCAAACGGTGGAGCTCAAATGGTGAACAAGGTAAGGCGGAATACCTAAGCTCGAGACCTGTCCAGCAATGAACTTCTTACTAATGTAATGATAATAATGATGATATTGTGGCGGAAACGATTTAGAGAGACCTTTAAAACTATTAAAAAGGAAGACAGTTACCCACCCGCAGTTTAGTTAGGTCGGAAACATACAGTCGAATTGACATTATTCTTAACATTGATAGCACTTACCGCCGCCACAGGCACCAGGATCTCAACAAAGAGTCCGGCAAGGGCGTGCCTAATATCCTTATCCTTTGCCTCGAGGAAGTACTGCGCGCACTCCTGCAAGAACTGGAACGAGGCTTCGAACTCCTCGATGGGAACCATCTTCACGCGGAAGAACTTCATGCCCATCAGCAGAGAGATTATGCTTTGCGTGGTGTGAGGGGATGGCTCGCGACTTTTCAGCTCCTGAAAAACATCACATTCCAAAGGTATATAAATCCGAAAATGAAGTAGGTATTCACACTAAATGGCTGAAACTAAACTTGAGAACTGAAGTTAAATAAAGTATTACCTTGAGTTCAGCCGTAAACCTCTTCTTGACGGACGCGAATCGGGACTGAGCGAGCACACCGATCACTTCCGCGTATAAATCGGCTATTATATGCACGTTGGCAGCGTTGGGGTTCGATTGTAATCTGAGGAAATGTCACAGTTTATATCATCAGCCAACTAAACTCTCAGGAAGCTAATGTGACTATAGTTAAGGCGTCGACTAGTTTCCCCTATGTATGGTGTCGATACAGCTCACTCACCCTTCTTTATAGTTGAACCTCTTGAACGCCACATTCTCGATGTACTGAACCAGATCCTCATGTCCCGGATGGAAGGGCAGCTGCTTCAACACCTCGATAAGTGCTAAGCAGAATAGGAACTCCACCGCCAAGTCCCGTCTCTCCGCCTGCAACTCTTCGCAACTTCGCTCTACCGTCTCCGGACCGGCGCCGCTGCCTGATACTATGTAGATTATGCTGGAACAAGGACACCGATGAAGACGGACGGATGTCTCTTTCGTGATAACAAACAACCGTTGCTATGCATTGGCCCGAGAGTTTACTCAGCAAAACGATACGCTCGAAATAACCGATACAAACCACTAGAGCAGAGACATTTACCTCTTGTTTCTGAGATCCTGGTGCGGTTTCTTGGTGTGCTCGCTGAGCTGCGGCGAGTCTGCCATTTGCCGCTCCAGCCAGCCGAACAGCGCGCGCAGCAGCGACGGCAGACAATGCTCCGCGACAGTTCCGAACGCGGAGAGGATCTGGTCTAACTGTGGGTCCTCACCGCGCTGGAGGGTCTTATTTAGAGGCTTCTCCTAAAAGTGAACCAGAGTGCTACATCATGGAAGAACTGAGAAGATAAGCACTAACTTCGTTAGATGCGGACACTGAATAGAGAGGGCTCTAGGAGTCAGCAGTGTATAGGGCAGTTACAACCTGGACGACGTGGTAGTTCAATGTCAGAGGTAACCGTTCAATATCGATCTGCACGTTCAGAATATTAACAAAATTAAAACTTAAACCATACCAAAGTGAACACAATGGAATAGCGTTATGGTTTCTAACTCCGGAGCACAGAGGACCGGTATATGCTTGAAATAGAGCTGAATGAGCAGAACATCTTCCAGGATATTTACCTGAGGCTCAGCCATGACGGCTTCCATCTTGCGCTCCGCCTGTACCGTGAACTCAGTAAAGAGTAGCCTCATCACATACTCGCCAGGACGAAGATCCGAGTCGGGCGGCGGCACCACAGGGCCCTTGTGCGAGCCCCATGGCAGCATCGAACCTGAAATAATAATAATCATTTATACAGAGTCAGGAGCCACTTTATACCCTTACACACCTATGAAAGGTATGCCTACAGTGCCTGCAATAACCACCCCATATTTAATCTCTTCGTAAGTTTGGATCGCGGCGGTGGAGTACAGACCAAACGTGAGCAAATGGAGGCTGACAAGCAATTGATATCCACGTCTACGGTGAAAACTGTCTGATATAAAAGTGAAATCTCCACTACGCGCACTCATCAACGCGAAATTGATTTCCGCAATATCCTAAACCATCTCATAAAATTCAGCTCTGTGTCTGTACGTAAAGACGACAAGGTGGAGAGGCAGTGCCAGTTCTTCTACACTTGCTTACTTCTTTTCAATCCTGAGTTATGAGACCTAGAAGTCCTTTTAGATAGATTGCCAAGGCATGACCAACGTTTCATGCTAGTCGAAGACCTCTTAGCTAGATTGCTAAGGCATGACCAACGTTTCATGCTAGTCGAAGACCTCTTAGCTAGATTGCTAAGGCATGGCCAACGATTCAAGCTATTTGCCATAAACGTGGCATGATGTGCGTCCAGTGATGGATACAGTAGATGAGTTATATTTCTCTGCAATACTTTTGCGGTGCCTACTCGGTAATTTTTTCTCCTCAACATTTTTACACTCGATGTTTCGATGTTTGTATTTAAGTGTATGGTTTTCTTATATATTTATAAATAATAATCTGCCTTGCAGACGTTATCCCCGTGATAAAACAATGTGTACTGGTGCCATTTTATAAAGCGCCTTTTCTTCAAAGCTAACCTTTCATTAATAAAAACAAGTTTGTTTATTCCAACCCTATTATTAGCTGTTTGCATAGTACTCAAATGTATGCCATCATGCAACTAATAAAATATTAACAAGAAACTTTATACAAAAGTCGCCATCAAATATGCACTACCTGCTGAAAGGAATGCACGCGACTTCGTCTGCGATCTTAGAAACCCATAACCCTCCCTTACTTATGGTTTTTTACGTTGATTGGCAATTACCACTGATGGGTGCTTTTTAGGACTAAGACGCTAGGTCCTAGACCGTAAAAAGTACCCCTCAACTTTTAGGTTTCTAAATTTCAATAAGTCGATTCCATAGTCAGTCAGTAAACTCAACGGTTTTAAAGTCTACACATCACGTTTGTAGAAAGTGTTTCAATCGATATGTCTACATGAATCGCCAATTCTCGAAGTCACATAGAAAGTACTACTGTTTCTTGATATAGTAACCTAGTTTCATACTAAAACAAGACTAATTGAGCAATTATAGTGAGTAAAAGGTACCTCTAGTCGACACGAAGGAGGATATGCAGCTGCCAATGGTCTTCCAGTCAGAGATCTGTGGGGTTCTGTCAGTGAGGGTATGCGTCGGTTCTGTGACGTCAGTCGAAGTGTGCTCATCTCGAGGTGCTTCTGACACAGCACTCACTTCAGACTCCGCCTCAGAAGATACCATCGACGACGGTACCTCTTCCGTACCTGCAAATATTACTAACCCCTTAGTACTGTAGGTACACTACCAATATAGGCTACACTCTGCTAGGCCAACGCTATAAAACTGTACACTACATTGAGAATTCCACGGCTTACCATCCCATCTTGCCGGGAGGCGCCTCACACCACGCTCGCCTGGACGTGGTCTCGACACACATGTGAATCATCATCATCATAATATGCCTGCCGACGGCTACTGCTGTATAGATCCCTCCCCACATAGATTAATCCATCGCCTTGTCATGATCCTAACAATGTCGTCACTCTACCACATGGCTCGCCATTAGAAAACCTTTGTTCCCCAACGGTTATCAGTTCTACGAGCCGTGATGTCCGTGACCTTGGTTCTTTACGGTTATCCTTATTAAGTATGACGAACACGTAAATGGTAATTATAGGTACTTTTTCAAATAGCATTTTTCTGCCTGAGAATTGTTTTTTTATGTGTGAATAAAATTATGAATTATGTATTTGTCGGCTCCACTGCGATATAACTAAGCATTAGCGAGATATTCACCTGATGCATCTTCAGGGTGGCCATCTGATTGAGCAGTGCTCTGGGAGTCTGTCTCCTCCGAGGTCATCATTTTGTTTAGTTGTTTCAACAATATTTTGGTCACTGTAATGTAATAGAACACTTTTAACTTACATTTTTTCCATTTTATTATTGCATTGTTCATGTTATATTATATGCTTGTATTAAAATGCTAAAAAACTGTATTTATTTTTCTGTAACATGACATTTAACTAACATTCATGCTTAGTGGAACCAATAATGTTTATATTTGTAATGTGTAACAGGAAATCAAATCAAATTAATATTATGATGTCATACCTCACACTAAATTATATTTGCAGCTTCCATTTTTAGGTCTTCCTAAAACAGAACATGGCCAACTCTTTTAAACATTTTAACACAGTGTAATTAACATATCCACTAATCTTTTTAAGTTCTTATAAGAAAGATAAGTTGACTAAAGCAGTATCAGAATGAACAGTAGCACAAGACCAAAAGCAGAGAGAGGGAGTACTAAATGAAAATAGAAGCTGATGTGCACTAGATAAGTACCTGATGTAATATTAAGACTTAAGGCGTAGGGTACAGGCAGACAACCTCGCTCGCACATTTTAACATGTGATATTTTTACTGAACCTTTGCATTGTTATTCTCTAGACCCTGAAGCTCTGCAATTTCACATAACTACATTTAGTTATACATTATTATCTTTAATAATGTTGAAATGTGCGAGCGAGAATGTTGTCGGCCTTTACCCTACGCCTTAATTGTGTTTTAAATTCAGTTAATAAAGATTTACCTAATAAAACTGCGTTTATCGGCGTTATCAACTAAAGGCATAGTGCAGCTTGGTTATGTTTAGTAATTCACTTCGCTTGTTCTAGGAGATGGCAGTGAGGAGGTCAGGTGGTGGATGTAGTAATTGTGATCAGGCTTAATGTTATTTTATTATTATTAACTACAAGCTGATACTCGCGACTTCGTACGCGTGCGAAACTTTACACCAAAATATCTGTCAACCAGCATACGATGAACCTCGTGCCAAAAGCGGCTTTTGGTTTAGAGAGATCAAGCTGTATCTAAGAATCCACGTCTTTCATTTCAATAAAATATAGCCCATGTTTCAATCCGGAAAAAGGGCTTCTGAATGGTATAAGTTTCATTGAAATTGGTCCTGTAGTGTAGGCGTCATCCGCGAACAAACAAACAGACAAACCGACAAACAAACAGACAAACTCGATTTTTGAAATCAGAATGGTTTATTTAGTATAACTGCATATTTAGTTTTCCCATTTTTTTAATTTTAGTTTTTGACTTTTTTACAGTTTTATAATAGTATAGACTAGTAGTTCGCCCCGAACTGACATCTCGCGATGTTCTCAAAAGAGAAACATAAATATGTTTTTTTTACTACGGTTGAGTTAAACTTTTCAAATCGCATTGTTACCGAGATCATATGCATAACTTAGTGTGCATAACTTAGTTCGACGCGCACATCTTCCGTGCATCTTCCTCGCACAGCTACGCTTAGCTTTGGTCGAAACGGTTAGTTTCGTAACTTAACTTGACTTAGCCCACAGCTTAGCAACGAAGCACTTTTCTCGTGGAAAAGCAGCCTACCTAACCCTTATAACCCCTTGGCACAGTTATCTTACAACCTAAAACTATGGTAGTACTATATGTCCACCTACCAAATTCTATGCACATTGAATAAGCAGTTGGAAAGTTATGCTCTAACAAACATACCTAAATACAACGGCAATTTGCCCTAGGTAAGACTAAGATCTTCATTCGCTTTGCTCACTCGATTTTAAAATAAAGTTTTAAAGCTTTTATTAGATAGGTATCCTACTTGATGGGGTAACTTACTTTACAAGTTTATGTAGGTGGGAGATAGATGGACAGAGGATATCAGTATTCAGTATTGCCGAAACTGGAATGGGAATAAAAGGATGAAATTGTCCACCAGTACATCAAACTTTCCTTAAGCTTAATTTCAAACACCTGATAATGCCATCTTTTGCCAATGGCAATGAATGACAAACACTAATGCCGGAGTTCTTCGGCATTAATACATTCACATTAGATTTTTAGTGTTTCAAGAAGTTCTAATGAATCGCCTAGTAACGCAAAACCTTTATGTTACAATTGCAGTCTGTTTTTTTTTGGCTTTTTTTATCACTTATCCTTTGGGGGTATCCCATGGACACACGGCTTTTATATGGTTAAACTGATTAATGGTGGACAATGTTTTTACATCACTGTTCTATTATCATTTCTTGTGATGTTGACAGTACTCAAATATTTCTAACTATGTATTGATTAGTCTGCACAGTATATTACTGTGCAACTAAAACAGTTATGTTTTAGGAAATAAGAAGCCTCACTGTTATTACACGCTTGCTCGGTAACATCTCTAACCCCCATCAAACAATTACACCTCATATTATATTTTAAAGAAAAAACCTGGTCGTTCATTACTCATTTATAGTTATTTTGTGTAGTAAGCAGCAAAACGATAATTAAAGTATTATTGCAGTTGCAAATGCTGTATCTACCTACCCAGTCTGCAGTGGGTAAGTCTCTAAATACCTACTAAGGATGGTGAATCATAACAGCTCTTCATTTATTATGTGTTGTTTTAAATTGATGTTATATCATAGAAAGCTAGGAGATATAACTCTCTGTGTGCAACGATCATGTCATTTAGACCCAAGCAATCTGATGAAAATAACCAAATCAGACTAGGTAGGTATATCATAAAACTATTTCTATAGCCACAGTAGAAAACCACAAACAAGTTACTAGTTGCTTGAGGTGACCAAGATTAAGGTTCACAAGAGAAATATCTCGTCTACTTGGAAGATTCGTTACAGCAGTTGGTTAGCATGTTTTTTGTTTAGAAAACTCCACAAACAGAATGTTTCAGAATGGTTATAATCTGAAAGTTGCTGGAAAAAGTTAATTCATGCAATCGTTTTTACCTTTACAACTTTTAGCTTTGTACTCAGCTTATAATATAGTAGGTACCATTATTTTCTTCACACAAAAAGCTAAACAATAGGTAGCTATGAACAATTCAAGAAGAATTTAACCTATGATACGAAGCAAAACAATCTCGAAAATATTTTCTCTTCTTCTTCTTCTCTTCAATAATGGCCTCTGTCCGTCATTTCGACAGACAATTTTGCCAATGTCAAGTGATATAATTGTAATAATATAGGTCATGTCAAGTAAAACAATCTCTCTGCTGTTGACAATGGCAGTTGACATTTAGAACACAGAAAAAAAACAATTTGAAACAAGTTTGGAAAACCATAAACTAAAGAACTTGAAGTGGAGTACACACACATACACACGATGTCATGCATCGAATCGAAATAGGTGTCATGTACATTGTTCATGTGTGTCTGGGACCTTTAATAGACATAAGAAGTAATACGGACTGGTGAAACAGGGTGAAACCAACACTATAAATAGGGGTCTAAGTACACAGATCTTCAAACAATAATATCATGCTATTATGAGGATAGCTATATTATATAACCTACATCAATGTTACATAAGAATTTCTTAAATAAATGAAAAACATACTAGGTACATAGCCTTCACTTTGCGGTGCTTATTTATTGATCCTATCTTGTACTACCTATACTGCTTGTACTACAGTACATAGGTACCCACCACTCACTTCAAAGGTAGGTATTAGCAACATGAAACAAATACATAATATAAAGATGCCTACCTACCTATCCATTAAATAGGTAGGTACTTTGATGTTAAAACTAGTCATTTAATAAGTAGGTACCTAGGTATGGGAATAAAAAGGTTTTTAAAAATATGACTGAAGTTTATGAACTCCAAGTTTCCCGTAATGGTAATTTCACCGGTAGGTAATGGTGCTTTCCCTTCCCTTTTCTTTCCTAGTCAGTGCCAGTGGTGCCAACTCCGTCGTCGTCGGGGCGGTCGCGACCGTGATCTTTGATGGTCGTGATTTTTGGGCGACAATGGGCGACTTCATCGATAAGCTTTCAGTTACCTATATATTTATTTTCTCAAATATGCTTGGAAATTAAAGCATGATATACGTAGTCACGTTATACTGGGTTTGCCAATTTTATAATATTTACTACAACTCAAAAACTATTAGACATAGAATCAAAATAAAAACGGGTTTGGAATGTCTAAACAAAACCCTATCATATGACACCCCACTTGATATTATTGTACGACATATTTTTTTTTACTCCCTTTGGAACCTAGTAACTTCACGACCCCTTGACCGATTTACTTCATTTGAAAAACCGGTAAAACTTAAAAGTACTATCCGTATACCTACCAAATTCTATGACGTTCGGACGAGCGGTTTAAAAGATCTCGTCGAACAAACATACAAAGCATTTTTGTCCAAGTTGTCCCTAAGATCTCGTTCGCTTCGC
The DNA here is from genome assembly GCA_918843925.1 of Eulithis prunata. NCBI lineage: Eukaryota > Metazoa > Arthropoda > Insecta > Lepidoptera > Geometridae > Eulithis > Eulithis prunata. The sequence goes on from OU974006.1 coordinate 12,077,019, forward strand.
TCACTCGATCAATAAGTAGTGTAGTATTACTTAGTAAGTTTTAATAAGTACCTAGGTACCTGGTGACTAAAAATATAATATATCAATGAAAAATGATTTAGATTTAGATAAATTAACCTTTGAAGTTAATTTACTTTTACTAAATATAAATAAAAACAGACTAGGTAGATATTATAATATTATTATTTGTTAGCATACCGTACCTGTCGTAATTTTTTGTGAGAGATCAACCCGGACTCGGTTAGACTTGGCAACACTTGTCAGTGCTTCTGCCTCTGCCTGCTCCACAGGTTAGAAATAAATAGGGTCCATGCAGAATTGCATTGCGCCGACTGAACCGGTCCGTTTGCGGTCCGTTCTCGCTCGATCTCTACCACCTGGCTGTGTTTTCCACAATGTAACGTGACTTTAGCCCCTAGGGTTAGCAATCCCTGCTTGCATTGATTGATTTACAGGAATAGGTAGGTACCTACATGCCTACGTGTTCGGTGATGTCTACTTGTGCTAGAAATTATCAGTGAAGTCATAACTCATCGAAAATCAGAAGAAATCTTGAAGACAACAGGTTATTTCGGTAAGTTTCATGAATAGTTCGAGAAACAGTATGTAGGTCCTCTAAAACTTACAAACTAGGTCCTAGATAATTGGATTTTATAGATTTCAATTTATGTGCCTTCCTGCTGCAAAAATCAATATCTACGTCCATTACTTGCAGTGGGAAATAGTGCTATTGCAAACAGTTATTCCTTATCTAGTGCAGCATCTAAGTACAGTGCATTACTAACAATATTTACAGGACCTAATTTGGTTCCTAGACATTCCTGACATCTTGGAATTGTACATCAAATGTATTTCCTTTGTGCCTCCATTTTGTGACAACTCATGTAAATATAACTATGTTAACTAACTATGTACCTAGATATAATCTAAAATAAGAACAAAGAAGTTTCCCTCTGAGAAGAATAGTTATAATTATTTATGAGTCTGGGAGTGCTAGGTGTATTCAAAACTGGCTCGCAGAAAGCAATCTTACACTCAGCTTTGTTATGATATGTACTGGTTTTCACTATTGAATATTGAAAGGTATTTTTACCTATGAAAGACTAACTAACAAGTATTCCACTATCAGGTAGGTAGGTATCTAATTAAATTTACTTATAACCCCTTATTACCAGTCCATGGGCTTCCACCAAAAAACATTCGCAACACAATCCTTAAAAACAATCTGTTTTGTTGGGCTAGCGTTTCTATCAAAAAACCTGTGTGAATAGTATGTAAAAGTCTGAAGATTTGTTGGTCCTAGCATTTCCACCAAAATACATTGTATGGATTGCTTTGCGTTTTCTTACCTTGTAAATGTTGCGTGATTCGTACAACACAATCCATACATCGATCTGCACGAAATTCTGAAATATCAAACATGCATAAGAGTTGGCGGTGAATGCAATTCAATATCTTCACAGAGTTGTGCATGTTTTGTGTAGACATCTTCTTGGTGGAAACCACTAGTAAGAATATCTGGATGGAAGGCCAACATGTTAATCTCATGCGAACACGGAGCGGGTTTGCATTTACTGCTCAAGCACTAAACCAGACTCAGCATAATTATATGACAGTTTTGTATAGAATGTCTAGGTGCTCAAATCTATGCTTGAGTAACACTTAAATCTTGAGTTCTTTATTAGAATATGAGCATCCCTGTTATACTGTGGGTTTCCACCAAGAAACATTCACAATCAACATTCACAATGCAATCTATACAAAGAATTTATTTTTTAGGGGTAAGTGTTTCCACCAAAGAAACTGTGTGTGTTGTATGTAAAGATCTGAAGTTTTGTCTGATTGTGTCACAATCCTTACAAAATCGTGTAATTTATCCAGCTAGATTGGAAAACATAAATAACATATAAGTAACCTTTTTTTTTTTTTTTTTTTTTTTTTTTATACAATATAGGCAGCCGTTTGACCACAATCTCACCTGATGTTAAGCAATGATGTGGTCGACGATGTAGCACGGCTACCTAGAAGATACCTATTCACTCTACTCTTGAAAACTTCCAAATTATAGTCATTCGGGAACACAGACGCCGGCAACGAGTTCCACTCTTTGGCTGTCCGCATAATAAATGTAGACGCAAAACCTATGAAAACAAATAAATGATTTTGAATTTGAATTTGAATTTGAGTGTTTCGAGATTTGAACACAATACAAGCAATCCATACTAATTGCACAAGATTCTAATTGTCAAAACATTCACATGGGTAGAATGGTGGAAATGCTGTTCGTTATATTATGTAATACAGATTCTCACGAATCTACATCAGGCACCAGTCTCTCACTAAGTTACTATCTAATCCTTGGCTAGTACTTGTTTGTATAATTATGGTTTGTGGGAGAAAAATAAAATAAATAAATAAATACATTATTATTCACAGAGTTGTGCATCAAATTCTAATTCACAACAACTCTGCCACGAATTAGTGGCAGAGTTGTTCATAATTATTTTCTGTAAACATTTTGTTGGTGGAAACTCATAGATAGAGTAAGCATAGCTATTTGGTTGGATAGTAAAGAAGAACAACTGGGATATGGAAATACTCTGCATGGATTTATTCCAATTTATCTGTTTGCAGAGCCTCAATCTCAACATTTATAGAAAATGTCAATGGGGGGTGATGAAAATTGGTCAGACGAGAAACAAAGCATGAACAACTTCAAGGGAGGCGAGCCTCCAACCAAACGACAAAAGGTATTTTGATATTATATTCTTCTATCCTTTACAAAGCTATGACAGCTGATACTACTCTGTAAACCTTGTAGAATTTTACAAACATTTAATGCATGGATCCACCGCATCTTTCTAACCCAAAAATAGGGGTGTTTTAAGTATTGAACCTCAGTGTGTGTCTGTCTGTTGTCTTGTAGATTCAAAAGGATCTCTGTCTGTTGTCTTGTAGATTCAAAAGGATCTCTGTCTGTTGTCTTGTAGATTCAAAATGATCTCTGCCTGTTGTCTTGTAGATTCAAAGTAATATCTGTCTGTTGTATTGTAGATTCAAAATGATCTTGTTCTCTATACAGGCCGCGTTGTAATCATGTTTTGGCAGTAAAAATACATAATGTATTGAACTCTGACACAACATGGATAAGCTGAATATTATCATCTATTATATTATAGGTGGGAGAAGACCATGAACAATCAACTCGAATACAAGCACAATGAACTGCTACTACCGAGTCTCCGGTAGCATCAACAGATCCACCTGTACAGTAGTCACGGGTCTTTGTGGCTCTGATGTTGCCTGTTGCATCGCCCTTCACAACGGTACATAAGCGACCGGCTGATTGAAACTTTAGAGCCACAAGGATCCTAATGATTGTTGTAGATACTTTTCCAGTGCTTGCACAGGCTTTGTATTCTGCTTCAGGGGGAGAATGCAAATGAAGCTTGCTCTGGTGATGTGGCTGCGCCAAGTGCTGGGATGGCGCAGGGAGCCATTGAACGGGCACCGCCGCTGCCGCTGCCTACGCCGCCTTACCCCGCCTTCTCGTACCGCATCCAAGCCGCCCAGCAGAATCTGCACCCGCCTAGTGCTGTTGCTCGCACTATACACACATACGACTACACCGATGAAGAGGTATGTTACTCTGTATTTGGACATTCACATGTTGCTGTTTATGTTACAATTTTTATGTTATTTTTAGTTTTGTATTTTGTTAGTTTTTTTGTTTTGGTTTTTATATTCATAAGTGTTCTTTTACAGCCCAGAACTGAGGAGACCTTCCCTAGAAGCTGATGCTGGGTATCAATTTTTTTATTTCATTTATAAACTAGAATATTTTTGATAAGATCTATGCTAGGTATTTAAAGTAGTGTTTACATACTTTATAACCTGTAAGATTTAATTATCATTGTGATTTTACCTAAATAAAATACAGCTTTTTTTAATACCACGTCTTAGCCACTGTTCATTGAATTGTATACATAGAGAAAAGCTTACAAGCTCATTTACTAACAAAAACTATAAATACCTAATATAAAAAAGTAAAAATACCCCTGCTGTTATTAATGTGAGGGGGATCATTGCACTGTCTCGGCACTCCATCACATGATATCCGCATGCCGTGGGCGTTCGCTCGCTTCCAGCTATTTACGCCTGCTTCGAGCTCAAACTAATTCTAGGTCTCATTAGAGTCAACCTGCTAAGCCGTAGCCTACCTTTGGAATGTTCCCAAAACTAAGTATATGCAGTGGTCTTACGGAGATCTGGTTTTGAAGAAAGATGAGAAACTTTAAAATGTATACTTAGATTTATACATAGTTTTGGGTACGGTGAGTTTGTCAAAGTAAATGTTTATGAGTGCGTGTTCCTCAGGCGGATTTGACACCGCAGCGAGCGGTAGAGCCGGTCCAACCGGCGGCGGCTGCGACTGCGACGGCGGCGGCTCCAGCTCCGGCTCCAGCTCCGGCTCCAGCGCCGGCTCCAGCGGCGCCAGTGCCTGAGGACGCGCCTGTCCTAGACGCCGTGGGCATGTACCGCGAGCTGGAGCTCGGCTTCAACCTGCATGATGATCAAGGTTTATATCTACTTTATTCAAAAAGTGGTATGTGAGGCAAGCCTTAGAAAACATTATATAACTATTTACTGCAACGCTTTAGAATACCTACTAGGTGTAGTTTTAAAATGACAAAGTAGTACATCTGTGATGAATTTTTCTCGTAATACTTGGGTATTTTTCAGATGTTATCGATCAACTTCAGATCAATGGAAACCCTAGACCAGTGGAATATGACGAAAGTGCTGAATTTCAGGTGATTATTCCCTCCTTCTAGTGAACTTAGCATGTAGTATGGCACATCCAAATAATACAGTGTACCCATAGTACATTTTTTTAACTATTTCAGTCGGAGCTTTTTGAGATGGGCCAAGGGGGATTGCCCATGGAAGATTTGCAGCATGAAGCGTTTGCCCCGTTCATGGAAGAGGATCCGCCTCGGCCGGTGGCCGGCTTTGCCCCTGTCTACGCCCCTGTCTCGGCGGCTGACGATGGTGAGCAGCCTGGGCCTTCGCGCCCGCGAGCTCACGCTGTTCAGCTCTACCCTGGAGGTACATTTACCATCAAATCTTATATCATTTACCATTGGTTTTACTTTGGCGGCTTGTGTCACAACTTCAAGTAGGGAGCCGTGATGACGGCATTGCCGGCGGCTTGTGGATGCACCATTAATGGCACAAAGCTTGCGGCAAGGCCGACGTGGCTGTTGTCGATAATCCGTAACACTAACAAGCGGTACGTATTAAATACGAGGAGGAACTTCTGTCCTTGTGAGTTCTACCACTTGTATAATTAGTGGCGTTCGCGCGTTCTGGAGAGTGGTTACCAACACACTGCTGCAATAAGTTTCTCTATATTTCTGCTGCTATGTATTGCTGCATTAACACTTTAACAGGTCTGTTGTATACCCAGTATTTTATTGCAGGCGGGGAAGGGCAACCTCGCACGTGCTATATAAATATACCAACATTAATGATTGAGGTGAGTTCTTTTAGCAAGCTTTATGAACATTTCTAAGAATTCTTAATTTTTTGTGTTATGGCACAGTTTTGGAAAATCTAAATACTTATCTTATGGTGTCACTCCGGAGGATTCCGGGACTAAAACTCCGGCACTAAAACATAGTGAACATGATGATATGTACATTTTGAAAATTGCCCTTTTTGACGTTCATACTTTTTGCCACATAGACAGTCAATCCATATAAACATTTTGACACATGCACATTTCAACCGTTGAACATTTTGACACCTGGACCACCCAGTACCGGAACTCTCCGGGGTATGTCCGTCTGTCATACACAACATACATAATTGGCACCATTGTCTTTCAATTTCGATATAGGGTCAGTGTTGGGTCAGTGCAACATTTGTTCCACTCTCCTTTATCAGATGTCATTTCGATACATATTGACTTCTTTATTTACTCAATATCAATATTATTTATTTATTTATTTGGTTTTAGGAAGACTATCGGTAATGTTCCATCGATTTAACACTTAAATAAATTACTAAAATACCATTTATAAGTCTCCACAACTAGTTACATACTAACAATACATACTTATGGTATATAGGATAAGTTCTATAGGATAGGTTATGATCGGAAGTTTCGGGTAATAAGGTTCAGTTGGAAAGCTCAACAATTTGAACGTTTTATTTATTGCTTGATGGTTGACAGCCAAGTTCCGAGGAGGCTGGCGTGTCGGGTGTCAGCCAAAGCGGACCGATGCCGCTGCAGGCCAAGCCGGTGCCGTCTCCCAACCACTCCCAGGACATGCTGGTACAACTGCTCGGACCCGCAGGTATAAAACAGGTTTCACTATATATGTATTTTAATCGAATTACTTATTTTCTGAAAAAATCGGTAAACGCGTACGCAGTCGCAAGTAACAGCTAGTCACTAACAAAACACTTAACCCTCTTCACCTACAAGTAAAGTCAAGTTAAATAGCTTTTATACAATAAAATCACAGTTCACCGCGACCACAATATCATGGGATGTTAGATCAGTGTTCAAAATTATTCCTTGCCTTAAAGAGTTGGCTGGCTGGTGTGAGATTAACAGGTCAAAGTGAGACGTCAGTGCAGATTTTGCTACCATTGTCGTTGGTATGAAAAAGTCTTGGTTATGATCTGAGACCATATTCCTTGTCAAGGCAAATGAAGCGAACCCAAACTCGACGGGGTTGCGTCTTTTTATAACAGAGTGGTAAATATGTCCTGGAGAGACGGACTTCAGCGGGAGTTTAGCAAGACATCAAGCCGAACGAGCCGGCGCGGATGGAGCAAGCCTTTCTCGAAGTCGGTTGGAAGCGCGACGAGTCTACACCATTGATGCAGCACAAAATTGAACAACACAAGAAACACTTGAACAATCTGGACAAGAAGCGCTCTAAAATAGGGAAAATCTGGCAGAAAACTAAATACAGCCACTACTGAGTACAGGTTTAATCAGTAGTGGCTAAATACCTACTAAAAGAATGAAGATAAAGAGCAAGGGAAACTCCTCCAACAATCCCAGTTTACTAAGGTAGTTAGTTTTACAGTTACCTAGAATAGTCTAATATAAAAATAAATGTATATATCTATAAGAATATTAAACAGTTGTCTACAAATAGTGGCTTAATTATAACTTTTTCCATTAGGTAATAAAAGAAGACAAAAGATGGATTACAATTCACAAGTTGTAAGTGTTATTTTAATACCAAGTCAAAGAGGAAGAGGATTCTTGCATGGTTTGCGGTTTGAGTACCAATTACCAATAATTTATTTATCAATTTTAGGTGGAACATCGTAGGTTAGTTTTACCGACATGGCTGAGAAAGTTTAGTTTTTTTGTGTATGTTTGATCAGAAAACGTTAGAGGTATCCTAGTTTACCGGCTTGATAGATAAAAAACGACAGTGACAGTTTCATACAAACAAATACTTTGCAGAAAAGCCGATCCTTCCCGCACGATTTGAATACAGCAACACAGTTTTTGCTAAATACATACAATACATACCCCCCTAGTACATAGCATTCTTTTTGTATAGTGTTTCAAATATAAGATCTGCGGAGCAAACGGACTATTTTGAACGCTAGAGTAGTTAAACACTAACCTTATATTCGGGTACTGCGAACAAAGCTGTGGGCTTATGCTAGTCAAAGACCTACCTAAATAAAATAAGAAATTATGTTACTAATAAATCGAAATCGTTCGTCTATTCTCACTAGTTATATTGGTTTATTGTTTCTGACATTCTGTCCACAATTTTCGTTTGTTCAGCCAGAAGTAATCCCTAGTCACTATTATTATAGATATAATTAGTAAGTACCTAACATTATTGGGCTAAGTAATACATTTGAAAATTTAAAATTGTATTTGTGTTCAAAGATTATGTGTTTGTTTTCCAGACGATGAAGACAACTCTGAGAGCAATAAAGAAAATGAGCCGGACACAGTCTCCGAAGCGCTGCGCAGCGCGTACGCCGCCTTCGTAGAGTTAGATGCTGAGGTACCGTATATACCTACTATTTAACTCTATTTAATGTTGGTATTCATATTATACAAACAATAAGAAAGATCGTATAGAGGTTAAAGTGGCTTATTTTACGAACTACGCCTAACATCGTACCTAAAAGAATCTCGCATAGATGTAATTTAAAAAACCCAGATGGTACCACGTCGATTCACGTGTTTGATATTAGCAGGCCACCGAGAGCGACCAGACGGAGGCTGACACCGCTTCGTCCTCTACTTCGTCGAGCGCCTTGCTATCCAGCAACGGCTCGGCCGCAGTCGCTGGCCCATCAGCTCCGGCAGAGGACGACGAGCCAGCCGCTGAGGTCGCCATTCTTGCCTCAACTGGGATGAACGCGCCGCCCTCTCCGACCGACTCCGTAGCTGACGATATCGAGCCTTACACTATGTACAACGCGATGTTCGAAGATCCCAGAACAATGTCCGATGACAGTCAGTGGGACGCATACGAGGATAGCGAGAGAGCCGCCGATGAGACGCCCGCCGGCTCTCAGGACCATGAGGCAGCCGATACTCAGGACGAGCCGAACGAGTGCACGCCGGTGGCTGGTCCCTCTAACCGCTCTACCGAACCGCCGACAGATAATGAGCTAACTTGTCCGAAACCCCCGTCCAAGCCCGGCAACACCATGCTACTCCGCAGTCACAAACGCTGAGTGTCCGACAAGTCTTCAGCCTCCATGAAGACTTATCTCCATTTCGACCGCTCATGTTTAAGCTTTTGGTGGACATTCGTCCAGGTCATGGTGTCAAACACTGAAAAGACCTAACGCAACGAACGAGCTGTAACAGGTCTTAGAGATCGTGATAATTATTATTGTTTTGGAATCGTACAGGTCGTTTTGAGATCTCGTTCGGTTCTTAAACATTACGATCACAAAGTCTTATTTTCCAAACCGCCCAAAACCTTAACAGGGAAATGTATATTTGATTTTATTTAAAATATAAATCGCGCGTTGCATTGTACGTATTATATTTTAGACTTTGCTTGTTAGGAAGATTCAAATCTTTAACAATTCGCGTTTTATGCATATATCATGTTAGGAGTTGCGAATCTTAGGCATTTTATTTTCAAACCAGTTTGGAAATAAGACTTTCTGATTACGACCTGCTTTTAACACTAAAGTGCACGAGCGGTCTAGTATATTTAGATCGTGTTCATACTTCAGCTTTGCTTGTAAGATTCATTGTTATGGTGTTTTTGGTTGCTACATGTAGGTAAGCTTGATGTTTTAGATAGATAGGAATTCTACATTTGTGCCAAACAAGTGTATAGCCCTGCACTGGTAGAAGGGACCATTAGTGCGGACGGAGAAAGTGCGCGTGCGCTTTAGTGTTAATAAGCACAACGATATTTTAGATTTTATTTCAATGCGCAGTTTTCTAGGGGTTAGTCTCAAAATCCCCTTGATTTCTTAATATCAGAATCAAGGGGATTTTAATACTCTTCGGTCTCAAAATCCCCTTTGCGCAATATTCACTATGAGAGCAGTAGGTATTTCAATTTTACTTTACCTACCTACTATATAAAATAAATACAGAGTTCACTGCTGCTTTTGAGATATTTGAGGACTATTCCTTGCATTTTGGGTCAAAAAGTCTCAAAATCCCCTTCAAATCAAAAGGGGATTTTGAGATTAACCCTTTTCCAGGGACGATGTAGATTTGTTGTTGATTTGATGACAAATTTAGTACCACTTACTGAACATAGTATTCAGTTATTTACTGAATCATACATTTCCTTCACATGAGTTATTGATATTGTTCGTGATAATGATTAAGTCAGCCCGATCGATTTCGGCTGCGGCGATATTGTTATTACTTGATGTATTACTTGTACTCGTTTAGACTTACATTACATTAAAATACAGATATAACATAGGTACATAATATACGTACATAACATACTTACCTAGATAATGAATGTGAAATTAGTATGTTAATGGAATATGTAGAATAATAATGAATGTCAATGTTAATTGGATATTAGTACCTACTTTTACCTAAATAGACGAAAAAATATTGATGTTAAAATAAACAATTATTTAAAATAACTGAATCTTGATGTTAACATAAACAATTATTTAAAATAGCCTAGGGCCGAATACTGAAACGTCACTCAAATTTAAACACCACTTGAAATTGCTCTGCCTCAGTTTGACATTACTCATTTCTAAGAGATCGCAATAATTTAAGCAAGAACTTAATATAAGTAGCGTTTGAGTATTCGGCCATTAATCTTGATGTTAGCATAAACAATTATTTAAAATAAGTAAATCTTGATGTTAAAATAAACAATGATTTAAAATAAGTAAATCTTGATGTTAAAATAAACAATTATTTAAAATAACTGAATCTTGATGTTACCATAATCAATTATTTAAAATAAATGAATCTTGATGTTACCATAATCAATTATTTAAAATAGCTTATTCTTGATGTTAACATAAATAATTATTTAAAATAGCTTTTTCTTGATGTTAACATAAAGAATTATTTAAAAAAACTGAATCTTGATGTTAAAATAAACAATTACTTAAATAACTCAATCTTGGTGTTAACACAAATAATATTTAATAGTTTTTTAACTCTCGATATTAGTTTTAATTATAATAAATGTTATCCGTACATCATACATGATGTTTATTATAGAAATAATTATTACAAGCGTATACCAAATTACCAATGTACTCAAAATAATACGAATTAATCAATTATCAATAAAGTTTAAAACGGAGCTAAGATTGTTTTGCTTTTAAACTGGCCAATACCTCTAAGCGTGGCTCTCTTACACCAATTTGTTAGTAGCTATCATTCACATTTTTTATTTTTATTTATTTAATAAGAGTATCGAACAGGGAAAACACATAAAAATACAATTTATGAAACTAAGGACTTAGATCTAAGTATTTCTCTAATTATAGGATAGCACAACATGCAATTAATTAAAACTCAACTAAGCTGCGTACAGAAAAAAGTTACCAAGCAATTGAGTCGGCCAAGGAATCCAGTATCTAGTATGTTCCTGCTAGTAACTTCATTGTAGTAAATCCCTGTCTATGGTTGTATTATTATTTCGGAAGTCTGAGGTACATATACCTCCTACACGTGGTAAGATTTATAAGGAAATTGGAAATTTTTAAAGTCTTCAATCATAAGTGATTCTTGTTGTTGATCGCGCAGTGAGTATAGCGCATATATTGCTGCTTCTGCACTGTATTACCAACGACATTGGTCTAGCAGCGATGCACGCGCATTCTCTGCATACTAGTTCCTAGCGGTGATGGTGAGCCGAAGCGACACGCGACGACGACGGGGACAGTGTTGAGGCGAGGCGAGGCGAGTCGCGCTAGTTGAAACACGAAGCCAGCCGCGGACGCTCGTGCCGTAAACTAACCAAACGTAAGTAGAAGCCATACTTTACCAATTGACCGGCAGGAAACACTAATAAAACCAAATATCGATTCGGCTCGGACGCATAATTTTAAGGATACGGGCTAGTGGAACCACTCAAGCCTCGTATTACTCTCCATGTTGTAATAGTTAATCTACTTATCCCCCAAAATTAAACCGGTTTCAGCACGCGTATTTAAATGTGTGGGAGTAGGTAGAATGATACAGCCTTAAAATATAACCTTTAATGGAGTAACTATCACTCTTTGTTTCAGAAGCAGAGCAGCATGTCGAAGAAAGGTCTGGACGCCAAACCGGTGACTGAAAAAACCCCTCTCATCACTGATAAAAATGTAAGTCGTATTGGCGCCGGGGCAAGCGATGCCTCGATTAGGTAGGTACCTACCAGAAAGTGTAACATAGAAAATGATCAATTCATTTTATAACAAAAATCTTAAAATGTCTAAAATCTAATGCAACATGATCATGAGTTATATATAGGACAAAGTTCAACGTATTAGCTAACAAAGAGATCTCCACTTAGAATACCTACTAAATTATTAGGTCAATCGCAGGTCGGTCGGTGTAGCTCTGCACCCCGTGCTGAGGGTCGCCGGTCGTGGGCACAAAATATATGAAAAAATATAATTAAGTATACAGTTTTGCCTTTTGTTCGAGTCTATTCGCATTTGAACGGTATTGCTTCAATAGTAATAAGTATGGCCACTGCACTGTTATTTATATCTCTATAGGCCTATGATGGTGTTATAACATATAACAATAGATTTAAATAGTACATTAGGCTTATATATATATACACTACAGCCTTAATTTATGGAAAATATGCAGACGGTTTTTTCAATAACATCAAAAAATATTTTAATTGTTAATTTTGGACTTGCAATAACATTAATTTGAATACCTACTAATGTTGCTAATTTCAAAACCTGTCTTACATAATTAATAAAAAAAAATCTAGATAGAGCCTCGTCATGAATACTTCCTCAACGAATAATAATTTATTAGAAGTCAAGGCAACTTCAAGAAACTTCTTCTTTAACTCTACGATGCAGTGGTCACTGTACAGAATACAAGATATCCCGGAAATGGTTTAAATAGGTAGTATGGATATTTTTTTCAGATTTATATATAATTTTTTTTTATAAAATAGATTTTCGCGATTTAAAATCTTCTAGGTATTACTACCAACTAAATGCATAGACATATTAAAAAATATGTCTATGCATTTAGTTGGTCCATGGCCGTTCTCCGCTTTCAATATGTTTTTTTGTAAGAAAGATTATTTGGGTAAGTTTTTATTTTAGCTGTGTTTGGTGAAAATCGGTGCAGCCGTTTTAATAATAACATTAAAACGGCTGACATTTTGATTTGTAATTTGTGAAATTGTCATGGTATCAAAATGTAGACAATCAGGGGGGTATAAGTGTTCCGTTTTTCTAAAACTCGGTTGGAACACTAAAAATCAGGTTAAATCGGGCATTTGACCAAATTCAATGATGTCATTACCTACTCAAAAGCTGGTCAACTCCAGCCATTGCAAACTTTATCTTAGCAAACTCTAGCGTTCGATCGGGTTTTAAACTTGTCAGCTGCCCGAACTAGCCAGGCGGAGCGGCAATTGCCGTAAACCTTCAAGTTAATGTTCTCATTCTATGAATTATGTATTAAAATAAGCCGTCGCCCGCGGCGTTGCTCGCGTTCTAAATAGACCCTTTAGAGTGTGACTTTTCAAAATTCCTTTCTTAGTGCACCCCTACACTATATAAGGATACTACCCTCCAAATGTCATACCTCTATGACTTATAGTTTAGGCTGTGCGTTGATTATCAGTCAGCTTCAAAAGAGTTTTATACTTATATATTGATGATTGATAGGTACATAAGTATTTAAATTCTAAATCATTCTTCACGATATGTTTTTGGAACTTTTATAAATAAACTAGGTATTGGTATTTGTGTTGGTATGCAGTTCTAAGCTTCTAGTCGGCTAATATTAAAGCATATTTTCTTCCTACCGGCCGCCGGCGGCGACTCAGATACTGCCATATATTTATCTCTTTCAAAGGGACCTTACCTGATGCATTGCTTACAGGCTGGAGGTGAGAGCGGAGGCGGAGGCGGAGGTGGAGGCGGAAGCGGAAGCGAGAGTATCGACAAGAATGGTAGCTCGGGAGGCCTGTCCATGAAGCAGGCTGCTCTGCTGGTAGCTGGAGAAATGGCAGGCAGCGGTGTGCTGGCTCTACCCCGAGCTCTCGTCAAGACAGGTGAGCTTATATGACCTGTGGTATCCGCTGATAGTTGTAGGCTGCCCAGAATCCTCATAGTTTCACTACCGCTGGTAAGGCCAAAGCACAGAGTACCTATCCCTTTTGCTCTAATGCACATATCCCATTTTTATCTCTGTCCTACCCTTAAAAAAGTCACGAAGAATTCGCGAGGGCTCTCAGATGTCGCCGACGAGCCAGCATGCAAATGGACGCTAGTGTGATGCGAGTGCGCAATTATTACGGAAGAAAAGAAATTGGTGGTTTTGTGAATTTTTGTGCTTTCTCCGACTGTGAATTATTGAGGTCCTTCCTCCTCTTGGAACTCTCACGTGGACAGCTGCAGCTGGATTAGATACCTGATCGATCGAAAACCGTGAGTTCTTATACTCATCCTATTCTGCCCGCCTCTGTGTTTTGGCAAAATAAGGGTTTCGTAGCTAGTCTCGATAAATTTGGAATCAGCGCGAAAACAACCGCTGAAATGCCGATTGAACTAAGTCAGCCCTTCTTCTACAAAACGCTACAGTTAAGTATATAAGGAGTTATTTGTGAAGGTTGTTAGCTGCCTAATTACCACCTAGGTAACTAGTGTTCATTATTTGTCAGTGACGACTGTTGTAGTTATCTATAAAGTGACCGAGCGAATTTTGCGAATGTTTAAGTACCTTCCACCTGTTCTTCTATCTCTACTATTTACTTGCGATTTTGAAAAAGCGTCAGGTGTAACACGTGCAGTTCATTTTGCTCGTGTAATGTGCTGATTCCACAATTCATCTTTGCCAAATTAACCATTTTGTGGTAAACTTCCAATTTTTAACTATAGTTCGTTAAAAAACTTACTTTTTTTTATTATGGGGTACAAGAAATCTAAAACTATTTGTTCTTCTTGTTTTCTATCAACTGGGTTAGGTAGGTACTTACCCAGGCTGAAACTTATAGCAAGGAATAATAATATTGTACGGTTTCGTATGCTATTTTCTTACAAGCAGCAGCGCTCTATATTTTATACAATCTTTACCTATTTGACTAAGCAATGTACATATTAAATTTGTTTACTCAACGTTTGGTTACAGTTTCACAATAGCATGATAACACTAGGTACTGCAATGCAACCTATAAATGTTAACTTGCGGACGAGTTTTATTCACATCCTTAGTATCGACAAGTGCAAATGATAATGGGAATAAAAAATGGTCACTTGGGTTATCCATTTTTACATTGTTAGTGGCATCTTCAACAATGTATCTTCTACAATGTTAGTGGCAGAGAAGGTTTTTAATTTGCGTGTAGTTTTTTTATATTAATTGTTACCAACGACATTTTATACAATGGACTTCGAATGGTCGTTCTGTAGGGGGAAGGGCCTAATTGTGCTCAGACGAAGATGTGAGCATATTTTTTGATCATCTAACATTTTGAAGGGCTACAGTAGGTATAAAACTTCACTAAATGACAATATCACTAGCTTTTTTTTTTTTTTTTTTTTTTTATTATGATAAAAGTAATGGAACAAGCTCATAGCTCACCTGATGTTAAGTTGTAACTTCTGCCTATAACAAAGCATTACCTCATAGAGCAAGACCAATGAGGACTTGCCCTGTAAGGCAATGCACTGCGTCCATCACTCGTCCATCACCTACCTACTGTACTGACAAACGTAAAAACATGGCATGTCACATGTGCCAGTTGTTTGCAATAGAATGATAGCTCCATTATGATATGCTTGTCTGATAACTCCGTTATTATAAAACGATTTGAATTTTTATTTTTTATTTGAAGCAATACACCTGTTTGGCTTTTAAATTAAAAAACTGGAAAAAAATATGCCATCCACGTAACACCGAATTGCATATTTTTCTTTCATCTTTCACGTAGTATTTACAATCAATAGAACAGTCCCATAAACTGTCATCAACATCATCATCCGATGATGAAGCCTAGTCAAATTGAAATCATTTTTTCTCGTTTTTAAAACTTAAAAACTATAAAGATTGAAGCCAGTTTAATAGATAATAATCGATGATTTAGAATAAATTTACTACCTGATCACAATCTATATCTCTATGACCTTTACGTAATTACCTTCGTGATAACTTTTATACCTAAAAGTAATGTAAAAATGAACGCACCTCTGCCGCGTTTTCTTTACCTACATGCACAGCCGGATGGCTCTTTAGGTACGTTGTTTGTAGTAGGAGCATTCACTCTACACTTTTTTATAGCTAACTAATAAGGCATCCTCGAAAAACAACAGTAATTCGAGCACGAGGCGGTCGTAAGCGCCAATGCGAAGTGCGTGCTGATTTAAACTTTAACTCTACGAAGTTTCGAGCCTATTTTGAGATTACACGAACACAAAGACACAAACATAGAAGGAGCCACCATAACGAAAAACGTTATTTAGGTACCTTCGAAATGTAACGTTTCTCCGCGACCACGCTCGCTCGTACTACGAGACATGACAGATATTGTACAAAAGTGTATCTAGCTTCCGGGCTACTCTACACCGCTCGAAGTGTATGTACACAGAGTAGAAAAAAATAGAGCGCACAAATAAAAATGGTATGGAAAAATATTGTAACCGATTCGTACGTAAACATGTTTTTGCGTACCTACCTCAAAATGATCCTGAGGCTGAGTGGTAGGCTGACGGACAGACAGAAGAGTAAATGTTTCAGGTTTTCCAAACTCGGGATTTACTTATTGCATAACAATAATTATCTAAATATTTATGGACATTTCACGGAAACCCCTTGTTTTAGTAAGATCTTAACGATTTTTTTAATCATTCTAATGCTGGGCGATTAGTTTTACAAAATAAGGTAGGTACTCTTATTGTATAATGTATAGTCCTCTATCATCATCTAACAGTGCTACAGTGGTAGGACTATGACTGGTAGTGACACTAGTGACCAGACATGGTGAAAAATAAAGCACCCGTACGAATAAAGAAGCTGTTATAAAAAATAGTTCATTTTAATAATTTTATCATTGTGCAATACATAACAGTGTAGGTAACTAATATTGTTCTACCAGGTTTCGATAAAAATATACTTCGATGTTCATCCTTGGCCACCGACATTAGGGCAGGTAGGTACCTACCCACAAGAACTATAGCCGATATTCACCAAAAGGCCTACTAACCAGCGTAACCGGTATAGTTAATATCTGTCACTTTAATCAGACGTTGATCGGCCGGTTAGTTGAAATTGTGCTGGTTGCTTAGCTCACTAACTATACCAATTTCAGGTTACACCTAATTTAGTTGTCATAAACATTCAGCATTACCCCTTTATTCATATTGAACTGGCATTTTAACACGGCTTTAGAAAATGCTCTATGATTGTTACTTGCATGAAAACGAAAAGAGATGAAAACAGATTTAGTATTCATTTTAGTTAGCTCAGCTTTAGAAGACCAATATGAATATATCCCTTAGTGTCTGACCAGAGTTATCGAAACCGATGGATCGGTCGTTTAATATGTTGGTGAACTTTTGTGTAATATTGTAATAAGTGCGAGGGCAGCCGCGCTGGTAGGTACCTACCGACGTTCTTAAAAACTAGTTTTAAAACTTGTTTTCTGTTTCGGTTTCGAAACAAATACGAATGTTAGGGTAGACGTGATTAGGAACTGATTAGTTTTTACCGCCATTCATTAGATCACTGAACGATGTGATTGCGGGAATGTTTGGTCTGGCTATTAGTGCCTAGGGACTGAGTCAGCACCTATGTGATAAATAAATCCTTTAGAATTAGACCTAACTTAAATCTCGGAATTGAATAGGTATTGTGTAAGTAACAATATTATCTCTGCGGTATTTTAATAAGTTTACGTACATTATTTTATTATAATATTACCTACCTACTGGAAAATCATGTCAAGGGCAGAAATGAGAACAGACGCCACGCTTCATAGGAAACAGGTAGGAGCTATAAAGTTACGTTTATTTATTTGTATAATGATTAACGAAGGAAGAACACACTTTGAATTACATATTTAAAGTTCTTACTTTTTTTTTTTTTGTTTTTTTTTTACATTGTGTCTAGACAGAGCAAATACAAATTTAAATTATATATTCATCTCAAAATATTTCCAGTAGGTTCTTGTATCGATGTCTCTAGTTACTATCCTAATAATTATACCACAGATCATATAATACTATACCAGATTATACTAAGTACGAGTAGAATGGAGTTTATAAATAATTGTATGTACCTACGTATGTGTTAATAGGATGGATCGGAGTACCTCTCATAGTGTTGATGTGCGCGGTGGCAGCGTTCAGCGGGAAGCGGCTCGGCGACTGCTGGTCCATCATCGAGGACCGGGATCCCGCCATGAGGACCAAGAAACGGAACCCGTACGCTATCATCGCGGACCAGACCCTCGGACGCACTTGGAGGTAACCACCTTTTTATAGGCAACGTGATGGAAGAACAAATAATCCAACTGATGTTCAAGTCAAATCAAAATCCGTTTATTTAATAAAATCTCACTGATCGTGCGTGATCTCTTTGAATCATCGTAAAGTTTTGTATGTTTACCTCTAACATGCATATATGTACCTATGTACGTATGTTCCACATGTACTTATGATTATTGCAACTAGTTACTGTTTATTTCCAGCGTGGTGGTATCCATGGCTATAATAGTGACTCTGTTCGGTGCGTCAGTGGTTTACCTCCTGCTCGCGGCGCAGATCATCGGCCAGCTCCTGCTGACGCTGCTGCCGACGGTCACCATCTGCAGCTGGTACCTCGTGGTGGTCGGAGGCATGACGCCGCTAATGTTCTTCAGCAGTCCTAAGGACTTCAAGTCAGTGTTAAGAGTTTCCTATTGGTGCTTGCCGATCTAACATTGTCAGGTGGTTTAGAACAGCTATGATGAATTCGTGAGTGCGTGTAGACAAGTTTAACAATATAAGCTCTAAAGAACTCGCGCTTATGCAAGTTTGTATCGACAGATGGACCGGTGTGATCGCGTTCGGTTCATCAGTGCTGGCGTGCCTTTTCTACTTCATCGAGATGATGAATGATATCCGCCCATTCGTCTTCCGCTGGGGCATCCATGGCTTCCAGGTATGCTAGAAATAAGATAAACTTGTACAGATCTCGACTTGAAATTAGTTTACAAATACTCGTGGCTGAAAAGCTCGTATTTCATAGTCGAAAGCACAGTGCCGTGGATTTAGGCGCACCTCGCTACATATCTGCATTTTTCTTTACTATCTGTGTTCTTATTTACAGGACTTTTTCCTTGCTTTCGGCACCATCTTGTTTGCGTTTGGAGGGGCCTCTACCTTTCCCACCATCCAGAATGATATGTCGGACAAGAGTCAGTTCACCAAGAGCATCAACTACAGCTTTATTGGTGAGATACTTTTTGTTTTACCTAAACTTGAATACAACAAAATGTTTGATCTCGATGAACTACCCACAAAATACACGGCGGTAGATCGATCTAAATTGGTTGGACTTTGAACTTAGAAGTTGAACGTTGCGAATCGTCCGAGAGGGGCGATATGTTTTCGCGTTCCCTTTCCAAAGATTGTCTGCATTGTATTGTATATAGCTAGAGTTCTTATGGTCTAATCTGACGTGTGTACCGTCAGACGTGTAATAATATAAAATACATTGAGGGAAGTAGTTCCTATATATATTCTGTGCTCGTGTTTATTTCAAGTATTTGAACTGAAATTTTCGGGTTACTCTAATTCAATCGACAAGCCTTTACGAATATCTCATTCAAAAATGTCCGATATCGGTCCGTAAAGGCTCTCCGGAAGAATGTAAAGAGCCCTGCTGATTGGAAATACTAAAGTTTATTATTTGTTGTAGCGATCCTGATGCTGTATCTGCCGATCGCAGTGGGTGGTTACGCTGTGTACGGCGACGCCGTAGCGCCTAACGTTGCCGCGTCGCTGGCCGCCACGCCGCTCACGCTGGTCGGCAATGTACTGATGGCTGTGCATCTCGTCTTCGCATTTATAATACTCATCAATCCCGTCTGCCAGGAGATGGAGGAGCTTTACAATGTGCCGCATGGTAACTCTTATAATAGTAGATTAGGTAGTATACATATATAAATCAACTACTTAAATGTAACAAACGGCCTAGTACAGTCCACATTATTAGTAAATGATGAGACAAGTCACAATAATTATTCAATGACTAAAAATATGTACTTATATTTGAATATTTTTTCCATAAAAATATTTTACATAAAATATATTATGTAGAGTCAAAACTAAGCTATTTTGAAAAGTTACCTACTTGTAATTCTGAATGTACGTAATGAGGACAGTCGTCGAATGTGCTCTGCTAATCTATGGGCGAGACGTATGTTCTTCATGTCAGTAAAGCTGATCACTTTGACTTGCAGATTCAACCGGCTGGCGTATGTTGGTCCGACTCTCCATAATGGGTGGTATACTGTTCATCGGAGAAAGTATTCCTCGGTTCTACACGATTCTGTCTCTGGTGGGTGCCACCAGCGTCGCACTGCTCACTTTCATCTTGCCTTCCTCCTGCTACCTGAGCCTCGTATCGCAGACCCCGCGCGAGGGACAAACGCCCATGTATGTATATCTATAAATCCCGCGGGTCATGCTAAATACAAACCTTCAGGCTCTGTAAAGAGACTGAAGAATCACCTGCTAGGAGAATCAAAAATTTATTTATTTATTCAGAATCGTTTTATATTATGTACATAATAATAAAAATTCAGTCGTGTCAAACATACAGCTACCTAATGAAGATATAGGTACTAAAGTCTAGAGCGCATAGATTATTAATTACCTACCAATATGTATTGTATTTGTAAGTTTCGTCTTATAAGCAAATTCCAACTGCAATGTTTCCTACGTAGACGTAAGTGCAATGTATATCAGAGATTGCTATTCCAAATCTGCACTAACATAATACTCTAGTGATGTAGATAATATTCAGACTTTAAGGGCTCCTTGTTACTAAGTAGTGTTGCCTGATGCATGTGTTCGTTTGCAGCGAGACACCCGGCTGGATGAAGATGCTGTGTTACGAGGTGATATTGGTCGGTGTCATCGGTGGCATAGCGGCCACGTGGGCGGCTCTCACCGCCGTGTTCAGCACCTCACAGGCCAAGCCCTGTTATCTGTGAGAACTGACACTCACTTTGTTCACTCCGATGAAATTCTACAAGCACTTGCAAGTTATACAACATTCTTCAGTACACCACATAAGTGATATGTTCAGGTTTTACTCAATGCTAAATATACATCATTATGGATAGTTACTGTATGAAAAACTAAGTAGTAAGTACACTGTGAAATAAATGTGATAGGTACTAACATTTAATTTTAAAAATAGAATCAATATCTTGCAAGCTTTTTGTACAAACTACCATTGGATGTGTACTAATTTAGATAGTTGACATATTTTAATGGTAAGTATTTTGACAGTTTTGTCTTGCAAGTAATTATATCTGGACGCTCTCGCAATACTGCCTGCCGAAATACTTGCATTACAAATATTACTGTATTTGTAACAATTGCCATTATTCCTAATATTACTTGCAGGCACTTTGCTCATTTAATCTTTTGGTTAAGCCAGTTTTGGCTAGCCTAGTTATTTTCGTATGCTGACATTCTTGCTGGGTTTAATAGCCGATAAAATTGTATAGATGTTGTTTGACGCGGCTATCGTCGCAATAATGCTAGAAGTTCGTAATTCTTGCATCTATCTGAGCATACACTATGCAAGTTCTTGCCGCAATGTACATCATTCTAACTAATTACAATAGTTTTGGCATTTTGTATTTTGAATTAATGTTTTATGGTAAGATCATTGGTTCATCTCAAGAGATTAGGTTAGGTTGACTTTCAATTACCTAGTGCAGTGGACAGCAACTCAAGTTACCGCGTTGCATAATTCGCTACTTGTCCTTCTACTATAGGTACTTATTGAAGTGTAAACCGATCGAAACACATACTGCTTTGAGTGGGTGGTGTGTTGTGTTCTCACGAAAGATGCAGGGTACATCAAGGCACGATCTTAGGCCATTTTTTATTGTTTACATTCAGATGTAATATGAAATAGTTTGTAATGTTTCCATATTTGTTTTTGTCTATTAAATGGATTAGTTTTTATAAGTTGCATTGGTTTTTTATTCTAGTTTATTTCCGCGCGTGTCTGACAAACAATACTTACCTACAAGGTGATGTTTAGGAGAGTAGGTACCTCAGATGAACTAGCTTCTCAGAGTATAAGCTTATTGCATGAATGATGACACTCTCTGTGCGATAATTCCAATAGATGATCAACAACAAAACCCGACCCCCAACGAACTATGGTCGGCGATAGCTTATCGGTTATTACCAATAATTATGTATATTATGTATGTATACTCGCCCATTGATGTTATAATGTTCTTGACGTCATTAGAGGGTGATGAATTTATATAAAAGGACATTTTCAAATGAAGACCTACGTTAATAATGTTAATTTCCTATAAGTGCGAGGCATGATTGAACGCAAAGCGTGGGGGAAAAATAGGAAAGACCTTGCATCAAATATTATTCTGCCATGAAATAACAGTTTAATGAAACATCAGCTGGTGGCCATAATAATGGAAAGAAGGGATCAAGCATAGAGTAGTTCATGAATCTGTGTGAACAAAGTTGTTGCGGTTTTCACAGCTTAATTATTTATGTAATGTACCTACTTATAGCAAACAGAATCTTTCGGTACCTACCAAATCCTAATAAGTGCAAGCCGGGCCGGCTAGAGATAACCCTCAGTAAAGTACGCACTGAGACAAGAGTTCGTCTCACTAGGGAGTCGTGCGCGCCGGAGATCAAACGTCTTGCTTTTACAATTGTTAACCGTCCATTACTATAAGGTGAGTACTAATCTTTTACATAATTATCTGAAACATTTTCATGATTCTGTACACTTGCTTCAAGCATGTTTCTAAACGTATACCGACGTTTGTTATAATAAGGTTTGTATTTATGATTTCGAGATACGAAAGATCAAAACAAATCTTCTTTCGTAGATGTTTTTTTGTTCGATATATTTATTTTGTAAATAGTCAAAGCATATCTTCGTATTCCAGGACAAACCACATAATGGTTCTAAGCTGTATATTAAGAAACGTGTCTAGGTCCACGAGGAATGGCGTCACCACCCACTGCTGCAGGAGAGTTATGTACAGCACAGATCATAAAAGTAAGTTCAACAAACATAGAGTACCATAAGTATACGACCTATATTTTTATAATGACTAGGCTGAAGAAATAAAACTTCTTGCGAAAAGAACGATCCTAAAGACGGTCTCCTATTTCGCAATATGTTCGCTCCCGTTCCGCAGAACTCAGAGCCTGCGTGCGATGCGAAATCAAACTAATGCAGCAGTTAAATACTAAGTAAGTAAAAATGAAAGCGTCGGTGAATCTAGCAGAAACGGTGGGACCACCAAGGGCAGAGAAAAGTAAAACAAGACCTGGTGGGATACGTGGAAGGTTCTTGCCCAACAACCTTGATAGTAAAAAAAATTAAATATGTATACCTAGGTGTTGTTATTCTCGTAGTAGAGGTTGCCCGCATTTTTATCTGCGTGTACCTACCTAGTAGTAATTCATTCCCGCATCAGCTGTGCCAAGGCCTGGGGTCATCAAGTCGGAGATAACACCATCTACGTGCTATTTTAGGGAACACGTAGATTGTGAGGTCTTTAGTATATTTTTGTTTTTTGGAATGAAAATTCACTTTATCTTAATGGAGAAACTAGACGTAGGTGTAAAGTATGACCACACAACGTATGTTCATAAAAGTTAATTCGTCCAAGGCTCATAAGTTATGTAACTATGTTTATAAAACGTCTGTTGAGTGCATGATGAGTGCAGCTTCAGTATGAATTCATCATTCTGCACACGAGCCTCCGTTGGGATAGAAAGATAGAGTCACTTACAAATCTTATGATTCTATATTATGTTTCAAATCGTGTTTTCAACTATTAAAGAAAAAATGTCGAAAATATCAGTTACGATTCCTATTGGTGGAGGTCAAACACATCCTTAGCAACGTAGCTTAGCTTAGCTTCGGTGGAAAAGCACCCTTATTTTCAATGCTATCCACATAATAATATGACGCAACTCGAATAACTTGCGCTATCTACATCCAAGTTTACTTACAAACACGTTGAGCTGAACTGAAACGTAGCGTACTCTCGGTGTAGCTACCTAGATAAGTTTATACGATAGTGGATGTACGATAGCAAGATCCGGGAGCCACAGTCGATATCTTCAGCGAAAATGGATCAGCATAGAACAAGCACACAGAATGGGGGAAATTGAGACTATATCCAGCAGTAGAACATGGCTCATGGTGTCGATTCTGTTGTCTCCTAATCAATTACTAATTTAAAGGTTCAAATTAGCATAAACACTTATGAATAACAATTCTAAAGTAAGGCGGTTACAGAATAGATATAATAAGTAGTTATACACAGTTGGTGTCAAGAAGCTGGTAGCACACGACGTAAAATGACCAATAGCATTGTATTGTACTCGTGAATGTTGTACCTATGTACTAGGTAGTTTGTGTTCTCTTCCAACAACCAATGAACTGCCATCATCAGCATCATCTACTGATGTCAGAAGGTAGAATAAAATTAAAGTTTCAGTTTCCCTAGTTAGTTTTTGGGCTCATTCCGGTTTACCCCTGCGTGAGTCCCCTGCGTAGGGGATTTCTGGAACTTTTGTCCAATAATCCGCTTAGCGACCCCAGCGACTGCCGGCAGGGTAAATTGATACCTATAAATGCTTTACTGTTTTCAGTCCGGTTTTACACAAAAAAGCACGAGTGGGTGTCAGTGAACGACAACATAGGCACTGTCGGCATATCCAGTTTTGCTCAGGTATGTATACCAAAAAAAGCGGCAACACTCTATTTGTCAAGGTTTGAATATGATTATTTGTTAGAGTATACAGGGTGTTACCAGACCACTTCCGAAAACGAAAGGGGGAGCTACAGCACACCAAAACCCATCCAAAAAAAAATCAGTTATCCTGAAAAATAATTATAGCCGGAGAAAACAATGTTTAAAGATTTGTATTTATTTCGCCAGCCCGCAATGTACGCATTCACGTAGGTAAGGTCGAGGCGTAGTACTATTATTTATTCTGTGTCGTAAGTGCCTACTAACGTAGGTCGCTCGCACGTCGCGTACTTGAATGACCCGCGATGAACTCTCAGCTGTTCATGCTGTAGTAGACGTAATTTGCGTGCTGCGTGTACATTGCTGCTTTATTTATTTTATTTGTTTTTTTGCTTTTTTAAATGAGATAATTAGGTAGATATGTCTTATTTTGTTATACTGTGTGTATGTAACTAGAAAAAAAATTAAAAAGAGATAGTCAAGTCAATTTTTGTTTCGCGATTTTTTTCGCTTAATGTTTTCAGTATCATGGTCTGATTGGAACCTCCAAGTTTTCGGAAGTGGTCTGGTAACACCCTGTAGGTACACAACTAGAGTACCTATGTAAGTAAATAAAACTAAACAATTTTTGAAAAATCTTTTTATATTGCTCGTTGCTTGGAATATGGCCGAATACTCAAACGCCACTTAAATAAAGTTCACGCTTAAATTATTGCCATCTCTTACAAATATGTAATGTCAAAGAAGCAGAGCAATTTCAAGTGGTGCTTAAATTTGAGTGACGTTTCAGTATTCCGGCCATAGTCTCAGTAATTAAAAAGTTGTGCGCAGGTCATGTGATAAGTTTTCTTAAGTTGTCACGTACTCAGGTGTAATCTGGCCTTTTAGTCAGTGCATTGGCTTATCAATTTAGAAATTCTATTCACAAGATTTTGTTTTAATAAGCATTCTTTGAGAACTTGAGTCAATGATAAGGATACCTATAATAACTTACGTTACACACAATACCTAGGTAAGTACTTACCTATCAACTATTCCACAACAGTAAATTAAATAATCTTGTACTTATTATAGATTGGTGAACTTAGAACTAAAAGTTTCCTTAAAAAACCTTAAATTAAAATAAAACAAAAATAATATAGTGGATATAAAATTATAATATAACAAAAATAAATATTTCAGGACGCGTTAGGAGAAGTAGTGTTCGCACAGCTACCGGAAGTGGACACGAAGCTAGCGGCTGGGGACGAGTGCGGCGCGCTCGAGAGCGTCAAAGCGGCAGGAGAGGTCTACACGCCCGTCTCAGGCACGGTAGGTACTCCAGGTATTGCAGCACAAGCTCCCATCACTGCCACACGCTGAGATATAATTTTGAGTAGACACTAGACACAAGAGATAGAAAGTACCTACATTGATAAAAAATTTAAAACCGTGAATCATTGAGTTTGTCACACTAATAATTTTGAACGCTACTTACATGTCACTTCAATCTGTTTCTTTTATTACACCTTTTGTACGAAATAGTGATTCCCGTGATAGTAGTGATAGTACATGCTTTGTATTTTGCAGGTGATTGAAAAGAACAGTGCAGTAGAATCAGCGCCATCGCTGATCAATAAGTCGTGCTACGAGCAAGGTTGGCTGTTCCGCGTGCAGCTAGCGAGTCCTGAGGAGTTGCAGATGCTCATGGACCAGGCCACTTACGACAAGTACCTCGAGGAGTCGCACTGACGCTCGTGGAAGGATTTTTTCTGAAGGATATACCTACTTACTATTAAAACGCTCGAACATATTTACACAATATTCTGCATATTCTTACCGATTTTGTCCCAGTTTATTTGTAAAATTACTTATATTCGATAAGTACAAAATTGATTCGGAAAGATAATATCAAAACTGAAAATAACATTTCCAAGTTTTGCTACGCACGTAGCGATTGCGCGTAGCACGCGTAGCAGTCTCGTAGCAGTTAGCATTGCATTCACCGCTGCAGTGCTCTCTTATTGATCGATTTGAAAACAAGGTGGGTATCCATTAGTTTTTTTGAGCGTTTCGTATACTTATTATTAGATATTCAATCTCAAAAAATATCATCACGTTCATGAACAAATAATGTGGTAGCCATAATTCTAGAACAATTCCTAATCTAACGCTGCGCTGTGCAATTAAAGTTAATAATAAGATATCATGTTTTGTTCAATTAAATTATGTATTATTTAAGCACGGTTTCATTTCAAGTTCCTGGATATCTAGATATTACAGACGTCCTATTGGACGTCTGTAATATCTAGATAGAACATCAAAACAATGTAGGAACATAAACATTTCTAACTGAAGCCGTTTCATATGATCAGAATTCTTATTTTTACAAAATGCGTTTTAAATAAGTATATAAATATAATACACAATGACTAAAACAAGCCCGTTTCTGCTCATAATTTTGAATTTCTTGAGATGTATCCATTGTTTTTAAGTTGAGCTCAACAGAACAGCTCGTTAGCAGACAACTTGTAAACAGCTGGTAATTCACTAGCGTTTTCTTTTTCAGACTTTTCAATAAATTGTCTTAAAAAAAGCGTTGAGTCCTTCATGTGATTTTCGCACGTTCGCCAGAGTTTCTTTCAGGTGTCCGGAGAAAAATATCACCCGCTGATAAATCAAGACTCTTCAGATTCTTTGCTTTGACAAATTACCAAAAAAACTAAAAATGCATCCAGCATACTACGTAAGCGGTCTGACTGGATCATTCTGCCGCCAGCATTCCTATTACCTTGTGATGTTGTTTCTTAGGATGCGATGCCTAGATTATAGGTGCGTAGGTAGGTACTATTTGAGCGCGGCGGCGCCCGATATGATCTCGATGAGCTCTCGCGTGATGACGGCCTGGCGCGTGCGGTTGAACAGCAGAGTCAGCTTGCGGATCATCTCGGCCGCGTTCTTCGTCGCGTTATCCATGGCTGCCATGCGTGCTGACTGCTCTGATGCTGCGCCCTCCTGCAATTCATTATTGACCTACTCAAAGTCGAAAGTCTACGTAAGTACCAGACTGTATTCAGCTTTAGCGTATCACCACTATATCGTAGGGCGCTTAGAAACAAGGTCTTAGTTTCATGAGGTAAACTATTGCACCGGCAACCCATACCCTACAATTAAGTAGGTGGCAAAAATAGGTACTGTGGTATTACTCATAAAAGTTTATAGGTAGATGGTCTTTCGTAAATAAACAAGCGAGCTACGCTGCTCATAGCGTATGCAAAGGCGTTAGTTACATTATAATATAATTGGTATTATGTACTCTATGTATACCTTCAGCGCATAGTATAGCAGCGCCGCCAGTGTCCACTCGGCGTAGCACTCCAGCTGGTCGGCATCCACGTCGTCGAATGCATTCATGTTGGGCGCAGTCTGCCGGATAACCATAAATGTTTTCTAATAAGTAAAACTGGGCACAGTACTTACAATTGAATATAATATAATATTTAAGTACCTACGTAGGTTATACTCGTACGTACAAGAGAGTTGGAGTTTGAGTCGCTAGTTGCCGCTTGTTTTTTCAACGTCACTAAATCTCAATTGAGATTTTACACAGCAAAGTGCTATTTGAATGCAAACCTAGTTCTCTACCTATGTATCCACTTTCGCAGAGGTTAAAGGAACAGGAAATGATAACTGAGAGGTACCTCGATCCGAAACTTGTTGAAGAAAGGCATGATAGTCATCTCGTACTTGACTGCACTGAAGTACTTGTTGTAGTAGATCTCGCCGATGTCGTATGCGTAGCCCGAGTCAGCGATAGCGGCCGCCATCATCGACGCGTCTGCGAACACCGGCGCTATGCGGCCGATCTGTGTGATGTTATTCCTCAATGATAATTACTTGTAGGTATTTATTTTTTGGAGAACCTACAGCTCGGATTTTCTTAGTCTATATACTGACTACTGCCCTTAGTTATTACCTCAAATAATTCTTGCTTTAGTCGTCTCAAGTCGTAAAAGACCTTTGACAAATTTTGACAACTAAAACAACCAAAGCACAATTTTTAGGTCAAGTCGAGGCGAGATTTATAAGTAAATAATACTAACATCCTTGACGCTGACCAGCATGCTGGCGGCGTACGCGCGGCGCAGCATTGTGCGCGACTTGTCTCCGATGCAGACCAGCTTGTGCGTGGGTCCTTCCGCCTGGCGCGCTGCCATCTCGCGTCTGATGCGACGAGCCACGCCGCTGTGCACGCCGCCGCACAGGCCTGCAACTCACCATATTTATGACTTGGAAAAGGCAGATATCTGCTTTCTGGTGCGTTGCATTGCACGGGTATCCCTGCAAAACAATGCATCAGCTCGTATGCAACGAGCATTGCGACGCAACGCTACCGCATATATTTTCTAAGTAGTGAAGGTTAGGTACAGATTGTGTGATTTTTATTTGGCACGTCTGCCATCATTAATCACATGATGATTGAAACAGGGTTCACTTAGCCCACAAAATTGGCTTATCACTACGCATAGATGTGTAACTATTATAATTTAGTACGCAATTAAAAGTTCGATTTGCGCAGTGACCTTCAGGAGCTAAGTAGGGTCTTACTGAATGATGAAGAATCACAGTAGATTGCGACATGCAGGAAAACAAACATTCATAATAATAATATTATTTTACTTACCTACCTATCGAGTACCGCAGCAAGAAACCCTTACACTAGTAAGTAGAGGCCCGAACTGAGATCTCACGACTTTTCCGAAAACTACCAATTATTTCAACAATTTTAAAAATTAAACCATGGAAAGCGCTTTAGATCCTCTTCATTATTCATAATCATAACTAACTAGTCATTATCAGACCTTGTTTGCAGTAAGGAATGAATTTTTTCAATAATATATTAAGTATGTCTGAAATTCCTCAAAACTGGTTTTTAGATCTGATGATAATCTTCATCACTTGGAAACGGCTGCACCAATTTTCACCAAACATGGCTCGGTTCTGCATAATGCAAAAAAAAAATATTGTGGCACAATGGCCATGTTCAAAAACTATAGGTACTATACTTAGATAGTAGATAGGTATGTGTAAGTACATTTTAAATGAACATAAACAGTAAAAGTTATCAAACGTTATGTTTAATATTTACAATGTAGTTTAGCATATTCATGTAAACATTACGATAACTCAGTGATCACGTTTGATTTGAATTGAACTACAACAAGTACCCAAACTTAACAACAAAACGTAATAAAAATAAAATGTGTCGCTGTTTTGTAAAAGCTGCTGCACTGTTTTCAAAACAAAATCTTCAAAACATTATAAATAAGTGTAATTAAAATAAGTATATTCTTTTTTTCTATCATCATATTTAATACTTATTACCTAAGCGTTCTATAGAGGATAATACTTATTGGCAATGATTGGCTCAGTAGTTAGCACTCTCGAGACCATGACTTGAGATCGCCTGCGATTGTAGCCGAACTGTTTCAGCAATATTTGTCATGCTCGACAAATATCGCGCACGTGTGTGTTTGTTGCTCTAATTTTACGACATTCATTTTATATTATTTCGATGTTATAATTATAACAGATACTTATTAGAGCGTCTATACAGAGGAAATTGTCGTAAAATTAAAAAGCATAAACCCAGGAGTGGTGGTGGCGGTCATATAAAAAAAAGATACACATTTTTTAAGAAATGAACCTATCATTTTCATCATCATCATCATCATCAGCATCTGCATCTGTGAAGCAGACGAGATCGCATGTGTGTGGGACATTCAAACTTCACCTCTATCTGAAGTCATGGCGATATAGAGCCTTTTCAGTTTCTTCTCTGCCTCCTTATCTTCGGGTTTCTCTGCGGCTGGCTCGGGCGTGGCCGGTGGAGGAGCCTTGTCATCCTTCTTGGGGTCCACGTCTACTGCGCCCTTCACCAGGTGCGAGGACTCGTAGAACTTGCGGGGGCCATAGCCAAACGGGCGAGCAGCTTGCAGCTCTCGCTCAGCCTTCGTGAATCTACGGTATCAAATGAGGAATAAGAAAAGAAGCCAGACATGTCGTTTAGGACCATCAGGGCTAAGTAATTAACACCAAAAAACTTAGTTTTACGTAGCATCGAAAGGCCTAATAGCCTCACAAATAGACATTATGCCCTGATTACGTATGTTAATCAAGACATAATATCTACTCTAACTTTTTATGAGATAGACCATATTTGTATACGAAATAGGTAAAATGCTTCACTTGCTGGCGGAGACCATCTTCATAGTTTTGGTAATTTTCTGAATGTTCTTGATGGACTTCAAACGAATTTGCACTTGTTTTAACTGCACCATCCTTGTATTTTACATAAAAGTGGTGTAAAAGTTTTGATTATACAATATTTGTAAATATTTTGCAGAGTTATGTAGATACTTATGTTAGTTTCTTGCATTTGTTGGTATTTTTTTATGACTAAATGTCAAAATATAACGTGACGTGATGTCACTGGCTAAGTTGTTTGTCTTTGTCATTGATGATTGAGTATTAGTGGTCTGTGGTCAGAGGTTATGACTCCTTACGGGTGCAAAAGCATCATCATCGGGATTTCCTGAATTTTGTTGGTGTTGGGGCCGTATTCTGATATACCTACTGCTGAAATCTCTACTAAAATCTATGATTCAGTAACGATTTCTGTATCGGCATACGAGACAGTTACTCTCTGAACATGATAACTACCTACTACGTTTCATCTATACTTAATAATTATAAAGAGTAAAGATTTGATTGTTCGATATAGGTTGTCTTTCCATGTTATGTAGACTTATTATGTAACCGCTTGCAACCGTTAGAGATAGGTAACCTACCTTTCCTTATTCATATTCTAAGACCTAGTTTTAATTGGTTAGAGCTACATGCAAGCGCTGTTTTTAGTATTGCTATGCGAAAACTGGTTTTAATTGCTTAGCAAAAGAATAATTACCTAGTGGATTTTCCTGTAGTTTTACAATAAGGGCTGACGTTACATATAAAACATAGTGTATGTACCTCTCCTGTACAAATAGTTTGTTGCTTTCGTGTAATAAGGGTGTGTTCTGCGCTCCTCTTCAGTGACACAGTTTTAGAAGATTCAAACTGACGTGAAGGTGAACGCTGCAGCTATTACGAGAAGCGCACAAATTATCTAATCAGATTATTTGCAAAAACACCTGACTTCGCTTCATTTTAGCGAGAAGAGTGTCACATCACATAGGAAAAGAAAAGTGGATCTTGACGTAAGAAGGTATTTACAAGTATTATTATTAGTAGGTACATACTGTATATATCTGCTCCTTGCCACCAGTCTCTGCGTATTTGTGAGATAAAATTATATAAGCTGTTATTTACCTCACCGTGTGTTTGGCCCTTTGGATTGTATGGTGCGCGTTGTGTGATACTATGTCCACATTGTCCTGGTGTCTGGAGCATTGTTAACACAGTCAAGGCATCTGTGGTGCACGCCAATTAGACTGAGACCAGAAAAGCCATCCACTGTGATGCACATGGTGCATTCAAGCGTATTATTGGGTACACACACAGGTGCGGGCATGAGAACCGCATAGTACCTAGCCTTGTGTAGAACACTGAGGTTGTCAATAACATAGGTATAGGTACATAACCTACCGGCTGAACTATTATCAACTATTCGCAGCGATGTGGTTGTGCTACGTAAGCACGACAGGTTTTGATGTAAGGACAGGTTTCTAGGTTTTTTTTATTGTTATTGAGATCCAGGTAAAAAGTGGTCCGACCTTCATGGAGCTGGCTCACTGGCAACTTGATTTGCTGGTCAAACGCAATATGAGAGCACATTGCATGCAACGTTTTTGTATCGTAGGTACTACAGATGTGGTAACTATACTGTGCTTAGAGATTTATTTTTATTGATGCTTTGGTTTGATACGGCTTTAAGTAAGACCAGAATTGTTATTTTATAACCAGTAGAAGGATAAATGATCGAATACCAACGACACAGGAAAACATAGTATGAGGTGGTATGACATAATTAATTGAATCAAAAAACATGCCACATCCATTCCGTCCGACGTAAAATGTCATCCGCGTCGTCATGCGCTCTACATAAAATCTGCGCACGCGCCGGCCGCGTTTGTTTACACGCACGACTGAATCAAAGTTGACGTCTGTGAGAAGCGAAGAGCTATTGTGCTGATAGAGAACATGGATATCCAGAGACAGACTGAGCATACACCAGTCTCAGGTTCACCTCCTGATAAGGTTAGTGATGGCTTTACGTTGAACGTTTTCGATGTATTCCCGGTTAATAAGAGCAGCAAAACTATCGCGTTTCTCGATCTTTTGTAATTGATACACAAAATTGAACCGAGTGAATGTAATACATGAAATAAAATATTTTTACAACACTGAGTTGTAGAATATGATTTACGAATACCGCAAAACGATAGTTTTGATTACTTTTGATCACATTACTTGGGAATGCAGAATATATTAAAAAAAACTTGGTTTTTAAATTTCGCGTTAAATTGTAACGTCCTCGTCGTCATAAAATGGTTAGAGGCAGATATTATCTGCCTCTAACCATTGCGGTACCTCATATATCATGCCTATGAGAGATCCATTACATACGTGTACCCTTCTACTTTATATTTATACTTATCCTTATTTCGATTAGCCTCGCTCGCTTTGTACCCGGATGCCCACTGATCTAAAATACATATTATTTAGACTCATTCAAACCGGTCCAACGGCACAAGCTGTTGTAAACCTGCAGAATAGGCGTTTGCTTATTTTTGACCTAAGTAAACTAAAATACTTAGTAAGGTAAAGCAACTTTTATTTACTTGCAGTTTGTTTGTTGTTTACTTGATATGGCTGTTTTTCAAAGCTGGGATAGAAAGCTATAAGCTCGATATACAATCCCAGGATCGGGACATGCTAACCACGATTTCTATGGTTACTCTGATTACCAGTGTCACTGCTGTGTAACTATAGAAACCACGTCCTGAGCATCGAGAGCTGAGCCCCAAGTCTGTGCATCTGTTGTACTTTCGACTCGATTATAGCACACGCAAACGCATTCGCAAAGCGAGAAATTCTGTTGGGAATTCCACAATTCTAAAATCTTCCGCTAGAGGCGCTTATCCGGGTTTCATACAAAATTTCTCGCTTTGCGAATGCGTTTGCGTGTGCTATAATCGAGTCGAAAGTAAAACAAATGCACAAACTTGGAGCTCTGGCTGCTGTAGCCAGCTCGTTTACCCACACTAGCTTGGACTATCTTGAGAAACGAATCTCGTGTATATAGCGCAGGTCCGGTACAATAGCCAACTTTTTATAACCTGATTTTGCACTAATAAGAAATCTTATCAGAACACTATGATGCAAGTCGTGATCGGCCGGGTTCACAGAGACGTGATAACTGATGTGATAATCCAGTGACCCGCAAGGGTGATAACGCCTGGAGTGAATGATAGCAGTGACGTATAAGACAAGTTATTAGGTACATGTTTTAACAGCTTCCTTATCGCGCCTCATGTAGGTTCTTCGAAAGTCGATGCCCTAAAGATAGTTGAAAGTACTAGCTTCGAATGTGTCCGATCACGAGGGTGTGGCTCGTACAGATCCCTAGAATAATATTATTTACTATACCAGTCAAACAGTACCACATGAATATTGGCGGTAATACTTTTATGAAATAAGAAACATTTATTGTAGAACTGTGTACAGGAGATCTTATCTTAGAATAGGTTCAACAGTCTACCCATTCCGGGCGTACAATATCTTAACTACATAATACTATCTTAACTATCTAATAACAGCCAAAAACTTGTTACAAAGGTCCAGTTTGAGATACGGAAAGCTTATTGTGTCTGTCTGTCTGTCCGTCGGTCTGTCATCTCTAGCAGAGCTGAAATGTAAAAGCTAGAGACTTGAAATTAGGAATAAGTAGTTGATCGAGTGAGTGAAGCGAACGAAGTGATACTTAGTGCTCATAAGTTTTACCTGGTTTAAAAAATTAAGTAAGTAAATTGGTCAAAGTGTTGTAAAGTAATAAGGGTCCAAAGTAATTCGTCTCAGGTCCAAAGGGAGTAAAAACATAAAGCCGTTATTGCAGCCATTGTAATTTCATTTTTATTAACCACCGATTGAAAAACGGAAGGGGTGTTATAAGTTTGACGGCGTTCGTAAGAAAGATGGTTTTATCTTGGATCATGACTTGGATGGTTTTTAACTTTGTTTGGTGAGAATTGGTGAAGTCGTTTCTTAGCTATGAGGATATTCATCAGCTCTGAAAACCTATTTTGAGGAATTTATTGCATAATTTTATCGGGGAACATCGCGAGGTCTCAGTAAGGATCGAACTACTAAGTACCTAAGTAGTAGTATGTAGTTCATTACAACCAAATTGATAAAATCTCTATCACCAGAGTTGGCCACTAACTCATACAAGCTTGCTTGCTTACTAAATAACATATTTCTACTAAATAAAAAATTAAACAAAACATCACTTATGGCCAAAATTTCAAGACCATAGCTACGTCGTACTATTTCTATAAATATGTGGGAGTGGTAGTACCCTGCCTTGGTACTAGAGGTGTCAATATTGGTTATTTTTTTTATTAGTTAATGATAAAATGATTAAAAAAAATATCGTTATTTTTAATGGTTAATTTTATTTGAATAAATATTCGATAAACTCTTGATACATTTATTTATACGCATGAGTGAATGATTGATATTAAGTCTTAGATATCATTCATTCAATCATTGTCATTCATTCAATTTGCCAAAAATTACAATTGTATTCATGATCCTTGGATAAAAATAATATTGTGTTTTATTTTAACCAACTTAAAGCATACAATGCAGATACATGTTGTTAAATATACACTAAACGACTTAAATATCATAAGTATAGTGGTTCATTCTATATTGTGCTTTATCTTATAGATAATGGATTACACAGTCAAAAATGCAGATGAAACCGGAAATAAAATTATACACCCCGGAAGTTAAAATAAACGGCCGCTGCCCGGCACATAGCACTACCTTCAGGCCGGTCACTCTACTGAAAATATGAAAATTACTCATTGTACCTAGGAAGCGTAGGTTCAAATTTCAATGTAGTAATTAATCAATAATTTCGTGATGTATTTAAAATTATTCATTATATCTAGCAAGCGTAGATTCAAATTTCAATGCAGTCAAGTGAATAATAAAAATATTAATTACATTACCTACATAGTCTATGATTAATCCTATGTTGATAATATTATGTGATAATAAAAATATTTGATCACCTCTATTTTTTGATTGAATAATAGTGATAATTTTTTTTTATTGGTTGAAAGAAATATTAAACATCTCTACTTGGTACCACTGAATCTTGGACGATTCGTCCAAGCATTATTATAATTATGATACTCGTACGTACATAAGAAGGAAGATGCCCTTCTCTTGCTAAAGAGCATTATTTTTCTAAATTGCCCTATCTCATTGTAGAGAGGCAGGGCTTTCAAAAATTCTAAGAACTGGGTAGGTATAGTGTAAAGTACGCAAATAAGTACATTTACACCTATAAAATCAAGATAGCTCTTCCTTGTATAAATCCTAACATCCAAAACGCAACGATAGCGCGTTCTAATTTGTTCCGTAGCGACATCTAGTATTATTTTGTGTAACAATTTGCACGGTGACGGCGGCGGCGCGGCGGCGTGGCGGCGGAGTTTTTGAAGGGTTCGCCGTCGTCGTCCCAAACCAATCCCAAACACAAACACATTGTTTTATTTATTTACTGAAGAGTTTCTAGTCCGGTCAAAATATTTCAATTAACAAAAATTCCGACAAAGCTCAATTTTTTTAGAGACCTTGGCTTGAAGCGTGATCATTCTTCCAGGGACCTTGCGTACACCAGTAGAAATAAACTGCCAAAAGTCCCCATAGATTCCATGTGTGCTAAAGAAGTTAAAAATTGTGAATTATATAATTATGTACAAAAATGGTCGTAATAGGTACTTTTATTCCTAAGACTAGCCGTCGCCCGCGGCTTTGCTTGCGTTCTAGCGTGACTTTCCAAAATTCCTACACTATATAAGGATACTACTCTCCAAATTTCATACCTCTAGGACTTATGGTTTAGGCTGTGCGTTGATTCTCTGTCAGCTTCAAAAGAGTTTTATATAT
The DNA here is from genome assembly GCA_918843925.1 of Eulithis prunata. Taxonomy (NCBI): domain Eukaryota; kingdom Metazoa; phylum Arthropoda; class Insecta; order Lepidoptera; family Geometridae; genus Eulithis; species Eulithis prunata. The sequence goes on from OU974006.1 coordinate 12,113,867, forward strand.
ATTGATGATTGATGATGATGATGATGATCACGCTTTTCTAAAAGTTATAAGAGTTCACATTGCACACTAGGGTGTTCCGAAATTATTTTTTTTTGGTTTTGCATGCAAATAGTAACACTTTACGAGCGTTTACAATTTGGCTAAGTTTTAACCAGTAATGCCTTATTTCTAAATATAATGAAATCTTCCGGATTAAAACTTTCCGGAACCCTAAAAATGCTCTAGCATCTTGAGAGATAACAATTAGATTTAGCAGCCATTTTAGCTATCGACCTTCAGAAAACCAATATGAAGAAGGCCTTTAAAATAGTACTTAGGTACATGTACATTGTCAAAAGTGGAATATGTCACCAACGATCTTTTTGTGTAGAATTATGCAAATTGCTAACTAGGTAAGTACCATGGTTATGTTTTTTTTTCAGCCAAAACTAATGGGGGGTGGCAATTACATCAAAGAAGGGCGTGACTCGAGCAAGTCCACCTGGCTACTGTTCTCCCCGGAACATCCTGACGAGGCCGGCTGCTTGGGCCGGTACCTTGGCATCTTCTCCTCCCACGGCGTGAACCTCAGTCACATCGAGTCCCGCTCCTCAGCCCGACGACCTGGCTACGAGTTCATGGTGGAGTGTCTGCATGGAGCTGGTGACTTTGGAGGTGCTCTCGACGAACTCAAGAAAAACGTTGGATATTTGAATATTATTTCAAGAAATTACAAAGATAACAGATGTAAGTTAGTTCAGCTACCACTAAACTTGTTTTTCACACCTTTGTTCTTGATTTTATTTCTTGATATATATATATATCTTGATTTTACAATACATTAGTATAACGTAAGGTGATTTACTAACTGAGTATTTCAATTTAGCTGCCGTGCCTTGGTTTCCTCGCCGTATTCGTGACCTGGATCGCTTCGCAAACCAAATCCTCTCGTACGGTGCTGAGCTAGACTCTGACCACCCTGGGTTCACGGATCCCGTATACCGAGCCCGCAGGAAGTACTTCGCCGACATTGCCTTCAACTACAAGCACGGAGAGCCGCTGCCGCACGTGGACTACACCAACGAGGAGATCGCTACCTGGGGAGTGGTTTTCGATAAACTGACAGATCTGTACCCCACGCATGCCTGCAAGGAACATAACCACGTGTTCCCACTGCTGATCGAAAACTGTGGCTATAGAAATGATAACATCCCTCAGTTGGAAGACGTTTCTAATTTCCTAAAAGGTAAGAGTTGGTCCATTCGTTATCAAGTTTAAATGCATCTGAGCAAATTAAGAGGTATGCAAATTTGGTTTAAGATTGCACAGGCTTCACGCTCCGTCCCGTAGCGGGTCTGCTCTCCTCGCGAGACTTCCTGGCTGGGCTCGCGTTCCGCGTGTTTCACAGCACCCAGTACATCCGCCACCACTCCAAGCCGCTGTACACGCCTGAGCCGGACGTGTGCCACGAGCTACTGGGTCATGCTCCTCTGTTTGCGGACCCCGCTTTCGCCCAGTTCTCACAGGAGATTGGGTTGGCCTCGCTGGGAGCACCTGATGATTACATCGAGAAACTGGCCACAGTAAGCATAAAAAAAGTATTCTAGCGTAACTTTTTAATTCACCGGTTACATACCTCGGTACTTATTAGTGTCAGGAATTGCAATGATGTCATGCAAGGATTATGTTTCTTCAATGGCTGATATGCAAATTGGATTTCAGTGTTTCTGGTTCACGGTGGAGTTCGGTCTCTGTCGACAAGAAGGGCAGCTGAAAGCTTTCGGAGCTGGTTTGCTCTCCTCATTTGGTGAGCTGCAGTACTGCCTAACGGACAAGCCTGAGCTGAGGCCCTTCGAGCCTGAGTCCACAGGCATCACCAAGTATCCAATCACTGAGTACCAACCCGTGTACTTCGTTGCGAACAGCTTCGAAGATGCTAAGGAGAAGATGATGTGAGTAAACAACAACAACTTACTAATGTCAGGTTTTTTTATTGCACGAGCTTTATGAGTAGTTAGTTTTGTGGATCGGTTTCTAGCTTAGGGTTCCGAGAGTAGTATTATTAAAAAGATACCAACAAATGCCTTGTGTTTCAGAAAATTTGCCCAAACCATCCCCCGAGGCTTCGCCGTCCGCTACAACCCTTACACCCAAAGCATTGACATCTTGGACTCCCCGCGCCAGATGACAGATCTGCTTCGAGGGGTACATCAGGAGATGGAACTTCTTCTCAACGCCATGATCAAGATATAAAAATACCTATGCACTTATAGGGCCATACTTATAATAGCTGAATAGTTCTTCTTCTTCTTTTAATTATGGTCTCTGTCCGTCATTTCGACAGTTAAATATTCAAACGGTTGATTAACATATAGTTCTGTCAATGTTTGACATTAACCCGTTGGTAAGGGACAGAAAAAAACTAAAACAGCTGAATAAAGTTATGCAACGATTATAAGTTAGTAGGCTAATTGTATAGAATATAATTTGATTGATTTAGTAGCAAGATGCCTACTATCGGACTTAGTTTATTTTTTAATTTTTACTTGCAGTTGTGTACTTACATTACTTTTGCAACTACATGCAGCATAAATGTTAATAAGTAGTAGATAATTAGAACATATTTTTTTAACTAGTATGTGTATATGTATGCATGAAAGTTGCTAGTTAGTAAGGTATCTACTTAAAAACTCGATGATTGTGATTCTTTAGTTGTATTATGCAAAATGACGAGGAGCGCGTTGAAGTCTTTAGTAAGAGCGTAGCGGAGGCGCTACGAGTGGTACCGGTACCAGTATACAGTTACACCACATTTCTATAAACTATTTTATGATCTCTCACTAGCAAAAAGTCCAAAGGGAACATAATTAAATTATAACCCAGTCACTGAGAAATCTGCAAATAGGCGAAATGCATAAATATATAGAAAATAATAACCAGGGTAACTTGAAAAATGGTTTTCTAAGGTTACATAGTTATGTAGGTTAATACGAGTAGGTTTAGCACTTGTTTGTTAGAATGTTATTATAAAATGTAGTGTTGGGAGCTAAATAAGTATAATATGATAAGTAAAAATCTAGTTAGAATGTTATTAAGAAAGTGTTTTTTTTTAGAACTTTGGCAGATAAGTTATTGAATGTGTATATTATAACATCGACGTTACTATTATAATTTTTAATCAATAATAATATTTAGTATTAACTTGGTTGGTTGGCGTAGGATGGCAGTAAGTACCTGTACCAACAACTTTATTAAATTATCATATAGCATTATAAATTATAATAAAATAAACGAATAAATCTCGTAGTTTCAATAAAACAACCACTATAACCAACATAATCATATTTTAATAGTTTGTACAAATTAAATTTAAGTACCTAGTACTTGTTCACTAAAATACAAGATTAAAATGACGAGATGAACTGTAAAAATGCTTAACTAAGATCATAAATAGAATAACTATGCATTTACATTAAGTACAAGGAATGTTTATATACAATGGACTCAGTATAATAATATTAAGTATTAAATATTCGGACATTACCCATTTGATGTTACATTAATAGATTAATAGATTTGATGTTACATTATTATGGTGAACTTGTTACTACTGAGCTAAGTAGTTCAGTAATCACGCTATAAAGTTTAAAGTCGAAACGAGAAAGACTAAGTTATTTAAAGATTTATTAATTTCGTGCCTGTAACAATAGCGTGCATCAATAGTGACCTATCTATGCCACAAATCAGGTTTAAAAACATTTTTTCTTATATTTATTGCTATTCGTATAACTACACCTATTACTAGAATATTTTTTTAATTTGTCGTGAGTAAGTGTACTATAATACATACATAATACAGTTCATTTTAACAAAATCTGCACGTAGTTGTATCTCCCTAAGGTTCCAGAATAAAATAAATTAACTTAACTTTAAGTAATATATATATATTTCGATGATAATTAAAATCTAGTATACTACTGATGGTTTTAGTATGCATCTATGTAAAACCGACACAAGTTATAACCCTCCTTTTGCTCCGCGTAGTCGGGTACGTACTATACGTTCACCCTAGACTTGGACGTTTTAAATATTCGCGCTTTCACTGTTTCACGACAGTCGATGGAAACCGTAGATGTCGCATGATCATAAATTACTTTACATATATTGCGATATGTCTAATATTTTCCATTATTGCTATCAATATAATCACTACCTACTACCTTGGAAATGCAAACGCAGGTAAGCCTTAGTAGGTATTAATATTCGTTTATGAATTTATCATAAAGCAAAAGTTCGGGTATGTGTAAGTGACGGAGTTCAACAGAACCACATGCACTAGCTAGTCCTACTGTCTAACAGAAATACTCATCCTCTCAGGATGAGTGGTTTCAAACCTCGCTCTGCATGCAGTGGATTGAGGAGTCCTCAGACAGCTCGTCCATGGACGAGTCCGTGAATGAAGTCCCATCTGAAAACGGATAAATTCCGACTGTATTTTAATTTTTTGCATAGTGCCTGCCGACGTCAGAGTATAACATAAAACAGCTAATTTACCTACCTACTAAAATATCACTTATACAGTATTTTCAGACTAAGCTTCTAAAACAATGATATCATTCATATATCATTAAGGTAGGTACTATAGCAAACCTACAGTGATCCATATGGACATGATAGCGGTATGTGTAGCTTTGGTACATACAAATCTTACCTATAGGCACGAAGGGCGGTTTGTTCTGGAACGAGTATGTGAGGTGCAGGTTAATGGGGCGGCCGAACCCCACCGCATCCTCTCGGGACATCACTGCAGACAAGACGATATCGGTCACTCAACTGTCGGGAGGTGTGGAAGGCTTGGGGGGAAATTCGCTTAGCTCACTTCATAAGGACATAGAACACGGAAATTCGCAAAGCATTTCGCCTAGTTTGTTCAGAAAGGCCAATCCATTGATCGTGAAGTATAAAGATGGCTCGAGTAGACTTGTCGGGTTAGTTAATTTCTTATGGAAACAGTTAGCGCTCAGCAAAGTGGAAAGCAAACGAGAGAAGCAAGGTGATAGATAAGATAAGGTTCGCATACTAACACTGGTTTTGCTTGCCCTTCCCCGTGTGCTGGTGCTTCTTCTGTCGCGCGCGGCTGTTCTGGAACCAGACCTGCGTGACGCGCTTGCTGAGGCCGGTGACCTGCGCGATTCGCTCCAGATCCTGCCCGTCGGGGTTCGAGTCCAGCTGGAAGTTGGCCTGCAGCACCTGCAGCTGCTCCTCCGTGAAGGTAGTCCGTACCCGCTTCGCCTTGCTCTTGTGGTAGCCTTCCGAGTCGCACCCGTCTACAGTATACATTTTAGTAGGTACAAGTTTTGAGCAACTGAATTCGTTCAATGGTTTGGCTGGTTCTATTAAGCAATATACTTAAGGTACGGTTTGTGAGAAGTGATCTATTGCACAACTAGTAATGTGAGCTCAGCGTGTGTTTTTATTTTAAATAAGTGTTTAGTTTTAAATACCCTAACTAAGGTCTATTATCCTATTATCCTTTGCACGATTTAAATGTTTAATGTTGCCTGTCAATGGATCACTTCCACTACAAAAATATTGATAAATATTTACCATCAGATGAGATGCTCCCCCCATCGAGCGTCTCTAGATAATGCGGTTTGCAGAGTACCCTGTCCTCATGCAGCGCAAATTGTTCGCCGGTGGAGAGCTGCCGGCCGCAGGCGTCACACGCGAAGCAGGCTAGGTGGTAAACCTGCTCGCGAGCTTTGCGTACCCAGTCCGAGGAGGAGATGCCTCGGCAGCACTTGGAGCATTTTGCACCGAAGCTTCTGTGAAAAAGCTCTCGATCAGACGGAGATTAGGAGCCAGCTGCCAGATTTCTATTATTATTTGTGTATTGAGGCCCTTACGCCAGACTGTACCAAACAATTCATTATTCAACTATTAATTAAAATCAGTACAGAGTTTCGTAAAGTCCGCGCACGCTCTCGTAATTCATTATAAGTAGGCATCTGGCAAGTCAGGTAACTACCTACCACCATCGAAATATATTATTCAAATTGTGGGAGGTGTGTTGTGCAAAACAATAGGCTAAAATGTTTACCATGTTATTTGACCATTTCATTAACATATTAGGCGCGGTGTTTCAGTTAAAAACAAAACTTAATTGGAATTCTGTTTTAAATTACTACGAGTAAAAACATTACTTATGGTACGATATTACTTAGCAATAACAACACGATGAAGGCTCGTTTAATAATGTTTGATTACAACTTTCAGGCTAAGGTACCGGTAGTATTTTAATTTTTTTGTATCTATATACACTTATTTGCACAAAATATTTGATAAACATGAAGCAAAACAAAGGCTAAGCAAATAATAATTTCGCTAAAGCATACGTAAGAAACCAAATATACATTCATATCCCAAAAACTAAGTCCTTACCTATTTTACTCTACAGGCTACGGTCGGGCAGACGTAATTACTTGCTTAATAATTTTACATTGTCGGCGACAGAGTGTATGCAAAAAACGTTACTAAAATGTTTTTTTTTAAATACTTACCTCTGATTTTTTTTGTAGGTCATACACACAATAAACCTTTTTACGTACACTCTGTTGCGCCTAATGTAGTTATAAATGTTATAATTATGTAGTTACAAACATTTCAGCTAGTTACAGGAAATGAACATAATATTTATTCTGATGAAGTTATACTCAACATTGAAAAAAAACTCTGTTTTATTCTAGAGCATGCAAGGAGCCATGTTCGCGGTGCACCGCGGTGTTCGCTGAGCCAATGAATAAATTACTTATTAAAATAATTGAAATGGTGTTAGTTTAGATACTTACCAACCAACCTACTCGTATGTTGTATAAGCCGCCCAAGATGCTTAAGGACCACCATTTATGTACAAAGCAGGTTACCGACGCTTATCGGCACAACAATGAGCAATACAATAAGTATAGTGAAACTAACTTTATCTATTGTAAATACACGGCCTTACCGCCAGTTGTAATGACCGAAAACTTTTGGTTGCTAATTTTTAAATATTAGTGAAATCCACAGTGTTTTAACCAGCTGCTAATAGCCATCGTTCAGTTTTATATGATTTGGTTAAAGCTTAGGTTGTAAATGCCGGCATTCTACGTAAATGCGACGGAACTGCCTAACACACTTGTCTGAATAGTGAACATGGACGTAGGTAGTCTTCATAATTACTTGTCCTAGTAGTAACAGCTGTGCGTGCAGTCTACGTCAGCGACCATGGCATATCCATCATCATCCGCATATATCATAAATTTCAATATATCAATATGTATAAAACTCTTTTGAAGCTGACTGATAATCAACGCACAACCTAAACTATAAGTCCTAGAGGTATGAAATTTGGAAGGTCGTATCTTTATATAGTGTAGGGGTACACTAAGAAAGGAATTTTGAAAAGCGACGGCTAATATATATATATATATACGGACCAACCCTCGCTGTCAAATCATTTTTGTTAGCAACATGCAGTGTGCACCGATCGATTTTAAACTTGGTGCTCAAAAGTGAAATAGTTTTATTTAATATCAGAGAGCGAGTTCGGTGCCTTCATGATGCGTCTCGCAGTAGCGCGCCGCGCGGTGCGAAACCACCGTCCTCTTCAAGCGTCGCGTCGCGTCGTTGCGTCGCGTCCCGTCTCGGTGTGGACTGACCCCTAATCGTTTAGGATATAATGCCCTATACTATAGCATTCATTCATCGAACTGAGTAGGTACAAATTATCTATTTACCTTGAATTTACCTATTTTTAGAAGACCACTTAGTTGGGTATCTCAGGTTATTATCACAGCGAGGCTGAGGGTATTGAGATCTACTTACGGGTTATTATCTACGCGTCATGTAGGGATAATGTCGGAACGTAAACGGTCGAAACGTAATAAGTGGTTATCTGAATACGAATTTAATTCTTTGATACCTACACTGATAATATTATATTCGTAGTGTATAGGGAGTTTTATACTTAGACTAGCCGTCGCCCGCGGCGTTGCTCGCGTTCTAAATAGACCCTTTAGAGTGTGACTTTTCAAAATGTCATTCTTAGTGCACCCCTACACTATATAAGAATACTACCCTCCAAATTTCTTACCTATAGGACTTATGGTTTGGGCTGTGCATTGATTATCAGTCAGCTTCAATAGAGTTTTATATATTTTATATTGATTTACTAATAAGCAGATATCTTTCGAACTCCTGTTACAGCAATACATCACAAGATTAAAGTATCAGCGATATAATTATAATTGCATGCTCTAATAGCAATCCAATAAATGAGTAAATTATCTTCACGCAACTGAGGACGTGCTAAGGATGTGCTCATTGTGCCCATGACTTTAGTCGGACGGAATCAGAAAGACGCTACTAACATCTACACTCAGAGGCGTATGTCAAAGAAGTCTATTGACTTTTCAGAAACATTATTAATTGGCTCTGGCATGAACTCCACAAAAATGAAAAGTTTGTGTGGTAGCATAATACTAATTGTCTGATTACGTCGTCTGTGCTTTTCGTGGTACCAGTCGAGGCTTTGAGCCATCTTCATAACGCAAACTGTCAAGCTCTGTGGCTGTTCGTGAGTTTCAGGCACGGTTGCATGAGACAGTAACATGGCGAAGAGCATATACAAAGAAACTCCGTCTTTTGTTGAATCGAGCAAGCCCTGCTCGGCGACTCGTACAGGCATCGTCGGCGATAGCGCGCTACACAAAGTGCAAACTCGCGTGTCCCACCAATATTAATTCAGGAGTCCGTCGCTTATCAGAGGTGTCCACGCCGATAAAGCAGGCTACAGAGAACAGCTGGTGCTTATGCTTACTCTATTTTCCGTAAAGTTGAAGCACAGCTCTAAGTATACGTAATGTGACGTGAAGATCTAGGGAATCGTCTCTTAATGCTGTTACTCGTATCTCCTCGGTTCAGCCGAGACGGTATCTAAAGCTGAGTGGTACCAGTGACGGGCTACCGGTCTAGTTGGAATGGAACCGTATCTTTTTTGCAAAGTAAAATAATTTCAACAGAAGGTTTTAAAAATTTTCTATACCTAAGTACTACGGAATCTGTGAGTTGTGTGGAGGAAACCGGCTGCGGTTACACAGCGTGATTGGAACCGTTTGATTTGCATTCGAAGCCGCCGCGGCTACCGGCACTCCACTCTCGCTTCCTCTTATCACCGCTTATTAACATTTTGTCGCCCGAATCACTTAACTACTCTCGCATAATTAACGACTGACAGATTAACATGTTTTAACACTTGCCGGTAATGAAGATGTCACGTCTTGGGACAAGAGATGAGGGGGGTGTTCCATTAGGTGGTCCGAGTGTACGCGTGATTGTCCTGAAGAGGTAACCTATGCTTTTATGTTGGGAGTGCAGGAGGCGTCGGGCGCGGGTGCGCGGACGGCCCGCGCCTGCGGCTCTCATAAATCCTCACTCATTGATTGCTCCCCTCTCTCCTCCCACTCTATACCACCACATTTCAATTTGATGACATGATTTAAGTTATTTGTTTTAGATGCAACACCAACGCGAGAGCGGTTGGTAACGGTGGCCGCGGGCCAGTGCCGACTGTCGACACAATGCCCGGCTAATAACACAACTTTATGAATATCGATGACTGATTAAGCGCATATATAAGTTTTAATTACTCTACCGCTCGGGTATAAGCGCCTTACAATCCGTTTTTGTAAATCATTGGTCTTCATCTCTTTAGTAAAATATGTCAGTACATAGGTCGGGTATACTTATTTGTTAGCGTTGCATTATATTTTTTTCAACACACTTGCTCATAAAGTGGCTCTATGGTCACTGCAATTAGGCACATAATGACACCCATAATCAAACTGTGACTTTTTCATTGCTATAACTCACTAGTGAGTTATAGATTTTTTTTTGAATTTTTTTGGTTGAGTTGCTTTGTTCTTAAAAAAGTTTTTATTCTAAAAAAGATCGTGTTCAATAGAACAAATAAATTAATGTTCCTATTGCTTGCTCATTTCATGCAACTTCTTATTTAAATAGATAATTTTAACTCGTACGTGTTTAATAAATAAAACTTTCACTCAAATATAACTTTTGTTTTCTCTGTAATAAAAGAAAACTTTAAATTCCCCATTTTGTACGTGGCAGAATAGGCGCAAACCCTATGTGCGGAAAATAAAAAAAAAACCTCATCCCATTCTTTAGTCTGTGGCCGATCGCAATGCGCGCGCATAGGAAATTTTTCCCGCCATAGCGAAACATTTTTCTAAACTCGTTTTCACTGTTGAAATTATAGTTATTTTATTCACAAGTGTGTTGAAAAACGTCGTATGATACACGTGTGTATTGGTGATTACCGTCCTCGGCTCTCTTAAGACCCTCGCCTACGGCTCGGGTCTCAATGGCACCTCGGCGGTAAGCACCAATGTACCACACTAGTACCATAATGTACTATTACTAAAAACTTTATTTTTAATCGTCATTATTTGATACGCGATACCTATGTACACCCCTATAAAAGAGGGGTGTACGTATATATATATATATATTGTGTTATAAAACAAGGCACAAATTAAGCTTTTTGTGTCAACTTTGAGCATTTTTGTTGCATAGCTTGTTTTTATAAGAGTGTGTGTCGGTATGCAAAACATTGTTTCTCTGAGCCCGTAGTCTGAGCATTTGTTTTACTTTCGACTCGATTATAGCACACGCAAACGCATTCGCAAAGTGAGAAATGTTGTTGGGAATTGCATAATTCCAAAATCTTCCGCTAGAGGCGCTTATCCGGGTTTCATACAAAATTTCTTGCTTTGCGAATGCGTTTGCGTGTGCTATAATCGAGTCGAAAGTAAAACAAATGCACAGACTACGGGCTCTGGTGTAGTGTAGTACGTGGCTACAAGCTGCAGGAAATTGTTATTTACGAGTATAATAGACAGCGGTACGACGACAGTGCCGGTATCTATACTTTACTTGTAGAACCTTATGAGAATATATAAATAGGTAGGTGTTGTTTGTTATACGTACTTTTACTATACTCGAGAAAGTTTTTTTCGAAGATCTTTACTGACTGATAATTACTACTTGTTATTTTCATATAATTTAGTTGCTACGCCGTAGCATCATGCTACGACGTAGCAACAAAATTACATGAAAAAACTATTTTATAATATAATCGGATAGTAATGGTAGCATGCGAGAAGAACCGCGGGCAGTAGTCCGGAGTATGATCGGCAAGATAACCGAATCGATTAACGAATCGGATGTAGTGCTCTCACTATAATGTCGGACAGGAGATAGTAAAACAAAATAGATAGCTATTGTTTATTATTCTGAATCGATCTACGGCCCGCTTATTTATGCGCTAGAGATTAATTAAGGGCTCGGAGGACATGGTACATTTACATATACACGGTGTGCGCATTTGCGGCGCGTGGGAGGGACTCGCGTGCGAACAAGATTTGCGACTTTCGGATATGAGCCTGAGATCATTATGTGAATGGGGATAGATAGCGCGACAGAGGTTTCAATTAACGGCACTACAGGCGCCGCTTTGCTACCTGAGATCGCCGCGTCCAGCGCTTCTTCGGCAATCACTAAGCGAACTGATAACTCTACATACTCTGCATAACCCACTGTGCGAGTCCAAAGGGATGCGTTATATTAAAAAGGTTGTAAATTACGTTTCATTTTGGTTGGTACTTTACTACTTATATACAAAAAGTTAAGACATCACTGTGTCAAGTTTTGCTGCCACAAAAGCACCTGTGTCCACCTCCGCGCTTCCGTTTGAATGCAAGCGCCGACATCCGCTATAAACAAAAGGTGTAATGAATCTTATACTTACCACAGATTATACAACAACGGTTTATTCATTTCATCACCACGCATGTTTATTCGGAGGGCGTTAAATAAACAACGAGTTTGATCGTCTGATACTCGGAGAGCAATCTCCTGAGCGCCGACGGCGGCGGCGGCGGCGACCCGGGATTTACGGTCTAGCCACAGTCCAGTGCTGGCCGGCACCTTCTACTCGTAGCACTCATCCCAATGACAGTCATTCGTCTTGCGTATCCAATGAACGCACATGTAACTAAAGCCTTTCATTACAATATGCCGTCCACCAAAAGTTTTGATGGATTAAGTATAATCGCAAAATCAAAACTTTTAGAGGACTTTGAACTTTTAGGATCAAATATTCTATGAACGACCTTAAATTTGCTTGTGCATAACATTTTGTTCTTAATTTAATTTATATTCGTTTTCTAACAATACTTAGGTACGTGGGTAGCAACGCACCAACCAAAATAAATACGAATTTACTTGTAAGGGTATTGGAAATAGGTAGAGAGCGGAGCGAGCCACAGTTTTTATTTATTTACTTTAAATAACAATTTAAATACTTGAGGAGCCCAAGCTTAGTGATTGAGACATAGTGAACTTTTTTGAGAATTACAGAAATACGAGACTCCTCGTACTAAATACCTACTAATACGGGACGTATTTATGGCAAACATAACTATCGTAGACCTCGTTTAAATCTCAACTCTTGGACTCCCAATCCTTTTTTGCGCTCACGAAGACTTCCTGTAAGCTGTCGTGGACGCCTGGGGTTTGATATAAACCACTTTGGTGATACTGGTTTAGACTATACACTAGCGGTTCTATACGCACTGTGGCGCAGCACAACTCGTTATGCACAACAAACAAACAAATTATAATACTGTGACATTTCAGTTTAACGAGATGCCTGCGGGTGCAAGCCCTTTTTAGGGATGCGGTGAGTAAAGGCGCCAAAAACAAAGCATTTCGTCTTTACGATTTACCTATTTGTTGTACTTAAACATCGCATTAACATTTGTTATTGGTACATATTTCTGATTTGCATGACTGCCATCGATTTGTAGAATAAGGCCTACAATAATGCGACACATTGTAAGTAATCTAGGTAAAGAATCGATCATTTATTGATTATTCTATCTCAATGTTTTGAACTCATCATCCAGCAACCCCGAGAAACTTTACCCCATAGTTTCCGACGAAACTATAGCAGGAGAACGATTTTTAGCATTCTTTATTCACATTTCAATACTTTCACAACATCGCAAGCGGTTGTTCCATCTAGCTAGAGGGACGAAGGTAGGTAACAAAAAGTACCTACTTACACTATTTTAATAGTTTTTTATGTAAGTCCAAAGAAATTAACATCAGGTTACCCAATAAAAGGTGATGGACAGCTATGCCAAGGCCAGCTCCAATGCGTGCATCACCTACAATGTCACATGGACAGTGAAGTGAGTGACACGCGTCTGATCCTGTTTGTCTATCTATCTATATTCTATACACTATTATAACAATATGGATAAACTAAATAAGCAGATCTACTAAATAAACGATTCTGATTTCAAAAATCGAGTTTGTCTGTTTATCTGTTTGTTTGTTCGCGGATCACGCCTAAACTACTGGACCAATTTCAATGAAACTTATACCATTCAGAAGCCCTTTTTCCGGATTGAAACATAGGCTACATTTTATTGAAATCAAAGACGTGGATTCTTAGATATAGCTTGAACTCTCTGAGACAAAACAGCCATTTGCTACGATGTTCATCGTATACTGGTTGACAGATATTTTTGTGGTTTCGCACGCAAACGAAGTCGCGGGTATCAGCTAGTTGGTTTTATAAAACAAAGCATTACAAGAAAACCTACTTACTACGAGTACACGCGAATTAGTTAGATTTTGTAAAATACTAACAATCAATATAATAGTAACGAGGTAGGTTGTTATTTTTGGTTAGTTGCATGTAACAGTTACGTCCGTGCATGCATAATTAGTTTAAAATATTTTAGTTTGTTTCATTGATTTGTTTTGTAAGGCTAATTCTTCAGTAATATTTTTGGAAAGCTTTGGCCTGCATACCATAATCACTGAGGGGCTAGAAGCGACCACCCTGCCACGATATGACCCTTGTCCGTATCAAGGTCTGCACGTCACCGATTCAAATATATGGTTCCTCCAGTTATCACAATCAAAATAAATGACAAATGAAATGGTTGGTGCAAGTCACGCCGCCGCGCCGTACCGCGCCGGTGGGGCTAGCATTCCTCTTTGTTGGGCCACACTCGACCGACGGATTTTCAATAAAACCACTCGTAGGGACATCGGCCTTAATTTTTTTTCTTTTTAGTGATAGGAGTGAGTTCTCACGCACCTGTTGCCTTCCACCAGTTGTATAGTACTATGGTAATGATGGTTTTGTGGAGCAACGGTACGTATTGTATATTGAATATTTAGTGTGTTAGTTTATTCGGATTCAGATATTTGTATTAACTAGTTTTTGCTACATTGCGGGCGTTGAAATAAAAAGGCTCTTAACTTAATCAAAAGGAGTCATCGCCAACATGATCGATAACAATCCAAAATCTGTTTACGTCGATAAAAAGATCTAAACAAAACATGGATCGATTCGAAGCGCCATGATACTTTACGAACAGGCCGACGGCGAGGCGACGGACGCGGACGGCTCGACGGACTGACGAACGGTGCCGATAGTGCATCATCACGAGGCCAGCCACACAGCGCGGGTCAGGGGTCGGGAACTGACTGCTGCACGAGCTGTGGCGCGGCTCGCGGACCGCCTACTCGGCGCATTCCTCGCGCATTCCTTCCCCTGCCAGTGCCTGCGCGCCACGCGGTGCCTCTCCACCGCGTCTTCAGACTCCAATAATGATGACTAGGGACTATTCTAATACGTAAGGTTAATTGGACGCGACCAGCTATTGCAAATGAATTACGAATTCATCTCTTCAAAAACCAGTTTTCAAAATTAATACCTTAGTACGAGTAAGTATGTGACGAATGTGTAGTAATTTAATGTTTTCGTAACGGCACAATACGAATAGACTTCACGGCACAGTCGATCAACCATCTCGATATTTATCTGCTATTATTCTAAACTAACGTACATATCCGATTTTGGCGCTCCACGTTTACCAGGTCCAGAGGAATAGTTGTCCAGGTCGTGCATGAATCAGTAATGAGGGGCTTAGCGGTTATTTAGAGTACCGGTGTCCTGCTAGTTGCTACGGTTATGGCAGCTCTCACTTGACGTAGTCGTATGCGTGCAGTGCGCAAGAAGCAGGAGAGAACGGGCCTATATAGTACAACTATGGCATGCTTGCTACGGCAGGCGAGGTATAGAGTACGCCGACGCGAGGGCGGCACTCACTTTGCGTAGTCCTGCTTGCAGTAAACCTGGCGGTCGCGCAGGAAGCAGGAGGGATGGCGGTCGAGCTGCACGGCGCACACGCAGCAGCGCAGGCAGGCGGTGTGCCACGCGCCGCCGCCTACTTCCAGCAGGAAGCGGTCGGCGATCGGCTCGCCGCACGCGCAACATGTGCGGTGCTCCGTCTGGAACAACATACACCACCTTGAGGGAGACCTAACATTGCATAACTATCTCTATTCTCGTGCATGACACTACTTTGTACAAAATAATAAAAAGCAAATAACGACATTCTTTTAGAATAAGTGTTTATCCAGGTCCCTCACAAGTATTTTTTTTACACCTAATTAATTGTAATTAAGTTCAGTGTTTTGCTTACAATCTAAATATTTAACTAATTTATCTAGCTAGGCACCCGGCTTCTGTTAATGTTCCCGTGAGCGTATAACCTAGTTATCGACTGTAAAGCTCTGTAATTGTTGCACACACAACAAATTATAAATTGTATTAAGTATTTGTTGCAACATGTGCAATTGTACAATTTGGACACGGGGTTGGTGATTCGATTGCCGGAAGAAGGGCGGGGGTGTAATCTAATAAAAATGTTGCATAAATAGTTAAACACCCCGACACGGCTTTGATTGTCGTTGTAATCAACATCACAAACTCAGTCTGTGACGACAAACGGTAAGTACCTTCAATTATTTGTAGAGAGGGCCGAATACATGCGGGTTTTTGAAAAAGGATCCAAAAACAGAGTTTGATTTTGTCGTTGGCTTTGCTCGAACAACTCTCTCACATTCTGGCGCTGGACTACGAGAATCGTACGTAATCGAATACTCGTACGTGCTACGAGAATCGCAGTCGTTTTCGGTAATAATAAAAAAACCTTCACGTCAATTTTGTACGACATCATAAAAGAAATTATTGCTGATTTTTCTACACAAGTCCATCCTAATAAAATACTTCTCGTTGGCAGAATATTTGCAATATAATTTGAGTTTCTTAGCCTAGAGCTTGAATCGGTGTCAATGAGAGGAGGCGACGACGGCGACGGTGCCGTGCGCACTGAACTTCATTAGGCGCGCGTGCCGGTAATCAACGAGACTGGTGCTCGACGCCACCCACCCGTTAATGACAACCTTCCGGGGGTAGCTGGCCATACATAAGCATATTGATAATTTTATAATAGTATAGATAACACAAGGGATGAAACTTTTGGGATGAAACCTTGAGGAGATTGACAAAAGTACTTACTAACCAAACCCGTCATCATAAGTGAATTAAACGTTTTTTTCTTGCTTTGCCTCTTTAGGTAACTGTTTGCCTAAACCTATTGAAATTAATTTTTCAGACAAACAAGATCTATTTATAATCGACTTCTTTTATGCGGAAACATCTAATTGGTGACTAGTTTTTATGTTGATATTATACCTCTCGATAATAACACTGTTGAGTTTCCGAATAAAGTATCCATAAAATCTAAAATTTGAGCACGTTCAAAATACTTAGACAATAGCCACTATGATTATAAGAAGGTAAGTACTTACACATACTGTACACGTTCCAGTAATAAGTAAAAGATCGTCAAGATGTACATCTCTTTTGAAGTTCATAAAATTGTAGCCTTTGAGTATCAGTGGGTATAAGCATCGGATTATGGTGCAATCAGCAAGTAGTGTTCGCGGAGGGTAGCGACAGTCTGCCACTGCTGCCAGTGCACGCACTGCATCCTAATGCCAAGTAATTGCAGGGAGGGAGCATTCGATGCTGACGCTCACAGAATCTATTCATTCAGAGATAATATAATTATCAGCCCCTTGTGAATTTTGTGATCCTTTGATTTGATTTTCTAGATATCGTCGACATTATGAAAATGAACATCTTAATTTTGTTTTATGTACCTACCTACTGAAAGAAAACCTCATCTAAGTAATACAGTACTCGCACATGTATTTTATTTAATTTTGTAGGTACCTAGTTACTTACTTACCTAAGTAAATCTTAGAGGTTTTCATAAACTTTAACTTTTATTGCCAGAACGAAGACAACCAATTAGAAGGATGGCATGTTGATTCGAACAAACTATCATAAAGTATCAGCCTAATATGTTTTGCTTCAAAGTGACTTTACATCACACTAAACGTTAAAATGGCGTACAGAATTAACAGGCAATTAACATAGTGCACCCTCCAAGTCTCGAGTTCATAACTCACGCTTCACCCTCCGGTAGTAGTTGCAGCCGGCACTCGGCAGCGATTCACCGCCGCCCAACAATACCATATAACATGCACGTTTAGAAACGGCTCACCAGTCAACCCCACAACAAATAAAACTACAAATTCATAGCAATAAACTTAACATGGCGATAATAGTAGCTGCCTAGCGCCAGCCCGCCATATGTGCCATGTCTCATCCCAGCCTCTCTGCCTCTGGGGATAGCGAACAATGCAACCATCACAATCTTAACGTAACTTTCATGCACTGACAATGGATCCCCGGTGGCCACATTGTGGTGATCTCCTTTTTATAACGTTTTTTGTCGCGCAGATGACGTCGTCGTTGGATCCCATTTAATGTGACATTAGAAGGGTTTGTTTGTTTACGCTTGGTGAAAATTATGGAAATTACCTACACCCGTTTTGAGGATATATTTTCTTGGAGAGCACACAGAACACTATTACATACTGTTAGCAATGCAGCCTAGAACCAACCTCTTTGAGTTATAAAGTGTATTGGTTCGCTCTGACCGGCAGTGTTTGAAAATGGAAGACCGTGAATGACACGACGAGCGAGGGCAGCGACACGTGTGAATTATTATGGAAAATACTATGATTATTAAACTAAAGCTCTGTTTATTACTGTTGTAGCTCACAATACGCTCAGAATAATAGTTATTTGTTATACAAGAGTGCAAAGTTGCTTTTTAACCGCGTGTTCAATTTTGATGACCGAGCAATCGAAGGATTCTAAAATTGAATCACGAGCGCAGCGAGTGATTCAAAATTAGAATCCTGAGTGTTAGCGAGGGAATCAAAAGAGCACGAGGTGAAAAATCTTTGCACTCGAGTGCAACACGTAACTTTTCATTCCACCTCAGCGAGGAAATGACTAAATGCAAAAAAAGCAAATTGAAAAAAGAACACCAAGAAGGTTCCGAGTCTGAGTTTTTAACAAATTAAAAAAAAGTTGTATGATATATTCGGCACCATAGAGGTAGCAGTAAATAGGTTTAATGTTTTTTTTTAATTCACAAACTTAGTGCACACGATGTTCTAAATTCAATTTACTTTATCCTCTAGAGAATAACAACGGCTTTTCCACTCAGATATTGAAGATTAAAAATACTCTTTCCGAGATGGTGGGATGAAAAGAGTATTTTTTCTATGTTGTAAATGAGTTCGAGAACTACAGCTTTCAAATAAATTTTAAAAAAAGACTGAAAGCTTTGAACATAGAATTTATCCCTACTGGTGGGGACAACTTAGTGGGGATTATAACAATAAACCAGTTACAAGGCTTTGAAGCTGCACTTTTACTGATATCTTCTCAAATTACTGATTCAAATAATTTACTTGACACAAAATTGACTGTCAAAATGATAGACAGAGGCTATAAATAGAAGAAGAAGAAGAGTGATAATATTTTAAGGTGTTTATACAATAGTTCCATGCTCTGAGGTGAGACATAGTTATATTATATATATTTTATCTAAAGCATACCAACTATGTACTAAGCGAGCCAGAACCATCTCCTGGAATTATAATTTACAAAGTAAAAATTCAAATAGAATACCGACCATGTGCAAATCAATTATGGAACGTTTCACAGAGTTGATAAAGTATCATCGCATCCAAAAGTTATCGATATCCAATGACTGTGTACAAAGCTATTGTAACCGCTGAATAGAGTCGAGTGACATGAGAAGCATCGCAACACGCACATTGTGCGCAGCGCGGTGATTTGGCGGGCGTGACGCGTGACGAGACTCCGACACACTGGGGACCACTCAGGCTGGGTGATGAACTACTAGTTTGCATAAGGTCATTCCCTTTTTAGGTATGCCATTGAGTTTTGGGACAATCTGAAAGTTTCAAATAGACATGTGGATTTTCAAGTGTAACCAAATAACTGATAGAGTAAACAGGTTTACTGGTTCTAAGTATATAGGTACTTACTGTGGAAATTGTCAATCCTACGTATTCCTTTAGGCACGATTAGTGGCAACCATAAAATTTTCACTTTTACTATATTCGTGGTAGTAACCCAATTGCATGTAAGTGATATGGAAATATTTTATAACATACATAAAGTAGGTATAGGTGTGGTATAGGTAAGGGTATACTTATCTATTACACCATATTTTATGGTTTTACAAAGCAAAAAAAACAATGCTGTCAAACTTATTTTGTATTTCAAAGGGGCTCATGGCACAATATCAAACATAAAATGTTTGAATAATAGACCGCAAAGCTGACTTCATAATCCACATAATAGCGGAATCGGAGCCGGGAGATGTGTGACAGGACAGTGGGACAGGCGGCGTGATACTATTGTATGGGCTTGGCACAGTGGGCACCTTGCCTCGTACCGTCGCTCTATCCAGCACCCAGCAGCCGAGCGAAGCGACGGTATCAGGCGCCTACGCCATTGTCACGGACTTACGTTTGCAAATCCGATTTATATTTGAATATAATTGACTTTCGGCCTCGCATCAGGTACCTATAGGCCACTCGCTCATTGTGCTCGGCTGATCTCAATGGCATTTTTATCGACCGAACATGATAAATGTATTTGGGAGATTAAGTTCTGTGGGTGGGTGTCTTCGCTGGGCGCGCGGCTATTCAAATGTTTTGTGGAATGTGTTTGAAGTTTGTAATTGTAATCGAACTCTGCGTGCGTTCATTGTAGTGATTAGGTAAGTCCTTAGGTGGATGCTAGTGAATAAAGTAATACTTATTTTTAGCATTCCTATTCGTCCGTGGAACGGGAATAAACGTGAATTTCAAGTGGCGAGCCATTCGCGTTCTTCAACGAAATCTCATTCGATTCTATTTTGTTACACTTATATTTGAACTCGAGACACGTCACGAGTCTGCCCACACAATGCCCGCAAATGAGCTCCTCGTCGAGTGACTCCGAGGACGGTACTTTCGGTCTCGTTTCGTATTCAAAGAGGAAACAATTTTCGCTGCCGGAAGAAATCGCGGAAAAATGTGTAAATCGGACGCGATTTATTCAAAATATTTGTAACAACTTCAAACGCAGAACTTATATTATTTGTTTGCGTGAATGGTACTCACTTATCTCGAGTTCTTTGTGATTTTCGGTGAAATCAAAAGTTAAAACCAACTGTATGACAAAAAATTGTGAATAAAGGATGTGTGCACGTCAGCGAGGCTCGGCGCAGCTCTGACCGCACAATACGACGCGAGAATAGCCCAGCGGGGCCTCGCTTCACACCATTCAGCCATTCACGGACATGACGCGTGACGGGGGTCGCACCATCCGTCATCACGACCCAGGCCAGGCACTTACATCCCCGATGCATGCAAATGTGCCAGCAACTTATCATCAAAACAATGATCCAAGACGTCCCACTAACACCTAGGTACTTAGTCGCGAATGTCGCGGTTCCAAGAAACTAGAAAGGTGACAGCGATACTTCGGGTAGGTCGGACTAGTATGTTTTACGGTCTCGCTCCGACCGAAAAAGGAAGGAGTGCTATAAGTTCGACGGCGACGTATATAATACGAGTAATATCTGTATGTCTGTAGCCTCATAGCTCTGAAAGTAGGGCTCTGATTTGAATGCAGTTTTATGTTGTAGAACGCTCATTTATCTAGCATGGTTTGTTCTTAGCAAAGTTTGGTATAAATGGTCATTGGTCATTATTAAGTTATTCTCAAGGATATTCATCAGCTATGAAAAGTTCTCTGGAATCTCAGGCACAAATCAAAAATTTTATTCATCTCATAGATTTAAGGAACTGGGTCCATAGGACACCAAGTTTGATAGAGTCAGCCTATGGTGAAGAGGATCTACTTATTATTACAGATCCGGGTGCTTCGTAACCAGAAGCTCAGTCTTCGAAACCGCAAAAGACTAATGGCCAGCTGGTTACACGTAAATTATCATTCCCAAATCCATAATGTATGCTCCCATATTTATTCATCCACAAGTAATAATGTTCAAAAGGCTATAAAAGTTTTGGATATGAAAACTGCGGTTACGAAAGCTATTGTTAGTAGGTAATATATCAGTACCTCTATTCTGAAGGCTCGAAGGTTTGACCCCACAAAACAAAATCGTTGGAATTTGGAGCGCAAATACTGACACTTGAACAGCAGACCGTGCTATCTCCCCGGCACGCTAGATCGAACCTTATGTTTAGGGCTATTGAGACTGTAGTCGAGTTAGGTTGAGTCGCGTGGTAGTGATTGTCGAGAGCGCAGCGGGGCGGGCCGGGGCGTGGCGAGCGCACGTGACGCCGCGTTGCTTTGTTTGTGTGAGTGAGCTATTTGGCACTATGACGTCACTGACTAATATTTTGAAAAATGTAGATGTGTGAGAGTTTGTAGTTGGCTGAAAGAATTTGAGAATTTTTAACACATTTACAACTGTACAAACACTTTATTGAAAAACAAAATGATGTTACAGTGAAGTACCTCCTATGTTTGGTTTGACCAGGCAAGGGCTTGACTTTGTGACTTTGTGACTGAAGACGTATGTTTAGCTGAGTCTCATCTCATACAAGGTGTAAAAAATTCACGGCCAAAAACTAAAGCACACTGCACAGCTCAGCTGTGAAAGTAAATGTTTTCGTCTGTGTACTAACCGTTTATGAGTTTTTGGATTTATGCTGCTGAATTGTCTGATTACAAAAATACTGATTTATACATTTCTAAATAAACATTTTTATGTTGACATGCTTTGAAGTACCTAAGTATAATATTATTATACCACGGCCGAATTATCAAACGCTACTTATATTAAGTTCATGCTTAAATTATTACCATCTATTAAATGAGTAATGTCAAATAAAGGCAGAGCAGTTTTAAGTGGTGTTTAAATTGGAGTGATGTTTCAGTATTCGGCCCTTAGTCTCATCTAGTCTGACGGCTACGTGTGATTATTACATCCTGTGAAGTTGTAACTTTAACATTTGAAACAATAATTTATTTGGATGTGTGTATCATTAAATTAAGAATAATGTCGGCTCCATGTGATCCCACCTCCTACGATATTGTCGTTGTACTTCAATACTTTTAAGGTTTGTGTGAGCTCCATAACATTCTAAGTGTAATGATTTAGCTCCAAATACGCGTTGAGTACCTACGTCCGATATTTGTAGTTGTTACCTCGAATAATCTTCGCCTCGACACGACCTCGAAATCGAGTTTGTTCCTCTTCTTCTTCTTTTTTTGTTAAAATGACTACCGTAGCAACAAAATATGGGTTTGAGTTTATTCCTGACTGTGATCTACCTGTCAATTGAACGATCTCAAAAAGCGTTCGCCGCTGTACAACGTCCGCGCAATGACGCTCGCAGCATCTTAGCAAGTCCAAGCCTTTGTAAGTGTATGGTAATGAATGTGGAGTCATGTGTGATGAATAAATAAGTGCAACTGTACGCGCGGGTGCGATGCGTAGGCGCCGCAAATGGACTTCCCGTGTCACGGAGCCGTGCCGTTAATGAGCACGGAGATTCACAAGTTCATTCCCATCCACTGCGGGTTCACAGAACATCTGTACCTACACTAGTAATAAACTAACACACCAAGCATTCTAGTGCAAAGTTACCTGAAACACCATACTAAGGAACTCTTAATCCCAATGATTAGCAAGTTACCCTTCACCTACCCTGCGGCATAACGTGGTTCGTCCTCCTTATTCTTAGTCTAGCTAAGTAGTAGCTTCATCCCCCACTTGCTAAGTATTACAAAATGTCACTGCAAACATAGCTCGCTTTTGAGATTGAAAGTAAAGGATATATATGTGAGTGTTTCAATGTGATTTGGTCAAGATGTAGAGAAGTGTCAATAAATTAACCTTTAATTGCTCAAATATAAAGTCCAACAATAGGTTTAGAAGATTGGCGCGGTCTTTGTGTGAATTACAATGGGCAGAGTTGAGGCTATAGACAATGTGGTGAGTAGGCGATGGCAGGCAGGTGGAGGCGGCCAGCACGCGCCACGTCCCGCTGTGACGCCGCCGCGCCGCTCGCACCTAAACACCGAGCGATATCGATACTAGCTTTGCAATACTCTCCGATAATGTTCGATAGGTTCGTTTAGTCAGTAGTTGAATGTTGAATAGAAATCCCGTTCTTTACGCAGTGATTAGAAAATCTTCGATGGACGATACCGAAGGATTATTTTTAACCACTACGAATGACCGATGCGAATGGCATCTACCTGTAGGTATACTTAGCACCGATAAAACTATTATAATAATCAACAAATTGAACTAACAAGTTCTAGCAGAGACAAAACACACCCGAAAATAAAATTTAGCAATGGCGCATGCAATTTGATTTAGCAATAACAAATTGCTTCATCTGTCTAACAAGTTTACAATAATAAGCGCCATATCGACTAATTGCACCGTTTATCGATAAATTGTCCATCGATGACGTCACTGGTCACATCACTAGTCAACACCTGCATGTCCTAGGCGTTCGCGTGACTTTCTCATGGAGCAAAACAAATATTTAGGTAGGTACGTGCAATTTATTTGCTCTATGACAACCACTTTTAACGTATTCTATTATGGTATGATGATACATTAATAACAGTTCTTTATATTTCGTCAAAAGTGCTATCTAATTCTGCATTGTAAACTTTGGAAGAATTATATACTTATGTACTTTTATGTTGTCTGACGAAATATCAAGTCAAAACTTCCAAAAACGTTCACTCTACCAGCATGTTATTTCTTGACAAGAAAAATATATTATACATAATGTAGAGTACCTATATACTACAAGAAATTATTCTAGTAATCAATACATACCTCTCCAAATTCTCCAATGAGGTGGAACAGCTTTGTTCGATAAAATATAATCACTTTGTTGATACGTATGACTCTACCTTATACACTTGTATAAGGTAGAGTCATACGTATTAACAAAGAATAGAGCACTTGCTCTATTCAATTTATTTAAGTATTCAGATAAAAATAGCATTACAGAAAAATTTCCAGGACGTGATCCTATTTGACATTAAAATGTGTAAATCTAAATACCAATACCTAAGTAGTGATTATTTTAATAATCGTAAGCGCAGCCGGCCTCTTGCCGCACAACAAACGCAAGCAGATCGTCCGCCCCACGCCGCCGCCACGCCGCCGCCACGCCGCCGCCAGCCCGTACCCGCTGGCGTTCTACCAGCAGACCAGCACCAATCGAAGCAACTTTTAATTAGTTTAAAATTTTGTTTGATAACGCTATGAATATTAAAAGGGTCCGATTAATTTACTACTCCAGCCGCAGAATAGGCAGTACTCGCTACAAGATCGTCGGTGTCGAATCGCAGGCTCCATCATCGGCTATCACGACTAGGGCTGCGAAAAAACCAATACAGCCGGAATCGACACGGTACAAAGTGGATCTACCAACATTGGCTCTCTGACAACTGGACGAAGTGCACAATCAAAAGAAATAAAACTTCTGCACAAAAATAATTCCTAAATAGGTAAGTACTTATACATAATATTTAAATTATGGTTTGTTCTGAAATTGTTGTACAAAATGAAATATAAGAATCATTAAGTATATTTAAGTAATATGATTTCATTGCTTCATTTAGTTAAAAAAAAATGAAGCGCGCAGTGTGAGCGAGCAAATATTCTATTTTGCTAGTAGGTATATATGTCAGAATTTGTGAACAACAACGTACTTCCAAATAATAAACTATTTAGAATTGTGATTGAAGAATCGCATGAAAACCTTACCCGGTAAAGTGACAACCCTATCCACAGCGCACACAACAGTTACTGCGTCGTTATAATTAAAGCCGAAAACAGAACTAGCATGGCGTTATTAATACCGAGCCAACTGGCGCCTTCGGCCGAAAAAACCTCAGAATTTATACGTCAATAAGAGTTGTTGGGCATCGAGCATTATCGTAAAACGTGAATAGTATTAATAGTTGGCACAAGGAGAGCCGCTCCTATTACCGGCTGAATTATTGGACAGTTATAATGCGGCTACAGACCGACCGAACTTCTAAAACGCTTGAATATGTATATTACAATACAAAGTTTAATTTATACGGAGTTATTTAATTAGAGATAAGAGAAAACATCGTGTTTTGTGCGCATCGCGTTATATAGGCGTGTGTTGTACGGCCGTTACGGAGACTCCCACTTCTTATCACATATCAGTAGCTGTTTAACAAGTTTTAATAAATGACAAAAAAGCACAGCTAGTACAGGCCAGAACCACAAGGTACATGCTAGCCTCCTCTTGTAATGTTAGAGGTGCACTAACATACAGATATACTCTTCAACTCTTGCGGATTCACGGCACTAAACCTTTTCCGAGCCGCTTCACCTCAAGTCATTATCAGCACGGCTGAACGAAAAAAGTTGTTAACACCTGTAAAAACCAGATATTCCTTATAGATCCCAGCACGAGCACACTAATGTGTCTGTCTAGCCAACTGCAACGATTTGAGCAAACAATCGCGTACTCCACGCTTTCAGATAATTGTTTAATTGCCTGGGAACTGAACGCCCATCTCCGTGGTCATTTATATGAATATCGCAAAAGATTCACAAATCATTCCATGAAACTAAACTCCTACTTTCATAATAATATATTAGTAAAAATTTAAGCCCTCTTAATTTTGATTAGGATGGGTTTTGAACTGGGTTTGTCAGTCGGTATCGAAATGTCGGGACAATCCAAAACGTTACATTTGATATTTGTGAAAAAGCTCATCAACTGTCCATCGTTTGATCCCGACGCGCTTTCGAATTGATGGCGGGTTGTTTATAAAGGGCGCTGAGCGTTTTTCTACTCAATATGCAATAAATAGGTTAGTAACGAGGAGAGATCGCAGCCGCGGCCGCGCCCGCGCCGGTGCCGCACCGGCCGCGCCGCGCTGGCCGCGCTGGCCGCGCTGGCCGCGCTGGCCGCGCCGACGGGGGGCGGCAGCATGGCCGCTAATTGTTTGTAATTAGCCCTCCTCGCAGCCGCCGCCTTGTGCTCTCGTGTTTATAGACTGTTTATTACTTAATATGTTATGATAGCCGCTATATTGAGAGATCGAGCAATAATAAGCCGTTCGATTGCACAATACCATTGAGTTTTGTGAGAAATTTTAGTTAGTAATGTCTGTCCGCTGCATATCGATCGTCTTTGTACACCGCCTGATGCCGCTGCTCAATGATATTAACACGATGCGGGTGATGGATGTATAATGCTCATCGACTAATTGCCTATTATAAAACTATGCAATCGAAAGGTAAAGCTATTGTTCGGTTCATCTGTAGGCAGGCATGTTAGTATGTACCTAATCAACGACTTCATCACTAATAAAGAGAAGGATAAAACAGTTTTATAACAATTTAACTTCAAAAAAATAATGCTTCAAACTGTTACCGTCGTCGTCAGGGCGCTTGCGTTAGTTTGTAGAACGCCGATCTAACACGCGACACCGTATAACCAAGAACAGAGGGTCGAATGTTTGCCGTCGCGCCGCCGCCGCTGGTGCTGGCGAGGTGCTGCCGTATGACAGCCGCCATTGAAGGCACCTTGCCGCTCTCAAACCATTTACACAAGTGTCATTCGTACCGTTCAAATAGAACAGATGCCATTGTAAATTACAGTCTATTATTGAACACCTTAAGCTGCTGTTTGATTGATTGGAACACGCGATATGATAATATAGACATCAGTGGAAATGTCGTGTACCTAATGCTTATAAGTTTGCGTTTCACACGTTTCTGTTACAGTAACAAAGCAATGTAGGTCGTCACCTACATTCCTCAAAGTTACTATTTCTCTTATACCTACTGAAATTGTGAGGACCGTTGTATTTCTCTGCTGTACTTACCTAGCTATAGTGTTAGTGTCAGCAAGGGGTGGCTAGGGTATACCTACGGGTACACGGTGTAAAAGTCAGTGTACTGACATACGTGTACGCATTATACTTAACTAGCTTCCGCCCGCGACTTCGTTCGCGTCCCATTGGATCCCGTTAATTTTTCGGGATAAAAAGTATCCTGTTACTAGTATGTTACTTTTAATACCTCCAAGAATATGTGTACAAAGTTTCATGATGATCGGTGGAGTTGTTTTCGCGTGAAAGCTTAACAAACAAACTTTTATTCACATTTATAATATTAGTAGGATATATACCTATCGTGTGTTAGCGTCATAAAACCGATACACAAAAACTATCGATTTACTAGCGGTAGGATATTAGTAAGTAGTGTGTTTGTTACTTACTTAGTATTCACAAAGCTGACGCTGACGTATCTGGTGCGAAATGTCAGCCAAATCAATTAATTTTAACGACGGCGGCGCCAATATGTGAAGGAATTAGAAATAGGCATTTAGAAAAAACTGGAATGGAGACGTCCGACGTTACAAATTTTGTCATTTACAACGTACTCTCGTTCAATAAATTAGACATTAATTGTCCGCGTCCACCGCGCCCAATAATTAAATAAATCAACACAAAATGACAAAGTATAACGGTGAGGCCGTAAAGGCTGTATAGTACCACGGGGCTAGGCGAGGTAGCGGCCGGTCGGCGGCGGAGTTTAGCCATAAATCGGCCGCACCAAAACCCGACTCGCCATATTTTTTGCTGTGGATTTTATGATGTCGAGTGATTTTTAATAAACAAAAAGTTATTATGTTTGTAACTTAGTCGATCATCTTTTAACAGCCAAACTATACGGGTTTTATAGGTTTGTTTAAAATCTTTTGGATTTAGTAATGCCTACTTCTTAAATAAGATTGCAAGCTTGTAACGGGCACCGCCGCGCCTCCACTGGACCGAGCCAGGCATGCACATGCACACTGCACAGAGACAGACACAAATTGATAAATTACAGGAGGCAACACGAGTAATCCTCACGGAATGACCACTTACCGGAGGATTACAACCGCGGCTGGCCGCAGAGCTGACGCTGGTGGAACTCTGATACATGTCCGCGAACCGACACCTTCACACGACGACTTTATATCCAGGTGCTAAGGCCCAGAATGCACAAGAAAGCTGATGCGCTCACGCACTCACCGAGAACATGATGTATGGCTTCCATTGTGCGCCTAAGGCATTTGTTACCAACCTCAAATATACGGGTTTCATGTAATAATAACTTTTATAATGAAAAATGTTGTTATTTAACAGTTAATATGGTTATTAATGCGGTTCAAGAAATTAATGAAAAACGTCGGGCGATAGAAGGTCCAGCCCGCGCAGCGCAGCGCAGGGCCCAGCTCTGGGCTTTCTCTCGGCTCGTCTTGGTTGCACTAACTATATTACAAATACGAGTACCTATGTGTGAGTTCAATCTGGAATATAATATGTGAACTGAACAACGTTACGTAGTAAGTGTTAAGATTATGAGTTCCGACATTATGCGTAATTGGTCCAGGCCGTTCTGATTATGTAAATAAATAAATGCGGTACGGTACATACGGTCCGAGCTGTGGCACTAACATGGCACTAATCTAAAATATCATCGTAAAAACATTAACGTGCAGCAATTTATAAAATGCTCAATTAAAACGATGTGCCAATATGTTTTATTCCTGCTTAAAATGTTGAAGCATACTTAATGTAGAGACCATTAAAAGGTATCGAGTTTCACTTTGAAATATTGAGCAGTTTGTGTCGGATGAGAGGTACCGTCCGCGACCATCCACTGATGGAAACGCATAAACCATTCCATTCGATTTTCTATATTTCAAGTCGAACCATGAGAACATCATAAAATTTTTAATCATTTAAAACAAGCTCGGTCGCCATAAATAAGGCACTCAATCGAAGAGTTCAAATAATCGATCGGCCGTAGACCTCGGGTTTATAGGTACCCCACTCACAGATTATGCATATTTATATATATTGGATGTGTAATAAACCCGCAGCTGAAGTTTATTATTGATTTGTAAGCAAAGCGGGCGAGCCGTAGCCTATTACTGCGTTTGGGATAAAACAAGCGCCACAATTACCGATTGCTACACTGCGGCGCGTGTAATCGCGCGCTGGCCGCGCCGCCGCCGCCGCCGCCACGCTATCGGCGTCGGCTAATACCAATAGCCGGGCTCCTATTAAGAAAACTATACAATCGACAGTTTTCCACATTTTCGATGTCGACAAAAAACATACAAAAAACGTTACGGTCGGTTGCCGGGGCGCGTGCTCGCTCCAATAAGGAGCCATCGGCCGGATGGGTGCTAAATCAACCCACAACAATGAGAAGGCTCTCGTGTTATTGTTGCTTAAATACTTGGAACCTGGTCGTATTCATCATGCCGTATAAAGCCTCACCGAAAGCGTTAACTCGAAATAATCCTACATCAGACCGCAGTGCTTTTTATAAGCTCACGCGACGAGACTATTACGCCTTTGCGTTATTTATAATGTTTATGGGCCTTTTTACATGCACAAGGATGCGAATACCGTTGCAGCGCCTAAAGCCTTCTGTTTCAAAAGTGGCTCTACAGAGCAGAGAAGCAGAGTGGCATGTAGAAAGCACAAAACAAAACGGTGAGTATACCACATAACTCTTTGTTCTATTCATTCTAAATAATTCACATTGATGATGATTTACATTTTCTTCCTCAATTTGATGTAAAAGTCATCAACGTAATCATATTGATGATTGGATGATTCATATGATATATACCAACCAACCAACCACCGAGTGGACGTTAGCGACGCACTTCGCGATGATTAGTTATAGGTAAGGTCGCGCGCGGCACAAACACCCTCGCCGACTCGAATAATATATCGACTCTATTATCCAACTACGAGGCTAAAAAATGGATCATTCGAATCGAAGTGCCATCAGAATGAAATATTATGTTTGACGCGTAAACCACGAACAATCAAAACACTTTTTTGAAAATAGTTGGCATCCGACATCGATCCAGATGGAGGGCAATCAATATCCCACATCATCTCGCATCTGGTGGATGAAATATCGAATAGTTGGACGGACCAGGCTGAGGCTCTATTTGTACTCTATAGTTCAATGTTTCTAATATGGCGGCGGCTGTTATATGACGGATAATATGAAACAAATAGCATTCTGTGTAAAACTTCAGACCTGTACAAGGAGTACCATTAAGCACTGCTGCTGATAGGCGGTTTATAATAAAATTTAAGATTGAAAAACTAATTTGAGTAAATTTATTTTTTCAATCTTGATTTTATTTTAATTGATCATGTTAAAAACCTACAACAATAAAAAAAAATTAAATGATTACTTAAGTAAGTAGATTTAAAAAACGATTGGCCCATGATGTACTCGTACCTACTCGTTCGATGGTATGACGGCCGGTTTGGCTTGAGCCTTGTGTCCGCGCCCGTCCCGGCCCGCAGAGCATAGAGCCGCCACAGCCGCTATCAATCACTCGCTGTACTGTTGTATCGAGGCGCTGTGACTAATGCCTTGCCACGATTATCCTTAGGTGTTAAATGTTTACAGGCGAGAGGTGCGCCATCTGTCTCTGTCCAAACAACGCTCACGGCCGGGAAACAAAGCGAACACTTTTTATTTACATTAATCTTAGGAAATCGAGGCACTGCTGTGCTGGCTGCCTACTGCCTACTTGCCCGCGGAAAAATTAACTCGTCAAAATTTGTGTTCCCATCTAAATCAAAGCTTTTGTTTTTAGGGGTTTCGTAGCATATTTTTGGAAAATGTAACATGGTAAAGGGATAATTAGAAAAAAAATTGGTACAGCTACTGAGCGCAATACCTAACATTTTATTATTTTAACAGGTCACTAGGATTTATAGATCTCAGCCAATATCTGATGCTATTTTCAGTAAGGCTGAGATAATGCTGCAAAAGTTACTTTTTACCTCTTTTCCGGTGACTAATCTTTTAATCAATCAAGAAGTGTGTTCCTGTCGCCTTGGTTTTCAGGATGATTTTCAGTAGTAGTCTTTTACATCTTGTATTTATTGTGTTGTGTTTTGTGATTGAGTTTAGCTGCAGGTACATTCGCTTTATTACGTCATAGAAACGTACCACGTCACATATCAACTGTCTGCGGATAGTAAAAGATGGTGCATGCGGATAGAGCGCCCACTTCTTCATCGCGATCTCATCGACCTTATTGTTTTCCTATCAGACTCATTAGTGACGACTTTCTTTCATTTTACAATCTTGATGAGCTACGAGTGAGCCTACGTAACTTTGAACGGAACCTTTCTATTCAATTGCACATGTTACGTTGTAAATTAACGTATCTTAGCTAAGTATGAGTAATATTTAATAACAAAAATAATTTATGATATTTAAAACATTACTTGGTGGTTAGCCAATCAACCGCTTAGAACGTGAACACCTTTCAAAGACTAAATAAAGGACATTCCAAAAAAATAATTGAAATCAAAGTCCGACCGTCCTGCTGCTCTTACAATAATAATATATCGTTCTATTTTTTATTGTGATATTCCTTATGACGACCTCTGAGAGGACAATTGATTAGTGAAGTTCATATAACGTCGACAGGCGGCTTATTACCGGCCGACTGAGTCGCGCCCTATCTGCAAAGGTTCCGTACATTATTAAGTAAGTTCAGAGGTAAAATAAGTAAAAAATAATAATTAAAAAGGTGTGTATACCAGTACTTACTAGACAACTTCAATACTTTTAAAGAATGTACTTAAACACTTTCTGTACATTACACTGTTGTTGTTCCTTTATAATAATAGATAAATAAATAAATAAACAGACAAACTTGTAGAAGTAACAAGTCCAATGTGAAGTGTAGTAAAAATCTACTGGTTAAGTATTTGCCTGCGTCGGTGCAGACATACCACTTTCTACGCCGGGGTGTAAGTAAATAGCCAATAAAACACGTCGTCGTCATGGTTTACGAGTTTACGACAGTGTTTTTATACACTCAAACGTATTCTATCTACAATTCTAACATCAAAGTAAGCGAAGACTTGTACAGCTTTAGGCAAACTGGCGTCGAAGCAGTTTGATCACCGAAGAACAGCGATAGAGCAACAAACCCCAGTATTTCAGGAAATACTGGGGTTTGTTGCTATTCCACTGGACCCCGCTCTCCGTTCGTCCTCGTCATCGTGCCACAAAGCGTCGCGCCGAAGCCTTCGCTCTTGTTTATTGAATAAACAGGGCCGCGGCCCGCGCACCCCGACCCCGCCCCGCCTGTCACGTCACTCCCTGCCAGCCTTCCTAACTCCATCACAATGACACTACAGTAGCATTTTAAAGATATTCATCTAGTTCCCTATTTTGAGAGCCTTTGATTTTGTCACGATTTAATTAATTGTCATCAGTACAAAGGTGCTGGCTAAGCTCTTAATAAATAAACTGGCTCTTGCGGGATTGTAGAGCTTGCGGTAGCATTTACTTAGCGTCCAATAAATCTATCGGAATGTCTGATACAGTATTGTTATATCTACTAAATGTTATTTACTATTCCTAGCTATTTGTAATCGCATGCTCTACTCCAACTGCATTCTAAACTCATTGCTCAGTTGCAGTACTTATTTTACTATTGTCGGTAAAGCAAGTGCGAACAGTTGTAAATATCAGAACTTTCTAGCTTCAGATAGACTGATAGACAGACACCATACTGAGACCATGTAAGCACGAAACTAACATAAATATAAACTGCTTCGTCCGCGTGTAATAAATAAGAGCTGGTCCTCGTATTTTACTATTTCGGTGCCGATTCGATTCTCACTCAAATATTTAGATTTTATAGCGTTATCAATGTAGAAAGTTATTGAAAACAAATCAATTTTATATTTTTATTTTAGGCGCGTACCATAAACCATCAACATTTTGGCAGTTTCTAAAATGTATAAATCGATTGATTTGGCGTGTTTCGTAACATTATGTTTGGAAAGGTGTATTCTCACGAGGCGTGGCGGCGGCGGCGGCGGCGCGGGCTTCACGGCTCCACAATGTAGCGCGCGGCGGCGGCTACAGGGCAACATCGTTGAGCGATGTGTGCTTTCATGATTACCAATTAAAATCATCTAAAAATATTTATGCCGTTATGCAAATAACCGTCAAACGTATAGCGAGTACTTAAATTAGCAATTTGAATACTTTATCATGCATGCAACCATTTTACAAAGTAAGTAATCCACGTACGAGTTCAGACAGTATATAACTTTAATAAATACGGATACCTATCAGAGCACCTAAACACTGTCTGGCTGGAAAGTAAGACATATTTTGCTCACCAAAATTGATTATGATAACCATGATATTTCCCTTACATCTATCTCTAAGCGTCATAAATCTTCATAAATCTTAAAAATCTACTATATCTAGTCTTCCCTAACTTTAAATTACCTAGTTGATAGAATATGGAATGGAATTTTTCATTTAAGTACCTAGTTACTTTATTAAGGCAGGCATTTGCATTTCGTAAAATGCGCCATGAGCTGAAGGTGGTATGCATCATGCATGGTGCACAAAGGTGCCAGCAGCGGCGAGGTCGGCGCGGCGAGGCGGCGCGTTGCTTCCTCCAAGGCAGAGCCGTCACCAAATCCGATTAGAGCGGAGTCGGGTGCTCGCGATAAATCCTTACTGTCGTCATCGATTCGATACGTCCCGCTTTACCGAACTTAACGCATGCAGAGAGATATGGCGGCGGTGGCTTTGGGACTAATATGTTATTTAAGGGCCGCGCGGCACCCCGCGGTGCTGCCACCGGCTCAATGCGGATATTAATGGTCCGAATGTATCAGCTCTTCAGGACCTGGCGAATGTCTTCTTCGATATTGATCACTTGACGGGTTAACCACCGCTAACCCGCGCTCGCCCGACGCACTCTCGCTCGCTTTGTTCACAATCCGCTCCGTCTCGCCTGATCACACTCATTTGTGACTGTTCATAATATTCCTTCAGTTTGAGTCATCAATGTGTTAAATAATTACTTACTCGTACTTAACAAGTAGTGCTCTACATAGAGTACTTATTTTATAGATTCATGCCTTATTGATGCAAGATCTCATCAGCCGGTCGTGTACCTACTGATATTATACTAGATAAGGATATTACTTCATAATATTATTTCGAATCAAAGTGGGACGATCTCCGAAAACAAGTTTATAAAAAAATACAGGCGCATAAAGAGTTACTTAGTTAATTAGAAACAAATCATTGTTTAGTAAAAAGTCATATTTTTTATTTAAAATCCTCTTTTTTGACTCTCAAAATACGAGTATACTGTATCAAAACCACTTTAGTAGGTTTGGCAGGCCCAACAAGTAGTAAGAGGTAAGTAAATAAACTTTTGTCAACCCAAACATTTTGATCACCCAGATGTTTTTATATCCAGACGATATTATTATGAACCTAACCAGCTGAGACCCTGGAGAGTCAAGCTAGCATCTTCAGATCAAACCTCAGTAACCTCTCAAAATTACATTATACATAATAATATTATGCTTGAGTTCCTATAATCTTGATGCTTACTTGTTACATGAACAATATGAACAATTTGGTATTATATCTACAAACCGTGTTGTTAAACCGCTCAATAATAAACATAACTTACAAAGTAAATTCGCTACTTACTCCTAAATAATGCCAATTAATTTAATGTGAATAATGAATATACTTAGCTGCGTATAAAATAGTAAAATGAAAAGATTTCAAATTATTAAACAATCCATGTAACATGACTTAATCAATACAATTTAAATGAAATGATTTCATTTAAATAATGTAAATTAAGCGAAATACGAGCATGCAGCTGGATCGTTTATATATATATATCTGGTGAAGTTGACTTTATCTTCGTCGATTTCATAATTTTACCTTTTTTTTCTGTTGATTGGTACTTGAGCTTTATATGATGCTACTTACGTGTCACAATAGGTATTTAATGTATTTATCCTCTGGGTTCAATGACATGTTATACCTACCGGTCTACGCAATAGAATTCAGCGTACGTACAGTATTATATGATCTGTGACCGTACTAAACAAAATATCCCTAAAGTCCTTCAGGGTAGGCAACGCACCCTAGTGTTGTCGGTGACCGCTTACCATCAGGTTGGCCGTATGCCTGTTTGTCTACTACTTATTTAACAAAAAACAGGCATACGATAGTCGATGCACTAGCAGCTACATACACAGAACGAATCCCTGCATACACAGTGCCAAGGTGCTGTGAAACTTGTTCTGTCCAAGTGAAAAAGGCAAAATAGTTTATAGTTTTATTAAATTATAACAAATGCTCAACAAACTTACAATAAAAAACCAAAGCGTTTAACTTTGTTGAACTAGTAGGTACAGTACGTGTACATTATAGAGTTACAAATGTTTCAAATAACCTAACTGAGGAACCTATTACCTACATTCCGATACAAAATGATGTCAATTTATTTTGTTAGGCTAATACTAATAGGTACCTACTTAGCATTCAAAGCTCATAAAATTGTGAAAGACGGATAGACACCGGAGTAACATCATTTTCCAAAACTAGAGCGAAGAGCGTAATGAATGAACGGACATCCTTTCTTTAAAACTGATAGGCGATTGTTATGGTCTGAAAGTTGTCTGAAAGCCTAATACGTGTGATAAATCATAATATACCTATACATTTGACCTACTTATGAAAGGCTTTTGAGAACTTACAGAAAGTTTAATGATATCAACGTAAACTTAGTGGTTTTTGTGTGAAATACTAAAAACTTCACTTAGTTTTTGATAAAATTAGGTCAATGCAGTCTCATTCACTCATGTTACAAATTAGTTTGTCATAATGAAGATAATTGTATCATAGTTTAGTGGAATCTAATTTATTCATAACATTTATAGCTAGTCTCTGCGTTAATAACCATATCTATCACAATGTGGGCATCATGGTATAATTATGACATATCGCTTCATGTAATGAGGCGATCTTAGTCTTGGCAATAATTGACCTGTATTTAATGTTATCTCTCAGATACGACATACAACTACCTAGTTATTTAAAACAGTTATGTATGTAGATGTTTACAGCTAAAGGAATATTTATAACAAAATTATATACAATAGCAGCTGTTCTCATACTCTTCAATTTACAGAAACCATAAAATGTTGCATCAAATTATTTCGGAGTTGGTTGAGAACATGATTTTTGACAATAGGGTAAAGTCTCTTAATAAAATCTATTAAAAATATCAGTTCATATAACCAATCATCGGTTCGGAATGTTCGGATGCCTAGTTCCAATATTGTGACTCTTATGACATCCCAACAAAAACCTAATGATGTTTTTCTATATTTCGTTAAGAGAATTACTCGACTGACATAAAGTGGTAGCAATAAAATGTCGATGGCAGTTGTATTTTACCAGCGTGAGTGTTATAATTGTTGTCCGTCTGTCTGTCTGTATGTATGTCAAATTATAATTAGGATAATGAATAAATAACTAGATATACAACGACAGTTCTGATCAAAAGTTCAGTTCAGATCCTATTAACTATATAAAAATATATAGGTAATAAGTTCATCATTAAAAAAAATCCCTTTTCCTTACGAATGGGGGAAATCTCAATTTTTTAATGAGAAAGTGAAGTTTGTAAGTTCAAAAACTTTCTCAATTTTTGTTAGTATCTGACAGTTTTTTTTCTCTATTATTATATAATATGTAATAATACTTTTGTTATTTTTTTTATTTTAATCTTTCATACATAGACAGCACCCCTTGTTTAATACCTACAAGTCCATTTCATCCAAGGTTGTTTGGTGGAGATTGCTGATGAGCGCGAAAATTAAGTTTAGTGTTTATTTTATTGTAATCCCTGGGTTAGGGTGTGCAATAAAGTAGGTATTTTCTATCATTCTATCTATGTAAATATCTATAATATAAAATGTGGATAATCAACAAACTTCTATAATAATAAATAACTATTTGGGATATTATTATAGATCTGTAATTGGCCTAGGCCCTAGGCAACGCAAGGTCTACGAGACGAGGCCTACGCGCACTCGTTGAATTCTTTTGTATGAGAGATGTGAACTAGCAACTAGAACCACTTGTCCTTACTAAGTACCTACGTTGTACTAATACATATATACCGTGCTGAAACTAATGTCATCAAAAGTGAATAAGTATTAGGTATATGTGCAAAAATACCGTTTCAAATAAAATGTGTAGGTAATAAAAAGTACTACTAAGTAATACTAAGTAATACTTAGTAGTACTAAGTGATATACACACATCAACTTTAAGCTGCCTGTGTATAAAATAATAATAATAATAATACAATAGTTCCGTCGGAATAATGTGAAAGTAACAAAATATTATGGGTACGGAATGGACAATTTTATTGGTACCACACCGTCGGTTTATTTACAGCTAAGTAAACTAACAAATGGCAGAATCTAAAATAAAATCACTTAATTATTACTTAATTACCTACTTAGCTATATCTAAGTTACCAATTTCTTATTAAATATTTAAATTAAAATACAATCTAAGTTATGAAGCAAGTAAGTACAAACCTTTCTACGATGATACTGTAAAAATACCGCAGGTAAGTCATCCGGTCTCCCCTGTAGCAATGAAACGTCACGTTCTTTAACTTAAGACGATGAATGTAGACTCACCTTCATCTCCAGCTTTACCGCCAACACTTTTGAACTTTTAGTTAAAGCACACAAACTGGACACATCTGTATTAGAAGCAGCAGCGGCACATGCAAACGCGCGCAGGAGCCGGGGCCTGTGTCGAGCCGCGGTCCGCGACCACACGACCACTCTTGTCGGCTGAAATGTTCTGACTGACTTTTAACGGCAAATAAGGCGGGCCTGGGGTAAAAGAGTCGTGATGCACGCGCGCCCATTGGCTCGTGCGCTGGCCCGGCCCTCCGCACCACTCCTGCCCTCTTCGTCTATGTAAGCTGCTCCACACCAAGAACCCGCACCCACCATCAGCCGCAAGTATCGTATCGGTACGCGCGTTTAATAACATCTGAACCGGCTTTTTGCGTGACGTTAGTACCTATACCATTCCAATGATCTATCCGCGGCTCATAGAATGGCGCGGAGGTTCCACTGCCGCTGCGCCATTCGATACAAATTGCACGAGCGCGCTAATTGTTCAGATTGCCAAATCCTTGAAGCCAATTGATTATAATCACTTCTTTCGTCGGTATCAATATGTAATTTTGAATAATTTCGATAAATTGCGATCGAATGTGCCGGAATGTTTATTTTGGGCGATCCATGATGGCCGGTCGATTGGATTGATTGATTGAATTAATAGTTGTAATCATTTCATTCATTATAATGTAAACTGTCATTTAAGGAAACGTTTAAAATCAACTTACTCAAAGTTATTATTCCATATTTAATTATTTATGACTAACCAGTATTTAATTTTGCTAAAATAGTTTTAATTCTGGGTCATCAAGCATTTGAATTCGATACGAGAGTTGGTAAACCATCTTCACCGTTATTTCATTATCGAAATGTGTTTTGCTTGACCAACCGCACACCGCAAGCAAACTTGATCATAACATCGAGACAAACTGTCCAATATTTGGTTTTCAATAGACACCGTATCATAATCCAGTTACAGTTAGGGCTCAGTCAGACACAGTGGTACCGATTCTCTTGTTACATATTTCTAAACTAACATAATTTGACAGCTCCAAAATAGTAGCCGTCCTTGTCGTTTCAGTTTATGAGAAAGGGACGGCACATCTCTAGTGCTGTCAAATTAGGATAATTTATAAAAATGCAACATGAGAATCCGTAGCTGCGTGCGATACGTTATGCATGTGGAAGCGTTAGTGAAACCCTTCAAATAATAAGTAAAACATGCATATAGTTTTACTGAATTACTGTAGACCATGAGTTCTCTTTATAAGTAGTGTTCTAATAGGTACTTGTTACGATCGCATCTCGATCTCACGAAAGTACCAGAATGGTACGGTCATGAATAGACTACAATGTAATTCTATCGCAATGTAACCGAAACTTGAACGACGCGCGACGCCTAATCGGTATTCTGGGAACCAAAAAGTAACCTCCCGCCCCCCATTTATCCTAAAAACGTAGAAAAAAGGCCAGTGTGATGATCCGATGGTGACCTGATACCTACTTGTTCCACACCCGTATAATAACGTCCTCCAATGATGAATGACACATTTTATAATTACCATCCGCCCGCGACTTCGTACGTGTCCCGTTTTATCCTGTTGATTTTCCGGGATAAAAATTAGCCTAAGTTACGAACTATATATATACTTACAATGAATAGTCAGATTCTCTACGGCGGCGTAGAGATTCTGAGCGAAGAGTAAAGAATAGCGTAGACTCTACTTACGCTATTCTTCATTTTACTCTTCATTTTAGTTTCTAGTTTCCCGAACTGCCGAGATCATTGAGACAAGAGACAAGCAATACTCTGAGCAGGCAATATAATGTGTGAAGCACGTAATGACAGGGATTAGCGAAGTCGCGCAATCAAGCCGCTTGTCGCGTCGTGCGACGAGTGCCTAACGACCGGTCGAGTGCCGGTTCACTGTATGACATTTTCAACTTTAGGTGGTCGGCTTAGGGTCATATTACACAGATACATTAAAACTATTGTATCAAGAGATCGTATGAAGAGTTACGTTTATATAAGTACATACTTGAGGATCAAAACGAACACTGCAAAGGAACGCTGCAGTTAAAGAACTCATACAAAAATCTTTGGAGCCATATTCATTGTTCATACAAAGGGTTGTGCTTTTAAACAGTCAAACAAGGGCATTAGGTTGCGTTGCGTCGGTATTCTCAAAATTATTATCTACTAGCTGATACCCGCGACTTCGTACGCGTACGAAACTTTCCAACAAAATATCTGACAGCCAGTATACGCTGAACCTCGTGCCAGAGGCTGCTGTTGGTTTAGAGAGTTCAAACTGTATCTAAGAATCCACGTCTTTGATTTCAATAAAATATAGCCTATGTTTCAATCCGGAAAAAGGGCTTCCGAATGGTATAAGTTTCATTTAAATTGGTCCAATAGTCGTGTTGTGCGTGATCCGCGAACAAACAAACAGACATCAGACAAACTCGATTTTCAGAATCTGAATCGTTTATTTAGTAGACCGGTATATTTAGTTTACCCATATGTTTAATTTTAGTTTTTGGCTATTTTACAGTTTTATAATAGTTTAGATAGATAAATGGATGATTTTGCTTTGGTGAGGACGTAAGCACACTTTTTATACATACATCGGACAGAACAAACTGACATCAGTCAACGTCATTACATTGCCCACTCACCACTATACACAAATAACCTCACAAATAAATTTTGACCGACAAGTAAAATGTATGCTGTAAACTGGCCCGGTATGCGTGTAGGCCCATCTAGGTGGATGAGTCGAAACCTAAACTCAGCCACCCTATCATCCCTTGAGGGGTGACATGATTGCCTTCCGGACTCCGTGTGTCCGTCCGGTGGCTTCGAACGATTCAGTCATAACGAGACTATTGTTTCTTCAAAATAAC
This sequence comes from Eulithis prunata, assembly GCA_918843925.1. Classification (NCBI taxonomy): domain Eukaryota; kingdom Metazoa; phylum Arthropoda; class Insecta; order Lepidoptera; family Geometridae; genus Eulithis; species Eulithis prunata. The sequence goes on from OU974006.1 coordinate 12,154,788, forward strand.
TTTTTTATTGCAATAATTTCACTGAATTGTTCAAGGAAATTGAAGCCCCCAAGGCTGGAAAGACGCTCTGCTTTACAGGGCGGGAATACATCGACGACATTTGTGACTTGACCAGCTCAATTGTCATACTTCTATGTAGTTCATCAGTGCAATCAAAACAAAAAGGAACATGAATAAAAAGAAAAAAGAAAAAGTCATCCGTGTCGAACATACACCCCCACCCTATATAATACTCGTTTTACCTTACTAGGCCAATACTAATGATAATAAGGCATGTATGTACCTAGAGCTGATTAAACACGGGTGTGGAAAAGATGTAAGTGTCGGAAACTGAGAGCTTGAGCACCTGATGTAGAGTAAGTACTACCTACGCTCTACATTTAAAAATGAAAGAGCCGATGCCTTGCAATTACTGGCTCCAACACTTTCCGATATTGGAGAGGTGTTTCCGGCGTTGACGCTCCACTTTTAATTTTGAATTTCAAAAGGTTTTTTGCGACCTCTGATATGAACGGAAACGCTACCGGAAAGATCAGTTCGACGCTGGCCGCCATTTGCAATTCTAATTTCCAATTGAGCCTTCCTACGGGGAATTCTGTTCAGTCAATATTTTCAGAGGTTTTGATTAGAATAATTTATGAGGAGGTAGGCGCTACGCGCTGTAGCTACTCGTAGATATCGTAATTATTATTTACTAGTGGCTCGCCCCGGCTTCGCACGGGTATTTAACAATAATAACAAACCCCTAAAAACCCTTACAAACCCCTAGAAACCCTAAAAACCCCTAAGAACCCCTAAAACTCCTAAAAACCCTTACAAACCCCTAAAAACCCCTACAAACCCTTAAGAACCCCTAAAACCCTACAAACCCCTACAAACCCCTAAAAACCCCTACAAACCCTTAAGAACCCCTAAAACCCTACAAACCCCTACAAACCCCTAAAAACCCCTACAAACCCTTAAGAACCCCTAAAACCCTACAAACCCCTACAAACCCCTAAAAACCCCTACAAACCCTTAAGAACCCCTAAAACCCTACAAACCCCTACAAACCCCTAAAAACCCCTACAAACCCTTAAGAACCCCTAAAACCCTACAAACCCCTACAAACCCCTAAAACCCCTACAAACCCTAAAAAAACCCTAAAAACCCCTAAAAACTCCTACAAACCCTACAAACCCTACAAACCCCTAAAAACCCCAAATGCTGGGTGCACGTTTTGGAAACGCTTGTAAAATTTTCATCTTTGTAAAAATAAATGTTACTCGAAAACAAAAAACAACATGTGTTAAATTCACACGTGGTAGAAGTGAAACCTTAAAAATAAATAGTAAAATTGTATAATGGTGCCTTGGATTTGAACTTGCGTCGGTCTGACCGCCGTCCAATGGTATTACCGCTTGGCCAACAGGAGCTCTGTTGTATTGGTTGAAATCTCTTTTTATTTGCGCTTTTTCGTTTACATCAATTTTCAAATTTCCAATTTTCAAACATTACGTTTAGCTGTCAGTTGTGTTTTGTTATTCCATGTCAGTACAAATTTTTTATATACACCTTGGGTTTACATTACAGTATTGTAGTTTTAGTAAGGATCCCTATTTTTTTTGAAAATATAATATAGCCTACTGTGTCACCCGGGGATAGTGTAGCTTCCGAACGGTGAAAGAATTTTTCAATTCGGCCCAAGAGCCCAGTACTTTCGGAGCCTATTCAATGCAAACAAACAAACAATCAAATCTTTCCTCTTTATAATATTATATATTACTAGCCGTCGCCCGCGGCGTTGCTCGCGTTCTGCCCTTTAGAGTGTGACGTTTCAAAATTCCTTTCTTAGTGCGCCCCTACACCATATAAGGAAACTACCCTCCAAATTTCTTACCTCTAGGACTTATAGTTTAGGCTGTGCGTTGATTCTCTGTCAGCTTCAAAAGAGTTTTATATATATTGATTAGTATTTTTTATTTTTATTTTTTTTATTTAACCTATTGTGTCCCACTGCTGGGCAAAGGTCTCCCCCAAAGTCTTCCACTGGTCCCGGTCGTTGGCGTATAGATATTAGTATAGATTATAGTATAGATAACTTTAACTTACAGCAGTTCGTTTTTTTCTTTAACATTACAGACACCTTTTTCGGATACTAGAGTACCTAGTGGGTACTTATTACTTTGCAAACAATACTATGATAAAGTAACAGTTTTTCAGTGGGAAACTTTGAAAATTATACTTAATTAACTTTGTCTTAATTACCTATGTAGTGAACCAAGTTTCTTGGTAGGCAAGCACCTACCGAGGTACATATTACTGAAAAAATTCTACCGACACATTCTGACTACCGTTGAATCAAAGGAATAATTGTGCATCCCTCAGAGTTCTCGTCACGTTCTCTAAATCAATACCCTCCCGCCGCCGCCGCCGCCGCCGCCGCTCTAAAGAGGGGCCGCTACCGTTCTACGCAAACATCGAATAAATACAGATGATTCAATTTGTCTGTTTGTACGAAATGTCCAAATTATTGCCGCCCTGGGACTGTTTGTTTGAGTTGGCGAATCGTAATGATGCGGTTGCAACAAATGTCACTGCTCGCCTCGCTCCACTTACTAAGTATGAGTTGGAAGATGGTGATAGGTAAACAGGAGTAACTCGACATGCACACTGACAAAGTACACATATTTTCAGCTAAAACCATGAGTATCGAGGAAGCGAGGAAGCATGTTCTCTGTGAATCGTTCATCGGTGAAGGATAATTCGACAAACGACACGGAGATCAAAGTAAACCCGTTTAAACTTACACCTGCCACCAAGTAATGAATTCAAATCAGTGTTCAGCATCAGCATCCATTCAGTGGCTTATCATCTCAGACTTCCACCTGCCCTGTGATTGTGCTGATTTGACAGTAGCGACGAGTGCCATCCCTCTGACGTAGAACATAATTATTGTAACGTACCTACTGTTGGAGGGTAGATATCAATCGCGTGGTGTATATAGCTCGGCAGGTGACCGCTTACCTATAATATTGATGATGATGACTTTTGAAAACTTTGCAATGTCTAGCTGATTTTGATTACCTGCTGATTTTGGTACTTATCGTAAAAATATAAAAATGAATAAGGGTACCTATTTAAAATGCGTAGTTTTATTTGCTACATTTGTTCTAATAGTTCAATCTACTCTACCAGGGTCATAGATTTCCTAAGGATTCCATTTCCTCATCATTTCTTATTCATAGGTTTACGTGACGTCTATATGAAATGTATTTGTATTTGTCAAACTAAACGAAATGATGCGTCGGTCTGGCCGGCATGCTCAATAATCACCAAGGTAAATCACGGTTCTACATATAAGTAATACGTTATTGTGATGAATTATGAAATGGTAGCACGTTTGACACCGTGTCGAGTTCTATACCTACCCACTGACGACAACCGTGCTTCCCTTGTGTCTATTGTCCGCATATTAACTGCGTTTAGTCCCAACTTCCCCTCGCGGAGTCCACGATACGACACAGTAACATGACACAGTAGCCCAAGTTTCTGCATCGGCACATTCGGCACCGTATTTTATGAGTTCACATGTCATGAGCACTGGATACCTTTTCTGCTGAAATTTTAAATTTGATAATTTTAAAACAAAAAAAAATAGTTTTTTTTCTATAAAACCCAGCAGAATGACTAAATGACTTTGTTGTTTGTTTTTATAAGTAACAGTGTCCTGGGCACGCCTGGGTACCTACTGATTTGTGCGTAATGTTTCATGTGTATTTTGTAAATATTATAAATACTGTAACTATTAGGTACTTAAAGTCTTAATTTTTTCTGTGAATAAATTTTATTGGTTTTACGTATGTATATTGTATCTTATTATTTGTGTGCCGTGCTACTGTAAGTACTGTGCAGCGTCCAGCGGCCGCTCGGGCATGTCCCCTTATTTTATTAGGGATTTTTCAACGAAGCCGTTTCTTCCAAGTTGGTAATTCGATTGGCGTTTGCGCGATTTGACGGTACACTGCGCATTTGAAGCTCAATTATTGGACACTCCGCGCCAAAATATGAAGCGATAAATATTTCAAAGGAAGCTCTTTGCTAATTATGACTTCCTAACTAGAAGGTACGTGCAGAGTGAAGTTTAACAGATAGATATTATTATACTCTTTTGCAGCTTTTTCTTTTTTTCATAAGTCTACTAAGTAGTACCTAGAAACCTGTTACATAAGAAACTTCATACAGTGAGAGGTAAGTAGGTATATAAAAAAAGTTTATTTGGCAACAGTCGGTAGAGTGTTCATTTTATTTATTTCTACAACGAAAGAGTATTTAATAAAAGTATTCAACAAATTGTAATCATTATCCGTGAGTTTAGTTTAGTAGACATTTGGCATGAAATTGGTGCGTTGGTTGGTGGGATAATCCTTTGTGCGTTTAAGACTATTAGTGCAACGCGATTAGGGCGCGCGCGCACCCGACCGCGTCGATGCGATTATCTCCCCCCTGAGCCTGACTCCACAGATACTGACCCTGGAGCTTACCCCTATTTTTTGATCTGTAAATGGATTTGCTACAAGCATTTTGAAGTACTCTAAAATGACGCTGTTTATCTTACCTATAAACAGTTAAGAGTAGATATTATGACATTCTTGGTTACCATACCTAATCAGGACATAATGTCTACTCTAACCTTATAAAAGATAGGGAGAAAAAGTTTAAACTTCGATCGTCTTATGGGAAGCTTATACTAACTTTGTTGCGCAGATTTCGTTTATTAACCGACGAGACCTGTGTTCAATTATCCTGCCTGCTTGTTAGGTATGGATAATTAGAACTGTAGAGTATACCAAGTAATCCACAGAGAAGTAGATTGAAAGACTGCTTACAAATGCGAAGGTGCATGCAGCATTTTAGCTCCTCTTTAGCCCGCATCTTCATCCTTGCAGACAATTAAGAACCGTATACGCTTGGACCATAGAGTCGGGATCCGAGTGTGGGTCTATAGAACTGCTTCCAGGTATCAGTGTGGATGGCGTCTCTGGAGACTTGTTAGTGTGTAACTAGTAGTTTGGGTGTTTGTTCCTATTGGGTCCCTGGGGAAGGTTCACTTGTAGCAAGCGTGCGTACCTACTACTACGTTACGTACTGAATACAAAAGTATATAAGGATCAAAAGTATAAGTTTTAACTCCGACAAAGGTGGTTGACAACTACGTAGAAGCCTACCTATACTTACTTAGTAAAAGTAATATGACCAAAGCAAACGTGAACTTACTAGCAAAAACAGTCTTCGCATAGGTACCTAATGTACACTAATTTGATTGAGTGTAGGTTAATCTTATGGCAAAAGATAAAATATGTTACCGTCAGTGCGACGACTTGGCTCGAAAATAATCGTCATGGTAACTTTTTCATATTCAGAAAAAGTGTATTCATAATTTCAGTCGACAAAAGTAACTTTACTCAAGGCGGTAACTCGTAACGAATTGTTTGCAACTCACGGGACAGGCAATCTAATCTTCACTCTCCCTTCCTTCCCCCAACTCGGCTGAAACTGTAGCGATCCCCCGCTGTTTATTCCACTGTATCAGAGTCGGAGACGTGACCGGGATGCGGATGGGTAGAGAGTTTTTTTTATGTACATAGGTTCGACGTAGGTCTATACTAACCTATCTAATACCGGGATAAAAGCTGATCCAGTTTCATCCATACCGGACACGTGGGATGTTGAACAATGATTCGTGTATAACGAAATAAAATGAAAACTTTTAATCGACACGAAAAAGAACAACAGAAAATAAGTGAACCATGAAAGGGAATGAAAATGTATACAAAACTTTGTGCTACAAAGTTTTTTTTTTTTTTCCGGCAAAACGTTTTCGTGCCCAAATGGCGTCAGGTCAGCGCAATTAGCTAACTTGCTAAATGTTGAATAGAGCTAAGTACCTAAACAATGCTCATTTTCAGCTGAACCCTGCACTGATTATAATTTCACTTTGAATGATTATTATAATGTAGTGCGGCGTGCAGCTTTGTATTAGTTACAGACGATACTTCAGTATCTAGGTACTACGCTACTACTTTGTGAGCGGTTTGCACTCGGGACTCGACTACCAATCCGTTTATGAAAGTTCCAAGAATTCAGAACCACTTCCAGTAGAAGGTACTTTATAATCTAGTTTACTCCATCTGTGTGTGTCTGTATTTGCAAAGAATAAACTAGAGGAACTCTACTTTCTAAACATTAAGAAGTAGTTGGATGGAACATAATAAAAACGAGCATGTATACTTTGAATTTTAGCTTTAGGACGAGGGTGTTAGGGTCTCTTTCAAAGTGAATTTCTACAATTTGGAGGCAGTGAAGCGTGAACGTGTCAATAGAGTCTCACGCGAATCGCTCGCTTGTTACCTACTTGTTTCATTGAATAGTTTTGCCTACTGGAATGGTCATTGGAGGAATTAATTCGAAAATGATGGAGCGTGCCGCTTGTTGAAGTGATTCCTTGATCCCTCGCTTGGAAAGATAATGTTGCTTTGATCCATTTTTTGGATAGAAACCGCAGAATTGTAATTTTTTCACAGTTTCTCATGGAAGTTTAACAAGAAAAATAGTCTTAGGTATTACTTACTGTCTTGCATATTATTTTTAACTTTCCAGGAGTACCTAGGTAGGTACTTAGTGAGGATTCTGAGGATAATAATAGTAATGGTTTTTATTTTATCGATCAAAATCCCTCCGTTCCTACCCAGCAAGCTATACCTACTGAATACATTTGAATAACGCAGCCTGTAATGAGCGCCACCGGCCACGACCGCACTGATGAGCGGAATCGAATCCGCACCCGCGATTCACTCGCGTATCCTAATCATAATCATTTATTCTTTTGATGTGACTTATTTGGTTTCGTCATGAACGTTTCATATTGATTGTGTAGCTACTTTTGAAATAATCACTCGCACGAAGTACTTAGGTACCTACCTACCTACTAGGTAGGTACCTATAGTCAAGATATTCAGGGTGTGAATATTTATACTCGAGTTTATCTGTGTAATGATGACTGTATGTAATAAGAGGGCACCTAAACAGACTCTGGAACGAGGAATCCGGTCGTATCCTCGTGTTTTTCAATTAGTGTACATTGTGAACGAGAGGTGGTGACGTGCCCGGGGCTCGGGGCTCGGGGCTCGGGGCTCGGGGCGGGCCCGCTGTAATAACAAACTGGCAGTAAATCACGATTTGATTATGAGAAAGCAAAAACCAGCCCGGCACCATAACTCAAACGTTAATAACTGCAAGAAATCACGTATCACCAGAAATTCAAATAGGTACTTGTCAGTCCTTTTTTCATTAGAATTGTTTTCTTCGGTGTTGGTATTTCAGCTTTCAATTTGAAAGATGGTTTTTCTACGGCGGCGCACCGTTTGTGGGATATACTATACCTACTAATCGAAGTGAAAAACGCAAAAGTGGGAATTTCAGGCTCCCTCTTCTCTCTGGCTCACCTTCTACAAAATAACATACAAAAGTCCTGATATCTAAGCGCCCTAAACATTCATTCTAAAACTTTAATATCGACTGGACTATGTGAATAAATCGTTAACAAATAGCTATAAATACCAACCATACCCTTTACCTGTCGGTGCCGGCTGCGGTTATTTATACGCACGGGAAAAAATCGCACGGCGTCGCGTCGGCGGCGACAGCGACCAAACACCGTGCCCGCTGCCTCCGGCTACGGTTGTGGCTCCTGCATTTGATTACTCCAGGATTGGCTGGACCTGGCTACGAACTGATTTGTGAACCCTTGTGGATGACTTTAACTGTTCTGACTGCATTCATTCATTCATTTATCATTGCTGATACAGTATCAACTACAGAGTTGATGCCTTCGTGATTCCTACCGACTACTCAAGAAGTATTTGGTATTAAAGTTCGTCATTCGACATAAATCTGAGCGTTTATTTAACTGGAAGCACTGTAAATTTTAAAGGGATTCAACAGATTAGACTTGTCGCTGATCTAAATCATGCTTACTGGTAACGAAGCGTGCGCGTGCGACAGTACTTAGGGACAAAAAGTAAAGTGTCGCGTTCACTTCACACCCACTCGCAGCGCGTGAAGAATTCGCGAATGATTTGCAGTGCCTTCTCATGTCCGCGATGTATGAATAAATGTCAACATTCCGATTCACAATCCAATCTTTATGACTAGCAACATGTTTCTACTTCGGGCAGGTAGGTAGGTAAGATTCTATCACAAAAGCTTTTGTAGACGTTCTAAGCTTTGGGATTACTTAGTAAGTAGGTACCTAGAACGTTTGGAATCTTAGATTGGGTTTCGTGACAAAAATCAATGAAATTGCATTTCATAATATTGAAGCAACGCTAAAATAAATAGGGCAATCAGAGAGGGAGTGAATTAAATGAAGTAAATTGGTCAAGGACTTGCAAAGTTATGAGGGTCCAAAGGGGGTAAAAAAAAACTCTTACAAAAATATCATGTGGGGTGTCATATGATAGGGTTTTGTTTAGACATTCCAAAACAGTTTTGGGTTGTTGTAAAAATTATAAAATTAGCAAAACCAGTACGGTTGGATATTATTTATCGGGAACATCACGATATCTCAGTTCGGGGTGAACTACTAGTATTTATAAATATACGTGTTTCGAGCCCGCATTTGCATTTACAGCTAAAGCGTTGATCTAGTCAAGTCTTTACTCAAACTATGCTTTAGTAATGATTTCTGTATCAGATTACGAGCCTAGGTGTGTTTATAGATAGGTACCTACCTAATCACAACAGATTTGATACCCACCACTGACTCTGCAAAGTCCTCCGGTCCACCATAATCCAATATTAATCAGGAGACCAACAGTTTAATTATTGAACCAATATACCGCGGTAAGTATTGATTCGCCAGTTAAGCAAAGTAATCTACTGGATTACTTTGCCTAAATTCTCTAGTCACCAAACAATATCTACTTCCGTAGTAGGTAGGTTAGGTACCTAATAAACATACAGCCTCTATGTTTGTTATACAAAGCTTGGTGGCCAAGTCACAGCGGCTAGCTCGGAGACTGCACCAGAGAACAAACTTTCTATTAATCTTAAAATTAACTCCACAGTCACTAAAATGCATTGAAAACACGAAAGAAGAACAAAAGCTAAGTTCCAAGTTTGCATAAAAAATCCTGCTGGAGAAAAATTTACGTAAAACGCTACTTTTTTAAAACCAAAAGTTCGGACAATCATATAGGTAATTGGATAATGCAGCTACAAGTGAATGATTTGTCGTGCTTAAAGTCTTCATTAGTGATTCCCTGGGGCACCCACCCCCGCCCTTTGCCTCAAAACATCCACATGCGGGCCATAAAAAACTAAATCCTTTTACCTACCCCTATGGATCGAGATTTGAACCTTTGAAGTTGAAATTGCTACAATCAAACAAAATGTTATTGAGGTGGAGCAGTATTGCACAGTTTTTATTTATTCCTACTATGTATTTGAACATCACTTAAAATTATTGTGCTTCTGAAACTTCAATTTATTTAGAAACACCCAAGTACTGTGACCAAAGCCAAAGTAAACTAACCCCATTGCACCCCTACAATCTCCGAATAAAATATGGATAATTTCAATAATAATATGGTAGGTAGGTAATAAAACGATTGTCACAACACGCCACCCCCGAGCCGGCGAGGCGTGGTTATGCTTAATTCGATAAATATAGAAAAGAAGCTATCGGCCTGTGTCGAGGCGCCGCCGGCGCCGCCTGCCACCGCCGATGACGCGTGCCACCGCCGCCGACGCCGCATGGCTGAATGAATACCTACAGCTAATTCATTATCAAATCATCTTGCTCTATTTTACAAAAATCAACGCGAAACCTAGTATTTAGTAAAATGCATTTAGACAAAAATGGAACCATTGCTTGCTGAGACCCAATACATTCTATAGTATTTATTTAGTACTTAGTACGTTTCATGATTTTAAGTAGGCTTTGCAGAAACTATTTTTAATTTCGATCTATTGTTAATAGACTAAAATATTGTTATTAAAGCCACACAAAAGGAGTCTTGACCTCTGGCCTGACCATCGTATACAATCTCCGTACAAGGGCCGAATTCCGAAAGTCATTGCCACTTTAAACTGGCGTATAAGGTAACCGATGTTTTTGGGATGCAGGACTGTTCAAACACTAGGTTTCCTTTTGGGTCTAATATTATGTTATAACCTTCAAAGATAGAGGAATAAGATAGAGTAGCTATACTAACTCTATGTAACGAAGACGGAAAGAAAAGCAATTTAGGTACAATTCTAGGATATCAATAATTCTAGTGGAATCAAACGTCACGTCTACAATCTGCATCCCTCAGTTAGATAATTCTAGAAAGTGCATCTCACATTATGTCCAATATCCACCCAGTAGGTACACAAATAAAGTAAATAGGTGACGGTATGATTTTGACCTTGAGCTATCTATAAATCGTTTGCAACGGCAGATAGCAAAACTATTTCATGTGTAGGTATTTTGTAAACATTGTAAATATTGTAATTTTCTTTGTGAATAAATTTTTGGAGTAGGTAAGTACCTACCTACTTACTTATTGTAGGTTGTGAAATAACAGAGAATGCAATGTGTTCTGCGCCTATCGCGTAGCAAGTCATAAACGCGGAGTTATATCCTACATTTTATGAGGGTCCATAATCTATTGTTGTAGTTTTCTTAATATTTATTTATTTTACTTGCTTGAAACCAACACAATATTAAAATAGACTGACACACTAGCGTAACTAAATGATAAGTCCGTTGTTTGCTGCCGACTCGTAGCACCCTCTACGAAGATCTACGTAATGTTCGACAGGATATTATCTTCTCTGTTTTGCTTGTTTTTGGTCGAATGAGGATGAAAATTAACGGCCCGTATGCTAATTTACTGCTCAAGCACTGATCCGGACTAAAAACTCTACTCAAATGTACGCTTGAGTAACGATATCTGTATCGGCACGGCATACGGGCCTCAGTCTCTGTTTCAATCACTGCTCTATACGGCAATCGGTCGGTGATAGTTGTGAGGACCACCGAGCCTTTGCAACTTTTGCAAGTCACTCCGTCGGTTTCTCCGACACGGAATATTCAACTTTAACACAACTCACTAGCCTTTGTATTTGTTGCATGTTTTGGGAGGTGATTTGGAGAGCGGAAGCAGAGGAAATTCTACCTTTAAACGCACGAAGCTATGGTTGTATTTCCATTGATTTTTGGGGAGGATGTGTATGAGTAGGCTGTAACAAAACATTGTATCGATAACTGTCGATTTTGATTTCGGTAATCGAGATGAGTGAACTTGATGCATGACGTGTTTGCCTATAGATCTGTAGATAAGTAATATTGTTTGAGTGTTCTATAGATACAGAGTACAGACCCGCTTATATCAGATAGGTATGTACCTACAGCATTACGTGTAGAGTCGCAATAACGAGTACTTATAGGTACTTATGGAAAGTTATTTTCTATGTTGCTTTCCGTCAGAGCCTTCATGGCTTCATGGCCTGATTATACTCATTCCAAGCTATCCAATATCCGACCCCCTAAAGGATGATAGACTGATTGAACGCTGGCTCTTCTAGCGTTCAGACTGATTACATGAAATTGCGTTAGATTAGAGACCATAAAATCAAAGACTTCTCAACGTCTTCGATAATTCGAAGTCGGTGTGTGTTAGGTTTCTAGGTAGGTAAGGAGATCAGTTACAATTCTACGTGTACCTACCTACCTACCTACTCGTATCGAGAGATGTTTGAGTGCTCTACTACACGCACGGTGCGTTAGCCCAGTATTAGTACTATAATGATAATATTAAATATTAATATTATTATTAATTTACTATTAAATATTAATATTATAATATTATAATAATAAATATTAATTATAAATAACTATTAGGTTGACCTAAGTACCTACTTACCTAACCTACTTAGGTAGTAGAAAGATGTAGACTTCGGTGTGTATGTTGTAAGTCATTTTCTTGTGTCTGTTAAAATTTTATAGCACGGAATGGTGCGCTATGTTTTTCCCTAAAACCACATGTACTAATTGCGTTTGCTATAACTCCAGTACCTATAACATAATTTTGCTATAATGGTTCAATTCATATACACTTATTTTAATATAAAACTACATTGACTAATTGTGATTTATATAACTGAACCATATGCTATAATCTTATTACACATAAAACTTATTATTATAACAATCATCGGCCATACATTGATTATGCTATACAATCTACCATACATACATTTCAATAACACTAATCATGTTATGCTATAAAAGTAATCTTTAGCTACCAACATCTGAAATAACGCCTAGCGAAAGTTTAAAGCAATACGCAAATACGTTTTGTGGCGGACATAAAATGATAAGACGTTTATAAATAAGATAAGAATACCCTACACTATTTTTTTATCCTACCTTTATAAATAAATAAGTTACATTGCAAACGTTAGTATTATTGACTAGCTACCTATTTTGTTATAATTTATACCTACTATTTAAATAATCATAATATACATAATAATCATAGCAAATTATCATTAGGTACAATTAGGTATGCGGCAGCGGCCGGCGTTTGCCAGCCTACTTGTTCTGGCACTCGCCGGCCGCTGCCGCGGCACGCTTCGCTCGGCTCGTGCGTAGTTTGGTCACTATTCAAACCATGCTCGTCGCTAACGCTCCTCGCAACCTATTCTAGTGCACTGTTAGCCAAGTGGTTCAATCCCCGAAAGTTTATAGAAAATACCTAATCAATAAAAAGTATAGATAGAGTACGCTTATAAATTTTGATGTTATGTAATATATCAGTTATACATTATAATAGTTAGATAACCAGTACGATATAACAAAACAGTGTTATAGTTTAACAAACGTTATAGCAAAATGACGTTATGGAGCATGGTATTAGAATAACTAAGTGTTAGAACTAACAAACCAGTTATAGCAAATACAAATAGAACAACTAGACTTAGATCAAATATACGTTATGTCAATACTTGTGTATAGCATACACTATTAGTACAAGTGGGTTTCGGGAAAAAGTATGAACACCGCACGGAATAGTAATCTATAGCACTTTATCTGTTTTGTGCCTTTTGTGCTATAACTATAGGTAAAATACCTACACTACCAATAAAGTTGAATGAGTAGTCAGTAGGTAAGTTCGTAGCAGGAGAGCTCCTCGCCTCCTCCTGCCGCCCGCAGCCAGCTATTTGCATAGCTAACGAACCTCCGCACTCCTGCACCCCGCGTCCCGGGCTCAGGACAGGAGCTGGCCCGGGGCCCGAGAGTTGCAAACCAACACTATAAAAAAACATATTATTATTATTGTGTGCAATTCACCCGTGGTAGAAGTGAAACCTTCAAAAATGTTGGCTTCAAGATAATGAGACGAATGTAACATTTCATCAGAGCCTCGCAATCACAGCATCATTTCAATGTCTCGCTTTGCGAATGCGTTTGCGTATGCTATACTCGAGTCGAAAGTCAAAACAAATGCACAGACTCGGGGATCAGGTAGGTAGGTAAACGTACGCTATGCAATGCAGTAAGTAGGTATAGGTAATTAGGTAAGTATAAATTCTTGTAAGTCAGAATCGTCACAACAAAAATGATTAAAATCAAAAGTGACAATTGGGACAATTTTGTCCGTATATTTTGTCCGAATCGTCACTAAGTCAAAAATAAACATTCTACTTAGGTACTTACTCAATTGTGACTATACTTGAATCTGTGTCACTAGAAGCACCTCGGGAAGCTTGTAGGTACTAACTTTTAGATAATCTGTTACGCAAAATGTAAGTGTAATAGTAACTAAGTAGGTAGCTGCTCATCTGTTATCTGTCGCTTTTTTCGTTTCATCGACTTTCAAATCAAAAGGGTGCTAAAGAAGTTTTCACTCCAAAAAAAGTCTTGGACATTTCACACAACGCCCTCTAGTCCCAAACTAAGCCAAGCTTGTGCTAAGATGGGAATGGAACTAGATTGCAGAATACATAAATTAATAACCTATTTATTTTCGTAAATGAGTACATGGTACAGTACTGGTAGGTAAGTACTTATAATAGGTAATTGTAATTATAATAGGTAATTGTTCTTTTGTAATGTCGCACGCCAACCTCCTCATTACACCACCACGTTTGGGTTGGCTGGCAGACAATGCTTTCAGCATTAGGTCCACCCTTTGTAACAAATTTATAATTTTGTGCAATAAAGTATTAAATAATAAATAATAATAGGTACCTACATAGGAAAGTAGTCACACCCAGATATAGAACAAAATATCTATGTTAGCTACAAACAAATGTTTGTTCTTGGCGGGAATCAAACCCACGACTCACAGGAAGCCAGAGGTTGTAGCAATATTCGGTGTCGGACTCGGACTTAACATTTACCTACAGACAGGTAGGTACCTAGCATATAATAGGTACTGACTAACGTAGCTATGTAGGGTACCTACCTAGTACCTACCCACCTACTAACGTGAATATTTACGAGGTTCAAATAATTCTAAAAATCTAATTAGGTACTTATGTGTATACATAATTACACCTAGATACACCCTACCACAGATTATTGATCGAGTGAGCGAAGCGAACGAGATCTTTGTGACAACTTGGACGAAAATGCTTTGTATGTTTGTTCGACGAGATCTTTTGAACCGCTTATCCGATCTTCACAGAATTTAGTAGGTATACGGATAGTACCCTTAAGTTTTACTGGTTTGTTAAATGAAGTAAATCGGTCAAGGGGTCGTGAAGTTACGAGGATCCAAAGGGAGTAAAAAAAAAAAGTTCTACAATAATATCAAGTGGGGTGTCATATGATAGGGTTTTGTTTAGACATTCCAAACCCGTTTTTATTTTCATTCTAGGTCTAATAGTTTTTGAGTTCTTCTAAAAATTATAAAATTGACAAAACCAGTATAACGTGAGCTACCATTTCTTGGAGTTTCAATGATTTTGTAGTTCAAGTAAGACTGGTACACAGCTAGACGGTGATTTCGAAGCGAGTTGCAAAGTTTATTACAACCATTGGTCAATAAAAATTGTTTGGGTTTTAATTAACCTCCGACCATCACGAGATCTCAGTTCGGGGCGAACTACCAGTTTAGTAGGTTCTAATACTACCCTACCTACACCTCCAATCATGGGAGTCAGTGAGCGTTTGTATGTAGGTAGGAGACATATGCTACAGGTACAATAAAACCATACAACTCAAGCACTCATCTTCGAAGATGACTAGGTACGGTAAATACAAATACTTTGGCACTCGTAGTCGTAGTGCAGTGTAGCGCCATCTAGTTCAAAGAATCGAACAATTTTGTTCAAAACACAAAGACCTTTGGTTCCATAATCTAAGTTTGGTTCACAGAGTGCTCGAAGGAGGGTTTACTTTTTTTTTGTTCTGGAGGCTTGTCCTTTTGCAAAGTGTTTTTTGTTTTCTGAAACTCATAGTTGTCATTGTCAGAGGTTCACGCACGGGTGTGTGAGCCATTGGAATAAATGTGTGTAAAGTGGTTTTTCTGAATGTGAAAATTCGTGTTAGGTTTTGAAGAGAAAATCCACCATTTTCTTTTCAAAACAAACGACAGCCGACTTGATAAATAACTTGACTTGACTTATTTATTACAATTTTAACACTTGACATTGGCAAAATTGTCTATCGAAATGACGGACACAGGCCATTATTGAAGGACACGAGTTTTGACATTTTTTGAAACGACACATAGCACTTTTATTTTAATAGTTTTTCTTGTGTTATTGTGAGTATTGTTGTTTAATTTTGGTGGAACTTTAACCAATAATACTTGGGTCGTAACATAAAGTGTGAGCCATTGGAATAAATGTGTGTAAAGTGGTTTTTCTGAATGTGAAAATTCGTGTTAGGTTTTGAAGAGAAAATCCACCATTTTCTTTTCAAAACAAACGACAGCCGACTTGACAAATGACTTGACTTGACTTATTTATTACAATTTTATCACTTGACATTGGCAAAATTGTCTGTCGAAATGACGGACACAGGCCATTACTGAAGAGAAGAAGAAGCCATTATTGAAGAAAAGAAGAAGAAAAAGAGAAGAAGAAGAAGAAGAATTTCGACAATAGTGTTGCCAACTTAGCGACTTTGTCGCGAAAAATGACGACTTTTGCTTATGCCGTAGCGAAAAATGTCACCAAAAAAACATTTAGCAACTTAACTGTCGATATTAGAGTACAAATCTCCTACTATTTCTTTAAACTTCAACTTCTTTCCACTGAGCATAATAGGTACAAATTGTTTATAAACCTACCACTAGGTAGTCTAAGTACAGAAAAATACCTACCTACGTTTACTTCTTTTTTCAAAACTGACGAATTTCAGTACATTACTTAGTAATTACCTACCTTATATCGTAGGTACCTAATTTTATAATCGTAATGAAAAAAATTCTCAGAATTTTCGTGATATTTTGCAGGACCGGAGAAACCGAAAGACTGACGTAGGTACTAAAAAGAAGGTATGTATATGTCCAGCAGTGGGCACCTAACATACAGTCTGAAAAGATAGATATTTTGTTAGGTATGTAGGTACCAAAATCTATTTATCAATCTATTATAATATTTATTTCTTTATAACTGTACAGGATCTGATAAATTATAAGCTATCTACACTATAGCTACTGCTAGGTACACAAAGGTTCAATCTTTCATCATACTAGCGCTGATTGGTTTTTTATTCTGGCAGCACTGACTGCTAAGCAGTGAAACTTAGCAAGCGAAGCAAAGCAAGCAAGCAATCAAACTCTATGATGAAACTCGCAATCAAACGGAAAAAGCCGTTTGTGTTGTTTGCAGTGAGGCCATCTTCTACCTATTTTTTTAGCAACTTTTACATTTTATATTATTATATATATTTTACCTGTACTTATCTAAAGCGTTTCTCATAAGAGATACATAGGTACACACATATTTGAAAATTGAATTTACAGAAAAGACAGCGTTATCATAGGTATATCTCTAACATGACGTGACAGAGTACTTCTTTTCCTTAAACTGACCTAGTAGGCAATATTAGTTAATGCGGAATCCATAAATCATCGATAAATCTGTGAAAACGTCTACATCACTTACCACTCAGATGGCTTCCTGCCATTGGCCAGCCACAGAGGCCACATGCCATTTGCGTCAGGATAGCCGTGCTAGGTGGGGCGTAGCCTAAGGTACCTGAGAGGGTAAGTATGATTTTGGCTTCTTCTATCTAGCAACTGATTTTAGTTTAAACTAACAATCTAACAACTTTTTGCACAACGACGACGAGATGCGACGACGACGACGCGGCGGCGTTTAGCTCGCTAGCGTCATAAAGTAACTTACCTATCTATAGGCTAGTCCGGTTGGCTTGGCAACACTGGTTGTGTCGTGTAGTGTACTTTACGCACACTTTTAAGCTTTGACTTTAGAACTCTATTGGTGTATTGTGTTTCAGTGTTTGTTTGTTTTATTATTTTAGTGAGCTAAGCAAGCAAGCATAGGCAATTGGTTGGGTACAACTCTGCCAGCTCTGTCTGTACTGTACACGCCCAACGAAACTTGCAAACTAACTAAATAAACACCAACTATGAAAGGCTATTGATACGTCCAAACAAAGTACCTATTTTTAGTTCCGTCTATCTAGTTTCTGTCCATTTTATTACGACAGGATGTCCGTAAGTGCCAGCGCTGAGAATCTTTCTACTGATGCCCAGGTGAGAGTTCACAAAGTTCTAAGTACCTACCTACACTAAGTTTAGTGTTTTCAATTGCGCACATAGCTTGCACAGTGCGTCAAAGTTATAGATTGTAATGTATTGTAATAGTAGGTACAGGTTTACCTTTTAGAGCGATGCGTTCGTGTGTGAGTCATGCTATTGGGGTCCTAATACGGATACCGCGGCCCGACTCGCATCCGCCAAGGGATCGCTCACGCACTGCGCTTACAAAATTAAACGGCATGACAAAGTCTTTAAAACTTATCAATTACTAGTTGAAATCTATGCATTTAGCTCAGTTTTATCAGTGAGTACTCAAATTAGCTCAGCATGTTGACCTATTTCGAGCACAGACTGATAAAATATAGGTCAGCTAAATTATTATCTCACCCCAGAACACCACAGCTTATAACTTAGTAGCTGTAAAGAGCTAAGAGTTTCAACACCTCATTAATTCACTGATGAGCTCAATAATAATTGAGGCTTGATCATGCTTGCATGAAGTTGCATATGTAATCAAACCAGTCAACTAGTTGCTGTTTGTGCTCACAATCCACCAGACTAATTAATAATCCTAAATTTATTAGCTTGGTAGGTTACCTTACAGGTTGGGAGAATGGTCAGTGTGCAAAGAAATAATCATGAAACAAAATCATTCATTGATTAAATTTAAACTTAGCCAAATGACTAGGTATGTACCTACTTAGGTGCAAGTAGACCATATTTACACGTTATGCATCATTATTAGACAATGACTTGTAAATCTTGTTTGGTTTGATAGGTAGGTATTGTGAAAACAGTTAGTGAGCGAGTCACAACTTGTAACTTCCAGTCAGTACACAAGCCGAGGAGCACATTTCCTTGTTTTGTTGTTGTAAAGTAAGTAGGTCTACACAGTTAGGTGACACATAGCTGATACATTTTATTCCTTCCTCTTGCTTGAACTTGCTAAGAAATAGCTGAATATTAACCTTTTAGTTTAAGACTAGGTAGTGTAAAAATAACTAGTAGTTCACCGCGAACTGAAATCTTGTGATGTTCACAAAAAATAAAACAAGCTTATTTTACAAATCATTGTTGGTCATCATCAGACCTTGGAGTATGGACTCCAGTTCATCAAATCTCAATAAGTACTTTCAGATTAACTAAATGATTCAAACTGCAATAATGCCTAAGATTCATCAAAACTGGTTTTCAGAGCTGATGAATATCCTCATAACTTGAAAACAGCTCCACCAAATCCCTTCCATTTTTCCATTGGAGGTTAACAAAACCTATTTTTTTCCCCCTATCGCATTGATATCACAATTTGTACTCAAACCGTAAAGGTCCATGAAGAAGTATCTAGTTTTGAAATATGTACATATCATCAAAAGCACCTTCCATCTGTACAGTAAGTTAGTACGTATGTAGTTATAATTATGTTAAGTTTATGAATTATTGTTGTTGTCTATAAGATTCAATTTATTAATTTTTACCTTGAACTTAAATATTTCACCTGTTTCTCCAAAGGGGTAGATGGACCTACAGTGGGCCGGTTTTCGGCTGCATTTGTTGAGTAAAAATAGTTATCAAGGCAATATCATAGTGATCAGAATCAGGTATGTAAATGTTGGTGAGCCTCGATGTTTCAAAAGTATCTAAGTGATAGCTTGTATAAGTATTACCACATTGTTAATAGCATTTTTGACACCTGCATGCTTAAGAAGAGTTGTAGAATAACATCAGCTGCCAGACTGTGGTCTGGTTTATGCCCGATATTATTAGCGATATCTACGTCTATGATCCAACTTCACTCAATGTGGAAACAAACTAGATCTGATAGTGCATATATGTGGTTTTCTGACATCAGAGCTTCTTTATAATCTTGTGCTGCCGTGGCTTATATGACATATACACACAGAAGGCGTTTAGTCATTCTTCACCGATTATCTAAGTTAAGCAATGTTCTGCGCGGTTACTATTTGGATGGGTGACCGTTAGTGGCATTTACATCTGAGCGTTTCCGTGCTTCGGAGGGCACGTTAAAATGTCGGTACCGGCTTTAGCAGTCGTTAAGCCATGACAGAGGCCTCAAGGCGGCCTGAAAACTCCGTCACCAGAGTTGGCCACTAACTCATACGAGCTTGCTTGCTTAGGAGGCGTATCGAAAATAATATATGCAAGAACCCGCTACAATTTTGGCGCCATATATCTAGTTTAAAAGCAATGAATCCACATGAGCCAGAATATGCTCTCCTATTAGAAAACATTCAAAAGATCATTCTCAGGTACCTTTACAAGCATATTTCAAAATACTATTCTTACATGTATTGTATCCGATTAAATATATTTTAGGCCATCTAGGCTATAATTCCCTGAAAACCTGCAGAGCGTATGACCAGGATGGCTACTGTATGCAAAATGTTCCGCAACCAAATAAATACCCCCGATTTACCTTCACGTCTTTGTCCTATATTGATACCTCAGAATCAGGAGACATAAACTCACCGTTCCTAATGAATTTCTTGCAGCCAATCCAAACTGTGATATTATGTGAAGTGAACCGCAGGCAGGTAGTGTTGTTGTATTGTTTTATAGTTTATTTCACAATAGTATTGCTTCCTGTTTTTCCTGTAAACTTTGATGTGCATTTCAGTGACAAATAAACGGATTATCTATCTATATATATATTCACGGATGAATGGAAAAAAACTAATGTAGGTATGCCTGAGACATAGCGAGAATGATGAATGAATGTTGTAAAATAAAATGTCACTTCTATACTATTATAAAACTGTAAAAAAGCCAAAAACTAAAATTAAAGATATGGGAAAACAACATATGCAATTCTACTAAATAAACCATTCTGATTTCAAAAATCGAGTTTGTCTGTTCGCGGATCACGCCTAAACTACTGGACCAATTTTAATGAAACTTATGCCATTCAGAAGCTCTTTTTCCGGATTGAAACATAGGCTATGTTTTATTGTGCATATAGGTGGGTGCAAATAGCATCGTAGGTACCTAAGGTACATTTAGATAGTAAGTACCTACCTATTCTTAGTTTTTTTTAGTTTTATAAAGTTTTTTATATAATTTTGTACCTATGACTGGATCTTGTGTCTGAAATAAAAGATTATTATTATTATTATATTTTTTTTCTCTCGCTAGGCGAGGGGTTTACGTTTTTTCGCGGGCTTTTGGCCAAACGAAAAATCGTTGGGGGTTTTTTATTGATTGAGGGATAAAAACTTGCGGACAATGCGGCAAGTGTTTAGTATGACGGCTTTTTGGAGTTGTATGTAAGTTAGCTTGTGAATGTCAAGGGTTTTTAAGCTGGTATGTAAGGTATGTGGGATTACCCCAGTTGATGAGATGATTATAGGTATAGTTTTAACAGTATCTACTCTCCATTGGGTCTTCAGTTCTATTGCCAGGTCTGTATATTTTTCCAGTTTTTCGGTGTGCGTTTTTCCGAGATTATGGGTGTTGGGCACAGCAATATCTATTAAGTACACTACCTTGTGTCTTTTGTCATGAAGAGTGATGTCCGGTCTGTTGTAATGAATAGTTTTATCTGTTAAAATTGTTCTGTCCCAGTAAAGTTTGTAGTTAGTTGAGTCCAAAATTATTTCTGGTGTATATTTGTAATAAGCTATTCTATCTTTGATCAGTTTGTATTTAATTGCTAGATATTGGTGTATAATGGAAGCTACCTGGTCATGTCTATGTTTATAGTCTGTTTGTGCGATGGATTTGCAAGCGCCAGTAATATGTTGTATGGTTTCGGAGCTACTACGGCAGTGCCGGCAGAGATCGGTTTCAAGAGTTCTATCTCGGATGATGTATTTCCTGTAATTACGCGTGTCAATGATCTGATCTTGTATAGCCAGCATAAAACCTTCTGTTTCCGGGAACAACTCACCCTGTTTGAGCCATTTGTTTGACGCAATTTTGTCAACATTTGGGTCAATCAAATCACGACGATGTCTGCCGTGAAGTGATTTTTGTAACCAGGAGTTAAGTTTTTGTGTTGGAGTCGTAGTAGTTTCATTACTTTGTGTATTTTGATCGTTTAGATTAAGTGGGGTTAATTTTACATCTGCTTGTGTTATTGCTTCATGAAGTTGGGATCTATCTGCGTGTTGATGGAAATAATTTCGTAGTGAAGTTATTTGTGTATTGTGCAAGTTTTTGATGTCAATGATGGCACGTCCTCCTTCGGTTTTTGGTAGTGTAAGTCGCTCAGTGCAGGCTCGGGGGTGGTGTTTTCTATATTTTGTTAGGTGAGTGTTGATTGTGCGCTGAAGTTTTTGCAAACTCGACTTCGACCAGTGAATTATTCCAAATGAGTACGTGAGGATAGGGATGGCAAATGTGTTAATAGCTTTAGTGGTGTTTCTTGCGTTAAGGTGAGTATTTAAAATTTTGTGTAGCCGGGACTTGAACTTCTGCTCTAAATTAAGTTTCGTTTTTCTTTGATGAATCTGTTGTGTCTGATGATATCCAAGGTATTTATAACCAGGCTCTATTTCTAAAGGGTCTATTTGTTCACCATTATCTAGTAGAAATGGGTTATGTTCTATTTTTCCTCTCCGCACAGAAAGTATTTTACACTTGTCAATCCCGAATTGCATGTGTATGTCTGATGAAAATGACTGTGTGGTATCAGCAAGATGGTGCAATTCATCCAACGTGCTACCATATAACTTAATATCGTCCATATACATCAAATGGGACAAAATATGGCTGTTGTTGTTCCCGAACTTAAGTGTAAACCCTTTATTGCTATCATTGAGGAGATTAGATAGAGGGTTGATAGCTAGACAGAACCACAGGGGGCTTAAAGAGTCTCCTTGGAATATACCCCTTCTTATTGGTATTGGTTCTGTTTCGAAGGATGAATCACAGGTATTTAACTTAAGCACGGTTTTCCAATTTTGCATAGAATGGCTTAGAAAATGAATGATTGCTGGGTGAATTTTATAGTGTTGCAGAATGTAAAGAAGCCAGCTGTGCGGTACAGAGTCAAACGCTTTTTTATAATCAATGTACATCGTAAAGATGTTTCGTCTTTTGATAAAAGCCTGTTTGGACACCACCGCATCAATAGTGAGTTGCTCCTTACATCCCTGGCTATGTCTACGGCACCCTTTCTGCTGTTCGGCTAGTAAGCAGTTGTTTTCTGAATGCATGTAGATTAATTCGGTAATACAAGAGGTGATGATTTTGTAAATGTTTTGTAAACATGTAATGGGCCTATATTTGGCTGGGTTTTTAAGATCCGTATTATCCTTTGGTAGCATGTACGTAGTGCCTAGGGTTATGTAATGTGGCATGGCATCGGGGGTTGTGATAAACAAATTGATGTGATTCAATAGCGCTACATGTAGGTAAGTGAGCTTTTTATACCAGTAGTTGTGAAGTTTGTCAGAGCCAGTGGCCTTCCAGTTGTGTAATTTCCCTAATACTTTCTTGAGAGTGTCAAAAGTAACTTCTTCGTGTTCCATACTAGGCATATCTAATATTTTGTGTGCGTCTTGCTGAATCCATTCAGCTTCAATGTTATGCTCGACAGGACTGGACCAAATGCCTGACCAGAATTCCTTTAGTTCTTCAGGATTAGGGGCATCAGACCGAGATACATCAGAGTGATCATTCATCAGTGATCTGTAGAATAACTTCTCATTATTGTTAAAAGTGTTATTTTGTGTTTTCCGTTTAGTTGTAAGTTTGTATCTCCGGAGTCGACTAGCAAGTGCGTTTAACTTTTGTTTGAGTGTGTCTAGAAAATGGGATAAGTCTGTGTTTTCTGGCTCGTGTTGGGAGTGAATGTTATACTGTGATTTTATATCGTCTACAAACTTTTTTAATCTAGCACTTGTGTTGCCTCTAATAAATTCGGTCAGTTTTCCGATTTTAACTCTAAGGCCTGCGATCCTATCTTCAAGTCGTTTTTGCCATGGCGGGATTCGATTCCTAGAATTGTTACTGGCAATATTATTTTCTCGTATCTTTAACCCTGCGTGTGTGATAGCTGTGTACGCGGCGCAATAGATGGCTGTTTGTGTTGTTTCAAAATCTGCATCTAATGGGATGTGTTTGGGTAGGATTTGAGAATTTATGCATTGTACAATAGCAGTTAATTTTCTGGATGGTTTTGGCTTTGGCAAGAAAGGCCTTGAAATCGGGTTTGTGTTTGTGAAATTGCCTAATGTGTTAATGAAAAGTTCTTCTATTTGTTCGTATGTATCTGGCTGTGGGATGAAAGCAACGTTGTCGGTTTCTACAATACTATGTTGCTCTGTGCCGTTAAGCTGTGTTGTGTTAAGTTCCTCGTCAATTAATTCGCTCGGGGTTACTACTGGACTTTCATCTTGGGCATCATTAAGTAATCCCAAGATGTTATATGTTGGCTGATTCCCCACCTCATTGTTGGTCATAGACGTGTCACAGGTAGGTTCGTAGTTCTTTGCTGGAGAAGTCTGTCCTAGTTCTATAGAAACCTCGTCTCGAATGTGTTGCAGCCTTTCGTCTGTAATTAATTTGTTGTTAATGATAATTCGTCGTTGGTCCGATACACGTTGTTCAGATATGTGCGACAGGTGTGGAAAATCTGTTGTGAACGCCCGGTGTAGAGGCAGCCTATACGCTGTTTTGTTGGTGTCCATATTCGTAATTCTTAAATAGTGTCGAATTATCGCTTCATTAATCTCATTTGACCATCGCATTCTCTGTCCAGTGTTCTGTGTAGTAAGTGCCAGTGTTGCAGTATTCTGTTCAGTGTTCGCGTTACTTAGATACATTTGCGCTTCTTGACGTAGCTCGTTGATCTTATCGAGAGGGAGTAGTTTTCTTATTATTATTTATTGAAATGAAAGACGTGGATTCTTAGATACAGCTTGACCTCTCTGAACCAAAAGCCGCCTTTGGCACGAGGTTCATCGTATACTGGTTGACAGATATTTTGGTGGAAAGTTTCGCAGGCGTACGAAGTCGCGGGTATCAGCTAGTTAATTTATAAACGTATAAATAATTAAATTGACATTTTATTTTATTATTTCATTTTTGTGATTTGATTTGACATATTTAATTTGTACCTAGTGTTGAATTAATTAATGAATTAGTGTAATTAGTTATGTGTGACCTTAGATGAGCAAAGACTGTGTGACCGTTGTAATGAATGAAATAAATAAATAAATATACCTATAACTTGTAGAGTTGTGATGGAGGCTCAATGTGCCTGGAGCTGGCCCTCGAAGGAGAGCGGCTGTGCAAGGCGGGCGACTGCCGCGCCGGTGTGGCCTTCTTCCAAGCGGCCATCCAGGCCGGGACGGATGACATACGGACCCTTAGTGCCATCTACAGCCAACTGGGGAATGCATACTTCTACCTTGGGGACTACAATAAAGCCATGCAGTACCACAAGCACGACCTCACTCTAGCTAGGTATCTGCTTACATTCCAATTCCAACTACTTCAACGTGTACCTACAACTAGCATATGTAACATATTATATTCAAAAGCATAATGTAATATTCCAGAACAATGAACGATAAGCTCGGCGAAGCGAAGGCTTCGGGCAACCTCGGCAACACGCTCAAAGTGATGGGCAAGTTCACGGAGGCCATCCAGTGTTGCAAGCGGCACCTAGAGATCTCCCGCGCGGTCGGCGACCGCCTCAGCGAGGGGCGAGCGCTCTACAACCTGGGCAATGTGTACCATGCCCAGGGGAAACAGCTCGGTCGGGTCGGCCAGAACGATCCGGGACATTTCCCGCAGGAAGTCAGGGACTGCCTGCTGCAAGCTGTTTCTTACTATGAGTGAGTGTTGCGTTCCATTGCTCTATCAGACGGGTAATATCGCGGTCTATAGCATAGCTGCTTCGAGCCACCAACTATCCCTACTCCCTCGAGTGATCGAGATAAACAACGTCTCATTTATCTATCAGGCCATACCTATCTAGCTTTAATAATTGTATACGCCTTAAAAGTTATTTATATAAGAACGGTATGTTTCAGAGAGAACCTGGAGCTAATGCGTAGCCTGGAGGACCAACAGGGCATGGGACGCGCATGCGGTAACCTCGGCAACACGTGTTACCTTCTCGGAGAGTTTGCGAGGGCCATTCGCTACCACACGGAGCGGCTGCGCATCGCTCAACACTTTGGCGACAAGCCGGCCGAGCGGCGCGCGAACAGCAACCTCGCCAACTCTCACATCTTCCTCGGACAGTTTGAGAATGCGGCCGACCATTACAAGTAGGTTACGAGTATTATAATCTTAGCGCTATGTAGTCGTCGTACGTACTTGCCTTTGTACGCTTACTCGATGTACCTCCTACCAACAAGGCTAGTTCATCAATAGATGTCAAGTGCATTTTGAATGTGTTGTTACTAAACTACAATTTACAAGGGCGGCATCAGCTTTAGCGTTCTGCAGTCGCTTTTATCGGTTTGCTTAATTTTCTATCAACGGCAAGTTAATAAAATAAAGAAATATTCTTGGGCATTTTATACAACGCTCTCTAGTCCCAAACTTGTACTGTGGGAACTAGATTGCTTATATAATTTTTTTATGTTACCAACATGGTCAAGTTAATCATGCATTTTGGTTGCATATATTTCCAACTTGTGTTTTTTAGGAACACTATTTATTTACATTCGGTTTATAATTTAATTCATCAACCAGTCCACGTATTTCAGTAAAATTCTGTCTCTAAAGAATATGTTATTGAAGAGTGTTTTTTAATGTGGTACTTCTGGGAACTGTCAGAAACATTGTAGGTTCATTTATGATGGTTTCATTGAGAATCCGTGCCGTTTACAGACCCAACGAATGAATGCAACAGAATCTTATAAGGCTCTCCTTCTTGTAAGGTGCGTACCTGCTTATGTTTCGTGCTCCCTACTTTTGTTTGTCTTGTGCCTTTATGTATGTCAACTGTCTTTTTCGACTGTAGCTATTGTGTGTATCTTGATTTATTTGTGTCTAAAAATAATTAATTTGCTCTTTTCTTTCTTAGTACATACATGTAGAGGCGTTTGTGTAGCATGCGCACTGATGAGACCCCACCTTTGACGCTTCTAGTATTACTTATATCCTTTTTATTGTGGTTCCCAAAATGGACGAGCACTGATGGGATCAGTGCGCGGCCAGCCTTAGTACATTTCGCTCGCTAGATTTTGATTCGACATTTGATCGTTGTGTAGCAATTATTAATTTATAACCCTACTTGTACTCGTTCGTGATGATTGTTACGTGCTCTGCGAATTAATGATGCAAATAAGACCGTTACTTATACATTTTAGTTCAACAAAAATGGAAGCAGCGTTACCGACCACGGCGCTGTAACTTTGTATGAGCTGTTGTGGCCATCTTTGACATTTAAACAGTCTTGTCTAGATTTACAATCCTGGATGTAAAACTGACACCAATGATTTTTCAAGTCTTGAAGAACAGCAATTATAAAAGCAAAAAACGGTGCAAAATAAATAACAAATTATCGCACTATATTGGCAACTTTATAATTTATACAGATTTAGAGATCCTTTCAATGAAACTCTACAGGCCGCAGCTTAGAGTGACCAAAAATCGACCATTGACATAGATCCTTTTTCAGATTTTCGAAGTAAAGAATGCTCTAGGTAGTTCAATAAATGTTTTGTGATCTAGCAAGTGTTATTCCTGGTCAACCTACGAAACTGGTTTGGCAAACGTGCGATACGTAAGAGATCCGGGTTCGATTCTTGCCGAAGAATTATATTGAAGGATGTACAAAATATTTGTCCTAGGTTGGGGTGTTGAGGTACACTTACGAGTACATGGCGTAGTCATTGGCACGATCATCAACAAACTTGTAGCGTACGAGCGTATGCGATGCGCCGAGCTATGTCAGCTTTTGTTTTCGTTTGATCCATGCGATTATCAAACACTGCTTTTGTATATTTTCAACCGTAGACATGTTAGTCAGTACAGAAATATTTGATTGAGTGGGTCTTGGTTTAGTAGTAAGTATTTTAGTTGCAACATTGACTTACAAACCCCGATTGCAGAATGGAGCTAGAGGGACAAAATATTATCTAGATAAACTTGGCACCATTACATATTTTTTGTATATTAGACCAAGATTATGATTATTTGGTTTGGGTTCGAATCCTGATGCACTATTATTCATTAAAAACTGTACGTGCTATAAAGTGATATAAATAAATAAAATCAAATCTTAGGCTGAGCGAAAGTCTACTCAGGTCAAAGAAGTTCTAAAGTCATTGATCTGACCTATGGTTGAAGATAATTTCAGGCTTCACGAGTTTTGCTGTATATTAGTATAAACATAGCCTCGACCAAGTTACTTTATGGCCAAGACCAATTCAGTCCAGCATTCGTCGCGAATATATATCTATTTTCTATTGCAAACACGCACTGCCCGATGCCCATTATGCCCATGCATGCCCATACCTAAGTTATGCCTATTACTTTAATTTTATTATAACTAGATGTAATATGCGCTATTTGCAAAATCTCTACTAAACATTATATACATTCCTCAAGCTCTGATGGTAACGTTATCGGCTGTTCAGTCAGCTCGGCACTTATTGACTATTTCCCCCGAAGCATGGAAACTATCCCTTCAGATTGCTGTAAACCGCTCAAGCGGTTACAGACTGACAAAATAAAAAAATCCGAGCAATTACATGAGTAACTCTTACTCTTCTTGAGCTCGCTATTAGAATATCAAGGCAATCAGAATCTACGAGGAGAAAATAATTGTACTAAAAATGTCATTATGATATTCGTCGTAAGAGAGTGACTCGTCATCGAGTGCACGATATTTATATATTATACATTATTTAATATACTGAGACAATACTCAAGAATCGACACTCAAGCATGGGCGGACACAGTGTTTAGATTAGTGAGGTGATAGGTCCGTGGGTTAATAACAATAAGTGATTGGGTTCCAGGCGCACGCTGGCCCTATCCGAGGAGTTAGGTGACGCGGCAGTGGAGGCGCAGGCGTGCTATTCTCTCGGGAACACATACACACTGCTGCGCGAGTACCGAGCCGCTGAGCAGTACCATTCGAGACATCTCGCCGCTGCTAGAAAACTGCGAGACAGGTATTACATTTTACATTCAACATTCAATAATGTTTCTATTTTAGGTCGTCAGTGGCTGTATTTTAGTCGAATAATCTACGATAAATGCAACATTGTGCAAGCTAATCTCTGACGAAGAAGAAATCCACCAATACAGCGGTTTTGTTTTCATGGTATGTGTGGCCTCGCTCATCGCTCAGCTGCCTCAAGTATTCTTGTTGCAAGAGCAGTCTAACACTTAAAAGTACTTGTGTCGCGTCGCATGCCCTTTCACCTACCTTTTGCATGCATTTAGGTATCCATCCGGGCTAATTGGATCTGTGCATCAGTAGAGTATTGATGTGTTCCGCAGGGTTGGCGAGGGTCGTGCTTGCTGGTCGCTTGGCAACGCGCACGCCGCGCTTGGCAACCATGAGAAAGCACTCTACTACGCGAACGAACATCACACCATCTCTAAAGAGGTTAGTACAGACACCACCTTGTATGGGAACAGAGTATGTACATAATGTTGAACCACGTAACTATTGCAACTATTGTATTTGTGCTTTTTAGTTGGGTGACGTGCTAGGCATGGCTACGGCACAGATGAACATAAGCGACCTGCGCAAAGTGCTGAACTTACCGGCGGAATCCCCGCCCCTCGCGCCACCCGCCCGCGTAGACCACTCCCCGAGGACGCCATTCAACGCACTCCGAGTGCGGAGGCAGAGCATGGAACAACTCTCTCTAATACAGGTACATTTACCTGAAAATCTACCGGTTGAGCGCCATCCGTACTCACAAATACTCGGTAGCGCTGCGTTTCGACCAATTCATCAATGGGATTAGTCCCTTCAAAGAGAAACTGTTAAATTCTCATTTTTTAAAGCCTTTGCGCCCTTCATAATTGGCTTAGTAGGTCAAACAGGTTGACTTAAAAGCATATTATGACATGTGTCGGTTTCGTGAGATGGTATTGTACACAGTTATCAGCCTGTGACTGTTTGACAAACCTCTCTCCAAACGCGTAATCTACCTATGCATATGCAAATGGTTTCAAACTGAGTTCGAATCAATTAGATATTCCTTTACAATCAGCTGTTCAATCGCAGATAACCCCAGACGCGAAGAGCAAAAACGACGAGAAGGGCGAGGTGTCCCGCGCCGACTCTGAAGACAATCCGGAGTCGTTCTTCGAGTTGCTGAGTAGATGCCAGTCGGCGCGACTCGACGACCAGCGCGCCACGCTCGGCAAAGAGAACCGCCCGCTCGCTCAGCACAAGCTGCTGCGCTCCAACAGCTCGGCCACCAAGCACGGCAGGTATGTACATTAATGTACAACACACTACCACACCAATACCTACTAAACATTCCGTCTCGTTACATTTCATTTATTGATTGCATACATGGTTTATATGAATAGCTTAGGTCATAATTAGCTAAAGAAAAACACTCATGTATAGTAGTAATTTTAGCTTCATATTAATAATAGCAATTTCTACTAAAAACTTGTCAGCTGAATCGCAAATGGACCGAAGCTTTACATTTATTATTAGGTACTATCATTCTAAGAACTCTATTTTTTTTTCAGCTGTGAACCTGACAGCACAAGGTGTGTATTCAACTCAACTTACTCTGAAGAAATTATACCAAAGATTTTATATATAGGTTTATTAGAATTAGACAAGCAAGACTTAGCTCAATCTATTTCATATGTTTTACGGATCTTCTTAGTAACTAATACATTGCTAGGTAAAGTCTTTATCAGCATACGGGCCTTAGTCTGTCATCATCAATAATACTTACACACTTTTCTTTGATTGTTACGCGTCGATTCTGCTGTTACATTTTTCTAACTAACCCAATTTGACGGCACTAAAATTATAGCCATCTCATTCGTTTCAGCTCATGAGAAAGAGACGGCAACATTTTTAGTGCTGTCACATTCGATCTTATTACAAAACGAAGACTAAAGAAAGTCAAGGTTTAAACGTACGTCAAGGTAAATCATGACTTTCTTTAGTCTTCGTTCTGTTATAAGACCGTATAGGTTTAGAAAGTTACAACATCAGAATCGACACCATTGTATAGTGTAGTGTAATTATTGACAGCTGTCGTGGTAGGAGTGATGCGACGCCAACAAAAAAAATGGTAGCAATGCGGTTGTTTCATTTTCCTAAACTAATTTGAAATCAATAAAATTGTTGCCGGTCCTTTCTCATAAACTGAACAACAAATGCTCTTAACTGATTTAGAAAACAGATAGGAAAACTAATTTAGTAATGGCAGAACAGAGGTTAATGTACATTTTAAAAGTGATGCACTATGATATACCTACATTGAGTTTGCACGTTACTAACTAATTGCTAACTAGATCGGTAAACATCCAGCATAACTCAGAGCAGCTAACTAATCACACAGCTTTTGAAGCTTAGAAATGTTTAGCGTCGTCGCTAAATAGCGGGGTTATTATCAGTGATTGACTTATGATGCTTTCGAGTTGTTTTAACACCTCATTAACCAACTAACTCGGCTTCATAATACAAGGCTTAGCCATCTCCCCTTAGATCAGTGAACACTGGAAGATAGAGGTAGTGAGCGTGGCGTGCCAGCTTCTAAATTATAAAATACATTTACTTGATACGAGTATGTAAAGTTACGTTAAACTAAATCAAATGTTATATATTGTACTAGTATATTGTAAGCGGTTCATTTTGATGGTATTTCTACGTTCCATGTATGCCATTTAAATGTTTTGAAAAGTTAATAAAGTGTGAGTGGTATATTATTTTAACGTAAGTACAAATCATTGTAGTTAGTAGCCCCATGCAGAGTCGAATTGCATAATAAAGTTTTAGCTAGTACCTAGGTATCGAATATAGATACAAAAACAATAATAAACTATTATGAATTTCTATGTTAGGTATGCAACTCGATCCATTTGCTTCTTCGGACAATTTCAAACTCTTAGTTCGTCATCGACGGTCAATTTTACGAAGTTATTTAACATTGTTAGAAGTCCTATGGTATTTTCAATTTATCTTGAAATAGCCTTGAAGGTGTATCCGTGCATTCCCTGCCCGTCTCTGCTACGATATCTCATACCTCCGGTTTATTATTCTACAACTACGCTGAAATAGACCGTGATGTTAAACTAAAGTCTGATAAATAACTACATATCCCTGGAACAGCATGCGATATGTATTGTACATCTGAGTGCTGTGCTGGCCTAACACAGCTATGGATGAAAGGAGAGTACATGGTGAGATGGAAGTGCGTGTCGAGTAACAACAATTTCAATTTCATTTATTTCTTGCAAGCAACTGATTTACATAATAAATACACATTTATACAATGTCAAAAATAACAATGAATACAGTTAGGAATGAGTACTAGACGAAGTCTTAATATAGCGTTATTGACACAATAAGAAGCAATAAGCTAGCTATTCATGTACTTAGCTAATGAACGTGGATGGTTATAGAAGAAGGGGCAAGGTTGCGTGAAAGATGCACATGAAAGAAGAAAGTATTGAATACTGAGATGACGGCTGATGGAATGATCCAGTGGTATAAGAACAAGAAGGATATATAGTTGAGATTTCATCAAAACTAGATCACACATATAATTTCATTCCAAAGACTGCAACTACCGACTGGTTTCTGTATCCAACTATCGGATGTCGGTAAATTGCCATAGGCAACAGAAAGAACCATACATTTGTTGATAAATTAATGTTGCTATGGTAATCTATCTTTAGTAAAGCATGCAAGTAATGATTGAAATGGCTTGCAAACTATTCTCACAATGTCAATATAAGAACAGTCTCTTATGAACGTTTCCCTGTAGTTACTATTATCCCATCCTAAAAGTCCATCCTATTTATTTGCTTATCGAAATAATCAACTGCACTAACCCAAACACTTCGGCACCTATTCACATTATACGTTGTTGAAACGTACAGATGACAGACAAAACAGAGTTCATTTGTCAACGAGGTTTGTCAGTGACAACGTTACATGTAATGTAACGTTACATTCCAATCCAACGCGAAGGTTGCAATTTAGGCCGGTGCGGCATTACAGCAACTCGAGTATGCTCGCTTATTGTGAATGTAAAGCTAATTTACACGGACACTGTTTTATGAACTGAAGCCGGTCCCCGGCTATCGGACAGAAAACGAAAAATCACGACTAAGAGTGGATTGTTATTCGATTTGAGAGCTTAAAAGTAAGCCATGGCATGTAAAAAACAAAACATGAACGGATTAATTTGCTTAAAAGGTTTTGCCTGACACAACAGCTGTAACGAAAAAAAACGATAGCGTTGTGCACATTTTGAATTGCACGCTCAAACTGCATATATGCATATTATGCTTGTGCAATATGCATGCTACCGACGCGATGCTTGTGCTATGCTGTATATTGGACACAAATAACGCACAAGTTACAATCAGAATAACCGTATTTACCCATTTTGCTTTATGTATTCATTTATTTAACTAGAGCGCGTTCGTTTACACGAAGTCCTATTAGTATGTTAAATAAACCATGTTTCAACATATCTCATTATAAAAAATACCTAGACGTAAAATAAATAAAACTTTCCAAACTAATAAAGTTATCAAACGAACGCTTCACTGTATGCAGTGGCTTAAAGCCACCCCCTATTTAGGGGTGGAAAAGTTGGACACGTGTAATGCATGAGGGTGGGGTGACTGGGCAGACAACCGTGCGAAATATAGTCCGCTAGCCCGAGCTGTTGTAACGACATCATTAGAATCTTTATTTTTATACATCTAATTGATGGAACCGGTCCACCTGATGTTAAGTAGTAACCGCCGTTTAAAACGATTCATTACCTCAGTGAGCGAGCACATCTACTGAGCACATGCCCTGTTGTGCATTACACTGCGCCCATCACTTTGAGACCAAGGTGCTAATTCTCATGTAATTGAACCGTCCTCGTCGCGTTAGTCGAACGTTTCCGGTCAATAGTCATATCAGTGGTATCTAACTGTAAAGAAAACACCGCCTTGATTAATATATATATAGTATTTTAGCTGTTGTGGCTATGCATCATAATATTATTACTGCTTTGATAAAACTTTTTCGCCCCTTCGTCAAAGTGTCCACTTTGTGTCCACTGTCCACTTTGCAAGAATCCTTTTCATAGCGAAGCACCTCTATTTGAAATGCACCATTATTGCGTGTAAATTGATAGCGATAAAGTTGAATGTGGCTTGCAAGTTGGTTCGCCACAGTCCTAGTAATAGATAATAGCGATAAAGTGAAGTGGATGGTCGCGATAACATCTAGATGCGTATTATCAGGCCCTCTGTGCTATCGTCATCTCACTATCTGCCTACTAACTAATCGCCTAGCTAGTGGCATGGCCGCTGGACGTCTTGCAACTAAAATCGTTCTTGAATCTAAGCGCCATTTGCTAAAAACTAATACCCCTGTAAAGACGCATAAAAATACGACTTGACCTGAATTCAAATCACCGACTGTGTCGAAAATACTTGCGGATTTAGTTATCAGATAACAAAAGTGTCACCGCTCTCACCTCGATCTGTGGTTTATAATTTAAAAAAATTACTTACTATCATTTAATATTATTTAATAGTTTAATCGAGTGCGGTGCTTGAAATCACACTGTATAAGATTTGCCGTAGAAAAGACAAAGATAGAATCATTTCCTTACACCACTTATCTTATAGGTGGTTATGTGTTTTCGCACTGTACTATTTGGTGTCGATACAAACTAGGGATTCGATTTTAAAAAGTGGGGTCTACTGCGATATAAAATGTATAAATATAAGGATTTCGGGTAAGTTATTATATTTGTGTGAACAAAACAATGTTGCCAAGCTAACTACCGAGCAAAACAAGATTTTATGTTAAATCGTCATAGTTTTCCATTATTTAATAACTAAACGTATCTATATCTAATATCTAAATGATTATTAAAATATTAATAATTAGCTAAACCAAGTAGTTAAATGTTGATGTTCTCCATGACGGAACGGTCTCACAAT
Organism: Eulithis prunata; assembly: GCA_918843925.1. Lineage (NCBI taxonomy): Eukaryota > Metazoa > Arthropoda > Insecta > Lepidoptera > Geometridae > Eulithis > Eulithis prunata. The sequence goes on from OU974006.1 coordinate 12,189,659, forward strand.
GCACGTTATCAATGGACGTGCTCGGTGAGGCAATGCATTGTTATAGGCAGTGCCTACAGAGGTGAGCCATCAGCTTGTTCCATCACTTTCTTTCTATTTCTAATTACTCTCAATAAAAAAAAATCTTAGGCGCAGGTTTTACTTGGCCTTACGATCTAATGTTTAAAAATCGCTTTATAACCAGCTCTTCATTACCAAAAAGCCAATGTAAAATAAGCTCCCATATGTAGCTCCCTAAATTTGACACCTACCTAATGTAGGTATACTCGTAGATCGCATCCATAGGATATCAGTTAGGGCTTGCAGTAGGTAAAAAATTGAAACGGAAGCCGCGACGCACATCCTCTTGCAATTAATATAAAACACCTCAAAAGTAAACGCGTTTATGTAAGCTCGCTTTTGTAATAAAGAAGTGGTGTCCTGTCGTCGTGTGGCGACTAGGTGACTCGCAATGAAAATGAACGCTATCGCGTCGTGTCGGATCGAATTTAAATGAATGATGAGATGCATTTAATCGCGTTAGCGTGTTCTCCTGTTTCGGTCGCGCACCCAGCCGCTCCTTACGGTGGAGGGTGGGGGCCACGTGCCCTCCGATGACACTCTGAAATCACCTAGTGCATGAAATCGACTTCGGCAATATTGAACGTGTCAAACGACACAAGAGTTAAAGGAATTTTTAATAACGAACGGCATTCGCTTCTTTTGTGAGTGATAGTAATTATTTAGTGCGTATTGGATGGGTCAAAATACGTGAATCCGGTTGCGAGTAGGAATATACATAAGAATCTGTTACAAAATTTATGTAGGTACACTTTGCGTGCCGTACAATTGAACTGCTTTATGAAAATGTACAAAGGAAAATGGCTTTACGCTGTCATGCACTACTTTCAATAATAATATACTATTTATCGCAATCTACCTTGGAAGAATTAATTATATGCAATCTACATTTCTAAATAACACGTTCAGATTAGGTTGGACGCCTAACAACTGTGGTTTTGTTTACTTCTCGAATACAGTTAAGTACATTTTAAAAGTTAATTTATGGAACATTTTATGGTTTTCCTTTCAAGAGCCTATAATATAATGGTACATGTTTTCTGAAAAATCACCCATTTTAGACGGATATTTCGCACTAAATAACTAAAATTTTAGCAACAAACTTTTCGTAATAAAAAAACCGAAAAAAGAGGCTCTTTTAGTTAAGTTTTTAACTTTCGTAAAATACCCCACTCAATGATGTGAAAAAATATTATTTTAACACTTGCTGCTCAACAACGTCCGACTACATGTCATACGTAGTATTTCCCATACGTAGTAACTATTTTGTATTCTGTATCCCACCGGCTTGTAATTGTATGTGATTTCATTCAACGTCTAGGGAAATTTTACCAAAGAGAACTTATTTCAAATCCTTGTGTGGATAGAGGTCACTACCTCCTATCTTCTTCTTGTATTAGTAGTATTTTTTTGGGCACTCCGTTTCGCTCGGTTAGAAATTGTGAAAATTTTCCATCAGTAAGTAGGTACCCATCAGAAGAAGAAAAAGCTAAGTTAATATTATGAAAAGTCAGATGGATATACAGTACCACTTTCAGTGGTTTATTTCCATTGGGTTTGTATCTTACTCTATTAATGAAATTGTTAAGTCTTGTAGGTACATTGTAACTACTTGCGTATGTGCGGGCAATCTGTGCGAGTGGCGTTGGTTGTTAGATATTCAAACTTTTCTGTTTAACTTCCTACATAGGTGTGTTGCAGTTTGTGTGAAAAGTAGTACTTATAGTTTTTGGTATAACTTCTCTCTTATAATAAACCTTTTTATTTATTTATTTATATAAGTATAAATAACTATATTTATAACCATAATAACCATATTTATAAGTAGTTTCTAATATAATATAAAAAGTGCAATATTAAATTATTAGGTATAAAAGTAAGATAAATAGACATTAAGTATAAATTTTTTGCATTGTAACCTCAACAAATTGCTGTGCCCTAACAGGGTTTATGTTTGATACACTGACTTTTGTACAACGTCTTTAAAATAACAAAAGTGCAATAAACGATTTGAATTTGAATTTGAAAAAATTATATTTTGGAGAACAAACAGCTTTTACAATTTGAATAGGCAATGGCTAAACTTTGAAGAGCCAATTAGAGGTTCTCACGTATAACAGTGTTACTGCATAGTAAAGTAAATCCGTTATTGGATGTGAGGTTTATCTTTAAGATGTTAAATAATTCGCCTTTAAGATCTGTGGATTTAGTGGTTCTAAATAAATAACTGATGATGATGATGATGATGAAATAAATAACTAGGATATTATCCTCTGGTTAAAAGCTGTCTTAGTGTTGAGCGAGCTTGTATTCCCCTGTTAGTACGCTGGGGTGTACCAACACCTAAACACTAGAATCCGTCGTTACTTCGGGATTCACGAGCCCATGCAACATAAGACATTGCTTTGTCTTCTACGTTAATAGTTCATAATTTTCAGAATATACTTATACTATCTTATGTTGTAATTGTTAAAAAATAATACTTTTCCAAATTTCAACTCTCTATCTTCTATGGTTTAGCTCCTGGTGTGGTGACAGACAACGACGGTCGGACAGACACCGAAGTGAGACCATAAGTGTTCCGTTTTTCCGAAACTGGAGCGGAACACTAAAAATCATGTTTGTTAAGTTTAAAATAACAATTAATGATGTGGTCAGATTGCGCGTAACGCGCGTGGGTTGGTGTCCAGTCTGTCTATAACAAATAGGTAACAAGTGCAAGGTATGGGTGCGCCGACCGCCGCCGCCGACATGCGCCGCGGCAGGACCTCATTCATAAGCGATCCTTCGCGACCTGAGAACGCATCGCGTCGCGTCGCGACTTGCACCCCGCACATTGACATACGATCGCGTATAACCCCAACTTAAAAATGTGTTTTGAAAAAAACTGGCGAGCTCTCTTGTGCTGCTGCTGCTGTCGGGATGATGACCCGTATGTATTGTTTGTTTTCTAGTTCGAATGAGGAGTTTGTGGAGTTACTGAGTTCGATGCAATCCGATAGGATGGACTCGCAGCGCGCGGAGCTGGCCCCGCCAGCTAAGAAGAAGGCTGGCGGCCGGGCTGCGGCTTCGCTGCCGGGGACCCGTGCTGAAACAACTACTTCTACACTTCCGGAGCGAGACTTCATTGAACTGCTGGCGAGAGTGCAGGTAACACTTGACTACTTTACTGATTATAACAGTACGTACATTATGATAAAAGCGTCGTCAACATGTTGACGTTTGCCTTGTGAAGTCTAGAGTTTAGTAATAACCCTACGACGTTTTTCAATACAGTTGTGAGAGAACACATATTATGTAAATGATATACACAAAGATAAAAGCAAATAAAGTGATAGATTAGGTAGGTACTTACTTTTTTGTGAACGTCGTTTAAAAATCGGGCGAACTCAATTCGATATTAGGACGGCATTATCTGTAATTATTACCTGAATTAACTATTTTAAATATTATTCTAAATTTAATTTTATGTTTTAACACCAAACTCGATAGGTGCAAACTGCAAAATTTTACAAAGCAGCGCGTCTTTGTATGACGCTTACACACTTTAAGATGTAACAAAAATGGCCAATGGATGGTGCCAAAATTTGGTCATGGATTTTTTTAAATGAATAGAATCTTGCAAATTTAAAAATTAAATCTGGCCGTTTAAAGTGGGTCAAAATCGCGCCCAAAGGAGTCGGTTACAAACAAACATACAAGTGAAGCTAATATAAAGCGTGTCATAAGTCAAAAACACTAAAAATGCTGAGTTCGAGGCAAACTACTACTAACTACTATCAACGGCTTCGTTGGTTCAATAACTGTTTGGCTATGTTCGATAAGTATTATATTACCCCCTATTCCTATGGACCTATTAGTTTACAAACATACATTTTTAGACAAACGTTTTAATAACAACGTAATAACACTGGTTGCCGAATGAAATAAAAATAAAATCATACTATCTGCTAGATAATGTAGGTTTTTGGCTCTACGAGCTTTGCAAAACTTGACAATAGTTATTTGTTATACAAGAGTGCAAAGTTGCTTTTTAACCGCGTGTTCAATTTTGATGACCGAGCAATCGAAGTGATTCAAAATTAAAATCCTGAGCGTTAGCGAGGGAATCAAAAGAGCACGAGGTGAAAAATCTTTGCACTCGAGTGCAACACGTAACTTTTCATTCCACCTCAGCGAGGAAATGACTAATTTGCGCATTATTAACAGTTTCAGTCAATTCTGTTGGCGTCAAACAAACTTCCTCGTCGCTAGAATCACTCATTTTAGTTTTTTCACTTGTTTTCAAGTTTCTTGTTTTTAATTATAAGGTTTAACAATGACGTGAAAAAATGCCGCGTAAAGAACCGCGTACAAAGCAAATTGAAAAAAGAACACCAAGAAGGTTCCGAGTCTGAGTTTTTAACAAATTAAAAAAAAGTTGTGTGATATATTCGGCACCATAGAGGTAGCAGTAAATAGGTTTAATGTTTTTTTAATTCACAAACTTAGTGCACACGATGTTCTAAATTCAATTTACTTTATCCTCTAGAGAATAAAAACGGCTTTTCCACTCAGATATTGAAGATTAAAAATACTCTTTCCGAGATGGTGGGATGAAAACATTTTTACTGCGAAATGGAGTAAAAATCGTATTGGCTGAATATGCGAGAACACGTTTCGAAAGTGTAGTACCTTTTTGCGAAAGAGCTGGTCCGAAGAAGTGATGCTCGCGTCGCGCGTCGCTTAGCTGTGTTTCGGTTTGAAGGGTGTGGGTGGATGCACTGGACACTTACAGCCACTTAGGAATATCATATTTATGTTATCTTTGTATCTTTATATTTTTGGTGTCTAGTGCACTTACAACCCCTTGGCCAGTTTAGCTCATAATCCTACCAGTAAAATTTGCTAGTCATATCTTTGGACCTTTTAAATTGAATGCAGATATTCGGCCAAGTTGACAAGTAAAAGATAAGTAAAATGTAAATGATATCGTTGCATGCAGCCCCAGGAGCCTCGTTTGAACTGGGTAAGTAGGTTTTTGTAAAGAGGTACAAACAACTACCTAGTTTCTATTTGGATGCTGCAGTGTAGGTTCTATATAGATAGCTCAATTGAAGGTACCTACGTGATGGTCACGTCACGACACGATTCACTTGGAACTGGCACTTTGTAGTCACCCAGTAGGTATATTTATAAGAGGATTCTTCTGACCGAGAGACTGATAGTGCTACGCCTCGTCGAAACATACCTACAACAATCTGACACATCATTACAATATGCCGAACATACGAGTTATCCTCATTAACGCACGTAACGCATTCAAATCGGAGATTTTCTTCGAGAGCTACGAGGTCACAGACACACAATGTGATCCAACTTATAACACCCCTTCCGTTTTTCGCTCAGAGATCAATAAAACCCAAAGATTTTTTTTAACAATGTTTGAGATAACCTTAATCGCATCGTTGTGACCGCGATCTAGCTACGTACCAGTCTTACCTGGACCTCCTGAACTATAAAGTCATTGAAACTCTAAGAGATGGTCACGTTATACTCGTTTTTCTCAACTTTATAATTTTCAAGTTTACTATCAAAAAATAAAAAAGTTTTGGAATGTCTAAAGTCCTATTACGTGACACCCCACTTGTTATTTTTGTAAGACTTTTTTTTTACTCCCTTTATACAAAAATAACTGTTAACCTTATTCGTGTTGTAACTTGGTAACCTTGACCGATTTAGTACTTCATTTTTCAAACCAGTAAAACTTAAGGCTACTGTCCGTAGACCTACCAAATTCTATGAACATTGGATAAGCGGTTCGAAAATTATGCTCAAACAAATATACAAGCCGATTTACCCAAGTTGTCACTAAGATCTTCATTCGCTTCGTTCACTCGATCAATAAATAGGGCTTCGTTGAGAAATTCCAAAACCGTTTTCATTTGACGAACATCGGTGATTTAAATGAATAAAAATAATTATTGATTACCTTCGAAATTAACTGTATAAACTTACAGACAGAAGCATAACTTTTGTGGAGACAAGCGAATTGTTTTGTTACCTGGCTCGCATCAGTTGGTAATAGCTCTGCCTTATGCCCTGCAGGTAGTGGGTTCACAACTCTGTCTTTTGGTTCAATTCCCACCGAGAACAAACAATTGTGTGATAAACACAGATGTTCGAAATGACCTCCAATATAAATTGTATGCACTAGGGCTCTCGCATCGACGATCAGCGGGCGGAGTTGCCGCGCCGCGAGGCGGCCCCAGCCACGGCGGCGGTGGCGGCAGCCCTGCCGGCTGCGCACGCCCAGCAGGACAGGCTCGAGCCGGACGATCAGTTCATCACTGCACTGATGACTTTACAGGACTCAAGGTTTAACGACCAACGTTGCGTGGTAAGTCACACTACACCTCGCTATTTATAACAATGTGAAGGTGGGATTCTGAAGGTAAATTGGAGGGGCAACAGAGAGAACTACGAACATAACTAGAAACAAAAACATTTTGACTTGTAGGTACGTTATACGGGTACTTAATTTATATATTACTAACTTCCGCCCGCGACTTCGTTCGCGTCCCGTTGGATCCCGTTGATTTTCCGGCCTAGCTGTTAATCCACCAGGTCACGGACATCAAATATTCCAAGTTTCATCCAAATCGGATCAGTTGTTTTTGCATAAAAGAGTAACAAATATCATTCAGCATTAGCATTCTTTTTATACAAACTTTCTCGTTTATAATATTAGTAGGATGAACTGCCGCAGCGAGGCGCGCCGGTCAGCCGGCAGTTCATCCTACTCACACGGCTCACTTTAAAAACTGTACTCCCACATTTAGTAGGTACTAATATACATAGCTTGATGAAAACAGTGTGAATTGCTAGATAGTTTACCCCAAACTTACCGGATGCGGACAGCAACAGTGGTGAAAGCATAGTGCTAGATTCGAGGGTGGTTAAGATCACGACATTATTGCATGTGCCGGTGCGGTGTCTAACTCAGTTTTTACTGTTAGATTCCGAAGCGCGAGAATAAGACCGCTCAAGGAGGCGAAGCCAGCAACGGCGAGCGCGCGCCTCGCATCTCGCGCAACACCAAAGGCAGCTGCGGCACCGAGGCCTAAACACCTCCTGCCTCCTTCACCAGCCTTCCCATAACCCCATAACTCTCTGGCACAAACCAGCTTGTGCCAGAGAGTGCCACTCACGTTTCCAAATCATTAGGTACTTACATATTATTGAAAGCTTTGATTACATTATAATATTGTTGAGGCTTTATCATTTTAGATCAATTTGTGTTTTTGAAACTTTTAGGGATTAAATATTGAACTTTGTTTTTTTCAGGGTTCTAAAAGTATGTTATGTCTATGTTTTAATTCTAGCTATATAGTAAGTATCTAGGTAATTTAAAATTAAAAATGCTCCTGACACTCGATTTTTTTTAGATACTATTTTAATTTAGATTAAGCTTAAATAATTATTTTAGTTTTATTATAAATAAGGTATGTAAAGAATTAAAAGAATGCAGAGAGGCCTTTGCTCAGCAGTGGGACAGAGAAGGCTTATAGGTAATAATGTATGTTAAGTTTCGAAATAAATCATCAACACATTGTATAATTTATAAGATACTTGTGAACAATATAATTATTAAGGTAAGTATCTTCTTATTTAAATAACATTATGTACCTACCTATTGTTTAAGTCTTGTAGCCTGCGATAAATCCCACTACCAAATACAGAGTTGTTTTATTTCAAACTTGAGAAGGTACATAACTCGCCCTTTTTCCCCTATACAAACCCTTGAATAACTGAAAAACGGCTAAAGACACTTAAAACTTAACGCACAATTACAGAAGGGTAGGCTCTATATATTTGAAATTTTAGAATTTTCAGATTCAACACTTTTATTTTTTTGTTGGAATAACGCACACTAGGGTTATTACCTAGTCCACTGTTTGTTTGAATATTATACGGGAGTATTTTATGACGTGTACTTCGTACCTACTACTCAACATTGAGTCTAGCCCACAAAATAGCGTCGTCCGTCGTCCACCGATCAGTTGGCGTTTGGTATGTCGTGTGGAAAGCGTTCCATACGCATATTTATTTATTTATTGAGGATTGCCAACAAAATAACAAAGTTTCATAGATACAGCGATTTTATTCCAAACTAGCCGTCGCCAGCGGCGTTGCTCGCGTTCTAGACCCTATAGTGACTTTTCAAAATTCCTTTCTTAGTGCACCCCTGCACTAAACAATAAGGATACTACCCTCCAAATTTCATACCTCTAGGACTTATAGTTTAGGCTGTGCGTTGATTCTAAGTCAGCTTCAAAAGATTTTTGTATATTTAGAAGATGAAGAAAACTTCCTACATAAGTAGGTACGTTGCTATTTCTTACGCCGTTCTCGTGGTCCTACTATTTTGTCCTATGCTATTAGCAAAATCACGATCTTAACGGTGAAGGAAAACATCATGAGGAAACCCTATGCTTAGTCAGCTTCGCACGTATTGACCATGTCTTTCCTGTGGATATGGCTGACTAGGCTGAGAGGATGGTATAGGTGCTGGGTAAGCCTACTCCATCTAAAACATTGTCCCGTTAAGTGTAGGCATAGGTTGCCTCCTGACGCTGTATAAATCATCTTCAATAGATTTAAAGGCCTATTATTATTAGCAAAACTTGGTAGGAAAATATGAAGTACCTAGGTAGGTATGCAAATAAAACTTGGGCTCAGTTTATGTAGGTATGTATATGTATTTGTAATAAATTATTATAATTTATCAAGTAGAGTTAGCTAAAGCGGCTACACACGTCCCTAAAATCTGAGGCAATATCGGGAGAGTAGAAGCCGACACACGTCCCTGCCAGCTAGTAGGTACGTAGCCCACCGTCAAGCAAAGCGCCACTTACACTTTCAAAGCAACAAAAAATAGGCATATAATCGGGTCCGATTCAACTTGTATAAGGTTATCGGACAATAATTATGATTATGATTTGCCTACACACGAGGCGATCTAGGGTGCTCTTCACAACTTCCCCGATATTGCCACAGATTTCAGGGACGTGTGTAGCCGCTTTTAGTTATAATACGTCGTAGGTTACTTTGGCAAAGTTCAAAACACGTACATAGCGGTAACAACTATTTTTTTTAAACGTTCTAAAAACTAATACTACATTAGGTAGGTATATAAACCTACCTACTAAAATGTTTGAGTATCAAAGGAAATAACTAAACCTAAACAAGGTACCTACATTACATTAATACCTAATACAATCACTAAAACTAACCAATACACAGAGAGAAGTTTCTAATTCACTACACAAAAAAGGATCTGGGGCCCAGGTCCCACTTTTTTTTTTAACTTGCAATGATGAAACTTTGTTTGTTACAAAACACTTACAATGCAGTTTTAAAAAATGTAACAATGTCATTATACAGCAGCGGGAATCATTAGTTTTCAGACATTTTACTTCGAAAACTGCGTCTTTTTAATGTTGTTTATCGTATTTATAGGTGTTTACGTCAAAATAATAACTTTATTTTGCGTTTTAGTGACTGCTACTGCATAATAGATTATGATAAAACCAACAAAAGTTATAAATAACAAAATCATTCTAAAAAAATAACTAAATGTATACAAATCGGGACGTGAAATGCGCCAACTCCTTTGGTTTATTTCATAAAAGTGCAATACAAGTACCTAGTGTTACGCGCAAAATGGCCGCCACAGGATAACGGATAACGGATCTTTGTGCCTCTGAAGTTCGCTGTAAGCACCTACCTGTGCAGAACCCACAATCAAACATTTATATTATACAGATTATTAGGTGTTTTGTATTTGCAAGGACATCAAATATTAGAAGCCAATGAAGAAAGGTTTTTCAATTATGTACCTACCAAAATAGTAGTACCACAGATCGGTCGGTAGTACCTAGCGCCACTAGCGCCAAGTCTACCTATTATACTAATTATTTGAAAAGTATACCTATACGTAGGTAGGTAGGTATAGAAAGTCGATATATTTTCAGATTTAGATACTTTAAGCATTCAATAAGATCAGTGACAAACTAAATCGCAAGCGGGTGAGATTTAGCACCTTTTTACTACGATCGCTCTTATGGCCACAGTTTGAAATCAAACGCGCTGAGGATGAGGTGCTAATAATTCTTAGAATAGCGTAGCCTTAACTGATTAGTGTTTTACAAAGTTAGGTAAGTAGGTTTACACATAAGAACTTTCATTACATAGAAGATACTACATACTATGATATTATTAAAATAATAAAAGGATACACAAGTACATGCAAGTAGATGCAGCTGGCTGGTGGTTTGCACCTAGCTAGAGCATTGCAGGCAGCTCAACACCTATACTATACCTATTATATTAGGTATCATATTCTTATATGCTAAACACAAAACTAAAATGCTTTGAACCAAATACATTAAGTCTAAAAAGTCTACATAAACATAAAGTCTTACTTAGATATGAATATTGATCATACAATTAGCTGAAAAGGATTAAAAATTACAATACTGATTTTAAGTGGTATACCTACAGACTGCTAGTGATTGTTAGTGGAGTTAAACATGTAGTTGCTTACTTATGTTTAGGTTTGCCCTTATTCTTAGACTTAGATTTGGGTTTAGACTTGGGCTTATGTTTTGTTGGTAGGTTGGCCTGAGGCATAGACCGAGGCTTGGGCTGAGCACTGCGTAGAGGATTGGGCTGAGCATTGCGAGGAGCCTTTGAGTGAAGGTTGCACTGCGGCTCATCGGAATCAGTTTCGGAATCAGTGTCGGATTCGGTAGTCGTCTCTGTCTCGGCTTCAGACTCGGAGTCAGGCTCGCGCTCCACCTGTTTGATAAACCTCTTCAGCAAGGGGATGAGGCGCTTCCCGCTGATGAAAACGCCCTCCATGCCGATGTTGAGCACAGCAGCTGTAATATCTTCCATGGTGACTTCGGGTCTAACCAGGTTTACGAAGCTGGGTCCATTAGGGGGCTCGGGTAACTCTTCTAGAGCAAAAATCAGTCGCTTCGCAGCAGCTATGTGCTGCTTGGCTTTGGTGCACTTTATCAATGTATTGCCCCAACTTGCAAGTGACCGATATCTTTGGGCAATTGTCTTTTTGTAATTATTTTCTTTGCGCTCTGCTTCTTTTTTTATTGCAATTATTGCCAATTTTAATTCAGATCTTGTTTTCCATCCAAATATAGATTGTATCTTCAAAATATCATATGGCCCATATGTTTCAATGGCCACAATAAGTAAGTACTTTTCATCTTTGGTCCAGCCATTTGTCAGAGGACCAACGTCTGGCATCAACCATTCTTGGAGTACAAATTTAGCTTTGGCCATGTCAGGGTCTACATTCCGAGGAATTTTCAAATTTTTCAGCTTGTTATTGTCACTCATAGCATACACTACACACTGTAAATAAATGTAGCCAGGCCGGAGATCATCATAAGTTGGTATGGGAAGACCACGTTTTATAGCATTGGTCCTTACATCACACATAATAGCGTAAGCGTCTGAGGCTCCAGTTATTTCAATTTTTGATTTGGTGGGAATGTGTTGAGCTTTATTATTAATAATATTAGACAGCTCGACCGTGGCTAAGAAATCATTCATCTCAGCTCGGCGCCAGTTTGGGAACCGAAGCTCAGTGGTCTGCTGGAAGATTGGAAGTAGGGCCTGGTGCAGGAGCGCCTCCAGCGCCGGGATGGGCCAGCGTCCGGTGCGGCGTAATTGCGCCTCCAGCCAGCTCGTGTGGTCCTCATCAGCCACTACTGCCTCCTGGATCTGCCGCTCCATGTCAAATAATAGCTGGCGGTTCCGAACTTCTTTTTTGTACACCTCCGTCGCTATTCTGACCTCTTCGTGGGTCTTAGAACCGATGTGACGCTGTAGTTTTTTGAGCCTTTTCATCCCGTGAATTCTTATTCCTTCGAATAAGTCATGGCGTTGCTTCTGGTTCCAACCGGGCAGGGTAACGTCGAACTCTGAGAGCGCGCACTGCGATTTGATTTTTGTTTGACTCATGTTCAAGCTTTTCACCAAACTATTTAAGGATAGGGAATTAGGGATACCATTTTAGTCCTTTGCAAATGAAAAGAAAAAAGTACTCTGTGTGAAAAGATGAAAACTCTTGATCGATCGATACGTAAGGGGGCAAGGGGCAGGGTGAGGGTGGGCCAACAGCAGCCTTACTCCCGACACCATCCGGTTTCACGGAATTTGACAGAAATCATGTCATTCGGTACTCTTGAATCCAGTACCAACAAAGTTTGAAACTGGATTGGGAGAAAAAATTCAATCCAATCCCGTACTATTTTTTTGGTACTCTTGACACGATTTTGACATTAGGAATCGGGCTTCGAACCGACTTCTTTAACTTCTGGATTTACACAGTTTCAAAATACTAACTTTTTTGCGATGGAGTGGGATATAAAAATGATAAAATCAAAGTATAAAGTAAAGGAGATGTAGAGCTATATTTGGCTAGGTACCTACCTACTGATGTGATATTTTAGACTTCTTCCCTAATTTTTTAGTTTCCACTAGGTTTCTTCCATGGGTACGGGTAGACCTAAGTCCGGTACGAAACAACATAGCAAATCTTTAATGATTTTATCTAATTATCAGAAAAATACTAAAGGACGACTTTTGCAGCTTTGTCTACCTACAGTACTCAAAAGATAGGTATGAGGAGCGTAGGTTTGGTGCAGGTAGGTACCTACCTTCAATCTTACGTAGTTCCTACGTAAAAAGAAGCGGGACTCCCATTCTACCAAAATTACACACTGAAAATCTCGTTTTGTATGAAACGTGATTAAAATTTTGATCCCCGTTTCATTCATACATTCTTCGTGTTTCGTTTCGAAAGCAAGAGTCTTTTTCCGAGATGTTTTCCGTTGGCGGGAATCGCTGGGTGTGTCGATGTCAGCTTATTCGGAACTGGATTCAAGAGTACCGATTTTTTGGATATTGAAACTGGATCCGGATTGGGATTGGAAAGCGGTCGAGTTGGAAACTGGTGTCGGGGGTAAGCCATCAGAACTCCTGCGAATGGATGGAAACACTGTCTATGACTAGAATCCCCAGTAAGCCCCAGTTCATTCCATCCCCTTCCCAACCCCCCTCATCTCTCATGCTCATTTGACCATACCATAGACAATGCGCCATACACCCTCCTTTTTATTGCCGCAGCGCAGATTATATGGATACATAAACATGCATTTTAAACTTATTTAATTAAAAACCACTTTTTAAATATTAAAGACGGGTGTAGCTGGCTGGTCCACAGAAATCAAATAGAAGAAGAATTTTTAATACGTCATGTTTTATTTAATGAAACGTATTTATTTATCCAAGAAGGCTCTAACCACAGACGATCTAACAAACTTCTTCTTCTTCTCTTCAGTAATGGCCTGTGTCCGTCATTCCGACAGACAATTTTGCCAATGTCAAGTGTTAAAATTGTAATAAATAAGTCAAGTCAAGTCAGTTGTCAAGTCGGCTGTCGTTTGTTTTGAAAAGAAAATGGGAAGAAGAAGAAGAAAAGAAAATGGTGGATTTTCTCTTCAAAACCTAACACGAATTTTCACATTCAGAAAAACCACTTTACACACATTTATTCCAATGGCTCACACTTTATGTTACGACCTAAGTATTATTGGTTAAAATTCCACCAAAATTAAACAACAATACTCACAATAACACAAGAAAAACTATTAAAATAAAAGTGCTATGTGTCGTTTCAAAAAATGTCAAACTCGTCCCACCATTTTCTCTTCTTCTTCTTCTTCTCTTCATTAATGGCCTTTGTCCGTCATTTCGACAGACTATTTTGCCAATGAAAACAAACAACAGCCGACTTGACGAATGACTTGACTTGACATAAACATACAAATTCATCACTTGACACTGGCAAAATTGTCTGTCGAAATGACGGACACAGGCCATATAGGTTTAAAAGAAGAAGAAGAAGAAGAAGAGAAAATGGTGGATTTTCTTTTCAAAACCTGAAACGAATTTTCACAGTCAGAGAAACCACTTTACACACATTTATTCCAATGGCTACTAAAACCCAGCTTGTGAGAGCTTTAGTGTTTCCCATATTTTTGTACGCCGCAGAGACGTGGACTCTCCGAGAAAGTGAGAAGAAGAAGATAGATGCTCTCGAAATGTGGTGCTGGAGAAGAATGCTTGGAGTATCGTGGACTGAATTTCGCACCAATCAGTCTATACTTCAAGAACTCGGCATCAAGCAGCGTCTATCATCTATAGTGCAGTCGCGCATTCTCACTTTCTTTGGACATGTGTTGCGTCGAGGGGAAGTCTCCATTGAACGTCTGGTGGTGCAGGGAAAGTTCGAGGGCAGAAGAGCGCGCGGCCGCTCACCGATGAGATGGACGGACCAAGTCAAGGCTGCAATTGATGTTCCTCTGAACGAATGTGCCAGAAAAGCAGCGGTTCGGGAGGAATGGCGGAAGATTGTGAGACGGGCCACTACTCCAGTATGACGACCACGACCACTCTGCCAAGAGTGATACGACAAAGAAGATTCCAATGGCTCACACTTTATGTTATGACCTAAGTATTATTCTTTAAAATTCCACTAAAATTAAACAACAATACTCACAATAACACAAGAAAAACGATTAAATTATAAGTGCTATAATGTTGGTTCAAAAAATGTCCAAACTCGAATCCGAACTGTATCTCACTTGACACTGGCAAAATTTATAAGTGCTATAATGTTGGTTCAAAAAATGTCCAAACTCGAATCCGAACTGTATCTCACTTGACACTGGCAAAATTTATCTGTCGAAATGACGGACAGAGAAGGTAAATAAAAGAAGAAGAAAAAATTAGCTGAAAAAGAAATGTTTACGAAACTCTAAACTCAATTTTGTAGGAGATATTCGAGATTTTAAAAAGTGGTTTTCTGTGAAACCTGATGGGTGCGCAACTTTTTGTCATCATTTGCGGACTTATTTTGAAAAGATCTACACATTTAACATAAATTAAATATCTTAACTGTTCGCCCCCGAGTGAAATTCGAGCACGTTATTCATATGACCACGTATTGGTGATCTGAGCTAGTGTGCTAAGTGCTCTGCTTAGTTCTATCTCAATAGTCAGTGCTGTGCTGACAAGTTATTGTTTTGTTTTACGTTAAATAGGTACGTGATCGAGTTTGAATCGAAGTCACAGATTATTTTGTTGGTGATCGAAGTCGTGGTCTAGAGAAAACTACCTATAAAATCTTGACGCTTCCATGCTGTTCATCAACGGATGGAAGACTCTGGCATCATCCGCGGAACTCCTACGGGCGACCAGTGAGTACAATTTTTGTTGTAGGTAGGTACCTAGTAATAGTTTCGAGTGGCTTTGGTGCAGCTGCGCGGGAGTTTTTTTTCACATCATCACGTTAACTGTCTTCGGTCCCGGCTTTAGCAGTTCTTAGGTCATAAAGGCTTCCTCAAAACTCCATCACCAGAGTTGGTCACTAGGTAGGTAGGTACCTACCTCATACGAACTTACCTATCACTATGTCACATCATCACAAAAAACTACGGAATACGTCATAGGTAGGTACCTACCTACGTTACGTAATCGATTGGTAGGTAGGTACCTACTTTGTCAGCTGAACAAACAGGTCCAGGTACCTATCGTATGCATTTATAAATCAATATAGTACCTACCCCAGATAAGTACACAAACAATAATGCTGATGGGGTATTCCTCTTCAGCATCCACAAAGTACCCGAAGGAGGATGCTAGAATGTTGCTGCCATTACTCTAAAGTCCTTTTCCATAAATAAGTGTAAGGAGTGATGCTGGTGAGGTTAGCACGGGGATAAAGCACAATAGGTATACATCCTACTATGGGAAGTCCGTGCAGATCTTATTTATTTAGAATTACCTCAAGAGTGATAAGATTGCTATGTACTACATAAATATTATTAGTGGGAGTTGGTACAAATCATGTAATTATGCATAAAATGAAATGTTCTGCTACCAAGTGAACGAAGATCTTAGTGTCAACTTGGCAAATCAGTGTTGTATGCTTTATCTGTTTAACTGCTTATCTTTATAGAATTTGGTATTATAATTTATTTGGCATTTTGATATGAAATAATTTTTTCTGACTAAAAAATTAATGTTTGGTGTTATTATATGTTATTATCTACTCGACTTATTATCTATTTTTCTTTTCGTTTGGGAAACTAGTTTTGATCAAAATGATATTTATGCTGAACTTTGTGCAATGTTATTACATACCTATTATATAACATTTTTGTTTGCAAATTTTCACAAATAATTTAAGTTGTTTACTTGCAAGCAATTAGTTGTTGTTATGTTAAATTCACAAGGTTCCTGTAAGTTTTAGTTTTATTGTTGCAATGATGTTGCAGATGAAAGTTGCTTGAAACATGCAAGCAATTGGTTGTCGTGATGTTAATTTGCAAGGTTCCTGTACTTTGCAGAATGTTGCAAGTAGAACTTGCTCGTAACTTACATCTAGAACTTTTTTGTAAAGTCTCTGTCTGTAGTACCTACGTTAAATTTTAAATGTTGCCATAATGTCCTCTGCGTTAGGGTGCGCACAAAATGTTTTTGGTACTTAAATTGTAATTTCACAACATATTCACTGTCATTATTGATCGAGTGAGCGAAGCGAACGAAGATCTTAGTGAAAACTTGGACAAAAATGCTTTGTATGTTTGTTCCACGAGATCTTTTGAACCGCTTATCCGATCTTCACAGAATTTGGTAGGTATACGGATAGTACTCTTTAAGTTTTACTGGTTTGTTAAATGAAGTAAATCGGTCAAGGGGTCTTGAAATATGAGGGTCCAAAGGGAGTAAAAAAAAACGTTTTTATTTTGATTCTAGGTCTAATAGTTTTTAAATTGTTGTAAAAATTATAAAATTGGCAAACCCAGTATAACGTGAGCTACCATTTCTTGGAGTTTCAATGATTTTGTAGTTCAAGTAAGACTGGTACATAGCTAGACGGCGATTTGGAAGCGATTTGCAAAGTTTGTTACAAACATTGGTCAATAAAAATTGTTTGGGTTTTATTAACCTCCGACCATCACGAGATCTCAGTTCGGGGCGAACTACTAGTTAATACTGTTTAATGTAGTTAACTTAAAAAACTCTAGACTTTAGGTACAGTTTTCACTTCAAAATTACGGATTTTAGATGCTTGCCACAAAAATATTTTTTTTAAGAGCCATACGTGTAGCTAAGAACCAAATGGTATGGATATTTTAGAGGGCCAGGCGGGTTTCCTTTCACAGGAATTAGCACGGTATTCATGTCTTGCTAGGAGGGATTTAAAATACCTCTGACGCGCTGTGGCCAACACGCCTCGTCAGGCACGGCAAGTTGACGGATAACAGTGGGCGCCACGGCCTGAACGGAAAATCCTATTTATTCTCTTGGCGTGGAACGTGTTAAAACGTGATAGATCCTTAAAACGAAGTTGTGGGCAGGGTCTGCTCGTTTTATATATTTTTATCGAAAAACCTATAATAGGCATGTCCAATATAGGTTTTACAATATCGGACTTATTATATTCCGGTATCGGCGGCGAGCGGACCGGACGTGCGATCGAGCTTGCTTCCTCTCACTCGTTCGAAACATCGCATAGATATTTAAAATATCTATGCTCTATTCGCACGAGTAAGAGGAAGCAAGCTCGATCGCACGTCCGGTCCGCTCGCTGCTTGATTGAACTTTGATTTAGAACCTTATTTCAGACATAAGACGGTTTCATTTTAGTTTTCTTCCTGTCATACTCCCGCTCAAAATAAAAATATTGGTATTATTGTCTTTCTTCATTTCTGAAATAACTTTCTGATTTTTTCAGATAGTATACCTAATGATGGAAAAAGTGGAGTAAAATTATAGACATGAATAATTTGATAAAAAGAAAAACTGTTTGATGATTTGCGAGAATAAACATTATTGACAAGGTATAAAGTTGATATTGCAATATCATTGTGTGCTTACTACCAATAATTAATACCAATACAATATTATGTAGGTAGGTACCAACTTCCGCTCTGCGTCCGACAATCCGAAAACGAAAATAAGTTATTACCGAAAATAAGTTATTATTTGCTAGAAAGTAGGTAAATCATATTGCAATATAGGTACTTTCTCTGAATGTATTTGTTTATGTATATACATTTGTACCTACTTTAGTATAATTTCATGACTCAACAAAAGTTAAAATTATTTAGGTATGTAAGTAAGTAGGTACATAGTAAGTTTTTACCTATCGAGGAAGGTATATAATCCCCGTTTTTTATTTCAATAAAATATAGTCTATGTTTCAATCCGGTAAAAGAGCTTCTGAATGGTTTCATTGAAATTGGTCCAGTAGTTAAGGCGTGATCCGCGAACAAACAAACAGATATACAGACAAACTCGATGTATAAGAATCGTTTAATTAGTAGATCTGCATATTTAGTTTATCCATATCTTTAATTTTGGTTTTTGGCATTTTTACAGTTGTATAATATTAAGAAATTTTGGATCCGTTTTATGTGGTAAATTAACTTTAGTTGTTATTGCGAATGGCAAGGACAGTTGCAAAGCTTAATTTATAATTGGATTACCTTGAAGAGCTTAATAAATGTGTCCTACCGTAGGCGACAAATCACGGCGCGGCGGCCTAGCGACCAGCATCTATAGAGTTCGTAGACCCCAGACGGATTTCAATTTCCACGTAAATTGAAGGTATAGCTAAGCTTTTTAGTATTTCATTATCCTGCTGGCTTTTTGCATTCTCTTTGCTGCTGGTACTCAGCGCCCTCTGGCCAATTGCACGGATTATTTTTCAAATAAAACACTAAGCTCGTTGCGTCCCTGGGTCGTTAGGTACTCCAACTCGATTGGTTTGTTATAAGCTAGGCTTTTATTTCAGCTTTTTACAATATGAAATGAAATTAGTATAATAACTTTGACAGGGATCTGAAAACCAGCGTCGCTTCACATCGTGAAGCGGCATCAAGCTGAGATGCAACCTTTTTGGCATATGCACCGGCACGACAACAACTTGTTTTTTTTTTTTTGTACAATATAGGCAACCGTT
Source organism: Eulithis prunata (assembly GCA_918843925.1). Classification (NCBI taxonomy): domain Eukaryota; kingdom Metazoa; phylum Arthropoda; class Insecta; order Lepidoptera; family Geometridae; genus Eulithis; species Eulithis prunata. Next base: position 12,208,824 of record OU974006.1, read on the forward strand.
TGACCACAATCTCACCTGCTGTTAAGCAATGACGTGGTCGACGATGTAGCACGGTTACCTAGAAGATACCTATTCACTCTACTCTTGAAAACTTCCAAATTATAGTCATTCGGGAACACAGACGCCGGCAACGAGTTCCACTCTTTGGCTGTCCGCATAATAAATGTAGACGCAAAGCGTTTAGTGCGGATAGGTGGCATATCCACCATGAACGGGTGTCTCGTTTCCGTACGCCTAGTGGTCCGGTGATGGAAAGGGGAAGGGGGAACTAGCTCAAACAGTTCCATTGCACACTCCCCAAAATGTATCTTGTAAAATACCGACAGGCTAGCTACTTTCCGACGATGCTCGAGGCTCAGGAGCTTAGCCTCGACCAACGCATCGTTACCAATGAGCCTTTGTACGTAGGTATTACCTAAATATGTAGGTATATACCTGTTGTCTATTGTCGCTATCTTTCTATCCTTGACTTTAGTTACTGCTGTGCTTGTGTATGTTATGCTGTCCAAAATAAATGGTTTTTCTTTTCTTCTACTTATGAATATAGGCTAGGTCGGTATTTATTTCTAAAAGGATCAATTGCAGTTAACCAAGCGTTAGTCCGCGTGAAATCCTGTATAATATGGTATGTAGGTATGCAGGTATCAGATGGACAATGAGCTTGTTGCATCATTTTTTATCATAAAAATACATATCAGTAGAAGTAGGTATATAACACTATTCGTAGGGTTTTTATTGATACATTTAAAATAAAATACGTAGCAGGAGCCGCCGCCGCCGCGCAGTTTTCAGAAATGAATTTGGGGTAGAGTGCCTAAAAGTTCATGTAAACGTCAAACTTACGGCATTCTTTGCTCTTGATCCTTTTACAGTTTTATAATAGTAGGTATAGATACCACAATTGACACTGGTAACATTGTTTGTCGAAATGACGGGCAGAGGCCATAAATAGAAGAAGGAGAAGAATAAGACTCGACCGAGGTGCGGTCGTGTATAAGTAAGGAACTTTAGGCAACAATTAGATACGGTGTTGATGAACGATTACCAAATAAATGCTCCGGGGACGGACCTTTCTTAGCCGCGGGGCGCGTCAAGTTTGGCAATCATGTTTGGTTATTACCCGATAACTTAGCTTCGGCATAACTTCATAAGTGACCGCGGATGTTAGGATAGGGTGTCGATGTCGATCAATATTTCGGATTCGATAATCTGAATACGCCGCCGATACTACACAGAATCTCTTCTAGGCTCTGGTCGCGAGGAACTGGCGGCATTTAGAAGCGAATCTTTAGTTATAAGAAGATTCTAAATGATCCTTGAACGCATGTACATATTCGAAAGTAAGTATACTAAGCAAATTCAGTAAATATTTTGCCAGTGTAATAAGCCCTGAGTTGGTTTGTTGGAGTGAGTTTTCGAGGTTCGCGTTATTGGTCAAATAGGAAACTTCTGTTGCTTATTTACTCTCTCCCTTGTAATAATCTATCTATCTATATAGGTACATTACATACAAACACAAACCAGATTAAAAAATCTATGTAAGTAATATGTAAAACAAAGTCTTGTTAGTTACTTAAGTACCTACACCATTTATAACTCAAAAAACGGCTGGACCAATTTTTATGATTTTTGTGTTTTTGTAATTATATTCGTCCGGTTTAGGATAATAAGGTATTAAAATATGATATTCATCAATAAAAAAAAATATCATTAAAAAAAGATCAGTCTAACCATTCATTTGTTATCATCTTTCCCGGCCGATTTCGGCAATGGTGACAGCATTTAAACTCCTTTTCATTTGTCTGATTTTAAACTCCTTTTCATTAAGAAAAAACAAACTAATATAGAGCGGAATGAAGAGTTCAGTATAGACCGTACGTCTCCCGAACTTCTGTCGGACTTTGTTCAACTGTCACACGATACGTAGGTATGCACATGCACGCGATCTGAATAATTGCCGCTGTTCTAGTAGTTAGGTAAGTACTTATAGTAACTCACGCGATACATTCGTTCCGTTGCATAATCATTGTTTGTTTACCTACTGATGACGCCGAGCTCCGGCACGTGTAAGCTCCTCACCAAGGTCTCTTATCACCGCAACACTCCCATCTCTTACCAGTACATTGCTGGTTCCGGCAGACGCTAACTGCGATGACTTTGCGCAAAAACGACAGTGAGTGCTAGACTGTTCCATAAAAACGTTGTAGACATTTGTGTGGTGAGTATCACAGGACAGGTTCAAGGACGTGTGATGTCACCGTGTGCACTTTTGGTTGAGAACAGCAAACGTTTATTGCAATGTTGTAAATAAAACGTTTGTTGAGAAGAATTTCCAACATTATATTATGTAAGAGATAGGTACATGCAATACAAATAAGAGTATTAATTATCTTGAGCGAAGCGAACGATGATCTTAGTGTTAACTTGGCCAAATCGGCGTTGTGTATAATATGCTTGTTAGAGCATTACTTTCGAACTGCTTATCCGGTTTTCATAGAATTTGTTACTGTTTCCCTGTTAATGAATACTCAATGTATACTCGTACACCGTGTTTGTATTTGCATTGGCAAGCAGATTCGAGCTCGGCTCGATGCTTCATTGGAAGAGACAAGGGCATTTATCCCCCGTGACGTTGTCTGTTCGTGACACAGCTATGCTGTAGTCCACTCATACAGATCTCCTACTTACATAACTAGTAGTTCGCCCCGAACCGATATCTCGTTATAAATGTTTCCAAAAAATAACACAGGTTTAGGTACCTAATTTTATAAAACAAAAAAAAGTGTAAGTTGTGTAGTAATTTAAGTGTAAGTAAATATGCATGATCGATCATGAAAATCTCTTCATCATTGCTTATCATCATCAGACTTTCGGAGTATGAAATAACACAGAGAATTCACCTTTTTTTACAAAAAAACCGCATTCAGTCTAGTCAGAGCCTTTCTTTCAGAGCTAGGAGCCCTAGGAGGGCACAACAGACAGACAAACAATGCCGGCAAGCTCTTAAAACTCCTTCCGCCTTTCGGTAATAAAACGCAAAGAATTTTTTTATTTCTTCAATATCGTTTATCGCCTTGTGATAGTGAGTATCAGCACCCCTTCGCAGCAGGTGAGACACTCCCTCCCCTAACAATACGGAATGGAGAAATTATGCCAATTTGTCAGATTATTAACGGGCCGCGGTTCAAAGAGTCTCAGGAAGGTTTAACATAGAAAATAACAAAATATGTTTGCGTTCTTATCAATTTGTTATTTGTAACGATGGAGAAGTTCAAAATCCAATCAACTCTCGCAGTATAGTTTTGAGTCTTTCTCGTATAGTAGGTATGGTACTGCAACACACACCACCCCAATACACCGTTTTGTCTTCCAACCACGAAAGAGGACAGCATAAACAACTCAGCCAACTCGACTTGGCTCTTCTATGCAGTATACTAGTAGTTCGCCCCGAACTGAGATCTCACGATGTTCCCAAAAAATTAAACTGGAATCTAATTCATCAAATCTCAGTAGGTAAGTACCTACTTTGAAATTTGATATTCACCCCTCCATCCAAGGTCTGGTGATGACCTGCAATGATTTGTAAAAAGGATTATGCTTGAGATTTCTTAAAACTGATTTAAGGAGCTGATGAATATTCTTATGACATGGAAAGAGCTCCACCGATTTCAATTTATACATTAGGTGCATTTAGAAATAACATATTTTTATCAAACATGGCTAAGAACATCTGGCATCTGATAAATGAACAAAAAGCACGATCAAATCGAAGCCTTACTTTCAGAACTACGAGGACAGACAGGCAGACACACAGTGCGGTCAAACTTATAGCACCCGTTCCGTTTTTCGCGTCGGTCGGAGGTTCATAAAACCCAGTTTTTTTTAAATAAATTTTCATTAAACTTTGTAAAGTAACTTTGCATCGATATCACATTCTAGCTAAGTACAGTACAGTCGTACCCGAACTACAAAGTAGCTCACGTATACTGGTTTTCCCAACTTTATAATTTCTACTAGGTACAGTGTTCCGTCCGAGAGAAAGAACCTTTGTTGTGTAAAGTTAAAAATTTGCTTTATTTTTATTATAAAAACCAGCTCTTCAGTATCAAAAGCAAATGTAATATAAGCTCCCATTCGTAAGGTTTTTAATGATGAACAGATAGTACCTAAGCATTTTATATTGGTATACAAAATTATTACACGTCTCGCTTATGTACAATACAATTATTGTTTTATATCCTAGGTATAAATTAAAATTCTATTAAATTTATTTCAATAAGAAATTAATTAAATTCAATAAAATTCATTAAATTAAAATGGCATACCTAGGTAATCTTAATCAAATAAATTGATTTAAAAAATATTTTTAATTTTATATTTCGTTTTGGCCCTACATTATGTAGGTCCTTAACTTTCAAAATATTTTTTTCATATACTGATTACCGACTACATTTGTATTTACTACTAGCTGATACCCGCGACTTCGTACGCGTGCGAAACTTTCCACCAAAATATCTGTCAAACAGCATACGATGAACCTCGTAGCAAATGGCTGCTTTTGGTTTAGAAAGTTCAAGCTGTCTCTAAGAATCCACGTCATTGATTTGAATGAATGGTATAATATAAGTTTCATTGAAATTGGTCCAGTAGTTAAGGCGTGATCCGCGAACAAACAAACAGACAAACTCGATTTTCGGAGTCAAAATCGGTTATAATAGTTCTGCATATTTAGTTTATCCATATCTTTATAAATTTCAACTCTCTAGCTTCTATGGTTTACCTCTGGTGACAGACGGACAAACACCACAGTAAGACCATAAGTTTTCCGTTTTTTTCCAAAACTAGACCGGAACACTAAAAATTTTTAAAACGCTCATTACTAGATATTTAGTTTCCACACATGGCTACTTTCTGCGTATTTCGATCCACTTCGGGTAACTTGTAAAGCTCAATCAGAATGAAACGGAAGTAGAAATAACTCTCACAAATGAATTAGGTGAGATGTTCTATGAAACAACTTGGTTTAGATGAGGGGTGACCAATGTAACTATGAACAAATCCGACAGCCGCCGCGTTGCGTAAACCTAACGTATTCGAATCATATTGCGCGTCAATGCCAGCTCGGCTGCCAACCGTTGGAGCGTCACCGCGCAGTGTATCTCGGAAACGGAAACGAAGCGTTCCGATACGTTTACGATTGTCATAATTATTTATTTGTGATCAGGGCCTGTGCATTACAACTTAATTTGAACCACCCTTAACATAAGTATACTTAATTTATTTATTTTACTTATATTATATACTAAAAATCCAAACGTTAAAAATATAATAATGTTCTACAGAGATAGATAAAAATTGCGGTGGAAGTTGTAAAATGCAAAAACCAGTTTAATGTTTGCTTCCTTAAAAAAATATATTTCATTGATGTTGGTGGTGGCAAAGCGCAGTCAGAGGCGGAGCCCGCTGCGGCAAACAGGCGTGCCCACAGTGGGCGTGCCCGCGGTACCACGGTCATCGAAATAATAACAAACTCGCATTACTTTCACTAACAACCGGCATCAACTGCTATCTCCTGAAACTAGCTGAAACTGCTATAATATTCTTAACAGACCAACGTTTCCTGCAGGAAGCTCGAAATCTAACACTTTCCGGAGTTCTGCAATAGATTGTAACCTAAAGCCTTATGCGTGTGGCATAAGGCTTTAATCACAAATAATCAATAGATGAAAGCTTTTTGGCTCCGTACGAAAAAGCATCATTATGCATTTAAGGTGCATTGTTTTCCATTTTATCTTATAAGTACTTACTAAGTATTCGTCTCTAGGCTGAATTCGACAGTACCATGGTAAGGGCTGTTTGCCGCCATGATGATAGCTGGCGAGATGAACCGCACATCGAAATCGCGTCACTCGAGTGCGGCTGGCACGGCGAGCGGTCGTGCATTGTCCCCGGCAGAGAGCAAGTGGTCGCCTCTCGCGCGTCTAGCTTCGCTATCGTTTACCGATCCGATATTCCGCGAAGTTGGTGAGACAAGTCGCAGAGATGTCACGCGACTCGAAGCTGCCTCCGGAGTACATTCCCTACCTGCAAATCATGTATGAGCAGCCGCAGCCGCCGGTGGTGCACCCGACGCCTCTTCACCATCACTTTGCGCCCTACCAGATGCAGCAGCAGCACCACCAGCCGCAACAACTGTAAGTTCTACATAATAATAAGAAAACAAAGGTCAAGTGCGAATACACTCGCCCACCGAGGCGTCCGATCCGAAGCAAACCTGTACGTATACAGGGTGTCCCACGGCTATGCCAAAGTATCTTTAATAATGTACATAGAACATTTTACTGAAAGAAGACTTCATTTGGATTTTAAAAACAATTTAAACTGCATTCTAAGAATTTTGAATAATTGCCTGTCTGAACCGGGAATCGAACCCACCAAATTGTAAAAACTTAACACCCAATTAAAAGGCTCAATCGTAAGGATTATTTTTTTCCAAATAACATAGCATCTTAAATAGAAGGAAGTCAATGAAATTTAACATTTATAATTTAAAGAAAATTAGCCTTTCCTATTAATTTGCCCTGTTTTTTACTTTTTTCAAAAACTATTCAAGTTAGATCCTTCGTTCTCTATTTCCTGTAAAATACAGATCTTTTTCTATAACATACAATTATTCAAAAAATTTCGCTCTATAAACTTCTGAGACAAGGAGGGGGGGGGGGGGGGACAAGGTCATTTTAGGACTTTTTTCAAGTCATAATAACTATGCACCATAGGTATATAAAATCCAAATCGTCTTAGAATGTACAAAGCAACACACCTTTCAAATAATTGATACTTAACTTAATCCGGTGTCTACTATAGCTTGAAATTTTTACCCCGTAAGTAATCTTCCTCACTTTTTATACAATGCTGACAAATAATATTTATAACAATTCCAAATTTCAAGTCAATAGCTCTATTAGTTTCTGAGATAATATTATATGGTTTGTGACAGACGGACGGACGGACGAAGTCGCACCACAAGCACCGCAACACAATCGAAAGCCTACGGGATCGGAACCCTAAAATGAAGAGCCTTCTAAGTGTTATATCTCTCTTCTTCTTCTCTTTATGGCCTCTGTCCGTCATTTCGACAGACAATTTTGCCAGTGGCAAGATATTTGAAATAGTATCGTCGGTCGGCTGTCGTTGGTTTTGAAATTAAAATAGTGGATTTTCCCTTCGAAACTTGTAAACGAATTTTAACATTCAGGGAAACCATTTTACATTTACACACATTTATTCCACTGGCTCACACGTTATGTTACGACCTCAGGTATTATTAGTTAAAATTCCACCAAAAGTTTACAACAATTCTCACAATAACACAATTCAAATAAAAAATTTAAACTATGTATTTTAAAAAAATTGCTAATGTTGTTTTTTTAACTCTAGTCCATGTTATATCCTCCGTCCGGACTGAAGTTAAAAGACACGTACAAGGGGCGTCCAATGTTTACTTAAAATGTGAGGTCTTTTACTTTTGCATAAAACTAAGCCGTTATCTAAGGTTACAAATATAAAATTTCACAAAATTGTGATCATTAGTTCGCTAGTTATCCTTTAGTCATCCAAAAACAAAACGTTCGACGCGACAATGTTGAAGAAAATCGAGCACCGTGCTGTCATTGAATTCCTTACAAAGCAAGGAAAAAGTCAAAAAATCATTCACGAAGAGATGGTGACTGTTTACGGAGATTCTGCACCTTCGTTATCAACAGTTCAAAAGTGGTCAAGTGAATTCAAAAAGGGTAGACAGAGCATCGAAGACGACCCTCGCTCGGGCGGGCCGATTTCCGCCACGCAGAGGAAAATATGAAAAAGTTGGAAAACTTGTATTGTGCCGCCGCGCCGCCGGTGTGTTGCTTCTTCGCGACAATGCGCCAGTTCACACGGCACGCATTGCCAAGGCTGCTGTGCGAGATTGTGGATTCGAAAAAATTAATTACCCGGATACAGCCCGCACCTAGCCCCTAGTGATTTTTTTTAATTTCCTAATGTTAAACAAAGACCTTCGTGGAAAGCTATTTTCTGACGATGAAGAGCGGAAGGCGGCTATAAATGCATATTTTTCAAACAAGGAGGAAAGTTATTTTTTGTAGGGCATAGAAAAGTTAATTTCGAGATGTAACAAGTGTAATGAGGTTATGGGAGATTACATTGAAAAATAAAAAAAGAATTGATTAATTAGTGGTTTTTTTCATGCTTTTACCGAGAATACATTGAACGCCCCTCGTATGTCGTACGTTTCGTTTCTCACGCTATCTTCTTCTATAAAAAAAAGGTTTGGTTGATAGCCGCTGTGGCTACTGAAAAAAAAGACGCCAATTTCAGACAATGCCTTTTTAAATAGTACCTACCTAGTAGTTACAACCCAGTTTTCACAAAGGTTCTTTTATTCTGAACATAACAGTCAATTGGCATGGACAATTTAGTTTTTTTATTGTTATTTGGTAAGGATCTGTGTGATTTTTCAGGTCGGTTGGTAATATCGTAAATTTGTTATAGTCAATACAAATAATAAATTTTGTAGTTGTTGTAGTATTTCAAATAGCCTTGTGATCTCTACGGAAATAATAATATAGAACGAGAAAACTTACAAGTACAGTATGGATGGAATCGTGACGCTCTTGTAAAGTTTTCCGGTTACACTTATTTGCCAAAAGATCCGGCACTTCAGGTTGAGTGCCTAATACCTATATGTATAGTGCAAAGACTACGAAGTTCTCCAACTAAAATTATTTTCGCCTAAGATTTTGCAACCGTCCTTTTTATGAATTTAGCAAAATCTTTTATTACTGTAAGATCAGAGCCCCAAAAAGAATGTACCAAATGGCTATAAGTATAAGTAGCTACCTTTAAATGTAATACCGTTAGGTACATCTATAAAGTAATCGATGCCTTGTGTTGTGTAATCCGAGTAACTAGTAGGTACATCCGTATACCTACCAAATTTAATGAAGATCGGATGAGCGGCTTAAAACATCTCGTCGAACAAACATACAAAGCATTTTTGTCCAAGTTGTCACTAAGATCTCGTTCGCTTTGCTCACTCGATCAAAAATTGGCACACCCAGTATAACGCGAGCTACCACTTCTTGGAGTTTCAATGATTTTGAAAATAAATACATTTGCTTACCCTATTGAGCGGGGTAACTAATGAAAGCTCTTCATATAGATTTTATTAAAATAACTTGTCTAAGAATACATTTAAAACAGATTTTTCTCAAAGTCAAAATCAAATATTTCAGAACACCTGTATCACTATGGTTTCATGAAAAGAAATATTATGTAGGCTATGAAATCGAGAAATAAAATAAAATTGTAGACTGACCTGAACCATATCGTAATTGAAATACCTACAATTGGTAGGTCATGTTACATTGGTTCCTATTGAAAGTGTTCATTGTACATGGGTTTCTTAAAGATTCTAAAAGTGAAAACTAAATTAAACATATTTACTTTATACACCATGTAAGTACCTACTTAAAAACACAGGTAGGTACCATACAAAACATCCCCGTTTCGGTGCGGTAACATAATATAGTACAGTGTGCAGACAAGCCCGCTCCCTAACTAAATCGGCACAAAGGGAGCGCGCCAGACGAGATCATTATTGAACGATATTTGTGCAGATGTACAAATATTGTTCAATAATAGCAAGGTATTATAGCTTTTATAGAATGCGTCCGTATGTCAAGGTACATTTGTAAAGGTGGATTAGCAATCCTGGCCCCTACGTTTAGGTGTGTAGGTACTTGTGTGTAACGTCTGATCGATGGCGGGGCTCGTTAAAACAACTTCTTATACATCTAGGTAGGTACGTACAGTTTAACGGGGCTTAAAAAGTTAAGCTTCAATTAAAATAAGAGCCGCTTATTTGAGGCTGTGATTTTCGGGTATCCGAAATTAAAGCACCGAATAAAATGCTGTTTTTGTTACAAAATCTGATAGTAGGTAGTAGTTTCTTATAGTACCTAGTCATGTCTTGTGGAAATCTCATTCTCTCCGGTTTACAATCTCATTGCAGACATAACGGATAAAACCTGTCTTTGTCAGTGGAGCATAGGTTTTTGGAATATGGGTAGGTACCTAATGGATTTTGATTTATAGGTAAATACAGTATAAGCGACGAAAGACTTGCAACGAAAGTGTGTTCGTCCTGTGTTAGGAAATAAATAAAACAAAAAGCACCTAGGGTATCTTCCAACATTAGGTGGCATTGATTAATTAATTCCAGTAGGTAGGTAGGTAGGTACCTATGTGGTTAAATATTTTACGCTGTCGCAATATTTTCATTAGAACACAGGACAGGTAGGTAGGTAGGTAGGTACTTGATTTGGAAACAGTTGTAAAGTTGTACCGAGTTAGAAACAACAAAGAAGCCTGTTGAATGCCGTGGCGTGCCGATCGTTAATTAACAACCAAATACGTACGACAATTTCATATTTTCCTTTGGAAATCCTTGTTTGTTTTTCATTTTGAAGGCATACTTTTTGTTTTTCGGACTGCTGATTATTATGTATTTGGCTGTTTGTGTTCCACTACCGAACTAAGCAGTGAAATGACATGAAGGTTCCTTTGCATGCTAAGTTGCGATATGTATATTTCATTTCATCACCATATTTATTGGTAGTTGATGTAATTAATCAAAACATCGTACAATCAGTTCCCTTTGCAGACTTTACCGTAACTATAGCAATGAACTTGCTGCGAGGCGGATTAATTAAATAATGAGTAAGCACGTGTGATTTCCGAAGTCCAGCGCCGCTGGGGCCGCCACCGCCGGCCGCCCCGAGGCACGGTGCGCGATGCGTGGTGGTGCGTCGTAAGCTCAGCCTCCCTATCTGTCACCCCATGCAATGGTAGGGGATGCGTTTTTAATTAAGTAAGCTCCGATGGTCGAAATTTATTAAAATATTCGATGCGTGCATGGATTTTTTTATTATAATGTTAGGGTAGTTACATCAAAGGCTTTTAGTAAGTGTTTATGCTCTCGGCGAGGCATTCGACCCTCACTTAGCTGTCGGTAAATTTCGAACTCTTCCCTCTGTTATTATCAAGGGGCCGCATTTTGATATTGGTCCATGTAGGCCGTTTTTTGAACTCTATAGTTTTATACTAACTTTAAGGTTCTACGATCACAAAAATAGCAATACTCACCAAAAATGCCTAAAAACCAACAAAGACATTATCCAAAATAAACCATCAAACTTTTTGACTGCCGTCTTGACTAGGTATATGAAATAACGTTTGTCCTTATTACCTATGTCCTCGTTAAATTGCAATGTGTTCATACAATATTTTGGAGAAAATTATTTTTGAAAATACTAAATTTTACTCAACAAACAAGCTGTTATTTCTACGTAAGCAAGACATTTACAGCTAAAATACACATAGGTAGTATATGTACACTAAAGATCAAATTCGTTTGTCGATACGCGTAGCGTAGTAAATGCTCTGAAATCTTCATCGTCAGACGGACGACGTCCCCTTAACAGAACTATACTTTGCAGATTTTGCAATTTCAATATTTTACTTTTGCCAAATAGTTATAATTAAACGCTTACTTCTGTATCAGCTGAGTAGAGATAACAAACAAAAGTGTAGCTCGTACCATATGACTTTAAACCGTTTCTATATAACCTCGATCAGATTTGAATTTACAAAAGGGCGATAGTGAAACTGCATTTCAAGGCTTTATATTAAAGCGGCGTTGTCACTGATGCATTATGTTGCAGGTGGTGGCGGCCTCTCTATGTAATCATGTTCATTCAATCAATAATATAAATATATATGTAATTCAACTTTGAAATCAAATACAATGAAAGCAAATGCTTTTAGAAAATATTGCTAAGTTTATTAACTTTTTTATTAAATGTTTTTACGTCTTATTTACTTACATATACTAGGTACTAATTGCCATGCTTGCTTATTTCAATTTGTGTCAACTTCTTAGTTTAACAATATTACTTTTAAATGCTTCCTTGTAAGTAAGTTGGAGAGTAATAGGTGATGACTTAGTTAGAAGTGGTATCGTAACCTTTTACTTGCGGCGTCATTTGGTGGTTTTGCCTGTAAACGTTGATGCGAGAGATGTGCTCTTTATGATTTTTCATTTTGTCGCAGTAACACCGGAAGCGCCGCCATTTTGAAAAATGAAGGAAAACTCTTCAGCCAAATTATTAGTAATGCAATATTGACTACAAATTGATACCTAAATGAAAATGAACGCCGGAGCGGGTGGCAATGGGGGTGGCGACCGATGGCCAAAGGGAAACGCAAAGCTCCCCAAAAGCACAACCCCTGTTATTAATAAACTCCATGCCAGCTTGGAACATTTACACCGTGTTTTGTCTTTTGCATTGACAAGCAGATTCAAATTCGTTCGAAAGAGACAAAACACGGTGCACTTAACTATTCGGAACTTACATCGAGTTTATTAATAACCGGTGATGTTAGGTACCTACTACAAATACCTTGTTAACGCTCGGTTTGTGCAATTGACATGGCTCCGGTCCCATATTAATGTATGCAAGAGCATGTCGATTTTTCTATTAAACTTCAAAGTATGCGTTTTGCCAATAACAGATTCTCACTTTGTAAACAATATTATAGTCGCGTTAGAAGAACAAAGCCAAAATAAAACATTAATATTAAATAAATATCTACTTTAAGTTATTGAAAGAAAGATTAAGAAAAAAAGAATTTAGTACGCAGGTAATTGTACGCATACCTATTAAGGATGGATCTGTAGGTACCTATAGTGCATGTACAAGGGTGTGTATATTTAAAAAAATGTCAGTGAAGGAATCTACGTGTAAACCTGACAGTTTTAGTAATAATTGAGTATGTATTCAATCTAGTATTTAATTGTCATTTTTGTGTAGGCACAGGCGCATGGCCATCTTCGACTGTACCTACCTATATGTATGTAGGTATAGGTACAGTTTAATTGAACACTTGTTTGAACTCTAATGCAATTTGCATAAAAGCAAGAGGAAAGGGCGCGAGCGTGCCGCGGATTGTATCACCGGACAATCAGCATAGAAATATCGATCATTATAAACATGTTTGAAATTATAAAAGTAAGTGAAATACTTACCTTACATGTTTATAAAATAAGCCCTTAAAAGATGGGAACTTTGCAAAGCTCTGGCTGCGTGTCACAGTAGGTATAGTAGTAACAGAACAGTAGTCATTGTTGTATTAATTAGTTATTTGTAGTAACGGCGGCGCGGCGGCGCGGCGGCGACGGGCGAAGCCTCCACAGTCGGTACATTCCGAATTCAGCTTCCTATACAATACAATGCCAGTTCACAATCAGCCAATTAACGAGTTTAATATAGGTACGTAACTCGATCGACTGTGAAACTGAAATATTCATACTTGTTGCTACTTATTTTTGTGATTTCATCCGGAACAATTAAACATGGCTCATATATTGTTGACTTTTGACGATATGTCGTGCACAATGTGCACATATCGACGGTCGATGGTCGATGATGTGCCAAGTGGAGCGAACTTTGGCAGACCTTTTGCATTTCATTGTATTGCTTGTCTCATAGACAAAAGAAAATCTTTTGTGTTCAGTAGGCGTAGTCGCTACCGACCCGCCCACCGCCTACGCCCAAATCCCTAATTAGCACATAACACAACACGGCATTGTTCAAAAATTCATCTTGACACACAGTTTTGTCAGCCAAATCTGCAAAGATAAGGAGCAAGTTGTAAGTAAACAAGCTGTGCCCTAAAACGAGCGCCATGAAGAACCACGATTCCCAGTTCCTATGGCTTATGCTTTGTTAAAGCCTTTTGTTACACTGCATCTCTTATTTGTTTCATAAGGGTCCAAAAGCGAGTCAAAAAAATATAAAGTCGATTTGACGTTCCTAAACCGTTTTAATTGGCGTTTTTAACTACCGACCGGAAAACGGAAGAATTGTTATATGTTTGTGTCTGTATGTGCCTTTAGAATGGAATGATGGCGAGATCTCAGTTCGAGGCGAACTACTAGTTATGTAGCAGCAAGCGTTCTAGAGGTATCTAGCTGGCTAGGTTGCATCGCCGGTCAATATGATGTGTTCCTTGCTCTGATCTATAGGTGCATCTCGTTTTCTCTCGCCTAAATAAATCAATACAGTGTTGGGTCATTCCACTGATACAGGACGTACGTACACGTCTTAACACTAGAAAGCCTACGTTACTAATAGATAGTCTTGGCATGTGACATATGGAGTGACCCTTTTGCTTTTGGTTATTCACGTGAAGCTTTGAAACAAATACTTATCGAGAATCAGTTCATTGATAGGGTGATTAGTGCCAACTATTGGGCGAATCTGCATTGTATGTTTGTGTGCCTAATATGTATAATGATGGGATCGATAGATATAAATATAAGATAATCTGTTTTATATTTCTAACTTTCGAACCGCTTATCCCTTCTTCATAGAATTTGGATTATGATAAGGTCAATAGGTCAAGGTATTGCAAAGTTATAAGGGTCCAAATGGAAGTAAAAATATTCGCTTCGTTTAGCTTCGTTAGGCCATTCCAAAACCATTTTTATGTTTATTCTAGGTTAAATTGATTATGAACTATATAGGTAGTGAAACATTGGTTTCTAACTGGGTTATGCAATGATCAGGTTTAGCCATTGATCTAGCGTAGGTGATAGTGATAGGTACTAATTAATGATCTACCGAAACATAGAAAGAAGCATATCACATCATTATAAGGTAGGTAGGTTCATGGTTTCTAATGCTTTATATGGCTACTATGTTGACTAGGTTGCCATAAACCTTTCGATTGTTCCAAAATCAAACCTCCATTATCAATATATTAGGTATGGTATTTTAGTTCTCCATCTCTAAAAATACTCATTACTTACTTACTATCAATCACCCTCTTCGTACCGTAGTTCAGAGTTCCATTAGGTACAGAAAGGGAAGGTACAGTCAATATCAAAGTTTCTTCGAGTAGTTAGGTACAGGTCGACCTTTACACGACTACCTTGAACAGAGCACATTGTCAAAGTTATAACGTGAAGTAGGCCGCACGAAACCACACAAAATCTAATCCCATTACGAACGCACCGACAGGTTTTGCGACGTATTTTGCTATTAGCACCTACCTACCTACCTACGACAGTGCTCGAAGACTTCATTGCGATTGCCAAGATAAGTCTCACATTTCCAAGTCTATTCCACCAGATTAACCAGCGTTCTTACAAGAAACCGTTAAAAAAATATATTCGGAGCTAAAAGGGCACAGACAAACACACAACGGTGTCAAACGCGTTTATTCGTCCAAGTGTCAAACTTATAACACCCCTTCCGTTTTTCGGCTGGGGACTAATAATGAGCAATTATTCTGTTGACTAGAAAGTTGTTCTCAGATCAGACAAATCCCGAGTAATACTCGTATAAGAGTGACAAATCACTATGCCCATACCTAACCTAACCCCCCTGCTAATATCGTGTTTGTTAGCTCGCTGCACCGATATGCTTGTGTGGTGGTAGCTCTGCAGGGGGTGGTCGGGAGGGGGGAACACATAGGCAGTAAGGTATTCCAATTATAATTAACTGAAAGAAAATCCTGAAAATAGGAACGGCGGCGGCGGCGTCACGGCAACGTGACGCGGAAACCTTGTAAAAAGTTGCATTGAAAAATTGGTCTTGATAGAGAACTTCTGTCAACTTTCGCCTTTGCGGCTTCTCTAAGAGAAACCGATTAGCCTCCACGTAAGGTTCAATATTTTGAGATGCAAGTACACGATACTGTTTGCAGGGGCTCTACGCCCTCTAGCTTTGCCATGGTCAGCTTGGCGTGGACGGACACTAATTAATTGTTATTAATCCGGCTGGCAGGGAGGATACGCCATTTGATACAGGGCCGCAGGCAGTCGGCGTCGTTTTCCGTTTATTTTTGTACATTACGCTACCTACCTGTTATTGAATTGTTATAATAATAATAAATATTGGTATACTGTAGGTACAGGTAGTAGTAACAATAGTGATAGGTAACATTGCTTCAGTCGGATTAAATGATCGATGCGATAGGTACTGTCTGTCGGCCGGTGACCGCCCGCTGTTTGAATCTGTAGGCTATGCTACGGTATGGAGGAAATGATTGCGATGTCAAAAGCACTGCTCTGTTCTCTGCCCCTTAGCTGATGTAAACGCCACGTCGCACATCGTTGCGTTATCATATAAATACAAGTTGGAATATTAAAAGTATCTGAAGTAGTTTACATTTTTTTAAAGCCCTCGTCCATGAAAATCTCCTTAGATGCTCTCCAGTTTTAGTTATTTGTCTCATAGGCTTCATCATTGCTTGTGTATGGAGGACTCCGATTCGTCAAATCTGAATACTTTGAGATGAACTAAAGTGTTTCAAACTGCAATTATGCCTGAGTTTCCTCAAAACTGGTATTCAGAGCCGACGAAAATTCTAATGACTTGGAGACGGCTCTACCTATTTTCACCAAACATGGGTAGGAAAAAAAACCATTCTAGATAACTTAAGTACCTTTTTTTTCCAAAAAAACAGCATTTAAATGGAAGCCCTTCTTTTAGTTCCGTTATTTGGGTTAGGGTAAAAAGTACTAGTTGTACTAATAAATTATCGATACCAGTAGAAAACAAGTTAGTTTTTTCAAACAAAGTTGGTTTGCGTTGGATTTTTAATTTAACATCTCGCCAAGCTAAAACGTTCTACCTTATTAGTGGAAATAACATGATGTAATAAGTTAGGTCAATCTTTGTCGTTCAGTCAAGTAATTTATGAAGTATATTTAAATACATTTTTTTTTTCTAAATCTGGAAATACAGTTCTTATTTGTGATCTGTAATCAAATCGGTGACGCGAGTAGGTATTTATTATTATATCCTAGCTTCCGCCCGCGACTTCGTTCGCGTCCCGTTGGATCTCGTTGATTTCCCGGGATAAAAAAAGCCTAGGTATTTGTTTATCCAGGTCATGGACAATATTCCAAGTTTCATCCAAATTGTATCAGTAGTTTTTGCGTTAAAGAGTAACAAACCTCCGTAGGTACATCCTTACAAACGCGTTTATAATATTAGTGGGATTGTGATCTATACAGTAGTACAAGTTTATTAGTATTGAATGAACTAGCGAGACTTGGGTATTTTCACACTCGAAGCAACTACCTAATATTCTGTGCTAAAAGGAATAAATACTAAAAAAAGGTTGTTCTCAATGTTCGTTCGTTTTATTAGTAAATTAAACCAATAAAACGTCATTAGCGGAGAACAATTTATAAATAATAAAACCTTATCAAATTGTTATCTATAGGTAAACTATTAAAGAAAAGGAACGCATCTTAGAAGCGATAAGTATATAGCAATCAGTGCATATTTATAAATGGAGCTATCTAAACGACTCTCCGCTGCACGTCGTCGTCAGCGGCGTTACGTTACACGCGGAGCACGGACTGTGCGAAATCACTTCAATAAAACCAATAGCATTGCCTACTTGTACAAATAGCAATACAATAGAAAAAAAATCGGCCAAAGGGTTGTAAAGATAGGTATAAGGTTATAGGTCAAAGGGACTAAAACAATAAAGTACAAAAAAAATCAAGTGTCGTCATGTCATAAGGCTTTGTTCAGACCTCTGAATAATACTATACTACGAGTAGTAGCAGTTTAGACATTTCAAAACAATTAATATTTTTGTTTCATGATAAGTAGATTTTTACCTTAACTAAAACTTGTGTAAAGTTGGGAAAACCAGTATTTCCGGTCGCTCGGCCGGCGGCCACATATCAGCTGGTATTTCTTAGATTTTCAATGATTATGTAATTCAGGTAAGACCTATGTACATCGCGGTAATGAGTCCACTATTCGGATCATTTGTTGGATTCAAATCGAGGAGAGTAAGTAGGTACAACATTCGAATTATAAGAGGATTAGATATATGCGTGGAATATAATATGTCAAGTAAAACAATGTTTAATTCAGAGAAAAAGATTTACATCCACAAACATTGAATAACCAAACAGTACAAAAACTAGATCTTTTGCTTAGACACAAAAACAATTTTATCAGACAAAATGAATAGGATTGAAAATACTTGTCAGTCTCCTCACTATACCTATAGGCTTACCATAACGTAGGTACCTACCTACCTACATAAGTATTTTTATTTTTATAGAAATCAATATAAAAATAAACATTGTATCGAGGAAGGCTTTAGAACATTTATACAGTAGAGTAGACAGTGGTGGTTTATTTATTTTCTCTAGGTTTTTCTATTATATAAAAAAATGTACTTACAATTAGTATTCTATTAGCAATCTAGTACCTACAAGGTCTGCTTACGATTAGTTTGGGACTAGAGGGATTTTCTTTTGTGGGAACATCACGAGATGTCAGTTCGGGGCGAATCACAGAGGAGGGGAGTGGGTCGTTACATTTACACGGATGATAACATGCAAAACGTGTGCGTGGGGCAGGTGAAACCCGTACAAATTCAAGTATCTGAACCGCGCACGCGTTCTGTGTGACTTGGGCTTTAGATATTACATAATATGTGTTTTCATTGTTGTAGTTCCGTAAAATAGTAGCTAATGTGAGTGATTGCGCGTCGAGCCAAGTGCACTGATAGGTGAGTAGAGCTCGTAACTATTGTGGCGCGGCGTGCGCGTTGCATAACCGCGGTAATGCCGTCCTTGTACTTGAACCGAACACTGCAACCAGCTCCTCCACTTAGTTATATGTACATAATATTACCCGTACCTACGAGACTACGAGTGCCACTCATAAAAGGGCAGGGTGAACAATAAGTAGTTTCTAACTGCTCTACTCTATAGTTACCTACCTACGAGAGTTTTTGTAATCTGATGAAGTTGTTGGGTTGGGTCTATACCTGACGTCAATGTAACAATGATCGATAACCTATGTCACTCACGTCATGACACGAGTAACCGGGAATGTACTACCATCATCGTGCTTACTACACTCAAAGCCAGAAAAACTGTATTTTCAAACACTGCATTATGATACCTAACATGTGCTTGTGCATTGGATGCCCTCCCCGCCCGCGCCTCTCATCCGCAAGTCCGCATAGACCGCCGATAACACTAGCTATACTAAGTTGTGGTGCTAAGCTAAGGTTAAGGCGGAAAATGCTTAGTTCGTACAACACCTAAAGATCTTTTACATGGTAATATTTGAAACAAGCTGCATCAAAGAGCTCATGACAGCTACTCAAAGAAGGCTAAAAATAAAAATAAGTTGACTTAGACAAGGCTTTTTAGAAAAATTGCTTATTAATATTTGGTAGACAAAGAGCCCTTGACTTAGGTATTAATGTGATTTCATGGCGCTTGTGTTTAACACAATATTGTAGGTATTCAGTATTAACCATTTCTACATTGCAACGCATCACAGACAAACCATATCTACTTAATGAATTCATATCAAACAAATATTATTACACAGTCGTGAAACCAGTATTCTCCTTGTTAACCTTGTCTTGTGTCTTTCTATGTACCTACCCTTTTCTTCTTTTAATTAAAATCCTTTTTACATATCTACTTTTCTAGTTTCTAGGAACCAAATAAAATTATGAGAGAGTAACACTGTTATAAACTAGTAACTTAACTAGTTTTTAGATAAAAATGTCAGAAATCATAGGGTGTGACGATATTACATATTATTATTATGATTATTAAAATCATTGCATCTAACATACACGTCATAATGCGCAAGTGTGCGGTGTGTGCAATAATGTTGCTAATCTATTACACAAGTATGGTTACATCTAGCTAGAAAAGTGCCACATGCTCGTATTTGGTTAGATTCGCAACGCTAATCAATATATATAAAACTCTTTTGAAGCTGACAGAGAATCAACGCACAGCCTAAACTTTAAGTCCTAGAGGTATGAAATTTGGAGGGTAGTATCCTTATATAGTGTAGGGGTGCACTAAGAAAGGAATTTTGAAACGTCACACTCTAAAGGGTAGAACGCGAGCAACGCCGCGGGCGACTGCTAGTCTCTGTATATTATTCGATATATAATAATAAATAAATAATTATTCCTGGACATATTGTAACATTTGTAACACGCGGTCGAAATCACACGGTGAGTGATGAATCAATAAACCATCACGTCACGATTACCTACCAACGACTGCTAATAATTTTAATAATATCATTCATTTATATAGTTGGTATGTAGTTGCTGCTAAGTATCATGCATGGCATGATGGACGACTTATTAAACGCATTCCCCTTTATTCATATTCGCGTGTCATTTTAGCGCGGCTTCAAAAACGTTCCAACATTAATGATGACAGAACATTTTTTAATCATCAATGATGGATTCGAGTGTTGAAATTTTTTCGAAACAACACCTAGTACTTTTGTTTTAATAGTTTTAATGGTGGAATTTTAACCAAAAATACTTAGGACGTAACATAAAGTGTGAGCCATTCGAATAAATGTGTAAAGTGGGTTCTCAGGTTTTGAAGACAAAATCCACCATTTTCTCTTCAAAACAAACGACTTGACGAATGACTTGACTTGTCTTATATTATTTCAAATATATCACTATGACGCTGACAAAATTGTCTATCGAAATGACGGACAGAGGCCATTATTTAAGAGAAGAAGAAGAAAATAGGTGACAACAGGATTCAGCAAAGCGCAGCTTTATAAGACAAAAATATGTTTACAGTTAGGTACGAATGCAAGTAATATAAATTATGTAGAAGTGGCTAGAACTAGCTAAAGTGTTTTAAGTTGGCAAGCCTAACATGCGACGACGTAGTCAGCTGTACAGTACAGAGGCAATGCCAAGGCTAGGCAGCGCGCGCGCGCCGCTACTCTCGTGTTGACGCCGCGCCATCGCATCGGTTGCACTCGTCACGTTGGAACACTTGCCATGGACTTCTCACGCTTGCTTAGGTAGGTAAACATATTCCCTGTCATTATGTCGTCAGATTTATCTTGGATCTAACAAAAAACCGCGTCTCTAACTCGTGTTTTGGATATAACTAGGTTTTTTCATATTATATTACGTAACATATTTAGCACCTCCACCGAGGTCTAACTATTAGACTTTCGCTAAACCGACCCCACCCCAGGTTTAACTCGGGTCTAACTCAGGTCTAACTTCAGATTTGTCATGAAAATCAATTTGGCGACTGTTGTTTCTCAATTATTTTATATTATTTACTACGTCGGTACTGTATTTTCGAAAATATATTCGACATTGATAAAATCATTAATAGTAGGTACCTACCTACCCCTTGTTTGGCCTTGTTTTGTCGCTAAATTCTTTTTTGACTTCATTTACTCATCAGGTCTGAGTGAATGAATGAATAATTTCACAAAAGAACGGGTTTTTCTAAAACTTCGTTGAAAGTTTTACACAATCACGTCTCAGTTTTAACTCGAGCCTAACTTTAGGCCAAGCCTAGCTAGGCCGGGTCTAAACCCCCGAAAAATCCAAGATAAAACATGAAACATAATTAGACCGATTACTTTTTTCCACTAATATTATACTTATTATTACATTAGGAGGCAAACCTACTAGGTAGTAACCTCGGCAGTTTTATTTGATCTCTGCTGATCGTATCTTTCTTTTGTTGCGAACTAGGCAGGTATTAAATATAGTAGGTAGGTACTTACTTGATTGTTATACCTACTAGCTATACTTTTTTTTTCCTATTTTTTGGTGTCGGTACGTAAATGTCTACATTAAATCTGCTCATTACTTGAAACTATTTTATTATTCACTACATTTTATCTTTAACTCTACCGTATCGACCGAGGCTTCAATCGCGCTTATAGTACTTTACTTACCTGACAAAGTACGCTAACTGTGATTTAGAATCATGCCCAGGAGGGTTCGTGACTAATCGACGTTTGTAATGTAGTGAGTGATTATCCGACTGTGATGCGAAGAGTGCGAGTTACATTTCGAGGACGGGATACGATACGATACGTATCTGGGAAAAATGGGTGTAAGAGTTCATTTAATACGAATTGCAGTTTTAATACCTAATGCCAGAATATATGTTTATTTAATAGGCAATTATGCCATGTGACTGCACTTTACCGCACTATATGCACCATACATGAGTACTGAGTAGTATTCCTGTTCACATTTGTAACGCAAACAAAAACGTAGCTAGTTATTCTAGGTCACGGGATTAAGTCTGATTCCAAACATCTGAATCGGCTCAGTGTCGAAGCTGCGACTTAACATTTTCACGTGTGATGTAGGCTGTATCTGGGGGTCTTCTTTTTCTGGTTTATTGTGAGCATTCCAGTACAAATTAATAAATGAATGTAGTGTTCCGAGGGTGATGTTAGTTTAAAAATTCGCTTTATGACCAGCTGTGTTCCAGTGTGGAATTTTTAATGACGGCATAGGTTAAGCTGGACTCATACCTAACAATTGTGGTTTACCTATATTAAATTTCTCGAATAAGATAGTTAACTTTAAGAGGTGAAAGCTATAGGACTTTCACTTGATGAGACCATAGTGATACAGGTTTTATGAAATAAGAAATAGCCATTTATGAAGGCTGAAAGACGGAGAAATCCGTCTTTGAATTAAATATTTCGCACCTAATTATTTTTTCTTCAACGAGGTATTTTTAATAAAAAATCTGAGTATGAGGCTCTTTTAGTCAAGTTCTCTAAGCTTTCATTTAATACCCCACTCAATAGGGTAAAACAACATTTTTTTACATATCCCGCTTGATCTCTTTAATAGTCTCCAATTTTCAAAATATTGTCTTCTATACCTACAAAACTTCATGGGTTAAAAAACAAACAGAGATGAGGTATATTAACAGTTATGTGGAAGGAACCCTTATAGTATCATCCCACAGTCGAAAACTGTCAAAATATGAAGAGCTGCTTACATGTAAAGGACGAGTGAACAAGTCACATTGTTTGTATATACAGGAGCAACCCGAGCGCGGCGACGTTCGAGATGACGACGGCGGCGAGGCTAGCGGCGGCGGACAGCGTGCGGGCCGTCGCCAGCGGCGCTGGCCTGCACCCCATGCCATTACTCGACGCGCACAAGAAGGAGCCGAATCCGTAAGTAGTACGGACTCCGCGGACCTGGCTGGATCCCTTCACTACAGCACCTCGATAACAATCGCCTAGCTCTGAAGCCAAACTTTTCACAATTTACCAACACACAAATTTTAATAATACCGACTGAGCCCTTCTGCTTCGTCGTCATCGTCATCGTAATGTTACGATCGGCAGACGCACAAGTGCAACGATTAATAAAATTTGTTCAATAACTAAAACTAGACTCTCTCTAAAAAGTATGACGCAAGAAAATATTCTCATCTGAAATTGTTATGTACTTTAGTAATGTTTAGAGTTTATAGGATAACCGTGGTTATATGCCACATTGCTGTACCACTCACTACCGTTCGAATGTATTTTTTTGGTTATGGGAGGTATTTAATATTTATAATTATTTATTAGAAAAGTAACTTAACAGATCGGCAGGTAGCATACGACCACGGCTATCCTCTGAACAGCACTCAAAACTGAATGCTTCATTTTATGATCACTTTTAAATAATAATCTAAAGCAGAGGTATTTATTTCTAAACAGTTGTCTGTGATATTTGTGCAATCAACTTGAATCAAACGCTTCTAGCTCTCTTTTAAAAAAAAAATCTCTCAAAAAATTAAAAACAAGCCTGAAAAATGTGGTGATGATGATGATGATGAATATAAGTACTGTACTTAAGTATTGTCACCTTTCTTTGCTCTAATTCAGTCTTCGAAAATCACCATAAGAAGCTTAAACTGACGTTTTTAGTTTATATTACTGCTTGATTACGAATCGCATTTGAAGGGCCAGAATGAAAACCGACAATGCGTGCCAAAATCACTTCTTCACGAAAGCAGCTGTCACATTCGCCGTGATTTTATTGTCACGCACGTTGTAATAAACCATGCATAGTTCGCATCATGTAAGTACATAGGTAGATCATTTACTTACATAATAAAAGGCAAAAAATAGAAATAAATTGGTGAGTTGTAATAGCACATTATCAGTTGCAAGTACCTATCAGTAAATGTCTATAAGTGAACCTGTGGGTACCCTCAGCGAAACGCTGCAATTTATCAATCAACTTGTATATGTGTCGTCTGATGATGCCAATTTGTAGAGCAGGCCTACCTACCGAACAACTAGGCCGCACACAACAAATAAATAAATGAGCCAAGTGCTGCATTCGAAAACATGCACTTTACATACAACACGACGACAAGCGGTTCTATCTAAATACAACAATTGCTCCAGGATACAAGAATTCTTACGTAGACTGTGTTCTAACTGAAACATCCAGTGTGGTGTGGTAAAAAAAAACATTTTAACCAGCGTCCACCTAATTATAACAGATTTTTATGTTTTTATTATTGTACAAAACTCTATCTTACCTCTCTCTCCACCCTGACAAATAGTGGGGTACCTACTCATATGATAGCAGAAATGTGTTAATTTAAAATTGATTCAGAATAGCCCGCAGAATAAATATACCTACCTAGTTGAGAAACAAACAAAGGAGAAAGCGTTCTCGCATAATATTAATTTCCTTCCATTTGATGTTAGTAGATATTCAGGTAGTCTAGCTGCAAACAAAGGAATAGCGTTGTCTATTTGAATAGGTACCTACTATCATGAAAAGCAAGGAAATTAATATTTTACGAGAACGCTTTCTCCTTTGTTTGTTTTCTAGATGAATATTCCAGAGAGCTGGAGCTTTTTAATAAATACAGAACACAGCTTTTCAGGTTCTGGTTTCAAATCCAGGCACTGAGCTGCATAGCTAGGATAGGATTACCCGCCGGAGGGGATGTCTTTCTACAATCCAACAAGGTCATTTAAAACTTGGGTATCGCGTAAATTTTACTACTAATTTTTATTTGTGAACTCCGTTGGCCAGTGAAAGTTTTTGTGAACACTCACCATCTTTATAATACGTGGATTGACAGACATATTATGATTTATTGGATTATAAGTATTTTTAAAAGATCGGCAACGGTGCCTTTTATGGACGACGCCGATTTCCCTATTGAGCGAGCACAGACTTATTAAGTAGACGTAACTACTGACTGATATTTTGTGCATGATGGCGCGCAATAGTGATCTAAAATTGCTGAAAGTTTGAACGATGTTTTATTGAGAAATGTGTTGTGATTTATCTTGTTACAATAAATAAAAATTTATTCAATATTACACCAGAAACGTCGGCCAACGTGATACTAACTGCTAGGCAAAGGTCTCGCCCAAACACTTGGAATCCCGTTCTTCCTCCCTGCATCTCCTTTCGAAGGCTTGCTATTTATATAATAGTTGTAATGTGTTATGGTTGCTTACAGAGAAGACTATGAGATGGAGGAGATGCATGTGTCTGGTTCCGAGCACTCTCAATCCGCCAGCGCTAATCGCAAGCGGAAATCTTCCAGCTAGTAAGTATCTATTCATAATGTACAGTTTAGTTTGATTTTTAGTTATTTTACAAGCCAAAATCATTACTTGTAATGATTATGATAAGTGTTGTTTATGAAGCACTTCGGCAGGTTTCTTTTCTATATAACACTATCCACGCCGCCGCTCGTAACTTGGATACTTACCTACACTAGTTTCTGCAGAATTTTCGTATGAAATAATTTCTGTGCTGATGTAGAGAGAGCTTGAAGGAGGGGCGGGGGGGGCTCCTTCGATTATCCTTATCCCGATGTTTATGGAGTGAAAAATTTGAAATAATTATGTGTTATAAAGAAATGCTTGACCTTTACACGAAAAATAAAGCCAAGTTTCTAACTTGCATAGTTTTTGAAAAAAAGTATGTCCATTCGCACTTGACCGGACTTGTATTTTTAAGAACGCGTAATAATATCTACGTGCAACCGGAGGTGGAGACTGGAGTGCCCGCACTAAGTAGTGCTTTGCTTGCTTAACTGATTTTAGGGTTGTCAGCATTATATTCTTCAATTAGAAAAGAAATTTTATAAATCGTTGCTCATCAACCCAACACCATAATGGGAATATCAACGGCCTTCGTCGATTATCGAACAAGATAATATCGATCTAATCATTTAGCAGCACTAGTACATTGTCATATAGTATAGATTTATTGCTTCATGTGTGTACAAGTTCTTAATGGGTAGGTAGTACAATAGTCATTACATGAGCCCCGCAGCGGCATTACAATTAGCAGGCATTGCCTGTACGCTAACAAATTAGTACTCCTCATAGATAATAGGAACTGAAATAATAGGTTAATAGGAACAGCACTAAAAATATTGGTGTCTTTTTTTCACTGACGCAACAATGAGACGACTAAAATTATAGCCGTCATTTTGTTATAATTTTAGAGCTGTCAAATTAGGTTACTTTAGTAAAATGCAACAAGAAAATCGGTACCAATATTTCATAAACATCTTTGGAAGATGAGACATTTTATTTAGTAATACCTAAGTACGATCGTATTATTAATTTTTTGTTGAGTTGTAAGCTTCGGATGAATGAAGCTCTGGTTAATAAAAAAAATACAATATTATAATGTTATAATAGGTACAATGATTCCCACTGTGTTGCACAGATAGCCAATTGTAAAAGTATCTAGCAATTATTTGGACATTCAGGGATTGTCAGCGAATAAAATATGCGAGACCAGAATGTTGGGAATCCTAACTTCGGCGAACTCGATGTTTTTTTGCTTAGTGATCTGCACGTAATATAGGCATGGTACTATGCAGTTACTAACAGTGTAAGTAGTGCTAAATAACTAGTTTATCTGCATATCTGCCGGCTGCCGGCTGCCGGCGGCGGCGCCCCTGTTCCCCCTTTACCCACGTGCAGCAAGGCAAGCTCGCCGGTTGCCATGCTCGCTCAATGCTCATTGCTCGTATCGCAATTAAAATCAGAACCCCTACATTATGAGTTCCCTATTATAAATTTGCACTAACGTTTTCTTCGATTTTTGCGTAGGTTGTTATTTGAAAGCTAAAATAAAAATAACAAATGAGAAAGTTTAATATTTTGTATGGCTGCAGAGTAATGAAGTATACATACAGCAGCCATCTCATCAAAGGATTGAGTTGAGTGGCGACAAGTTGTTTATATACGTTCCTTTTGCAAGACCCCTCTTTTATTCAGACATACTTTTATTAGCTTCACTTTTAAATAACCAACAATGGTATTGAAATCAAACTTTATTAATTATGTTTGTTGCTTTCAACCTTTTGTGTGACTGTGAGTGGCATTTACATCTGGGCGTTTCCGTGCTTCGGGTTAAACTGTTGGTTCCGACTCTAGCAGTCGCTAAGTTGCAAAGGAGGTCTTAAGGCGGCCTAAAAACTTCATCAGCAGAGTTGTCCACCATCTCATAGGTGGATAGTAAAATTGTGACTAATAGTACCTACCTACATAATAAGTTAAAACTGAGACGTCATTATGAAACACAGTTTCAACGAAGTTTTTCTCAACCCGTTCTTTTGTGAAATTATTCGTTCATTCACTAAAAACTGGCAGTAAATGAAGTCAAAAAAGAAACTAGCGGCAAAACAAGGGATAGGTAGGTACCTACGTTGAATGATTTTGTCAATGTAAATGTCGCATAAATTGTCGAAAAACAGTACGTAGTCTATATCTATCTATCTATCTATATTATTCTAAAACTAAAAAAGCCAAAAAGTAAAATTAAAGATAATATGAATAAACTAAGTATGCAGATCTACTAAATAAACGATTCTGATTCCAAAAATCGAGTTTATCTGTTTGTTTGTTCGCGGATCACGCATAAACTACTGGACCAATTTCAATGAAACTTATACCATTCGGAAGCCCTTTTTCCGGATTGGAACATAAGCTATATTTTATTGAAATCAAAGACGTGGATTCTTAGATACAGCTTGAACTCTCTAAACCAAAAGCAGCCTTTGGCACGAGGTTCAGCGTATACTCGTTGACAGATATTTTGGTGGAAAGTTTCGCACGCGTCGAAGTCGCGGGTATCAGCTAGTAAATAATAAAATAATAGAGAAAAAACAAATGACTCTAGTTAAAACTGGGGTAGGGTTGGTTCAGCGAAAGTCTATAGTTAGACCTCGGTGAAGGTGCTAAAACATGTTTCGTAATATGAAAAATCCTAGTTTAGCCCAAAACACGTGTTAGAGACAGGGTTTTTCGACAAATCCAAGATAAATCCGGTAACGTAATGAGACCGAAATTGTCTCGTCTATGATCCTGTCTTCTGTTATCGTGGCGCCACTTCAGCTTTTCATATAAATGATTTTGTAGTTCTAAGTAACCACTAGATAGGTAGGTACCAAGATATCTATGGGTGAGGCAATGCTTTCCGTGTCTAAGGAACATTCTGTAAACTTGCTTTTTCTTAATGCTCATCCTCTGTTTGCAGCGGCTCCGTCAGCGGCTTCGACGAGGGCTACGCTGAAACACGTTCTTCTCGCTCCAGCAACACCGATAAGAAGTTAGTATATAACTATACACTCAGTCCATAGGACGTGAACCACGTACATCGTACATATTGTACATAGTTTAATTACATACCCTCACTCACTATATCCATTGTCTGGTGATGGTGAAACGATACACATATTTTAGATATGTATAATACTTTAACCGACGCGAAATTTTTTGTTTAAAATTTTAATGAATCACGAGAAATTAGGATGGACATAAGCAGCTGTGTCTAGGGAAATAAGCGGAGAAAATTGTATCAATCGTACCGTATGTAAATTCATAGACAATGGTATTAAAAATTCTCGACCAATTACCATGATTACTACTAAAGTAAGTAATTTAATAATTTAACGAAAGATCGGCAAAATCAACTATGCAAAGGAGATTATGTACGAAATACAAATAAGTAATTTGTTTCCAAATATGCTCCGCACTAGGTAACGTACCAAAACACAGGAACATGAGCAGCGGAACAAATGAAAACGCCTGTAGCCCTTGTACTGTACCAGTACCTACTGTACACAGGGATTAGGTATTCATCTAAGAACAAACCAATTGTACTTTTGCAAAACTAAAATGAGATATATTAGTCACGCTGCGCTGTAGCTTAGCTTTTACTTTTTGTTTGTTTTCATCGTAGTGCATGTAGTGTGTACCTATGTATGTATCTCTCTACCTCTTTAGTCTATGCTTTCATTCAAATTATACATTGTAATTCGCGGTGTAAGAACCAGATCGTATCTGCCAAAAACTTGAAAACAGCTCTTTTTTTTCAGAAATCGTTTTTATATGTGGTTCTTTACGATGTGCCAAAACGACCTATAAAGTCAATACATCACTAATTCAATAATAATTTAAGAGTAGAAAAATTACTTTTTATTGAACTAGAAGAACGTAACTTGAATATCAGTAAAATAGTTTTAAATTAGTTGCTAATAGGTAATGCCAAAATACCGTTACTGTGGCTCTAATATTTTCGTAGTGATTTGCAATCCCCACTGAAATGTTGCCTAACTTACGTTTAAATGGCGCCTAAAAGTTGATCTATACCTACTAGGTACAAGTTAGAACGCGCAGTGCCGGGGGAACCATAATTCAAATTTCGGAAGGTACCTTCTTGATTTTTTTTTCAAGTTAACAGTGTTTTTTGTGAATATTCTTTTTAAACCAACAAAATGATAAAAAACAGTCGCAATTGAAACGAAGCATCCCTATAACGTCTATGAAATGGGAACAGAAGACTTTATAGATATCAAAGACTTGAAAACTATACTAATCAAGAATGTCAAAGTAGATTCGGAGGGTAATGCTGTAAACTGGCTTAAAGTAAGGTGGCTGCAATATCGCAAGGAGGGCAATCAACATAATTATATATTTCAAGTACAATTTGGAGGACACGGAATTTAAAATGCTAAAAGTTCTAAGAAGAGGCAAAAGAATAGCTGCGGACAAAATTGTTTTGAAAAACGACCTTTACCCATTTCGGCATAAAAGTACGAGGATTTGCAAGATTTGTGTAGGCAGGGTATCATCCCGACACATTATCACAGTTTTTATGAAAATTTCGTAGTTGGAACCCCGAATATTGATGGCGAAGATGATTAATAAATAACAAACATACATCATACAAACATGCAAACATACAAAGCATTTTTGTTCAAGCTGTCACTAAGATATTCGTTTACTTCGCTCACTCGATCAATGATAAAGATCTTCGTTCGCTTCGCTCTCGCGATCAATAATAAATATGATAAAATGATGTACATAATATAGATTTAAGATTTATATTTTTAGGTTTATTTTACCTACACTAATAATTAACTTCCCAAATAACGTATCTAAATACATAAAGGTAAGCCAGTTTAAAATAAGTTAGTGCCAAAAAAACGTATGTTAACCAATTTAAAAAAAAAATCTATAATAAATGCATACCTACATTACTTAGGTATATATATTTTTATACTTATGAATTCTATAATAGTATGTGTAAATTTCTGTATACTTGTTGACTAGTTCAATATTATATTATCAATATCATCATCATTATAGTTATATAAAGCTACATTACCACTCACTGACTGATTGACATGCTAGAAAAGGCAGAAGGAGTGGAGCTACACCACAATGATGTTCTACGAAAATGTGTATCAACACCGAGTAAGTAGAGGAAAATTATAGCGGTTCTCGAAATCCAAGATGGCGCCGGTGTTGATTTGCGCGTTCGCAAACTATCACAGATAGAGGGCGTCCGAGCGTGTCATCCCACTGATTGTAGGCTGGGATTTGGGGAATTGGTGAAAAAAAAAAAAAACAAGATGGCGGCCGCGCTATTTCGATTTGAATTTTTCGACTTTTTAGGGTTGTCTTTGGCGGATTACTTTGTTTTACGAAACTCGCAAGTTGGCAACACTGAGTATAGGGTTGGGTAGCCTATATCCTTGAGATTTAGGAAAAATTATGACTTTTGAAAAATCCAAGATGGTGGAGGCTGTGGCGGCCATTTTGTAAAAGTCATGGTTTTTGCTAAATTTTCAAAACCATTTTTATGTATGATGGCAACATTTTAGGGGGTTGAGTTGTACCGAGCGGTTGTGTGATTTGTTGAGGAGTCTTGCTTGGGTTATAAATTTTCCCCATTTTTAGGGTAATTTCCGAGATTTTCCCCAAAAACATGAAAAGTAGAAGTAATGACATTTTGAATAGAGACTTGGACTGCATAGGAGCGTTGGCCTCCCTCGAATGACATTTGACCATTTTCGTAACTTTTGGTTGGCAACCCCGAGAGACTTGCAACTTTTTAGTTTTTGGGACTTTTTGACTTTGGCGGATTAATTTGTTCTACGAAACTCAAAAGCTGGCAACACCGATTATGCAGAACGATAGCCTATATCCTTGAGATTTCAGAAAAATTATGACTTTTCAAAAATCCAAGATGGCGGACGGCGTGGCGGCCATTTTGTAAAAAAGTTGCGATTTTCGAAAAAATCACGATTTTCAAACCGAAATATCGGGTAGTTGGCAACCCCCTACATGGATGAATTGTATGGACCGTTTGTGCAGTTGGTAGAGGAGTGTTGCCTGGTTGAAAATTTTTCCCCATTTTTAGGGTAGTTTCCCGCTATCTCTCGGGAACGTGAAAAGTAGA
This sequence comes from Eulithis prunata, assembly GCA_918843925.1. Taxonomy (NCBI): domain Eukaryota; kingdom Metazoa; phylum Arthropoda; class Insecta; order Lepidoptera; family Geometridae; genus Eulithis; species Eulithis prunata. The sequence goes on from OU974006.1 coordinate 12,240,516, forward strand.
AATAACGACATTTTGAATTAAAATTTCCACTAGCTGGCAAGATTGGGCCCACCCAAATGACATTTGATCATTTTCGTTCCCCGCAGCTGGCAACCCCGCATGCTATAGGAGTTTGAATTTTTCAGTCAGACCCGACTTTGGCGACTTACTTTGTTCTACCAAGTTTAAGGTATGACTACCGTTCTTTCACTGACAGGTAGCTTGTATCCTGTATATTTCAGAAAAATTATGACATTTCAGAAATTCAAAATGGCCGCCGTGTCATTTCCGGTTTTCAAAACTTTAACCGATTTGCTTCGTTTAAACGGGGTATCCGAAGGAGATTGAGGGGTTTATAGGGTTTTGTAGGGTTTTTAGAGGCTTTTGATAAAAATACGGCATAAAAAAAAGACGCGAGCTGCTTGCAGCTCGCGCGCAACGCAACCACTAGTCAATATATATAAAACTCTTTTGAAGCTGACATAGAATCAACGCACAGCCTAAACTATAAGTCCTAGAGGTATGAAATTTGGAGGGTAGTATCCTTACATAGTGTAGAGGTGCACTAAGAAAGGAATTTTGAAACGTCACGCTCTAAAGGGTAGAACGCGAGCAACGCCGCGGGCGACGTTCATGTGGTTCTTACACCGCGAATTATTTGAATGCATAGTAGGTAGGTACCTACCTATCTACTGCTACTGCTTTAACAATAAATTATAAGCAAGCGTAACCTGTATGTATGTATATGTTTTGGCAAACATTAAGCTATTGGACAGTGGACAATTAATGTTAATATTTAACCTTGTTCACGCGCAACTCGCTCCTGTTCACTCATTCGTTCACGAACAGAAGACTGGAATAACGGGTCTACATTCAGCCTTGCGATGGCGTCCAAAACGCACCTTAATAACTCACTGCAATTTTAATTTGATATTTGTACCATATAACCAAAGCCTTGCCTGATACCAAGTTCACCTCAAGAAGTCTTCTCATTTCCTCACCGCCTATCTCGATACCCAACAAGTTTTTGAGACGGATGTCCGTCGAGAAAGAGTTGCGCGTGAACAACCCGGCGGTTGTTGAATAATGAATAACAGTTGTCATTAATATAATGGCTACAGCCAAAATAGCCCATTGTCAACAGATTAATTATCGGTCGTGACCGTCACCACCCTGCATTGACCCGTTCTCTTGCAAACAGGCAGAATCATAGCGAAATCGAGAAGCGGAGACGGGACAAGATGAACACTTTCATCAGCGAGCTGAGCGGCATGATCCCGATGTGCGGCGCGATGGCGCGCAAGTTGGATAAGCTGACGGTTCTGAGAATGGCAGTTCAGCACTTGAGGACTGTCCGCGGCTCGCTGACGGCGTGTCCGTTAAACGCGCGATCGCACCCTCCCTTCGTCTCAGATAAAGAAATGAATCAACTGATAGTGCACGCGGCCGAGGACTCGTTCCTTTTCGTTGTGAGCTGTGACCGCGGCCGGCTGCTCTACGTCTCACATACCGTCAACTCTATACTGAACTACGATCAGGTCTGTACAGTAGAAGGCTCGCTCACATTTTACTTGAGGACTCGGTCTCAGTATTAGTTCGAACATTGGCTAATAAGGCTTCAAAAAAGAGTTTGCTATCAGAACAAGTTATAATCGTAACCTAATCTAACTTGTTCTGTTCTTGCAGACGGAACTCCTCGGACAGAGTATGTTTGACATTCTGCATCCGAAGGACGTGGCCAAGGTTAAGGAACAGCTCTCGTCATCAGATCTCAGTCCGAGAGAACGTCTCATTGATGCCAAGAGTAAGTGTTTTATTCAACTTATATTCGCGTATCCATCATCTACTGACCTTTAGCAGATCGAAAACTGTCATTCATTAGCTCATTAGCTTGCAGTGTTGTCAATAGATTTACATATTGCGGTGTTTGCTCAGTGTCAAATTGTATATTTACCTCAAATATTAGGTTCTAAATGTACTTATTTGTCTAAAAGCTGAGTTTTACTTGCACTAATGAACAGTTAAGTGTTTTTTTCTATATGTTTCAAGTGTCGGCTCGTATGGTAAATGCGAGTTTGCTAATAGCTATGCTTATGTAACGATGTGTTCATCACAGCATGTTTTCAGGTGCCATCCGGGATTTATTGTTATTTCTGCTCATAGGATCACCTCATTTAACATCATTTGCTTTGGGACTCGATTTGTTGGTTTATGATAAAATGAATCGACGAGCTGTGTCCTATTGATCTGTTTGTAACACCAGTCACGTCAATGCCTTAAAACCATCCTTCAAAAATAAATGGAAAGCCGATATTAATGTAAGTACCTACTGTATACCTACCTACCTACTCATCTACATCTGAGTGTTAACATCACATTGCTTTTTTAGTCACGGAGTTTCAAACTGTGTTGGTACAACTGACCTAGCACAAGTGCAGTCTAAGCATGTACCTATATATTTTTATATTGAGTCTATGGTTAACCTGATGGCTGGAACCTATGGTTTGTAGTTTGTTTGGCTAGTGTCACTTGTTCTCAGTCCTGTTAGTTCTAGCGGTGCTCTCATTTAGCCCGTGTCTCTATGTACGTTCAATGTACCTATCTACATTTTGCAATTTATACCTTCCGTAATGTCAAGTTGCTCCTTGGTCCGTTGTGGGCTCCGCGATCCGTGCTTATTCCGTGTGTTGGCTACAATGCTGGCTAGCTATACTCGTGGGTGGATGGTTGTGTTGAAATGCAGCTGTATGCGCAGCCATGTTGCCGCTGAACTCGGACGTGCTAGCGAGTACTCAACGGCTGTGCACTGGCGCGCGGCGCTCCTTTTTCTGTCGGATTAAGTGCAAGGCAACCGCCGCCGCCGCCGCCGCCGCCGCCGCCGCGACCCTCAATGAAAGAGCCAACCACAATACCAAGCAGAAAAGTTCAAGCTCCAACAAGAAGGCCGAAAAGAAGTACTGTGTGGTACAGTGCACAGGTAATGTTATAGTACTACGTTTGTATAATTATTAGAACTCGGTCAAAATAACTGTGGACCTGGCGTGGTGCGTGGTGCGTGGTGCGTGGTGCGTGGTGACGTCATATCATTTCGCATTCCGGCGAGGTCCACAGCTATTTTGGAAAGTGACTGCTCTAGAAAGGGTTTAGGGCGTGCGAGGCGCGTTTCTTACTTTGAAATGATTGTAGCTGAATGTTGCTTGCTTTGCTTATGCCTGGATTGTATGAGCGAGCAACTATGAGTGAATCGTCGTTAATCGACGAAAAACAAAAAGGATTAGTTATTTCCTTTTTGCTTATATGTAGGTACTCGTACCTAAGCTGAAAATAAACTGGCGGCATTCATATATTAAATGTAACTGCCACGCAAACTAGCATTCGCTCTTCGCTCACTAGCTATATTAATATAAGCGAAGTGTCGTTGCGTTCAACTATAGCTGAAATGTATAATGTAGCTAAAGCTGAAAGTTTTATTAAGTTTGACGAGCGTCAGTTGATTGATGTACGTGCAGGATACTTGAAGTCGTGGGCACCCGCGGAGATGATACCCAGCCGTCAGGAGGGCGAGGAGGACCATGCGACGATGTCGTGCCTGGTGGCGATCGGTCGCGCGTTGCCTACCCCCCCGCCCCCGCCCCCGCCTGCACCCGCCCCCGCCTCTCCGCCGGCGACGCGGAGCATGCAGTACGTCTCGCGACACGCCATTGACGGCAAGTTCCTGTTCGTTGATCAGAGGTAAGCAAGCAAGCAAACAGTCCTATGAGTTAGTGCCGGAAGCGCTCAGATGTCAAACGGTCACCCATCCAAATATTGACCGCGCAGAACATCGCTCAACTAAGTTAATCAGTAAAGATTGACTGTTTTATCTAGGTATATATCTTATGATATTACACATTAGGTTGGAATAGGTACTTTGGTACTTTCCATAATTCTTCGGTAATAGTGAGGGGTTTTAGGTTAAACGCAGTATCTTTTTTTAACATGGACATGGACTATGAAAGCCCTTCCGGCCGTTTCGCAACTAATTTTCGTAACCAGTTGCGAAAGCGGAAATATCATTCTTTACCCGCAACTGGTTGTGGCCGAAGAATAAATACTCTTTAACCGCAACCAGTTGCGAATTGAGAATTTTCGGTGAATGTGATTTTTTTTAAATTAGGATAAGTGATTGATTGTTTGAAAATTATTCTCCAAAGATTAGCGGAGACGTATTTTTCGATTACTTTTGTGTGACAAAAAAATGATCAAATCATTTTTTTTTTATATTATTATTCTTCTGCTCGCTATAACAATAATGCATAATTATATAACAGGTACAAAATTTTATTACTAAAATTACTTGTTCTGCTAACGAAAACACAACTTCGTTACGTGAATATCATAATAGAAAATTGAGTAAGTACCATATCATGTTATGTTTGTGGTTTTACATGGTTATCCGTTATGTTCTCGGCCTCCCGCGACACAGGCTATAGGCTAGACCTAGTGCACGGACCATTGGTAATTTTAAGTATTATTATGTAACTACCTACTCTTTTGGACATAATGAATTTGTATTGTATCTACAATGTAATTGAATATGGACAAATAATTTCCAAGCAGTGACCTACACATAATATCTTCTTTTTTATGAAATCGTTACTAGCTGCATCAATTTCTTGATCTATCTCTTCATATTCTTGCTTTTTTTTATTAATTACTTTACTTAAGTCGTAAGACTCAGACTCAGTCTCGAAAACATCTAGCAAGTGAGCTGGCGTTATATTATTGCAACCAATGTATTTATTTATTTTTGAATGCCAACCTTCTATATTATTATTTGTTCTACTGATAAGTTCTTTTTCACAGCAACAATCCTTTAGAATTTCGTCTTTTTAACCCATTGTATGTTAAAATATTTACAAAATTATCATGAAAGAAGGTGCGAAACAAGAAAATAAATTCTTTTGTCGCAACTGGTTGTGAATCGTAGAAACGTTACCGCCTAGTTGTGAAAGAAGAGGTAAAACTCTTCTGCCACAACCAGTTGCGGGTAAAGAATGATATTTCCGCTTTCGCTACAGGTTACGAAAATTAGTTGCGAAAACGGCCGGAAGGATGAAAGCAGTGTCGGCATTTACACAGTCATAGTTTTATACGACTCAGTGACAGATAGTATTATTCAAATAGGATACCTACACGAATATTAACAAATGATACTGAGTAGCCAACTCTTAGTGAATTATTTCGTAGATCACCTTTAGTCTTTCTTGACGCGCTTTTCGAAACACAAAATGGTCTCGATGTACAATATAATTTCTTTATACGGATGCTCATTAATAAATAAATGCCAATACATTGTGTATGACATGTATTGTTAATTTCGTAATGTTTTTAGAGGTGATAGGGTGTGAGGGTGGGTGTGTGTGTGTTACAGAGTGACGCTAGTTCTTGGCTTCCTACCGCAAGAGATGGTCGGCACGAGTTTGTACGAGTACGTGAGTGGGCCAGCACTTAGCACGCTGGCGCGCACGCACAAGCAGGCGTTAGTGCGCCGTGACCAGTTACATACTCCGCCGTACCAGTTCCGATGCAAGGACGGATCCTTTCTCACTATACGGACGCACTTCAAACCGTTCAGGTGAACATTACACATCCAACCACCAACCGACATCAGCACACACTAATACCGTACATATACATAGTTACGTACGTAGGTACTACCATCTCTGTATTAGAGCGGTACCAATACCATCTGCGTCTGTAATTAGTCTAGTCTTTTCGCTTCGCAGATAGGGTTTGACAATTCTTAGGCTACGTTGTTATGGTCTTCAGGTAACTCTTTTTGAAGCGACAATAACGAGCCTTGTGGTTTTATTTAATAAAATATTTTTTACTTTGACTTATGACTATAATTTGGAAGTTTTCAAGAGTGAATAGGTATCTTCTAGGTAACCGTGCTACATCGTCGACCACATCATTGCTTAACATCAGGTGAGATTGTGGTCAAACGGTTGCCTATATAGTATAAAAAAAAAACATAAATGCTGTCTTGGAAGGAGTCTCACTCAAACCGATTAGAATAGTGTAGCTTCGTTTGTAAAGTGATTCAAAATATACCCTGCTATACTAAACGCTCTTCCAGGATCAATAATTACTAAACTACATGTCCAAAGCAAACTGTGACGATAAGGTAAGATTTATTTATTGAACACATTATATATATGTATATGTATATATACCTACGTACCTAGGTACTATGTTTCTTTACTTAAGTATAATGTTTGAGCATTTCACTTTTCCCTTTCTGTTTGAAGTAGAATGCACTTATTACCTAGTAGTTATGTATAAAGTAGATTATATTTTATTTAAGAACTTACCTAGAGCTTTATATATTATGTCGTAAGCAGTAGATGTAGTGTCAGGTCGGTCGGTAATGTCCGAACCTGCAGATTAAAATAATAGTCAAAACAATAAAAATAGCAAAACGGTAGCCATTCAAATAGAATACTTTAAAATAATTTCAAACAAAATATAAGCGTCTTTATTTTTTGGTATGAATGAACCCTCGAGTTTTTACCTGTAACAGGGGGGTGCCGCGCGCCGGCCGAACCAATTAGTACCGGCTTGGAAATAGTTCCAATACTGAATAGGAGCTTTAAATATAACATCACAAAATACACCGGATTACTGTGAGCCAGGGGTTTTCTTTACAAATACAGCACCTTACAATAAAATGAGATCGTCAGCAATAGGTACGTTGTTGATATTATTCTTGAACCGTGAACAAAGAACGTCTAGCGTCTGCCAGCGAGCTTCATATTTGAGTATACTAATTATGTAACTACGCCAATAACAAGCGAACACAACCGTTAATAAAACATTAATGTCGGTTCCATCCGTGACGAACTCTTGAACGATAATCATTATTTGATTATTTAATGTACGAAAGTAGCAAGAGATCATAGAGGATGCAAATGTATATGTACCTAGTACACTTATGCATATGGAATACAGCCTATGTTTGATGTTTCAAATGTCACTGCTTTGTTATACAGGAACCCATGGACCAAGGATATGGATAGCTTGGTGGCTAATAACGTCATTGTCACTGATGAAGTCGACACCGACGCCGTCATGCACGACTATGAAGACTTCAGACAGAGTAACTATCCTTATGTATATATATATATATACATAACTACTGCATTATATTATTACACTTGTTAGGTAAATATTGATCAATGATACTGTGACAGCAGACAATGAAAATGGTCTGTTCAATAAGTTGGAACAAGCTGAGGAAAGGTTAAAAAAAAGATTGACAAATACATATAATAAATAATAGCCTGTTACTAAAAGTTCCAACGTATTTTCGGAGTAATAATTATGTCGTGTTTTTTTTTGTGTTCGATCGAGTTTGAATCCTAATAATAATTCCGGATAAGCGCCTTTCGCGCTCGCCATTATTCAGTAGCGCTATAAGAGTCGTTACACGAACACCAATAAACTCTTTGAAAATAAACAATTTGAAGTTGTAATAAATAAAACAATTATAGATCCATATCTAACTAAAACGAATAAAAATTAGATCGAATCTGATTGTCCTAATCCAGGAAAATACCAAAGATCAATTATTAACTGTCTACTAATGAGACTCCCGGAACCCCCCTCACTTCTCTTACAATACCTTCATAAGTATTATAGAACGTTGGTATTCCTATAATATGTTTTAATTTATAAATAACGTAAATCGCTATCGGTATCCGTACAGCAGGCGAATGGAGGCATTAAATAATGGCATCAAAGAGTCTAGTAACGACGACGACAAACATGTTGTCATACCTGTAGGTAGCTAGGCTCGCTCGAAGCGCCAAAACGGAGTCGCGTGAAATAATATCACTCTTGGTCCTATCAAAAGAACACAATAATAGGACCACGAGAGAACACCCGATCATTGTCCCCAGAGACAGACGCAGAGCAACAGATCTTTCAGGATACCTACTTCCAGCCAACAGCAGCATCACTCTATATTATTTATTTGTGTAAATGATGTGACATCGTGGTACAGATCGACAATTATTTGAACACAGAGCTGAGGGCTGAGGGCCTAGTCTAGTACCTACATGCGACATGCGAGTACGGGCGTGGTGTAGACCAAGCTTCTTAAAGCATCCGCTCAGTGTCTCCATACAAATCAGCGCACACTGGTGTGCTGGGCGTCACACGTTTTACACCACATTTACACACCAAAACTCGTACTGGGCCCTTTGATAATTACGATAATTACATTTCAGCTAATCTGTTCTGTATGTCACACCGATACAATTCAACATAATAATATGTTGAATTATGGAAACATGACGCATATATTCCCTATACCTACGCGTCATGTTTCGATAGTTTTACTGGAGAAGTATTTACCTATTAGTACCTACGCGTTATATTGTTATGTATAGGTATTTTCATTTGAAATTTCTTAGTTTGGTAATACCTATTATCTCTCTTCAGCGTGACGCAATTCACTTGCAATTCAATGAAGTTGGCTCTACCTCGATGCCACAAAGTTTACGCCATATAGTATCCACATGATTATCAAGTCGTTACCTAATAAATGTACATAACTTTAAAATGATCTAAGTATCCTTTTGATATTGCAATGTTTAAGACGCAATATTATAACTTCGGCGGGTATGCTGATAAAGTATTCGTTACTCAAGCATACATTTGAGTAGAGATTTTCATACAAAAATGTACACTTAAGTCCGGAACAGTGTTTGAGGAGTCAATCAGCATACGGACCTTCGTTTATTGTCTCTTGTTAGTAGTAGGTATTGGTGTCGATTCTGTTGTTGCGTTTTATTCTAAACTAACATAATTTGACAGCACTCAAATTATAGCCGTCTTTATTGTTTCCCTTTAAGAGAAAGTGACGGCAACATTTTTAGTGCTTTCAAAGGTCAAATGATGTTAGGAAAACCTAAAACTGATTTTTTTGGAGTAACTGGTCCTATTTGAATGGTACTTTGCCTAGGCGGTTTTATTTTTACATAAAATGTACTTACCTACATACATAGGTAATTTATTTATTATTTATTTAAATAGCAAGTTCTATTTCTTTAGCAAGTCTTTTTTCCACTCTACCAATAACTCCATTCTTTTCCAAGTTTTATTTAAATCTGTTTTGTTGAATTACAAACATTTTTAATATAAGTGCGGATCTAAGCAATGTTGAAATTAGCCGTTTCGGATTGAGCTTACTCCAATAAAGTGTTGGTGTCGCGCATCACAAACAGCTTGACTTCACAATTAGTTATTCCGCGGAATGCACTGCAACTTATACTCTAGTACCCATTAGAATAGGATAGGATGGCAATTGCGTCAGCGTGGTCTTGGTAAGGTTTGTTTGAATGATGTTTGCGTTGGTTGCAGCGGAGGGCGCGGAAGCGGGCGCGGGTTCAGAGGCGGAAGCGGTCGCGGACATGCAGCGGATGGTAGATTCGCACGTGGGCGCGCATAAGATCGGCGCCGCCATCGCCGAGGAAGCAATGCGCCGGGCCTCGTCCTCCGTGCCGCACGAACCACTACTCATGCATGATCCTCTCTTCAGCTCGGTACGACACACACACACACACTCCCTACTATGCCTACTCGCTGTGTATTTGTTTTATATTTACTTAAATAAATATGTTTCACTATTCATATTTTTTCATACCTTTTCATACGTAGGTAGCTTGCTTTATGTGGTAGTTTCTAGCCCTGTGACTATTCAGATGAGTGCTGTAGGTATTCTTATTGTATGTACTTCGGAGAGCGTGATAAGCGGTCTCTAGTTGAACTCGCTAAAAATAAACGAATGACCGACTACGCCATGTTTGCAGCACGTAGAATATGATACAATTGACCGACTACGCCAAGTTTGCAGCGCGTAGAATATGATACAATTGACCGACTACGCCAAGTTTGCAGCGCGTAGAATATGATACAATTGACCGACTACGCCAAGTTTGCAGCGCGTAGAATATGATACAATTGACCGACTACGCCAAGTTTGCAGCGCGTAGAATATGATACAATTGACCGACTACGCCAAGTTTGCAGCGCGTAGAATATGATAGAATTGACCAGTTTCCTATATTTTTTTCGGAGCTTAAAATATAAACTCAGACATCATTTTAGCGCTGTCAAATTAGGTTAGTTTAGAAAATGTAACAACAGAATCGAAACCACTGACTTTGTAACGTAAAAATGTTACGTCATGCAACCAAGCCCAACCAGAGGCTTTTTTCTTTTGTTGGCGTTGCACCAATGCCTGTTAGAATGGCTGAGCCACGCTTTGACAGGTTGCATGACGTCACAATATCCAGAAAATAGTGTTGTTATGTTACGAACGACAACGATGACAGTCATTGGTTTTGTTCGATCATAATATGAATGTATGACGTCATCGCGTTGTCTCTAACAATAATATTTATCCAAAAGCTTGCTGCACTTTGTACAAACGTATTAGAAACATTAATTAACTTTATGCATGTCTGTATCGTATTGTATGGCCGATTATGCGCAATGGATATTGTTACAGTATATATTACAATAAGGCCCGTATGCTGATTTACTGCATAACCACTGATTTGGACTGAAGCATATAATATTTTTGTATGAGAATTTCTATTAAAATCTATGCAAACCTATGCTTGTGTAGCTAACGATTTCTGTATCGGCATACGGGCCTATGTACATGAGATACCTTTATGACTTAGGCACTATGTAGTGTAGGTACCTAGGTACCTACTGCGTGCGACTGTCTTTGAATGAAACTACAATTTAGCTTCAGTCTGAGAGCGGTGGTAGCGCGATCTCCTCATCGCAAATTATTATAAAATAAATAAGAACCAATAAAATGCGCTAATAAATGTAAAATATGCGCTGGCAACGGTATTGTGCTCATAAATAATTAATTAAAAAATTGGCATCGCTTTGAGAGTGCGGAGTCAGTGTGCGCTTGCATTCGCTTCGCTTGCGACATCATCTTAGGCTTACACCTACTTCCTAGCTAGAGGAATGTCTCGCTCGAGAGTTCAGTTCAGGCAATACTCATACTTGTTGCGCGGCGTTCCTCTAACTAACAGGTGGGTAGCAGGTGGCACCCCACTTACCTACTAAAACAAACACCAACCTACTCAATATCTTATAAATACCTACTTATATTCATTGAATGAAGAGATTGTCAAAGGAGTTGGCATTGGCACTCGTGCGTGCTCCATTCTATCTATCGACGATACAAAGCACGTTATTAAGCTTTTTCTAACAAACTCTAATAATAAATATAATAAACTATAATAATAAATAAGTTCAAACTTATTTATTATTATTTATTATTTATTATGGTTCATTTTAGACACCAAATTATCCTTGTGATTTTATATAACAAAAGGGATCTATCTTATAAAAAGTTAGAGTAGAAATTAAGGGGTAGGTATATTCATATTGGTCTTCTAAAGCTGAGCTAACTAACTGGGTTTCGACCATAAAACATTCACAACACAATCCTTACGACCGATTTGTTTAGTTGGGCTAGCACCGGAGCACAACATGTTTCACAATCCTTATATAGAAACGTTTATTTTTTGTTATCTAGCTAGACCGGTAAACAAAACGGTTGTAAGCTTGTACCCAAGTGTTGCGAGATTTGCACAACACAATCCATACAAGAAAATCCCAATCCTTATAAACAGCGATGGAAACGCAAATCGATATCTTCACAGAGTTGAGCATGTTTTATTGTGAATGTTGTTAGGTGGAACCCTACAGTAAAATGATTGCTAAATCTGTTGTCATCTCTTTTCGTTGTCATGCAAGTGACAATGATAGAGCATTTATGAAAGCCGCGCTAAAATGACAGTTGAATATGAATAAAGGGATACCTACCTATCTCTTCTTGATTACGATACGATACGAATGTCAACTCGTAACTTTTTATAAGATAAGGGGAAGCACAGAAGACTATAATTATGGGATGTGGAAGATATTTGTTTTTGAGTACATTGACTTTACCTTCATGGTAAATAATTAATGTTACCGTGTAGTGATTGAATGAAACACCTCGAGTGCTAAGTAACAACTGCTTTATTTTAGGTTACCCGCATGACTGTATGAAATTACTCATAATTATCATTTCAGTGGTTCAGAGTTTCCGTAGGGGTTGGACTCATCATCACGTCATTTATTTTGAAGGCACTAATGGTGGATTTTTCTACTGAGGAGTGAGTGCGCCGCCGCGCGCCGCCTCCGCTGTGAAGTGGTGATAGATGCGGGCGGACCCTTATAATGTTTGACATCGCACTGCACTTTGCACTAATATGTGATAGATCATATCATTCAGCATTCTTTGTGTGCCGCCGAGGATTATGGAATGCTTCTGTAACATAACTTTTACAAATTAGTGTTTCAATTTACAATAACAATTGTTTGGATACATTTTCTAACTGGGAGTTTAAAAAAAAAAAGTTTTAATTATGCCTTTTAAAACTATTATTAATAATATTGATATTTAATGCAAAAAACTTTTAATTATAAACAATTAAAAATTGATAAAATTTGAAAAAAATCACGTGACTAATAAACGCGCCATGATTGGTCACCATAGTTGTGACGTCATCATGTTATAGCTATCTAATAACAGTACAGCGTTTACTTAACTATTTTTTTTTTAAATGACGTTCGGTTTAATTCTACTGAAGTTCGAGGTGCCAAGGCATCAAGGTAAGTCGGTTAAAAAACAATATGTAAAAATTATATTATAATATCGGTTTTGTTTTGGAATTATCTGGATTACGTACGGTGCACTGCTTGAAACCATTTATTTCGACGTTTGTCATCTTGGGAAACATTTAAAAACATTTTGTTAGTTGTTGTTTTTGTAGTAAAACAAGAACGATAACTTTGAGGTTCGACATTTTCAATATAAATTTAAATATTTAACTATGACAACAAAATTAAATAGATCAATTCACTGTAGGTACTTATTATTTCTATATCAACTGCAATGAGTAAAAACTAACATTATGATGTCACTGCACGCGCTCGGGTTTGTTCGGGAGCTGTCGGCGTGTCTCCGTCGGCGTCGGTACTAAGATTAAAAAAATCAATTTTATTTTGAAATAACTTTGGAATTATTGCGAAAAAAATAATAGTTTTGTTGTTTGTAATAATATGATCTTCCCATTTATCCCAAATTTTTTTTTTAAATACCCAATTATTGACCCATTCAAACAACTAAAATTCGACTATGGGCCCTCCGGCGAAACGCAAATACTTAGGTAGGTGTGTTCGTGATGGGATATTTATTATTTTACTCCATTTTTTTATATTACGGTCCCTACAAGTGTCGACGCGGGTACCTATCATTAATATGACGTTTTTCAATACATTTGTGAGAAAACAGATACCTAAATAAAATACACAAAGTAGAAGAAAATACAATTATGATAAATTAGACAAGTACATACTTTTTTGTGATCGTCTTTTAAAAATCGGGCGAAGTGAATTCCGTTCATCACTACCTATGTACCGGCACTATTAATAATTACCTGAGTTTATTTAACTATTTTAAACTTTGTCATACATTTTATTCTATGTCTAACACCACACGAGAGACCTATTCCAAGCTTACATCGAATAACAATTAATTGTTATTGTAACTAATTGTTATTATGAGACCATAGATATATTGCAAGATATCTTTTCTTATGTCGGATAAGACACGCGCATACAAAGAACGGAATATTTTCTTGTTTCATACTTTTTTGTACAAAGAGTTTTGTTTTGTTTATAAACTTATTTTTTTGTTATCTTCGATTTATGTGATCAATTTCTTTGTAGGCGCGTATATTTATAGGTATATTTACTTGCGAAGTAGGTAAAATGTTAAGAGTACATATAGTCTAATTATACATTTTGTAGCTAACAATCATAATGTGCTACCGTATTACACTGGCTACGCGAATCCCATTTTTTTTTACAATTCATCCAAACGTAACTTCTAAAGTTGAATGAAACCCTCTCAGATTCTAACAGTAATTGATAATTTAAAATTAATGTTAAGTATTAAATAATCATAAAATGAACGATACTTAACGCAAGTTTATAATTTTGTTTGACAGTCGAGTATGGTGGACAACATTCTGGGTGTGGAGCGCAGTATCTCCGCGCGCAGTAGTGCGCCGCCTAGCGGTCCCAGTGCTAGTCCACCCCTACCCTCATTGGGAGTTGGCTCAGATGGAAACGGCGAGGCAGCCATGGCCGTCATCATGAGCCTGCTAGAGGCGGACGCCGGCCTTGGCGGGCCCGTCAACTTTTCCGGTTTGCCGTGGCCTCTGCCTTGATCCGGTACCCTGTATCCCCCTTGTCCGTAGGTGCAGGCGCCGCCCGAGGACCCCTTCTTGGTGCAAGTCGGCGGCTGCCCCTTCGACTCTATGCAGTATTCGCCGCCAGCCCCGCGGTCGCCGCCCTCAGCTTCAGCCCCGCCCGCACGGACCTCGGTTGATGAGCTGGCGATGATGTCGCTCTTCGATTCCTCGCTGGTGCCACCGGGCGAGATTTTGCAAGATCCTGCCCGGTACTGGCCGCACCGCGAGGAGTCGATCGACATCTCCTCTGCGATGGATGCTGTTTCCTCCTGGCTGTCAAACTTGGGTTCCTTCAATATCCCAATGTCATCGTCGATCTCGCCCGTAGTTTCATCATCCTCAACCTCCTTTGTATTTCCGCAAGGTCGCGTCATCAATAAGCCGCTCACGCTGTCTTGGCTCTGCCGCCTGCAGACGATGACGCGTAGAGTACCGTTCTCGACGGTTCACAGGCGCCGCTCCAACTGGCGCTGCCCGCCGCCCGCGCCGGTCGAGTGTCGGCGCATGATGCCGCCGCTTGACTACCGACCGCGATTCCTGGTGCCCGAGAGCGGAGAGTTATTCCGTCGTCGCCGGTGGCCGGTGGTGCTGCGGCCCGCACTGTCGGTGTGGCACCTCCCTGTGGTGCGGCAGGACGACGGCTCGCCGTGCGTGCGCCGACAGGCGGCGTGGGACCGCGACCGCGCCGCCGTTCTACCGCCCCGCACCCTGGTGCACTTGCGGCTCAACGCGTCCGACGAGCGGAGGAACGAGCGGAGGCTGCGCACGGCGCTGCTTCGCTGCCAGCTGGTGGTGGCTCAGCGGCGGCGCGTGCGTCTCGAGTGCGAGGCGTGGTCTCGCACCGTGGTGACGGTCGCGCTGCGGCACACGTTCTACTGGTCGGGCAGAGGCGGCGCGTGCGACGTGCTGGTCAACGAGTTGGCAGGGCTCGGCCGCGTCTCCTCGGCGACGGTGGCGGGCGTGGAGCTCCGGTTCGCGCGTACGCTCGTTCAAGTAGAGAGGAGGTTGTGTCGGCCGGCGGTCCGGTCGGCGCGAGTCGGTCCGCGACGTGTACTACTGGCCGACAGTGGGGCGCGCGTCGTGCCGCTCAGCCTGTCGGAGCGCGACCGCGGCCGAGTGCACGTCGGCGCGCCGCTACTCTGCCCACATGTACTCACACCGAAACAGAGAATGCAGCGCCGACAACCTTAAACGACTGATTCAATCAACAGCCAAACCAACGCTAACGTACTTCTGACGAAAATCCGTGATCAATCGTGTTTTTTTTTTCATTGTAAAAAGTAGTCTATTTGTTAATCCCGATTACCTACGAACTATGTATAATATATTCCAAATTTCATTCAGATCGAATCAGCAGTTGCAGCGTCATTAAAAATTTGTGGGTCGGTAGCTATATAAGTTTCTAATTTATCTGTGTAAAAATCTTTCAAAATATGGTATTACCTAAAATAGTTACCATATAAATTTACTTTATTGTTGTTTGTAACCTATTTATATTTATTTCAAATAGATACAAAGATAATGAAATTTGTAGGTTTTTATTAATACTTTTATTTAATTTTTGAGTTACGCATATGATTTCTAAACCTACCAATTTTAATTTTTATATTTGTGACTTGTTAGTTTTATACTTTATTAACAATACATACAGTAGCTGTACTGTTAATTTATTCGTGTAAATTCTAAGTTTATCTTTGTTTTTATTAAGTTATTAGGTGTATGTAGTACCTTAGGTAAATAGAAAAGTTAATTTTACATAAATGTAGAACCCCCCGACCATGTAAATACATCTCCTATTAGATCGTCTTCATCATTACTGGTCGTCATCAGACCTTGGAAGTATGGCCTCCAGTTAATCAAATTTCAATTCCTTGAGATAAACTAAATGTTTCAAAATAGCAATTGTGCCTCAGATTCCTCAAAACTGGTATCAGAGAGTTGATTAACATCTCATAACTTGCATCAGAGAGTTGATTAACATCTCATAACTTGCACTACTTTTTACCCAAACACTGATCAAAGAATTAAAGAACCATTTTACAAAAAAAACCGCATTCAATGGAAGGTCTCGAAGCTAAGAAGGCGCGGACACACACACACACACACACACACACACCCTCTCGTCAATCTTATCTCTTCCGTTTTTCGGTCGGGGGTTAAAAATTAAGCCTAAATAGGCACATGAGGCTTAACACCTATTTGCCTCAAGTTGATGGACGCGGGGCAGTGCATCGTACGGCACGTTTCTACCGTGCATGACTACGAGGCACTGTTTTGCTATAGGTGATGGTTACCACTTAACATCAGGTGGGCTATCTGCTTGATCCATCAGCTAGTAAAAATTGTCTTGATGTGAGTAAAAATATAAATTAGGAAGTGTAATTTATTATTCGTGTGTCGACTGTGTTTGTTGGTCGTTGCTATTTTCGGATTATAATAATTGTAGTTAAGCAGCCTGTCAAATGGCTTTGTGTAATTTATCACTGTAATAGAGATGTATGTAATCATAGGACTATTCTTTTTAATCCATAATATAATAATAAATCACAACATTTATAGCGTTTCATTCCAAATGGGTATAGTATAAGTTCGTAGGTAGTAGGTAGCTACGACATACATACACTACTTTGTAACGGCAGCTTTTCCACTGAAGATACTGGAGATACGATTTGTCCATAGATTCGGGTCGCAACTTGAGTTGAATCAACTCAGCCCGTGTGCAACATAAGCGGTTAACCCCTTTTAGCACGCATCTCTCTAGACTAGAGGTAGGTATACATAAAAACATAGCTTCGTTCATTGAATCAATATTACTAGCGTATGGAACAGACGCCGCGAACAACAAGTTTGCGCCATGAGTTGTTGCCGACCGGCAACAACTCATGATGACTCAATGATTAAATAGTAACTAAAAGTAAGATACGATATGCTAAGGATTGCACCAACGTCTATCGGGCGCGTAAATTGAAGGTGCTTACAGTGAGACACGTATAATATGTAATGAGTAAACCTTTATTCCACTAAACAGTTTAAGTGACTGCAGTCTAGTTGCGTACTCTTACAATGATGATGGACGAGCTCCCAACGAGTTTTATTACGCAAGGTACCTGCATAATAGTTGCAAGCCCGCTCGTTGCATATCGATTCACAGATTTGCACTGAGAACAGTTCGCTTTGTTTGGCGCTAGATGGCAGCGGCACTAGTTTTGCAAGGTTCACTTCTCAGTTGTCACAGCTCTGTTTTACTACTTGTTTACACAGTGTATCGTGTAGGTATTGTTTGAATTCTACTCTAGAGATTTCACTGACGTCCCACTGATTTGGATGGAACACTGAATGAGCGTCGACGTAGTCGCGTCAGGTATAGAGGTGTGCTGGCTGACGGCACATTACTCCACGACGTCTCCATACGCGTTGGTGGCGGGGGGCGGGGGGCGCCGCGGGGACGCCACCACAGGGGGCGCCACTCTGCAATACAACACAAACATAATCAAGGATTCTCGAATGAAAAACGTCAACGCGCATTGCCGCGTACTGTATCATGCAGTACTTTACTTTACCTGTTACTTTTACAATAATATAGTTTGAATTCATAGCCTCTGATCAGCACTATCGAATGAGAAAATGTTGAGGAACTACGCTACGCTAGTTCCAAAATAGGATACTACTATTACTCATTTACCCCACTTTGTTAACAAACTCTGCTTTACATATAATGTACCTAGTGCACGTTCTGGAAGATAAGAAGATGTACATATCTGTACCTACGTGCTATAACGCGTCCACCGATCTTATAGATGGGTACATATTCTACATAATGTAGGTACCTAGTACATGAGTAACGTTACATTGAGTAACTCCAACGGCGGGATCCGCTACCTCTCGCCTGCCACTCAATTCTTCCTGGATTCCGCTATAGCACGTATTTACCTGTGCGATAAATTCTACTTAGAATAATTGCTAGCTTTTTGGGCATATGTTTAATTTTATATGAATGCAAGTATGTACTGCTATTATCATATTATTTTGTATACAATCTAAGAATTATAGGTATAAAGCTAGCTTGATTCGAGAGCAAGTGACTTATAATTAAAGGGATATTGCCTTAAATTATAAGTCACTTGCTCTCGCATAGTAAGCTATGAACGTAACGATAGTAAAATATGCTTTGGTACGTTTGCCGACGTCGCGTCGCGTCACGTCCTTTTATAGATTACTCGAACGTCAATGAACGCAGGTAAAGACTTAGCGCGCGTCAACATGTAATAATATTGCATAACTACTAGTAGATATAGAGACGCGATTATACAGATAGATACCCTCTGGTGTTGCAGGCGCCTATACGCTCGGTATCCGCTTCGTATGAGGCTTGTTTGTCTAGAACGTATTAATTAACGTAATATTTGTGAAGGTGTCAAGTATTGGTAGGGTACCTGTAGGGGTCCTGCTTGGCTTCGGCGTGGTCTCCGCGGTTCTGCCGCCGCAACTCGTCGTACGACAGCGCCGGCCTCAGCGGCTCAGGGGCGCTCTTCGGACTCGCCACTCCTGATAATACGACTTACTTATATTAATGTATATGTATACCTACATAATAATGCAAGTAATATAATTGTTTTTTTTTTTATAATTCTGTGCAATGTAAACCTATCATCCTTATATCAGTTCAAAACCGATGGGCGGATGGGGTATCGTAGACGCATTCATCATAGATGTTTTCGTGCTAGATTTAGATTTCCAAGATAAATGGTTGGAGTTTTCTCATATAACCGACTTCTTGGGATCTTTGCTTTTACAATAAAAGACGAACTTTCGATTTGAAATATTTCAACTAGCAACGCAGAGTTCTCGTTAGTTCTGCGAGCTACAAAGTCTGCTTCAACTTGTTTCAGGGAGCTATATCGGTCTAAACGGGAGCCTTATACAAAAAAGAGTGCCGATACCCAAGAGATATTATATATATATATATATATATAAATATATATTATCTATATATATAGATAATGTATATATAAGTTGCATTTCTACATTCCAATAAGATCCCGAAGATGTATTCCCACTTTCAGCCTTGACTTTGTGAGTACCAACTATCGTAATAATTCTTATTTATTGCGTGCGTGTGACAAATACAATAAACAGCATAGTGCTACAATATTGACCTGTTCGGCTGTAGCGTGCCAAGGATGAGGCGTCTGTTGAGCTCTGAATTCTTTCATTAATCTGATCGTGTAGTCACTATTACAAGCTAATGTTTACTTTACATAATAATATTGTGTTTAAAATGTTAGTACTTAATTTACCAATTCAGGTGGTGTCAAATAGGTTAGTTTGTACTTTTTCCTAAGTGCTTTAACTCTAATTGGTCTATCTTATAAAAAGTTAGAGCGGACATGATGTCTTGTTTAACATACGTAATCAGGACATAATGTCAACTCTAACTTTTTATAAGATAGGGGGTATATGTCTCTATCAGGGAAAACTTGTTATTAGCCTTCTGTTTCTAAGTGCTTGTCTATTGTGTTTTAAGGAGCTGTAAGTTTTCCTAAAATAAGTAAATAATTTTCAAGAGTGTAGCCTCCGTTATGCAGGTGTTAAGGAGTCTGCTGGTACTTATCAGCTAGTAAATAAATAAAGTTGATGTGTGTACCGGAGTGGTCGGGACGCGTTAGATCCTCGCTGAAGACGTGTCCGGATCGGTCGGAGTCGAGGTCTAGCGCGCTGCCTGGCCCCGCGTCCGAGTATATGTCGCCGGCCGTCGCGCCCAGCATCGACGCGCCAGCCTTGCTCGCGCCCCCATGAGAAGTCCTGCAACATTACAGTGCTACCGTGTCTCACTTGCAAACCCAACAGTAAGCTAGATCATCCCTAGGCTAAACATCCGTGATGTAGTTTTGTGAAAGCCGTTTCTTTGGATGAAACTTACATTCGAAATGCTCAACTCGTTTTGATATCATACTTCTCTCAGCGGAAAACTGTCACTAGCTTTTTATTTACAATTTTTTTTAAAAGCAATTGGTTTTCCAAATAAATAATATTCAAAACAAATGGCTAGATGGTCCACAGATATTGTTCTCTTTGATTGAGTGGTAGGTAAGGTGGAACTATAGGTGGATAGTAAGTATTTGATGACATACGGTCCAATCTTTCCATCGCGCCTATCCCTTAAAAGCTGTCCGATGTAGGAGCCGGGTAGCGCCATCAGCTTGTCGGCGCACGCCTGCTGGTACGACAGCTTGCCGAGGAAGTAGCCTGCGACCACCGCCATCGTCACCTTGGGGAACGCACCGAAACGCAGGTTACCCTTCAGATATCCTGGAACCAACAAACAATACTCTCAGAACATTTCCAGTCCTATACTATGCTTAGATAAAACTAAACATTGATTACCTACAACCTTTATTTATTACAATTGCCAAAGAATAATACACATAACTTAAATTAAATTTGAAAAGAATGGTATCATGGCTTGTGCTTATCCACTAAAGGCAACCAAAGCGAACCCAAGTATTTGGATATGGTAACGAAGTGTACATAGGTAAAGCCGGGATTTTCAGAAATATTGTGCAAGTATAAAAGACGCTTGAAAGACAAATGGAAGGAATACTTTGATATTGCTTCTCAGGAGAAAGGAATCTGGTACAGAACCATTCAAAGTGAGCCACCTCATGTGCCATGGTTCTCTGCTATCAATCTGTGCAGATCTATGATTGTAATAGCTCACAGATTGTGATCTGGACATATACCTTTAAATAGTTTTAAGTTTTTGATGAAGAAAGTTGATAGCCCAAATTGTGAAGTCTGTGGAGTTAAGGAGGATGTTTATCACTTTCTCGTAAAACTATGAAAGATAATCTGACTGCAATATGTAACATTAATTGGCTTGATGTGGGCCTGTTTCCTAGTGTGCTGGCTTCTCAGACATCTGAGACAGCTATCATGCTGTACCGGTCCACGCTCAGGCTAGTCAATGAGTCGGTAGAAATCAATATGCATCCGACATAGTCGTGAGCCGAGTCAAGATAAAAAAAAAGAAAACAAGTACATATTTGGATATAAAATTATGGAACTATGGATATTAAAGTTGAACAGTATAGCCTTATCGCTAGTAACAACCTTGATCTACCTTGACCTCGACCTTGATGTTTAGCATTTACTTAAAAAAAAAACCACCAAGCCTTCCTATACGTACACACACAAATCCTCAGGCCAGTTATATATACTGGATAACTAAATACTGTAAACTACTGCATGCTTGGAAATGTTTAAATTGAATAACCACATCTGTAACATTCACAATGTTTTAACTAAGAGGTTTTAATTTCTGATGCAGAATGGCAACCACTGACTAAGAGTATAATAAGCAGAACAAAATCAGGCACAGGCATTACTAACAAAACAACAAGTACAAATTAGCAGATCACACAATGGTATCCATTTTCTTGTTGCATTTTTCTAAACTAACCTGATTTGACAATTTTTTTATAAGATACATTTTCATGGAGTGTGTAATGGAACTGCATGAGCTAGTTTCCCCTTCTCCATTCCATCACCGGACCACTTGACTTACGGAGACGAGAAACCCATTCATGGTTGATATGCCACCTATCCGCACTAAATGCTTTGCATTATCATTTCATGGAATAGAACATAAGGTTATGTGCATAAGGTTTTCAAAATATATTTTTTTAACCCATTTAATGGGGTACGTTTTTACTGACCGAAATGTAGTAGGATCGACCGGACTAGGTGTGAGTAGGTATGAGGTAACCGACCTTGCTGCACGGCGGCGCCGGTGGCCAGACCGAGCCCCACGCCAAACGGTAGCGAGCGCTGAAAGAAGCTCTCCCGGTTGCACTCTTGCAGCACGCGCATCTCGTCCGGGGAGAACTTGTACTGCGCCTGCACACAAGCCGCACTTTACTCTCAGCTTGCTTCATCACTAGCTATTGCACAATTACGGTTACCTTACCATGTTCTGCGAACTGGCTGTGGGAGGCCCGGGACCCGGCGCGCCACCCGTCATATCTTGGTACCCAAACGCATTCGGATCATTCATTCCGTAAGATTATAGCCAACTAGTTGATATTTGACACTGTTTTGCTCAATTCGAAGTAGGTATGTATGTAAATCAAAGTAAAGTGATTGCCACTAGCTATTAGGATATTCCGAGTAGAGTTATGTTGTACTGTAAAACGTATTTTTAATTATATCGTGTTTCGTTTTTCACTTCAAGACATTTTGATGTCATGTCAGTGTCACAGTTGAAGAGAAGAAGAAGAAGAATATTATTATAACAGTCAAGTCATTCGTCAAGTCGGCTGTCGTATCTTTTGAACGGAAAATGCTACGACCACAAGTAATATTGGTTAAAATTATACCAAAATTAAACAACAATAGGTACATACGTACCATAACACCAGAAAAACAATTAAAATTATTAAAATAAAAGAGCTGACGTTTCTCATAAACGAATCCATTCTAGAGAATTTTTTTCTTCTTTTGTAGGTATCTATGCAATCACTGCATCATTGTACAATTTGCACATTTATATCAAGTTTCAACAAAAAAGGTTCAGTAGATATCACGAAAAATGTTATTGAAAATTCTAACTGAAATGAGAACCCCAAACACTTACCTACTAGATATATAGGTACCTACAGCAATTTTCGGCTAAACATATTTATATTGCTTAAAGCAACCTAGTAGTGAGTCTTTTTCGTGTTTCACGTTGCTGCCAACATGCAGAAGCAGAAGCAGAAGCAGCATTGATAGGTACTTGATAGGTTATCAAAGCTGCTTCTGCTTTACTTTTTAGTAACTAACATGATAGTGTTCTATACGAATGTCCGATTTCGCTTATTTGTTGTATATTTATTCTATGTATTATGTACAAAATGTAGGTACATTATTCATTACTCTCTGGTACTTAGTAGGTACAGCTACCTACTTATCCGAAGCAGCCGCAGCAGGAGTTGTTAATTGTGGAGTCGATGTTTTTGAACATCAAGTGGTTTTTAGACATTCCAAATATATACCTAGTACCTACCTACCTATAACATAAAGTAGTGCTATTTTGTAGCTATTTGTGTTAAACTTTAATTGTATCTACCGATAGCCTTCCTAAAATAAAATACCTATGTAGGTACTTAAATACAAAAAAATGTTCAAAGCCTTGTAATGTAGTAATATACCATTTTATTTTACCCTAAGTGTATCGTTTTACGTTTTTTAGCTGAGAGATCATCTAGATATATCTTCATGAGTAAACTAGTCACTTACAGTAGACAGCTGGTTGAATACATAATGAATGTAGAAGGCAGCGTACTTGGGCACCAGCTCATAAGTATGCTATATTATGTGGTTGTAATGCTATTGTTATTTTTTTTGCGGCGGAGGGTTGTTGTTGGCGTGATGGGTGCGCATGACGTTGCCGACGTGACCGGGCAGCGCGCGCAGCTTGCGCTCGCAGTGCGGTAGGTAGGCTAGCCGGCCGAACAGGTGCCCGAGGAACGCCGCGATCATCACCTTGGGCGTGGCGCCGAAGTGCGGGCTCCTACTCAGGTATCCTAGAAGAAAACATTCATAGAAGTAAGGCGTCGGTCGGAAGGGACGTCACTCATAAGCTATTGGAATCCATAACGGATCGGAACGGACAAGACTCCGGCTCTTACTTCTATGAAGATTTTCGAGGCGTCCCTAACGACGGGCGACTTACATTGCCTGTGTGTGTAGGTATACATTTCAAGACGGCTGCGATGCAGACCGTGAATACTTTCATTGAGCTCAGCTAGCAAGAACCCTACCAGCTGTTGTAAGCTCTCCACTCACCATACTTCATGGCGGCGTAAGTCGCAGTCGCAAACAGCGTGCTGAAGGGCAGGCATCGTCTGTAGAAGCTCTCCTTGTCGCACTCCTCCAGCGCCTTAATCTCGTCATTCGTGAACTCGTAGTAGCGCTGCAACATTATCATGTACAATTGATCTGATCGGTGTGGATCAGCTACGGTAAGATAGGTATTACGCCTGGTTGCCGTATCGCTGGAGACAGCACGAAGCCATGCCAGTAGCCAGCAGGCGACAGCTAGGTAGGACTGACCAGAGGGTGCGTCACGTTCTTCACGGGAGGGCATGCCTTCTGCTTGCGGGACTCCGCGTAGCAGCTGCAGTCTTCCTCCTTTTTCTTATCTTTTGACCCACTCATAACGTTTCACGCGATTTTACTTTGGCATCGCTATGGAAAGAATGGACGGACTTTTATACATAATTAGTTTTTAATTCTTTTACTACAATTTTACATTGGATTTGTTTGATTTTAGTTTAGTTTGATGAAATCATGATGGCGATCACTCTCACAGTGTCAATCACACTGACACACTGACAAACCGATATTTAATTTTTTCGTATTTTTGACGGCTAATTTCCTGATTATGTAAGGATTATTTTACCTACTTAGTTAGGTAGGTGTAGGTGGTACCTAACTAAACTTTTTATATGCATGAGGTGAGGTTATAAAATAATGAATACCTAATTACCGAAGACCACTATGGCATCGTTGTTGGTGCAAGGAGACTGAATAGAATAGAAAACGTTTATTTTGTGCCATAAAAAGAAACATATATAGGTACAGCAGAGATATAGAAATAAAGTAGGAATGTAATATATGACAACAAAATCGGTCGTCACTCAGCATATTAAGTTGTACTAGCATGTGTGTGTACTGCTACAACGCTGGTGTTATGTGACGCCAATGCGTAGGTAGGTACGCCGGCAGCAACGGCGGCGGTACACAGCGTTATACTTATTTTAATATAGGTAATATCTTAGAGGTAACATAATATTAAAAATGAACATTTTACGTAAGCTTAGTTAGCTACATCAGGAATTAACAGAGACCACAAATATTATGAAAATAGACATAAATTTGCAAAAGCAAAACAATAAGAAAATTGAAGATCATTAAATAACTATAATAATGATACACTATTCAATTATTTTCAAACAATAACAAAACACTTTATCAACAAATCAAACCAAACAATACTTAACAATACAGCGAGAGTCAGGTGCAGCACATCAGTATCTACAGTGTATCTACCTACAGATAGCTAGGTACTGAGTGATGCGCTGCAGCAGATTTGTCAGCTTGTTTGCTTTATTACGACATACCTAGTTTCGCTTGTGGGCGTTATTATTACAAGCAATCAATGATCTTATAAGTAAAGGATCATTCAAAGCAATAGATAAATCTATATGTATTTAAGTAATTGGTGTTATTATGTATTCTTTGTATATAATTTTATATTTTATCCTTACTTGTTTAGTTCAATATGTAGTCTTCCAAGTAAGTAACTAGTTGTGAGGAGCTAAGTTATTTGCATGAGGTGTTTTCATCGTACGCTAGCCAATAATTAATGGGGCGAAATACGGGCCTTCTTTCTTAGTATAACCTGTGTTGTAACGTCACGTTACTGTTTTGAGAACCTAAAACAAAATATGAATACCTACCTATTTTCCTATGTTCGTACACAGTATTTTCGTTGATTTTTCATCGAGCTACGATAGAGAGTCTCGTAACGAGTGGCCTACGCTACGCTCGTAGACCTATCGTAGAGCTACGAAAGAAAGTCCCGTAGCGACGCCGACTCTCGCTCGCTACGTTGTTCGTAGACCTATCGTAGAGCTACGAAAGAAAGTCCCGTAGCGACGCCGACTCTCGCTCGCTACGTTGTTCGTAGACCTATCGTAGAGCTACGAAAGAAAGTCTCGTAGCGACGCCGACTCTCGCTCGCTACGTTGTTCGTAGACCTATCGTAGAGCTACGAAAGAAAGTCCCGTAGCGACGCCGACTCTCGCTCGCTACGTTGTTCGTAGACCTATCGTAGAGCTACGAAAGAAAGTCTCGTAGCGACGCCGACGCTCGCTCGCTACGTTGTTCGTAGACCTATCGTAGAGCTACGAAAGAAAGTCCCGTAGCGACGCCGACTCTCGCTCGCTACGTTGTTCGTAGACCTATCGTAGAGCTACGAAAGAAAGTCTCGTAGCGACGCCGACGCTCGCTCGCTACGTTGTTCGTAGACCTATCGTAGAGCTACGAAAGAAAGTCCCGTAGCGACGCCGACTCTCGCTCGCTACGTTGTTCGTAGACCTATCGTAGAGCTACGAAAGAAAGTCTCGTAGCGACGCCGACGCTCGCTCGCTACGTTGTTCGTAGACCTATCGTAGAGCTACGAAAGAAAGTCCCGTAGCGACGCCGACTCTCGCTCGCTACGTTGTTCGTAGACCTATCGTAGAGCTACGAAAGAAAGTCTCGTAGCGACGCCGACGCTCGCTCGCTACGTTGTTCGTAGACCTATCGTAGAGCTACGAAAGAAAGTCCCGTAGCGACGCCGACTCTCGCTCGCTACGTTGTTCGTAGACCTATCGTAGAGCTACGAAAGAAAGTCTCGTAGCGACGCCGACGCTCGCTCGCTACGTTGTTCGTAGACCTATCGTAGAGCTACGAAAGAAAGTCCCGTAGCGACGCCGACTCTCGCTCGCTACGTTGTTCGTAGACCTATCGTAGAGCTACGAAAGAAAGTCTCGTAGCGACGCCGACTCTCGCTCGCTACGTTGTTCGTAGACCTATCGTAGAGCTACGAAAGAAAGTCCCGTAGCGACGCCGACTCTCGCTCGCTACGTTGTTCGTAGACCTATCGTAGAGCTACGAAAGAAAGTCTCGTAGCGACGCCGACTCTCGCTCGCTACGTTGTTCGTAGACCTATCGTAGAGCTACGAAAGAAAGTCCCGTAGCGACGCCGACTCTCGCTCGCTACGTTGTTCGTAGACCTATCGTAGAGCTACGAAAGAAAGTCTCGTAGCGACGCCGACGCTCGCTCGCTACGTTGTTCGTAGACCTATCGTAGAGCTACGAAAGAAAGTCCCGTAGCGACGCCGACTCTCGCTCGCTACGTTGTTCGTAGACCTATCGTAGAGCTACGAAAGAAAGTCTCGTAGCGACGCCGACGCTCGCTCGCTACGTTGTTCGTAGACCTATCGTAGAGCTACGAAAGAAAGTCTCGTAGCGACGCCGACTCTCGCTCGCTACGTTGTTCGTAGACCTATCGTAGAGCTACGAAAGAAAGTCTCGTAGCGACGCCGACGCTCGCTCGCTACGTTGTTTGTAGACCTTTCGTAGAGTTAGTATAACTAATACAAAGTTCTGTTGATCTTCATACACATAAACGAAACAAACATTGTTTCGAGTTTAGACATTTTTTTAAAAAACACCTAGAACTTTGATTTTAATAGTTTTTCTTGTGTTATTGTGAGTATTATTGTTTAATTTTGGTGGAATTTTAACTAATAATACTAAGATCGTGTATTATTAGTTAAAATTCTATGTCGATGAGTATATTTACCTGGGCCAGTTAGCGAGCTTCGAAAACAGGCACGACAAAGAAATCGATCGCCGCATCGAGAACGCCTGGAAGAGCTACTGGTCCATGAAGGAGCATATGAAGGGTAACCTCCCTCTTACACTTAAACGCAAACTCATCGACATGTGTATATTGCCCGTCCTAACCTAACCTACGGTGCACAGACATGGTCTCTAAAAGAGCTACAGAAGTCCAAACTCAAGATTTGTCAGAGAGCCATGGAGCGCAGCATCCTCGGACTGAAGCGGATAGACCGAGTGCGTAACACTGTGTTACGGGTCGGCCAAGAAAGCGTTGGCGCGACGAACTGGATGCCTTCGAGAGAGGATGGTGGGAGGGGCTCAGGATAGAGAACTTTAGAAGTCTATGGGGGAGACCTTTGCCCAGCAGTGGGACGATATAGGTTAATAAAAAAAAAAAAAAAAAAATACTAAGATCGTAACATAAAGTGTGAGCCATTGGAATAAATGTGTGTAGGTGGTTTCTATGAATGTAAAATTTTTTCTCCAAGTTGTGTAGAAAATATATCCATCATTATCTCTTCAAAACAAACGACAGCCGACTTGACGATGCTTGACTATATTCATTCAAATATCACTTGACACTGGCTAAATTGTCTGTCGGAATTACGGACAGAGGCCGTAAATAAAAGAAGAAGAAGAATTAAACATTCTTCTTCTTCTTCTCTTCAATAATGGCCTGTGTCCGTCATTTCAACAGACAATTTTGCCAATGTCAAGTGTTCGAATTAAACATTACTAATCTGGCAAATCTTTACCGATCGCTGTCAAATTCATGTCAAATTAATTGTCAAATTCTTAGTTCTCAAAAGGTTAGCGGTTGATAAAATATGAAGCTATTTAGTACACTTCGATATTGCGGTCGGACGAGTTTAGCATAGCGCTGCGGAGGTGGTGTTGGAGCGGCGCGAGCGTGTGGTGCGAGTGCGGAAATGGCGCGGGTGGTGGTGGCGACGCTGGTGGTGTGCCTGGCGCGCGCCGACGAGTACGGCGGCGTGCGTATGCCGCAGTACGGCGCGCTCGAGGACTATCGTGGACACTCGCCCGACGCGTCCGCGCCGCTCGACTACAAGTACGAGGAGGACGCGCAAGGTCACATACCATAGTTTATACTATTTCATTCATTTGGCATTTTATAATTGCAATTAGGGATCATTGTCTTAAATTATATTGTTAAATACACAACAATATACCTATCTATGTTTACAGGTAACACAAAAAAACTCACAAAGGACATCGAGTCGAATAAATGGAAAAACCCGGCGAGAAAACAAAGAGGATTAAGACTCGACAGAGATGAACTGACGGATGGCACAGACGCTGCCCCCGAGCCGTTTTATAAATCCAACTCGGGCAGGTGGCAGCCGCGGGACCGTCCACGGCCCGCAGCCGACCCGCCGCCGGCACGCGCCCGCGCTGAGCCTGCGCGTCGACGCTCACGTCGCGGCAGGCGAGGGCGCGCCCGGGACTACGACTTACAACCGATGGACCGCGCACCTAAAGCCGACTATCGTGTTGATAAACGTAACATTATAGAAGAAGATGATGATGTCTTTCCTTCTAGAGCAACCACCGAATTGATTATCCCAAAAAAACATAGAGAAAGATTGTTCGATAAGCTGGCAAAACCCCAGAAGAACGAGGACTTGGATTTGGAGCCGGGCTTGGTACCGGATAGAAGGTTGAGGGACGAGGGGCTGGGGGATCGCGAAGAGGAGGATGACGGGGCGAGTGCGGTCCCACCCCAGCGACCCTCGCGACTTCCTCCGCCGCCGTTGGATGACGACGAGGATGAGGAGGAACGGTTGCGAGCGCGACCTCGCTTTAAGGAGTACCCCGAATACGACGGCGCCTACGCCTACGACGCGAGGAGGCTACCCATGCTAGTGCGGAGAACCACAAGTAAGTGTGTTTCTACTACGCACCTTACCTAGTCTACCTGTTTAATTTTAATACATCGTACCTAATGGTTTTTGCAATTTTGCGACTTGCCTCGCAAAATATGCGGCATGTTCTCTTTCATAGAAGTTAATCTTCTACAATATTGATCATACATACAAACAGCAAAAAACCCATAGGAAACGAGATATTTGCTAAAGATCGCTTTTTGTGACATTTGACCTTGGTCAAAGGTCACAAAAAGAGAGGTTTGATAGTGAAAGCGAGTTGAGATTTTAATAGTCGCGAACACTCGACCATACAAGGTTTTGAGACAACTTTTAGGATGTCAAGATACAAATTTATACGAGTTTATAGCTTGGTATCTCAAACTCCGATGTGAAATACTACATAATTTGACTGGGCTAGGTATTACTTATTATGTCAGAAGCAATTATTGAAGTGTTGTGTGTCCAGCGCGACCGCCGGGCGGCACACCATCGCCTTCAGCACCGTCCTACGAGTCCACCACCAACCTACTGGCGATGCTGTGGACGGCACGCCGCGCTCATCCCGCACTCAACTCGCCCTCGGCTGCGCCGCCACCGGGCATCGACCGTAACCCCGAACCTCAATCGACCACCAAGTCTCCTAACACTACCACCTCTACGATAACATCACCAAGTGCTTTTAACTTCATGGAATCTACGAGGGAACTATCGATTGCGGAAAGATCGCGTCTCTCGATACTGAAAAAGTCACAGAAAAAAGAGAACGACAAGGGTGACCCTTCAAAGAAGCCTCCCGTCTTACTGCAGGTTACGAGGAAGATGGCAACGGTCGTAATGGTCGAGCCGCCCACCAGAGCAGACCCGTGGATGCGCGCGCGGCACGTCTCCGGTGACTCGCCGCAGCAGCTGGAAAAGGTGAAGCGGCTGATGCGGCAAAAGCTGGTGGCAGGCGCTAAGAGCATCCAGGAACTGACGGACAACTGGGATGACTTGGTGTGCGACTACATCGATGTGTCGCTCATCGACAAGATTGCCCCCCAACCTGCTACTCTGCCCCTAACATGTCTCTCTCTTGCGATTATATTTGTGATATGGTGAACTCAATTGATGTAGGTCATATTACACTAATATAATATAGAAATGTATATATATGCAGGACTCTCACTGAAAGTTTCCTCTTCAAAACTTGCCTTCTCCATTATGAGCTTCAAATAGAGTTTTGAAATGAGCAAAATCAGTTTATACAGGGTGTAAAACTGCTCCCGAACGGGACCTTCAGACCATGCATGAAAATAGGTTATAGATACTTACCGTATTAGATAAAAACATTCGGAGACTTTGTATAGATAAGTCTTCATGCACCTAGTTTTCAGAAGGGGTTAATATTTACAATCGGTAATATTGACCCAGCGTGGTAGTAACTGAAAACCCTTGAGGCAGGATGTTGAAGAGACTAGGATTATAACAGTGTGGATGGTCTGCAGGTCCTGAGCGGGAGTGGTCGTCGACGGGCAGCGTGGCGGAGCGCGAGCTGCAAGCGCAGCTGGGCGCGCACGCGCTGCGCCGCCACGCGGTGCCGCCTCGCTCCACGCGGCTGCATCCCCCCCTCCCGCCCACCTTCCCCCCGACTGCCATCGACGCTGCCCTCGACCGTCAGTGGAACAGCTTTGTTACATCCAACGGTGTTCTAGCAATACCGACGTACTTTTATGTGCTTTTCATAGTAATAAATAACTTACAAAGATATTTCATATTGGAACAATGAGAAGGTGTTTGCATCTGTTCCAAAGATATTCACCTAGTACATACATATAGGTACATAATGACATATGTCAGGAGGCTACTTTTTTAACCCATCGTGCTCCACGCACTGGACGTAGTTTATAGATATGAATTAACCCTCAGCCGAGGGCCGAGTCGGCCTAATTCATTCGGAAAGACACGGCCAATAGGTTCCTTGCAACGTTTACTTTCACCGACCGTTTATTGATTTGTTCACATTTACTAATCAGAAAAGTCTATAGGCGCACGGCCACCCAAGGTTAGGATATGGCAGGGCTTGTTACCGAAGACTGGGTACCTAGGTACATAGGATAAGTAGGTGTATATTGGTAACAATAATAATAATACATTGCTCCCCAGTAGAAGGTCGAGCTAGGTAGTGTACTAGGTATATACTTCATGCAGTGCAGCTAAAAATGTGTGCTAAAAGCTGAGCGAGTCAGATGCGCCTTAGGATTGTACCTTAGGGTGGATCGATTTTTCGATTTTTCGAATTTCGGCTTGGGGTAGTGTGTAGTTGAGGTTCTTATTTAATGCGATTATAACTGTTAATTTACTTTAATTTAATTCGATTTACAAGTACTGCCCCAAAGGCACTTAAGTTTTGAAAAAGTTAAAAAATGGTGTCCTAGTAACATGGTTGACTTTTTTATTCTAATTTCAATATTGTATTGTTAATTTATTTATATTAGCAGTAACCTTAGCTTAGATATTTGATGCTAAGACATTGCCGAAACTAAAGTATTTTTTTTTAATTGCTTTCAAAAAAGTTTCTAAAGCGTTCCAACGCCATCTAGAGTGCTTGCAAGACTATGGTGTAGAGACGCTAGATGGCGCGCCGCGTGGTTCATGCAGCGTGCGTTGAACGAGTAGAGATGGGTTGGATCGCGGCCGCAGCCGGTGGTGGCGCGGCATGCTTCACCACGGCGACACTGAGCGGCGGCGGCGGCGGCGGCGGCGGCGGCTCGCGAGCGCGAGCGCGGGGTCGCGGTCGGTCGGAGTTGCGACGAGTTGGGCCCGAACGTGTGTCGAGTCTGTCGAGTCGAGTATTGTAGTATAGTACTCGATTGAGTGTAGGACGCGAGCGAGCGCGACGCGGACGCGAGTGCCAGTCTCTGATTAATATTTCGCCGCGCGAGCCGCGGGCCGGAGGTCGCTCGTGGTTCGTGGTTGTCAACGCGAGTGGGGCCGGCACGTCTGCCGTCCCGGTGTTGTTTATCCTCTGCGTGCGTGTGACAGTGACTATTATGAGCGACAGGGACAGGTCTTCGCCTTCCCTCACGGACACTCCGCTGAAGACTTACATCGGCCGGCACGACGACGACTACCCCCTCATAAACGGAAACGGTGAGTGGTAAAAGTATAGAAGGTCCTCGAGGAGGAGGGTGGCTGCAGCCGGCGGTGCCGCCGCCGGCGAGTCACGCGCTCGCTGCGCGCCGGCACTGGGTCAGCGTGCCGTGCGCTCGCGACAGCTGACTTTGATAAACTTTGCCGCAGTGAGCTTCCGCGGTGGCTTGATCGACCCACACGAGCCCCTTTCCTGTATTTATTGTCTCCCTGAGGTTCCGCACGGAGAGCGGATGCTCTCCGTGCAGGATACCTAATGTTGTTCCTGTCGCGCCGGTGACGACGACGCCGGCATTTTTGACTGTACTAGGTCTAGGTAGGTAACAAAATCAACTTTCTTACTACATAAGTAGGTACCTACGTAAGTATTCTATATTAAAAAAACCCTAGTACCTACCTACGTAATTATAGTACCTACCTACTTATAAAAATGGGAGTAGGTAAAGCGAAGCATGAGTCGTACATACCCACAACTTGGTAAGTAGGTACTAGTCGTACTTATATACCCTAGAAATACGTGTAGGTAGGTAGCTCTATATGGGTAGGTACTTAGTAGGGTCGGTGACGATGCGGATAAAGCGAGATGGGTGGCACGGTGCGGTCTCCAGCTGCCGCGGATCGATACAGGTTGACCTTAAGCCCAAAAGCTGAAAGAAGTTTTTAGGGTAAAGGATCCCCAAAATGTATAGTTTGTTCCGCGAGGTGTCAGTGACGAGGCGCGTCGCGGCACTCGTCGTCCGTCGCTGTTCAGCAGGCAGAAACGGCCGCCACCACCACAGTTGCCTCTCTCGCTGCATCTCTGCACTTGGCCACTGAATACTCTTTGACACGTAGGTATACTCTTTCACTCCTATTCTGTACAAAGCGTTCGTTGCTCAACTCTAGACGATAAAGTTTAGTGGGCAGCATCTAACTTCACATAGGTACCTAGTAGTACCTACCTACATAACTATATTTAACTCGCTCTAGCCGCATGCTATTCAGAAATGTTTTGTCATTCCAGGACTACTAGATATTTTCTCTCTGAGCTGTTTCATGTAAGTAGATAGGAATAATATTGATAGAAGTCGGAATCGGTTTGCGCCAGTAGGTACCTGTACAGTCAGAGGCAAAAACATGTATAAACACACACATACAGTTTACATAATTTGGTATTCAGTCAAACTTTAAACGGCTATATCTCGGAAACTACTCATCCTGGACTCCTCCCGCTCCGCAAGATCCCGCTATACAAGGACCTTCACCGAGCTGGTTAATGGGTGAAAACTATTTTACTAGTAGTTCGCCCCGAACTGAGATCTCGTGATGGGCGGAGGTTAATAAAACCCAAACAATTTTTATTGACCAATGGTTGTAATAAACTTTGCAAATCGCTTCGAAGTCGCCGTCTAGCTATATACCAGTCTTACTTGAACTACAAAATCATTGAAACTCCAAGAAATGGTAGCTCACGTTATACTGGGTTTGCCAATTTTATAATTTTTTACTATACTATGAGGTATTGTATATACTATATAATTACTATATACTATACTATATAATTATTGAAATTCCTCACTTTGTTTTTGTGTACGATTTTTACTCCCTAGGCAAGGTCTTGCCCGATTTATCTTACCAGTAAAAGGAGAGAAGGCTCTAAATATCATAATAATTTTCAGATTCAGATTCAACACATTTTTGCTGGAGTAGGTAACGTAAACTAATTATTACTGTCTGTCAACCTTACAAGTTTTATGCAGATCAGATAAGCGGTTCCAAAGTTATGATCCAACAAACATACATACAAAATTACACAAACCTTTATAAGTAAGTAATTACCTTTACCTATCATAATTCCATACAAACATACACACAACGCCGGTTTTCCCAGTTTTCCAGAAACAATCAGAATGCGTGCGCGGGTCGGACGCGTGTTCATTCCGTTGAGACGACAACATAGAGAAAGCGTACACGGGTTGGGCGCTTGATGAAGTACATTTTACTTGCTTTTTACTTACAATGTAGAGTTGTCAATAAGCCGTATGATCTAGCTAGATGGTAGAAGGCTTAGAATACAAATACCTATGGTAATTTGAAAGATCTTAGATATGGTTGCATGGAAGTCACAAGTCAAGGCCAAACCATCTTTCGTATATAAGGTAGGTACCTAGGCAAGTTACGTAGGTTAGGCTTAGTGGTAGTAGCAGCGGTAGTTTCAGGTGACGTGGTCGAGTCCGTGTCAAAATGAACAATTAGTCAGTAATTAATGATTTCCGCGGGCAGCGAGCGCCAGGACTTCGCCCCGCGTCACACCGTGCCACCGCGGCGCGTGCTGTGCTCACGGAAACCAAAAACACTGTTGGGAAATTGAATCATTGTAAAAACCGTTTTAAACGTAAGCGATCGCACATTCAAAACAATCTAACCTTGACCAGAATCTATTTCAAATGGGTACAGTTATCTATGCATTCTCTCGGTACCTAACTATTTCGAATTATCGCATAGCATTGCATCGCGGCAAACAAACTTTAATATATAAATAGGTACTTAACTATTATCTGTGCAATGTCTGGTCTGGAGACGTACCTAATGTGCGTGCTAGAGCCTGTACGTACGTATAGGTAGAGTCCGACTTGCTAATATCGTGCAGTGTAACATTATCTATTGCAGGACATGGTTTGACATACCTACCTGGTAGAAATAATTAGCACATTTAGCCGCTCGTGTTCTGCGATGAGGTGTCTCCGCGCCGGCTCCTGTTCACGATACAATGATCGGCTCTCGTGTTCGGTTTGGTGCCATATAACGAATCGCATACTCCACAAGTGTTTATACATAATATGATCTGTGCTTATATTAATTATTATGTATACTTATTGTAAACACCACTGAAAAGTGACAGGAAAGCAAAATACGCAATGTCGTGTATTCTACGTGGATCATGTGTTTTTCCAGTTAGTTAACGATTTTGATAAAATTTATATGGGACCACCTCTGAAGTATGATCTACCATACAAAAAATGAATCATAAAAATCGGTTCATAATTAGCGGTAAAATAGGTACCTACATTCAAAAAACATACAGTCGAACTGAGAACGTCCTCCTTTTTTGAAGGTGGTTAAATATCAGTCGCTAATAAGTATATCCCCTTTCAGTTTTAAAGAATTTGGGTAATGATAAGGTTTTAAAAATGAAACATCCGTTAGGTAGTATTGAGTTTAGTTTCGCGGTGCAATGCGGGTCCGCGCGATACGTCTCGCGGAGCCCCACGTCGTCATGTCGCGTCGTGTGACATCGCGAAGTGCGTAGTTCTGTTTCTTATCACTACCAGTCGACAGATAGTCCAGCCGTACGTTACGTAGATAACAACTACAACCACCGGAATAAATATCAAATCAACTGATATATAAGTACCGGCTCTAGCCTCTAGTAGACCCATCAATATTCATTTCCAACTGATTGGCGATTCACCGAACATTATTTTGTTTTGTTGGTCACACAGGTGATGCAGGTGACCAAAAATGTTCACGTTCATAGTTTATTTATTTAGTTTTATATCAGGAGCCGATAATACCAAACAAACTACATAAGCCGTGTGCTAATAAAGAAATCGGTACTCAAGCATACATTTAATTAAAGTTTTATCGTTATAAAAATGTATGCTTGAGTCCGGACCGGACCAGTGTTTGAGCAGTAAATCAGCATACTAAAATACGCAAGTAAATTGTGCACCGTTGTATTGTTTGTTGTGAGTTTCCGTGCGTGAGCTACTTACAGCGATCATGCGTTCGACCCTGAGCTGTTAAAACACATCAACGAGTTGAAATTGTTGGAAATGTTGGTGAAGAATATAAATAAGCCGGTAGATACTAGAGGTAGATACTTCAGGGCTGCGCCATGCGCCACTCGCGGACTCCAGGCATTGACAACTCGGAGCCTGCCCTCGGGGGATTTGACTACCGCTCGCCCTTGTATAAAGTTAAATTAAGTAATTATTGATATTACTTACTGGTTTACCTCTCGAACGGTATAGATTAGGTAGAAAGCAGCACAGAATTAGATCGAAGCAGTCTCAAAGCTTTACTGTGTATTTATTTGAATTCAGATTAGAATATATTTTTCTTTTTTTGGCTCTACCGATGTTATAAAAAGTAGACCATCGTTATTAGCTGGTCTCCGCAGTACGGTTTCGTTGCGTGCGGTGGTAACCGCCTCTTAACTCGTGCGAAGTACGTGCTCTGCTATTCTTTGTCTGCTAATGACTGCCTTTAGTTGACCAAAACTTGTTTGGTTCGCAACGAGCGGTGTCTGTGGTCCGCCCTCCCCGCGCCTCCTCCCCGCTACCCGCACTCCTCCTCGGCTGGCACTAGCGCGATGTACTGCTTGGCATCTGATTGAGCATTGCTGACTGAACGACTCATTGAAACGTACTGTCTGCCGAATCCTTACCTTACTGTACCTACCGTCGTTATCTGCTATGATTGCGTACGGGACGATGACCCATTTCATAATCTACTTAGAAATTTACAAAAAATGTGACACCCCTGACCAAGAAAATCTTCTTAGATCCTCCTCATCATTGCTAGTCATCATCAGACTTTTGAGTAAGGATTCCAGATCAGCAGATCTGATGCACACTTACATTAAAATGTTTACTAAATCTTTTATACTGC
The DNA here is from genome assembly GCA_918843925.1 of Eulithis prunata. Classification (NCBI taxonomy): domain Eukaryota; kingdom Metazoa; phylum Arthropoda; class Insecta; order Lepidoptera; family Geometridae; genus Eulithis; species Eulithis prunata. The sequence goes on from OU974006.1 coordinate 12,277,981, forward strand.
AGTTATTTTTTCAGAGCTGATGTAAATTGCCAACTTTGAAACGGATCCATCAATTTTCACCAAAGATGGCTAAGAGCTTTCTTACAAAGAAACCGCATTCAAATAGGAATAAAATTCCGTTTTTTCGTGGTATTATGTCTAAAAGTTATCTATGGGAAATGACTACATATTAACTTCAACAAAATGATTTGGCCAAGACATCATGGTAAATGCCGAAGCACAACACGGTCACTTGGTACCGCCCGCTCCCTCTCCGCTTCTCTGAGCGTAGGTAGGTATACATCGCGTCGTTCACGTCACGCACGATACAAGATAGCGATGTCGCTTGTTGCAACAGTCAGCTACCTTTGAAGACTGGAGGTTGTACTAGCGGCGCTGCGGTTTGGAAGAGCTAGGCGCAATTCGGTCTCAACAATTGATAAAATATCTGCTTGTAGCCGGATACCAAACCAACCGGTTATAAGAGGCTTGTGTGGTTTAGACAAGACTGGCCATACCCCTGAGTCACGCGCCGCCTGTCTCACCGGCTACGCTGCCGGCTGCCGGCGCGGGCGGCCTGTCTGCCGTCTCCCCTTGCCCTCGAGCTGACGGCCGCCGCCGCCAGTCTGGAGTCTGGACTTGTTATTTATTACAGGGCTAGGGAAGGAAATGCTTTTTCAATGGGGAAGCATATTGTACAGGGTGCTTCAATCAAACCGATATCGAGTAATATCCCTTTTCAACCACATATTTGAAATGCATTTAGATTTTTATGTTGAACAAACCAGTTTAATTAACCCTCGACCAAAAAACGGAAGGGGTTGACTGCGGCGGCGTTGTAAGTCTGTCTGTTTGTTTGTTTGTGAGCCATGTTTTCGGAAAATTGTTAGAGCTGTTTCCAAGTTATGAGGATATTCGTCAGCTCTGTAATACCAGTTTTGAGGAATCCCATAATTGCAGACACTTGGGCCGTCTCACAAGGGCATGTCCATGCCATTCATGTTGCCGAAATGAAGATGTTGAGATGGATGCGCGGCGTCACCAGTCTGGATAAGATTCACAATGAGTATGTGCGAGGTAACATCGTAGGCAAGCTGCACGAGTATAGAATGAGATGGCATGGACATGTCCAAAGAAGATCACCCGCGAGATGTACCTACTGGAACTGTCCGTTTCCGGCAAAATACCTGCATGCAACGTGTCCGATGACCACGTCATGGATAGGACGAACTGGAGGAAGAATGTAAGGAAAGTTGACCTCACCACCATGTGGGACCAATAGTCAGGAAGAGAAAGAGAGAGAGATTTATGATTAGCAAATACACGAAACTTATTGTGAAGCACCCTGTCTGTATAGACGCAGACAAACATTGCAATACTCGTAAAATATAATTATACATTTGCACATAAAGCTCCCGAGAGGCACAGGGGCTGGTTACGGTGAAATAATAGTAGTCTTATACTATATGCATATATACTTTACTTACCTAGTTACAATAGATAGGTCCATTAAAATAAAAAATCAACTATTCTAGTGGGGTTGTTACCAGTGAAAGAACCAGGGTGGTAGTGGGCTTTTTTTGTTTGCTGTAAGTCGCATGATATTATATAGGCGAGTAAAGTACCTAAGTTTTCTACATAAATTTGGCAGCGAATGCGGCGTTGTTCTAGCTATATCTACGAGTATTATTTTGCACTTGTTTTTTTCACGTTTCATGTGATGTGAGAAATAGCGACACACAATGCGACACTTTCATAGTTGTTCGCTCTTTCGATTGTGTAACTCGTCTTCAACTGAGCGCTCGTCGCCGTCGCCGTCGCCGCCGTCGCCGTGGGTAACTGGCAAAAATCGACAATCTGCACTAACAAGGAGAGAGACCGCATGTTGCATCTCTGCATCTTGCCCTGTTTGGTGTACTGGTGTCTCACGAACTGCTTTTGTCTGCATTTAGCATGCAACGCGGCTATTTACATGATAGTGACATTTCATCACTCCGAGTAGTTCATCCGAGTAGTGCTCTACTTGTGTCACAAAAGTATCTGTTAGATCAATAACAGTTATACTAGCAAAAGGCCTATTGTAGTGTGTAAACCGCAATTGTGTAGTACCTTACCTACCTAGTACCTACCACAACATTTATAATGACCTTCGCCTAATGTCAATTGTCAAGGCTGCAGCGCCATACCTTATGTTAATTGAATGGCACTCGCTGGTTGTTTGCGTGCATGCATACGATTAGGTAATGTGATGGGATTCAATCGTTAATGAACATCATCATAACACTCTGTTTGCCCTGAACCTAACTTTACAACCCCTAAGCTGATTTAGATCATCATCTTACTATCATTATGGTAATAATACTATCTGTAGGTAAAACTAAGTATTAAAAATCATAAAGAAGATTAGACGAGCAGTTCTAAACGTATATGCTCTAACAAACATACTGCTGATTCGGGTTATCGCCAATTTGTACTTACCTACCTACTCTACTATGCTGATTCACTCAAGTTAACAGTAACATCTTCGCTCGCTTCGGTCGCGTCAATAAGTAAGCGGTTCCGTTCAAGGGGGGATAAAAAAAGAATTGGGTTTTGCTTACATTTTGCTGGCGGTTTTTAAGTATCACGTGGCGCAATGTGGCTCAGCACAGTGCGTTCAGCGTTGTCAGTTTTTTTTTTGTGGAAATATTCCGGAACCGGAGCGGTGACGTCACGGCCCACGTGGAGCGACCGATATAGCAGCGCTGGGTTCTTAATTCTTATCTCACTTTGGAATGTAAAAGGCCGCGTGCCCGTGCGCTGGCTAGCTCCACTATTTTCATCTAGCCGAGGTCCAGTTCACCACCACCAGGCAGCCTTCGTAGTACGTTATCAAGGACTAGAGGCGCGCTATCAACTGTCGCTGCTAGACTTGCACCTGTACCTGCACGGCTTCGCAATTATCAACTAATCATTTGCATAAAACAATAAAATATAAACAGTGTATATTTAGTCTGTGGATATGAGGTAGGTACTGCGAATATCTACTTGACTCACGCGTAAAATGTTTAATCGGAGGTTCCATTACGTTAGTGTAACTAGGTACCTACATTATAACGATGGGACTCGAATTACTTGTATTAATATTCTGTGCTCGAGTAGTATTGCATTAAATTTGGAATTTACGGAGGCTTATCGCATGGTAACAGTAGATTTCATCTCCGCTTATCGATAACATCAGACCTGTTTGATTTTAGCTGAAATGACTGTCAGTCTGTTATAGATAAAAAATAAATAAAAATAATTATTTATTTATTATTATATTTATTATTATTATTTATGTCCATACCTAGCATAGGCACCTAGTGCCTAACAAACAAAACTCTTATAGGTAGTGACAGATAAAGAAGAATAATAGTACATTATGGTACTAGTGTGGTACATTGGTGATTACCGCCGAGGGTCTTAAGAAAGCCGAGAACGGTAATCATCAATACACACGTGTATCATACGACGTTTTTCAACACACTACGTACGAGTTAAAATTATCTATTTAAATAAAAAGTTGCATGAAATAGGAACATTCATTTATTTGTTCTATTGAACACGATTTTTTTTTTGAATAAAAACTTTTTTAGTAGCAAAGCTACTCAACCAATAAAATTTTAAAAATTATATATAACTCACATATAGTGAGTTATAGCAATGAAAAAGTTACAGTTTGATTATGGGTGTCATTATGTGCCTAATTGCGGTGACCATAGAGCCACTTTATGAGCAAGTGTGTTGAAAAGAAACATTGTAGCACAGTAAACAAAGTGTTGGATTGGAGCTATTCCAGAGGGCGTAGGACGAGTTTAATTCTGAAGTTAAATCTAGTGTAAGACGTCTGACGCCCTCTGCAACTGTTTACGTTATTGTCATGCAAAACTTTGCATTGAGCTTGTACTTAGATACTGTACCTAACGAGAAAGACTTCCGTTTGCTGACATTACTTGATTCTGGTATCAACATAACTAAAGCACAGATCATATACATAGTACTATAGACTAAAATAAACGATTACTTGCAACAGTATTTGTCCGCGGCTCCGCGACGGCTAAATGGATCGAGTGTAAGGGTAGCCGGTAGCCGGGCGACGGACGCAGACATGAAAGCCGCTTATCTCGACACCTTGCTGTTTACGGCCGCTCCTCAACTTGTGTAGTTGTGCGTAATATCACATCACACCGTCTGTCGCATGTCAATATATAGTATTTGAATTAGAAAGAATCATCTAGGTAGTTCAATAACAGTAAATTAGACCACGTACCTATTGTCTAAGAACAAGTAAGTAGGCACTGGAAATGCCAATCGTTAAATAATAGATGATGAGGAACAATTATTTGATATCCGAGTGGTCAGCTCGGCTCGGTCACCGCACTGCCACTGACCACTGAGTCCGTGCTCTTGAGTTTAATTTTGTTGATTTGCGAAAAATGTGTGGCAGATTTTTTATATGGACAAAATTGTGTGGTCAAAAGAAAACTAGTTTTCTCCATACATTTTGCGAATCGAATCACGAATTACTTCTCGCAAATCAACAAAACCAAACTCAGGGTGCGGGCTCTGATTTGAGCGAGCGGCGGCGGCGAGTGGTACCTATGCATTTGTAATTTCTGTGTGTCGCAAAGTCGCAAGCCAATATAATAGACCGTCGCTCCCCGCCCGACTAACCGTGTAGTGCAGTGCAGACATACCATACCATACCATACCATACCATACACTACATGGCACGCACTTTGTAACTATACTTTATTCATCGTGAGTGGTCTAATTACTCAGGTAATTTAGAATGAGTGATAGCGTTGCCAAATAAAGCGGCTTTCCTGCGAGAGCTGCGTCGGTGCACTATCGCATCGGTATCAGCCGAGGTGATGGACACCGTCTTATCTTTGCTTATCACTCACTAAACACTTTGATATTGTGTGTATTATTCCACATTAGCCAAATGAATATCTCCACGTGGTCCAAATTACAAGAACTACGCTGAGTTAGCAACTAAGTAGAACCGTAATTGATCGAGTGAGCGAAGCGAACGATATCTTAGTGACAACTTGGACAAAAATGCTTTGTATGTTTGTTCGACGAGAACTTTTAAACCGCTCATCCGATCTTCATAAAATTTTGTAGGTATACGGATAATACTCTTAAATTTTACTGGTTTTTTAAATGAAGTAAATCGGTCAAGGGGTTGGAAAGTTATAAGGTTCCAAAGGGAGTAAAAAAAATAAAGAACGGTTTTGGAATGTCTAAACAAAACCCTATCATATGACACCCCACTTGATATTATTGTACGTCTTTTTTTAAACTATTTTTGGACCCTCATACCTTCACGACCCCTTGACCGATTTGCTTCATTTAGCAAACCAGTAAAACATAAGAGTACTATCCGTATACCTATACCAAATTTTATGAAGATCGGATGAGCGGTTTAAAAGATCTCGTCGAACAAACATACAAAGCATTTTTGTCCAAGTTGTCACTTAGATCTCGTTCGCTTCGCTCACTCGATCAACTAAAACAACACTGGACGAAGATACTGGAAGCGGTCAGCATCTGGTGTGTGCTCATCATATTTTTATTAGTAAGTGACTCTATTTTGTCTGTTATTTGCTGGGTATACGTCTTCATGTGGAACTGCACCTCGCCGCCGCCGCCGCGCCGCGTAGTTGTACGTGTGCCATGCCAGCTACTTGTGCTATTATATACGTAATGTGTCGTTGTGTGTGTGTGCTCTGCGCAAAGCCTGTTTACTCGGTGATCGACGGCAGGTAATCTAATGTAAATGGATCGCTCGATTGGCTATCTCTATTGACCAGGCATCGGTTTGCATTTAACTTGTATTAATCAGAGAAGTAATATCAATTTTCGCCACTGCCCGTTTAGTACATAGCTCCAGGAAATGTACACGCTTGTCAAGCCTCGACAAGCATCCACAAGCACACGCGTGTAAACAGGGTGGCATGGCTTGGTTTGGCTTGCGTGAGCTTGTGCCGATCGGGGCTAGTGTCGGTTTTTGAAACAGATCAAAAGGAAGCTTGCGGTGCGGACAGACTAACGCACCCGCAAGCGTGTAAATAACATCCAAGCGTTAGATTTCACACAGTAGGATATCACTAGGTTATATAAAGTTATAACGGAGCTGAAACCTTCAGCCACAGATAATATAATACTACAGCTTCAGCTATCCAGTGATTCGAGCATCGAGGCTGGGATTACCTGATTGCCTTTCTAACGTTGACATTTCACAACATCTTTTGTATGAGGTGAGCTCATTGTCCTACTCGCTCACAGACATTGACAATTTTTGATTCGACGCTCGATGTTGAACCACAATTGAGCTTCATTTAATTATCCGTCGTGCTATTCATTGTGTTCGTATTAATTTAGGGTGTGACAGGGAGGAATAGTGAGAAATCACAATGTAGGCCGAGACAAAGAGCCTCCCATTCCGCGGTATCCGCGGCGGCGGCGGCGGCGGCGGCGGCGGCGGCAGCGCTGCCGAGCCGGGCCTCGAGCGATGCTATTAGTACTATAGCTTCCCTCTGCCCTACCTTTACTAGCACCATCTACCGATAAGATCTCGCAATGTTACCAAATAATAAAATATTTACCTAAGTTAATAGTATCTAGTTCGCTCCGACTTGAAATCTCGAGATGTTCCCGAAAAATGAAATAACCGACCATGAAAGTCTCCTTAGATCTTTTTCACAATTGCTGGTCATCATCAAACCTTGGAGTGTGAACTCCAAGTCATCTAATCTTAAAAGTTTTGTGATGAAGTAAATGTTTCAAACTGCAATTATGCCTGAAATTCTTCAAAACTGGTTTACAGAGCTCATGAATATTCTCATAACTTCTCATAACCAATTCTCCCCAAAGATCTGATCCAAGTACCAGTCTTACCTGAACCACAAAGTCATTGAAACTCTAAGAAATGGTAGCTCCATTGCCATGGTAGCCCAATGGTAACTCTAAATAATGACCTCGGCAATTTTCACTGTGCGTTGTTCAACACGTTCCTTGCCAGTCTAGGTTTTAATAAATATCTAATCATTGTACCTTGTACCGACGACAAGACAGTAACGAATCGGAAAGGGCCGTTCAGAAATAATGAACAAATTAAAAGCGAGTCGCAGAGCGCGGCGCATAGCGCGGGCACGATTGCTGCAATTTCCGTGTTCTATATTTGTACTTCCAGAGAGACATTCATATATCCCTGCAGAATCATCGGCACCGCTATTGTTAACCGGGACGAGGAGTACTGGTGCCTATACTTAGCTTGTCTCGCGCACAGCTACAACACGCAACTGGACAGTAAACTTTGTACTCCACTTGGAATGATTTCCAATTTAGGCAAGCGCTAACGATCCCTCGTCCTGTTCCGCGGATCGTCTGCGACCCGCACCGGGACCTTGGCAGGCTGCGGACAGCGCGGCTCGCGGCCGCCATCTAACCCTTACTGCTAAGGCGATGCCGAACCTGCCGCTGCCGAATCGAATCGCCCCGGCTTCAGGCACGCGCGCTTGCTGGAGGGACCGTCGTCGTCGTCGACGCGGACGGTGCGTGGCCGAAATATTGCGTACCTATTTAGATTGCCGACGACACACATTTTTATGTTTTCTTCAAGGCTGAACTATTAATCCTATATTTTTGTTTTCTTAGATCCGATCGTTAAAACATTCTGAGTGGATTCGTAAACACAGTGGGTTTTAAATAAAACATTTAATGAGTTTATTATTAACCTAGGTCAATATCCGCTGTCGATTTGAACTAGATAAATTCGTTCGTAATATGTAGTGTAACGATGATAAATTAGTATATTCTGGGACTCGTGTTTCATGTACCGACCTAATAATGTTAATAGGTATAATGAAGGTAGATTAGCATAGCATTGGAATGAAAGCGTGCATTCAAAAGGTTCATCGACGTCGTGCGTTCAAAAGACGACATGACAATGTAAATGCGTCTAATATTAGCAGCCTCCCGGTAAATTAGGACGCTTCTGGCGCTGCTGTCTCTCACATTTCGCGTGACATTTGAGTGGCATTGTTCCGCGGTCGCGTACCTAACCTACGTACCTAGTACGTAACCTAGTGCATTATCGCGCATATTGTGACGTTCTGCAGCGCTGTTGGAGTCCTCAGGTAACCACAACAGCAGCATTCGTTCGTTCAGAAAAAAGCGGCGGAAATATTGCAGCACCAACTAGCTATTCATCGTCATTATATCAACCTTTCAGAAATTCTCTGCTGGGCATAGCATAGGCCTTACCATAGACTATCAGAAATAACTTTTTTGGGCGTCTATCTCAGCCACATGACCTAGTTTCATGTTCTGTGGTAATATACCTTTTATGAACTTTTCTTAAAATCTTATAAAGTTGTCCGCAGATTAAATCAGTGCATGCCATGCTAAATATATATTGTGTTGTGCGGCCGCCAAGCCGTAGCGGTGTGTTTGTTGTCGTCGCGTCGCGCTGCAGCTTCTGTTTCGCTGCGTTTCTTTATATATATTCGAATAATGATTGCAAAACACACTGAACATTCATTAAGAACAAATAAAACCGTTGCACGACAGAGGACGCCGTAAAATGTAAAGCTTATGTTGACTCGTTTGCAATGGTCCAATAATTTTAATCAAAAAGTCGAGAGCTGAAAAAACCAACGTAAATTCAACAGCTGATATCATTATTGTATTCATCCATTGACTTACAAACTCACAGATGTCATCACCAAAAGTGGTCCCAGCAGCGGCGAATATGATATCGTAGTAGATGCATGACTGGATGTGACAGAGAATGCATCAAAATAACATTTAATTCGAAATATGTTAAAAGAGGCTGAAAGCTTGTATTGTACTCTCGTTTTACTGGGAAGCTTCCTTTATTAGAAGTGCACCCTTCAAAAGAGTGGAATACTTAGCTGTCTACTTACATAAACCAAACTCATTCACATTTTCTAAAACGTGTATTTTTGTAATAAGTATTTGGTAGCAAATAAACACTTTTTATGGAATTGTAACCGGAAAGTTATAGACTGCCACATCTTATTTTTTTATGAGAAAACGTAATGTAACTAACTGATGGCCCACCTGATGTTAGGCGGTTACCTCTGCTAATAACAATGCATTACCTAATGGCAACATCTAGTGGATAGTGTTCATAGTTTATAAAAAAGCGAGGCGAAGGCGACGGCTCCCGCAGCGGCGGCCGCAGCCGGTTCCATGCTTCAGTCTCCTGCTGGTACGAGTACAACCGGTCCCGCTCATTAGCAGCCAGCTTGCTAATACACCGGAATATAATTAGTGACTGTCAGTCATCTCGACATCATTCTGTATTTGCTTTTCTATCGTATTATTTATAGCTAGGTATGTGGCGGCCGTTTGTCGCAGTGGCCACCGCGAATCGAGCCATTTAGACTAAACTACTTACCAACATTCGGTCAGTACCTAGTTAGTTAGTAACTGTTGTTTTCTCGTTATATTGCAGCCATGACGTGTAAGGTAACTGCTATTTTTGTCGACATGAACAAGTACGTATTAGCGTACCTACCAGCAACTGCAGCAACAAAATGATCTAAAAACTAAAAAGGAAAATGTAATTAAAGAATGCCTAATAATTTGTGGCCTAATGCTACTATTTAGTGGATTGCGTTCGGACTGGGAGGTAGCTATTGTCATTAATGCGAGTGCCGGCTACCAAAGTGATGTCGGGAGGGCCAATACAGATAGGCATCTAATAGAACCGGTCCCCGGGTCAGGGCATGGGGCATGTTGTTGACAGCTGCTGGTGGGCTGAGACATTCGCCGCGGCATGTGCCAGGGCCGCGGCCGCTACCTGCGCAATCATCACTCGCTTGGCACGTGACCGTTGTTTAGAATATTCTTGCGAATGGATTCTATTCGACATTGTACGTAGCTTTGTAAAGATGATAATACAATTGAACAGACCTAGTAGGTCTATTAGGCACTGGGTTGGCCTTTATTGGAAAAATCTATTTCATTGCAATCATGTCCTATGAAACGTATTGTATGAACGTATGAAAGTATTTTCACGAGACTAAATCTATTACTTATCTGTATGCCTATAAGTATGGTGTGGTGACAGACCAACAAGTGATTAGTAGCACACTATTTTGAGCTACAACAGTAATAAACAGAGCTTTAGTGTATAAATCATAGTATTTCCATAATAATTCGTATTTCCACATCCACACTTATTTTTCATTGTTCTTCGACTGACACGTCTCGCTGCCCTCGCTCGTCGTGTCATCCATGGGTCTTCCATTTTCAAACACTGCCGGTCAGTGCGAACCAATACTCTTTATAACTCAAAGAGGTTGGTTCTACGCTGCATTGCTAACACGGCCCTCCTGCACCGTGCATGTCCTCAGGCACGACCACAACCCAATCCTGGAAGGTAAAATAATATCCATAAATTCATTCAGGACGTTCGGCCAATCAAGACCAACATTTTGCACAAAGTTAAATAGACAACTCAATTCTTTCTGTTTATCTACTCCTTTAGTCTTAGAAGTTTCCACCAAACAGAAAGAATTCCACGACTACACACAACGACAAGAACCCAAACGAGTAATAATTTTGTTCCCTGCCTTAATCCGAATCGTGCCTGCTCCAGGAAATCGCCTGCGTCAGCTCACCCATTCGATTCTGGTCAGTAACATTATTACTCGTCTAGGACAACCCAACACAACATTAATTTATTATGTCTATACTTTCATGAAAGTATATACATTATACACCACATTGCTAACACGCCTCGTTATTATCAGTTGCTTAGCACCAAATACGGAGAGGACTGTTCTAACATCTTATCCGACCCGAATGTCAACCCCACCTGCACCATGGTGTCTAAATAACATCTAAAATCCCTGATGCAGAAGGCAAGGGGAAACCACTGCACTATTACCCCAAGAAAGTCGTCATGAAAGGAAAAATAAGACGGGCCACTGCTGCAACATGACGACCACTCTGCCAAGAGTGATACGACAAAGGAAAACTACCAAATACTTACTAATAACTATCTTTAACAGCAGATTTTGTTTTAAGAACCATATCACATTTTTAGGAATCATTTTCTATGAGAACAAGAACCGAGTTTACAACTCAACTAAGAACTTCGATTCTCAATAATAATCACGATAAGTCGACAATCAGCGAACAAATACATAGGATTTTTTTAAAGTCGGCACTCCGCTAATACTTACATTGAATATTGCAAAAGTCGGCAAAGTGCGAAAGTCGGCAATTTTTTAATAATACTCTGCCCAAAACACCACACTACAGCGTAATTTGATTACAAGAGCATAGGGTAATTTCAAAAATATACTTTAGATAAACTACCAATGTGCTTGCTAAAATAAAATCATTTGACAACTAAGCGCTTTTCCATTGTCAAAGATCCTTTCTCTCCTGCACTCTGTCTAGTAGAATTGATTACATGTCTTTGCAACTACAGGATATTTTGTAATATCTTATATCATGTTGGAAAGTAGCTATCTAAACACCAACTTTCAATTCGGACCAGCCACACATGATTATATTTAGGACCAGATAACCCCCGAACCATAATTACACTTCTATCCGCAGAAACTCCTTTGTTATTAGGTTATGGAACAAATTACTTTTGATATCAACAAAGTTTAATGAAATACCTACAGAACAGAAGAAAAGAAGGGAGCGTTTCAAAAATAAATAAATTGACCCTTGCACGAGCTTTTCCTAATAGGTACCGCGTTCACACTCAGCTCATGCCGCTAACGTCATTATTGCCGCGATTAATTCCGAAATTATTGCCAGGGCAGCATCGCCTTTATTCTTATAAGAGAGCAAGGGGATGAACATGGGCACGAGCCTGGACAGAAGCATTATTGTGTTTAGATTAGGCTCATGCCCACTTCCCTGCCGACTACCGCCGTACCTAAACGCGTTATTAGAAAGTTGTAAACTGCATTATAATATCAACACCCGCTGGCAACAATATTATTTTTTTATATGCAGTGTCATTTTGATCAGACGAAAAGGAAAGAAAAAAACATCATCCCGCAGTAATTGAGAAGTCGTCAGCATCGTTCGATTAAGACACAGCACTATAATACTCTCCTCAAGACGTGATCGTACGACTTTACCCACGTTGTCATCACCTCTCGACAACATCCGAGCCACATCACGGTGCCTCTCATGCCCGTGAACCGAAATCCACCCAGTTATTTTATTATGATTGACAACCGATTCCGATTGACGACGTGACATAACACTATTTATATACTAGGTACAAAATGTGTATCAATGTGCACAACATCCAGGCTGAGCCATGCAGTATTTACCGATCCCGCTATCGACCGACGCCATTCCCCAAGTTCATCCCAGCTTTGCTTCAAAGACCATTTGAAGAAAATATTTCTTTGGGTTTTACATATTATTATGGTACCTATCTACTCTCTGCGAACATCCCCAAAAATCTGTGAAATTAGTCGTAAAATAGACTCGCTCCTACAATCTAAGGTACGACTTACTACGTTAGATTACCTTCTAAGGCACCAAAATGATAATTTATTTTATTTCGTCGTACAATTATGACTACATCATATTATGTCTACTGAATAACGAAACGTTTAAACTATTTTCTGGTACTGAATCAACCATTAACCGAACAACTTTCACGATTAGACGACCCGAAAAACTAACAATTTAGATCCTTGCCTCAATCCGAATTGTGCCCGCGCCAGGAAACCACCTGCGTCAGCTCACCCATTCTTTTCCAAGTCAAAGAATCGTGCCTGCTCCAGGAAATTACCTGCGTCAGCTCACCCATTCTTTAGTCAAGAATCGTGCCTGCTCCAGGAAATTACCTGCGTCAGCTCACCCATTCTTTAGTCAAGAATCGTGCCTGCTCCAGGAAATTACCTGCGTCAGCTCACCCATTCTTTAGTCAAGAATTGTGCCTGCTCCAGGGAATCCACCAGCGCCAGCTCACCCATTCGGTCGGGACAATAAAAATTTTTTCGGACCGTCCAATACGCAACAATTTCCCCCATTGTTTTACATACGTGATAATTGTATTACCTAGATGAACTGGGAGATTAATAATTTTGTTCCCTGCCTTAATCCGAATTGTGCCTGCTCCAGGTAACCACCTGCATCAGCTCACCCATTCGATCCTGGTCAGTAACATTATTAATCATCCCTTATATAGTACACAACATCTACTCCTTTAGTCTTAGGAGTTTCTACCGAACAGATTATTCTACGGCCCGAACCAATTTCTGTTCAAATATAATTTCGTAATATTTTCGAATCATCCTAATGCAATACGCTTCGCATGGCACTATACCAAAGGTTAAATGTTCGAGCATGGCTTAGCCACTTCATAAGTAGTAGACTCGTTGAAATATAGTAAACTTGTTAGATCTCACCAATTTCCCAATGTAACATATCGCATCTAATAGGGTTCGACAGCGTGTCCGCTCCGAAGTCACGCACCACCATTTCGCCATGAATCTCGCTGGGCGATGGTGACGTGTCAACAGGCAACTGTGAAGGCACCCCCATAAACGGCGTAGACCACGCTGGAGACGGAGACGTATCACCTTTTAACACAAACATCAATTTTACTGTAGGTACCTGTAATGATTCCGACGGCGCCAAGATCTCGGCCACGTCTAACAGGGACTGCGTGCGGTGTACGAGCATAACGCTCACGTATCTGTAGGTAATGGTGTTAGACGAACAACGATCTACCGCAGTTCTCTTTACATTACTGCAGTAATGTTATACATAGGTCGTAGACCAACTTATTGTTACACAGATGGCGGCGAGGCTGCGTTTTCCACTAGTCCAATTCTCCCATATTCTAAGCGCTACTACTTGCTCTAATATTCTGTGGCGCTACAAACTTTGGCGTGATGAAACTATCAGTTTGGTTCTTATTTCGAAAATAAGAGAGAGAAAAAAAATCATATAATAATTTCTAAACACCAAACTTTAGCGGAATCCTTGTATTCGTTTTATGCCTGTGTGTATCATATCATCATCATGCTACGACAAATTAGATTCGTCAGAATTGATTACTGTAAGCCAAGCTAGGCTATCCTAGATTACTATGCGACGGTGAACCCTTACTCACAGTTTCACTTCTTGATACCTTTGCCCTTTCATTTAGAACTCAAAGTATGCGCAGGGTGTTCCTGAAAAGCTGCTGCTGGTACTCGGTAATACTAGAACATCTACTCGATGAAAATGACACCGCCTTGCGTTACACCTCCGTTCACTTTTCCTTTTTCCATTGCGGCGCGTGAAATTGTCCATCCACTTCTGATTTGAGCTACAACAGTAATAAACAGAGCTTTAGTGTATAAATCATAGTATTTCCATAATAATTCGTATTTCCACATCCACACTTATTTTTCATTGTTCTTCGACTGACACGTCTCGCTGCCCTCGCTCGTCGTGTCATCCATGGGTCTTCCATTTTCAAACACTGCCGGTCAGTGCGAACCAATACTCTTTATAACTCAAAGAGGTTGGTTCTACGCTGCATTGCTAACACTATATTGAATATTTATTTGCAAAAGTGTAGACTAATATTATCTCAAAATTCACAATGTTTTTTATTTCAATCTTGTTTGAGTTATTTTCCTAACATCAGGCAAGACAAGACGCTTTCAGACGTAGCACAGAGAGCAGGGATGATCGAAATTGTCAGAAAGAGGTTGATCGACAGCCGGCTGACATACAATCAGAGCACCATTCATTGTAGTGCGCTCCGCCACCGACAGGGTTCAGCCGCAGCCTACTGCCACAGACTGACACCGGCCACTTCCTTCGACCAGCGAACTATAATACAATTATTGTACTCTATCTACGTAAGCGGCTACCAAGCTAGTACATAATATATAAAGCAACGTACGCGTACTTATTACGGCAGGTAGGTATAGTGTTTACCAACGCCTAAAAACATGAACAAAATGTAATAACGATCTTTTACATTGTGGTATTTAAAATCAGTACCTATCTGTATGTACTTCATAATGATCACTACGGATACCTAGGTGCAATATCAGATTATATTGTGATGGTACAAAACGGAATCATAAATTACCGTATAAAATGTTCTAGTTCGACAGTAGGTAGGTACCTATAGATGTACAGACATTTCACGCTTCCGGATCAGGCTTAGCTTGGAATGTTCGCCGATAATGGCGTGCGTGGCGAGTGGCGTGGGAAAGCAATTAGCTTTTAGCATTGTTTGTAGTGCAGCTCTATAGGGCGTTCGGAAGCGGATAAAGGGGCTTTGTGACTAGCTAATAACATTTAGAGACTTGGTGGCGCGATCAGTGACGACGACGACTGGGCCGCCGCCGGTAGCCAAGTTCATATTCAAACATCACAATTGTATGCGAATGGTCACGTGACATATTATAATATATCATTAAGAAACACTCGCATGACCCTCTTACATTTTTATAGTACGTTTCGTGAAACCTTTGCTTTGACGATGAAAGACACGACTTATAATGTAGGTACAGTAGCTTAGGTCGAATGATGTCAGACGACAGGACACTTCAAACCATACGATGAATTGATCCTGGAGCCGCTAGTCGCGTGACTCGCCCACTTGCTCGGTTTCTATAACAAACTAGTTTCATCCAGAGCCTGTTTGTCCTTTAGAAACAGTAGCTGATTGGAACATCCAAGTGTACGAACGAACGCCAGCATTATGTCAATTACGGCGGGTTATGGTAATACGTCTCGCGAACAGAGTTCCATCGTTTACTTACCCGCAGCTAGTCGAAGTTTTGTGTAACAAACAATCTGCTCGGCACCATTTTTGTAATGATTAGGTACCTACCTAAGTAATAACAAAGTTTATTTTCCTTGAACCGTCCGCCGCCGCCGAAGCGGTCACCGAAGGTACTTGCGATGAATCTAAAAATATACTTATATTATCATCGTTTTAGGAAGGAAAAGTTGTGTTTACAAACTTCAATCTTTGAAAATTAACTTGAATTTTACGAAATCGGTTTTGAAGCTGTGACAATAACTCCTATCTAGGTTTTTTAACGATAAAATGGCGATCAGAGCAGGCAGCAGGCAATGTATCGGTAGGCATGGATAGGATCCGTCGGTATCGGTGCGAAGCGAAGGCCCAGCACTGCGGCGGCGGCGGCAGCGCGATGCACGATGGTGCTGGCGATAGCGGGCCCGCGGTCGATTCCTACTTTCGTACCGTCCGTTGTTGGCAACGGTTCAACGATCGATTTATCTTCCAACAGATCGCGTCGATCGATGTGGCCGACGCGCCGCGCTCCTGACCTACGCTACCGACTTTGTACGCGCCGATTTATTAGCCGAGTGCAATTCACATCGTCATTATTGTCGGTGATTAGGAGGCGCAGCGTACATCACGACCGGCTGAACGACAAACATTTGAATTTTCTTAACTAAGTATAGTAGGTACCTAAACCTAGTACTGATTGAGCCAAGCGGTTGTTACGCTTGCGGGGTACAAACAGAATCAACTTAGTAAGTCATCATCACTGCGTGTGTGCTTTTCTGCGGCGGTGCCGATTAGTCCCGGTGCTGCCGGCGGTGGAGGCAGCTTCTTGTGGCCGAGCCTTGCGCCTGGCGCCTCATACACCGACGTCATGACCATAGGTTGAACAAAATCTATTTATATTCCATAATGCAACGATATTATACAACTAAAAATATTTCAAACAGGTAAGTAAGTTTGTATAGAATAATATCCTCTAGCATTATTCGCGCTCTAAATACGTCGATAAGTCTAAAGTAGCTCGCTTGAGTGTTACTTTCATGTGAATGAACAGTGCGCGCGTACAGTAGGTACCTACCTTGTGTACGTAAGGCTCCTTATTCTACCTTCATTGTGAATATGTTAGTCAAACAATCTGTGTCAATTCGTGACTGTCAGTTGTTATTAGAGGCCGCCGCCGCCGCCGCCGTGCGCATCGTGTTAAGAGTTCCGCAAGATACGGCCATGGCACGGGTTAAGGTATGCTCGCATTGCAGGGGATCCTGAACTCAACCGAGTTTGGCGACTGCATATGTATTTATAGTAGTGCAGATTATTTGCTTATTGTGACGCCCGACTTCTTTCGCTTGCATTGCAACGTCACTGTTTGCTCTCAGTTCAAGTCCAATGTTTTCTTACAATAAATAAAACTATTACACACATAGTAATAAAAAATATATATTTCCTCATATTTGTATAGTGCACCTACTGGCTGGCCTGTCCGCAACTTTGTTAGTAAACACTGAAGTATAACCTGCAAACCAAACTTATTGCACTCGTTATTGGTGAGTGCCATAATTAAGTCCATCGGTGATAGAATATCTACGATCGGAGGCACTTACGACGGAGGAACTAATTCCGAGCGATAATCTAGCGACAATAGATGAAAGTTCGCATGAAAATAAAATGAAATTCTGCTTCCAATACTTCCGGGAAAATACTACCCCGACTAAAAAGTTGAGCTGTGTGGTCCAGTTTCTTCGTCGGACAGCGGTATATAGAGCGGTCGCGGTTATATGAGGGTTGGGGTGTATCTCTAGCGATGCGTCTCCATTGATCTGTTGATAGCAGTTTTAGTAATATTAACTTGTCATGACAGTAAGTATCACGGGCCCAAGGCTAAATAGGCTTCGCGTTTGTTGCAGTACGATCCAATTGATTGAAGGTCTTTCTTCACGAAATCGCATGATAGGCGTATTGATTGAGCCCGGTCTCGAACAGAACTTGAGCCACCCGAGTGCTAGCTTTTGCTCGAACCACTCCGCCAGCCACTGTTTCTAAGCAGCGTGCTTATTTGCTTATAATATCACCACTTCATGCTGACAACATGACGTTCAATTCAATTTCAATTTCATTTATTTCTTGCAAGCAAATGATTTACATAATATTCGGTAAATTAGGCAAATACACATTTATACAATGTCAAAATTATAACATCAATGTAAAAATAACAATCAAACAAGAAGGCTTTTTTTGGATAATATGGCTTTTACAACTCTCTTTAAATATATTTTCAGACAGGCGTATTGAATCATTAGGCAGTTTGTTAAATAGTTTCCTACAAAAGAGCTGCCAATGCCAACCTTAGCTAATCTAGTTTTGAACGGTGATTAGGATTTGAGCGATGATTTGAATAGGTACTTTTTATAACGCAGGTAGGGAGTCATCAAAGCATTTATAAATCACGTGTCGTAATCAGCAGATAATCACGTTATTACGGTGTGCAGTGTGCCGTCCGCGATAGGATGTGGCCGCGACGACACTTTCCGAGCCGTGTATCAGTTACTATGAGCTACCTAATAGTACGTTTACAGGCTCATTTCAGTTTTCCCAGCTGCGTGAATCCCCTGCATACAAAATGTTTATTTTTAATGTGGTCTTAACAGTAGGAGGCATTTTTGAACTTATTCACCTTTTTCAGGCAAAGGTTTTACCTGATTCTGACCGAATTCCGGACCTTGAGCGTCGAACTTTAGAATTAATTTACTTTCGACATCCCTAAGCGATGCTTGTGAATAGTTGGCATCAAAGATATTGCAGTTGGCATCGACAGGGCGCGCGGGCGGCCGGCGGCGGCGCGCGGCTGTCACGTGCGTCGCGCTGTATGCTCGATGCCGGAAGCAGCGTCAAAAGGCTACTCGCTCGACACCGAACTCCGGGTGAAGAGAACTGTTTGAGCGAGATAACATTCAAGTTTTATGTTTGGTGCCTGGGTACTTGTGCAATTTCCGACATTTTCAATGGTAAAACGGACAGCCGCCGCCGGCAGCGTTACGTTGTGCAGCCTTGGTCGGACGGTTCTTGTTCTCATTTTATAAATCTGGTTTGCCAAAGCAAATTAACTCTGAAACGGAATGTACTGTGCATTTTCTTTGTTGGGGTATGAGTTACTGGCTGATCTCAATTGTGGAGATTAGAGACGTATTGTACAGACGAATTTGGGACGTGCTTCATCGGAAATAATTGTCAAATGAGTACCTTGGATGCACACGAACAGTTTCATTTTTAAAGTTTGCTTTGAATCGCATTGTACAATAGATTGTTTATCTCCAGTAACTACGCTGAACATTGTTTTGTGTTACTTAGCTACATGTAGGTAGGTATATGTTTCCCGATAGATTTGGAAACGCTATTTGGCACGTCGTTGTCGTTGCACAGTGACGTGTTGTTGTGTGTGTTTCGCTTGGATACAGTGGGATGCGGCGCGGTGGCAATGACACGACGCTCACAATGTTTCGTGACCCAGATGGAGCCGCATTCGGTGCCAGCTCTAACTCAACTATCACAAATCGAACGTTGCGCACGCGCCGCCTCTCATTCCGAACTAGCGCCACACTCACCAACAGCGACGCCGCCGCCGCCGCCGCCGCCAGTTGCAACAGCCGCGGGCGGCGGCCGCGGAGTAAATCCAACATGCACTCCGCGAATAAGACTTGATCCGACGGTGTCCGACGCGGACGCCTCTACCATTTGGCAGAGATCTTCAAATAATCAAGTGCCGAGTGATCGATTCAAGAAAAAGAAACCGGCGGAGTCAGCAATGTCAAATCATCCAATCGTAACTAATTCTGCGGTTCATGACCGCTAAAAACATTACCCTCATCAGTATTCCGCAAAGGGAGGGCTATCGTTGCAAAGCTGCATTGGAATTTCTGGTGTTGCTGAAGGAGGAGTAAGCGGTGTAGGGGGGGAGGTTAAGATTGCATGCAGGGCATGTCTCTGCGACACTCGCACTCGAGTGAGATCGATGGCCGCGGATGGATAGTTAAGCACCGTGCTCGAGGCAACACTGTCACTCATGGACGTCATAGACTTTTTTAGTAAGGTAGAAAGAGCTAGATATAATAATTAATCATGGGTCCTTCGCCGCATGCCAGCAACAGCAACGTATCACATCGACACGGACGACGATCAGGGCGCGCACGGAGCCCGACGGTGCGCGTCTGATCACTAATAAATAAATATTCACGGACAAACAATAGTAACTACCCATTTCAGTATTTCACTCCTTCAATATTCAATAGAGGTACAAGTACCTTTATGGTTATATCATCATTCCCCTGCCCTTATCCCACGCCGGTGGAGTCGGCACAATATGTTTTCTTCTTCCACTCACTTCTACAATTCGTCAACTCTGAATCTACTCCTCTTTCACACAATCCAGCCACTTCATCTTCGGTCTTCCATTACTAGCGTACCCAGCCTTACCTTACCTTATGTTTAAACATAGATTTAATATTGCACCTCAAAAATTCTATAAAAATAACAAATGGTGCCGTCTAACAAAATCTATTTATATTTACGTGTATAACAATGTGCATATTACTATATTACTAGCCATCGCTCGCGGCGTTGCTCGCGTTCTACTCTTTAGAGTGTGACGTTTCAAAATTCCTTTCTTAGTGCACCCCTAAACTATATAAGGATACTACCCTCCAAATTTTATACCTCTAGGACTTATAGTTTAGGCTGTGCGTTCATTCTAAATCAGCTTCAAAAGAGTTGTATATATATTGATGATATATGCAGTGCATACTCACTGTCATGTACCTACGTACCTACTGCATATAACATGAATACAATTTGATAGCTGCCTAGTTTGTATTCAAAATCCGTAATATGTACGAGCATGTAGGTTTGGTTAGTAACGTGCTTGCTCACTTCTTGGGCTGGATACAAATGCGTTGAATTGCATCACAACCTGCAAATTGCATGTATCAAAATCAAGATGGCATTTTATTTAATATTGAAGATCGCAGAGAAATACTCGATAGATACGGCACCGAGATAGCGCAGCCGCTCCGAGCCGATTCCATTGAGCCTTTCTTCCGGACGCTTTGCGCCCCTTTATACAATTACCTGACTAGCTTCCGCCATCGACTTCGGCCGCATTTCGTTTGACCCTGTTGATTTTCGAGGTAAAAAGTAGCGTATGTGTTAATCCAGGTTACGAACTGTATATATTCCAAGTTTCATTCAAATCGAACCAGCAGTTGCAGCGTGATTGAAACCCAAACATCAATATAATATTATTGGGATGGGATTGCAAAGAGCCCCTGATAAATGAACTACACAAGTAACAAATCCAATTATAATTGAAATGCTGCGAACTGCGCACTAAGAAAGCGTTTACATTTAAAGTTCCATGCTCAGAATGTTTTATAAAGATTTCATAACGCGCCTTGTACTCGGAGGTACTAAATTGAAGCCGTTACTTTTCGGAGAACGATCGGGGAACTCGGAACTCGTAACGAGATACCGCGTCCGCTTCGCAGCGCAGCGCAGCGCAGCTGTACGGGCCTATGTTCTCCTTAAAACGATCACCGTCATAATTATCACTTACCTTATCGGGTAGCTCTGTGTTAGGTGGTTTTTTTAACGGCGACCACGGCGGTGAGAGAGTCACTAGCGCTCTAAAGCAAGCAAGTTTGTATGAGTTAGTCTCAAACACTGGTGACGGAGTTTTTAGACCGGCATAAAGCTTAAGTTTAAGTAGGTAAGTAGGTACATAGCCATTTTTTAGGTTAGCCTGGTAGAGGCTCCGCACCGCACGCTCAGAGCGTCACGACTTGACTTGTGCTTTATGTACTTACTTTACTGTGTATCAATTAACCGAATGTGAAGCTCATCATTCTTTTTCTTCTTTTCAGGTCATAGCCTGATCTCAGGTACAGAATTTTTAATATTTTAGTAACTAATAAATTGAATAAACGAGTGTGCTTAGCACTTAGCAAGCACACATGTTCAAACGCATGCCCCTGCCAGACCCTGTAGTATTGAACACTAGCCGCCGAGCAGCATGCTGGCCGCGCGGAGTACCAATCAGCAACGATCCATCACGGACCGGCACACCAGCCATCGAATAAACACGCCAGACACCGCAACCTACTTCTCA
The DNA here is from genome assembly GCA_918843925.1 of Eulithis prunata. Lineage (NCBI taxonomy): Eukaryota > Metazoa > Arthropoda > Insecta > Lepidoptera > Geometridae > Eulithis > Eulithis prunata. The sequence goes on from OU974006.1 coordinate 12,299,931, forward strand.
GCATACTTGACGGAGCATGCAATGTAATGTGTAGAAACCTCTCTGCTCCGGAACCCAGCACCACCCCGCACGTGTTCTCGGCACTTGTATCTATCTACTTGTATATTAATGATCTAGTACAATCGTAACTATACTAAGTAAGTGCAAGTACCTACTATTGTACCAGATCACTGCATTTTTTTTCTAATAAGTAATAAATGTTGCTTCACTTTGTATTTTAGTGCTGTATGATGAAGTTTCGCGCTTGTCGTGTCAATTCTTGAAATATCGCTTGTATTTTCGAGCGCACATTTTTCTTTTGTGTCCGATCTCATCAATGGGCTCCTTCTGTACTTGAAATCTACGACGGTTTTGTCGGAGCTTATCGCAGAAAGCAAGCATATTATAAAAAAACGATGAAAAGTCGCGTGGCCACATTATAACGGCGCGGCGGGCGTGATGTGCGACAACTAGCCTAGGAAGGGCTACCAAGTCTCGGTTGAGCTTGACCAAAGACGCCAGTCCCTCAAAGAAACTTACAACGATAATTATAAATATTGTTATTTAATTTAATTTAATTTTCAAACAGTACAAGATACTTTTAAATTAAAAACTATGTGCGATAATATATAAATCAGTAAAGTTTCCTCCATTACCTACCGCAATATTATCTACTGTGAACAGAATTAAAATTAAAAGAAAACCAAAATGAAAACCTAAACAAGTAAAATATAAATAAAGTTGAAATTAATCTAACAGAGAAGACGCGGGAACTCGCAGAACTATTCGAAGAATGACTTGGTACACTATGATGTGTCTGCTCTCTGTCTGTAGTGTGGTGTGTGTCAGTGTTCAGAACACATGAAACGACGCGTCAGGTAGAGAAAATAGGAGAGAGAAAACGAAGAGAAGAGAGACGTGAAGAGAAATTATTACAAAAAAAAAAAATTATGTGTGTATTCTATCAGCCATCTAGTTTCCATCGTACAAGCTTTGCTTAGTTTGGGACTAGAAGGCGTTGTGTTAAGTGTCCGTGAATATTTATTTATTTATTTATAAATATCGAACCAAAGGATAATAAGGCGAATACAATACTAAAACCAGAATACAAGGAAACTTAACAGTATAATTTCCACTTACCCCATTGCAGTTATTCAAAAAGCTCATTTACTAAGTTTGACTAAATCAACATTATTTGGAGTGCTTTTTTAATTTAAGTTCTCCAAACTGTACCAAACAAAGATACTATAGGCGAGTGTACGTACGACCTCAGAATATTTGTAATGAGCGTATAACCACCGCGTTCACGAGTAGATGATAATTTATGAAAAAATGCATTAATTTAAAACCAGCAACTAATTTAAAAAGGAAATTACGAAATCAGCTCAGACAAAAGTTATTTCCCAGTAGTATGATGAGCTAGTAGACAGCACTGATGATGAATGTGGACGTTCCAAAGGCATTATGGCCGTTATCACCAGCTGAATACTGATGTCTTGCATTTAATACCAGTTCTTGTAGTACCATACGAATGAAGGTAAGTTAACCAACTTGCGTGTGTTTTATGTGTAAGCATTATCACGTGACCAGCGCCAGACCAGACGAATCGCCGCCGGCCTGTCAAATATGCATAAAGCTGAAGGCTAGCTTTATGCATACTTTAAATCGCAAGAAAAACAGAGTCAAAGTCAACTCCTTTTGAGAAGTCATGAAAACGATCAAATAACTATTCAAGTTATGCTCTGTCTGACAAACATACAAACACACAACTCCGATTTGCCTAAGTTAACACTAACTTCGTTTGCTTCGCTCACTCGAGCAGTCAAATTTTTATTTCTGACTACTTACGTTCATAAAAAATATTTAAAAGCAAACAATAATATATAATAACTAGCCGTCGCCCGCGGCGTTGCTCGCGTTCTATCCTTTAGAGTGTGAAGTTTCAAAATTCCTTTCTTAGTGCACCCCTACACTATATAAGGATACTACCCTCCAAATTTCATACCTCTAGGACTTATAGTTTAGGCTGTGAGCTGATTCTCAGTCAGCTTCAAAAGAGTTTTATATATTTAGATAGTAAACAATGAATGCTTAGTAACTTATTAAGAAGTCAGTTTATGTTGGCGTTGGTATGCCTTCAGCGGCGGCGGCAACCGCATACAGCTAGAGATACAATATAATTATATATACGTTGAGAAGAATTCAAAAGAGGCTGGCAAAGCAATCTCTTAGTTCCGGCAGTATTCACGTTCCACCGACTGGAGAATATAACAAGAGTTTCAGTGAACATGCAGGGTAGTACGGGAGGCGACTGGCGAGGCGACTCCTTCAGCTATATGCAAAGGTGCCGGTGACAGCACGCGGTCGCTATGACCCGATTCACGGCTAAATCTCTCCACGGAGGTAAACGACCCTGACTTACGCACATAAATATTGTCGAGGGTGGCCAGGGGGATGGTGGGAGGGGAGGGGGAGACACGGAGCCGGTGCGTCTCGGAGCGGCACGTACTGTACCTTCGTGCGGGGGACGGGGGAGGGGAGAGGCGCTACGGAAAAGCCTAAAGATACCGACCGTTTTCCTGAAATCAATCGAAACTCTCATAAAAGTGTTTGCAGTAGAAACGGAAAAACATCAACTACTATAAAACGAGGTTTACGTTGATGGTATGCTGCTAAGGAAACGAGTTCCATACTAAGTGAGGCTGGAGCGCTGCCCTGCTGCATCAGGGAGATCTCACACCTCACAGCCCCACCGCCAGGGTGGTTGCGCATCGTTTGGGTTCACAGGAATTTCCTTCTGCGAACAATTACGTTAGGATTTTCCCGAGACATTATAGGGTTCTTAAAAGACATTCTACGAATTTGGGATTACTCTGTCACTTTTTCGCAAGCCTATAAGCTATATCTGTTCTGTAAGTTTAAAAGTCTAGTTTTATACAGAAAACTGCTTAAAATCTGTGTCCTGGCTAAAGGCGAGCGGTTAGGTCTCGTGCTACGAGTATAACGGTTTTCCCATGTAGGGGTGTGCTACAAAGCGCTACGGTGGTTCTACGCGGTGCTACGTAGACGTACACGACACACGTGTGTTTGATAAGATTCGTATTAAAATGTTGATTAGCATTGTGTTAGCTCCAGTTACATTCAATACGAGCCTTTATCGTTATGCGGAGCATGTGCATCCCTTGAGTATGCGGTCGTGTTGTGTTGGCTTTATATTAGGGTAGCACTGTGTAGTGTAGTGTGTAGTTGTATTGTCGCTCCAGTAGGGACTTGTGTATAACCTGTAACTAACCACTTTAAACTAGTTACTGTGAATGGAATGTACAGAGTTTTTGCTAACTACTAACGACTGTTTCGTTTTTCCAGGTGAGATTCATTCAGCCCCTTTTCGTCGACGAAGAGATTGTGAGTACTATGTTTCTGAAAATATTTACTTAGTTATAATGCTTCGTAAAATTCTTCTTCATTTAAGATTCGCCTGAAGAGATGAACTTGATAATGTTCGTTTTTTGTCATACCATAACTCTCTGATTTTCCAATGAAGTACTGATAGTAGCTCTACCTACCATTATTAGAGCTACTAGCCACATACCAGTTTATGCATGTTTTTTAATGATCTAGTCACTTTTCTAAAGCTCCCTTACAATTCTGAACACACACATATATTCTACGTATACCAGTATAGTTGGTCGACCAGCGATGATATTCGGATATAGAGATATAGAGATAAACACGAACAGACCAGGCCACAGCCACTATTCAACAATCTGCATGCATTGGATCGCAGTAGCGACTCCAGCTGAATGTATGAAACAGATCCTCTTGTGGGCACTCGGAGCTGTTCAATCGATCCGTAGGCGGCGTCCTTACTGCCACATTCTCAGCTCAGCTTTTTATAAAATGCGAGAATTAGAAGGAATTGAATTTATTACGCGAAGTACTAATGCGATTTGCGTTGGCGGCGACGCGTGCCTCCAACACTCGCCTGCTTATTACTTTTATCCTGTTTGCTATTAGCGTCTTCGGTGTCGCACTACGTATCTCTAATATTATTTACTATCTCTTTTAATAGCAGTCGTATATTTTAACATCATAACGAGGATGGATATTATGAACTGCGTATAGCAAGCTGGTGTACCTCCATGTACACGACGAGATATAAACTGCGTATAGCAAGCTGGTGTACCTCCATGTACACGACGAGATATAAACTGCGTATAGCAAGCTGGTGTACCTCCATGTACACGACGAGATATAAACTGCGTATAGCAAGCTGGTGTACCTCCATGTACACGACGAGATATAAACTGCGTATAGCAAGCTGGTGTACCTCCATGTACACGACGAGATATAAACTGCGTATAGCAAGCTGGTGTACCTCCATGTACACGACGAGATATAAACTGCGTATAGCAAGCTGGTGTACCTCCATGTACACGACGAGATATAAACTGCGTATAGCAAGCTGGTGTACCTCCATGTACACGACGAGATATAAACTGCGTATAGCAAGCTGGTGTACCTCCATGTACACGACGAGATATAAACTGCGTATAGCAAGCTGGTGTACCTCCATGTACACGACGAGATATAAAGTAGCGTTATGTGCGGTTCGCGTGCAGCACGCCGCCGCCGCCGCCCGGACTGATGCTACTGCTACAGGAACTACAATAATCACTTTATTTATTTAAACTAAAATATAACTACACTATATTGAAGGCCTCAAACGCACCAGCGGTTAACCGCGGGAACGGCTAACCGCGCGTTTCCAGTTTAATATGCAACCGCTGCGTACAATCACAAGCGGTTGCATATTAAATTGAAAACGCGCGGTTAGCACCCCGCGGTTAGATAATCATCGTAAATTGTATTTTCATTAGGGTCACCGCACCGCCGTCTAAATCGATAAGAAAGACTATATAAATAATTTCAACTACATAGTTTTAGCTCATTAGTAAACCTAAGAACTTTAATAAACTCGTTGTTGTTGCACAGATTTGTACCATTTACAAACTACTAAAAGCTCAGATATTTTCATCCGTGAGGAGGTAATCCACCCATCACAGTTGAACAACTTCAGACAGCAAAAGCTTAGTAGCTTATCTCGTAGCTTATATAAATAGCTTGGACGAATAAACACACGCCAAGATAACTAGCCATAAATACCTTTCATATTGCAGAAAACTGAGTATTGAAATGGAATTCACATCTCTGAGTATGACAAACACAAGTTTTACTACAATATATTGCGCAACAGCGTTCTCTAGTCCACAGAGCCTAAATAACGTGTATAAAAACAAAAAAAAAACTCCTCAACAAAAAACTAAAGGGGTTTTTAGAAGCTGTTTGTTTGTCTGTGCCCTCGTAGCTCTGAAAGTAGAGCTCCAATTTGAATACTGGCTTTTTAATTAGAAAGGTGAAGTATCAGGGATGGTTCTTAGCTATGTCAGGTCACAGATCATATAATACTTATACTAGTAGAGTAGTTAGGGTTCGGTTAGGAAAGTTGCTGGAACTGCTTACAAGTTATGACGATATTCATCAGCTCTGAACCAGTTTTAAGGAATCTCAAGCATTATTGCAGTTTGAAACATTTAGTTCATCTCCAAGTATTGCGATTGGATGACTATTGTATTGTATTGTATTGTATCGTATTGTATTGGATGAACTGGATCATTATCAGACTCCAAGGTCTGATAACCGAAGTTTTTTGGTTGACAATTATTAGAGTTCTCTTTATTAGTTGTAATATTTATTTTATTATAATTTCTTAGAACTACGGCATGGCAAAAACATAATAATAGGAAAATATAAAATAGAGCAAGTGCTCTAGGACTAGGGCTTTAGGGCTCGACTAGGGCTTTAGGGCTCCAAGTCTCTAGGTTGAGAGTAAACCATAACTACGTATCGTTGTTATAGTCAGCTTTCGTACGTGAGCCTCAATATAGAGTCGTGAGTGTCCCCCCGTCACCCCGTCACCCGGTGGCGCAGCACGGTGGCGCACGGTGCCGCATGGTGGCGCACGGTGCCCGCATGGTGGCGCACGGTGCCGCATGGTGGCGCACGGTGGCGCATGGTGGCGCACGGTGGCGGCGTCTCAGCAAGATGTCAATTCTTGACAAGATCGACGTCGCCCGTTACATCAACCATTTAACTACGTCGCCGAGACCCAGCTCGGTACACCTATGAATACCCTGCATGCCTTAGGCTTTTATTAAGGCACATTGGCCTCTCGCCATGGCCACCATCGCTTCGTATTTCGCTACTTCAAGTTTACCGGTGGAATGTGGCTGGAGATTGCAATGGTCCATACGTATGTTGTGTTGGAAGCATTGTGAGGCACGGTATGCGGTATGTATTGTGATGCGTGTCACATCTGTACCGGCGGCTACTGTCGGTATTTGTGAAGAAAGGCAGTCAGCGGTCACGGGACTCGCGGTGAGATACGTGCGTGTGTGTAGCGCGCGTATTTATAGCGACAGCACCGCGGCCCGCGTCCGCGTCCGCGTACGCGCCCGCGCCCGCGCCCGCGCTTGCTAGCCCGACGCGCACTCGGATGGATCCGTTGGATCGGCGCCACGCGCGGCGCGTGCCTCGCGCGTAAAACGTTTTAAACTTTTAATTCGCTATAATTAGTGTTCATTGATATACGCTTTACGTCACTGTAGATCATGTATCTCGGGAGTTTCGCGACGACGACATCATATTAATTAGTGACGCGTAAGCTCCGCGTAATGTTCGCTATCGGCACGCGGCTCCGCGCGATGCACTCCCAGATAAACTGAAAACACAACACACTCTTCATCCTCAGTGTTGGCAGAAAGTTGTAAACAAAAAGTATTTTATCTTTGCCTTTGCTTGGCTCGAAGCGAGGTACCTCCCAACTGTGGGCAAATGTAGTAACTGATTAATTTACTACATTATAATTCGGGATGGATAGGAAAGGGATAGTGGCTCCTGGTGCAGGGTCCGACACACCGACGGAGGCCGGCACGATGCGAAGTAGGCCGCGGCGGAAGTCGCCAGAACCGCACTATTCCACCTACTTTCCACTCTTTGTGTATATTTTTGTAGAACCTTGGCCACGAGCCAGTAATCATTTATTTGATTGATTTTATGAAATGTTATTGCCTCCAGCACCGGGATCATTGTAATGCGCTTTGTTACTAGAGGCTCGTTCTGAGCCGGACAAACAACTATACCTACACAATACATTATTATATAATGTACAACTGTCAAAGGTTCTGTGCTCGTCGACAAGTTGTTTGGGTGAAATCTTTATCATCAATCATCATCATCAATAGGTATATACAAAACTCTTTTAAAGTTGACTTAGAGTTAACGCACAGCCTAAACTATAAGTCCTAGAGGTATGAAATTCGGAGGGTAGTATAGTATCCTTATATAGTGTAGGGGTGCACTAAGAAAGGAATTTTGAAACGTGACACTCTAAAGGGTAGAACGCGAGCACAGCCGCGGGCGACGGCTAGTTGATTATAAAAGTATCAAGTTAGACATTAATGCCGGCGGTTTTGTTTGATTTGGGTTAATATCGCCAGCACAAAGGTAAGCTAATGTTAAAAATTAAAGGAGTGAGCTGTAGCGTCTAAAAAAGACTCACTATAAAAAATACGGCAGTAATATATTTTAAGAATAGAAATGGAAAATACAAAACCTATTGCGGTGTGGCCAATTCTCGGTGGCATTTCCAATTCGGTAAACTCTAACGTTGCCCAATTTTAATGGCGCTAAATCAAACGAATGCCTGTTTTATAAAACTCATAAGCACTTTACCATTTTGAAATAATGCATTTTTTTTTTCAAGTACAAAAATATAAATGTTGAGCACTAAATACAAGGTCCCGGCCTTGTATCTAGTGCTCAACATTTATATTTTGTAAAAGTACATTAAAAGTATAGAGTTTACTGAAAATTTATTCAGCTCAATTATAATTTGAAGGTGATAATGTAGAGTTTGAGGTGAAAACGGCCTCAAAGTTTCAAGTATGTACTTAGAACGGTAAACGAATTGCACCGGCATCTCAGATTACGTATACATAATAGTTGCGGTAGTTAGGCGCTGTAATGTTTCATTGTTTGTCTGTTACTTATCTTATTACGTTTTCAGGTAATTGTTAAACGCGTCAGGGGCTGTGTCGGGTCGGGGGTGGGACCTCCTCAAAAATATACATTTCAAATGCACATAGATCATAAAAAAGAGGCGCGTGTTTGTAGAGTTGACGGCGGTGGTAAGAATGTCGCGCCGCCGCCGCGCGGTGAGCGAGCGTGTCTCGTTATACTGATTCAGAGGCGACACGTGCTTTGTGCTACATTCATTATTACACCATTCATTTATTTAAAGCAATCAATTTCGGTGTTCGGTTTTTGAATGAAATAACAAATGTTTTAGAGTTATTTAGGTAAGTAATATAAGACAGTTTATCTCAATACCAAAACAACCAAGTGAGCCTCAGCACAACAACAAAATTACGATGTTCTATGAAATAAATATTGAGCTGCTACATGTAAGTTTATTTTTATGGGGCTATGAAATTTGTAAACAAATACCTAATGTAATCTAAATGTTTTCTTTTTGTTTAAATTGGTTCATTGATAAAAGGTTAGTCGCGGGGAAAATTCTTTTCATTCCGATGTACAACAAATACCTTCATTTAGGTATACAATTAGGAAGCTTCTCGGTCTACTTGCTAGTGTAAAATAATTAAACGTAAACAAGAACGGATTCCATTTTCTGTTTCCGGATATCCATGTGCATAATGTGTGGTGTATCGTGAGCGCAGCACAGCACAGCGCAGCGCATCCAACCTCATGAGCACCGGCGGCGCCGCGCTTCGAATGCACGGCACGGTATAGCTTCTACGACGGTGTAGCCCGCGCTAAGTACCTACTTAATGAAGGTGCTCTAACTTATGCATAGAGAAACACGCAAGGTAATTAAATGAAACTGTTGGCATTGAGAGTTGCGCGACGAGAACGCAGAGGCGCGCTGGAGGGCCTCTCGACTGAATGCGAGCGCCAGCAAAATGCTAAGTAAAGCACGAGTAATTCCGTACTATCTCACACTATTCTGGACGCTTTCAAACGCATAATTTAACTTTTAATCGTATTCTTTGACTCGTAGTGTTGAGAAGGGACAGCGCAGACACAACATGGTCTATTGTTGCACGTGTTGTGTCGTTTCATAGTTTGTTATTGAGTAGGTATAATTTACACTCAAATTTAGAACCGTGACATTTATAGTGAGACCGCAGTTAATTATAGAACACGGCGCACGCGCAGCCGGAGAACGCTGAACGCGGCCACTCGTCCATTGTCGTGGTCACTAGCTGAAGGTACACTGCTGACAGTGGTCACTAACTGAAGGTGCACTCACCTTTGTTGCTTTACTGCTGATGTTATACATATAGGTACGTTCAAACATGTAAGTGCTTTACCTGGCAGCGACGTCCTGAAGTTATATGAGTAGATACTGGATTAGCCACCGCATACTTCATACCTACATCACGTTCTGTTTCTGTCGGTCGCATTGTTACTTAGTTTTTACCCGACTACGGCAAAGCCAAAAGAATGGTACCTACGTATGTGAGTATATATATATATGCATGTATGTATGTTCATCTGTTTCCTCCTTAACTAGTAATACCGCGTGCACACTCAGCCCATGCCGCTACTGCCGGCATTATTGCTGCGATGAATTCCGGACTTATTCTTTAGGGAGCAAGGACATGAACATGCCGGGACTGATCGTGTTTAGACTATGCTCGGCTCATGCCCACGTTCCTGCCGAATGCACCTGAGTGTGCACGCGGTATAAACTCTTGCCCTGCTGGAGGAGGCAAGCCGGCCGGCGCTAACTCTCATAATGTCACTTAAAGCGTCTATATTATAGTATTTACTAGAAATATTAGTAAACAAGTATACGATGCAAGTATACTGTTAGTAAAGCATTTGAAATCCAAGGCCGACCTCGATGCTGCACGCTGTACGTCGACAATACGATGACTGCTAATACAAATTGTAACGCTCTAGTATATAATAGCTGTAACTCAAGTACGTATTGCTTGTTATTTCATTGCAGTAAATGCCCTGATGCAAAACGAGGTGTAAGTATACAAGTAGCTATTTGTAGGTTTTTGCAATGCAACAGAACATGCTCGTGAAACAATTTGAATAAGTTCTGAGAGACTATGCTATACTATAGTAGGTATAGCATAGCATAGCGTACGTAGCTCTTTGTATTATGTTTCAATGTGCATAGACGACGTGGCGACCACATGCAGCCGCGATGCCTCGAGCTCTGCGACCAGCCGACATAAGTATACGTGACGCGTCTCCATTTTTAACATAAACCAAGAATGTGTTGTATTTACAATCTCTCTGCACTGCACAGTGCACAGCCTATCAGTTACATTTCAAGACAGCAGCGCTGGTTTACTTTGTAACGGGAGAAAAATGTAAAGTATAGTGAAGACGCGGTGCTGCGAACCAACAACTGCCCCTCTAGACAAGTTGATAATTCTACTATCGCAAAGGAATCGGAAGAATATAAGTTCTTTGAGCCACTACTAAAAACGTTATGACGCTAACAATCACTTACTTATCTAGGTACAAATCTACTGAGATACGAGTATGTAGATTCGCGAGCTTACGCCGCCGTCGCCAACAGCGGTCGCGGTTGACTCAGCCGCGCCACCAACTGGAAACTAACAATATACAAATAATAATTATGGTTCCGATATAAAAGCAAGCACCTTAGTTTCCAGCGTGCGCTTCAGTGGCAGAGCGCACCCCAGCGCTGCAGGCAGCAAGTGGGTGTCGCTCGTGACCTGCCTAAAATGTGAATCATGTGATTTGGCAGCGCGCTCGCATCACGACGAGACGTCACGCGAACCGGTTATTTCCGGCGCACGCGCAGCTTGGCAACAAACGCGCTTGTTTGCGGGGAGGCCTCGCGCGCGCCGCTGCACTGATTCACGGAACTCTCCTGACGCTGCGCTGTGGCAGTCTCCGCCGCGCCTCTCTCATGCACTCTAATTCAAGTATTTAAGCGTGACCGATGACAATGTGCCACTAAACAGCAAAATCTTGCAGTTTCTTTTACACAAAAGCGAATCGACATTTCTGCACCACCGATTCAATAATTTGTTCTTAGCACGGCACACCCACGGCGGTGGTGGTAAGTCCACAAGTCGCGCCTACTCACAATAGACGCAGCGATGGTGCGGGTTCGTTAAACGAGGCCGACTACAACACTCTTGTGGTGTCGTTATAGATGCTATAATCCCTTGACGAGTGTCACTGACCGGCGGAGTGGAGTCCGCGACGTCTCTGCCTACCGCTGACGACTACTCCACGAGTTCCCCCTCGCTTGCCTTCGATCGATGACCATCAATAACTCCTCAATAGTGCCGGTGATTCAGTAATATAATATCTTATACTTACTGGTTCACAATATCAAAAGCACACAATCAAAATAAACGTAGCACGATATACGTACATGTGCATACATACGTACATGTACATACATTAGGAAGTACACCTAAACTTTCAGCAGGTACCTATTGAAGGAGAGCATTTAAAATAATATTTTCGTGGCGATATAAACGACATGGAATGCAAGCGTATCTTTTATATACTTTGTTATATTGTAGTTTGTTACCTGTAAGTAAAATGTATACGGAGGTAGATCATTTTTGAAAGCAATCGTACTGTGTCTGCTCTCCAAGTACGGAACAGCGCTAAGCAATGAACGAACGCGCCCTATCTCAAATATGTACTCATTGTTACTATACAAAAATAAATGCCAAATCATTTAAACACAATCAATCGAGCCCACTCATTTGCTTAGTGGGCTCGATGGGAATAAGCCATAATTACGAATTTATGTCCACTAAGATTTATAATTTCATGATGATGTTGTTTTGGTAATATTGCTACTCAACAATTACAAATAATTAATTAAAAACACCATAATTATAGTTAGTTGAACAGAGATCCACAATAATGTAGGTAAAATTGAACTTGAACGTAAAATCTAACACCGCAGCCTAGAAAATAGTTAGAACATCACAAAGGCATTGTCTTCGAGTCAACTCGCGGGGTGCGGGGCGCGGGGCGCGGGGCGTGCCCAAGCAGCTGACTCGTGCCTCCACTTTGAAAGACGATAAATTCGTCGTATTCACAAATTGTTCCAAAACGTTAGAGTAACCAAGAAAACCAGTGAGACGATGAATACTAGCATATATTTTATTTAGCCGGCGGCGGCTGCGCGGCGCACCACTCACCGTATTCAGTCTGTAAGGGCTCTTAGACTCGCGTAAAAACTTTACTATGTTATTATTATGTACTTACATTACTTACGAGCACAAGATTGAACAGTTACAGTGGTTCCAAATATATTTTTGGATAGAAGGCATCACAATGCAAAGTATGTTTATAGAAATCAATAGTTTAGAAGATATTTTTTTATAAAAAAATACTTTATTCCTGAATGTCTGCTGTATGAATGTATTCGTATTGAGTAGGTACTAAAGATATGTAGCAATAGGTAATATACCTATGTATAATATTTAAATATTCTCATCAGAAATTTTTATGTACTTACATAGTGATGTTTAACTATTTCAGATGATAATATTTTCTTGTTTCATACTGCGAGCAATAGCTAATCCTACTTCCTACTAATATTATAAACGCGAAAGTTTGTATGTATGGATGGATGGATGTTTGTTACTCTTTCACATAAAAACTACTGATCCGATTTGGATGAAACTTGGAATATATATTGTCCGTGACCTGGATTAACACATAGGCTACTTTTTATCCCGAGAAATCAACGGGACGCGAACGAAGTCGCGGACGGCACCTCGTAATATATATACAGGGCGTCCCACGGCTATGCCACATGGAGGGAAAGTATCTTAAATAATGTAGATAGAACATTTTACTGAAAGAAGGCTTCATTTTGATTTTAAAAACAATTTAAACTGCATTCAGAGAATTTTGAATAATCGCCTGTCTGAACCGGGAATCAAACACACTTCACTACACGTAAAATCTTAACACCTGTTATTTTATGATGTCAATTAAAAGGCTCAATCATAAGGATTATTTTTTTCCAAGTAACATAGCATCTTAAATAAAAGGAAGTCCATGAAATTTACATTTATAATTTAAAGAAAATTGCCGTTCCTTTTACTTTTAAGTTTTAATAATATAACCAGCGAACGATCGAGACAAGACGTTATGAAGGAACAGATAAATAAATATACATAAATACCGGTTATATATATATACCCTCTTTTTTGCTTCGCCGTAGTCGGATAATTATTTCGACACCGTGAAAAGGTTTTTTACTTTTTGGTAACTTACCTAATTAATTTTCAGATGGACGGGCGGGTGTTCCTCCATCTGCAGCACATTCATAATTAAACAAAAAATATCTTACTCGGAATGTGCTAGTGATTCTAAAAACTACACACGGATAATTTATTACAGAGTCGACTGATTTTTTCTCAGAAATCAATATTGCACGCACCAAGTCACGGAAAACTCAAAGTATGAATACTTATTTACGTAATTCGAACAAAAAACCAAAAAGTTTGTAATATAATGGAGTAAATGATCAATTTTGAAAAATATATTATATTAATGAACGACTCTCGTGGTACATACTCGTAGAGCGTCGACTCGTTTTATGATACGGTGCTTTCAACAGCAGCTGTTTCCATTTTGACGTTTTATGTACTGCATCCAGACTGTGTGTATATGTGTGTGTATATTCGAATCACTGATAACAATCTAACAAGTAGTACATTTTTCAATTCTCGCCAACATGGAAAGGTAAAAGAGATCATTCCTTACCAGTGACAATCCTGCGGCTGGTAATGTTGTTATTTTGTTTAGCTGGACCTCGCGTCAGTAGTTCCTTAACCTACGTGTACATACATATTGTATCGCGCGGAAGCCATACGATACGACTAGCGCGGATGAGTGACTCACTGACGCGAACTAGCACACCTAAACTAAATGTTCTCGTCTTACTTGTGCTGTCGAGTGTACTTACCACAGCTATAGGTACTTTAAGAGTTAGGTTGTTATCGTTGAGGAGTGTGGCTTGTATACATATATTATTGATATACTCATACATCCACCGAAATGTTTTGAATTGAATAGGAATGCAAGAAAATTTAGGCGCCGTGGTGTCTATCCCCTCGGTGGAGGGGGTGGAGGGGGTGGGGTGGTTTGGCCTATCACTGCCACCTCGCGCTGACGCTACGCGGTATTTTTATTGCATTTTGAAACATATACCGGAAATCGCGTCATTTGGCAAATTGTGTTTACTTATTTGCTATAACAAACATGACTGCACTTATTTATATTGGCATTTGCAAGAATTAAATGATTTCACGCCGTTTGGGGAAAATATCGACACCTCAGCCCCCCCCCTCCCCCCCTCCCCACCGCCCACGCGTGCCTCCCCTACACCTCCCCCACCGCCCGCGGCCGCGTTCGTGCGACTGAAAAAGGCCCTCGTATTTAGCAATAAAGGTTGTTTTTAATTCCTATTAAGTAATTCATTTATTCCCAGATCATAAATCAATAGCAACATAAAATGAGAAATTACGAGTTTAATATGTATACCTATAAAACTTTATAATAACACCAAAATAAAAATAAATAAATTAAAATGATTTATAATTTCCGTATATTGTATGAAGCATACATACTCGTATATGTATATAACGCGGTTCTTCCGATCCGAGTAAAATGCGGAAGTGAGCTTTTCATCCTTGTTGTGCGATGACCCTGAGCCGGCCGCTACGTGGTGCTACGTCGCCGTGCTACGCGGCGCTACGCCGTAGCGGCTCCGGCCCCTTTGTCCGCTTTCGTGAGAACCAGCTGTTCTATCCGCTCATTATTTATGAAAGTGTTTTGAGTCGACTTTGTTAAGTGCAAGTGCGAAGTATTAAGTGATTAGTTGACGTGTTTTTTGGTGTCAAGTGTTAAGTGTATTCAGAACGTTCACAGTGTTTAGTTGGTTCTGCTAATTATTACTCCAGATTGACCCATTCGTGTTGCCGAGCAATTATTGCTCAAAAGATTGCCCGTATACGTATAAGCGCATCCAGTTCGGGCGACGCTCCCAGTGCGGGGAGAGCGCGGGTGTGCGGGGAAGCTACTTAACAGTAAAAATAAACACAGCTTGTAATCACTTTACTTCGCACTTGCATTTGTTACCTGCACTCATCACTTAACAGCGTATGCGTTTACACGCTGATTTTACTTATCGCTTAACACTTGCACTTGTTACTCGCGCTTGATACTTAACAAAGAGTAAAGCAGGCATTAGAATGGGCTCATACAATCACAACCACAACCTATTCCGACTGACGTTTGATTGGTATAATATATCCATCGATATGAAAATTATTTCATATTGCCACCATATTGCACACAAAATCAAGAGCGTACGTACATTGGAATCCGTCCTGCATGATTACTGTCACGTCACCATAATAAATAATGTCATCAAGCATCATCATCATCACAGTACATAAGCTTTCACTGCGGAACATAAGCCACAACATTTGATTTATGTACACTAAGTTATTCACAGTGAGTTCGGCCTGGTTTCCAGTAGGTTACCTAAAAAAGAAAATCAATTTAAAAGTTAGGGCTACCTCACACGATCCTCTCACTACAATAAGTATAGTGGTCAACTACCACTTTTCATACATTTTTAAGTTGCTCGTCGCACGTGTATTCGGTACCTTATAGTGCTACTTTACTGAAATTTAAAAATAGTGGTAGTCGCTGGCCACTATTAGCATTAATCAGCGAAGTCTGCATGATGTATTATTGTAATGTGCCGCCGCCTATAGATAGACACGGACCTTTTATCTAATGCGATTTGTATGTATGTAGATGACTATCGTCACTAATGCTATGCTTGCAGTACCTACTCGGAACAGCTTACACCGCGTACGTCCCGTGCGTTCACCAGCCTCGCTGACACCGCACATTATTAACTAATAATCTGATATTCTACTTCACACCTTGCCTAAATATGAGCTCACTAGCTGGTTCGCGCAACTTCTTCCACATTTACAAATATTGTGATTTTGTATGTACTGTACCTATGTACTGAAAACTAATCGCAATAAATAGTAAGTAGTCTATGTTACTCAAAATAATGTAGGTAAGTAGTTCTTTTTCGTTCGATGAAATAATAATATTTTTTATTAAGTAGGATCTATTTTAGAAATAAATAAAGTTGGCTTAAGGCTATAACATACCTAATATTATAATTAATTATCATGTTATTATTGCGTGATTAAGAGGCTTATCACATTTTTGATGCGCTCGAATGTAGGTAGTCGGCACAGTACAACAAAATGCTCACGCACACATTGAAGCCGCACTTCTAAATACCGATTCATACAACATTCAAGTAAGTTAAGCATGCTGTACGCATTATCAATTAACAAGCAAAAATACAGCGCAAGTACTTAATAATGGAGTAGCGTAGTACGTAAGTGATGATAACTATATTTCATAATGTTACGTGCGACGACGCCTCTTGGCTCACATTACACCAGCTTACGAACTATTGACTTTGCTTTTGAAATTATGTTAACATATTCTAAAACAATTATTTGATCTGGTTGTTCATCTATCTTATGCTAATAACAACTGTAAAAAGCTAGCCTCTTATGAGAGTAAACTGACCTATTATAAAATGAAGACTCTTAAAGTTCGTCGTAAGACATCGGATATACTATTTCTCTATAAATTAATACATGGGTTTGTTGATTGCCCCGAAGTCTTAGCACGTGTCAATCTGGAAGTTCCTCGAGCTAACAAACGACTTATAAATAGGAAATGTTTTAGGCCGCCGCATTGTAGAACAAATGTTGGCCAACATTCCCCACTTTACAGAATGATTGCTTATTGTAATGGCATCAGATCAGCATGTGATATCTTCTCTGGCTCTTTAGCCTCTATGAAATCAACTGTTTATAACTGTGTCACTGATTAATTCATCTTATTATTTAGTATATTTATACATTATTTTTTTTATTTTTTTTCCTTTAATTATATTTTAACTTTTTAGATTTACTTGTACATAGTTAGTTTATAGTTTTGTTTTTCACTTCACTTTTTTATTTCTGTTTTATTTTACATTGTCCACACAACGCATGCTGTGTTTACTATATTAGAAATTACACCGAAAATGATTATATTAGAAAATGTTTTTTAAGTTAAGTTAGTGTATATTTCAAGTTCTAAACCAAATTAATAAAAAAAAAAAAAAATA
Organism: Eulithis prunata; assembly: GCA_918843925.1. Classification (NCBI taxonomy): domain Eukaryota; kingdom Metazoa; phylum Arthropoda; class Insecta; order Lepidoptera; family Geometridae; genus Eulithis; species Eulithis prunata. The sequence continues at coordinate 12,317,251 of OU974006.1, forward strand.
TGATAAAAAAATAGATTTGTTAGTTTAATGCTCTATTATACAAGCGATTTGCGAGCGAGTTGTAAGCACGCGACGAAATCACAGCACTTTATCTTCTGGATGACGAGGTCATCATGAAGATATACAAAAACTCCCATTCAGATGCGTTCCTTCCCAGCGGTGCGTGATAGGCGGCTCCTCCCAGCTCCTCCGGGCGGGCTAGCACAGGCACAGCGCGTCTGATCCAGTCCCTCACTCATGAGTTACTCGGTCACCAGAGTTGGTAACTAACTCATACTAACTTGCTTGGTTGCTTGCTGCTCATTAAGTTGCGGATAGGTTCTGAACCCTGGAACAGAGGCTATGCTGCGGCAGCGGTGCGTGGACGTACGTTGTAGCCAGCCCGCCGTTATAATCAGAGGAGTCGGATGCTTATTTTTATACTAGTAGTTGTGATTTTTTATACTAATATTAAAAGAAGAAAGATTTGATTGTTTACTTTGTTTGCATTGAATATAGGCTCCGAAACTACTGAACCGATTTGAAAAATTCTTTCACTGTTGCCGTTGCGAAGCATCACTATCCCCGGGTGAAATAGGCAATATATATTTTTTTTTTAAATTAGGGATCCTTACTAAAACTCTACTAATGTAAACCAAGGTGTAAAAATGATCTAAAAAATTGAAATTTTTGTTAAATACCCGTGCCAAGCTGGGACGGACCACTAGGGTACTGAATAAAATGTTTTTAACTTTGACCTAGGTACCAAATTCCGTATGACGACGGAAAAAGTGGTTCAAAAAACATATCTCAAGTTGACACTAAGATATTCTTTCGCTTAGCTCACTGGACCAAGAAGTGGAGGAGTTATGCTTACGATGACGTACTTTAATTTAAACAATTTATTGGCAGTCTAGACTAGACATTTTGTATGATCAATATACTTGGTTGGTGCCTATCTAGAACATAAAGTATTATTCATCCTACTTCCCATTATCCTACTAATAGGTACCTATTATAAACGCGAAAGTTTGTGAGTATGGATAGATGGATGTTTGTTACTCTTTTACGTAAAAACTACTGATCCGATTTGGATGGAATATATATTGTCCGTGACCTGGATTAACACACAGGCTACTTTTTATCCCGAAAAATCGCGTACGAAGTCGCGGGCGGCACCTAGTACATAACTAAGAAATAGTCGTTCGTATACGCCACCACTACAAACACACGCCTATTTCAAAAAGTTATTATTTTAATAGTTCAGCCTTACGGAAATAAAACCCGGAAAGAAATTGATACCAACGCAAATATTATAATCTTGTAGCTTGTCTGCCGTGCGACGTTCCACTCGCATTTTGGTAGATATAATATATCTTCCTACAATGACCTACTTACTTAAAAAACCTCGTAGTGTACACAAAACACACACACACACACACACCCAAAACGTTCTATAAGTAATAAAATGTTTTTTCTATATAAATTGAGATACAAACACTGATAATCTACTAAACCCAGCTGACTAAATTAGGCTCAATGACTATTTTAATCAACATGACAGCCGTTATAAACATAGCAACAGCTATTTTATCATATGAAATAGAACAGAAAACCGAATTTCTATAACTTATAAGGGCCGGCGCGCGCCTGTCCGCATGCTTGAGCAGCGTCACAGCTGTGCGTCGTCACGTCACCTTGATTGCCCTGAAGCGCATCTCCGTCCGCGCAATGTGCATTAATGGAGACATAATATTAACATTTGTAGGTCGTTCTAATGTCGCTCGGCTGAGTGGTGAGTTCAAGGCGCGCCCTGTGACGTCACACGCGATAGCGCCGCGATAACCCGCGCGTCCAGCACGATGGCCGCGCCGCGGTTATATTCCCATCGTCCATCCATTATATCGGTTAACTATCCAATAAGAACCTCTGCCCGTCCTTGTCACGGATGAGTTCAGTAAGAAGGAACGACTACGGCAACTAAGTACAGAGCTACGTTACGTATGCACGTGTATCGATAGTATACCTTGTAATGCCTAGCTTATAATAATACACTCCCGAAAACATCGAGGATTCGGCTTTACATGGTATTTTCATGTTTTCATTATACTATGCTATTACATGAGCGGAGCGTTATCTATACCACAGATCATATAATACTTTAGTCTATTACTACAATATTATAAAGAAGAACGATTTGATTGTTTGTTTGTTTGCAAATAAAAAGAACCAACTAAGTTCATCATCCTATTGAATCGGTAACAAAGTCAACGCCACACTCAGTGCCGTGACCTCTTCACATGACTCATGTCATTTAGACTAGGCTGAGAGGAGGGTGCTGGGCCAGCCTACTCCATCTCAAATATGTCCCAGGCACTGCAGCGTCCGTAACGTGGAGCAGCAGCAGGCCGGTATGAAGTGGCTCCTGACGCTCGCCATCATCTAGATATGATGCAAAGGCCTGCTTATTTAGTGATAGATAAGGCGTCGGACGATACTTTAATTTCGTGCAGCAGCACCCCCGACGATGTCCCTCCCCCTCCCTCCCCCTCACTCCTCCGCCCCTCGTACCCTTGCAATGGTGATAGCGAAATAACAAAGCGGGCAAGTGTGTGTAGTGCCACACATTACTATTCCGCAGTGATCGCCAGCACGTGGATACATTCCTCTGCGCACGTGTCACGTCGGGCCCCTTATTTTATTAAATCGCTCGGGAGCTTTCAAAAACTTACAAAACAAGAACGAAACGCGACAGAGTGCTTCATACCGTACGTGCTTATAATAATCATCAACGCATTTGTAATAAATACTCAGGATCTAAATGACAATAGTAGGTATGTAGTGTACGTACCTACACCGGCCGAGGATCACTCATTCTCACAGCCTGGTTTCGGACGAGCAGTGAAAGTATCTAATTAGGGCGGGGAACCCTAACAGTCCGGCGCGGAAGGAGTCCGTGGCGGAATGTAGGTCGCGCTCGTAGACACCCCTCGCCCCTCCGGCTAAACCTCGTGCTTTAACATCGTTACTATCGCACCCCATGTCACTTCCATTCTAGCTGTCATCAGCTAGAACCTTCCCGGCAGTCGTTCGATACCTACGGCCTTGAAGCTGTCATTTGTCGAGCTGCCAACATTCAGAAAAGTTAATGCTGCAAACTAGAAGAACCGGCTAGTGTAGGCAAGGTGTAAAATGAGCGGTGAGCGGACACTCCACGTTGTTTGGGTGCAAGGTGAGACACGACGCCATTGTGCACACGCTATACCCCCACAAATGGCCCAAATGGTAGATACGATGATATTGTCTCCTCGACACCTAATGAACGTGCGGAGGTGTCGGGAGTGACGTCACAGCACGACACACTTGTCCACCTCATACCTGTAGTGTAGGTGCTACCATGCAGACAAGCGCTGGCGCATGGCGCAGCGCCGCCGCCGCCACTCAGCTCACCTACATTAGAATGTAGGTGAGCTGTATTTTAAGCTGATATAGATATCAGCTTAAAATAATAATTGGTATGTACATGAACGGTAATGTTATCTTGTTGTCACAGCATTGTGAGACGTCAGATTTATGATAAGCGATCGCTCTAGATAAGAATAGCTACCTACCTACCTACGTTGCGACGCGACTTTAATTTTTCGATAGCTACGTTCTAGGACTAAATTTACACTGGAACTTGTACAACCTAAGATTTTATTTACAATAGTAATTTTAAAATTGAAAATGTCGGAAGGTACCGTCCCCTAGGTACGTAGGTAAGTAATATACCTATTTCGTACATTCGTACCCGGTCTCAGCTGAGGGAACCCAAATCCTCGCAAGGGTTGTACGCAAGGTTGGAAACCGTTCTGTTCTGTGACTCCAAGTGCTGATGAAAGTGCGCGATCCTAGCGACCATCTTTGGTTCTGTACTCGCTGTACGTACACTTGCTTATCCATTGATTTTGAGTGTCACGTTCTCGACCTTCACGCTTCATCCTTAGGCAACCTCCCCCCCCCCCTACCCGTCATGGGGGGAAGTGGGACCCCAGCCTGCCGTCATCGTAGCTATACATTTACATTCTATACAATTATAATAAGCAAATCTAATATTCAATACCTACAAACTTACCAATAGACACGCGCTAAACAACTGAACTTTGTACCCTAATAAGATGGTGAGTCGCCAGCTCTATGTGACCTCCGTCATAGTAACTGTACGGGTCCTAGAGCCGGAACTGACAGATATATCGTGTCCTCAAAAGCACGAAAGATAAAATTAAAACCACAGAAATCCACGTGAAATAACTTCAGTCGTATTAGGTACCTACCCATAAGGTATTAACTACGAGAGAACCTAAACCTAAATATAATATTTAAAAACTCATTGATAGGTAGGATCCATCCAAGTAGTTAGCGTTGTCGGTGAGCATCACTTCGCGATGACCAAGTTCGACATGCATCGGCGGATACAACTGTGTCACAAAGTATCACTAGGAAACAATCCTCAACATTGTCTACACGGAAGGTCAGAACAGAAAATCAACGCCGTCCATTGAATTAATATTACTAGCGTATGGAACAGACGCCGCGAACAACAAGTTTGCGCCATGAGTTGTTGCCGACCGGCAACAACTCATTTAGTCGCTCTCCGACAACCATCGTGACCGCATGCGAATAAAAAGTAATTCAAAATGCCGTCTTGCGTTTTAAAAACGTGTAAAAACCAATCGACTGTGAAAAAAAAAGATAGTAGCGTGACTTATCATCGGTAAGTAAACAGAATATTAACTAGAACTAACCAAAATTAATTTTTGTAGATTATTTTCTATTGTACGGACATTTGGTTTGAAAATCATAGATTATGAAAAGTGCATCGTACAGATGGGATGTTTAGGATACCTACTAAGGGTTGGTGACTAAGGTTTAACTAATTATTTTGAACTCATATTACTCGGCCTATGCCGTCTGTCTGATCAGTAATATGTAGTAGGTACTGTAGCTATCTTTTGAAATCGTCATTATATAAAGCTTTACTATACCTATATTTCTTTAATGCTATGGCAGAGTGAGATAAGGTGTGGGGTCTAGTTAGTGCAAATAGGTACCTATGTAGGTATGTACCTACTTTTTGTATAAAATACCAATTTATTTTAAAACCAATGATTTTAAACGCTTAACAATTCATTTTAATTTACTGTACATTTTTTCACGTTTTGAAATATAATATTCATAGGTACTGCATTAAAATTCAGTTTTGTATGTACAAAAGCTGTCTGAAGTGTCCCTTCTGCGGTGAAAAAATCTATGAGAGCGACATTTTGTTACACTATGTTGAACGAAACGCGTAAGCGCCCCGAAATTCATGGCGCTTACGACGTTTTGGTCGCGAGAAAACTATACTCTATTAGCGATCTAGCGCTGCATGTTTTGATAGTATGGTTAGACGACATCTAATCTTTTAGCGCTGCAGCAAATACTTGTCTTTGGGCGGGGCGCGCTCGCCTCAAGTTGCGACACGTTTTTGGTTTGGTATAGCTTCTCTATACGCTAGTAATACTTCCTCAATGACGCCGTCAAACTTATAATATACGTATGAATACCTAATGCATATAATGGACACCGCCTTTGGGCAAGCTTGAATCTCTCTGTCACTGCGATATCTAAAGCAACACCCTCGCTTCGCACGACACACGACATAACAATATATATATATATGTAGGTACAATAACACTGCATACCCTAGGGTTTACACCCGAGCGTTTACGCGAGGGTCTTGACTAGGATCCGTAGTGACTTTGCTTGGGTTTCCATGACATGACGCTGTCGAGTCAGCAAGTGTGAAAATATATAAAACTCTTTCGAATTAGGTAAGTTTACTGACTGACAATCTACTACGTAGGTGTTGTTTAATAAAAGTGAAACATTTATATTAAGTAGGTATCTAGTTAATTAACTAGATACCTACTTCAGGTATCTAGTTAATATAAACGTTTAATTCATTAGAGTCCACAGTACAAGTATATTAGTAACTTATTTAGCGTGGTTTATCAAATTCCTGGGCCGTCATCGCCGCACCGGTGAATGCCGCATCGCACGCCGCACGCGTGCACGCTGTGGCTCAAGGTTACGCTCACTCGCGTCATATTACTTTCGCGTACAGTCTGTACCGCACGCCGCACGCACTACACACCGCACCACTTTGTACCTACCTACCTATATCTAGACTTATTATAAAACTGTAAAAAAGCCAAAAACTAAAATTAAAAATATGGATAAACTAAATATGCAGATCTACTAAATAAACGATTCTGATTCTGAAAATCGAGTTTGTCTGTTTATCTGTTTGTCTGTTCGCCAATCACGCCTAAACTACTGGACCAATTACAATGAGACTTATACCATTCAGAAGCCCTTTTTCCGGATTGAAACATAGGCTATATTTTATTGAAAGGAAAGACGTGGATTCTTAGATTCAGCTTGACCTCTATAAACCAAAAGCCGCCTTTGGCACGAGGTTCGTCGTATGCTGGTTGTCAGATATTTTGGTGGAAAGTTTCGCACGCGTTTGAAGTCGCGGGTATCAGCTAGTATTACAATATAGAAGGAACAACAATCGCTCATAATAAAAAATAAACATTATACAAGGGTACTGTAAATAAGCCTAGAAACGCCATCTATGTCTCGAGTACGTAAATAGGTGATGTCACGTGCTGAGCGCGCTCTGCTGAGCCGACGCAGTTCGTGTTTTTAGCCAGCCAATGGGTGCGCGTGCTGTTTTACCGACGCGACTTGCTCCGCCAATGGTGACGCTAGCCGCATCAAACCGCGGGTCACAGTGCGCACATGTGACCCTCACGCCGATTATAACTTTTCCGCAATAACTTTTTAGCAAACTTTTAAATGTAAAACTTTGTGATATTCATTTTGGCTATCTGCATTATAACTCGGGTTGATTATTATGCATCGTAACGGTAAGTACGAACAGTGTGCAGTAATAATTAAGAGGATAATAATTATGGGTAGGTGTACCTTTATTGAAGTTTATAAATCCGTGTTTAGTTAGCGGTGCTAGCGACGTCGGTGGCCATTTTCATTACTACATAACACAGGGAACACATTCTTTAGTATTTACGTTACGGAAACTGCTCATAGATGGAGCTATTTGCATTGTACTCTGTCGACAACTTTTTGATTTATTGCTAGGTATAGATTGTATGCAGGCTGAAGGTTTCGCTAGCTCACATTGGACAGGTTGCTTCTGCTTTGCGTTAGAGGGCGCCACCTATCACCACACGAAATGTAATCCTTCAGGAAGATGCTGAAGTTGAGACTGAAGATAAACGCCCAAAATAACGGTTTTGTTATGAAATCTTCATTTTCTCAAAGAAATTAAAGCATTATTTTGACAACCTTCTTCGAAATAAATCGAAAATGCAGTACTGGCCAAATACATGCGAACAGCGGCCGGCAATAAATGTATGAAAATCCATTGCCGGCGTGTTTTGCGGCCAAATAAATTACATACAAAACTCATATCGTGTAATTTAAAAATGGAACGATTTTTACTCCATAACATGGCAACCAAGGAGATAACTTATCACAGGTTTTATTCAAATTTCGAACAGGCTTTCAAATAGAAAGCTGATGAGCTAAATTGGCTAATATAATGTACTTACCTTTATTTATGAAATAAAATAACTACTTAATGTAGAAAAGAACTTGATAAAAAACGCGCGCGTTGCATTCTTTTTAACCCCCGATCGAGAAACGGAAGGGATGTGTTTTAAATAATAAATTTGTTGTAACTTTGCCTATTACCGAAGCCGAGTAGGTAGGTATATGCCAGCTAATATCTGACGACATGAAGGAAGCTTTCTTCAAACAAAGTACCTATTCACGATTTTACTCCGTTTACAATGACAGTCTGCTCAGCTGAGAATATAAGTATGTATACTAGCTGATACCCGCGGCTTAGTACGCCTGCGAAACATTCCACCAAAACATCTGTCACCAGCATACGATGAATCTCGTAGCAAATGGCTGATTTTGGTTTAGAAAGTTCAAGCTGTATTCTTTGATTTCAATAAAATATAGCCTTTATTTCAATCCGAAAAAAGGGCTTCCGAATGGTAAAGTTTCGTTGAAATCGGTTCAGTAGTTAAGGCGTGGTCCGCGAACAAACAAACAGATAAACCTACAAACTCGATTTTCGGAATCAGAACCGTTTATTTAGTAGACTTGCATATTTAGTATATCCATATGTTTAATTTTAGTTTTTATCTTTTTTACAGTTTTATAATAGTAAAGATGTAGTGACTATTAAGGTTATTTTTCTTAAGTATTTATGTACTGAAGAAATGTTGGTATATTATCTACGAAGCCTTTGTCAAAACATTAAATGTTATAATATGATAAGTATTATGGGTGAGAGGGGCCGCGCCGCGGAGTAAGTAGATATATACCTTATTCTGGTTTTGGCTAAAACTGCTATAGGTACCTACTTGATAATAGGATCTGCTTAGTTTTGGATAATGTTAATTTCTGAAAGTTGAATCTATATTACATGAAATGAAAAACGCATAGCTGAAGTTATGAACAGCAAGCAGGGTTGGTAATGTACATTAGGTAGGTAGTGCACAATGCACTGCACATGCGTCACGCAACACAATATAACTACACCAACCCTTGTATTGTAATTGTTGATCGAGTGAACAACATTACGTAAATAGTTCGCCGCGTCGCCTCGTCTGAAAGCTTTTGTATCGTGTCACGTCACGTCACGTCACGTCACGGAACTATACAATAATTATTAGTGAAAGTACGAAAAGTATGCACTACGTCATCTCTATAATATTATCACAATATCAAAATGCTAATAATATGAGCCACCTTAAACATGGTTCGGGATAGTTAGATCGTCCGTCTGTCAGCCCTGTAGGTAACTACTAGAGAACATGCTGAATAGTAAACATTTCACAAAACCACAAATTATTATGCGTAATTTTATATTTTAAAAATATACATTATTTGAAATATCACTAAAATATTATCAGAAAACGTTTATTGTAGGTTCGTTCCACGTTTAGCTTCAAATGCTTTTGCATCAATATGAGAATCGGTGTTATCAAGTTGTTTCTTTTTTTTCATTTTTATCCATTATGCGTCAGAATAGCTTTTTGTGGCAGGTCGGTTAAAAACATAGTAATATCTTTACCTCGCGGCCACTGATGATTATGTTGCTTTTTGATTTGTTTCATTTCTAAGTTAGCGTTGTTTTCATTTCAGATTTCCTGTGCCACGGGGCTAGTTTCAACAAGAAATACGGTCAGTACTGGTTTGTGGGCCTCTCTCTCTCTCTCTCTCTATATATATATATATATATATGTGTCTCTCTCGCGTGCTAAGTAAAATGTTCTCAGAGGAATGCGCGCGAGACGCTTGCGCCACCGTTTCTATGAATGAGAAGCAAGTATCTATCAGGCTAAATACTATCATAGCGCACTTCATGATTGTTATTCGCTTATTTATGTTATTTGGCATCCCTTATTCAGTTTGTTGTTGTAAGTACAAGTTTCATTAACTAAGTTTTCTTACTTTAATCACTATCGCTGTTTGCTGAATATTTTTATAACAACACTGACTATAATTGTTTCATTGTGACTCGTTAATTATTATCCTTAGCTACTAAAGGTAAGTCGATAGCATCATTTCGGTGACTGACATTTTTTAGTCAACCCAGTTGCAATATAAATCTATTGGACATATTTGATATGAAACACTTTCCATCCATTAAGCGGGTCGGTGAAGATCGTTGTATAGCGGGATCTTAGACTAGTAGTAGTAGGGAGCCGACAACATAATATCAACGCTATCTGGTACAAGGATGAGACCCATGGCAACAGATCCTTAAATATATGCTAACCTCCATAAAATCAGATAGAACAATCAGATTTGGCCGAAAGCACCAGAAAATGGGCGAAAGTAATAGGGTCAAAAAAGTGGTCGATTCACACCATCTTAATCTACAAGAATGCCATTGGTGGCTTCAAATAACCCTTCATTAGACGAGTCAAAAAAAACTAAGTCAGCTAGTTTTCATTTGGCCGGAAGTGCTCGGCAGACGGCTTCAAAGATGTTGATTTTGTCCCCTAACCCTCGTTATCTGATAGGTACAAGGATGAAATTGCTGGCAGATTTTAGGTATTTATTCTATACTAAGGTAAACACTCGTCTGCCAACACCCCGTCTTAGACCAAAATATGAAAAAACCAAAAACGTACCTAAATCAATTTAATGATTTGATGCCAAATCTGATGATAGTTCTTTCTGATTTTATTGAGGTTAGCATATATTTAAGGATCTATTGCCATGGGTCTCATCCTTGTATCAGATAGCGTTCATATTTTGTTGTCGGCTCCCGTACCATAGTGTCTACATATTATTTAAAGTAACTATTATCCAAAACCATTACGTAATATTACCAATTATGATAGTTTTTTAATCGTATTGAATGTTTCACTTTTTGGAAGTTATAATATACATATATTATTTATTTCCTTCATAAATGTATAATTTTAATACAATCATTCATGTAAACAACTTCACAAAAACTGCATTTATTTCATAAAAATAATTAAATTTATGAATGATAACAATTATATACACAAAATTACAAATAATTATGTGCGTTTGGCCGACTGAGTACTCTGACGAAGTCAAAGACTTTAATCTAACTGATTTTATCACAAATTTTTATTGATTTTAGTATACTGTTAAAATAAGCCGTTACGTTATTTTGACTTGTTAATCGACAACTGAAACACATCACATGGGGTTTTGTTAAAGAAGCGTACACATTGTCCCTTGAATGATTTACTAACCTTAGTGAGCCTAGTGGTGGCAACAGCGAGTGTGTCTTTGTTTCTTTTTAGTTTAATAGATTGATATTTTTTTGAACATACAATAAGTTTTTATAGATGTACTGGCAAGGTACTGTCATTATATTTATTTATTAACCCATGTTATAAATGAATTGCACGAATAGCACAAATAATATGGTGTTTATATGTGCAGCGCTCCCCCACGCCCACAACACAACATAATGCCTGCGTACGATATAATGCAGGGTCTAGACCCTAGTCACGCGGTTTCATTGTAACGACATTGTAAGGAAGCGGATCTTTTTGACTGCGTATGCCGCAGAACTAAGTATCTTCGACAATTTATCCATGTGTGGGCCCCATTGAAGTATATTAATCTAGGGGGCCTAAAACACAACATACCTGGTGGTACACCCGATTTAATATTATGGAAAGAGCCATCTGTACGACTGAAGGGTAAAAAATGCAAACTGCATAAATCGTTAAAAGATTGGATCTATTTATTTCCTCCAAAATGACTGTGCGTGCAATACGGTGTCCTTTTGACAGTGCGCACTTCTACGCGGTGCTACGCAGCCCTACGTGGTGCTACGTGGTGCTACGCGGTGCTACGCGCTGCTACGCCATCACAGAATAGATTTTATGATACTGAATAGTACGCACGCCTCCGTGCCGCGCCAGTGGTGGTGCTATGGGAGCCCTGACCAAAATATGAGGATGAATAAATTAATTGTAAGGACCTCTCAAATGACAAGCACTTTTCCTCAGCTAGGACAGTAATATCCAGAAAACTATAAAAATACAGGATTTGAAACAAAAAACTAATTAGTTTAATTTAGCCTTGGACGAGTTATTAGGTATAGGTAATCTGAGTTATCGGTTATATCATGATCAATCGAAAAACATGGTGGGTGATAGTTTCTTATCTATTTCCGGTAGTGTTTTATTCAATTTATGCAAAGATCTTGATATAATATGAACAATTGACGTGCCGTTTATAGAATCTGTATAAAAATGTCCATCATTGTAGGTACCCTGCTCGTAACGTAACGTAACGTAACGTAACCTATAAAATGCTTACAAAAGACAGCTAAGTAAATAAATCCACTGCATAACTGTTGTAATATTAGGCTATTCAATTTACGTAGCGTGTTATTTATTAGTCGCAAATAAAGAGGTAAGTCTAATCTAATGTCGTTACTGAGCTGTTATAATTAGTTGCGTTGCACAAACGATTTTGTCTTTTTACCGAATGCGGTGAACAAAAAAGGAGGGTTATGTTTAGACCGGCGGTGGTGGTGTATGAATATAATGATAAACAATTTAGACGGAATGGTAAGCAAACCCCATTGCATAAAGTACAACATTCTAACCCTCACTTTTATTTATATCTTAGAAACTTGCATATGCATATTTGGCAAAAAGAACATGCACATTTTCGAGCAATATACACGTCCACAAAACTTAAGACAGCAAAATAGATTAGCTATTCCCTCCTCAAAGCTACAACTCGTCCACTCCGGTCCACATAGGTACTATGTCTGAAAACATTTATTGATCGAGTGAGCGAAGCGAACGATATCTTAGTGACAACTTGGACAAAAATGCTTGTTTGTATGTTTGTTCGACGAGATCTTTTGAACCGCTTATCCGACCTTCACAAACTTTGGTAGGTATACGGATAGTACTCTTAAGTTTTACTGGTTTGTTAAATGAAGTAAATCGGTCAAGGGGTCGTGAAGTTATGAGGGTTCAAAGGGAGTAAAAAAAAAGTCGTACAATAATATCAAGTGGGGTGTCATATGATAGGGTTTTGTTTAGACATTCCAAAACCGTTTTTATTTTGATTCTAGGTCTAATAGTTTTTGAGTTGTTGTAAAATTATAAAATTGGCAAACCCAGTATAACGTGAGCTACCATTTCTTGGAGTTTCAATGATGTTTTAGTTCAAGTAAGGCTGGTACATAGCTAAACGGCGATTTCGAAGCGATTTGCAAAGTTTATTACAACCATTGGTCAATAAAAATTGTTTGGGTTTTATTAACCTCCGACCATCACGAGATCTCAGTTTGGGGCGAACTACTAGTAAATAATAAAACAGATTTTCCTCGTAATACTTATGAAAAGTCTAAAAGTAGCGAATTCTGAAAATGTATGTAACCTTTGTACTCGTCAACTTGAAATGTTGCGCACATTTGAAGGAGTTCCTGACCTTCATTCAAAGTAATGGCAAGGCAACTCATTCCTGCCTGATTCAATTGAAAAGTTATTTGAAGTTGATTATTTGCGACAACCGCTCCTCGACCACGGGTCCATGCCCCATGCATGCCCCCCATCACTAGGGACAACTATTTTGAGCCTCTTTTAAAATCCCGGGATCTAAAGTCTTGAGATGAATCTCAACAACTTTACTTTATTTTTATTTATTTTGTAAATATTGTGAATATTGTAAATACTGTATTAGTTGTAATTTTCTTTGTGAATAAATTCCAGATATTAAAAAAAAAAACAACTTTACAGTTTAATGCTACAGTATAGTATTACCTATAATATGATCTGTGACCATGTTTTGGAACTCTTAAAACGAACAAAATCAAAATACTTAGTTATCAACATAAAATGAAGTCGTGTAGAGCACGCATATCGAAGGTTTAAAGTCTCCTAAAATGCCGGGTTTTATCATCCATGTTTTGGGACTTTCGGCTGAACATTATCAAAATAGCATTCTCTATGTGTAACGTGCGGTGGGGGTGGCGAGTGGTGGCACAACGTGACCACCCATAGAGACGACACGCGCGCGCACTCACTCGCGCACCTTATACTCTGTCAAACAAACCTATGTATGTTATGTATACCTACTTACCATTCATATACATAATCATATTAGGCTTTAACTTTGGATGTGATTTTTTAATTCCTCTCAGTATACCTCTGCGAGCTAAGACAAGTACCTAGTCTCTGCTCAATAAGACCTGCATACGTTGTAAATGACGTATCAGTCAGCGAGGCCTTGATTAAAGAAACAAACGCCAAAGTTTACAGAAGTTTGTGAAATGAGTATTTACCCCCTTAAATACTTATAAAAATAACTTGAATGCCATTCGTAAAAGTTGGGGGACGAATTAGCAACGTTATTTTACACGCTATTTTTGGAATGTACTGAAATAAGGAAAGCTTTTAGTAAGATTTCTTCTTCTTTAGAAAGTTTATAGCATCGGTGTAATAAATAAATAAATACTTTTAGAATATTATTTAATGATCATCATCTGATGATGAAGTCGGAAGGTAGTCAAATTGAAGTTTATTTTTAGTTTTTTTAATGATTGTTCTCCGATCTGGTGCGAGGTGGTATCTAAGTGTAGTTGGGTGCGTTCATCTCGAGATGGAGGAGCAGGCTACAGGCTGATGAAGGGCCGGCCGACAGCGTGGAGTAGCACGTGCGGGCGGCGGCGGGTCGCGCGGGCACGTTGCGGCGCACGTGTCGGCGAGCGTGCCTGCGCCAGGCCGCGAGCCCGCGAGCCGGTCTCCTTCAATCCTCGCTTCCTCCTCCTCGGTAACGGTCGCTTCAGTGTGTTCGAGAACTCGGGATAAGCGCACATACAATTGAGTATTTAAAGTCGGGTGACAGCGGCGCGAGCGCGTGCCGCTGGTTTGGCCAACGGTTGGACCAGTACGGGTACACCAACATGACCACGACGCTGGAGAGCACACAGTGGACGGGCGACTGGAGGCACCACTGGTCGCCGACGCAGTGCCACGCGCTGGCGGATCGCTGCTACTTGATGCCGCAGACGCCGGCACCGAGCCCCCCGCAGCCGTACTTCGAACCGCCGACGCCGATGCAAGGTACGGCGCTGCCGGTACCTACTGGCCGCACTCTGCAGACGATCGCGTACTCGCACATCTCTCTGATTATCTGAATCATGCTGTCACTATGTCACTACTTATGAAGAGGACGGAATTTGTTAAAACTGCTGAAAACTTGGCCAGCTAAATAAAAACTGAAACACAGAGCAAACCAAAGCTTTCCAAATAAATAAAACCATTGTAGAATATATCCTAGAAACATGCTATACCTACTACTAAGCAGAAACCATAGGTACGGTAAATATAAATGATTGTTTATCTTCTACATAAATAGAACGCACAGTGAGGGTAATGTTTATTATATATGATATGCAAGAGTCCTAATTTTGCTTTAGATTTAACGAAATTCAAAGATTTTTTTCATTTTAATGGCCTAAAAATAATGAAGATCGTTCTATATGATATCGTCGATGCAGGCAAGATAACCCAGGGTCCCCCTCACCATTCCGGCCGGCTCAAGTTAAAATACAAAACTCCACTTATGCATGATACCTAGATGCGCCTACACAAAACCATATAAACACCGACAATAAGTTCACTTTACTGCTTATATAATGATAAAAAAATAGTATATTATGCAATTAGTCAGTAAAAGGCGGATTTAAAGCGAGGGCGCTAGATGAATCACGAGCAAGTGAAGGATTGTAACGACTGACTTTTTATATGTATGTTTCGATCAATCGAATCAGGTGAACTGATCATCGACTATGGAGTCGAACTACGCGGTCCTAAGGTTAGGTAGTTCGCCTGGTAAAACTATAAAATCGAACCAACTGGAAAATAAAGTTTACGTAGTCAGATTGATCGAACCGTGCGGTCGAATCACGTGGCCAGAAGCGAACACATGGCTCGATTAATCGAACCAACTGGAAAAAAGAGTTCACGTAGGCCGATTGATCGAACCATGCGGGCGAACCACATGGTCAGAAGCGTTTTTTCCAGTTATTCTTATTTAACTGCTTAATTACTGAACCGATTTTGATAAAAAAATTATGGGACCAATCTGGAAACGTACCCATCAGATAAAAAATAATTTTTCTAATCGGTTCATAAATGACGGAGTTCTGAGGTAACAAACATAAAAAAAAAAATTAAAAAAATTATCAACCGAATTGAGAACCTCCTTTTTTGGAGTCGGTTAAAAAATAAATTATAGGGTAATTATGTAACACCTTGTATATTACTAAAACTGAACTGAATAAATTAGGCATAGCAATGGTTTTGCGTTCCGTTGCTGCATGCGTGCGATCGTGTCGGTCGGTATAATACTAACAGGCAGCGCAGTGTAAGCGTTCATACTGCCAGTGCTGCCACACGTTCATCCTAGATGGCGCTCTTAGCACGCATTTGCAGTCTAGATTCTCAATCCAGTCCATATTTATTTATTGTTTTTAAATAATTATGTCCATGAATATTTCGTTTATTTAGGATGGCGCCGCACCGACCTTGCCCTCACCTCAATCCTACTGCTGAAGTGGCCAGCATCAAATGACAGAGATAGGCTGAATGCTTTAAAAGAGTACGTAGCATAACGCGTGTTCACGTTAACTATTATACTTTATGACGCTTGTTCAATTGGACATTTTAACTCCTGTCCATTTTAACCATTGCACATTCTGACGCTTATACTTTTTGCCATAGACAGCCGATCCATATAGACATTTTGACACCTGCACATTCCAACCGTTAAACATTTTGACACCTGGACCACCCAGTCCCGGAATCATTAGTAGTAAGTTTGCTAAATCCTATCTTACTAATTATTATAAACGCGAGTTTGTGAGTATGGATGGATCTTTGTTACTCTTTCACGTAAAACCTACTGATCCGATTTGGATGAAACTTGGAATATATATTGTTCGTGACCTGGATTAACACATAGGCTACTTTTTATCCCGAAAAATCAACGGGATCCAACGGGACGCGAACGAAGTCGCGGGCGGTAGCTTGTGTAAAATAAAGGAGATTTACCTATGTAACATCGTTACGTCTCAAGTGATGGACGCAAGGCGATACCTCACATCACATCACATCACATCACATAGCATGTACCTACCTACTCAGTGGATACGTGCATATTGAGATAAAACAAACATTCAAACATGCAACGCCGTTCGCCCAATAGTTGACACTAAGCTCTTCGCACGGTCAATCAATCAATAACTGTACCTAATTATTTAAAAATTGGACCAGTTGAGCTATCTATAAATTGTTTGCAATGGTTTGTAGATAGCTCAACTGTTTCATGTGTATGTTGTAAATATTGTGAATACTGAAGAAAAAAATGGAGTACCTACCTACCCTGCTTGTGGGAGTGAAATGTTGCTAAGGATCTCTAAGGATCTATCTCCACTCCCTGAAAAGAAAGAAAAATATTATTTTTATACAGTACCTACTTACAATAAAACATTACGATTATCAAACAATTGCCTAGCACGCAGTATTTTATAATCCGATGGATGATTTTTATAACTTCCTTGTACCGTCAATATGAATGGATATCAAGTTCCGCGCACGTTACGAGTCGGCCGGCGGAGGGCCGCCGCCGCCGCCGCCGCCGCTGCCTCCGGGGAGAAAGTTCCAATCGGCCACGTCATTCGCTTCCTGCTTGTTCGCAGTCGAGGCGCGACGCGCGACTCGACACACCAATTCACACAGCGGCATGCCGAGATTGCCGAGTATCTATATCTTCGGTACATTTCACGTTTACTACAACATTTTGTATGAAAATGGAGAATGATCAGTTTTGTAAACTACCCGCTAGGGGCGCTGCTCAATCTCTATACAAAAATACAGTTGACGTGAACTTTGTAGTAAGTATAATTGTACCTATGTAAAACGGAGCCACTATAAGCATGCACTAAGTAGGAAATAGTTATCGAATCAGGGATCTCGTCACCGAAGCGACGCCGTTTCAAATTGCATATAGGTACCTAGTGCATCTCATCCTAGATCCTAATAAAACTTGATTCCGAGCAGGAAACATAGAGCTGGTGAGTTCCCGTCCGCCGCCGCGCTCTGTGGAGCGTGCCGCATGCCGCCGGTCCGGCCGAGTGGCTACTTGCGGCGAGGCACGCGCACGCAACGCAAACGCAACATAATGTTAGACTTGTGCCGGTGCTGGACAGGACCTTGTCCGGTAACGCTGTCAGCAATCGTCAGACGATTACAACAGCATTTTAGACCATTAGAAAAAAAAAAAGGACAGGACCTCGAGCGTCTCATTTACCGATGGTAACTGTCACCTTTCAAATGTAAAACTGCGAGAGAAAGTGGCTGCCCCCCTCGCGCTACTGTCAAGGTCACCTCTCGCTTTCGAAACAAGCGACCGCGCCGAAGAGCTCGCTCGCTATGCATGCACGGCTCTACATCGAGAGCCAGAGCCCTGACGATTTACCAGTGTCGTCACCAGCTCAAGCTCAAACATAGCATACCTTTAAACATTTGATTGCAGCTCTCAAATCAAATGTTTTTTTTATTTCGGACAAAATACAATCCATTCTGTTCTTCTGTTAGTAGCATCATATAATATAATACAGGTAGGTAGTTAGTTATAGAATATGATTTCTATGTGTCAGTATTTCGTTTGATTGACAAACTAGTAGGTACTCTACTTTGCTACAAGGATGTTTGGATTGTAATTGCGAATCATAGGTAGGTACTGATACTGTAGGTATGTTAGCCCTATCTGCGGGTGGCGGTAACGGCAAGCTATGGGTGTAGGTGTGTGAGGCGCGCGGTTGCACAGCACACACGGTGCAGGTGGCACGCCGCTGTTTGCATCTGTTAGGTTAGGGCTAACAGCGCAACACAATGCGTGCATTGTTCGCTGCACAATACCCGATGCGGCGGCGGCGCGGCGATAGCGCACGCTATCTCTCCCAGTCCTGCATGCCGCTCTACAATCACTAACTAAGTAAGGTATCTGGACTGGTATTGGTCGCCGCTACCGCCTAGCGCCTACCGCCTAGCGCCTAGCAGTGGGTGACTGCCGCAGAACGTTTGGATGTGCTTCACACTACCACGACCACGCCATAAAGTCTCAACCGAAGTCATTTCCAAAACACATATTCAAACTAGATATATGTAGAATAACAATGCAAAGGTTCAGTAAAAATATCACATTGATCCAAACAAGTTTTACGACCAAAAAACTTGTAGCAATGCGATAAATTAAAGTGCACATTTTTTGGTTAGAAAACTTGTTTGGATCAATGTGATATTTTTCTCTCGACCCTGAAGCTCTGGAATTTCACATAATTACATTTAGTTATATTATATCTTCAAAAATGTTTAAATGTGTGAGCGAGAAGGTTGTCTGGCTTTACCTTTCGCCTTCCACAAAATAGTGTTGTCTAGGTCTAGAACTGGGTGGTCTAGGTGTCAAAATGTTCAACGGTTAGAATGTACATTGTACAGGTGTCAAAATGTCTTCTTCTTCTTCTCTTCAATAATGGCCTGTGTCCGTCATTTCGACAGACAATTTTGCCAATGTCAAGTGTTAAAATTGTAATAAATAAGTCAAGTCAAGTCATTTGTCAAGTCGGCTGTCGTTTGTTTTGAAAAGAAAATGGTGGATTTTCTCTTCAAAACCTAACACGAATTTTCACATTCAGAAAAACCACTTTACACACATTTATTCTAATGGCTCACACTTTATGTTACGACTTAAGTATTATTGGTTAAAATTCCACCAAAATTAAACAACAATACTCACAAGAAAAACTATTAAAATAAAAGTGCTATTGTGTCGTTTCAAAAAATGTCAAAACTCGTGTCCCTCTATGAGAATCGAAAAACAAGTCCGGTCTTGACATTGGCAAAATTGTCTGTCGAAATGACGGACACAGGCCATTATTGAAGAGAAGAAGAAGAAGTGCGAATGGACTCTCCCAGCGAGGTTTACGATCCGACCAAAGCTGTATATTTGTTTTTTTTTTTTTTCCAAAACCTATGCCAGTTTGAAACTTGGCTTTATTTTTCGTGTAAAGTTCAAGCATTCCTTTATAACACATAATTATTTCAAATTTTTCACTTCATAAACATCGGTGGTAGAGGGGGAGGGGGGACAAGGTAATTTTTAGGACTTTTTCCATCATAAGCCGAAAATGCATAAAAGAAAAAAAAAATGTCTTAAAATGTACAAAGTAACACCATTCCAATGATATACAAAATCAATCCGGTGGTACCACTTTAAAATTTTTACTCTCTCTATTTTTAACGTTTAAATAATAAAAATATTTAAAAAAAACTCATTTTCTATGGGTACGTGCTGACAAATAAGATCTATTACTATTGTAATAAAGATCTATTACAATAGTAATAGATCTTATTTGTCAGCACGTAAGTGCCAAATTTCAAGTCAATAGCTCTAATAGTTTCTGAGATAATACGGTTTGTGACAGACGGACAAAGTCACAAGGGTTTCGAAACCCTACGGGGTCGTAAAGTAACCCTAATAGTGATTATTTGATCACGATTAGAGATGTGCGATGAGGTGGGTATATAATGGGCCCATTTATGTACATTATAACGATTAAATTGACGTAGAGTACCAGCAGCTGTCATAGATGTGCTAAGTGTAGGGTAAAAAGAAGTAGTGGATTTTTACCATTTGATACAAAAATACTAGTAGTTTGCCCCGAACTGAGATCTCGTGATGGTCGAAGGTTGATAAAACCCAAACCATTTTTATTGACCAATGGTTGTTATAAACTTTGCAAATCGCTTCGAAATCGCCGTCTAGCTATGTACCAGTTTTACTTGAACTACAAAATCATTGAAACTCCAAGAAATGGTAGCTCACGTTATACTGGGTTTGCCAATTTTATAATTTTTACAATAACTCAAAAACTATTAGACCTAGAATCAAAATAAAAACGGGTTTGGAATGTCTAAACAAAGCCCTATCATATGACACCCCACTTGATATTATTGTACGACTTTTTTTTTTTTACTCCCTTTGGACCCTCAAGTCTTAAACCAATGCGTCCTACCTGTCATGACCTATGCTGCCGAAACGTGGACACTGACAGTAGGGTTGGTCCACAAGTTGAAAGTCGCTCAGCGAGCTATGGAGAGAGCTATGCTCGGAATTTCTCTGAAGGATAGAAACCGGAACGAGGTTATCCGACAGAGAACCAAGGTAGTCGACATAGCTCAGAGGATTAGTAAGCTGAAATGGCAGTGGGCCGGCCATGTTTGCCGCAGAACCGACAATCGTTGGAGCAAACTAATACTCGAGTGGAGACCGCGTTTAGGCAAGCGTAGTGTAGGACGCCCTCCGGCTAGGTGGGGTGACGATCTGAGACATGTACCTGGCAAAAACTGGATGAGAAGAGCCGAAGACCGGGCTCAGTGGCGCGTCTTGGGAGAGACCTACGTCCAGCAGTGGACCGATATAGGTTGATGATGATGATGATGATGATGACCCTCATAACTTCACGACCCCTTGACCGATTTACTTCATTTAACAAACCAGTTAAACTTAAGAGTACTATCCGTGTACCTACCAAATTTTATAAAGATCGGATTAGCGGTTTAAAAGATCTCGTCGAACAAACATACAAAGCATTTTCGTCCAAGTTGTCACTAAGATCTCGTTCGCTTCGCTCACTCGATCAAATATTGGTAGCTTCAAAATAAGACTTCATTGGACGCGACAAAAAACCAAGTCTGTCAGTTTTGATTCGGCGGGATATTCTGTTATGTGACTATTATGGTAAGCATTCGTCTACAACCGAATAATGTACTGCTATTTGGCTCACCAGTGTTTACAGATGTTAATATTAGATACTCTCCTACCATTTGGTAGCTTTCGTATGCAGAGTATGAAATGGTGTGCAGTTAGAAAGCTGTGAGGCTCGCCTTGTTCACGCTGGAAGTCGCGCTGCCCCGGCCCGCTACCCTCCCGCGTTCATACCTACCCAGTACCCAGCCAGCAGTGAAGCTAAAATATCAAACATTACCTACATGAAAAGGTTTAGCACATCTTTAAATACCAAATGTACTTACACATACGTATATGTTGGAAAACATCAAATAGATACACCGGTTTTATCTTATGCTTAACAGTCCAAGGACAGTCGATATGATTTCTCGCTGCTTGATATGCTAATGTGCCTAATAGAATATGTAATAGGTATTGTTTAATATTAGATATATTCCACGGTGACTTGGGCCGCGCGGTGTGGTGGGTGTGCGGTGCGGCACGGTGCGGCACGGTACGGCTGCCGTGCCCTTTCTTTATTTTATGTTTGTAGAAAAACGTTTAAGCCAGAACAGTTTAAAAAATACTCTATTAATGGTTCTATTCCGGTCCAGTTTTGGAAAAACGGAACACTTATGCCTTCTTGACATAAATTATGCCGCGGTGTCAGTCTGTCACCACACCACCTCCACTAGAGGGACCGTACAGTTGGGAACAGTATACATATAACTCATACAATTTAGTACCTAAGTATATTAGACAATATTATGAAACATAACAACTGTTAAGACGCCGACAGTCGTCAAACAACATCTAGCTCGCTCATTTCAACTTACATTTTTCCAACCAAAAAGTGAATTTGTAGTGTTTTAACTAACTTACTTTGTACGTTTCGTTCAAAATGATAATGATGCTGAACGTGGTGCTGTTAATGTTATTACACACGACGTTGTTGCTTCCCAGTTTTCATAAATAATATCACTCATTTTATATGCTCTCAAATATTGGAGGCCGTATTTTGATTTGGCCGCTTTCGAAGTCAACTTTTAGGTTTACTAAGTTTCAGGGTTAAGAATTGTATGCAGGAAGAATTTTGTAAAAAAGACATCATGTAAGTGAGCAAAAAAAAATTGAAACACGAGTTTTCTTAAAATGAGCAACATAAGTTAACTTTTTTGATTTTACCCAAAAAGATGTTTATAAATTTATAGTTTTCGTTAAATTACAGTGTGTTCATACAATATTTTAGAGAAACTAATTTTTGAAAACACTACATTTTACTCTTCAAACAAACTGTTATTTCTACATAAGTAAGACGTTTAGGTACAGCTAAAATACACATGTCATATATCTAAAGTTCAAAAATGTGAGTCTTCTAGTTTGTACTTACCTACTACTTTATAAAAACATACCTATCTAAAATGATATTATAAATAATGCAGCGCAGTGCTACGGCTGGCATTCCGTGCCTAGCGCTCCTACGTGGAGGATTATTATTAATTATGTCGACGTCAAATAAAAGATCAAATTCGTTTGTCCTTTGCGTGTCGCACACGCTGCGCCGCGCACTAATTCATAATTTATAAGATTGACATCCTCACTCAGGCGGACGATGGACTCATCATCATCATCATCATCATAGGCTCCCTAAAAAGGGATATTAAAATAAAATAAAAATGATCCCATAGAGTGGGTTGTGTAATGATTTAAAGTAAAGGAAAACTAAAAGAAGCAACTCGCTCCGCTCGGGTGTAAACACTAGGATCCTCCGTTACTTCGCGATTCAAGAGCCCACTTGACATAAGGCAGTGTTTTGTCCCCTAGGTTAATAATCTACTACTATTTGGTTTTTAAAAGGTAAAATCTTCGCTACTACTATTGTAAAAACTCTTTCCACTGTTAGATACATCATAGCCACATTATTTCAGAGTGCCATATAGCATAGCTTATGGCACTCTGGAATAATCTACTTTCTTTTATCGAATTTGATCGATTGAGCGAAGCGAACGAAGATCTGACAACTTGAGCAAATCGGCGTTGTATGTTTTATGTTTGTTCGAACATAACTTTAGCACTGCTAATGTAATCTTCACAGAATTTGGTAGTTTTACGGATAATATTTTTAAGTTTTTCTGGTTTGAAAAATAAAGTAAGTCGGTCAAGGGGTTGTAAAGTTATAAAGGTTCAAAAGGGAGTGAAAAAATACAGTCGTCAAAATATCAAATGGGGTGTCATATAATGGGGCTTTGTTTAGACATAACAAAACCATTTTTATTTTTATTCTAGGTTAATAGTACATTATGGTACTAGTGTGTTACATTGGTGATTACCGCCGAGGCGCCATTGAGACCCGAGCCGTAGGCGAGGGTCTTAAGAGAGCCGAGAACGGTAATCATCAATACACACGTGTATCATACGACGTTTTTCAACACACTTGTGAATAAAATAACAATAAAATAACTATAATTTCAACAGTGAAAACGAGTTGTGAAAAATGTTTCGCTATGGCGGGAAAAATTAATCAGTTTTCCTATGCGCGCGCATTGCGATCGGCCACAGACTAAAGGGATGAGGTTTTTTTTTTATTTTCCGCGCATAGGGTTTGCGTATATTCTGCCACGTACAAAATGGGGAATTTAAAGTTTTCTTTTATTACAGAGAAAACAAAAGTTATATTTGAGTGAAAGTTTTATTTATTAAACACGTACGAGTTAAAATTATCTATGTATTTAAATAAGAAGTTGCATGAAATGAGTAAGCAATAGGAACATTTATTTATTTGTTCTATTGAACACGATCTTTTTTTTGAATAAAAACTTTTTTAAGAACAAAGCAACTCAACCAATAAAATTTAAAATAAATCGCCTAATTGCGATGACCATAGAGACACTTTATGAGCAAGTGTGTTGAAAATAATTTTTTCAACACACTTGCTCATAAAGTGGCTCTATGGTCACCGCAATTAGGCGCATAATGATACCCATAATCAAACTGTGACTTTTTCATTGCTATAACTCACTAGTGAGTTATAGATTTTTTTTTTAAATTTTATTGTTTGAGTAGCTTTGTTACTAAAAAAGTTTTTATTCAAAAAAAGATCGTGTTCAATAGAACAAATAAATGAATGTTCCTATTGCTTGCTCATTTCATGCAACTTCTTATTTAAATAGATAATTTTAACTCGTACGTGTTTAATAAATAAATCTTTCACTCAAATATAACTTTTGTTTTCTCTGTAATAAAAGAAAACTTTAAATTCCCCATTTTTTACGTGGCAGAATAGGCGCAAGCCCTAAGCGCGGAAAATAAATAAAAAAAAAAACCTCATCCCTTTAGTCTGTGGCCGATCGCAATGCGCGCGCATAGGAAAACTGATTAATTTTTCCCGCCATAGCGAAACATTTTTCACAACGCGTTTTCACTGTTGAAATTATAGTTATTTTATTGTTATTTTATTCACAAGTGTGTTGAAAAACGTCGTATGATACACGTGTGTATTGGTGATTACCGTTCTCGGCTTTCTTAAGACCCTCGCCTACGGCTCGGGTCTCAATGGCACCTCGGCGGTAATCACCAATGTACCACACTAGTACCATAATGTACTATTGAGTTGTAGTAAAAATTATAAAGTGGGAAAAACCAGTATAAAATGAGCTACCATTTTTTAGAGTTTTTATGGTTTTATAGTAGGTACAGGTAAGACTGGTACTTAGCTAGATGGCGGTATCATCTTGGCCATTTCATGGAGATACATTTATTTTGGTACAGCATGTTATGCGGTGCTTAGCTTAGATACAAAGTCAAAGTGATAATCGAGCTCCCTTCCATCCTCTTCTTACAATATTAGATCCCCGTAAATGAAGTTGCGGCCAGTGCCAGCTAGTTATAAATATTTATTACCTACACACATTGCGGTTTATAAGTAGTTGACAAGTTGACAGCCCAGAGAGCATCAGAGCCCAGAGTGCGTCTACGGAAGGCTTTGCTTTTGCCGAGAGATGCACCTTCCTATGCCACGTGTATGTAACACTCCAAGTACTGACCGTCCGGCTGTCCGCACGGTGTGACTGTAGCCCTGTTTCTCGGACCATTGCCCGCCGGGCTCGGTAACGAGAGTGAAAACTAACCAACAAATATGCATCTATGTTAATGCCGGCGTTAATATTTTCTCGCAAGTTTCGGCGAAGGTGAAAGTGCTAACTCTTTTAAGAAAGGAAAAGTTGCTTATTTTTTATAGAAGCCCGCGCCGCTTGCACTTGACCCTCCTCCCGCCCTCACCCCCTCTTTGAAAGTGAAATTTGGCGCTGCTCGTATAGTAGTCGGCGCTTGGCGGCGTGTGCTCGCCGGAGACACGAGGGTAGGGGACACCGTTGTTGGTGTCGCCGCCGCCACCGCGCTGCTCATCATTAGTATACTTATTTAAAAGCGTGTAATTAGGTTCAGTTCCTGCACGATAGCGGCGCGCGGCGGCGACGCGGGTCAAGTGCGAGATCAAGACCGATACAGGGGTTATCAGTCTTCTCTTAATAAATACACGTTGCCATTATTATTGTTCCAACGCACTCTGATTTTGGCAAAATGGAACACATGAGTCTTACTCCGGGTCCTGTGGAGGGTGTGTTGTGTACCTAGCAGGACGTAGGTAGCTACACGTACGGCTGCTGGCCTTCTTTGTGCTCTGGGAAAGGAATGCACTGAAACTTACATCCTAAGGGGTCCAAAATAGAAGTATACAATTATTTTTTCGCTACAAAAACAAACAAACGTCATTATTGTACCTAATAATTCCCAGATTTCTGGTAAATAGCAAGAAATGTTATTTGGTTTCGGTGATGGGCTATGATTAATCAATCTATAAAAAAGTACTTTCACGTGAATTTGTTATGAAATTCCTAAAAAAAAACGTCATTATGTGTTATGAGTGGCCGCGGGCGCACCTGGCTGCGCGCGGTAAACACCATTGTTGCTGCTATCGCGCGTGTTCATTCCTCCCCCCTCTCCTCCGACTGGTTTCTGCGCCCTCTCTTCCCCTCCCCCCTGCCAGTTCTTTGCTAATCGGTTACTCAGCGTAATTTCGTGAGCGAGTGCACTGTGTTCACACGCACATACCACCTAATCTTTATCATCTGGTATTTAATTGTAGTATGCACTAATATCTGGTCGTTTGCGGCCAGTCACCTTCTGTAGAGGCCAAAACGTTAAAGGCGAGCCAGATGTCGAGGTCAGTGCTGCGCTGCCAAGCGGAGGAGATCTCTTCATGAAGCGCGAGTACGGTGAAGTGAACACCAATAGCGCAGCGCAGCGTGTAGCCGTGTACCGCTTACCGCCATCCATGCCGAAATAATCTCCATCCTCTACTTTAATCCATCCAAGATCCTCTATTACAATTTTCAATCAAATTAAATCACTTATTTGTAAACACAGGTAGGTATTAAAGAAGAATGGTGACATGTGCTGTGCACTGTGTTTTGCGCTAAGGCGTACTGTACTGTCTTACGCCTCTTACGTTACGTACAATATGTGCTACACTATATTAATTAAAGCATCGAGAATCAAAATACACCAATTGTAATATACATAGAATAGAATGAAAACGTCAAATAAAAATAATATAGGAAATAGTGAATGCAGGGTATACATAATTAGATAAGTAGGTATGATAAGTCAGATAAATTATGAAATTAGGTACTTGGCAGCAGCACCAATCTATAATAACTACAATTACGTAATTGTTTAAAAAATTGTACCTAGCTGCTACAAAGCTGATGAATTTGGAATCGTCTGCCAGCTAGGTATGGCATAAAAAAAAATCACCACGTTAGTGAATACTTAGGCTAGGAGCTAGGAGTGGTAGGTAACGGCGCGCACGCGGCGCTGCAAAACACTTGAACGCGCACCGAAGGACAGGATTTTGTTATTCTGTCGGACGCGAGGGAATTAACGACGAACGAGGGTTTCTTTTAGTGTTTGATGCAACTAATGACGCAATCACGCAACGGATTGAGCACCACGCACAACCTACCTAGACTGCTGGCAGTCTAGGTAGGTTGTGCGTGCTCACATATATTTTTTTCCGGGTTTGCCCCGGGCTACACATCGCCATCGTGCGATTTCTTTGCAGTTTAGTATTCATTTCAATTCAACAAGGAGCTTTACGTACCACCAAGAAGTTGAAGAAGAAGAAGTAACATGAGTTTTAAAAGACAAAAGTAGGTATTTATACAGCCAATTAATTAAAATGACTACATAAAATGACTTAGTGCCGATTATGTGTCCGTTTGTCCATTTCTTTACAATTCAGGGTGTGTTTTTGTTAAATTGTTCAGTTAGCAGTTATATATTGAGTTTGGTGGTAAAGGTTTGAAATGGTTATTTAGTATTATAGTGTATGTAATGTATTTATATTTAAGTATGTCCTATACCTATCTGTATGTATGGAATTGTCTTTTATCTGATTTTAAAAGACTAACACAAAAAAGGTAGGATACCTCAGTAATTTATCTTGTATATTTAGTAAATACTGTATCAGTTGTAATTTTATTTGTTAATTATTTATCATAATAAAGATTGATGGATGTACTTATTTAAAGTATTTCAGACAATCGGTAAACCATAAGAGAACTCTTTTTTGTTTAAAAACGAAATAACGAATTAACTTTTTCCATTTATTCATTCTCCGCAG
Organism: Eulithis prunata; assembly: GCA_918843925.1. Classification (NCBI taxonomy): domain Eukaryota; kingdom Metazoa; phylum Arthropoda; class Insecta; order Lepidoptera; family Geometridae; genus Eulithis; species Eulithis prunata. The sequence goes on from OU974006.1 coordinate 12,345,353, forward strand.
TCTATGTAGGTAGGTAGGTAGGTATATATATGTATATAATATATATTAATGATTGCTGTATGGATGGGGTCGTCCTATCAGAATGAAGTAGAAACCGATCCAGAATAGTTTTGCTTCCAAACTGATGACGCATAAGTATTGTAATCGACTACGGGCGGACTCGAGCGTTGTGTTGTGTTGAGTTGTAGGCAACAAACAAACTGAAACCATTACTTACTAAGTTTTATAAAACCTAGCATCTTAGCGGCCTTGCCAATAACAACACCTATGTTTAGTAAAATAATCCATTGACCATTGACTACGCCTAGATCGCGGATGCACCCTTGGCGTTTAGCTTACCTTTTCCTATGTTTTTTATTTGAGTAACTGCGGTGGGTGTCATCGATAAAATAACGAATTAGGTATCTAGGTATGATTTAAATAATAGGTACTCGTACTTCCTACACTAATAGCCAATCAAAATCTAAAGTGGAAATCGGCTTCATAATCATTGATCAAGGTCCATCTTACGTCGTGCGCTTCAAAATAATAATTACGTAAAGTGTCAGCGTCAAGTGTGCCAGTCAGTACAGTAGTAGGCGCTTTGTTTACATGCGAGGGTGACACGTGCGGGCTGCGCTGCGGCGGTGGCGGCGGCGGCGGCGGCGCAGGCTGCGACTAGGCAGCGCAGCGTGTGCGGGGTGGGAGGGTCGCGGAGAGAGGGCGGCGCGGCGGCGTCGCGGCGCGTCGGCCAGTCGCGCGCCGCACGCCGCCGCGCACGCACCTCGCCCGTCGCGCACAACTGCGCGCCCGCGTACGCGCTCGCGCTCGCGATGAGTGAACAGTGACCGAGTGCGTTCTCTGAACGGAACGCCTCGCCTCTGAGCATGGAGTACCAGCACCAACCGCTCGCACCGCTGGGCCCTCCAGCACCCCCGCCGCAACTGCTGCCGCCTGCGCCGCCACCGCCGCTGCCCTCGCTGCCGCAGCTGCAGCATGGACACGTGCATGCGCACGCGCACGTGCAGGATGACGATCGCTGGAGCCAGTACCACATCTGGAGGCAGCACGTCTTCGTCAACGGTCAGTCGCCTCGGTACCTATCCAACACGCCCTTCGTCCCGCGCTTTCTCCACGCCATCCGTGTCCGATGTCCCGCCGCAGCCGCCTCGAGAAGCGCGAAAAAGAGAAAGTATCTACTTACCTACGCGGACGTGGGTCGTGCCAAATATTTTGGTCAATGAAAAGCTCTTTGTTTGGCTGGTTTTTGTCCTTTCACCACGCGGACCGAGTCCAGCGCAAGAGCATTTCGACTCTGAACCGCGGATAAGAGCAGTCTGCTCCGGACTCTTCCTATTGCGATATCTGACCATGGACAGAACGTGGTACGCATCTAGGTAGTACGTGCTAAGGCAACTGAGACCTGGAGGGAGACCTGGCACTAATCTTTATTTCTTTATTCAATTACTGTTGATGCTTTGATTCCGCACACGGATAAACAGAATAAGAAGGACTAGGTACCTCAAAAATTATAGTAGCAGTGGTTTTGTTTTTTAAATAGTACCTAGTGGTGATTGTAGATTTGGTAACCGTCAGATCAATAGAAGACGCGGCGGCGGCAGTGTTCGTCAACTACCGGAAAGCCGCGAACCAATTAGCGCGGAAGAAAGGAAGCCCTACTAGCAGAGCCCTGAGTCTATGTCCGTGTTGTGTTTTCTTGCTATTTTTGGCATTCGGAAACGGATTCGCAAAGCGAACAATTTTGTATGAAAACCGGATAGTTCCCAAATCTCCTGCTAGAGGCGCTTATCCGGTTTTCATACAAAATTGTTCGCTTTGCGAATCCGTTTCCGAATGCCAAAAATAGCAAGAAAACACAACACGGACATAGACTCAGGGCTCTGGTCCGCGTCGCGTCGCGTTGCGCCTCACGCCTCGCTTACTACCAGCTTAGGTATCTGGTAGCGACATACATTTTATATGTCAAATGAACAACAAACATGATTATTACAATTGTTTTGGTAACGACTCGAGGTTCGGCACTTTGACAATTAACGTGACGTGATGTCACACACAGCTCACAGCACAGCATACGCTCGCTCAACTCTAGTTGTGCCCACTTATAGCACCTTGGCGTAGCTGTGCAATAGGTACTAGCAGGCCTCAGGTGGAAGTGCACTTACCTAACGATCAGTAAGTTATGCTGTGGTATGTAGGTACCCTTTAATTATGGGGGAGCACCTAGTTCTATTACCTTTTAAATGCACCTTGAATTGCGTTGTATAAACCTGTGTTAGGTATCCATTCTGTAAAAACAACTTACAATAATGGAATAGATTTCGGTGCAAGAGGGTGGGATAACCAAATAAACAATTTCTATGTAATGAAAAACATGTTTGCGAAAGATAATATTTCAGCGTTTAGAACAAATCTCAGATTTTACTTCTTTATCTCAGCCGTAGGGTAGAAATGGCTAAACCCATCAATTGGAGACGTTGGATTGGCATTGGATAAATATTCCAAAACAAAAAATTAACAAACTAGTTGACCCTATCGGCCCTACGGCCTTCAGTCGGCACTCGGCACTCGGCAGTGCAGGCAGGCAGGCAGGCAGGCAGGCAGAGCCACACCACACCGCATCGGCAACGATGCGGACGATGCGGAGCGCTTCAACACACACAGCTTCTCCTATCACTCATATTTGCATTCAACATCGAACATAAATAAATAAATCAAAACGAGTTCATTTATTTCAACGTGCTAGAGCCTATTGAAATATTGCTACTTTTGGTTTTTTTAACGGTGACTGCTGCCTAACTTGCGCCAGTAATTAGGTACATTAAAATGTGTCAATTCGAGGCAAGGGTCCAACTGTAAAGGCAGCTCGAGCCCTAGCTACAGGAGGGTCGCGTCGCGCGTGTCGTGCTGATTATACCTTCCCCTGTGTTGGATAAACATTATAATGAATCTCGTTCGTGCCTCACCTATAGGCAGTGGTCAGTTGCGGTGGCGAAGGCAATATGTTGCACGGCGCCGCCGCGGCGTGGCCGCTCGTACTTTCACTCCGAATATTTGGGAAAAAGTTGCGACCTTTTTGCAACTTTCTCCTCTCAGGCCGCTCCTCTCCCCTCCCGCGGCCCTCCCCCGCCGGCGCCTGCGCTCTAGCACGTGCTCACTTCCGCGTGTGAGCAACCACTTTTACTTTCCACCTCAACAAAGCGCACGTTCTTCAGAACAAGTGAGATGACGGCACTCTTCAGACTCGCCACGCCACTACAACAACTTCTCTACTCTATCACACTTGTGCCTACCGCAATACTTACCTACTACCTAGATAATTATTCACTTCACTTTATTTACATACACTAATTTACCTATCTTGGTAAACTACTTAATTATCTGCATGTGGGAAACAGACTTTTTATGCGCAGCTATCGTGGTAGGTACCTAAGTGTACCTACCTACCTACTTACCTACTTAACGTGGTTTGTAAGCATATAATTTATAAGTTTAAAAAACTGGAAAACCCGACTTCAATTTGATACGCCTTCATCATCAAATGCTGATGTTGATAGCAATGAAGATTGGGACTGTTCTATTGATCGTAAAGTAGGTACTGAAACGATTATGATAAAAAAAATGGGACTAATCTGGAATCTGAAACCATTTCAGATAAAAAAGAAATTTTCAAATCTGTACCTACATAAATGACGGAATTCTGAGGTAACAAACATGAACTAGTAGTTCGCCCCGAACTGAGATCTCGTGATAGTCAGAGGTTAATAAAACCCAAACAGTTTTTATTGACCAATGGTTGTAATAAACTTTGCAAATCGCTTTGAAATCGCCGTCTAGCTTTGTACCATTCTTACTTGAACTACAAAATCATTAAAACTCCAAGAAATGGTAGCTCACGTTATACTGGGTTTGCCAATTTTATAATTTTTACAACAACTCAAAAACTATTAGACCTAGAATCAAAATAAAAACGGTTGGGAATGTCTAAACAAAAACCTATCATATGACACCCCACTTGATATTATAATACGACTTTTTTTTTTCTTTCTTTGGACCCTCATAACTTCACGACCCCTTGACCGATTTACTTCATTTAACAAACCAGTAAAACTATAGAGTACTATCCGTATACCTACTAAATTTTATGAAGATAGGATGAGCGGTTCAAAAGATCTCGTCGAACAAACATACAAACATACAAAGCATTTTTGTTCAAGTTGTCACTAAGATCTCGTTCGCTTCGCTCACTCGATCAATAACATGTAGGTGGGTACCTACCTAATATGTACGCTCGGCTCCCAAAGATAAAATCTTGACTAAACTATGCCATAAATCTCGGTAAACCTTGAATTTTTCTCTAAAGATTAGGTTCAGTATGGTCGATGTATGATTTTATTTCCCAAAACTATCTGCTCTTTATTGATCGAGCGAGCGAAGCGAATGAAGATCTTAGTAACAACTTGGGAAGAGGAATTTCGGGCTAATTGAAATTGGAAATATTTAGTTCATCTCAAAGTTTTGAGATTAGATAACCTGGAGTTCATACTGCAAAGTCTGACGATGACCAGCAATTATGAAAACGATCTAAGGAGACTTTCACGTTCCAGTATTTTAATTTTCGTTAGCATCACGAGATATCAGTTCGATCTCAGACCATAAGTTAGGTGTACATATTTCATTTTGGTACATAATTTTGGTGTTGTTCCCACTTCCACCACCTGCAAACAGTGTCGTGTGATTCCCACTTCCACCACCTGCAAACAGTGTCGTGTGATTCCCACTTCCACCACCTGCAAACAGTGTCGAGTGATTCCCACTTCCACCACCTGCAAACAGTGTCGTGTGATTCCCACTTCCACCACCTGCAAACAGTGTCGTGTGATTCCCACTTCCACCACCTGCAAACAGTGTCGTGTGATTCCCACTTCCACCACCTGCAAACAGTGTCGTGTGATTCCCACTTCCACCACCTGCAAACAGTGTCGAGTGATTCCCACTTCCACCACCTGCAAACAGTGTCGTGTGATTCCCACTTCCACCACCTGCAAACAGTGTCGAGTGATTCCCACTTCCACCACCTGCAAACAGTGTCGAGTGATTCCCACTTCCACCACCTGCAAACAGTGTCGAGTGATTCCCACTTCCACCACCTGCAAACAGTGTCGAGTGATTCCCACTTCCACCACCTGCAAACAGTGTCGTGTGATTCCCACTTCCACCACCTGCAAACAGTGTCGTGTGATTCCCACTTCCACCACCTGCAAACAGTGTCGTGTGATTCCCACTTCCACCACCTGCAAACAGTGTCGAGTGATTCCCACTTCCACCACCTGCAAACAGTGTCGTGTGATTCCCACTTCCACCACCTGCAAACAGTGTCGAGTGATTCCCACTTCCACCACCTGCAAACAGTGTCGAGTGATTCCCACTTCCACCACCTGCAAACAGTGTCGAGTGATTCCCACTTCCACCACCTGCAAACAGTGTCGTGTGATTCCCACTTCCACCACCTGCAAACAGTGTCGTGTGATTCCCACTTCCACCACCTGCAAACAGTGTCGTGTTCCCACTTCCACCACCTGCAAACAGTGTCGTGTTCCCACTTCAAACATATAAAAATAAAATAGTGCACCAACCAACAGAATCGAAACCATTATTTGTCAACTAAAACAGTAATACTTATACAAAACTTTAGTTTATTTATCATAGTATTTTTCATAATAATTAGTATTAGTATTTCCACATCCACACATATTTTTACGTTGTATTCGACTGACACGTCTCTCTGCCGTCGCTCGTCGTCTCATCCCCGGTCTTCTCTATTTTCAAAACAGTCTGCCGGCCAGCGCGAACCAATAACCTTTATATTATAACTCAAAGAGGTTGATTTTACGCTGCATTGCTAACATGTTTAATTAAAATTATGTTTTCTTCATACTACCTAGTATTGGAAAAGACTTCAAAAGTTTTCAAGGAACACGTCCAGAATACCTATTTGAGTTTTATCCGTCAAAATAAGTGTAACTCATGTATTTGACAGAAAATGTGGTTTAAAGGATTAGTTATGTAAATAACACAAAAAAAAACAAAAATCTCAATAAAAAAAATAAAAAAATAAAAATCAACAATCTCAAACCTAAGGTAAAAAAATACCGCATTAATTGGGCGATCGTTTCCGACGTGCAACGTTGCGCTGCATAAAGTCTATGTGCGCGAGACTATTTTCATGGCATTTTGAATTGAGTATGTTAGATGTACGTTCTGGAGGTTTCAATATTGAGGGGTAACCATTTCGAGCTAGTTTTATTAACACCCTCAGAATCTCAAAAACTAGGTAAGTGTGTCGCTTACATACTTCCAATGAAGCATCACATAATGAAACTACAACATGGACTGTACGTTAGGCATCGTGCTCTCCCTAAAAACCCCCTAAACAAATTGCACTAATAATTATTTTACACCTATTTCAATTTAGAATTTCTTATTTAACTGCCAAACTACTGAATCGTTTTGATAAAAATGTAATAGGTCCAATCTGGAAGTATGATTATATTATTATCGGTTAAAAACATAAAATCTATTTTGAACTACCTATGTATAAAATGTAAGGTTTTAGATCGTTATCTAGTTAGAAAGCTAGTCTTCAAAAACTATAACCAACACCGATGACATCTGCATGGTTCTGTCTTGGCTTTGCTGATCAAGTGCCGAAAATCTAGGACAATTTTCTAGAAGCACCTGCACAAACCGTAACATACACTTACTTTGAGCTGAGTTAAAAAACCTTGATCCATACAGTATCGATCAAGTCACCGAGGCATCCGAACCAAACTGAAATTGTATAATTATAGGCTTTTTTTTCAAAAACTATGCATGTTACATAAGTTATTGCATTTTTGTAAACTAACATAATTTGACCTAATCTGATACAATGTAATGATAGGTAACAAACAATGTGTAATGATGGTGTAATGTAAGATGGCGGGCGCGCGAGAGTAAAAGTACTCTTCCGGTGGAGTTTCCGCCTATCCCCGCGCCCCGCGCCCCGCGCCCCGCGCCATCCCGCACCTACCTTTCAACTTTTACTTTCCACTGAGGATGGCGGCTGCGGCTGTCGATACAATATTAGTTCGTTCCGCCACAGATCATATAATACTATACATACTTAGTATCCGCTAAACACCTTTCCTTCTTTCCGGTTTCAGTTAATTTTACAATAAATAATTAAAGACCATTCTGAAACTTTGTCTAATTGGTAGTTTTTGTAGGAAAATGTAATAACCCAGGTCTAAACATTTTAAATCATTTATCCAAGTATTCGATAGGTAACTAAATATTTGTATAGTGTAGGTACAATAAGTATGTTGCAATAAGACTGCCCATTGTACTCAATAGCTGAAATTGTTTCTCCTTCTATCCTGTTCAGATCGGTATGAGCTTAGGTTTAAATATGTTTAGAGTAACGTTACCCTTCAGATCGGTAGGGAGCTTAGGTTTAAATATGTTTAGAGTAACGTTACCCTTCAGATCGGTAGGGAGCTTAGGTTTAAATATGTTTAGAGTAACGTTACCCTTCAGATCGGTAGGGAGCTTAGGTTTAAATATGTTTAGAGTATAGTTACCCTTCAGATCGGTAGGGAGCTTAGGTTTAAATATGTTTAGAGTAACGTTACCCTTCAGATCGGTAGGGAGCTTAGGTTTAAATATGTTTAGAGTAACGTTACCCTTCAGATCGGTAGAGAGCTTAGGTTTAAATATGTTTAGAGTAACGTTACCCTTCAGGATGCGCACTATGATCCGGATGGCTCTTTTCTGCATAACAAATGCTTTGCGCTTAAATTCATAACTATTTCCCGAGAACTTTACACTAAGTATATCGCAACTGGGATTCTACAATGTTTTATTAGAAATAAGGAAATATACGGTTATTCTATTTTATTTATAGAAAATAGTAATTAAGAAGAATTTGATTTTGATTCATTGATGGCTTGAATCAAAACATTAAAATAGCCATGTCCCACGCATCCCAACGCCGACCCTTATCTCAGAAGTTTATAATAGAAGAATACCTGAATTTTACAGGAAAAACTAAGGAAGACTTACTCGCATCGTTTTTTAAAAAACATAAGTAGGTACTTATACAGTTTTAGTACGGAAGCCTCGGTGGGCGAGTCCATTCGCACTCGGCCGGTTTGGCTTACTATAATGTAAGTGAGTAGGTAGGTACATATTATATATATCTTTAGTTTTGAAATAAAGATTGTTTCCTACAATAAGATACGCGCACACTTGAAATCACCACTGGCTACGTCGTCGTCGAAAGCATGCTACGGTGTTGTTGGGATGGGGATTTTTCGAATAATTTTTCTAGTATTATGTAAATAAAAGCAATGATATCTCTTTGTTTAAAAAATGTGCGATCAGGCGAAGTAAATCACAATAATAAAGTGTCGTGTACACCGAGCCTGAGGTGGCTTTCATATAATCGTTGTACTTATTTCTCGTAATTGATAGGTGCAAAGGTTAGGTAGGTAGGTACCTTACCTACTGCACTACATTATAATGTTGATCGGCAGCCTTCGGACGCTGCACTGCACAACGATACAACACTTTCTCGTTTACTTTCGCTCAATTCACACGTTTACGAAAATGATCGCTCGTCGTCGTCGTCGTCGTCGCCGGTACACGGCTAGGTACTTTCACCATTGCGCAAGAGCAGCCATTTCCTGCTTTGCCCCCCCAATGGAACCGGTGCTACTCCTCACCTATATTTCAACTAAGGAAGTAAGCCGGTGCGCAACAATACCTTTCTACCATCAGCGTCGCACCGCATCGTCTCCGCTTGACTGCAGGCACTGGGTCGACCACCTTCTGGAACGTTACTCGTCATACAATTCCAATTTAAAAATGGCGAAAATAGGCAGATATAATTTGAATTTTTAGCTTATTGATAGTGTTTTCATTGACTGGCAGCGTGTGCGGGCGGCGGCGGGTCGTAGTGTGCGAGTGCAGGAAAAGCAATCAAAGGGAAGCTCCTCCGGAAGGAAGCTGTCGTCGGCACGGTGCGGTGGTGTAACTTGGTGACGTCACTCATCCACTTTCTCCGAGCGGCTGCTTGAAAGTGAGAGTGGCCTGCGGTGCGATAGTACCTACGCGCCGCGCCTCCGCGGAATTACATTAGCACCTGTGCTTAGTGCGGCTGCGACAGCTGTCAGCGCTGTTGCGGTGCGGTGCGGTGCGGTGCGACGGAGGAGCGCGCACGCGCGGAACCGCGCGAGGAAAGCGTGGCGGCACATTACGCTAACACGTGGGTTACTTACTTCCCGCTTCCTGGCAGAAGCGACCCCGCCACGGCACGCAGCCACCGCATGCGCTACCGAACACGGCTCAGCGATTCAATCGTCACCGTCCGCTTTGATAACGATAGATTCCATTTTTCTACCACAATAATGCAACCGTCTCTACCCGCAGGGAAATCCTGGAATAATCCACTTAAACGATAAAAAATAAATATCTTGACATCAATATCCCGTCGTCCCGTCAGCGAGAGGTCAATTGCAATGAACTTGCTTACCAAGGCTTCCGAACCAAAACTAATTATTGAAATGTTTCGCTCCACAAACTGCGGGTATAATAGCGCGTGCACACTATGCCCGGCATAAATGCCGCGATTAATTCCGGAATTATTGCCACAGCAACGTCGCCTTTATTCTCACCAAAGAGCTAGGGCATGAACTTGGCGATGTTGCTGTGGCAATAATTCCGGAATTAATCGCGGCAATAATTCGGGCAGCGGCCCGGGCATGTGTGAACGCGGTGTAGGAATAAAGGCGATGTTGCTGTGGCAATCATTCCGGAATTAATCGCGGCATTCATGCCGGCAGCGGCAGTGGTATAGTGTGAACGCGGTATAAGGGAGGGGGGAATGGTAATTTTTTGGATTGTTTTTACCATACATCAAAAACTAACAATATATAAAAATGTAGTAGGTAGGTATTTAAAGAAAGTTTATTTTAGTGAACAGATCAGAGTTACCAATGTTCTGTGCTATTCTATGCTGTTCTGAGCTACCAATGTATTTATTGGCTAATTTGTTATTGTTAGAGACGTTGCGTGTCTGTCTGTCGTCCGTCCTACACTGACTATTGTATATTATACACGTACATATTTAAAGCTGCGTATACGCTAGACGAGCCGAGCACGAGCGGAGCGCAAGCCGAGCAGCTCGCTCGCAGTGTCAAGTGTGGGCGTGCAACGAGCCGCGTCCACGAGCGCACGCGAGCGCTACGCAAATCCCTTTGTGTTCGTCAAAAAACCGACAACGGGCGGAGCACAGTCGAGCACGAGCCGAACGCTCGAAGCGTACTCGTTCGAGGCTCGTAAGCCGATCCACACTACACGAATTTCGGCTTCGCTCGTGCTCGGCTCGTCTAGCGTATACGCAGCTTAAGAGCACACTTTTCACGCGCTCTAACTCATCGGTGTTCTAATACCTCTTGTTTTATTTATTTACGACCAAAATTGCGTTGAAAAACGGATTTTTCGAGTTCCATGTTTATTAAATATATTTTTTTAAATTTGGCTCCCAGTCATGGTAGATTACGACAACACAATTTGAGTTTTCAAAGAGGACAGTAATTGCGCTCAGGACACAGCCCTCTGGCTAAGTTTAAAAACCTTATGAACGTTTCTGACTCCCCCATGAAGATATTCACCATCTTCTGGAGGAATGTGTGCGGAGCCAGACATCACTAGCCATTATGATGTGAATATGTTGGCGCATTTATAAGTGTATCTTCGGTCCCACTGTGCGAAGCAGCTAGGGCTCTTTTTACACTAGTGTGTTGTAGAGTCATTCCATTGTAAGCTGTAACAGTTAATGTAAGTAGTTATAAAGCTTACTAAGTAACTAACTTACTAGCCAGTAGCTGCCTATTGTTAAATAAAATAGAATAATACCGTGTTTGGTATGTCGATAAGGTGAAACCATAATATTCGCTCGCTGAAATACATAGCGGGCGGTGGGGCTCGCGGCTCCGCACGTGACCGCATCAAACCAATACAGCTACATGTTATGAATAAATTGATAGGTAGGTTACGTACCGACAGTACTACGATGCTTGAATCGCGCGCGATGCATGCGCGTAGGTAGTTAGGTACACCTCGCCGCCGCCGCCGCCGGCCGGGGTGGTTTCTTTATCTCTGAGCACTGCCTGGCGAACGCTTTAGCGTAAATGAGCGAATGCATTGCGAATTTTTGGTTTGATCTTTTGCACGTGCGTTATGAAGTAGGGCCGCCCCGTCGGCGACTTGCTTGCGGGTGCGAGTCGTCCATGGCGCGGCAGTCGGCGTGACGCCTCCTCTGCTTGTTGCAGGCAAGTCGGTGAACAATAAGGATGCCCTCGAGGACAAAAAGGACGACAGCGATCTCTGGGAGACGCAAGCCGCCTTCCTCGGGCCCAACCTATGGGACAAGACGCTGCCCTACGACCCCGATCTCAAGGTACAAGAAGTCAGTAATCGCAACTTTATTACCTACTGCGTGTTGTGTGCGTGTGCGTGTGCGTGTGCGTGTGCGTGTTGTTCGCTCCTCCCCCTCGCCCTCGCCCTCCGCGCGCCGCACTAGGTAATAGAGTCGCCGAGTCGTCATACGCCACCGCTCTTTCAACTCGATATGGCACTTCTATCTTTCTGCTTTCGCATTTTCTTTCGATCAGCGTTTTATTTTAGTTATAAGGTAGGTATGTGTTGTATTATAAATAGTTGCTGGCGTTCTGTTCGTTATCGAATATATATTGTGTGAATGCGTTGCGAAGTGTGTTATAGGTAGGTAAGGTATGGTTGTCGAGAGATGGTCCGGCTCGCGGTAGCGCAGCTGACGATGCGCTCGTGTGTTTCAGTATGTGGACTTGGACGAGTTCTTGTCGGAGAACGGCATGCCGGGCGAGGGGCTGGCCGGCGCGCACCTCGGCTCTGGCGGCGCCTCCTTCGCGCCGCTGGGCCTGCCCGCGCCCGTCACCAAGCGCGAGCGCTCGCCCTCGCCCTCCGACTGCATGAGCCCTGACACCATCAACCCGCCGCTCTCGCCCGCCGACTCCAGTGAGTATCGCTCGCTACTTACATTGCCTTCCCTTCCCGCGTCCGCTCCCTACGCAAGCTGACCGGTGTGTTATTCATGTTTCAGCATTCTCAATGGCGTCGTCGGGGCGCGACTTCGACCCCCGAACGCGCGCCTTCTCCGACGAGGAGCTGAAACCGCAGCCGATGATCAAGAAGTCCCGGAAACAGGTAAATGAAGTTAGTGCGCTGATCATTTCTACGGCATGTCCGAGCGGAGGGCGGCGGCGGTACTTACACCCTCACACCCGCCGCCCGTGGCAACGAGCGACATAGACAAGTGCACGCCTTTACTAACATGTACATAGTTGAACCCCTTGTCTCCCGTCTAGTCGAGCACTGCTGCCTTATACAGGAAGCTGCGACCAGTCACGTCCAAACATAAAAGTTAAATTACACACATGCCAGGGTCTTTTTTAAATAAATTTCTTTATTATTAGCAAGAACGGTTAAGACTTGGAAAAAAAATATTTCTTTGTTTACCTAAACATAAAATAACCAACTTCTTAGCACTTGGCACAATTCTGTCCCACTGATCATATAATACTATGCTCTATCTATCTATACTATTACAAAACTGTAAAAAAGCCGAAAACTAAAATTAAAGATAAACTAAATAGGCAGATCTACTAAATAAACGATTCTGATTCCGAAAACCGAGTTTGTCTGGTTTGTTTGTTCCTGGATCACGCTACTGGACCAATTTCAACGAAACCTATACCATTTGGAAGCCCTTCTTGCGGATTGAAACATAGGCTATATATTTTACTAGCCCTCGCCCGTGGCGTTGCTCGCGTACTACCCTTTAGGCTGCGACTTTTCAAAATTCCTTTCTTAGTGCACCCTTACACTATATAAAGGATACTACCCTCCAAATGTCATACCTCTAGGACTTATGGTTTAGGCTGTGCGTTGATTCTAAGTCAGCTTCAAAAGAGTTTCATATAATGTTGATGATTGAAATCAAAGACTTAGATACAGCTTGAACTTTCTAAACCAAAATCAGCCATTTGCTACGAAGTTCATCGTATGCCGTGCTGGTGACAGATATTTGCTACGAAGTTCATCGTATGCTGTGCTGGTGACAGATATTTGCTACGAAGTTCATCGTATGCTGTGCTGGTGACAGATATTTGCTACGAAGTTCATCGTATGCTGTGCTGGTGACAGATATTTGCTACGAAGTTCATCGTATGCTGTGCTGGTGACAGATATTTGCTACGAAGTTCATCGTATGCTGTGCTGGTGACAGATATTTGCTACGAAGTTTGCACATTTTGTAATAACTCTGTAGTAAATGTTACATCAGATCAGAATAGCTCTACTACTGTGTCTCTTGTCGTAAACTTACGTAAACCTTACATATTGCCATACAAACTTTCATCTCCTATTCCCTATTATTGTTATTTTACACCCTTGAGGGTAAAACTTTTACAAACTTTTAATGACATATTTATTTATATCGAATCAACATCCTAAATAATAATAATAAATAAATAATATAATAATAATAATATTGACACACAGACATAGAACAAACATCTATGTTTGCCATCATACAAGTGTTTGTTCTAAGGGGGATCGAACCCACGACTCACTGCACGGAAGGCAGAGCTTGTACCAACTGAGCTGTGACGCCTGTCATTGCGAAATCAACGAACAAACACACATTCTTAAGTTTTTTTCTTCAATAAATAAATATTAATATTTTGGTATGGAGACTGAGTGTGAGAGTATGATTTTTTTTTATGTTAAAAGTAATGGAACAATCTGATAGCTCACCTGATGTTAAGTGGTAACTTCTGCCTATAACAATGCATTACCTCACAGAGCAAGTCCAATGAGGACGTGCCCTGTGAGGCAATGCACTGCGTCCATCACTCTGAGACGTAAAGATGTTGAAGTCTCATGTGCCTGTAATTACACCGGCGCCCTTACCGTTCAAACCGGAAAACAGCAATGCGAGCATCGCTGCTTGGCGGCAGAAATAGGTACGGTGCTAGTACTGAACCCGGACGAGCTCTCACAAAGAACTCTACTACTACTATGATGATGTTAGAGAGAGATGTTTATACCTTACCTACTAGCTGACCCGACAGACGTTGTCCTGTCTTAACTATTTCTTAAATGGTGGCTAAGTATTCTTAAATTTTCGAATTGTCCGCACAATTTTCTTAATTTTTTCTTTGATAAGAACCTAGAAACACAACAAAAAAAAAGAATTGGCGAAATCGGTCCAGCCGTTCACGCGTGATGCCGTGACCAAGGGAATTAGGGATTTATTTTTATATACAGGGTGTTACCAGACCACTTCCAAAAACTTGGAGGTTCCAATCAGACCATGATACTGAAAACATTAAGCGAAAAAAATAGCGAAAAAAAAAATTTACTTGACTATCTCTTTTTATTTTTTTTCTAGTTACATACACACAGTACAACATAATAAGACATATCTACCTAATTATCTCATTTAAAAAAGCAAAAAAACAAATAAAATAAATAAAGCAGCAATGTACACGCAGCACGCAGATTACGTCTACTACAGCATGAACAGCTGAGAGTTCATCGCGGGTCATTCAAGTACGCGACGTGCGAGCGACCTACGTTAGTACCTACCTACGTTAGTAGGCACTTACGACACAGAATAAATAATAGTACTACGCCTCGACCTTACCTACGTGAATGCGTACATTGCGGGCTGGCGAAATAAATACAAATCTTTAAACATTGTTTTCTCCGGCTATAATTATTTTTCAGGATAACTGATTTTTTTTTGGTTGGGTTTTGGTGTGCTGTAGCTCCCCTTTTCGTTTTCGGAAGTGGTCTGGTAACACCCTGTATAGAGATTTTATTACTCAACTAGCTGATACCCGCGACTTCGTACACGTGCGAAACATCACCAAAATATTAATTTGTCAACAGCATACGATTGTAACGAACAGTCTTCTGGTACGTCGCATTCTTACGTTCTGCTCTGCTCGGTTAATTAAACTTTAGTCTTCCTTCATGAACAATCTCTTTTCAGAATAACAAATACATTATTTGATCTCCAAAACAATGCCCTTCACAAAGCCTATCCAATCATAGACATAATCCCGGCTAATGCTTCTTCGTCTTTATTTTGGTTACAATTCTATAATTACTAAGTTCATTCGGACTGTTCTATTGAACGTAATCACCACAGAAACGTCACAGGAAAGCAAAATACGCAATGTCGTGTACGTGGAAGACGTGTTTTTTTTTAATTATTCTTGTTGAACTGCCAAACACCTGAACTTATTTTGATAAAAAAATTATGGGACCAATCTGGAAAAAGATCCCTTTCAGATGAAAAAAAATTTTTTGTTTGAAAACATAAAAAAAGTACAACTGATTTGAGAACCGCCTTCTTTTTTGAAGTGGGTTAAAAAGGCTTCTGCCAAGGCTCTACAAGTTTCATTCAAATTGGTCCAGTAGTTAAGGCTTGATCAGTGAACAATCAAACAGATTTAAATAGATTACACAGACAAACTCGCTTTTCGGAATCAGAATCGTTTATTTAGTAGATCTGCATATTTCATTTATCTATTAACTTTAGTTTTAAACTTTAATTAACTTTAACCTAATTTTCATAAACTTTAATTTTAGTTTTTGCCTTTTTTTACAGTTTCACAATAATATAGGTACCTACTTGCTTATTATTATTATTACCTATAGAAAACGCGAATTACTATTAGCGATTGTCAATTGTTTTTATACAAATTCCATTAAATGACATAACGTAAACTTACTAGGTACTTGATAATGGCGGCGGCGCGGGGCAGGCACTAGGCAGGCACTAGGCAGGCACTAGGCAGGCACTAGGCAGGCACTAGGCAGGTAGGTACGATACGAGTAAACAAATACAAATAATCAAATCAAAATTATTTAAGAAGGTACACTTATTTTATATTTGTTATTTTTTGATTAATTAATAATGCGTAATAAATCTCTAGATATCTTGTGATCACTATTCATTGCTCTGATATCGTATGGAGTACCTAGGCCCTGACCACCGCTAGTTTGGGCCCTACCCTACTACTGGGTTATTTCCATCGAGCCCATTTCAAATGAATTATAACTGAATCCGGTGGTACTTACAGGTTCGAAATGTTTGCCCTGTCTGTCTATGTTTGAACATTTTGATAATTAAACTTTAAAAAAATATATATTTCTCATGTTCAATACATGCTGATAAATAAGATCTATCTATTCCATATTTCAAGTCAATAGCTCTAAGACAGTTCTGAGATAATACGGTTTGTGACAGACGGACAAAGTCACACCATAAGGGTTTCGAAATCCTACGGGATCGTAACGTAACCCTAAAAAGAGTGTAGACTTGATAATGTGTGTTGTGTACTCGTGTACGTACATGGGTATTTTCAGATGCCCCTGCTGTTTAGGAGGTAACTTTTTTTCGTTGGACGTCACTGTTTGGGCCATCCTGTATACTAGGTAGGGCTCACAAGGCACAGGGGTGGATGCAGTCGAAGTTCGTTTGAAACCATACAATTCTAATACTTATTTGGTGATGGAAATATACACCTACAAACGAGCGTTGGTCGACTGGTTGCTATAGTAAGCTGCCGGTTACTCACAATAAAGGTACCAAAATTGGCCATGATAACCCGTTCAAATGTATTATTTTGGAGGTGGCATACATTTTTGTCGGACTTGATAGATCGAGAAACAAGCACCATTTCACTGCCGGTTTTAATGAATAACGACGTTCGCGTTAGTTCTTCTACACTCAGTTGGGTCGGGAGCACAGTTTTGACAAAATAATAATAAACCGAAACGTTCACTTCAATGATGCGATCAGATGAGAGTTGCAATAATTCCTTTCAGAGTGTGCGGCGACCTACTGCTATGCTATGCTATGCTATGCTAGGTTACACACACACATGCGCGCTCTGCTCCTCAAGTCTGTATGAGCAAGCACACTGCACTCAATCAAGTGGTTTAGCATACAATGCATAATCAGCCACCATTTTGATTCTGATATAGTTTTTGTTTTTACAGGTGTACTCGTAGGTAGGTGTACCTGTAACTGTGAAAACTAATAGAACCGGTTCTTTTGATGTATCACATATTAAAACATGCCAGCAGTACCGCCATGCCATGCCAGTCGAACGACGCTCGAAACAACACACACACCCACACCACACCCGGCTTCACTAACGCTTACAAAACTTACTAACACACATTTATTAGTTACGTACTGAACTGTTCACACAATACACGTTCTTGTATGTATGTACGTGAACGTATTCTATTTGTAGGAATACTTCATTAAAAGAGTACTTATTTGTAATAAAACAAGCATCGCTGACTGTACAGTGTACGTACAGTTCATTAGCCAGTGCTTTGCTACTTTGAAAGTTTGCCGGTACCCTACCCGCGCTATAACATTTCCAAGTGGCAAGCACCAAATCCATATCTAACTACTTAGTAGAAACGTGCTGTTGCTCATATTATTGGTTATATGTATTATAAGATTGCTAATTCATTAAAATGTAAAGGTGAATATCGATCGGTTTTGCGCAATTTATGAGAATCCAGAGAGATGCTGGCGGGCGTGCGCTCTGCGCTGGCGCATGGCGTGGCCGCGCGCGACACGGCGGCGGTGGCGGCGCTGGCGGCGGCGGCGGCGCGGTGCAACCAAACACGTACCAACTCAAGTGGCACGCTGTGAAACGGTCGGTCGATGGTCTCGTTCAAACGCTCCATACAAGATAAGCAATCGTACATTTTATACGTGCATTGCGTCTAGCACCTAGGTACTATAATTACAATTGGTCAGTCAGATAGTCTGCTTCAATAACCGGCGGGACATACAAGTCGACCGCCGCCGGCTTCAAAACGTCTGCAGGAGTTTCCAGGTGTATGAATAAGTCACAGATGAACTTGGTTTGGTACTTGCTCTGTATCCGAAATTGAAAACTCGTCAGCGTGCGTATTGTGCTCGTTCTTACCCACCTAGGTGCACAGGACATGGTGTTTATTTGAACCGAATCTGAAAAGTCCAAACTCGTGATTTGCCAAAGAGCCATGGGACCGTTGGAACGGTAATTCATTTTGCCCTTAAAACAAATAAAATTATGAACAAAGTTTATTAGAAATTAGTAATAACAAACTACAATGTAACATTAGGGGTGCGATGCTAAAAGAATACTTGTCGTACGCTTGTGTTATATCTAGGAAAAGTTAATGTTACATAATTCTTGTACATATCTACCTACCTATGTATGTACTTACTGCGACTGGCGTGCGAGTGTTACGGGGCATTTTGTCGTAGTGCCGCGCCCCGTGTTGATTTGTGTCAAATAATATTTTTGACGCGATACGGGAAAGTAAAATGTCCGTTCACTCTGCTAGTATACTAGTGCCAAGCGGTAGGTAGTGCCTAAGGAAATAAAGGGATTAGCCACGGCATTTTCAAATACTTTTGAAAAAGTTGGTAGAGTGCTATTGATCGCCCTATACAGGGTGTTACCAGACCACTTCCGAAAACGAAAGGGGGAGCTACAGCACACCAAAACCCAACCAAAAAAAAATCAGTTATCCTGAAAAATAATTATAGCCGGAGAAAACAATGTTAAAAGATTTGTATTTCTGTCGCCAGCCCGCAATGTACGCATTCACGTAGGTAAGGTCGAGGCGTAGTACTATTATTTATTCTGTGTCGTAAGTGCCTACTAACGTAGGTAGGTACTAACGTAGGTCGCTCGCACGTTGCGTACTTGAATGACCCGCGATGAACTCTCAGCTGTTCATGCTGTAGTAGACGTAATCTACGTGCTGCGTGTACATTGCTGCTTTATTTATTTTATTTGTTTTTTGGCTTTTTTAAATGAGATAATTAGGTAGATATGTCTTATTATGTTGTACTGTGTGTATGTAACTAGAAAAAAAAAAAAAAAGAGATAGTCAAGTAAATTTTTTTTTTCGCGATTTTTTTCGCTTAATGTTTTCAGTATCATGGTCTGATTGGAACCTCCAAGTTTTCGGAAGTGGTCTGGTAACACCCTGTATATATATATATAGAGAGCTACTCTGAAATTTACCAAGTTTGAGATTTTTTAGGACAGACTTTTTCTACAAGATTTTCATCGGCACCGTCATCTTGTACAAAAAGTCTTACATGCACATAAAATCATAAGTTTAAAAAACTTGAAAATACCGACTTCAATTTGATACAGCTTCATCATCTGATGATGATGATGGTAGTTCATTGGGTTTGTTGTATTGATCATAAACACCACAGAAACGTCACAGGAAAGCATAATACGCAATGTCGTGTACGAGGATGACGGGTTCTTTCCAGTTATTCTTATTTAACTGCCAAAAAAATTATGGGACCAATCTGGAAGTATAATTCTCAGATAAAAAAGAATTTTTCAAATTGGTTCATAAATGATAGAGTTGGGAAAATATATAAAACTGAATTGAGAACCTCCTTTTTCTAAGTTGGTTATAAAACAAAGTCAATAGTAAAACAGTTAGTCGTGTACTAGGCAGTCAGTAGTAGATAGGTATGACGTCCTTGTTCACTAATGCATAAGCGGAGCCGCCATTTTTCATATTATGCACGTATAGAATGTTTCCAAATGCATAGTTATCATCAATATATATTATATTATTATTATATAAAACTTTTTAAGCTGACAGAGAATCAACGCACAGCCTAAACCATAAGTCCTAGAGGTATGAAATTTGGAGGGTAGTATCCTTATATAGTGTAGGGGTGCACAAAGAAAAGAATTTTGAAACATCACACTCTAAAGGGTAGAACGCGAGCAACGCTGCGGGCGACGGCTAGGTTAATATAAAAGGACAAGTACTACTAACAGGAACAAGTTCAAATAAATATCAAACAAAATGGTTTGTTTTAATTTCATTGCTTCGAGTCAACCGATAATTAGTTAGACTTACATTATATAGGTACATACCATAATATTATGTATAGTATGAAAAGTAAAATTACAATATTTGACAGATTATTATTTCACAGTATTTGTTTGTTTTCAGGTAGAGGATCGAATAAGCAAACAAAAATGTTTACCTAATGCACCTATCTCAGAAAAAATAACGACTAAAGCTAGACACCGGACAGTTGTTTGAATGTAGTAGTTTCCTAACATAACATTTTCCCCTGAGTCAACATTTATGTGTCGCATAGATATGTTTGGAAAGCCTACGGGATCGTAACCATAATTATCCTTGAACATGTCACATACATAACACAACGCCCAATGTCACATAACATAACGCCACAACGTTTTCACAAATAACTTTACCTACCTATATTATTTTTCATTTGGTTTTATTTTCAAGTATCTCTGTCCAAGTTTATTTACATAAGAAATAGGTATTTCTAAAGAAATAACTACAAGTAGGTACTTGTAGTTATTTCTTTATGAAGGGATTCCGTGTGAAGTATGAATGGCAACGACCTCCGCCATTTCTTTATCATAATATATAAAATACATGATTTACTGCCAAACCCACCTAGCGAAGCAACAAGCCGCGTGCAAATTCAAAATAGTTTCTAAGTATGAAATTTAATTTAAAACAACTTTAGTGAATACCATTTTTCGTGTAAAATTGAAAATAAATTAGTTATTCAATAAACAAAAATTCACCCTTAAATTCAAGTTATAAAACATACATAATCACCATTATTTCTCCTCAACATTATGCATATGCATACCATTTTTCAGATCAATCGTTTCACGTAATAATATTTTGCATACAAACGTAAAACTCGTCATTTCCAAAAATCGGGTCTTAGTGCGCGCCTTCGGGTTCAAGCGCATCCGCCTACCAAATTCTAACCCTATCCGTCCAGCGATTTAGGCTGTCCGTTGATGAGTCATTGAGTGAAAATCTCTTTTATTATTATACATTACTAGCCATAGCCCGCGGCGTTGCTCGCGTTCTAGACCCTTTAGGGTGCGACTTTTCAAAATTCCTTTCTTAGTGCACCTCTACACTATATAAGGATACTAACCTCCAAATTTCATACCTCTAGGACTTATAGTTTAGGCTGTGCGTTGATTCTATGTCAGCTTCAAAAGAGTTATATATATTATATTGATTATATATTGATATATTAATTATTATTACTTACGAGTATATGTATATAGTTATTTTTTGGACTGTTTTTAATGTACACAATCTACACACACATACACAACATAACCTTTCAAATGATATTCAATAAACGGTGGCCTGTTGTTACACCTTTTTATATTAAAGGTTAGGTTAGGTACCTCTTACATGTATTACCCTAGCTAGTTATTAGCACGAGAGAAATAAATAAATTTGTACGTAGAATGTACCTACATGGTGACAAATAATATTTACAACTATTCCACAAGTGGATAGCTAAGTACCTACTTAGTTTCTGAGATTATGTACCTACCTAATAAGGTTTGTGACAGAGGAATCTTTAGGTACTTACTGGCCCATCTCAAGAGTTCACCCCGCTACGTTCAACTACTAGGTTACTTACTATAAGGTGATGAAAGAACTTATCCCTTATTACCTATAAAAAAATATAATTTAAATGCTGAAGTACGTACCCTGTGGTGCAACAAAATATAAATACTCACTCAGTCGTTGCCGGGGACATACTCAATAGTGGCAATTCAGATGTGTTATTGACATCGAGCTGATCGAGCCCACTGGCTGGCCCACTTGTGGGTACTTTACTTAATACATGAACACCCGACCCGCCGCCACCGCCCCGCTCCCATACGAAGTCAAAACGGAATATACCTATGTACTTATCTATAATTTATTTCTGTTAAGATTATCACTATTTTTCATAAAACTAGTTACTGTTTGTGTTCATTAGGGTACCTGCAGTAAGTTTACATCTAGGTATATCTATCTATTACTATTAGAGAACTGTAAAAAAGGCCAAAAACTAAAATAAAAGATGGTTAAACTAATATTCGAAAATCGAGTTTGTCTGTTTGTTCGCGGATCACGCCTTAACTACTGAACCAATTTCAACGAAACTTATTCGGAAGCCCTTTTACCGGATTGAAACATAAACAACAACATATTTTATTGAAATTAAAGACGTGGCTTCTTATTCTTAGATACAGCTTGATCTCTCTAAATCAAAAGCAGCCTTTGGCACGAGGTTCATCGTATACTGGTTGATAGATATTTTGGTAGAAAGTTTCGCACGCGTACGAAGTCGCGGGTATCAGCTAGTAAATAATAAGTAGGTAGGTAGGTATTGTGTACAATATCTACTGTTTGAATATTCATACAGCTGTATCTTTAAAATGTTTAAAATCGTACGTATGGCCTGTTTTTGTAAAACAAATAACTATTATTGCAGGCAAGTAGGTACATATCAACAAGTTTATTGTCCCAGTTCAAGGCACTAGCAATTATCACATTTCAGGTTGTTACAACTAAATATTATTTTGAGGAAGGTATCTACTTAGTAAGTATACCTTCCCGATTCAATGTGTAGTGTAGGTAGGGTATAGTACTAGTAGTTCGCCCCGAACTGAGATCTCGTGATGGTCGGAGGTTAATAAAACCCAAACAATTTTTATTGACCAATGGTTGTAATAAACTTTGCAAATCGCTTCGTAATTGCGGTCTAGCTATGTACCAGTCTTACTTTAACTACAAAATCATTGAAACTTCAAGAAATGGTAGCTCACGTTATACTGGGTTTGCCAATTTTATAATTTTTACAACAACTCAAAAACTATTAGACCTAGAATCAAAATAAAAACAGTTTTGGGATGTCTAAACAAAACCCTACCTTAAGACACCCCACTTGATATTATTGTACGACTTTTTTTTTTTACTCCCTTTGGACCCTCATAACTTCACGACCCCTTGACCGATTTACTTCATTTAACAAACCAGTAAAACTTAAGAGTACTATACGTATACCTACCAAATTTTATAAAGATCGGATGAGCGGTTCAAAAGATCTCGTCGAACAAACATACAAAGTATTTTTGTCCAAGTTGTCACTAAGATCTCGTTCGCTTCGCTCACTCGATCAATTATATGATCTGTGGTGTAAGTACGTAAGTAAAGTACCTACCCATACGAGATCATAACTTTCTTAATTATTGTAAACTAGCTGTCTGCCCGCGACTTCGTGCGCGGATATAAATAGGTATGAATGTGCCTGATTGTGGCAGTTTCTAGCGGCGGCATTTCAATTAAATTTTTAAAATAAAAGAACACTTATATCGTGACATAACTATAGTAGTTAGACATAATGCTGTCACGACACTTTCTGTAGGTAATGATGTGTTCTGCAAAGTCGTAGTGCTTTATTTTTCTAGCGTCAGTAGGTAGTGTTCGCAACGCACGCGATGTAACCAATTTTCCCCTAATCCCTAATTTTTTGAAAATATTATATTATAGCCTATGTCACCCGCGGATAGTGTAGCTTCCTAACTGTAAAAGAATTTTTCAAATCGGTCCAGTAGTTTCGGAGCCTATTCAATGCAAACAAACAATCAAATCTTTCCTATCTTTCCTAATATTAGTATTGATAGTATAGATTAGTGATTTAATTATTTTTTGAATAATGTAACCAATAAGTACGTGTGTTACTCGTTAGTTTTTCTTCCAAGTGGTCTTGGTGCTCAGAACCATGGGGCCTAGAACTAAGAATCTGCTTTGATAAAACAAAACTTACTGGAACGTTTCATTTTAGTGTTGAGTGTTGACATTGTCGCAGATTAAAACGCCTCAACTCTTATTAGTTGATTGTGTGTCGGGCGCGACGCGGGCGTCGGCGCTGGCGCGGCGCCAAGCGGCATTGCATGAACCCGATCACACCGTACGTACCTACCTACACTACACTACACTACACTACACTACACTACACTATACTATACTCTTATTAGTTGATTGTGTGTCGGGCGCGATGAGGGCGTCGGTGCTGGCGCGGCTCCAAGCGGCATTGCGTGAACTCGATCACACCGTACGTACCTACCTACACTACACTACACTACACTACACTACACTACACTATACTATACTCTTATTAGTTGATTGTGTGTCGGGCGCGACGCGGGCGTCGGTGCTAGCGCGGCTCCAAACGTCATTGCATGAACTCGATCACACCGTACGTACCTACCTACACTACACTATACTATACCTACAAACTGTAGGTGCTTGCTTGCTTGCTTACATACTTTATTCAGATACCTACAGCAATTACTAAACATCTTTCCCATTTTGCGTTTAATTAATTTTATTTTGGAGTAGGTAGGTAGGTCGGTAGGTACCTACCTACAATGCTTTTAGAGGGGCTGACGTTAGCGTCGGTGAGATAAAGTGCTCAACTTAAGGTATAGGCGAGATGGTGTGGTGTAGCGCGATATTATGTAACGCGCTATGTCTGCTCACAGTTCGTGCCAGATGACCTGAAAGACGACAAGTACTGGGCGCGTCGGCGGAAGAACAACATGGCGGCCAAGCGCAGTCGTGACGCACGCCGTATGAAGGAGAATCAAATCGCACTGCGCGCTGGCTACCTCGAAAAGGAGGTAAGTACCCCCGGTACTTCAATCCACTCGTTCACACTTTTCTTTTTGAAACAGTTGTTCCTGGCGCTGCTGCAGCGCTTATTATAGGTACCTTATGAGAACGCGTCAGTGAGTGTTATGCGATCACTTGTTACAGAACATGGGTCTGCGACAGGAGGTGGAACTGTTAAAGAAGGAGAACCACATCTTGCGCGAGAAGCTCTCAAAGTTCGCGGACGTGTAGCGCGCCGCGCCGAGCCCGCGCCACGAGCACGCGCCCACCACACCTCATGTCAGTATATTATATTGTTATACTTACCTACATACTCGTACACCCATCATACATACGTACAATAATAAATGATTTTCGAGTGAAGCTAACATTTTACTCGTCTCATCTTTTCTGTGGCATTCGTCCACGCCAAATCGAAACTCTTCAAATAGTGCAATATTGAGTTTTATTGCAATGTAAAAGTTGATCTCCTTTAAACTGCCGACTACCAAGTTTCCTGGTAACATATTGTCGCCTCGTCACCCGAGAATCTTGTGATAGCCACCATTGCCGAGTGTGTAATACTAATACTGTGTGCAGGTCGCGCGGGCCGGTGTTGCGTCGTACGCGTCCGCTAGCCGCCGCCGCCGTCGCCCCTCCCGCACCCCGCGCCGCTGCCGCCGCCGCTGCCGCTTCCGCCGCCCCGGATCCACCCCGAGCCGGTGCCGCCGGCCCGCGGACTCATCGTAGCTATCGTTCTCCTAGTTTTAATGTAATTATAATATGATCGATGTTGCAGTTACCGTAAGTTTAACTACCTAGTTTGTAATAGGTGAATCTTTACCAAAGTCCGGTGGTGTTCGCGCCGACCGTTGATCCGGAGCGCGCCTCGTCGTCGATGACGTTACGCACACGTCGCGTCGGTCGTCGTCGTCGGTCGCCTAGTTAGTGTTGTTGTGTATATGAGTATTTATTAGTGTGGCGCACGCACGCGCACGTTGCTCAAGCCGAGCGGCGCGGCGGTGGCGGTGGCGGTGGCGGTGGCGGTGTCGAGGCGGGGAGCGCCACCGCCACCGCCACCGCCACCGCCGGTAGCCCCCCGACCCGAGCCTCTAGCTAGGCCATGTCGCGACCGCTGTCGTTACTGTACTGTAGAAAATAGTGAGCGAACTCTAGCTAGTTTCGTTGAAATTGACTTAGTGAATAGTGTAAGTAGGTAGGCTGTAGATTCCGTAGCGTAGTCGTTTTTAGTAAGTATATTTTTGTTATGGCTGTAGTTGTTAACGTTTTTGAAAGTTTATAATAGGTACTTATAAGTTGTTTAGTTGAATAGATTCGCGATAGATAGGCGTCTCCCGTCCGCGTCCGCGTCCGCGTCCGCGTCTGCGTCCCACTCGCGTTCGACTCGCGCCGGTGTTCATTATTACTCATATATTATCTAATACTTATATTATTATGTACCTATCTATATATATATATATTTTTGTAGCGTTTTGTCGTTGATATTGAGTCAATTGAATGTTTATTGAATTGAATAAAAGTAATGTTTATAAGTAAGACTAAGAAGTTGTTGCATTTGAAAGTATTTTATAAATACAGAGCGAGAACAATAATACGTTTTTCTAGAAAGGTTTACATAATGAGGGAGCCACCCCCGCCACCCCCCACCCCCCACCCCGCGCGCGACCCCTCATATCAAATGATATTATTATAATAAATGATTACTAATGTAATGGTCGCGGCTGCTATTTGATAATCCATCTTGTACGTATGTTATAATATAATATTATACACGAATGTCTATTCAATATTGATGATGTACTACCTATGCTATGAATTAATTAAAATGTTATACATACATTCAATGTAGGTACCTAATATATAAATTATTTCCGACAACATTGTAAATGATATTATAATAATAATTTAATGTAGGGTAGTACCTAGGTATCACGTTGAGTTGGAGTCGTAGGTACATACATATATTGTATAATTATGTAAGAAGGTTGCATTGCACGCCAATTGCCAAGCAAGGTGTAACCTACCCGCTCCAAGCCTCGGAGTGGGGGCGCGGGCGCCTGCACTCGTCCAACGTACTCGTACACCTCTTAATGGCAACAACATAAAACCATATTCAGTTATTAGTTGTATTTCGTTTCACTTTAATTTATATGGTTCTATGGATTGAAAATAAATGTTAATTGTTGTATGTTCATTTGTTTTTTTTTATGATGAAATCTCTGGTGGTTAATTGATTGAAGGTGCTTACCTACTACGAAAGTATCTACCTGCTGCTACTTTTGAAATTCCATAGTAATAATATGATGTTACGAGTAGAAGTAGAAAGTACAGTTGGGCCGGATATCCCGCTCCAGATTTCGACCACCAAATAGGTAAGTGCTATGCTATGAGTATGAGCAGTTGAGCAGCAGCAGAGCACAGCTATCATAATATTATTATGGGTAACATTCAACTCGGGAACTTGTTTAAATGGTGCCGTACAGAACAGACAGACACAGCTATACTATAATCCTGTATGTGCCCTACTATTCATTTCATATAGGCTAAAAGGATCCAGGCTGGATTTACAGAAAAAAGGATCTTAGCGGAGACCGTCCTTCACTATTGAACATAATTAATTATATTGATCAGCATTTTGCAGATTTTCTAAAAAAATTATAGTAGCAACTTTTCCTTAAAATCAATCCGGTTTTAGTGTTCCGCTTCATTTTTGTAAAACAGCAACACTTTCGGTCTCAGTCCGGTGTCTGTCTGTCTGTACGTCTGTCGCCTCCACGAGAGCTGAACCATTGAAGTTAAGGAATATTAATAGTTTGTTACAACCAATCAAGTTTTGAAGGTATGTGAAGACAATATTGGGTTATTCCCATCTAGCCCACTGGGGAATAACCCTCCGAAAATGTAAATGTTTTTTTTTACACCATTGAGTGGGGTATCTAATGAAAGCTTACAACGAAAGATTAGATTTTTTATTCAAAAACTTTGTTGAAGAAAACATTTTATTTAGTGCGAAATATTATCTTCAGACCCCGCCTGAAACAGGTGATTGTTTCAGGAAACCTGTATCATTATGATCTCATGAAAAGAAAACTATCGGCAACTAGGTACTTAAAGTTAACTGAATTCCAGTTCAAAATCCTACAAATGGGAGCTCGTATTTACATTGGCTTTACAATACAATTTTTTTATTGTTACCAAAAGCTAATAAAATGAACCGTGTACAAAATCTCTTTTTAGTATGAAATACTTGTATGTTTAAGTGGCTTGTCTCTGAACACTACAAGCGCAACAGGAAATACTACAGGAGTGTTTGATGTAGGTACAGTACGGTACCTACTACAAAATGTCATTCACCCCATTCACTACTATTCAAGGCAATAACAGTCAAGTCGGTTGTCGTTCGTTATCAACGCAAAATAGTTGATTTTCCCTTCAAAAGTTGGAAACTAATTCTATCATTTAGGAAAACCACTTATCCACATTTACTACAACTTCTCACACTTTATGCTACGAACTCAAGTATTATTGGTTAGAATTCAATTGAAATTAAACAATAATACAAGAATAACTATCAAAATAAAGTTTATAATCAATTTTTTTTTTAATTTTTGTGAACGTCGTGAGATATATATTAGTTCGAGGTAGTAAAATGTACTTATAACTAGTATGTAGTCCACTCCACATACTAGTTATTAGTAAATTTTATCACAGTTTCAGAAACCGGTGGTAACCTCTCAGAGAGATTAAATATTCTGAGGCTCAGGCTCTTGTATTAATATACAATAATAAGTAAATATACATTCTTGGACAACGCACTCTAGTCCCAAACTAAGCAAAGTTTGTTATGTGAGAACTATGTAGATTGTTGATAGAATACCTATGTGCTATTGTCTTTTCTAAATACATACTTATAACGCATAGTAAGTAATAGCTAGACATTTATGTTTGCCACACACTACCAAATGTGTTTGTTCACTGTGGGGATCGAACCCACGACGCGTGGACGGCAAAGCTATTGGAGACTGTGCTGTGACGCCTCATTCTGTAGCCATTCAGTAAGCTACGCCAAGTCTACGTCGTAGCAGTTTTGCAAATATCAACTGCTACAGTAAGCTACGCCAAGTCTACGTCGTAGCAGTTTTGCAAATATCAACTGCTACAGTAAGCTACGCCAAGTCTACGTCGTAGCAGTTTTGCAAATATCAACTGCTACAGTAAGCTACGCCAAGTCTACGTCGTAGCAGTTTTGCAAATATCAACTGCTACAGTAAGCTACGCCAAGTCTACGTCGTAGCAGTTTTGCAAATATCAACTGCTACAGTAAGCTACGCCAAGTCTACGTCGTAGCAGTTTTGCAAATATCAACTGCTACAGTAAGCTACGCCAAGTCTACGTCGTAGAAGTTTTGCAAACATCAACTCTGTTTCTTCCTTTTTTTACATGCTGTTTAATACTGGCTAAAACTATTCCCTTTGAATCAATTTACCAACCAAGCTTTAGTAATTTCTGAGATAAAATTTGTGACTGTCTGATGGACGGACAATGTCGCACGGTCCGAACTCTAAAGGCGGTTTTCTCCGAATAAAGCTATTTTTCCCTATGTAAAGATGCTTTCTACAGGAATAACAGAAAGTCTACTTGATAATATAATATGGTTTTATCTTCAAATGTTTATTAACGTCGTATTTACTAGAAAAAAAACAAACGAAATTAAAAATAAACCTTTATATTCTTTCTTTCTAAAGTTGATGTTATTAATTTTTTTGGTTTACACCAATGGATAAATAAATTTAATAATACAATTAATTTACATAATTTGTTTAGCGAAGATATATAACAGTTGTTTATTATCACTTTTATTTCAATAAACAGTACGTATCTATCTAAATGTCCCGCGTGCATGTCCCGCGTGCATGTCCCGCGTGCATGTCCCGCGTGCATGTCCCGCGTGCAAGTCCCGCGTGCATGTCCCGCGTGCATGACCACATACTATTTGGTGTACAATTTGAAATATACACTACGCTTAACTTAAAACATATTTTGTAACAATAATTTTCGGTGTAATATCTAATATAGTAAACACAGCATGCGTTGTGCGGTGTATCGATTTTCAACTCTATTCTTTACGGTTAAATACTCTCAAGGTCACTGGCTCGGGTCCCATAAGATGCAACTACGAGATGTCTAAAATTCATGTCTCTAGTTAGTACAAGCACAGAGTACCTACCTGACCTGACCTGACCTGACCTGACCTGACCTGACCTGACTATCACATTATGGTGATCTCTTTCAATTTGATAAGTACTTTAAAAATACCTATTTAGCTTATTTATACAAAAGGTGAGGAAAGTGTTTGTAAATTGTAGAAGCATCAGAGCCTCCAACTGTTCATAAATAACTTTAAAAATATTTTGTACAATCTGCCAACGATTTGTTAGATCATTAGGTACCTTATCCACTGAGTAAACATAACAAAATATAAATTCTAGCAAAGCTATTCATAATCCGAGCGAGTTAGGCAGGTCGGATGTATCACAGCGCGTCGTGAACACTTTGGTCACCGAACCAGAAACGGCGGTGTGGCGCGGAAGAAGAGGCGCTAGGCGATTTGCGAGGCCGTGCTTGTGACGGTAGCGGCGGTTGGGGTTGCGGTCAGTGGGGCTGGCTGAAAGGAGGCGACAATGGCCGCCAGCGCCGTGTACGTGCCGGCCACCAGCCCCACCAGCCCCACCACGAACAGCAGTGCGTCCTTCAGCAGGACCAACCGCGCGGCGCCTCCCCGCGCGGGAAACGACAAGCACGCCTCCATCAGCGCCGGGAAGCAGATGCCGAGCGCGGACAGGCACAGCGCGCCGAACAGCGAGATGAATAGCCCCAGTCGAGGCACCGCCGCCGCCAGCACGACTGTAACACCACCATGTAGGTACAGTACAGGGAGTGAGAGGGAGCCGTGTTCACAGACGATAGGAAGTGCTGATACTCACAGGTGAGCAGGCAGAGCACAATGCGCAGCGCGACCTCGGCGCGGCGCAGGGCGGCGGGAGACGCGTGCTCGGGGAGCAGGCTCGGCCGCACGTAACGCCACACCACCTCCACCGGCACAAAGCAATGTAGTCCGTAGCTGATGAAGATGGCCACCACGAACATCACGATCACACTGCTCGCCAGCCTGTAACACCACCGCGTTTCTATACAACTAACGCAACTGTACACCACACCATTGTCCAGTGCTCTACTGTCAAAAACAGTGCACAGATAATAACGCGCGGCGACGACGACGACGCGCGGACTTTGCCCGATTGCAAACGTTTCATTACACTAGTAGTTCGCCGCGAACTGAGATGTCGCGATGTTCCCGATAAATAATACACAAACATGAAAGTCTCCTTAAATCTTTTTTATAATTGCTGGTCATCATCAGACCTTAGATTAGAGTTATGGACTCCAGTTAATCTAATAATTTGAAAACTTTGAGATGTGTTAAATGTTTCAAACTGCAATTATGCCTGAAACTCCTCAAAATTGGTTTTCACAGCTGATGAATATGCTCTTATCTTGGACACGGCTTCACAAATTCTCACCAAACATGGCTACAAACCATCCAAGATGAGTTAACTTTTATCATCCAAGATAAATCATTTATTTTACGAACGCCGCGCCGCGGCCGCCCTCGATAGTTTTGGACTACTTTATTTAAATTTTTGTAAATAAAAATACTTTTTTTACGGTTTGGGGTGTATTCAGACATAGATTATGACGAGATAAATTGATATAATCCTTAGTTTTGGTTGGTCAACGTCAAACAGTGGAGGAGTTACCTTTCCATGTTTGTATGGAAAGGTGGGCGAGTTGTTCACGGGTCCCTTAAGAGCACTATCCGTAGACCTACCAAATTTTTGTCGAACCAATTTAACATACAAAGCATTTTTGCCCAAGTTGTCAAGTTGTAAGATCTTCGTTCGCTTCGCCCACTCGATCAATTACATACCGACATGCGCTTGCAATGAATAATCTTCATTTGTTCTCTCCGGAATCTCAGCGCAACATCACGCCAGGGGAGCCGGAGCCTTCAGCATCACACACGTTCATAATTATCAATTGACCTGTTTTATTGTTCTGACAACGCGATGCTAGTTATGTACTGATCTCGGAATACCGTACGTACAATATATCCAATCCAACAACAACAACAGGTACACATAGTTACGTAACTACGATCGAAGGACCTCTTGTTCAATAGTCTCTATCAATAAGATGACTAGAGTTGAGATCCTAAGTAGGTACCTACTCTATACACAAATGGCGGTGGTATAGGTGTATTGATTGCGTGCGGAATGCTTACTCCGATGCACTGTACGTACGTACAGTGCAGGACCTACCTACCTACATGTATGGTATGATATATTATGTGTATGGTCATTATAACTGTCACCGTTCTCAGAGCCTGACTGAACCGCCTACCACGCAGAGTAATAATAAAATGCGTTATTAAGTATTATATGGCAACAGGTTGCAATGAAAACGTTCAAGTCGTACAGTACATTGTACCGATGCATGAGAGTAGGTACAAATTAGGTGAACAATACTGACGGTCCGGCAGGCAGGTCCAGCGTGATGGAGTCCTTGCAGGCGGCGCCGCAGTACGCGTAGCCGAGTGCGCCTACTGCCACGTACAGTAGCACGATCAGCGCCATGCCAGAGTTGAGCACGCCGCACGCCGAGCCGAATGCACGCGGGGTCGCCATGTTGTTCTCGAGAGCGATCACCTGCAACACGCCGCGTGCTTGTAGCGCTCCGGCTGAGAGGGCCCGTAGAGTAGAAGGGGGATGGCTGGCACTCACTACGCCCACGGCGGTCAGCGCGAACAGGATCGTGCCGAAGAACAGCGGGAAGGTGGCGGCGGATCCCCACAGGTCTAGCGTCTCATCGCGAACCGCAGCCGGCCGCTCCGTGCCCAGCAGGTAGTACAGCACGATAGCGAGCCCTGCCAGCGTCAACGCGTTCGCCAGCGCGCTGAACGGCGCCAGCAGCTTCAAAGACGGGATCAGGTTGAACGCGACCAGTGGCACCAGCAGCATGCCCATGTACGCCTCCACCGACAGCTCACACACCGGGTCCACCACCTGCAACGTAGCCCCGCCCAGTGCGAGCCTATACCTACTCATAGCAAATAATTGATCGAGTGAGCGAAGCGAACGAGATCTTAGTGACAACTTGGACAAAAATGCTTTGTATGTTTGTTCGACGAGATTTTTTAAACCGCGCATCCGATCATCATAAAATTTAGTAGGTATACGGATAGTACTCTTAAGTTTTACTGGTTTGTTAAATGAAGTAAATCGGTCAAGGGGTTGGAAAGTTATGAGGTTCCGAAG
The DNA here is from genome assembly GCA_918843925.1 of Eulithis prunata. Classification (NCBI taxonomy): domain Eukaryota; kingdom Metazoa; phylum Arthropoda; class Insecta; order Lepidoptera; family Geometridae; genus Eulithis; species Eulithis prunata. The sequence goes on from OU974006.1 coordinate 12,378,406, forward strand.
AGGGTAAAAAAAAAGTCGTACCAAAATATCAAGTGGGGTGTCATATGATAGGGCTTTGCTTAGACATTCCAAAATCGGTCCTATTTTTATTCTGGGTTAAATAGTTTTTGAGTTGTTGTAAAAATTGTTATTGATTGATAAATGATAGTTTTTACAACAATTCCAAAACTATTTCACCTAGAATAAAAAATAAACCGGTTTTGGAATGTCTAAAAGCAAAGCCCTATCATATGACACCCCACTTGATATTTTTGTAAGACATTTTGTTTTACTCCGCTTGGACCCTCGTATCTTTACAACCTCTTGACCGATTCACTTTATTTTTCAAACCGGTAAAACTTAAGAGTATTAACCGTATACCTAACAAATTCTGTGAGGATCGGATAAGCGGTTCAAAAGACCTCGACGAACAAACATACAAAGCATTTTTGCCCAAGTTGTCACGAGATCTCAGTTCGGGGCGAACTACTAGTTGTAGTGTTTTAAAACTCACAGCTCAATACTTAACAACATTACAAACACTAATCAAAACTCTCACTTAATCATTACTGCTAACCACCAGACCTTGGAGTATAGACTTAAGTTCATCAAATCTGAATACGTTGAGATGAACTAAACGTTTCAAACCGCAACTAAATAACTTGACTTTTGCCTGGAATTCCTCAAAGCTGGTTTTCAGATGTAATAGTAGGCGAGCCAGGAATGCTAAATCGGTACTTACTAAAGCATTGTGGGGTCCTAATTGGATTGTGAACATTAGGTAGGTATACAGATTAAAAAAGTTTATGTAAGTAGGTGTGCCCTCTTTGTTGGGGAGAGAGCGTGTGCAAATTTTCAAAAAAACTGTCACTTGTAAATAGTCGAGCGCGTCAGATATTCATACCGTATATGCCCTACGTGTTTCTGATAATCGAAACATCAGACGGTTTGTTCAGGGCCTTCAGGGGGGAGTGACCGTGAAAAAAGGTTAAAAAAGTTATTCGAGCGTGTCAGTTAATCAGAAGGAATGTTATGTGAACCCAAAAAATGTCCTATAAAAAAAGACTGACCATTTAGACGCGATCAAAAGTCATGACCGATTTTTGAAAATTGAAAAAAAGTGACCTGAATAATTTATACAGACGGTTCAATCGTCGTACATTATAATCACTATTACATGGAGGCAATCCATTAATGTTATTAAAAAAGATGTGCAACATGAATCGGCAAAAGCGATCCAGGGTGAATGATCTATGAAAACTGCCATCACGATCATCTGATGATGAAGCTGTAAGGTGTAGTCAAATTAAAGTCGGTTTTTTTAGATTTTAAAGTTATGAATTAGGTATCTCAAAACTTTCGAGCAAGCGAAAGAAACCGACGATGGCGCACCTTCTTAATGTTATCAGCGATAAAGACGATGTAGACGCAGCAGATACCGAGCTGGTAGACGACGAGAAAGATGTCAACGGTGAGCGCGGAGGCGCGCGCTGCCCCCCGCAGCGAGGCTGGCCCCGCGGCCAGCGCCTCCGCCATCGCCGCCGGGTACGAGAGCAGCGGCACACGGCGCCGGCGGCATGCCGCGTACTGCGCGCGCACCAGCACGTGCAGGCAGTGCGTCACCAGCACGCCCGCCACCACCGTGCCCAGTGTGCCCGTGCCAAGTCCTGCGCGCGCGAATGCTTGCGGCATCGCCAGGATGCCGGTGCCGAGGCTGCACTTCACCAGGTGTGCCAGCGTCTCCCAGTTGCTGCGCACCAAACGAACATCATCACGGTATGCGGTGCGAACGCAACGATCACCGTCGCGACTAATATAGCCCTCAACCGCACCGACCTCTTGCACTCACTTGGTGGGGTTGGGCAGCACGCGGTGCTCGTGCGGGTCGTACTCATCGTCCTGGTCGGTGGCGCCGACCCTGCAACAAGCGAGCGGTGAGTGGGAGATGGTCTGGTCTCGCCGTGCCTCGATACTACGATACCTACTTGAGAGGGCTGGCGGGGAGCGAGGCCTCCATGCTGCGCAGCTGTACAGTCTCCATCTCGGACCCCATGGTGCTCTCGTCAGACTCAGTGCCTGCAGTGCAGTGCCGTTCACTCTGCTCGCCCTGCACAGCACACACGGTACCAAATACTGCACTTTCTTTCTTCAGCGTTCAAATTACGTAAAAAGGAGTGCAGCTAATAAGATACTTAAGTCCCTACAAAACAAGAGTCTGGTTGGAGAGTTTCGCTGTCCCGGGCTGGTTCTAGGTTTCCGTCAAAGTGGAATAGCGTAGGTGCGTAAAATATTGGTGTGGAAAGTGGAATGTCTTAATTTTTCATGCAATTGATGAATAAGAATACGTAATTCATGTTTACGTGTAGAAGTTGAACTTTCAGTTCGCCAGTTGCTACCGATAATCTTACTGGATTGGACGCCTTCCTCCTTAGTCAGTAGGTCATCATCATCATCACTTAGGTACCTAGTATCGTGTGTGAAATAATAATTACCGAATCAATTGAGTGATAATAAAGTTGTTACTAAATCATAACTTTCTTCGCTATGTTTAAGTAACGATTTGGGCCTATAAAGTAGGTACTACCTTTATTATACAAGAAAGGCTGAAATACCACATTTCAAAAGAATTGTTGTTAGCTGTTGCTGATGGAGACAAAATAATTTGAAAAAATATATATTTCAAAATGTAAAACCCGACCACGCTCTTGCTTCGTAGCTCGTATGCTGGCAATGTAACGTACCACTGCGATCTTATAAACATCACTATCTAATGTACCTACCTACACTACATACGTAGGTACCTAACAATTTCAGATTTTTTAGAGCGCGGGTAAGTAGACGGGGAAGTAGTCGGGTTTTGGCTTTTTAACACATTTTTATTTGAACCTTTTATTTATGACAAAGGTTCTTTTACTGGGAACATGATTAGAGCTTGTGTGAGCGGAGCACTATGCAGCAATGTTACTCAATTGTTGATAGTTAGTTAGTTAGGTACCTACCTACTGTAGGTACATTCCCTTTAGGCTAGCGTTATACGAGTTATGTATATTTGTGTGAGCCCCGCATCAAGCAACGCCAGCGCCCAGCGGCCAGCGCGCTCTGCTCGACGACATGACTACACGACGCAACGCAATTGCCAATTGAAAATGCTACGAGTAGGTACATAGATACAATTACCTACCACTCCTGATTCGTATTTATGACGATTATGACATATCGTGTTACAAAATAACAAATCATTTTGTAGTAGGTACCTAGGTTAGGTATATACCGATGAATGTACATTCATAACCTACAAGTGACAGACTATACTAAAGGTAAGTACTAAAAGCACGATATGTATGAGTTTTTAAAGTTTGGTACCACAGGGTGGGTACCTACCTAGGTAGGTGGAGTTATGCGAAGGCCTTCACACCTTCTTTATGGAGTCAAACTAAATTAGCATAGGTTTTTATGATGTATATTTAGTTTTAATACCTAGGTAGGGTATGGACCTATAAATATACAATTACATTTTCAAAAGGAAAATCAGTATTCTAAGTAGGTACCTAGATATCTTCATTTTGTAATATTGAAAGGTGTGTTATATAGGTAGGTAGTTAGGTACCTACCTCAGTCAACCACAGTATTCAGACGAAGAAAAAAGTAAATACCCAAATAAATGTAAGTGGGTACCTACCTACTGTTTACAGGTAGGTACTACTTACCTATGAGTTCAATTTACGATTGAATTTGTTTATTTCAGTACTTAGACATAGTAGGTACCTAACTTTATAGAATTGTATTCCAAAGTGTTAAGGCCCAATTACACCATACCATTTTCTTGTACGTACCAGAGCAAGATACAAGATACAAGATGTTTATTTGCATAGGTACCTATAATTGAATGCAATAGTTGAAGCGCCACAATTGACGTTCAAGAATTGTAAGCAACTGTTAACACGCGGATATATTAAACAAAGTTGAATGCAATTATTGACCACCACCAAGTAAAGTTTTGAAGCAAAACTTGTTTACCAGATCAAATAATGTTACGTGTTGTTTAGACCATGCAATTCATTTATTGCATTCAATTATTGCACTGGTACGTGCAAGAAAATGGTATGGTGTAATTGGGCCTTTAGTCTAAATACATATTGAGGTAAGTACTTTACTCGTCTTTCTCTTGTATGATAGAACCGCAAAGAAAACAGTGATAGGGGGCTGCGGACTGTGGATGCGGATGCGGAGCGAGGCGAGGGATGTAGTCTTCGCTCCGTGAAGCATGCAGAGTATTGCAGAGTCTACCTACATACCTTTCAGTAAGAGCGGTGTGGTGCGGGTGTGGTGCGGGTGTGGTGCGCGTGCGCGTGCGCGGCGAGTGCGGTGCGCAGAATGAATGCGCCGCGCCGGGCAGCGCGCCCACGACAATCAATCCCACCCACAGAACAACCTATGTACAGCTAGGCTACAATATTATAATAGATAGGTCTACGTACCGCCGTACCACTCAATGAAACAGGACGCGCACGCGCACCGCTATACGTACTACCTACCTAGGTAGGTATATTACCTATATACTATAGACTGATAGAGCGTACGCATTGACGAGACTTATCCCGGACTGGGCGGCTGCATCCCCAACGACCACGGTTTCGAACGACTTAAAAATCTTAAAATACACCTAGCAAAAAGTTCCACTGGACACGCTTTTCTTGAGTTCATTCGGACATAAATAAATTGGACACGGCGCAAGTTTTACTCGCGCATGTTGTGTTATTGTGTTCCGACAGTTTGCCAATGTAACATGACCTTTCATTTGTAGGTTTTTTTGACTGGGACATTTTTCCAACAATTTTTTTTTCTTCAACAAATTTGTTTTTAAAGCTCTTCACTCAACAGGGTAAAAAATTGTTTTATTTTCGTATCCCGTTTGACCGTGGGTAATAAGTCTTTACTTTTTAGAATATTTTCTTCCTAGGGACAGACAGACCGACGCTGGATTGAGACTTATGGTCTCCTTCCGGACTTATGGACAGTGTTTTGTTTTTACAAAACTGGAGCGGACACTTGTGCATACGACACCGCTGCACGAGTGCGCCGGCTGCCGGCTGCCTGCTGCCTGCTGCCTGCTGCCTGCTGCCTGCTGCCACGTGGTACACGTTCAACTTAGCTACATTACAGCATCCATCCATAAGGAGAATCCTACATCCTGGAGGTGTATAGGAACTTACTCCACAATACTGTATCTTATTAAGAGAGTCGAGATCCTAAGGACATAATACGGTACACTATTAATACTACAAAATAAATTAGGCATAACGCAAGTGCTACCTACCTACTTGCGCACGTAGCTATCCCAGGGAAACAAGCTTATTGATGCCAGGCTCGCTGAGATCTAACTTGACACCTTATTTGTACCATTTCTAATAAGGATACAGTTCAGGTTAAGCTGGAAGTCTAATAGGTAATTGTGTTTATACCATTCCCTCTCTAAAAAGCTTATTTTATTCACTGAAAACAGTGAATAAAAAGCACTTTTGCTCACTGTTTTAATAAAACGGATTCATACCGAGGGCCTTGAACCACTCACGAGTGTTAGAATCATCATGAATCACTCCCTACGGTCGTGATTCAGTCGTTAGAATCCTTCACTTGCTCGTGCGGGTGGGTAATTAAGTTATTTTCTTTGGACGTGTGGTGTGTCGACGTGGTAGTCACAGATAGTACTTAGTTGCAGATAAGTAGTTGTAGTCAGCCGCTAACAGTTAGGTAGGAAAGGAACCTCTAGCAAGCCTCTACGTCGTATAACTGTGTGGCGCACGGCATGACAACTCGTTATGTCACGGCCACGGCACAGCACGGAGCCTTACCTATAAGTATTCATTCCTCAGAAAGCGTAACATAATTTTGTTGGGACACATCAGCCAGAGTCAACTGTTAACTGTGCGTGTGATATTATTATTTTGGTAAAAAGTAGGTATGTAGATAGGTAGTTTCCGTCTCGAGGACATTTCCGTGAATCGCGGCACGCGAGAGACGTCGTCGTGTCGCGTCGCGTCGTCACAATCTGACGTACCTACCTACCTCTCTATCTATGTAACAGTAGAGCTATTTTCAGAGGAAACCGACAGTTCTGGGATTTGTATGATTAAAAATAAACAAAGACGCCATCTAATTAACCTATTGACAAGGTTGACAAGTAGTTGGTGGCACAGTAGCTGTATAGGTACCTACTCATCTTACATCTCTACATTTTGTACATGTTCTTCAAAGTCTAGTACCTACGAGTAGGTAGGTGTAGGTAGGTACTTTGAGGAACAATAAAATTGTAAGATTACATGACCTTTGACTTAACTAGTCATAACCGTGAGGTGCCTTGAGTGACCTAGTTACAAATAGGTCACTCGGCGTAAATGGTCCTTCTCATTTAAAGGGTTTGTTGAGTTTATTTCTTAGGCTAAATAAAATAAAGTTCTAAGTTCGGATCTTTGACTCTCTAGCTCAGGCTAGAATATACACACAGAATATAAAAATTAAATCCAATACGGCAAGTGTAGAGAGTACGTCCCGGCTCGGTCAAAGGCATGAAGAAGCATCTTCGTTGCGTAACTTTATAACTATACCTACCTACCACCGGGACGTTACTATGCCGCTAATATTGTATATCTAGTTCACAAACTACACGGTCAGTCAGTGGTTACAGTTAGGTACGGTGGCCCGATTAGGTACGAATCGAACTGTACGTACACTAGTCTTGAAGACAAGAGACACTCTACTTATGCTTCAACTATAAATAAAAGAATGAGAGTGGTGGGCCCAAACGTACCTGCCTCGGACTGGAAGCGCGAGGCCTGAAAGTAGAGCGACCGACGCCGCCGCGGCGTTTGGCGTCCGACTGACGCGCGGCGCAGCGGCTCTACTAACTACTAAATGTACTAACAAACAGGCACACGGCGCACGGCGCACGGCGCACGGCGCACGGCGCACGGCGGCGGCGTGGCGCGGTTACGGATTACGAACTATACTAGGTATAGTACTTTTACAGAAACCTTGGCTTGAAGTACGGACTGTAAAAACTAACTTAACTAGTAGTTCGCCCCGAACTGAGATCTCGTGATAGTCGGAGGTTAATAAAACCCAAACAATTTTTATTGACCAATGGTTGTAATAAACTTTGCAAATCGGATAAGCGGTTTAAAAGATCTCGTCGAACCAACATACAAACAAAAAGGGGTTGATCGGTGCCACTAGAGGAGCTCCGACATCTTTATCAATTATAGAGTAAGCTTCTAGTTTCAGTTGTAAGTAAGCGAATAAGTATACCTACTTACATAATTACTTACCTAGGTACTTTATTGTCTGCTAAATTCTAATACGTATTACCTAGGTACCAACTTGAGCAAGAAAAAGCGATCAAGAACTTGTATAAGTACTATTTTTCACTCAAAAAGAAGTTACAAAAAGAAGTGAGTTTGATTGAATCAGTACGATAGGTCGCAGGCGCGGGGTGCTTGGTCGGCGGCTGCGGCGGCTGCAGCGCGATCCACCGCCGCGTTCAGCCGGCGCAGGTGCCGCAGCAGACGCAGCACGTGTCGCACTTCAGCGTCGCGCAGCGCACGCACCCCTCCAGCCCACTCAGCACCGGCATCCGTCCGCAGCGGACCAACCTCGCCCGACACACCGCCTCTGCAACAAGGACGAGCAGCGACCACGCTCGAACACAAAGTGACAACAACTGCACGCGGATGTTACCGCGGCGCACACTAACCCAAGTGGCTGCAGGAGGCGCCGCCCGCGCCCGCGCCGGCACGCTGGCGACGAGGGCGCGCTGCGAGGCCGAGTGCGCGTACACTGCCGCCGCCGACGGGGGGTCAGTGACACTACACCATCCGTCGCTCTACAATGCAACAGAGTATACATACATAGGTACACGTATACATTTACAAACTTACTTATTCATTCTTACAGATAACTATTCTTAGACTAGTAGGTAGTTCGCCCCGAACTCTTTACTCCAATTCAAAAATTATTATTTTAACCTAGAATAAACATTAAAATGTGTTTTGGAATGTCTTGTCTACCTGTTTGTTACCTATAATGACACCCCACATGATATTTTGACCGATTAGGTACTTCATTTTCCAAACCAGTAAAATGAACTTATGGGTACTATCTGTAGACCTACCGAACTCTGTAAATTAAAGGCTCGAGCAGACCGGATGCGTATACCTGTATGTATACGTAGAGTTATTAAAGCGTTATTACAGTGATGTAGGTAGAGCCTGTGTCAATAATCAAGTCCAGAGGGATTTATCTACGAGTATGTATGACAAAACTATATTAGTAACTTCTGTTTGTCATCATCACCGTGATCACATCTTTTGCTTCCATATTTACATAAATCCCTATCTGATCCTAGCTCAATAAGCTTTTTATTGATAATCACTACAAGATTGCATATTAAGCGGTTCACAAGTTACAAACATAGGTACAAAGCCCAAGTTGTCACTAAAATCTTTATTCGCTTCGCTCACTCGATCAATTAATAAGTTATAATAATTAATAAGTTATTATTAAGTTATAATGTATTTTTAAAACAATAAATAAATAAAAAAATAAAAAATATATTTATTACCCAAAAACTGTGGCGGAAGGCTCGTGCACGGGCTGTGTTGGTGATACTGACGCCGGCGCTGGCGGCGACGGCGGCGACGGCGGCGGCGGCCGTGCGGCGGTCAGAGGGGCTCGGGACTCTGGTAAGCGGGCGACCAACTCTCGCAAGATGCTTCTGACTCGGCGATGATTCTGAGATGCTTTCTTTTTCTATTAAATAAATATTATACATATTATATTATATATAACACAAGTAGGTTAGGTAGGTACCTACCTACTTATGCGGGAACAGGAAGGGGTCTGTTGCACCCATTGAATTAATATTACTAGCGTAATAGTTCCTCAATGGTTGCACCAGTGTTTGTTTACTCTAAGTAGGGTTAAGTAGCAATGTTGGGACCTACTTTAGGCAGCGGGAATGTGGGCGTCGCTGTGGCGGAGTCGGAAGTTGCGAGAGGCGCGCAAGTGGATAGCGCGCGCAGCCGTAGCGGCGCCGGCGGCGGCCGTCCGCTGTAGAACGCACGCCACGCGCCCGCTCCGCCGTCCACTGCCGCTACGCTGGAACACGTCATCGTCGCGTCGGTTACATTCTCGCAAGTAGAGTTCCTGCGATGGCAAAAGAGAGTCTCACCGTAAGGGTTTCGCTCCCGGAGAGAAGGGGCATGGGGGGGGGCGGTGGCGGGGGGGCGCGGGTGACACGGAGGGGCTGCGGGCGCCGCCGCCTCGCCGACACGCCGCCGACCTGGAAGGAGCGCTCATCACTCGTTACAATAGCAAGCGTGCTTTGCAATACTAACTAGGTGGGTACCTACCTACACCCCGCACGAAACTACACCTAGGTAGGTAGGTACCTACTTAGAATAAATTAAATAAGCACGTCTATGCTCTAACAAACACATAAATAACATACATACTCGTACGTACATAGGTATACTACGAGTATTACGAGTACAACGCTACCTTGATCAAGTTAACACTAAGTAAGCGAGGCATTCGTTCGTTCGATCAGCCTGAACAACGTGAAATAAACTTGGCTAAACCTTTTTTTCTATGAATATCATTGAATTCACAAAAGTTGTAAAATTTGTTGTCTCAATTCGTCTCATAGGTGTCGAGAATCACGTCCCCGCGAGATAACGTGGACTAAGTATGTAGTTCTGGCGGACAGCCAGCACAGCACAGATAATATACCTAACTAGCCGTCTCCCGCGGCGTTGCTCGCGTTAGAGTGTGACTTTTCAAAATTCCTTTCTTAGTGCGCCCCTACACTATGTAAGAATACTACCCTCCTAATTTAATACCTCTAGGACTTATAGTTTAGGCTGTGCGTTGATTCTCTGTCAGCTTCAAAAGAGTTTTATATATATTGATGATATGATATTATACCTATCACAACGGACCGGTGACGAACGGGAACGCACTTTTCGTCCTTCATTTTGTTCTGGAATAAAAACAATAATTCTTAATATACTTGGGTAGTAAATATCTACTCAAAGAAACAATACATAGGTATACTTACGTAGGTGCACAACATGCCTACTTACCGCGTGCAAAATCATGTAGGTCCTTATCTTAAAGATAAATAGGTAAACAAGTAAGTAGTAGTAGTAGTAGTAGTAGTAGTAGTAGTAGTAGTGCGTGCGCAAGAGAGCTCACCGTTGTTGTTGTCAATCAGCAGCAGCGGCGGCGGCCTCCCCTCCCCCTCACCCTCACCCTCACCCGCACCGACACCGACACCGACACCGCACCTGCATGCAGCGCACATTCACCAACCTAACCTAACCTACCCCCCTAGGTCTGTCGTAACACTACGTCACATACCCACTACGTAGCACTGGATAGCTCTGCGTGGCATTGCTTAGCACTGCGTAGCACTTCGTAGCACTGCGTGCGTATATTATACTAGTAGTTCGCCTCGAACTGAGATCTCGTGATGGTCGGAGGTTAGTAAACCCCAAACAATTTTTATTGAGCAATGGTTGTAATAAACTTTGCAAATCGCTTCGAAATGTACCAGTCTTACTTGAACTACAAAATCATTGAAACTCAAAGAAATGGTAGCTCACGTTATACTGGGTTTGCCAATTTTATAATTTTTACAACAACTGATAAACTATTAGACTTAGAATCCAAATAAAAATGGATTTGGAATGTCTAAACAAAACCCTATCATATGACACCCCACTTGATATTATTGTGCGACTTTTTTTTTCTCCCTTTGGACCCTAGTAACTTCACGACCCCTTGACCGATTTACTTCATTTAACAAACCATGAAAACTTCGTCCTATCCGTGTACCTGCCAAACCAAATTTTTTGAAGATCGGATGCGTGGTTTAAAATATCTCGTCGAACAAACATACAAAGCATTTTTGTCCAAGTTGTCACTAAGATCTCGTTCGCTTCGCTCACTCGATCAATAATTACATAGCACACTGTACCACGTACTAACTTACCCTTGTAATAGTACCTACTACGTACGTACGTAGCACTGCGTATAAATACATGAAAGTCCGTCGACACGGTGAGTTTTACACATACATAATATATTTATATCAGCGAAGAGCGGTCGTTAACTTTCGTAGGTACCATTATGCTTAAAATAATTGTTTAACAAGTTGTTGGTTTTCCAAATAAAAAATAAAAACAATTAACTTACATTGAACACAATGACATATCCTTCATTATTGTATCTATCTACCTCACAAGGAGCCTTGGTATCTAGTTGTAAAGATTAAAGTTACTATTATTAAACAATACTCGAAATAATTTCAGAAATACCTAGTTATGTAACTTTCACAAAATCCTTTTCATTTTCCTACCTAACCTATCTAATATAAAAAAAGGGAATGAAGTGACAGCTAGGTGACAGAGAGTAAATAAGTAATGTCAAACAGTATTAAACCATACAGGTATTATATAATTTATATTTTTTATTTGATTTATTTGATTTGTTAAATTAATTTGTATATTATGTACAAGCTGATACCCGCGACTTCGTAGTGTTATAAATATAATAATAATTAATAAATATTCACGGACACTTAACATAACGCCTTCTAGTCCCAAACTAAGCAAAGCTTGTACGATGGAAACTAGATGGCTGATAGAATACATACATACATTTTTTTTTGTAAATACATACTTATAGTACATAGACACAGAACAAACATCTATGTTTACAACACACAAATGTTTGTTCTTGGTGGGGATCGAACCCACGACCCACCTCACGGAAGGCAGAGCTACTACCGACTGAGCCATGACGCCTGTCATGTTATGGGAGACGTATAAATATATATATATTTATCGGCGCAAGCATTAGCTCAAGTGAGAAGTAAACGACGGGACACGTGTTTTGACATTTTTTGAAACGACACAGCACTTTTATTTTAATAGTTTTTCTTGTGTTATTGTGAGTATTGTTGTTTAATTTTGGTGGAATTTTAACCAATAAAACTTAGGTCGTAACATAAAGTGTAAGCCATTGGAATAAATGTGTGTAAAGTGGTTTTTCTGAATGTGAAAATTAGTGTAAGGTTTTGAAGAGAAAATCCACCATTTTCTTTTCAAAACAAACGACAGCCGACTTGAAAAATGACTGCATTTTACCGTCGTCCATGGTCATAGCCGAGGTTAGGTTAGTTATTTTTTTTTTTTTTTTTTAATTAGAATTAATTTAGGTTAGGTTAGGTTAGATTTTTTTTTTAGATCTTATAATCTATCAGCTGTTCTACCTCGTACCTTTCTTTACCAAAGACAGGACATTCTACTAATATGTGCTCTACGGTTTCCGGAGTTCCTGGTTCGCATGGGTTTAGGGTTAGGTTAGGTTAGGTTTTTTTTTTTTTTTTTTTTTTTTTTTTGCGGTACTTTCTGTTGCTGTGATTTTGCAACATCATTAAATTTCTTTTATTATTCCCATTACATATTACATTATTACTTTACTTATTTCTATTTTATAATAAGCAGACAATATCAATTATTAAATATTTAAATCTTAACTTTTTTTTTTTAAATTCCCAATTATTAAATTAAAATACATTTACCTAATTCATTATAATACAATTAAAATAAAATTGAAAAAATAAATTAATAACAAAATAATAATTACAATAACTAACATTTAAAAATTAACTTACAAATAAAAATAAAACCAAAATACCTATCACTAATAAAATACAAATTACACTGCCGATCAGGTCTACACTGATATAAATCATAAGATTTAGTCTATCGACCTGACCGGAAGCATAGGCAATGAACATAATATTTAAGTACCCACACGCAACTAACAATCACTAAATAAAGTTACATAGACCCAAATTACTCTTATCAGATTAAATTATCCACTAATCCTAACCCTATAAGACATAGGAGACACAATCTTAGTCAATAATTAACTAGAACTACCTAGCAAAATAAAAATCGACCAATCCACCCACGAATAAAATACATAATTTAAGCAAAATATGGAGTAAGGTGGAACATAACTCACTTACCCTTCCATGTATTTCCATTTCACAGGTAGACTGGCCGGTCCATATAAGATCTGTATCAAAAATCGATGTCTAAAATGTCAAACGTCAAGGCAACCTAATGTCATTTATAGCTGGATGTCAAACAATAAATAAAAGAAGTTGAGTGTTCATTTGTTATTGTCTGTATTTATGTGAAATCTGCTAACTCTGCTAATTTATTATGTTATTTGTAATTATGTGACCAAAATCAAACAATAACCAACAAACAACTCAACAAAAGATCCAGATGCACCTGACTGAGTGATTGATTGAGTGGTTAAGTTAGGTTAGGTTAGGTTAGGTTAGGTTAGGTTAGGTTAGGTTAGGTTAGGTTAGGTTAGGTTAGGTTAGGTTAGGTTAGGTTAGGTTTTTTTTTTTTTTTTTTTTTTTTTTTTTTTTTTTTTTTCTAGTGTCCCTCAGACATGGTGGTCCGAGACTTTTGTTTTACGTTTTAAGTTTGTTTTTACACTCTATTGTTTAAAAAAAAATATTTCTTTTGTTGTTTTCATTACTTTTATATTTTTGCCGATTTTACTGTGTTATTTTCTATTATTGTTTACCATGTTTAGTTACTCCTATGATTTTACTATTAAATTGACTGTGATATTATTATAACATTGTGATGATTTGACTCTTTTTTATGTACTTTTTAATCTACTATACCAATATTTTTAAATTACCCAAACTTTTAACTACTTTACTTTGTTATTCTTTTACATGCGCTATTTCATTTAACTGTTTTTAGAATAAAAAAATACTATTTCCAAGGTTAATGCTAGTTGTATTATATAATAATTATATAATTGCCAACAAGGCTTATATACCAAATAATTTAAATGTTTACTATTTCAATTACCTACTGTTTAGCGTTTCCCTAATTTTTCCCACCGAGTGCGTGATTTTTCACCTCTCAGGGGTAAGCGGTGGGCCATGGTCAACATGGCCCAGATCCGTTTACTTGGACAGCTACTTTACTTTTTGCTCGTCGGTGTTCTTGTGGGGACCACCTTAACAGTGGTAAGCTATAGTGGCTCTAGCCAGTGCGTCCCACTTCCTCCTGATTGCACACTCAGGACTGAAGGCGCTGTGATCTGCCTTATCAGCCTTTGCGTGCAGGCAGTTGCAGCAGGAAGGAGTCGCACCGGCGAGCCACTCGGCACACTCCGTCTTCATGTGGGGCCCCCCACAGTGGCTGCATTTCACGGTGGTCTCCACGCAGAACCGTCGTCCATGGCCATAGCCGAGACACAGCGAGCATTGCACAAGTGGTGACTGGTCAGCCACTTGTACTCGCTGGAGGTCTATGACGACGATTCCTGCATGGACCAAACGCTGCCATACTGCGGGGGACACCCTCATGACCACGTGCTGGGTCTGGTTGTTTCTGGTATTTTTCTTATATGCGATGTCAGTTTGATTTTTTGCTTTGTCTAAATCTTTTAAAACTTTTAAATTTTGCTTCCAGAGACAGTCAATTATGTCCTGGTTACTATTGTAACTAAAAACATTCCTAAGAATCACAAGTGGATTCTTATTTTTCATCTCTTCCACCATCAGATACTCCTCCGCACCCTTCAATCTTTCCTTTACTTGCTCTCTTTCCTCCTCTGTTTTGCATCCTACTATCACTTTCCTGTCCTTCGCTTTCCTGATCTTTTCTATGGCTATTCCTCCTTCCTTTGCTTTCACCGTATCTCGTATCCTCTTCATAACTTCGTCACCCGTGTCCTGATCATCCTTAGACGTAACAACCACCGAGTATAGCGCGGCATGCTCAGGGAACTGCCTCCCAGGGTGCGCCGCTGCTACACTCGCGTACGTCTGCCTTTCCATCTTCTCCTGCTGTTGTTCCATTTTCTCCTGCAATTTCTCCATCCTAGTGCTATTCTCACTTATGAGTCTTGCATGCTCCTCTAGTTTCCTAATGAGATCTTTTTCTTCCTTACTCACCTCCTTCTCTTGCTTTTCTTCTTTCTCTAGCTCTTTTCCTTTCTCCGGTTCTTTCACTTTCTTCTCTCCTTGTTCCTTTCCACTTTCCGATTCCTTTACCAACTGGTACAATCTTTCGATTGCTCGTAGGACCTCTGTTTTAATCTCGGTCTTCATATTTTTTGAGTTCCCCAGATTAACCTTGGCTTTGACAAGACAGGCCTTCGCTTCCGCAAGCCGGCTGGTGTATTTGGGCTGCGCCGGTGGGCTCCCCACAGCCTCGATCGGTACTTTCACACCCACTCTACTTCCCTGTGAAAGTACCTTTTTTGTCTTTGGGGGGTCCACCGTCGCAACTTTCTTGGGGGTGGTTGGGGTAAGTGGGTCTGATTTACCAGCCTCCCACTCCCCAATACTTCTTCGGACGCTTGAGGTTGAAGGCCTGTCGCTTTCGTGCACTGCTGGTGGTGTGGTTGAGGTTCTTCTGGGGAACTCGTTTGTAGATTTGCTGCTCTTGGCAGGGGTGCGGAAACCGAACATGGTTTTGAGGGACACGCGTCAAGATAATATTAAAAGTAAATTTGTAAAAGTTGTAAAAATGAATTAAAAGTAAGTTTGTATAAGTTGTAAATATAAGGTAAAAAATTTGTATATAATATATTTATTTCCTAACTTATTACTAACAAAAACTAACCTAATTAAAAGTTCCTTGAAAGAACACTAATAAAGAAATTTTGAAATTTTGGTAAAATCAAAAATAACAATGTCAAAGCGTCAATTAAAAATTTTTCTTTGGAATAAATAAGGGAGCGCGTCGTTAAAAAATGTGGGTTTCAAAAACCGGGTCAAGAATTTTGCTGTAATTTAGAAGTTACTAAGGTTTGAAGGTGGCCTCCCCTGTGGAAAACCACTTTTCTTACCTTAGTAACTGCAATCTTCGATTTTTTTCTTGATTTTTGTCGATAATCGTGTTTTTTCTGTTGCAGGTACGTGCGGAGACGTCGGGCAGAGGTGAACCAGCCACGGGATGTGCAGAAACACGCAAGATGGACGAGACAAAATTCAAAAACGCTCAAAAAAGCCCAAAATGTACCGAAATTGACGGAAAATCGTAGTTTTCCGAATATTTTTCTAAGACAAGTGCCCAAATGCACTCGCTCTACTGATAGAGCGCGTCGAGCCGCTTCTAATGATGTAACGCACGGCTATGAACACTTAAAGTTGGAGTCAGGAAAAATATTTTCGGTTTTCGCCTTAAACAAAATTGCGTTTTTGAGCGTAAAAACGCTAAGTAAATAGCTTTTCGCTATCATAAACGAAACTTCGCCACCGAGGCGCAACCAGTACGTCGAACTACGATTTTTAAGCTACTAAAATAATTTATTCACTTGTAAAAATAATTTTGAAAATAATTTTGTCGAAATTGTACTAAGTCCCTATAAAATTATGCGAAAAATGTCAAAATTTCACGTTTTTTGTATAGAACGTGGGTCCTATTATAATTTATTCGCACAATGGGTGCCGAGACGCTTAATTTGATGTATCGCACGCAATAGTAGGTCACCAAAAAATTTTCAGTTTTTGTATGGTTAGGTTAGGTTAGGTTAGGTTAGGTTAGGTTAGGTTAGGTTAGGTTAGGTTAGGTTAGGTTAGGTTAGGTTAGGTTAGGTTAGGTTAGGTTAGGTTAGGTTTTTTTTTTTTTTTTTTTTTTTTTTAAATTATTACAAGTTTCTATAGGCATAAGCGCCCATACCCTTTTTTAGTTTTACATTATTTTTGTCACTTAAATAATTTAAATTATCACGTCTATTGCTCCGTTTTGGAGTACTCAAAATGTTTGTTACAATTATGAAAGCTTATTATAATTACAAATTGTTCTTAAATGTTCTATACCTAATATTGCTTACTTAACTTTTTCTAATATATTCTAAACATGCGATATAATAAACATAATTATACTTATATATAATTTTTTTTTTTTTTTTCTTGTCATATTATTTTTTTTTTTTTTTTTTTTTTTCCTTTTTTTTTCATGTTATATTTTTGTTTGTTAATATATTTTTTTTTTTTTTTTTTTTTTTTTTTTTATTTTCTTACTTTATCTAGTTACATGCTTATTATTAGACAGATTTGTTATAAAACTCATTTTTACATTATCTTTCGTCAGTTTATTTTGTGTCAGAGCTGTCGGGACAGTTACACGGTACTTTAAGTAGAGACTGCACTATCCCCGATCTATTGACCCGGTACTTCGCCTTCTCCGACTTCCAGCAAACTGTCCGCGACCACTAGGTTGCGACTGCGGATCGCCATGTTGATGTTATAGTCCTTTATTTGGCTTGACGTTGCTGACAATGCCCTTTGTATGAACCTAGCCGTTGCGTCATCCTCACAGCCAGCTGTGTAGTACACACAGCTGTGTGTGTGTCTTGTGATCGCCACGACTGCGTGAGAGACACTACTGTGTAGTTGTGTCTTCTTTTTGGCAGTCCTGACGATTATGACACTCTTGAAGGTGAGCCCCTGAGCCTCATGGATGGTATGGACCTGCGAACCCTCCACTTTGCCAAAGCCCAGATCGATCAACATTAGCTTCTCGGTCTGGGTGTGAACAAGATAGAGGGTGTTCGATTTCTTCGGGATCCGTGACTCGTCGTAGGTCTCTAGGCTTAAGGATCTCACTCTTGGCACTGCTGAGAATATGCCGCTGTAGATTTCGTTCAGCACATACGCTACGTCCAGGGGGTTTCTACGCGTGCAGAGCAGCTCCTGTGTGATTTTGGTAGCCAGGTTGGGTCGGGTGTATTTCATGGCGAAGAGGTTGTCACGGTCTATGTAGGGTAGTTGGTTATAGTCTCCGAGGAGTAGGACTTCTGCGGCTCCTGTTAGTTTGGCTGCCATCACTACTGCCCCGAAGTGACTCATCAGGGCCTCGTCTATGATCACCCGGTTACAGACTCCGTCTCCCTTCTGTCCGTTTACCAACAACGAGGCCATGGTCCGCACTCTGGTGTTTACGGCTGTACCCATCTTGGGGGTCAACTTTTCCCTCATGTCACGTAACGCTTCTGTGGTTGCTGTTGTTACTATATCCTCGTCACTTTTGATGTTGTTTATTACCCACGTGGTTTTTCCACAACCCGGAACTCCGTTGATCCAGGTTATCTTTGGAGTCGCTTGGTGCTTAGAGGCGCCGCTGGTACCAATTCTTCCGGACAGGCTTTCTGCCATTTCCAGGATCCTTTCTTCCAGCATTACCTTCGTACACTTAGCAACTACCACGATGGGGTCGTTTTGGGGGGTTTTAAAGACAAGTCTTTCGACTTGCCGTGTCTTTTCTTCGTCGAGCGGCACAAACCCACTGGTGAGGTTGTACGCCGCCATGTACTGCCCTGCCACGTTCCCTCGCAGTACCCGAGATGTGTTGTTGTCGTACACCGCGGCGTCTGATTCTTCGAGTTCCATCTCCAGCTGTCTTTCGTTGCCCTTGATGAAGGTCTGCAAAATGGATTTGCAGGTTTCCTTTTTAACAACAAGTGTGGCTCTTAGAACAGCTTGGTACTCAAGGAATGCATTTGACAGATGGTCCGCTACGCTCTCCGGTTCAACGAGTTTCGCTGGCTCTACCAAACCCTTTTCTGCTTTTGTTCGGATTGAGGTGATGATTTTTTCACTTTTTTTGCGTGTTACATCCGTGGGTTTCCTCTCCGATGCTCGAGTTTTCTCGACTTTTCCTTTTGTTGGCCTCGACACGACATTGTGCAATGCACTAGAAAGCACCCCAGCTACCGTCTTCAAGACGTCTCTGGGCTGTTTTTCACGCTTTTGCTTTAGATGTTCTTGTTTGGCCTCTGCTGTTTTGTGTTGGAGACGTTCGGATCCACTCAGGTCTTCTGGATTTCCTATGGGATGGCCCCAGCTGTCAATAGGTTGCGTTGCGGCTTCGATATCAGGTCGGTACGGTCTCAGGTGACTGAGATTTTGACCTCTGTCCTCGTATACCACTAACCTATGATTTTTGGAGGCCCGCACGACTCCCATGTAGTCTCTTGCTTCAGCTTTTTCGAAGGCGACTACCATAGCGTCCACGCTGATTTTCCTTGGTGGATTACTTTGGCCGTCTTCCTCTCTCCCGAAAGTGGAAAGCAACGAGCACGCCTGGGCGAATTCTGTAGCATCGTCGCCGGTTACGAATAGTGCTATGACTTTGTTTTTTATTCGCACTATACGACAGCGGTGATCCGCTATGGTAACTTCGGCCAATGCTTCAAAGATCTTTTTGCGCATTGTTGCTCTAAAGTTGCTTCCCTTCAGAAGAAGGGCGAGGCCGGGGGAGATGGTGACAGTATTTCGTCGCCTGGCGTTGCAGAAGCATATGCCAAGCCTCTCTGTACTGTCGTCCATGAATGTTGCGACGCCTTTTATGGTTATGCCTGGTGTTCCTATTTCTCCGTTTTCGAGCAGGTGATATTGCATCGGGGTGGTTTGACTTTGTGTTTGCGTTGGGGCTAAGGAGGATTGTGTTGGTTGTGTTTGGGTTATTGGGACTGATTCTATATTTGTAGTGAGTGTTGAGTTCCTTTTGGCTGCTATTCGAATGCAGTTCTCCACGAACTTTAAGAAATGCGGTCTCATGCCGTCGTTTGAAACTACCCTACTTAGAACAGACTTTTCTAGCGCGGTGTTGAGCTGAAATTCCAGTTCCATTCGGGCTGCTTCAAAACGAGGGCACTCTAGTATTATGTGCCAAGTTGACTCACTGGTGTCGGGGTCGCACTCGCACTCGGGACTGATTTTTAACCTGAACCGGTACAAGTACTCCGCCATGCCGCCGTGTCCTGTGAAGGCTTGCACATGTCGGGGTGTCAGTTTTGTTTTCCTCACTGTGCGGTACGCTTCGGCCGCATCTGGGAAGAAAATTTTCGTGACTGACCCTGTGCTGGAGGAAGTGTAACGGTCTTGCCATACACGTACTGTTTCCTCTCTGATCCTTTTCTTCACGTAGGACACTGGGACTTCACCGTAGTCTGGGCTACACGTTGACTCTAAGGCCGCTTTTTTCGCAAGTTCGTCTGCTCTCTCATTTCCGGTAGTTCCCGCATGCGCTCTGAGCCAGAACAGCCGTACTTCTCTTCCCTCCGATCTGATTTTCTTGATGCTTTCCTTGATCTCACTGGTTAGTGGATGGGTGGTTTTAGGGTTCCCCAGTAGCTCGAGCGAAGATCGTGAGTCGCTGAGAATGTTGACTAGCTTTTTGTTGCTGTCCTTTACCAGGTCAACCGCCCTATGGAGTGCATACAGTTCGGATTGAAACACAGTACACGCTGAATGTAGACTGAAGGTTGAGTAGTTGTGCTCCTGTCCTTCTTCCCACCACGTGAGAGCTGCTCCGACTTTGCCCTCTATTTTGCTACCATCCGTGTAGATTTGTGGTCCGGTTATTTTGTGGGATTCTAGAGTTTCGGGGCTCATGTTTTCCAGGAGTTCATACTCTGTTGTTATGAGTTGGGAAGGGTGTGGTTGGCTTGCAACACTCAGCTTTTGCTCCAGTCGTCTGCCCGGTGGAATGTAGTCTGTGGAGATGCCTTTCTTGAGAGAGTATAGACTGGCTGCTTCTTTTATTCTTAGATCTAATGGGAGAAGGCCTGAGAGGATTAGCGCTGACGTGAGGGAGACCGTGCGGTATGCCTTGCAGATCTTTTGTGCAAAGCCTCGTTGCAGTGAATCCAGCTGATCTCGGATCATTTGGAACTCTGTCGCATGAGACCACGCACTAGCGGCATACATGATGATCGGCTCGATGACCGCGACGTATATGGTGCGGGTTATCTCGCTGTTCAGTCCCCACGTCACCTTGGCCGCACAGGCTAGTTGTTTGTAAATGTCCGCCGCTTTTTTGCAGTTTGCGATTACATGCGTTTTGAAGGTGAGATTTCGATCAATGATCAGACCTAGAAGTTTCATCTCTGTTACGAGATTGAGCCTACTTCCCGACATGGTGAGCTGTGGTGAATCGTACTTAAGCTTTTTGGTTAACACCATGGCACTGGTTTTATGTGCCGCAAAGTTTAGCTTGTTTTGTACTCCCCATTCTACCACTGTGTCGAGTGTCGAGTTGGCTGTCTCTTCTATCCAGCTAATCGTATGACCGGTGAACACCAGCACCACATCATCTGCAAACGCTTGACAGTATGCTCCTTCATCCTCCAGTTTGTGTAGCAGTGGGTCTAGGATGGTATTCCAGAAGGTCGGTCCTCCGATTGAACCTTGAACACAGCCCTTCGTGGTTTCCCTTTGACTTGTTGCTCTGGCATAGTTGACTATGATCTGGCGGTCTTGAAGGTATGAGCATACCATTGCGTAGAGGTTTTTGGGACATTTTCTCTCCACTAGTTGTTGTTTGAGCGCCGGCCACCATGCGTTATCGAAAGCGCCCTCTATGTCTAACGAGATCATCAACACTATCTTTTTGTCTTCTAGGTTGGATTTCACGTGTTTTATGAGGTCATAGAGAGCGTCCTCGGTGCTACGCTGTGGCGTGAAGCCGTATTGTCTTTTGCTGAGAGTGGGTTGGATGTGCCATTGAAGTCTGCACACTTTGAGTTTTTCGACGATTTTTCCAAGAATAGACAATAATCCTATCGGTCTGTAGGATTTGGGTTGAGTGTAGTCTTCTTTACCCGGTTTCCTAAGGATAATAACGTGGGCTACCTTCCACGGTTTAGGGAAGTATGACAAGTGCAAACATTTGTTCGCAAGCTTCATAAAGACCCCTAACTCGCTTCGGATAGCCACTGTGCATATGTCGGCTGTAAGTCCGTCTGGTCCCGGTGCCTTTTTTGGATTTAGTGCTTTCAGCACCATTTCCAGTTCGGCTTCCGTGAATGGCGGATCGTCTTCCGATAGCTCTTGTATTTCCTCAGTGTTTTTGTCTATTTGGTTTCGAAGGTAAGTATGATAGGTGTTGTCGGTCGCTATAGTGTCGTCGGGATAGAAGGTGCTGGCCAGAAGTTCTGATGACTTCTCTGGGCTCAGGGTTTCCCCTTGCGAGTTCCGGAGAAGCATGTCTTCCTGCCTTCTTGCAGTTTTCCTTATGACCCTGTATATTCCGTCCCACATACTTTCCCTTTCCTGCGTCGAGCAGAACTCTTTCCAGCTCTCAGTTTGGGCTTCGCTCGCTTTGGCTGCGTATTTTTGTTTTGCTGCAACGTAGTCCTCGATTACTGCCGGTCTTCTGTGTGGGGCCGCGTTTCGTACTCTTCGTTTTTTGCGTAAGACTTCCTTCTTGAGCTGGTCAAGAGCTTGTGACCACCAGGGTGGTTTAGCATTCATTTTGCGATTTCCAATTTTCGGGATGGCTTTGTCGCTGGCATCCTGCATGGCGCTTGTGTATGCCTCCACCATGGCGTCCAGTTCATTGGGAGTGCTTATTGCATCGATAGTCTCCGGTGTGATGTCTCTTTCGACGAGAAAGTTTCTGAAATGTGAAGCGAAATCTGGCCAGTTTGCCTTCTTAGTGTTGTACCTTCGAGTCGTAGTAGGTTTTAGCGACTCTAGTTTACCATCGAGTCGTAAGGCAAAAGTGATGGCATTGTGGTCTGATGTTATGAGACTTCGGTCCACCTTCCAGTTCTCCACTTTCCCTAGCAGAGATTGACTACACGCAGTGACGTCGACTATGCTCGTGCACAGCCTCTCACCCCTGTGGACTTCGAATGTAGGGGTATCCCCGACATTGAGAACGTGGAAATCCATTTGGTTAAGAAAGGCGTTGTACGCTGCACCCCTCTGGTCTTCAGAGCTGCTGCCCCACCAGTGACTCCACGCATTTACATCCCCCCCTACCAAGATGTTGTTTGTTGATATTTTATTGCACGCTGCTTGCGTTCTGCCGAGATATGGCTCAATGTCTTGGTCTCCCTCAAAGTATACCGATAGCACTCCGATTTTTAGGGTCCCCGCTACCAAAACCACTGCAGCTTCTGTTTCGGTCACCATCTGCGGGTCGTGAATTACCTGCAGTTGGTCCCCGAATACGATGATTGCCGCTTTAACTGGTTTTACACGGTTTAGGGTGCACTGGATGATTTGCGTGCCAGGATAGTGACTCATACTGCCGCTTCGACCCACGTAGGGTTCTTGTACGAGTGCAATTGAGATACCTTTTCCCTTTGCGACTTGGATCAGTTCTTCCGTCGCCAGTTTGGAGCGCTGCAGGTTTGCTTGGATGATCTGCAACCTGCTTCCGGGACTGGTACTTTGAGGGGATGAGCTTGAAGAGATTGGGTCGCCCTTAGCAGTAGCTTATTCGGGACCGCGCTATAGCGTCCCACTTTTGCCTCTCTGGACAATCCATACTGTAGGCAGGATGTGCCTGGGATGTGGAGGTGTTTTGGGCTCTAATGCAGTTTTTGCAGCTGGGGGCGGTGCCCTCTTGCCTGCGATGGCATTTCTCCCAGGAGTGCGCTCCTCCACAGTAGCTGCAGAGGTCCGCATCCTCCCGACAGACCGCTTTTGTATGCCCATATCCCAGGCATCTGGCGCATTGCACCAAGGGGGATTGGTCTTCAACCGGTCTCCTTTGAATCCCAATATAGACCATCCCTGCCTCTATGAATCTCTTGTACAGGACTGGAGACAACTCTAGCACGGGGTGACACTCCAACGCGTTTCTCGCTTTTTTCCGGTACCGCACTCGGATTAGATCGTCTTTCTTCTCTATGCCCTCAAAGATTTCTTTGTTTTTGGCTTTGAGATGTTCTATGATCTGCTCGTCTTTGTGGTAGGCGAGAACGTCTTTTATCTTGATGAGGGGGTTCGTTGTTCTTGCTACTTCAACCTTTAGTCCCTTATTTGCGCCCACTTGATGTTTCACTAGGGCCAGGTCCTCCTTTGTACCGCAGCTCAGTACGACTTTTTGGTTCCTTGCCTTCCGAACCCTGTCCACTCTAGCTCCGGTTTG
Source organism: Eulithis prunata (assembly GCA_918843925.1). Lineage (NCBI taxonomy): Eukaryota > Metazoa > Arthropoda > Insecta > Lepidoptera > Geometridae > Eulithis > Eulithis prunata. Next base: position 12,402,390 of record OU974006.1, read on the forward strand.
TTGGTTGTCCAGAGCCTGCCTGATCGTCTCAATAATGTGTTCCCCGGTCTTATTGGGATCGGCTGAAGAGACAATCAGGGTGTGGTTCGGTCGAGGGGTTGGGATTGCTGCAGCAATCTGAGCGTATGTTTGGGTCTTTGGCTTCCGCGCCTTAACTTCATCCACCTGGGTAAGCTCGGCTTCAAGGCTGCGCACTGGTGGTGGTGTACGCTGCCTTTGCTCGCGCATCGTCCTTAGTTCCGACGATACCGCTTCTAGCCTTTCGGTGATGGGTTGGAGGTGCTCAGCCAATTCCGTAGTCTGCGCTACATTGGGAGTGTTGATGGAGGTCGTGTCATTTAGTTTGTTGTGGATCTCATCTCTGAGGTCCGTCACGATTTTCTTCAGTTCCGCCACCTCTTGCTCCAGGCGGTGTGTGTGGCCATCGGTGCTGGTCGAGGCGGCCGGACGAGACTCCAGGAGCTCCACTACTCTTGCGCTGGTCGTCTGCGCTTGCGATGAGTTTTCAGACAACTGAGTCGTATCCCTTCTGAGAGCGTCTAGCTGTCGCGATATGTTTTCCATGCAACATGTCAGCCTTTTTTGTTCTGCGAGGAGAACACTTCCGGCTTCGTTGGGTCTGTCGCTTGTGACTAAACTTGCGCTCTCGGTCAACTCTTTTGTCGTCTTTTCTAGCCTGGCCATTGCCTGGCTCATCTCTGCTATCTGAGAGTGGGGTTTCCTTGTCTCGTAACTTAGCCAGTCCCTGATGGATTTGGACTCTTTCATAGTGCTTTCGATGTCTAAACTGGCTGCATGTACTTTTGCGGTCAGGTCCTTCTTCATTTCCGCGAGTTGCTTGTTGTGGGCACGCTCTACTCTGACGAGTTCTTGAGCGTGCCTTGTTCTCTCTTTCTCCAGGTTAAATTTGTGTCTAGACCTGGAGTCGGAAATCGCCAGCACCGTTTCGTACATCGTCTGCAGACTTTCCAGAGCAATCGTTTTGCACTCCTTCTTCATGTTCCCAGCCTGCTCGAGAGCCTCTTTCCCGTTCTGAAGCATTTCGTTTGCTAACTTGTTTGCCATATCCATCTCGACGCCTGCCCTACGCTTTGAGGACGTGAGTATAAAGCTCTGTCTGCCTTTCACTGATGGCGTCTCCGGGGCTGCCAACTCAGGGAACGAAGACGCAGATTCGTCATCAGAGTCAATGGGCCTAGGGGGAATCTCAGTCTGTGCCCAAGCTGCCACCCTTTCCTCTACAGACCCCGATGCCTCCAGCTTCTGCGACGTCACTTCCCGCGGTGAATCGGCAAGACGCGCTCTGTCTGAGGCAGCTCCCTTGGACGAGTTCTCGGATAGGTCGGCATCCGAGTCGGTGGGTCTCATCAAGGCCGTCTCAGCTTTCTCTGGCGCTTCCGATTTTGGTTCATCGGTTGCCTTGCGTGAGATGGCCTTGGTGAGGACCTTTTCCCTAAGCGATCGTGTTGTTCGCTGTGACGTCGTTGAGCGAGCCACCGTAGTCCTCTCGGTGGGCAGTGCAGTCTCGGTAACTACTTTTTTGACGGTTTTGGATGTGGTCGACATTGTGAATTAAACTAGTTTTTTTCCTAGACACAAAATGCACGTTCTAATTTCGAATCTTAACTACCTAATGCAATTAATAACTAACAATAAGATAAGTATGGAAATAATAAAATAAAAATAAAATTTAAAAGTTAAGTTGCAATAATAGTTAGGTATAGTAAACCTTAATATGCTTTCTTCTGGATCTCCCGTAGGTGTTGTCCGCTTGCTGCGACGGGGTATGCTGATGATTTGAGTACTCTTGATGTTCTTTCTTGGGTATGGTTTGAAATTATTTCTTGATGGTGTTGGTGTTGCGACTTTTCCAGGTTCTATCAGAGCCAATTTGTTCCTTGTCTTCTCCCGATCAGAATGAACCCAAACAGTAGGGGTCTATCTCTTCTGGGTCCGGAGATATGGCAAGAGGGGTTGGGTACTACTAAGGGGCGTGCTGAGGGGGGGGTGGGGTGAATTCTGGCACAGCCAAAAAATTCCTTTCCTTTTCCCGATTCGAATGACCCGAAACAGTAGGGGTCTATCTCTATGGGTTCCGGAGATGTGGCAGAGAGGGGGTGAAGTACCTCCGAGAGGAGGGGGGGGGGGGGGTGAAAGTGTCACAAGGATACTTTCTCAGTTTGAAGGAAGAGATGCCGGGGGGGGGGGGGTGAGGGGCTAAGTGATAAGGTGCCACGAAAGGGGGCTTCTGTTCCCGATTAAACGAGTCCAAACTCGGTGGTTCTAGGATAAGGGGTCCAGGAGATCCCTAGTGGTGCCTTTTGTCTCCGTGATGATGGATTTCTTCAGCTCGGCGCAGTCCTCGAGCCGGTGGAGGTGTCGTCAGGCGCGGCAGTCACGTCCGATGTACGTGCGAGTATGTCACGCGTCGCACCACGGCCGGCACGTTTGACCTACTTTAGCTAATTCACCACGGATTTGAAGGAGCTGGAACTAGAACTTCGGCAGCTAATAACTTTGGTTCCTGATGTCGGATCGTCTTGGAACTTTTGCTGTAATGTTCGTCTTGGCACCAGCTACGTGTTGGTGTAAGTAGCATACGAGTGATGCTTACCGCTGCTGAGTTATTTCTTGGGGAATTTGTGAGGGCTGTGGCTCAGGGATGCGTCGTCGAATGTTGTTGAAAACGCGAATCCTGACGAATTGGAGTATATTGGAGCACTTAACAACACTTTCACTGTTCTAATTAAATTGTAAATAATTTTTAACTAATTTTATCGCGGAGCGACGTGTTGATAATGGCGATACAGAGTGAGTACTGGGTTAGGTTAGGTTAGGTTAGGTTAGGTTAGGTTAGGTTAGGTTCCACGGACCTGCTGGGGTGTCCCAGTGGGCGGAGAGGTGAACTCCGACGTGGCGCGTCCCCGGGTTGCGGATAGGGGGTCCTGGCGTGCTGATAAGTCCCTAGGGGCTTATTGGCATGCTGGCGCGGACAAAACACTGGGGGGGAACTGGGTTTTGGCTCCAGGATTTGGAGCCAGGCAGAGGAAAGGAGTTCCTACTCTGCCTGAGGAGGAGAGCCGCGGAGTAGGCGGCGGTGGGCGCGCACATCCCAATGATCCTCAAGGCTATACCGCAGGTATACCCATACGGAAAGGCTTGAGGGGAGGGATTAGTGCAGCGCATTTTGTGGAGTACGGGCTTAGAGCTCGTGTGGAGGTTTTGGCGGACTGGGAGGTACGGTTTTACCGCATCGCTCAGGGTCGCCGGGGAGTTACGCCACTCTCCAACCGGGTCCACCCTTCGACTTCAACGACCTTCTTCTGGGCGTTAAGAAGGTACGTCGTTGTTGGGTGGATCCGACGGTGGCTTGCCTTAATTGGCCGGCCTGAGTAAGGAAAACTCGATACAAAACCCGTGAGAAAACACGTAAAAACCTGCGAATACCTGGGGACCTTCGCAGTATGTACCCTTCTCCGGTGTAAAGGGGCTCTACCCGGGGTGACCATTTTCCCTTATAATCGTGGGACTTAATATGGAACTTGAAACAACAAAAACCAAAAGAGGAAGAGGAGGCTGTAAAAATCAGCGTAAAGAGGAAGGTAGTGGCGCTTCTGCGCTGGCGATCGCCGAGAAGGCGTACGATGAGGAGAGCTCAGTTATGAGTTCGTGTAGTGTGACGTTGGAACCTCTTCCCTTGGAAGTGGTGGAGCGTCTGTCGGCGTCAGACACTGACCAAAGTTTGGAGATGGTCGCATCTGATGCTTCGCCGGCTCGATTTTGGCGGAAGAGGCCAGGCCCGTCGGGCCCTGAGGACTCAGAGACGGAGTCGGATGTCACTGTGACTGGTGATAGTACCTCGTTACCTAAGATAAAGAGGTCGGTGACGGGAAGAGGTAGAGGCCGGCCGTCCACCTCTGGGAAGTTCGTTGGGCTGGCCAAAGCCAGGGAGGCTTTGAAGGTCGCTAGACGAGAGGAGTTTCTTCTTGATGCGACGGATGAGGTGACGCAAAAAATAGAGAAGACGCGGAACACGAGAGTGACGCGCCCGTCCTGCATGCCTGAACTTTTGGCGGGTAAGATTGATGACCAGCTGGCGTCATCTCTTAACAAACAAGTGCTGGATTGCGTGGACATCATCAAAACGGTGTCACGCAAGTCCAGTCACCTGAGTGGACCATTTCAGAGGTCACTCAATGAGGCGACTCAATTTATTGTTGAGGCCGTGGACGTGCTCCGTAAGCGCTCCATCTCCGAAGAGACAGCCAAGCTGCAGGCTGACAACACGCGCCTGCAGACAGAGCTTGCAGCTCTCCGCAGGGAATTCGCGGAACTAAGAGCAGAGCTGCGGCAGTCCCAACCAGTGACTGAACCTGTGGAGAGAGTGCAGCAGTTGGATGTGCAGGAACTGTCTCGCAACATCATGATCCAAGTCGGGACTATGATGAATGCCCGGTTTGAGGTGATTGAGGAGCGGCTTCCCCCGGAAGCTCGTCTGCGGCCTCCACTGGCTGCGGACAGGAACCGGAGAGCAGATGCTGGATCCACAGCACCTGAGAGTGGTCCTAGGCCTGACAGTGGACCCATACCGAAGGCATCCACATCTAGTGGAAGCTCGGCTGGGTCTGTGCCTAAGCCCCGCAAGGGGAGAAGAGGAAAGGGGAACCTGGCAGCTGAAGAGGCAGACTTGGCACGAGAACAAAGTTCGATGCCCTCTACAGCGCTCCCAAAGGCCACAGCGCCCCCAAAAAGCGAAGCGTGGACCACGGTAGTTGGGAAAAGCTCTAGAACGGCACCAAAGCGGACGGTCAAACAGGGAGCTAGCGCTCCGGCACCAAGTGCCCCTGTGCAGAAAAACGCAGCGCCGCGGAAAGTGAAACTCCGCTCCCCGCGGTCAGCGGCAATAACACTGACCCTGCAGGCTGGTGCAGTGGAAAAGGGTGCCACCTACGAAACCCTACTCAGAGAGGCCAGACAGCGTATAGATATCAAGAGCCTAGGCATTGATGATCTACGCATTAGGTCAACGGCAACTGGCGCTCGGCTCCTGGAAGTTTCCGGTGAGGGGGGCACTGAAAAAGCCGACTCACTGGCAGGAAAGCTCAGAGAGGTCCTGAGCCCTGAATCGGTGCGAGTGCAGCGGCCGGTAAAACGTGCTGATATACGGGTTGCTCAGCTAGACGACTCTGTGACGGTGGAGGAAGTAACAGCTGCCGTTGCTGAGCAAGGAGGCTGCGACGTTGAGGCGGTTAAAGCCGGTACGATATCCGCAAGTGGCTCGATACTGCTGAGTTGCCCTGTGGCGGTTGTAAATAAGCTTGTCCAAGCTGGCCGGGTTAAAGTAGGCTGGATTAAAGCGAAGGTGTCGTTGCTTGACCCTAAGCCGATGAGGTGCTTTCGATGCCTTGAGTCCGGCCACGTCGGCAGCAAATGCACGGCTGAGGGAAGCGTAGATGGACTTTGCTTCCGCTGCGGCAAACCGGGTCATAGGGCTCGGAATTGTGAAGAGGAGCCACACTGCACAGTGTGTGCGGCAGCTGGCAAGCCTGCGTCGCATCAAGTAGGCGGGAAAGGATGTCCTGATGCCAAGGGGTCCAAAAGGAGCCGTAGAGGCCGGGGGAAGGGGGGGAAAGCCAAGGGGGCCTCTAAGGCCTCACAGTCGTCCCAGCGCACCACTACAGGTGCGGAAGAGGATCTGATGGACACCGTTATTTAGATGGCTATCCCATTTATGCAGGCGAATATCATGCACTGTGCCAGGGCTCAGGACCTGTTGGTCCAGAGCATGGCACAGTGCATGATTAAAGTAGCGGTAGTCGCCGAGCCGTATGTGATTCCCCCCCGGGACGACTGGGTGGGTGATCACGACGGACTGGTGGCCATCATAGCCCCGTCTGCTGCTGACTCCCCTCCTTTTGATAGAGTAGCAAAGGGTAGGGGAAGCGTGCTGGCCGTCATGGGCGGAATCGCGGTCATAGGAGTCTACTTCTCACCGAATAGGAGCCTCGCCGAATTCGAACAAATGCTCGTGGATGTCGGGGCTTTGGTTAGGCAGGTATCCTCCTACCCTGTGCTCGTTGCTGGTGATTTCAACGCCAAGTCAACGGCGTGGGGATCCCCAGCAACAGACGTACGGGGAGAAGTGCTGGAAGAGTGGGCGGTATCCCTGGGTTTAGCGATACTCAATCGAGGATCCGAAAATACGTGCGTGCGACGGAATGGAGGCTCAATCGTGGACCTCACATTTGCGTCCCCAAACTTGGCCAACCGCGTCCAAGATTGGAGAGTGGAGGTGGACGTAGAAACGCTGTCGGACCACAGATACATCCGCTACAGTGTCGCAGCGCCTTCTACTCAAAGAAGAGAAACTCGCTCTCCTATTAGGGGTGGCCCGCGATGGGTGTTGGGACGACTCGAGCGGGAGCTTGCGAAAGAGGCGGCTATAGTGGAGGCCTGGACAGCTGGCCCTGACGTGGTTGAAGAGGTGAACGAGAAGGCAGACTGGCTCGAAGCTGCTTTAACTCGCGTGTGCGATGCGTCGATGCCGAGAGCTAAATCGTTTCCTCCGCGGCGTCAAGTGCATTGGTGGCACTCACAGCTTCATGACTTACGTAGAGACTGCGTAGTCACGCGTCGCCGTTACGCTCGACAAAGGAGGAGAAGGGTCCGTAATGAGAGTGAAGAGGACAGCCTGTACGAGACTTACAGGTCCGCTTGTATAGCCTTGCAGGTGGGAATCGCACAGGCCAAGGAAAAAGCGTGGGAGGAGTGGTTGGCGACGCTGGACAGGGACCCGTGGGGAAGACCGTACCGTGTCATACGACAAAAACTCCGACCCTGGGCGCCCCCACTGACGAGTACTTTGCAACCGCAACTTCTAGAGCGGGTTGTAGACACTCTCTTTCCCCAACGGGGTGAGTGGGTGCCACCACCAATGGCTGCACCTGGGCCAGCAAGAGATAGCGAGGAGGATGGGGTCCCCCCGGTGACTGATGTGGAGATTGAAGCAGCTGTTCTGAAACTAAAGTTGAAGAACACTGCTCCTGGTCTAGATGGCGTGCCAGGACGCGCCCTGGTACTTGCGATGGGAGGAATCGGAGACTGTGTGAAGGCCCTGTTCACAACATGTCTGGAGCGAGGCCAGTTCCCGCAGGCGTGGAAGACTGGGAAACTCGTTCTCCTTCGAAAAGACGGACGCCCGGCTGATATGCCCTCCGCTTATCGACCTATTGTGCTGCTCGGCGAGGTGAGCAAGCTTTTCGAGCGAGTGCTCGCTACTCGCCTCGTTGAGTGCATGGAGCCGGGTTTACACGAAGCGCAGTATGGTTTCCGCCGGGGCAGGTCAACCCTGGGTGCCATCGCACGAGTACGGGACCTTGCTGAAGAAGCGGTCTCTCAGGGCGGAGTAATGTGGGCAGTGTCTTTGGACATCTCCAACGCTTTCAATACTCTGCCCTGGGAAACGGTGAAGGCAGCACTGAAGTACCACAGTGTGCCGCGTTACCTACAGGCGGTTGTGGCTGATTACTTCACCGGTAGGGCGGTCGAGTATCCGACGAGGGATGGTTGGGGGAGGAAGCAAATGTCGTGCGGTGTCCCACAGGGTTCGGTCCTTGGACCTCTCCTGTGGAACATCGGGTACGACTGGGTGCTGCGTGGTGTCACCCTGCCCGGAATAGGCGTGACGTGCTACGCCGACGACACGCTAGTGTCGGCTTGTGGCAATAGCCATAGAGAAGCGGCCCGACTTGCTACCGCGGGTGTCGCCCAAATGATATGCCGGATTAGGGCTCTGGGGCTTGAAGTGGCCCTTAATAAATCAGAGGCCCTAGTATTTCATGGGCCTAGGAATGCGCCACCGCCTGGAGCGGCGATAATAGTGGGCGGAACTTCCATCACCGTTGGATCGACGATGAAGTATCTTGGAATTGTTCTCGACGGTAGATGGAAGTTTGATGAGCACTTCAAGCGATTGGCTCCTAAGCTGATGGCTGAAGCTAGAGCTCTAGCGAGGATTCTTCCGAATCTGGGAGGTCCGGGAGGAGCAGCTCGTCGACTCTATGTCGGTGTGGTGCGCTCCATGGCGCTCTATGGAGCGCCCATATGGGCAGACGCTTTGAGCGCCCGCAACGTGCCACTGCTGCAACGTCCGCAGCGAGCCATGGCGCTCAGGGCCGCTCGAGCTTACCGTACGGTATCTCATGCCGGAGCGTGTCTACTCGCTGGCATCCCGCCGTGGGACCTTGATGCGAAAAACCTGGCGGAACGCTACTGGCAAGGTGTAGCGATACAAGAGGAAGGCCTGCAGCTTCACCCACGGGAAGTCGTGCAGTGGAATAACGAGGCCCGCGACCAACTTTTCCAGAAATGGAAAGAGCGGCTAGAAATCCCGGGAACTAGTCGGGAGTTAGTTGAGGCAGTTCGGCCTATTCTTAGAGAGTGGGTCGAGCGCAAGCATGGCGTACTCACGTATCACCTGACGCAGATGTTAACTGGCCACGGGTGTTTCGGTGAGTACCTGTGTCATGTGGTGGGTCGAGAGCCGACGGCGGAATGCCATCACTGCAGAAGAGGAGTTGCAGACACGGCACAGCATACGCGAGAAGAGTGCGAAGCTTGGGCAGAGCCTCGCGCTGCCGTGTCTGCTATTATTGGACAGGACTTGTCTCTGTCAGCTTTGGTCAAAGCCATGGTTGAAAGCGAAGAGTCGTGGAATGCGGTCAAGACCTTTTGCGAGACCATCATGCCGCAAAAGGAAGCGGCGGAACGGGAGCGTGAGCAAGACCCGAACTCGCTGCCGATTCGTCGCCGGAGGCACGGACGGCGACGTCGGGCCTTTTTGGCTCAGATGCCGTCCTAGTAAAGACCCGCAGGTGACAGATCGGGGGACCTGTTGCCTGCATCAAGGGTTAGGAGCGGGAAGGTGCTCGTGTGTTCAGGGCACCTTCACCGATTGAGTAGTAGGGCTCATAGCCCTCCTCGAGTTGGGTCCGAAAGGACAAGTGCTGACGTGGCCGCGGTAAGCTAACCGAACCCGTAGCCTCGTTCAGTAAGCACATGAGAGGAACACCCCAGGTTTTTAGTGGGTACACTGCCTTTGTCAAGGCGGGACTCCCACATAACCACCGGTCCCCCCCGACCGTGTGGTACCTATCAAAGGTTTTCCTGGGTAAAAAAAAAAAAAAAAAAAAAAAAAAAAAAAAAAAAAAAAAAGGTTAGGTTAGGTTAGGTTAGGTTCCACGGACCTGCTGGGGTGTCCCAGTGGGCGGAGAGGTGAACTCCGACGTGGCGCGTCCCCGGGTTGCGGATAGGGGGTCCTGGCGTGCTGATAAGTCCCTAGGGGCTTATTGGCATGCTGGCGCGGACAAAACACTGGGGGGGAACTGGGTTTTGGCTCCAGGATTTGGAGCCAGGCAGAGGAAAGGAGTTCCTACTCTGCCTGAGGAGGAGGGCCGCGGAGTAGGCGGCGGTGGGCGCGCACATCCCAATGATCCTCAAGGCTATACCGCAGGTATACCCATACGGAAAGGCTTGAGGGGAGGGATTAGTGCAGCGCATTTTGTGGAGTACGGGCTTCAGAGCTCGTTTGGAGGTTTTGGCGGACTGGGAGGTACGGTTTTACCGCATCGCTCAGGGTCGCCGGGGAGTTACGCCACTCTCCAACCGGGTCCACCCTTCGACTTCAACGACCTTCTTCTGGGCGTTAAGAAGGTACGTCGTTGTTGGGTGGATCCGACGGTGGCTTGCCTTAATTGGCCGGCCTGAGTAAGGAAAACTCGATACAAAACCCGTGAGAAAACACGTAAAACCCTGCGGATACCTGGGGACCTCCGCAGTATGTACCCTTCCCCGGTGTAAGGGGCTCTACCCGGGGTGACCATTTTCCCCAATAATCGTGGGACTAACTATGGAAATTGAAATCAAAACTAAAAGAAGAGGAGGCTGTAAAAATCAGCGTAAAGAGGAATGTGGTGGCGCTTCTGCGCCGGCGATCGCCGAGAAGGCGTACTGTGAGGAGACTGATCGCGATTCTTGCGACGATAGTCAATCGATTGTAAGTGTACAGTCGGATAACTCAATTATGAGTTCGTGTAGTGTGGCGTTGGAACCCCTTCCGTCTAAGTTCTGGATGAAGGATCCAATCGGTTCTAAGCGACCGCATGATGAGGACGACCAAGGATCTGAGACTGCTTCGAGCGATGAGGCACTCCCAGTTAAAAAGTCAGTGCGGAAAGGACGAGGAAGAGGTCGCCCGCCGACTTCAGGAAAGTACGTTGGGCTTGCTAAAGCACAAGCGGAGCTTGACGCACTTAGACGAGAGGAAGCTCGAGAAGATGCTCAGCGAAAAGCAGAAGAAGAGGTAGCTGCACGGGTGCTTAGGCACAAAGCCAATTGTACAGTGGCTCCTCCAGCAATTGAAGAGGACAATGGGCTGGCTTCCGACCTTGTTAAGCAGGTCGTCGAAGCATCGGAGGTAATTTTAACGGTTGCTACGAAGTCAGGCAACCTTAAAGGAACCTTCACCAGGGCCCTAAAAGATTCGGCGGCATCTATAAAAGCAGCAGTCAATGCGCTGTATGCTAGTACTGTTTCGGAGGAGACTGCAAAACTTCAGGCAGAAAACGCTCGCATGCGGAAGGAGCTAGCAGAGCTCCGCAAAGAGTTGGGTGAGCTCAGAGGTATGCTCTCCCGTACTCAAGAGCGTATGGAAGACGAGCTACCATCAGTTAATGATGCTGAAGCAAGAGGGAATCAGTCGGCTACGAAACCTGCAGGAGGCAGCAATCTATCCGACGATCTGGCGCGCTCGATCATGCAGCAGGTGGGCAGCATGATAAATGCTCGTTTTGAAGGAGTAGAGGATAGATTGCTTCCTGAGAAGCGAATTCGTCCTCCTTTAGCAGCGGATAAGCGCAAAGAGGCTGCTTCTAAGCAAGCAAACGTGCCTAAGGCTGAGCAACAAGCTTCTCAGCCCCCTAAGAGCACGAAAAAGGCGAAAGCAAAAGCCAACAAAGGACTGCCTACAGAGGTACCAGTGGCTTCTCCGAGCCAGCCTCGAGATCTGCCTCCTGCACCCGAGGTTTTAGATGAGGGTTGGTCAACTGTGACCAAAAAAGGCAGAAAAGCCAAAGCAGTGCCTAAACCAACGGGTACAACGGCAAGTGCAGGAGCGCCTAAGCCTCCGGCCCGTCCGCCCAAGGTGAAGTTGCGCCCTCCTCGGACTGCAGCAGTAGTTATAACATTGCAGCCGGGAGCCGAGGAGAAGGGTGTAACATACGCCACAGTGATGAAGGAGGCCAAGGCTAAGGTAAACCTTGAAAGCTGCGGTATCGCCAGCTTACGGTTCCGCAAAGCTGCTACTGGGGCTCACATACTAGAGGTAGCTGGAGATAACAGCAATGAAAAAGCTGACTCCTTAGCTGAAAAAATAAGAGTGGTCCTGGATGAGGGATTGGCCAGAGTGTCAAGACCCGTGAAGTGTGCCGAATTTCGAGTTTCAGGATTTGACGACTCGATATCTCGCGAAGCCATAGCTGCTGCCGTCGCAGAGCGAGGAGATTGTAAAATAGAGACAGTTAAAGTGGGTGAAATAAAGCTCACTTATCAGGGCACCGGAGCTACGCTGGTCAGTTGTCCGGTGGCCGCTGCTAAGAAGGTCGGAGATGGAGGTCGTCTCTTAGTTGGGTGGATGTCTACCCGAGTGGAAATGGTGCAGCCTAGACCATTGCGGTGCTATCGATGCTTCCAGAATGGGCATGTTCGTGTTCAATGCACCGCAGAAATAGACCGCAGTGATGAATGCTACCGGTGTGGCCAGGCTGGTCACAAGTCGTCCGCGTGTTCTGCCACGCCTAAGTGCTCGATCTGTGCAGCGGCTAATAAGCCATCAGCACATAGATTAGGCAGTAAGGTATGCGCCGCTCCTAAGGGAAAGAAAAGAAGGGCTTCAGGGCCTAAAAACTCGTCGGCAACGACGCCGCCGGCAGCTGCTAGCTGCCCCCCGTCCCAATCGGGGGCTCAGAGGGAGCATATGGAGACCAGTTAGTTATGGCTCTACACTTCTTGCAGGCGAATCTCAACCACTCCGCCAGGGCCCAGGATCTTATGATCCAGACCATGGCGGAGTGGTTGATTAATATAGCAGCGGTTTCCGAGCCCTACTTCATCCCCCCCAGAGTTAACTGGACTGGCGATGATGAAGGGCTCGTGGCAATAATATGCCAAGGTGTTGCCTTCGACAAGGTCATAAAGAGCCGAGGATGTGTCGCGGCTCTTGTAGGCGGTGTCATGGTGGTGGCTACGTATTTCTCGCCTAACAGAGTCCTCGCTGAGTTCGAGAGTTTTCTGGTTGATGTGGGAGCTCTTGTTGGGCAGAGTCACCCTCATCCAGTGATTGTACTTGGAGACTTTAATGCCAAGTCGGTCACTTGGGGGTGTCCCGTCACCGACGCACGAGGCGAAGTGCTAGAGGAGTGGGCATTGGCTACTGGGCTACTGCTTCTGAATCAGGGTTCAGTCAATACCTGCGTGCGTCAACACGGAGGATCCATTGTGGATGTGACGTTCGCAAGCCCGAACCTATCACGGCGTACACAAGGTTGGGAGGTCATGGCAGAGGCAGAGACACTATCGGACCACCGTTACATTCGGTTCCAAGTAACGCCTCTGCCACCGTCACCTAGCAGAGCTGGCCAACATAACGCTGGCCGAGATAGCCCGCGATGGGCACTGAGAAACCTCGATCGGGATGCATTGGAGGTAGCCGCCATTGTGCAGGCTTGGATTCCCACGCCTGAGTCACCAGAGGAAATAGAGATTCAGGAAGAAGCCACTTGGTTTAGAGAGGCTATGACGCACATTTGCGATGCGTCAATGCCTAGAGTTGGACTCAAGCCCTCTAAACGCCAAGTGCATTGGTGGTCAGCAGAATTGGCAGAGCTAAGGGTGGATTGCGTTGCTGCAAGGCGGCAGTACACGAGATACCGTAGAAGGCGACTCCGTAATGAGGAACAAGAGGAACTTCTATATAACACGTATAGGGAACGTAAATCTGCGCTGAAACTTGCCATAGCCCAAGCTAAAGACGCAGCTCGAGATGACCTTTTAGAAAGCCTCAATCGTGATCCATGGGGGCGACCTTACAAAACGGTTAGGAACAAACTTCGCCCTTGGGTGCAACCGCTGACTCAGACCCTTGAGCCTACGTTTGTAGAGACTGTGGTAACAGCTTTGTTTCCAACCAGAGACGAACATGCTCCACCGACTATGGCACCGCCTCTTGAGGAAGTGGCGATGGACGATGAAGTACCGGAGGTGAACGAAGTTGAGATGCGGGAGGCAGTTCGACGCCTCAGCGCGAAGAACACGGCCCCAGGTCCGGATGGAATACCGGGTAGGGCCTGGGTGCTAGCCCTAAACTCTCTTACTCCTCGCCTTCTGGGCCTCTATAGTGCATGTTTAATGCAGAGCCGTTTCCCGGTGCAATGGAAGACGGGTAGGCTTGTCCTTCTAAGAAAGGATGGGCGTCCAGCCGACTCTCCGTCGGCTTATCGCCCAATTGTTCTTTTAGACGAGGTGGGCAAACTGTTGGAGCGCATAATTGCCACTCGCCTTACTGGTCATTTGAACTGTGTTGGTCCTGATCTGGACAACAACCAGTTCGGTTTTAGAAGGGGCCGTTCAACGGTTGGCGCAATACTACGAGTTAAAGCTGTTGCGGAGGAGGCAGTGTCTCGCGGTGAGGTGGTCTTGGCAGTGTCTCTTGACATTTCCAACGCCTTCAACACTTTGCCTTGGAGCTGCATTGGAGAGGCATTGAGGTACCATAAGGTCCCTCGGTACCTCTGCCAAACAATAGAGGACTATTTTAGCGAACGCTTTATATCCTACCAAGATAAGGCAGGATGGAGACAGCACCGGATGTCATGCGGAGTCCCACAGGGGTCGGTTCTTGGGCCGCTCCTGTGGAACGTGGGATATGACTGGGTTTTACGAGGAGCCACCCTCAGGGGTGTGAGTGTCACATGCTACGCTGACGACACTCTTGTCTTAGCAAGAGGCAAGACGCATAGGCAGGCCTTTATGCTTGCTACTGCCGGGGTTGCCCAGACAGTAGCCCGCATTAAGCGTCTTGGGCTTGAGGTAGCTCTAAACAAATGTGAAGCTGTGTGCTTCCACGGACCACGAAACAAGCCCCCAGCGGGATCTCACATTATTGTTGGTGGTGTCCGCATTGCTGTCGAGCCTACGATGAAATACCTGGGACTCGTCCTCGACAGCAGGTGGAATTTCAAGGCGCATTTTGAGAGGTTAGTGCCCAAACTTATGGGTACGGCAGCAGCCCTAGGGGGATTGTTGCCTAACATAAATGGAGCAGGAGTAGGATGCCGGAAGCTGTACATGGGTGTTGTACGCTCCATGGCTACGTACGGAGCCCCTGTGTGGGCCGACGCCATGAACAGGCAGAACGTCGCTCTGCTGCGAAAACCGCAAAGAGCGATGGCAATCAGGGTAATACGGGGATACCGCACCATCTCATTTGAGGCTGCGTGCGTACTGGCAGGCTCATTGCCGTGGGACCTTGACGCAAAGGGTCTTGCGTCAGTTTATTGCTGGCGAGAGGAAGAGATCGGGCAAGGCCAAAGGCCGGCGCTGCAAGAGGTGGAGCAAAAGCGAGTTCAAATTCACAGCCTCCTACTGCAAGAATGGCGTACACGACTAGCACAACCAACTGCTGGTCTTAGAACGATAGATGCGATTTGTCCTATCTTAGAGGCGTGGATCAGCAGAGAGCACGGATCCTTAAGCTTCCGTCTGACGCAGATCTTGACGGGGCACGGTTGCTTCTCGAAGTACCTACACCGAATCGGAAGGGAACCGAGTGCAGCGTGCCACCACTGTGTGAGCCAAGAAGACACGGCGCAACACACGCTAGAAGAATGCCCAGCCTGGGTGGTTCAGCGGCAAGAGCTCACTACATGCGTGGGCAACAATCTGTCTCTTCAAACCGTAGTCGAGACTATGGTTAGTAGCGAAGATGCATGGAGAGCTGTTATGGCATTCTGTGAGGGTGTCCTGTTGGAAAAGGAAGCTGCGGAAAGGGAAAGAGAGATCTCCACCGCAGACCCGATCCGCAGCAGGAGAGCGGGGCGTCGGAGGAGACAGCTCCATGTCATTCGACCCCCATAACAAAGGCTTAGGCGGCGGTACACGGGGGTGTCCGTCGCCCTACTATAAGCCCTGAGACGGTGCGCGCGGGTGTTCCGCGTGCCTCTCATTAGAGATGTGGTGCCAAGCACATAACGCTTGAACGCAAAGAGGAGGCCTAAACAGCCAGCGTCGCAAGGGCCATGGAAGATTGTGAAAGCGTACCCACAGCCCTAGCTTAATCAGACGCTCAGAAGAGGACCCCGTTGGGTTTTAGTCGGTAAGAGTCCGACATAACTCTCCTGTTGCCCCCGCGACAGAAGAGTATCCATGAGGATTTCCCAACGTAAAAAAAAAAAAAAAAAAAAAAAAAAAAAAAAAAAAAAAAAAAAAAAAAAAAAAAAAAAAGGTTAGGTTAGGTTAGGTTAGGTTAGGTTAGGTTAGGTTAGGTTAGGTTAGGTTAGGTTAGGTTAGGTTAGGTTAGGTTAGGTTAGGTTAGGTTAGGTTAGGTTAGGTTAGGTTAGGTTAGGTTAGGTTAGGTTAGGTTAGGTTAGGTTAGGTTAGGTTAGGTTAGGTTAGGTTAGGTTAGGTTAGGTTAGGTTAGGTTAGGTTAGGTTAGGTTAGGTTAGGTTAGGTTAGGTTAGGTTAGGTTAGGTTAGGTTAGGTTAGGTTAGGTTAGGTTAGGTTAGGTTAGGTTAGGTTAGGTTAGGTTAGGTTAGGTTAGGTTAGGTTAGGTTAGGTTAGGTTAGGTTAGGTTAGGTTAGGTTAGGTTAGGTTAGGTTAGGTTAGGTTAGGTTAGGTTAGGTTAGGTTAGGTTAGGTTAGGTTAGGTTAGGTTAGGTTAGGTTAGGTTAGGTTAGGTTAGGTTAGGTTAGGTTAGGTTAGGTTAGGTTAGGTTAGGTTAGGTTAGGTTAGGTTAGGTTAGGTTAGGTTAGGTTAGGTTAGGTTAGGTTAGGTTAGGTTAGGTTAGGTTAGGTTAGGTTAGGTTAGGTTAGGTTAGGTTAGGTTAGGATAGGTTAGGTTAGGTTAGGTTAGGTTAGGTTAGGTTAGGTTAGGTTAGGTTAGGTTAGGTTAGGTTAGGTTAGGTTAGGTTAGGTTAGGTTAGGTTAGGTTAGGTTAGGTTAGGTTAGGTTAGGTTAGGTTAGGTTAGGTTAGGTTAGGTTAGGTTAGGTTAGGTTAGGTTAGGTTAGGTTAGGTTAGGTTAGGTTAGGTTAGGTTAGGTTAGGTTAGGTTAGGTTAGGTTAGGTTAGGTTAGGTTAGGTTAGGTTAGGTTAGGTTAGGTTAGGTTAGGTTAGGTTAGGTTAGGTTAGGTTAGGTTAGGTTAGGTTAGGTTAGGTTAGGTTAGGTTAGGTTAGGTTAGGTTAGGTTAGGTTAGGTTAGGTTAGGTTAGGTTAGGTTAGGTTAGGTTAGGTTAGGTTAGGTTAGGTTAGGTTAGGTTAGGTTAGGTTAGGTTAGGTTAGGTTAGGTTAGGTTAGGTTAGGTTAGGTTAGGTTAGGTTAGGTTAGGTTAGGTTAGGTTAGGTTAGGTTAGGTTAGGTTAGGTTAGGTTAGGTTAGGTTAGGTTAGGTTAGGTTAGGTTAGGTTAGGTTAGGTTAGGTTAGGTTAGGTTAGGTTAGGTTAGGTTAGGTTAGGTTAGGTTAGGTTAGGTTAGGTTAGGTTAGGTTAGGTTAGGTTAGGTTAGGTTAGGTTAGGTTAGGTTAGGTTAGGTTAGGTTAGGTTAGGTTAGGTTAGGTTAGGTTAGGTTAGGTTAGGTTAGGTTAGGTTAGGTTAGGTTAGGTTAGGTTAGGTTAGGTTAGGTTAGGTTAGGTTAGGTTAGGTTAGGTTAGGTTAGGTTAGGTTAGGTTAGGTTAGGTTAGGTTAGGTTAGGTTAGGTTAGGTTAGGTTAGGTTAGGTTAGGTTAGGTTAGGTTAGGTTAGGTTAGGTTAGGTTAGGTTAGGTTAGGTTAGGTTAGGTTAGGTTAGGTTAGGTTAGGTTAGGTTAGGTTAGGTTAGGTTAGGTTAGGTTAGGTTAGGTTAGGTTAGGTTAGGTTAGGTTAGGTTAGGTTAGGTTAGGTTAGGTTAGGTTAGGTTAGGTTAGGTTAGGTTAGGTTAGGTTAGGTTAGGTTAGGTTAGGTTAGGTTAGGTTAGGTTAGGTTAGGTTAGGTTAGGTTAGGTTAGGTTAGGTTAGGTTAGGTTAGGTTAGGTTAGGTTAGGTTAGGTTAGGTTAGGTTAGGTTAGGTTAGGTTAGGTTAGGTTAGGTTAGGTTAGGTTAGGTTAGGTTAGGTTAGGTTAGGTTAGGTTAGGTTAGGTTAGGTTAGGTTAGGTTAGGTTAGGTTAGGTTAGGTTAGGTTAGGTTAGGTTAGGTTAGGTTAGGTTAGGTTAGGTTAGGTTAGGTTAGGTTAGGTTAGGTTAGGTTAGGTTAGGTTAGGTTAGGTTAGGTTAGGTTAGGTTAGGTTAGGTTAGGTTAGGTTAGGTTAGGTTAGGTTAGGTTTTTTTTTTTTTTTTTTTTTTTAAATCTATTACAAGTTTCTATAGGCATAAGCGCCCATACCCTTTTTTAGTTTTACATAATTTTTGTCACTTAAATAATTTAAATTATCACGTCTATTGCTCCGTTTTGGAGTACTCAAAATGTTTGTTACAATTATGAAAGCTTATTATAATTACAAATTGTTCTTAAATGTTCTATACCTAATATTGCTTACTTAACTTTTTCTACTATATTCTAAACATGCGATATAATAAACATAATTATACTTATATATAATTTTTTTTTTTTTTTGTCATTTTTTTTTTTTTTTTTTTTTTTTTTTTTTTTTTTCATGTTCTTTTTTTGTTTAAGTATATATATTTTTTTTTTTTTTTTTTTTGTTAGTTTCTTACTTTATCTAGTTACATGCTTATTATTAGACAGATTTGTTATAAAACTCATTTTTACATTATCTTTCGTCAGTTTATTTTGTGTCAGAGCTGTCGGGACAGTTACACGGTACTTTAAGTAGAGACTGCACTATCCCCGATCTATTGACCCGGTACTTCGCCTTCTCCGACTTCCAGCAAACTGTCCGCGACCACTAGGTTGCGACTGCGGATCGCCATGTTGATGTTATAGTCCTTTATTTGGCTTGACGTTGCTGACAATGCCCTTTGTATGAACCTAGCCGTTGCGTCATCCTCACAGCCAGCTGTGTAGTACACACAGCTGTGTGTGTGTCTTGTGATCGCCACGACTGCGTGAGAGACACTACTGTGTAGTTGTGTCTTCTTTTTGGCAGTCCTGACGATTATGACACTCTTGAAGGTGAGCCCCTGAGCCTCATGGATGGTATGGACCTGCGAACCTTCCACTTTGCCAAAGCCCAGATCGATCAACATTAGCTTCTCGGTCTGGGTGTGAACAAGATAGAGGGTGTTCGATTTTTTCGGGATCCGTGACTCGTCGTAGGTCTCTAGGCTTAAGGATCTCACTCTTGGCACTGCTGAGAATATGCCGCTGTAGATTTCGTTCAGCACATACGCTACGTCCAGGGGGTTTCTGCGCGTGCAGAGCAGCTCCTGTGTGATTTTGGTAGCCAGGTTGGGTCGGGTGTATTTCATGGCGAAGAGGTTGTCACGGTCTATGTAGGGTAGTTGGTTATAGTCTCCGAGGAGTAGGACTTCTGCGGCTCCTGTTAGTTTGGCTGCCATCACTACTGCCCCGAAGTGACTCATCAGGGCCTCGTCTATGATCACCCGGTTACA
This sequence comes from Eulithis prunata, assembly GCA_918843925.1. Lineage (NCBI taxonomy): Eukaryota > Metazoa > Arthropoda > Insecta > Lepidoptera > Geometridae > Eulithis > Eulithis prunata. The sequence continues at coordinate 12,421,254 of OU974006.1, forward strand.
GACTCCGTCTCCCTTCTGTCCGTTTACCAACAACGAGGCCATGGTCCGCACTCTGGTGTTTACGGCTGTACCCATCTTGGGGGTCAACTTTTCCCTCATGTCACGTAACGCTTCTGTGGTTGCTGTTGTTACTATATCCTCGTCACTTTTGATGTTGTTTATTACCCATGTGGTTTTTCCACAACCCGGAACTCCGTTGATCCAGGTTATCTTTGGAGTCGCTTGGTCCAATTCTTCCGGACAGGCTTTCTGCCATTTCCAGGATCCTTTCTTCCAGCATTACCTTCGTACACTTAGCAACTACCACGATGGGGTCGTTTTGGGGGGTTTTAAAGACAAGTCTTTCGACTTGCCGTGTCTTTTCTTCGTCGAGCGGCACAAACCCACTGGTGAGGTTGTACGCCGCCATGTACTGCCCTGCCACGTTCCCTCGCAGTACCCGAGATGTGTTGTTGTCGTACACCGCGGCGTCTGATTCTTCGAGTTCCATCTCCAGCTGTCTTTCGTTGCCCTTGATGAAGGTCTGCAAAATGGATTTGCAGGTTTCCTTTTTAACAACAAGTGTGGCTCTTAGAACAGCTTGGTACTCAAGGAATGCATTTGACAGATGGTCCGCTACGCTCTCCGGTTCAACGAGTTTCGCTGGCTCTACCAAACCCTTTTCTGCTTTTGTTCGGATTGAGGTGATGATTTTTTCACTTTTTTTGCGTGTTACATCCGTGGGTTTCCTCTCCGATGCTCGAGTTTTCTCGACTTTTCCTTTTGTTGGCCTCGACACGACATTGTGCAATGCACTAGAAAGCACCCCAGCTACCGTCTTCAAGACGTCTCTGGGCTGTTTTTCACGCTTTTGCTTTAGATGTTCTTGTTTGGCCTCTGCTGTTTTGTGTTGGAGACGTTCGGATCCACTCAGGTCTTCTGGATTTCCTATGGGATGGCCCCAGCTGTCAATAGGTTGCGTTGCGGCTTCGATATCAGGTCGGTACGGTCTCAGGTGACTGAGATTTTGACCTCTGTCCTCGTATACCACTAACCTATGATTTTTGGCGGCCCGCACGACTCCCATGTAGTC